>OX577870.1:7090200-9490200 GCA_951213275.1 Idaea straminata
CTTTTTGTTGAGATCTCGTTCCGCCACTCTAAGGTTCTTTTGGGTGTTTTCTACCCACCTTCTTGTCATGTTGATTATTTTTCTACCTTTGAATCAGCATTAACTAATTTCTCCTCTCTGTATGAACATATTCTGATTCTTGGTGATTTTAACACATGTCTCATGAGGGATGATCATCGTGCCCGCAGGTTGCTGTCGATCTTGTCATCAGTAAACATGCATGCCCTCCCTCTTTCAGCCACTCATAACCAGCCTCACTGTGCTCCCTCCCTTCTCGACCTTATCATTACTTCTCAGTTGGAACGTGTTGCCACCCATGGTCAAGTCACCGCTCCTTTCTCATACCACGACCTTATCTTTCTCTCGTACAAGATCCGGTGTCCACGGCGTAAACCACAATATCTACTGATGCGTAGTTTCAAAAACATTGAAATCGAGGCCTTGAAGTTGGAGGTATCCAACACTGATTGGTCAACGGTGTTCACTGCTAGCGACATAGACGACAAGATCGAGGCATTCAACAAAATTTTACTCTCTCTGTATGATAGGCATGCTCCCCTGAAGCGCGTGAAAGTCAGACACCCACCGGCTCCCTGGCTTACTCCAGACATTAAGGACGCTATGTCCAAGCGTGATAAGGCTAAAAGGCGGTATAAGCGACATTCCACGGATACCAACCATGTTGCCTATAAAACGTTGCGTAATCGCTGCTCGAAAATGTGCAGAGACGCCAAGCGGCGACATATCCACAAGTCTCTTGAAAAAGCCAACCCCTCTCAAACGTGGAAGTTCTTAAAGTCGCTCGGTATTGGTAAGTCATCAGCAGACCCTGAATATAACTTCGATCTTAACTCTCTAAACTCCCATTTCTCTCGTCCTCCTTATGTCCTTAGCAATCAGGTCAAATGCTCCACTCTTGATTATCTTTCCTCTGTACCTAAACCTTCTTGTTCTCCGTTCTCTTTCCTGGAAGTTGCTGTTGGTGATGTAATAAAAATTCTCCTTTCGATTTCCACAAATGCCATTGGTTCAGATGGTATTTGTATCAAAATGATTCGTTTGATTTTAAGTGACCTTGCCCCTGTTGTTACACACCTGGTTAATTTCTCTCTCTCTTCTAATAAATTTCCTTCGGCGTGGAAAAAGGCCAACGTTATCCCACTTCCTAAGTCCTCTAATCCAACCACTTTGTCTCAGTTTCGACCTATCTCTATCCTTCCAGTGCTGTCTAAAGTCTTGGAGAACGTCGTCCATAAACAACTCAGTGACTTTCTTGACGACCACAGGCTGCTTACTCCATTCCAGTCTGGCTTTCGACGTGGTCATAGCACTGTATCCGCCTTAGTAAAGGTTTCTGATGACATTCGTCTGGCTATGGAGAGGAAGTTTGTCACTGTCTTGGTGCTGCTGGACTTTAGCAGCGCTTTCAATTCTGTGGACTTTGATATTCTTTTAGGTATCCTTTTTTCTCTTAATGCATCACCGACAGCGATCTCTTGGTTTGACTCTTACCTTCGGGGTCGCTCGCAGTGTGTCCGCCATGAAGATTCCTTCTCTGACTGGTGTGATCTTGGTGCTGGTGTGCCCCAGGGTGGAGTTCTGTCTCCTCTTCTTTTCTGTGTTTTTATCAACACTATCACTAATGTGATATCATCTAACTTTCACCTGTATGCTGATGACTTGCAAATTTACAGCCATTTTCCAGCTGACGACATCGTCGAGCAGATTGAGTTAATAAACCGAGATCTTGTATCCATCTCCGAATGGGCTAAATCTTTTGGCCTCCTTGTCAACCCCTCCAAATCACAAGCTCTAATAGTAGGTAACACTTATCATCACAATACCATCGACAGGGGTCCAATGCCCGCCGTTGTGTATGATGATGTTAAAATTCCATACACCGATTGTGCAAAAAATTTGGGTGTTCTTTTTGATAGTCGGCTTTCATGGGAAAAACACGTCAATCTGATAAGCCAGAGAGTCTTTGCCACCTTTCACTCCCTCAGGCATCTCCAGAATATCCTGCCCCTGGAAACCAGGATCACTTTAGCTCAATCCCTTCTTCTTCCTCTTTTAGACTATGGCGACGTTTGTTTTCTGGATGCCACGGAAGTCCTCCTGAACAAACTCGAGAGACTGCAGAACGTTTGCATCCGATTCATTTTCGGCCTGCGTAAGTTCGACCATGTCTCCGAGTTTCGTGCTAAGCTGAAGTGGCTCCCGATTCGCCGTCGTCATGATCTACATGTTCTCTCATTTCTTTACTCGGTTCTTTTTAATCCCTCCTATCCTTCTTACCTCCGTGAGCGCTTCAGTTTTTGTGCTCGAGGTGCGTCTAATAGAAGAGCCCAGCAACTCATTCTGAACCATCCTCCTAACACCTCTTCCAAATACGGTGGCTCTTTTACAGTCCAAGC
The DNA here is from genome assembly GCA_951213275.1 of Idaea straminata. Taxonomy (NCBI): domain Eukaryota; kingdom Metazoa; phylum Arthropoda; class Insecta; order Lepidoptera; family Geometridae; genus Idaea; species Idaea straminata. Next base: position 7,092,618 of record OX577870.1, read on the forward strand.
AGTGAGGCTCTGGAACGGCCTTCCTTGCCATATTCGGGCGAGTGAGACTCTCAGCACTTTTAAAAATAAAGTAAAAGAGCATTATCTGTCCTGTGTGTAGTGTAGGTATATTATATATAAGTATGTTTTATGTATAAGTATATGTATGTATCATATTGTTATTTATTTATTTTGTATAGGTATATATATGTATATGTGTGTGTGTGTATTTATATTTGTATAGTTATGTATGTTCACTTTTATATAAGTTGCGTAATTCCTTCTGTATATTATAATATTTAGAATTCAATAACTGCTTTCCTCTTTGAAACTGTTTGTACACTTTTAATTACCTTCCGCTATATTATTTCCTTTCCCTAGAGGTCTGTCGGCAGAAAACTCTTCACAGGGTTAGACTTACCTTAGTAATAATTTTATAATGTAATCTTTTCTTTTTTTGTATTTTCCTTGTGTACTGAATTTATTAAATAAAATTAAATAAAATAAGATTGGCTAAGGTTGCTCGCTTTACCACTGAACACAATAGGCACAATAGGCGTATTGTGTCACTATTTTTATATAATTTAAATTAATTGTACTTTTTCTGTAACTTGTGTGTGCAATAAAGCTTTCTATCTATCTATCTAAGATGAAACATGTCTACAAGTTTTTGACGTGATAACGTCTTATAAGTTAGTGAGAGCAGCTCACAAAAAAGTGTGACGTCATGCGTTATTGACAAGTAACCATAGCAACGTATTGAAGTATGCAAAATGGTAATGTCAACGATACAAAAGAGTTCTTATGACGTTATCACGTCACGCAAGACCATGTGAATTTTCATTGGTATATGTCAATTTAATACAAAAAACTTGAGAGGTATCAAGGGACACCCGGATGGAACGAAGTTTCTTTCGATTAATTAATGAAGGAATTGTAATAAAATCAAAAAGTGTCGTTACAACTTTTGGTCTTCATTTTTTCCGTCTAGCCCCCTTTCGCAACGCGCCAAAAATATCAATAAAAAGTCTGTCGATTGGCGATATCGATAATAAAAGGCAATCTTGGCTAAGGGGCCAGATATGTATCGGTATATGCCCATATTGATAACTTTCCGCAGATAGCGTCAATGTGGTTGAAAGAGGTTGACAACAGGTCGAGTTCAGTCGACAGTCATTGTTACAGTATTTTCAGTGTTATTTATAGACACTTAAGGTACGCTTTGGAATGAGGCGATGTAAAAAACTATCACCGGGCGAAGTATACGCCATTCGCCAAAAAATTAAATAGTAAACTTATTCGCCAAATACCAGCTTTTTAACCGACTTTAAAAAAAGAGAAGGTTCTCAATTCGGTTGTATGTTTTTTTTACCCGAGAAGAAGTTAAATTTTCTAAAATCCATTGCGTAGTTTTAAAGATCTAAGCATACATAGGGACAGACAGACAACGGGAAGCGACTTCGTTTAATACTATGTAGTGCTCAAAATCCGTTGCGTAGTTTTAAAGATCTAAGCATACATAGGGACAGAGAGACAGCGGGAAGCGACTTTGTTTTATACTATGTAGTGCTCAAAATCCGTTGCGTAGTTTTAAAGATCTAAGCATACATAGGGACAGAGAGACAGCGGGAAGCGACTTTGTTTTATACTATGTAGTGCTCAAAATCCGTTGCGTAGTTTTAAAGATCTAAGCATACATAGGGACAGACAGACAACGGGAAGCGACTTCGTTTAATACTATGTAGTGCTCAAAATCCGTTGCGTAGTTTTAAAAATCTAAGCATACATAGGGACAGAGAGACAGCGGGAAGCGACTTTGTTTAATACTATGTAGTGCTCAAAATCCGTTGCGTAGTTTTAAAGATCTAAGCATACACAGGGACAGGGAGACAGCGGGAAGCGACTTTGTTTAATACTATGTAGTGCTCAAAATCCGTTGCGTAGTTTTAAAGATCTAAGCATACATAGGGACAGACAGACAACGGGAAGCGACTTTGTTTAATACTATGTAGTGCTCAAAATCCGTAGCGTAGTTTTAAAGATCTAAGCATACATAGGGACAGACAGACAACGGGAAGCGATTTTGTTTAATACTATGTAGTGCTCAAAATCCGTTGCGTAGTTTTAAAGATCTAAGCATACATAGGGACAGAGAGACAGCGGGAAGCGACTTTGTTTTATAATATGTAGTGCTCAAAATCCTTAGCGTAGTTTTAACGATCTAAGCATACATAGGGACAGAGAGACAGCGGGAAGCGACTTTGTTTAATACTATGTAGTGCTCAAAATCCATAGCGTAGTTTTAACGATCTAAGCATACATAGGGACAGAGAGACAGCGGGAAGCGACTTTGTTTTATACTATGTAGTGCTCAAAATCTGTTGCGTAGTTTTAAAGATCTAAGCATACATAGGGACAGATAGACAACGGGAAGTGACGTTGCTTAATACTATGTAGGGCTCAAAATCCGTTGCGTAGTTTTAACGAACTAAGCATAAATAGGGACAGACAGACAACGGGAAGCGACTTTGTTTTATACTATGTAGTGCTCAAAATCCGTAGCGTAGTTTTAACGATCTCTCTGTCCCTATGTATGCTTATAGGGACAGAGAGACAGCCGGAAGCGACTTTTGTTTTGTAATATGTAGTGACACCAATGTGTGGAAGCGCACTATATATATCGAAAATTAGTACCACCATCCGTCGGGGTAGGTAAAAGCCTTGCACGTAGAAACTAGAGTCACGTATTTCTGAACGTGCCGGTCCATCTCAAGGGATTTACCCGCTCTGACCGATTGTGGGCAACTATAACTTACTGCAGCCATATAACTAGGTATAGGTACCTACTGAATTTCAGTACACGACGCTGTAGGTTAGGTACAGTCGGCTGCATAATTGCAGCCCCCGGTAGAGTTCGAAAATTACTATTATTGGAATGTTTCTATTCTAATAATTTTTATTTGATAAATTGATGAGTTAGAAGACTTTAAACTTCAACTAAAACAGGTGTCTAGAACCTTGCTAGTGTTGAAAACATTCTTATAACTACCGTTTTGGAGCTCTACGGTGGGTCTGCAATTATGCAGCCGACCGTACCTACTTCACTAAGGTCGTAATACTACAAGTAAGTATATATATTGTATTCTGTATTCTGAGATGAGGGTCTAAATTCGATTAGTAGGGTAGGACGAAATGTGCTGACTGTCAGATATAAATTGCAGTCAGATTGATAATTTCTGAGAGATGTGCGGACAAATACAATAAATTAAATAAAAGCATATATTTGGGCAAAGGCACGTGAAAACACCACCAAAATAAGAAAACATAAAATAGGCAAAACCGCTCATATATCATGTATGCCGGAGTAGATTGTCTTCATGCAATATTGCGAAAAAGAACAGCCTCTCTGCTTGGAAGGATACGTGGTAGCTCCAACAGCATCCTAAACGTAGTAACTAACAAGTATGAACCAACTATGTATCACTCTATAAAAGTGGGACGTAGTTTCACCAACAAGTATGTATATTTTATTGTATGTGTAATCAATAAAAACATATATTTAGGCAAAAGCACGTCACAAACAGCAACAAAATAGGCAAAACTAACGCCCATATATAATTTATGCCGGAGTTTGTTTTCATGCAATACTGTGAAAAAATAGCCTCTCTGCTTGGAAGGATACGTGGTAGCTCCAACAGCATCCTAAACGTAGTAGCTAACAATAATATATTTTATTGTATGTATAATCAATAAAAACATAATACATTTAGGCAAAAGCACGTCACAAACAGGAACAAAATAGGCAAAACTAACGCCCATATATAATGTATGCCGGAGTTTGTCTCTAAGCAATACTGCGAAAAAGAACAGCCTCTCTGCTTGGAAGGATACGTGGTAGCTCCAACAACATCCTAAACGTAGTAGCTAACAATTATATATTTTATTGTATGTATAATCAATAAAACATAATACATTTAGGCAAAAGCACGTCACAAACAGGAACAAAATAGGCAAAACTAACGCCCATATATAATGTATGCCGGAGTTTGTCTTCAAGCAATACTGCGAAAAAGAACAGCCTCTCTGCTTGGAAGGATACGTGGTAGCTCCAACAACATCCTAAACGTAGTAGCTAACAATTATATATTTTATTGTATGTATAATCAATAAAAACATAATATATTTAGGCAAAAGCACGTCACAAACAGGAATAAAATAGGCAAAACTAACGCCCATATATAATGTATGCCGGAGTTTGTCTTCAAGCAATACTGCGAAAAAGAACAGCCTCTCTGCTTGGAAGGATACGTGGTAGCTCCAACAACATCCTAAACGTAGTAGCTAACAATTATATATTTTATTGTATGTATAATCAATAAAAACATAATATATTTAGGCAAAAGCACGTCACAAACAGGAACAAAATAGGCAAAACTAACGCCCATATATAATGTATGCCGGAGTTTGTCTTCAAGCAATACTGCGAAAAAGAACAGCCTCTCTGCTTGGAAGGATACGTGGTAGCTCCAACAACATCCTAAACGTAGTAGCTAACAATTATATATTTTATTGTATGTATAATCAATAAAAACATAATATATTTAGGCAAAAGCACGTCACAAACAGGAACAAAATAGGCAAAACTAACGCCCATATATAATGTATGCCGGAGTTTGTCTTCAAGCAATACTGCGAAAAAGAACAGCCTCTCTGCTTGGAAGGATACGTGGTAGCTCCAACCGCATCAAGTATGAACCAACTATGTATCTATATAAATATTTTGAAGCTGAAGAGTTTGTTTGTATGTTTAAACGTGCTAATCTCAGGACCTATTGGTTCGAATTGAAAAATTCTTTTTGTGTTGGATAGTCCATTTATCGAGGAAGGATGAGGCTACTTTTTATTTTGATATTCCCACGGGAACGAGACTTACGCGGGTGAAACCACGGGGTGCAGCTATCACTGTATAAAAGTGGCAGGTGGTTTCATCAATAAGTAATGTATATTTCATTGATTACTTTATTCTTACTAATTTATTTAAATTACTACTTACATATTTGTAAGTACTTCCTAATAGTAATAATCTATGTTATCTGAATAAAAAATTAATCGAATTGACTAAACTAATTAAAAAAGGGAAGGACTATGAGGCGTAGAGAAGCCTTTGCCCTGCAGTAGGTTCATAATAATAATAATCGATTGAAGTCTCAAAATAGATCGTTTGTTCCGAAAATTACAGTATCATGTAGAATTAGAAAGGTAGGTTTAATCGGCTCAGGTCGGTAGCCTAACAGTTCCTAGCACGATATGTATATCAGTTCCTAGCACGATATGTATATATGCTGTATTTGTGGGCGTAGTGTAGGCTGTAGCCTACACTACGCCCACAAATACAGCTCAAAACTGACTTCACATTATTTAAATATACAGGTTTATATTATTTCAAATAGGGTGTATTAGTATAGGAGCTAGCAACGTTTTCGAGAAAGAATTTTAGGTCAGCTGATTTTGTGATATGTTGTCTTTCTTGCACTTTCGGTTAGAATCTGGGCTATCTGGCTGGCGGTAGCGGTTGCGTTCTTTAGTGCGCATCCTACCTGTCCAGGTAATAATCCTGGATTTTAAAAACATTTTAGAAGGCGTAATTTTTAATTTTTTGTTTTTAAATAAGTCTACCTGACATACTTTTTTTATTGCCAGACATTTTTGATAATGCTAACTATGTGCCATACGCGATTTTTTTATTTTTTTTTATAAAATTTTCAAAGTATTTTATAATGTCTGTAATTTTAATATTATGTTATTTAAAGATAATAAACCTTAAAATAAATTTGCCAGACATTAATTCGATTGTTAAGTCTTAAATTAAAATGAAAAAGTCATGAAAAGTATTGCAGTATAATGCTAGTAGTCCGAGAGAGTCAGTTGCAGAATAAGTCGAGAATGATACAGAGAACCATTACGAAAGTAAATTACTTTTCATTGTGCATATAATAAAAAAAAATAATAATAATAATAATAATAGTTCTAGTCCGAGCAAGTTTGAAAAAAATTTAAGCATAAAAAGGAATATAAAATTAGATTAAAGTTTAAAAAACAACACTTTTTATTTAAATTGTTCTGATTACTAATTAAAAATTATAAATAATTAATATTAAGTTTTTCAAGTTGTTTCAGCCTATAGTGACGTCACAAAAAAAAGAGGCATCTGATATTCTGATATTTTAATTATACTTCTGGGAAATATGGATAATCTGAAAGCATCTTTGAAAATTTGGATAAATATGGGTGTTGGAAATCATCAGCGTTACATAAACATCAATGAATTACACCGAATTCTTGGTGACTCTTTATGCAAAGCTTTACCATGCTTCCACGCGATAACCGGATGTGATTACACGCCAGCTTTTTTTAGAAAAGGCAAAGTTAAGCCTTTTAAAATATTAGAAAATTCTAAAGAATACCAGTTAACTTTTGATAATATAATTACGGATGACGAAGAAGTACTTGAAACTACGTTTGTAACCCTGGGGAAATTTATTTGTCAAATGTATGGAGTTAAAAATTGTTCCAATGTCAATGATGTTCGATTTCATTTGTTTTCAAGTACGTTTAAGTCAAAAAAATCAGATGAGAACTTCGACAAAAAATTTCGAAACTTTGACTCATCCAGTTTGCCACCCTGTAAAGCGAAATTGCAACAGCATTTATTGAGGGTTCGTTACGTGACGAAAATTTGGAGAAATGCTCACTCAAAACATCCAACATCTTTATCTCCAATGGCTTTCGGTTGGACCATTAACGGTGACAAATATGATTTTGTCTGGTTTTTGGGAGATCAATTACCATCCTCAGTTGCAGATATTATTGTTCAAAGTAAGTGTGAAATGGAATATTTATCAATAATAACTAAAATGTTTTATAACGAACAAGAAGAATTACACTATTTATTTTTTTTCTGTTGCAGATGATAGAGTTTTAGAAGATAACGAAAATTCCCAAGAAGATGATATGAATGACACTGACAAAGACAGCGACGATGATGATGATGATGATTATGAAGATGCCTCTTTTTTTGTGACGTCACTATAGGCTGAAACAACTTGAAAAACTTAATATTAATTATTTATAATTTTTAATTAGTAATCAGAACAATTTAAATAAAAAGTGTTGTTTTTTAAACTTTAATCTAATTTTATATTCCTTTTTATGCTTAAATTTTTTTCAAACTTGCTCGGACTAGAACTATTATTATTATTATTTTTTTTTTTTATTATATGCACAATGAAAAGTAATTTACTTTCGTAATGGTTCTCTGTATCATTCTCGACTTATTCTGCAACTGACTCTCTCGGACTACTAGCATTATACTGCAATACTTTTCATGACTTTTTCATTTTAATTTAAGACTTAACAATCGAATTAATGTCTGGCAAATTTATTTTAAGTTTTTCTTATCTTTAAATAACATAATATTAAAATTACAGACATTATAAAATACTTTGAAATTTTTATAAAAAAAAATAAAAAAATCGCGTATGGCACATAGTTAGCATTGTCAAAAATGTCTGGCAATAAAAAAAGTATGTCAGGTAGACTTATTTAAAAACAAAAAAATAAAAATTACGCCTTCTAAAATGTTTTTAAAATCCAGGATTATTACCTGGACAGGTAGGATGCGCACTAAAGAACGCAACCGCTACCGCCAGCCAGATAGCCCAGACTCTAACCGAAAGTGCAAGAAGGACGACATATCACAAAATCAGCTGACCTAAAATTCTTACTTTCCAAACGTTGCTAGCTCCCGTACTATATATAGATAGGTATACATAGATTTGGAATTCTAACAAGTTACTAAAAATAAAAGTAATTTATTTTAAACTACTTCACTCACAATATACTAAGTCTTACTTACTCTATATCTTCTATACATATAAAATTCTTTGTCCTGACTGACTCACTGATAGATCAACGCATAGCCTAAACCGCTGATCGTAAGGACCTAAAACTTGGAGGGTGTGTTCTTTGTATGACATAGGCATCCGATAAGAAAGGCTTTCCCGAAATTCTACCCCTTGGGAGTGAAAAAGGGGGGCAAAGTTTGTATAGGACAATGTGATTTCTTGGTCCAAACTACTCATTTTACACTTACGAAGTCGCGGGCAAAAGCTAGTATATGTATACATATATATATTCTTCATTCTGTCAAAAGCATATTGAAACGAAATATAATAACATATAGGTACATTTATGTATGTATATGTAAGCTTCTGAAAAAAAATCTTCAAACGAAAATACTTGTACATATTATGTTAATGAGCTATAAATAATTCAACAAGCGTGAAAGTAAGTAGAAATGCCATCATAAATAAATATTTTGGAAGGCACAGGACGTGAAGGAACATATTTATAGATATAGCCACAACCAAAGACCAATAAATAAGCACAGAATGCCGTAATGAATGACAAATTAAACGAAAATGCGACCACAAATTATTTATTTGCTGAAAGATCGGGACACGAAAAAGGAGGAGGCTTTTGCCCAGCAATGGCTACAACAAGATGGTTTGAAAATAAGGGATGGGGTTACAGCAACAATAGAATCTTTTCAAACAATTATTTCTTCACAAAGGGAATTAGTCTGATCATTAATTTTACAGTCTCGCTCCTAAAACATAGTTGTTAGTAACACATTAAAACACAACATAAACGCAAACGTTCAGTAAACAACAGCTTTCGACCCTTAACTAATACATAAACGTAGTAAACAAAACGCCATAACTACGGACACAATTGCCGACTATATAACCAGCAGTTTAGATATTAACAGTGGAAGATGGTTAACTGTTATCTGGTATCATTTAGGGGTGCCAACCCTGAACAAACCAGCCTCCTTGTACTTGTATACGGGCTGTTTTCTGCCATTGGACCCTCTTTAATTGGGTCCTTTTTGCGTGACGATGGAGTAGGCTTGCTCAGCACCTACTACCCTCTCAGCTTAGTCGACCATGTCCAGAGGAGAGAACTTGTCAATACTTATGGAGCCAACCAAGCCGCGGGTTTCATCACGATGTTTTCCTTCACCGTAAGAGCAATGTCAATTTGCGCACATAAATTTTTCTTGAGAAAAATACATTGGTGCACGGCTGGCCAGGATTCGAACCCACGACCTTCAGAATGAAAGCCGAGGTATCTACCACTAAGCCAACACCGCTCTTAAGACCAGCCCCCTTACTTGTAGTTGTTCTGCAATCAGACCTCTTTAGTTGGGTCCCTTTTGCGTGAGGTTCCACTTGTCAGGGGGAGAACCAGCCCAGCTCTTCCATAAATTTTACCATAAGATGTGGTTTATCAAAAAAATTTGCAAGAGCTAAAGTCCTGAGTCTAATTTCCGTTAGTACCATGTAGTCTAGCAGCACATGCGCGGTCGTTTCTTTAGCCTCCATGCATGCTCTGCATAGTGGGCTGACTGTTAATTAAGTTAATAACCACCCCCTTATCATAAACCTAAACCCTGCCAATAGTCTTTTAGAAAAAGACAAAAACGAGCTAATGACCTGTCATATTGAGGTTTAAATGTTGGATTGTTTTAGGTTATGCTATCGTCCTTTTTTAATAATACTCAAGTCAGGATGTAACGATCTCGCCAGCTGTTACCGAAGGGTATTCACGAACTTCACACCGCATTTATAAGAGCACTAAAGTTCGCAATCGTGATTGAAAAGCTGTGTGCTGGATTTGAGCGATGCATTTTATAAAATTTCGTTCTACTGTATATTGAAAATGAAAGGATTATTTCTCCAAATTCCGGTAAAATTCATACAATCTTCTCCTTTCCTGATAATATCTACCTTTTTAATTTCATCTCCAGGTTTAGCAACCCTAAGCATAATACAGTATAAAGGGATGAGAATTGAGAACACCTCTACTTCGTTAACTTTGACGATAACTATCAAATTGATAACGAATATAGTACAGGACATTAGCTTCCCAGTTAATATCACCTTAGGGAATAACGGTTTCACGTTTTAATCGGTTTTACCAAGAAAGGGTCTAACGGCGCGTGTGGATTTCCTTTTATACGTTCATAACTACATTATTTCTTTATGCTTCGGTGATCTTATGAAAAAATACTTTGTAAAACTTTCGTTATAACGTGAAAGCTCAATCTCAATTGCTTGTTACATTATTTTTTCACATAAATGGTTATGGAATAAGACGTCGTCGATTATATGCAGCTTTATCACGCTTTGTTTGACATTTTAAGTTCACATTGTTATCAGAATCTGCTTCCTCTATAAAATTACATTTGCGTAATTACGTATGATGAGTCAATTCTAATATTTGTTAGGAACTTCTAACAAATATTAAAATAGTTAATTATTATTCTTCTTCGTATCGATAGCATAAATTAAAGGGGAATTCATAAGGTAGGTATCAATCTACAGTTAATATATAACTGATTAGATGCTGTAAGACCCTTTAACAGCAAAATGACTTGGGTTATATCGCATTGCGACCGTCATTCAAAGTCTCAAAGACGGACTTTCTCAAGTATCTGTGATTACACCCCCATCATTCAATTCGGAACACAGTAGTGCATATAGTTCTACTACTACATTTGTCGAATTTGAGACCAGAAGTTTAGAAGTAAGAAAACAACACAATACAATTGCAATGGGAGTTTGTATCTTTTTATCAAAAATAGCTTTTGCCCGCGTAGAAGACGAAAATTGACCAAGGAATCACGTTGTCCCATACATACTTTGTTCCCCTTTTTTACCTTCTAAGGGGTAGAATTTCGGTAAATCAAAGAACACACCCTCCAAGTTTCGGGTCTCTACGATCAGCGGTTTAGGCTGTGCGTTAATCTAGATAGAATATTAATATGTCACAGTATATTTATCTCGTATCGCATTATATTCGATGAAATTTGCGGTTCGCCCAGTTATTTTGCCAACTGCCTTTCTCGTATCGTTAGCGTACTGCATCTAGTCGGGTTATTGCATGCGCTTGCCAAATCGATGTCTCTACTAGGAAACACGTTTTCACCATCAGTTACCGAACGTACTATTAAAGTGTAACATTCTATAAATAAAGGCTTTTCCCCACGTTGCCTTAAGTCTCTAACTGATCGCAACACCGTGTGTGTTCCTCCAAAAACACACCTTAAAAATCATCTGAAAAGTTATTGTCGCTGTTGGTGAATTTTGACTATGTGTTCTTCGACTAACTTGAATTGGCAGCAGGACCTTTACAGACCAGCCCCCTTAGACAAGGTTGCTTTCTATTAGCGATATCGCCAATCAACACAATTTTTTTATTTTTTTTGTATGAGTTTAGCATAAGCCAACATAGTCTAGCGTTAAAAAAATGATAGATAAGTTTAATCTTATGCCAATTTTATACAATTGAATCTATCGATTGGCGATATCGCTAATAGAAAGCAATCATGTCTAAGGGGCTGGATTTTTAGATGCGATTGCCCGTTCAAATTCCTGGAGTAGTGAAACTATATTGATATAGTTTCACTTTAATACATTTTTATCACAGTTGCTCATAAAGTGGATCTTATTCAACGGCTTTTAGGCTCACAATCCAACATATTATGCACGCGTGCGTTTTACATTTGTTAACTAGTGCTGTAAAGTTATCCCGAAAAGGTAGGTACCAAAGAGTTTATAACTAGCAAAAATGGTTGTCTCTAAAGTCGGTTTACGAACGAAAATTTTACGTGATAATGACTTAGAAAACGATTAAAAATTGAGTTGTTTATTTTTTGTTTTTTTCTTTACTTAAATATATTGTTTTTCCGTACCATTGTATTTTGTTCTTAACCCCCGACGCAAAAACAAATAGAAAAACCCTAAAAAATAATGTATGTCACACGAGGATGTATAGGTTGAAAGTCTTTAGCCTGGCCTTTCCGGAGCATAATTAACAAAAAAATATTGCCTTAAAAAAATGTAAAAAATATTTTGTTAATTATTATTTTGTTTTCTTTTCAAATCTTTTCTTTTATTCGCAACTGTGATAAAAAACGTCGTACGATATACGTGTGGAATTGATATTTGCATCTTGGCTTCTATAACACGCTCGCTGCCGCTCGCGCGTCATAAACCGCCTCTATGCAAAGATCAATTTACCACACTTATATCGTAATGTACTATTATGATCTACTTACCAATTATTACCAAGATTAGTGGAACCGTCCAGTTTTAATGGCCGTAAAAATAAAGAAATAGCAAAGATTTAATGCTTGTCCCAGTTTTCGCTTTAATGGGATCGTCTGACGCATCAAGTATCCAGTCACTGGACTATCGTTATTAAAATCGCTTATAATTTGGTGGTTTGATTGATTTATAACGTCTTTGTGGTGATTTTATAAAATGTTGTTTTGCAGTTGATCTTTGACAAATTAGGTAGATATTCTTGCTAGACTGATTAAAAGACTTGCTGTTGCAGGATCGTGGATGAGAACCCCCTTAATTTGCTGAAGATACTCCTTTATAAACCCCTTATACGTTGCTTGGCCAGAGTTTGTGAAACTTTTTGTAATGCTTTTGATGACGTAAAATGTCAATTAATAAACAACTCACTAACTGGCGTTTATGAGGGGGTAAATAAGGAGATACCTCTAAGGGTGTTAGAGTTTCATTATCCCTAAAAGTTAAAATGACTTACCATCTGTGGGCGATGTGTAGAGCTTCCTGCATATTTCTTGTGGTCCGCCGAGCGCGTTGATCCTGGCGAGTCCCTCCGAGCCGCGGGACTCCATCAGCTCCCGCAGCTGGCGTAGGGAGACGCCATATTGCGCCGGCCGCCCTTCCACCGTAGCCATGGTGCCGGGCTCGCGGCCGCCGCCCGCACCAAGCCCGACAACCCTCTAGCTCTGTAACAAAATACAAATAACAATGAGCAAATGAGGCTACATTCTATAGTTTTAGGTGAGAAGATTTGAGGCTATCCATAGAGCAAAAAATCTTGGCTGCGTAACATCCGGGAGCGGACGGGGATAGCGAGTGCAGCCGAACTCTATCGCATCGCTAGAAATAGCGAAGAATATTCTAAATTGACTGCCAACCTTCGTTAGTCGGAGAGGCACCATAAGAAGAAGAAGATAGAGCAATTACTCCAATGCCTATTGTGAATTACTATCTGGACCTAAATGAGCCCATGCTGCCGCTAATGCAGTGGCTAACAAAACGTAACGTATTGAGCCACTGAGTCGAGGCGAAGTTAAGATCCAGATGCGGGTGGCACAGGATCGAAGAGAAGAAGCTACCCAACAGTTAATGGATACAAACAACAAGCCGTCATATGGAACACTCTCACCAACAACTAATATCAATTATAATGACAGTTTACAATAGTTACAAACACGAACTTTAGAAATTGATACTCTAATAGTGTTCAAACAGCTTGCAAAGTTAATGTAATTGAAGAGTTAAACAAGTTTTAATGAATATAGCTTATCGCCTTTAGTGATTCCAATAATGCCTATTAATTACACGAGTGTAAAAGTTACCGTCTGTTGCACCTAGTTGTTGAATGGCGCATAATTAAACGAGGGGGTGATTACACCTACACGCCACCGCACAAGGGGGATGTAGCGCTGTATTAAAAGGGATGTTACTCACCCAACTAGTGCTTTCATATATAGACGCAATTAATAGTTTCCTTTATCTTTCATACTAAAAAGTTACCTCAGAGTTTTTTTGTTAAAATAAAAATAAAGATAGCTCATTTATTACTTATTATATGAGAAAGATTCACAGGAAAGACAGATGCAGTCACAGCCTGCATCTGTCTTTCCTGACGTGTACAATTTGGGGGTCTTCAAGTCGCGAGTGAATAGGCATCGTCACCTGCTCGGCGAGTGTGTTAGTGGTCAAACGCTGACGTATGATAATATGTAAAAAGCAAAGGTAGCACCCGCGACCAACGGCTTAACGTACCTTCCGAAGCACGGAGGGGCTCACAAAAATACATTTTTGCCACACTACTAATTGGTCACTCATCGGAGTAATGAGTCGTCAGGCGTCGCTGAACCCGCACGACCGTAAACAATCAGCGAGCTTCACTTAGCTGTGAGCCTCCCAGAAGATTGAATAAATCGACCCGAATAGAACTTCTTCGCACAATTTAGGTCCAATCGTATTCTGTATACACACCTGCAGGAACCATTATACCTTTTACGACCTAATAAAGTGTTCCGACGGGGCGCCTGTAATGTCATACATAATTTAAGACTATCGGCCGTTGATTTAACGAAGTAGCTCGTGATCGAATACTTTAGAATAATGAGATACGATGTGATGCAAATAGGGAGTTTTGGCGGGAACTAGTTAACAACATGTCGTGCTGCAGTTTTATTTTCATGAAACTTAGTTGTAACCCGAGTTGAATTGTATAATTCTGGTGGAATGTTATTCAATTTAGTTCTGTGAAAGTGCACAAGTGTAGTGAAAGTAAAAATCAGTGTCAAACATGAAGTTTTCTCGTTGCCTCCAAATCTCCTATTAAGGTTATGGTAAACTTGCCACCGCTTTACTAAAGCCCCTGTTTTGACGGACTATGACAACTTTGACTGTTTTGAAACACTTTAGGCCCGATTTATGAAAAATCGGGTCATAATTTGATGCAAAATATAACTTGACACTGGCTAAAAGCACAAGCCATAATTATAAGCAAAAAAAAATATAGTTAATGTTGCATCTATCTATCTATCTATGATGGTCACCATGCCGGACTGCCAAACACTGGGTTGCGGGTTCAATTCCCGCCTCAGACAAGTATTTATGCTTAGATATTTGTCTGTGGTCTGGTTGTTTCTATGTATATATTTACAAAAGAAAAGTATACATGTAGTATATTCGTTGTCTAGCACCCATAACACAAGTCTAGTTACTTAGTTTGGGGTTAGATGGCGATGTGTGGAATGTCCTGCAATATTTTTATTTTTCAACCACATTTTTACTTTCAATCACAAAGAAGGAACGTTTGAGGCGTAGCGTTCGTGTTTTAATATCGATTTCATGAGGTTGCTATGTAATATGAAAACGAGCTTATAGCTAAATGGGTTCATAAGTTAACAAGCCTAAGGACATGGTTGCCAAAAGAGAGGGTTAGGAAGTACCTGGAGTACCACATAAACTTGGTGAATACACAATGGGAGAGTCGTGTGTTTGATACTTCGGTACACTCCCTTCAACTTAGTCATGTTCAAAGATACTTGTTTGCCTTTAATTTGCTTAACATCGACGTATTGTTTTCTGTTTAACATTAAATTTATCATAATGGACTGCTATTTGCCAAAGTTGTTTGAATACAAATATGTCATTTACATTGTATTCAAATTGTTGTTATGGGTTGTGCTTTTATTTTATGCTCGATGGAGTAACAGGAAACTGATTTATAGTCCCTTTTATAATTAGATATTGTTAAGTACACTGAAATGAAACAATTCGTTATGTATACAATTATCTCATTTTAGCAAAAAATTAAAATATGTAAAAAAATTAGAAATGCCTTCGCATGACTTATGCGTATAGCCAGTTCCACGTAATTTAGCGTTGAAAACAAATTTTGATAATCTTCCAAACAGAAGATGTCAATCTTCTTAATAAATATAATTCCACTGTACGTATGTATGTCACTGAACTCCTCCTAAACGGCTGGGCTGATTTGCATGATTTTATTGTATGCGTTTGGGTGGCGCCCTACATAGTTTAAATTCAAAAATCAGCCCGGTATGTATGGCAAAAAAACTTGAGAGGGGTCAAGGAACGAAGTTCTTTTCGATTAATAAGTGAAGGAATTGTAATAAAAGTGTCGTTACAACTTTTGGTCTTAATTTTTTCCGTCTAGCCCCCTTTCGCAACGCGCGATAAGGAACTTCGTTCCAACAACGTTTGCCGGGACAGCTAGTATTATGTAAAATCTCGATTTTATTTCAGTTTTTTTCTGCAACTTCAATCAGCGGGTATTTAAACTAGCATATCAAGTGCATACGCTATTAATGCCACACTGAAGAGGTGAGGGGGATGAGCTTAAGAGGGTGAGCCTCCCAGCGCGAGGGTTGGCAGCGGCATTCGGGTTGAGTGTCGTTGAACGGCCAGCAATTAGGTCGACCGAGTGGCCATCTCTGTCAGATTCCGCGCAAGATCTTCCATGTAATTTCTACGTCTTATTGCTTTTAACGTTTCCTTAGAAGTTTCTTTACTTCTGACGTTTGACATTTTAAAATAATTATCCATAAGTACAACGACCAGTGTGATAAGAAATTCTATTTATATTTATAAAATCGATTGGTTCAAAGAATAAAATAACGATTAGTTGAATAATCTAACATTAACTATTTAAAGATACATAGACTCGCATATTATCAAGAAAACTTTTATACTTTTCCACATATTTATGTGCAAATTATTCATCAAATTCTGAATAAACGGTACTTTCTTTGAAAATAGCCGTATCAACTTGACGTAAATGAAAAAGCAATCAATGCCTCAAGCGTTACCCACCAATCATTGCAGCAAAACGGTTGAGGGGTTAAAATTTAGTGCTTTCATTTGCGAAGGTCGAAGCCGTTCACGTACAATCGACAAAAGTTGATAAATTACTAGCTTGTCGGTTGTATATCGCGTGACTTCTGCGCCTTTATCTTAGCCACACCTGGGCTTTCACGATTCTTGTTATTAAAACTAGGCTGGTCTAGGTAAAACGAAGCGTTAACTATTCTCAATCGATTCATAAACTTCATTACCGGGGGATTATCACATTCGATGAATATCTACACTGAGGAACACATAAACTGCATCAGGGTACAAGACGACTTTGAAATAATAAAATATTCATTTATGTATTATGATTTAACTCAACAATATATTTAAACTCAACTAGAGTTTTTGTACAATAATATGGATTCAATTTAAATTTCTATATATATATTTATATATTTTCTTAATATTTCATTCATTTTTTTTCATTTTATTCTAATATTAAAAACTTAATCTAATACAAAATTAAAGGTGCAACAAAAACTTGCGAATTTGTCCGTGCCGAGTCGTAGATAGGTAAACAATTTTTTTTTAAATGTACAAAAAATAAAAAAAAAGAAGAATAACATAAGAAAACTAATAAGTCTATGTGTACCAAGGTATGTGTAAATAAATGACAAACATGAAATTAGTACATAAAACGGAAAAAGTCGCTTCGTCCCTATCCATCTCCGCAACGAACTTTTCTTGCATCTCAATCGCAATAAAAACATTCCATGGCTACCTCTGCCCGTTTATTATAGCCCGCTTCTTATGAAAATATATTCATTTGAAAGTAATCCTGAACTTTGATGCAGTTTATGTGTCCGTCAGTATATATCACCATAACAGTAACGAATAAAACATCAATTTAAAATTGCAAAGATTAAAAGTGGTACTTGTACTTGTATACAGGCTGTTTTCCGCCATTGGACCCTTTTTAATTGGGTCCTTTTTGCGTGCTGATGGAGTAGGCTTGCCCAGCACCTACTACCCTCTCAGCTTAGTTGACCATGTCCAGAGAAGAGAACTTGTCAATACTTCTGGAGTCAACTAAGCCGCGGGTTTCATCACGATATTTCCTTCACCGTAAGAGCAATGTCAATTAGCGCACATATATTTTTCTTGAGAAAAATACATTGGGGCACGGCCGGCCGGGATTCAAACCCACGATCTTCAGAATTAAAGTCGAGGTATCTACCATTATGATTGAAAGTAGTATTCAAAATTGTAATCCTATAACTGAGAAAGAAAGAAAGTAAAGTTCGAGTATCGAGTAAGGAGTAACTAAGCCGTGAAAGCCGAGCTTTAAAGGCTAGTCGTTTCATAAACTTCAATACTGCGAGATTGCGAGTGGTTTGTGATTTGGCATAAAATAGCGGCAGAGGAAGCGGTTATAGCGGTTTATGGTTTGAAGTGGGCGTAGATGACTGGTTTGTGCCTTTTAAGGAAATGCGCACCACAGACTTCGTAATAGAAAGGTGACTAGGATTAATTTGATGAAATAGGTAATAATAATTTATACAGAAAATTCAGCTTTATCTAAAACTCCCGATCCCGTTGGAATATCAGAATAAAAAGTATCAGGTCTGCGATTTAATAAATATTCCAGGACATTCCACACATCGCCATCTAGCCCCAGGCTAAGTAACTAGACTTGTGTTATGGGTGCTAGACAACGGATATACTACTTATATACTTTTCTTTTGTAAATATATACTTATAAT
Organism: Idaea straminata; assembly: GCA_951213275.1. Taxonomy (NCBI): domain Eukaryota; kingdom Metazoa; phylum Arthropoda; class Insecta; order Lepidoptera; family Geometridae; genus Idaea; species Idaea straminata. The sequence goes on from OX577870.1 coordinate 7,110,865, forward strand.
ACATAGAAACAACCAGACCCCAGACAAATATCCAAGCATAAATACTTGTCTGAGGCGGGAATCGAACACTGTGTTTGGCAGGCCGGCATGGTGACCATCGTGCCAACTGGGTCGTCATATTTGTTTCACAAAAAAGGCAGAATCGCAGACTTTTGACTGAAATTGCAAAGTTCAGGGTGAAATATGATTTTGACTAAATTTTCACTAAAACCCAAATAACTTTTGAAAAATTAAATATTGCAGAACATACAGGTGGGTTAAATCGATAGGCACTAAGGTCCCCCACCCCCTAGCAACCGATGATCCACCTCCCTTGTTACACCGTGTATATATACAAAAATTGCTCGTTTAAATATATAAGATACTGTAATGACCCAAGGATACCGAATCACATTAGATAAACTATCTGCTTATCTCGTCACAAATTCTGCCTTCATTAACTAAGTTCCAAACTAACCCATATAATACTGTAACTTCCTCTATTTGGAAGTTCAATTTATTCCACTCCAATCTTTCGCTTACCAAGTTGAAGCTTCTTGCGTTGTTAAAACTTTTTACTCTATTTCTTTCTGAAACTATCTTGAATATTTTTTTAGTTGATTTTCATTCGCTATAATCTTATTTGAAGCAAACTTTGAAGAGTTAACTTATATGGGCTCTATATATTTTAGCATCTAAATTAGTTGGTATTATATGTAAAAATAAATGGGTGTTACATGTAAAATCTACGATTTTAAGGATGTAATCTCAGTAAATGCCTTGTAAATTTTCAGTAAGATTTCGCGCAAAAACGGTTCCACGGCCTTAGTCGACTTATGTTACAAGTTATGGTAAGCCTTACTGTCCCCTCATCGAATTTATATGCAGCTTTATCTTCCTATATTAAAACTGTTATAAATTCTTTTATCATTTACATTTTCATCTGAAGAGAGAAAATTTTGTGAATTATATTATTTTTATTAGCAGAAAAATATTAAGCAACATGCCAAAATTGCCAAAACGCCAGATGCCAAAATTCCGTAACCCAACTGATTTTACCTGCAGCTTCTGAATGACGGGTGCGACAGCATAGTGCGATTGCTATTGCAAGAAGAATAGAATTAGGAGAGCCACATGAAGTGGGGAAGAGCAAGGAAGAAGAAGATAGCGAAGGGTGAAGTAACCCGAATCATACTATTGCCATGGGCAAAAAATACGAAAAAATTGTGACCATTACAAGTGCGGGCAGACCAAAGAACCTAAAATTCTGATGGTCCGACGATATAAGTGCTCATGCCGGAGCAGCTTGGAGCAGAAAGAGCAGTATTATTCTCTCTAACGGGCAAACATTTGCTACTGAAGAAGAAGCCCATCCCCACAGTTCCATTGCCACATAATAAAAGTCTGAATAGAATTATAATATTTCAACTCATAAGCCGATTATAATGCAAGCTTTATATCTTGTGGAATTATGACGCAACGCTTCGTCATGGCTCATACAAACTTTAAAACGAGAGGGTAGGAACGAGAAAACTTCGTAAACTATCACAATGATGGCGCTTCAGAATGGATGGATATGAAAGCAGAAAGCTGTCAAGGTTAGGATAAAGTTGAGTCAGTTATGCGGCAACATTTGCTTGTTACTGTGGGACTATAGGATCTAGTTTAAGTACTGTATGAGTGTACGCGTTACCTTTTTTTACTTATTATAGTTTTTATTAAGAGACCGAAGAGTGCTTGTGTTTCTGCCCCCTTAGACAAGATGGCTTTCTATTAGCGATATCGCCAATCGACAGACTTTTATTTTTATTTTTTTGTATGAAATTGACACAAGCCAACGAAAAGTCACGTAGTCTGGCATTAAAGAAAAAAAAATGGTGGATAAATTCCATCTTATACTAATTTTATACAATGGTTTATGTCAATTTCATACAATTAAATCTTTCGATTGGTGATATCGCTAATAGAAAGCCATCTTGTCTAAGGGGGCTGCTCAGTTTAGCGATGTTACTCAATATTTTTTAGAGGTAACATTCTTCAAATCAGTAAACCAGTCAAAGTCCTGACTGATTTACTGATATATCAACGTACAGTTCAAACTAATAAAGGAATCAGGCTAAAACTCATAAGCCGATTATAATCCACTAAGGACTTGTGGACGAAATTACGGATAAAATCCAGTCATATATGTTCATAGATTACAGAATCATTTAAACTCATGCTGTGTTTAACGTATATTTTTCAAGATAAAGGTGTCGGAAGGATTACGTGTTTGGAATTATGTTATAAAAACACAAGAATCCTATAACGTTTTGCTGATTCCTCTTGTGGTAGTATACATTTACCTACCTCGTTGTCGTCTATGAATATAGATTGACTATTATAAAACTTATTTTTTGTAACAGGGTGATTTTATTTGCCTTTTGAAATGGTGTTGTGATTTAATATGTGACTTTGAAACTACTGGAACAATTTTGATGAAATAGGATACATTGAAGCTTTAGAAATAAAAGCTACATTTTCCCGATATTGCGGTTTCAACGTGGGGGAGATTTTTAAACAGAAAGCCTAGTCATATTTCGAATATTGAAATGCAGTTCCGAGACCTGCTGATGAAATGTCTCATATGCCAGGTGTTGAAAAAATTGGGTACATAGTATCGAGAATGTGAAACGTAACATCACATCCGTTACAGTTTACAACCGTTACATTTGATTTTTCTTAGTGACCCCACTTCTGGCTGAAATTAAAGGCGTTTTCAATTAAAAACATGGCACAAAATAACACTAGAAACCATTGATCGATCAATAAACACGGTTAACGAACTAAATTCACGCCTCAATCGCCAAAGGACGACAATTTCGCAAGATCACTGCGTAGGCAATAATAGGCAAAAGGTATATGGATGGTGTCCTACTTGGTAAGATCAAATGGTAATTAAGAAACAGTGAACTGGCATTCTTGTCCGTCTACTTAACTATAGTGGTGGCTTTCATTGTTCGTCGCCAGAACATAGGCCCGAGATGGCGGCGGTATATCCTGCGCCGCCTTTCGAGACGGTTTTTTCACTGTGAAGGGTTTTTTTACGGAAGGTTCTATCGAGAACAGTCACCCCAGGAGGAAGTAGTTGTATGTGCAAACAGTTCCTACGTCCTCCTGGATTACGGTGAAGAGAGGCACACCGAGGAGTTATAATAGGTAAACCTCTGGCCGCCCACCATCTCAGGCCAGCAGGGAGCCCCACACATCCCCGCCGCGGGAAGGTGCATAATGCGCATTTCTCCTCGTTAAAAAAGGGGTGCCTTTCATAGCATTGTGCTTTAACAAATTTAGCAAAATTCTAGCTAAATGCATTTAATCATAATCATCGTTTGCTTCATGTGTAAGTACATTATTGCTTCATGTGTAAGTACAGATGGTTACAAAAATATATTTGGACACAAAACCCGATTGGGCACTACAGTAATATTAGCGGGTAATACGGGTAATCTAAAAAGAAATTCTATTTCAATAATTACAAGGTTGAATATTTTAATCATTTTGACACTTTAATTCTTATTTCTTCTTCTTTAATTTTTTAATATGGAAGTCAATCCTAAGGAAAAGTTAAATGTAATCAGTTAAATAATTAATGTACGGTCAGAGTCAGTATTACAGACCCACCGTAGAATGTTTTTAAGTCAAGCAAGATTCTAAGGTCTTGCTCGAGTTCAAGTTTGTCTTTAAAAGGCTATTTATGCTGCCAAACGCAACGCGCCATAAATACCCGTCAATTGTAACTACCATTGTTGATTCTAACGAAAGTGTTTTGTTTTTCTCAAAAGTGCTGAGATAGAATCGTAGGTGAGATTTTACCAACATTTTGGGGTAATTTGAGATGAAAACTCCTTGTCATTTCAGAGCTAGACTAGTTTTAATTCTTAATTTTAGGATAGCTTCAAAACTATAGGGAATTTTTGACTTCCGACCATACCTAAAACTTCAAACCAAGACATACTTAGTATAAAAAAAACGTTACCCCTTCCTTACTAAACATAAAAACCCTTTTGCTAAAAATGTTGAAAATAAAGTTAGATATGTTAAAATATTAGATACCTAACAAGCTTTTTCCCCACACGGAGTTCATGAAACTTTTCCCTTTGAACCCCCACGCTGCGTATTTTCACGATATCCTGTCGCGTAATTAAAAGCACAATGAACTCTGTACAAAATGAAAAAAATATACAAAACTTTCCTTCAGCCATTGACCTTTTCAGTAATTTGGTGATTTTTTTATTGGCTATGTTTTTTTAACAAATAGGTATGTCTGTGGACTCAACAAAATACATGGAGAATATAAACTGGATTTTTTTTTACTGAAAACAGAACTCAAAATTAATTTTAAAGCATACATAGGGTAGAATACAATGTAATCAAACTAAAACACGACAAATTATACACATATGAAACAAAAAGATATAGATATATATTAATTATTCAGAGTAAAGTAAATTACACAGACTACTAATAATAATGCGAGAGTCTATTTGTATGTCCCAGGATACTTTCCCGTCCCGATCCCGAAATATCCGCGGGATCGGAAATTACGCGATAAAATCGCGGAATGCGAGAGCCCATTTGTTTCGTACTAGGGCGCTTTTGATCCAGAAATTCCCGGGACTCCGGACCTTCGCAGGTGCATTGCAGCTAGTTTTTTTTTAAATTTATTTAAATTAAGTTTTCATACAGGTAGGCTATAGTATTGACATGGAATAGGACATGAAATAAAAATTATAATCCCTAATTCAGTGGGTAAAAGACAGTTATCAAAGTAATCCATAGACTAGCTTTTGCCCGCGAAAATTTACAATAGATTGGACCAAGGAATCACATTGTCCCATACAAACTTTGCTCCCCTTTTCATCCTTTAAGGGATAGAATTTTGGAAAATCTTTTCTTATCTGATGCCTAAATCATACAAAGAACACACCAAGTTTCAGGTTTCTGCAACCAGCGGTTTAGGCTTCCATTGATTCGTTAGTCATTCAGGACAAAGCGTTTTATATGTATAGATGTCAGCTATCAACTAGAAGCACCTAGTACCAGGGTAGTAGCAACCGATAGAGATTGTATCCGGCCTCAGTCACCGCTAATCACGGTTCATGAGATACAAGCCTGGTGACAGTGGAGTCTTGTAATAGGGTCCCGTTTTTACCCTTTGGGTACGGAACTCTAATAGAAATCTTCAAACGTGCAAAGCCGCCCGCATCGTCACTTATCCGATAAGATAGTGGTGAAATTCTATACCTTCTGTTATAAAAAGGTCAGATTTCAGCAGATTCAACCTTATTGAACCTTAGCATAGTGTTGCCGATAGTCGACTATCGCTGAATAATCGAGTCTATCGATAGTTCATTAAGGGCAGGTGCTAATAAAGCTACCAAAATCGATCTTTGTTTTAAGCAACTCTAAGTAATCAAATACTCTTTTTTTGTTATTTGGATTTAAATGGATATTGTAGTTTAATAACCATATTTTTGTTTATTGTGGTTGAAAACATGAAATGAACAACTTCGTTCGATAAAAAAAACGTTAGAAAACAGAGAATTATTAGATCGTTTATCGGGTTTTATTCAAAAATAGTTAACGTTTGTTTCTAAAAATGAATCAAATGATAGGTTTTGACCTCTAGGAACTATATTTGTGGATAATAATACGTTTTTGAGAGCGGGGGCTAAGGTAATGTGAATACCTACACACGGTACTGGAAGAGCGCCTTAAGAGGAGGTTCACACCTAAGCGACGCTCGCTGATCGTTTACGGTCGTGCGGGTTAAGTGACGCCTGGCGCGGTCATTACTTCGATGGGTTGCCAATTAGTAGTTGTGGCAAAAATGAGTTTTTGTGGGCCACGTTTAGCCGTTGGTCACGGTTGCTACCTCTAGTACCAGTCGTTAGGTCAAGTTAGAGGCCTTGAGGCGATCTGAAAACTCTAACTATAGCTGAGCCACACCACTATACGAGAAGAAGAAGTTAATTAAAAACCGATAGTATCGATACTATCGATTGCTCAAAACGAGGCAATACTATCGATAGTATCGCGAAGAATAAACGTATTATTACGAAGTATTGTCAATACGTACCGTCGGTGTCAGAATTGCAGACCTATAGTAGAATTCTAAAATTTATATTACTGGAATGTTTCTATTCTAATAAGGATAATATTTATCTAATAAATTCAAGAGTTGAAAGACTTTAGACTTGGACTCGCGCGAGACCTTAGAATCTTGCTTGAGTTGAAAATATTCTAATATTAGCAGTTTAAGAGCTCTACGTTGGGTATTCAGTTCTGACTCCGACTGTACATTACCTACAGTTAAAATATACCAAATACTATTGTAAATTTCCAGACTATCGATAGTCTACAATAATCGATACTAACGAGTTTATTCGCGAGCAACAATACTATCGATGGTTTCGATAATATTGCCTCGTTTTAAGCTATGATAGTTTCGATAGTTTATTCTTCGCGAGCAACAATACTATCGATAGTATTGCCTCGTTTTAAGCTATCGATAGTTTCGATAGTTTATTCTTCGCGAGCAACAATACTATCGATAGTATTGCCTCGTTTTAAGCTATCGATAGTTTCGATAGTTTATTCTTCGCGAGCAACAATACTATCGATAGTATTGCCTCGTTTTAAGCTATCGATAGTATCGATAGTTCGGCAACACTACCTTGGCGTCTTCTAATATCAGTATATTGACTTATCGTGTCCAATCTACGTTCATAAGCGACATGATGTTCGCAAACGACACCTGGAAATTATTATACGGGACACGTTCCGGACACCGAACTAATCACGAGCTTGGTCAGTAGTTTTGTTAACTCTGTCAACTGTGACTAAAGTTTTGTTTATCCAGTAGTAAGGTACCTGAGGGTAATAAAATATGGGCCACAAAAAGGTTTTTTTTAAAACTATATATATAAAAGGGAAAATCACTGACTCACTCACTCACTCATCACGAAATCTTGCATGGGGTTGCTTTTATGACGTAGGTGCTCACTAAGACGGGATTTTGCGAAATTCAACCCCTAAGGGGGGCAAATGGGGTGGAAGTTAGTATGAAGGTTTGATTTTTTTTAAAGGTAGAAACTTGAAAATTAGAATTATATCTTCTTATCGTAAATAAATGATGACGTGTTTCAGGGATTTTCTATTTTCCTATTTTAAGGAGGGGAAAGGTTTGTAAAAAAATGAGTTTGTTAAGAGTCTGTTGCTGTGTTACCTACTTTTGGTTGCTGTAGTTTACATAGCTACTCTATAGATGGCGTTACTGGTAATATTATAAATGTGAAAGTTTGTGTGTGTGTGTGTGTATGTTTGTTACTCCTTCACGCTAAAACTACTGGACCGATTGCGATGAAACTCGGTATGTAGATAGCTGGAGACCCAATCTTTTATCTCGAAATTCCCACGGGATCGGGACTTACGCGGGTGAAACCGCGGGGCGCAGCTAGTCCTTGATAAAATAACAAGAAAAAAAATTGTCATTTTAGTAATCTATCTTTTTCGGAATTTGTCATTTTAGGAATATGTCCTCTTAAAATTGACGAGTTTAGAATACACGTTCTCGGAAATTGTCGTTGGCGTATGAACCCACCTTAAATGACAGGAAAATAATTATTTTCAGGTACTTAAAGAAATTAATATATCACAGACGTTATTATGTAAGTTCTAAAATTTCAGGAAAAGTATTCAGTAAATTATTCCAAGAAATCAACTAACAAACAAGGTACTTATGTAACAAAATTAATTAAATAAACCAAAATGGGGATATTTTGGTGGAATCCAGTCGCGATTCCCACTGGATTCGGTACAATTAAAACTCGTACCGTTGTGACGTCAATTAAGAGGAAAGGGTACCGGGCGCTCTCTCCATACAAACGTAGTCGACTGTTTCCTCCCTGGATAATGACACTAGAGCAAATATTTTTGTTGTATAAAACTTATGACCATGACCATGCCACTATGTATGTAAATCTTAGTTTCTATGATAATTAGAAAATGAAAAAAAAAACCAGTTTCATGGCAGTTATAGGTTTTATGCAACACAAATATTTGTGCTAGTGTCATTGTCCAGGGAGGAAACAGTCGACTACATTTGTATGGAGACAGCGCTAGTACCCTTTCCTCTTAAGAGTACATTAATCCTAGAGATATTTAAACCGGATTAAGTTTGGGCAAAACAACGTCGTTTTTGTAAATTATTTGTCAATTTAATGGTGGCTATAAATCTGAGCTTGTTGGGAATTTGAAGTTGGAGTAAACAGTTCTATCATAATCTTACATCGATCATATACGACTCCGTTATATAAGACTAACTGCGCTCCGCGGTTTCACACGCGCAAGTCCCGATCCCGTGGGAATATCGAAATAAAAAGTAGCCTATAGCCTTCCAACACAAAAATATTTTTTCAATTCGAACCAGTAGTTCCTGAGATTAGCGCGTTCCAAAAAACAAATTCTTCAGCTATATAATATAACTATCTGCGTTCCGCGGTTTCACGCGCGTAACACCCGATCCCATGGGAATATCAATATAAAACGTAGCCTATAGCCTTCCTCGATAAATGGACTACCAACACGAAAATATTTTTTTTAATTCGAACCAGTAGTTCCTGAGATTAGCGCGTTCAAACAAACAAACACACTTTTCAGCTTTATAATAAGTATAGATAAAAATGATTAGGTGAGTGAACCTGTTTAAAGTTACGCAGTTTAACTTGACAAGCCAGTGACGCATAGAAATACGAAACGAGAGATATTTTGTTGATGCGCCCGCCTTTACAGTATTCTTGCGAACGCTATTTTTGATTATGATTTTATGGTTCAGAGGTCGTTGACGTCGCTTCTTGTGAAACTGTTTTGTATTTCTGAAAAGATCGTGAAAATCGTGATGGAATTTCAGTTAAAAAATTTACAGCTAAATATCAGAAAGGTGTTTCAAACAGAATAATTCAAAGGTGTACTGAAAACATCGTTTTTTTTTTTTAAATAAAATGATTTTGATAAACGACCCAAATAGAAAGGTGATGGAAAGGACCCAAAAATACAACGTCATCGCTTTTTAATTCTCACATTCTGAGGCCAGGGTTGATGTACAAAAGCATACAGGGGCAAATATTCATTTTAAAATCATAAAACACATCGTAAAAATGCTTTTAAACTAGTAAAGTCACTTAACAATTGTGTATTTTTTATGATTCCATAACAATATTTTACCATAAAGCATTACACAGAAGAACTGAAAGAGCTACATAAAGTCTTCGTGACTAGCACTGCACTGATGCATCTAATCCAATGCCCATTGTGCCCTAATCCCTGCACTTTGGAGGACTTGATGGAGGCCAACGATGCTGCAGTTGCAGTCGCCAACGATTGGACAGGACAAAAATTACTGGTCGAGTGTCACTGATTCGAAAAGAAGAAGAACTCTAACTCAATTAAATACTCCTTTTTTACATATGATATGTCAGCGTTTGACTACTATCACACCTGCCTGATAGTAGGTGACGATGCGGAGTAAGATGTACCACGCATCCCTTTTTTTATCGATGGGAAAATGCATTATTGTATCCTCCCGTCACCCTGAGGGGGAGGGGGCGACGGAGGTATGTGGGGCTGCCTTCAGCCTGAGGATGGTAGGCAGCCGGAGGCTTACCCACTAAAAACTCATCGGTGTTCCGCCAACAGTCGAGGTCTTCAGGACTTCTGTGCATCCCTAGACACCTGTTCACTCGCGAATTGAAGACCCTCAAATTGTACACGTCAGGAAAGACAGACACAGTAACTGATTCCATTCCCATACGGCTTGTACTTTACAACAATTACACGAAAACGTACAGGTGAACTTTAACAAAGTTGTAATACAGTAAGTCAGAGGAAATAGCAGAAACATTTAAATCCATTAGTCTATGTTTAGATTATTCATTAAGCTACCAGTATATGTGCAAGCAAGCGAACTAAACTTAGCAACTGCGGGCTCGGTAACAGTATCCCTAGCTTCCCTGGAGAAAACTAGCTTAATTTCAATAAGTTAAATGAAACTAGCGGGTGTGGGTGAATGGACCAACTTTACTATATATTCAGATGCCGCTAACAATAGTCTGGTTTGAAATAGCTTCTAAATTTGTAGCATATTCTGGAAATTTACTATAGTATCTTTTCCCTGGATTCAATAACTAGTGGATTCATATCATGATTTGAAGAATGGTAAAGCAGTAGTAACTATAATTGCAGAGGCAGAACCTTATTGGAGGCACACGGCTCCTTAGATCTTATTTCTTTCATTTCTTTTGTATTCTCTTACCTATTTATTTTTTATTTTATACTTTTGTTTTATGTTAGTGCTTTTATGTTTGGTACTACTTTTCTGACTGTCTTGTGTCGTGTGCTTGTCCAAATAAATGTTTTGTCTTTCTTTCTAACGGAAATGTAAACACTGCATCACGATCACATCATCATAACTAGCAATTATGTACGGATTTTTGAGAATTTCTAAAGGTTCTACTAGGCAACCGATAATCGCTCAAATAGTAGATGTTATAGATCAATATTTTGAAGAAGTTATGAATACAAACATTGTAACAAATTATAATAATCATCATCATCATATCAGCCCATACACGTCCACTGCTGGACATAGGCCTCCCCCATATGACGCCATAATTATAATAATATTAGCCTTTATATTTACTTTAGATGATTTATACAGCCACAGTTCAGGGCACTCGCGCTGTAGTGGACTAAGTTTGTCCAGAACCTATACTACCTTCTCAGTTTAGTCGACCGTGTCCTAAGGTAAGAACTCGTCAATAGAGCGGTGTTGGCCTAAATGGTAGATACCTTGACTTTCATTTAGATTCGGGTTTGTTTTACGAAAGATTCATATGCGCTAATTAACATTGCTCTTAAGGTGAAGGAAAACATCGTGATGAAACCCGCGGCTTAGTTGTTTCCACACGTATTAACAAACTATTTACCACACTCTCATACGAATACCACAAGTGAACCCTGAACCCTTACTAAGTCACTGCATTGACCACAAAATTAAAGCTGCAACTTAGCTCCATAAGTCTTAACAGTTGCCAATAACTGCCAGTTCGAATTGAAACTTTGTCCCCTGATCAAAAGGTCTGTTACAGCTTGAACTGCACTCAGTGCAGACTGCAGAGTTAATTGATTGCAGACGAGAGATGGAACCGCAAACATGTACCGGTAATGTAACTTGACTAACTCGACACAATTGCGACGTACGATGAACGTTATTGGAAATTTTGTTACAGTTAAACTTGGACGTGCATTTTGGGGGGTCAGTTTGTATTCGTTCGAGGTTTTTTTTAAAGAAAACTTGAAAGAATGTTGATGTTGGTCGCGGCAGTCCCTGAGTGCCAAACGTTTTTATTTATATCTAATCCAATAGTAGCATTTAATAACTTTTTTTACAAATTATAGGTCAGCGTTTGACCACCATCATACCTGCCTGATGGTAGGTTACTATGCTGTCTAAGATGTAGCACGCTTTCCTCTAAGATACCTGTTCACTCGCGACTTGAAGACCTCCAAATTGTAGACGTCACGAAAGGAATGGTGGAAAAGACTTATCCGGGATTTCCACCATAGATAAATTAAAGAGTAGAGAGTAAAAAAAATAGTAGACCAATTTCTATAAGCCATAATTATTGAAATAAGAATAATTTACCAAAATTCATTTATAAGTGGCAAACGAAGGCATATTTTGATTTGAAACTAAATTCAATTAAACTTCTACGGAACTTCTGGAATTAGAAACAAAACAATAACATCAAAATCTTTACATCGAAATTTAATGTGAACAAGAGGATATAACTATGTACATATACATAGAGTCATACGGGGTCTTATTTATATCTATAATGCGATAATGGTCAAACGCTAACAAACAAAACTAACTTAAAATCGGTTCATCCGTTCGGGAGCTACGATGCCACAGACAGACAGACACACACACACACATACACGTCAAACTTATAACATCCCGTCGTTTTTTGCGTCGGAGGTTAAAAACTATTGCCCCTATTACTTTATACCCTATGTTTAAAAAACTCAGATTTTATTTCAAAATTTGGACCCTAAAAATTAAATAAATAAACATAGCGTTCCGAATCACGAACTGAAACACCGACCGTCAGCGTTGTTTAAACGGGCATGTAACCCAGTATGTAATATTGGGAATGATACCTGGCAATTTTAATTCAGTTTCAATTTCAGTAATGGAATTATATATACTGAATTCGATCGGAAAGTCGATCTCTGGAGACACACCCCGTAGAGTGGATACCTTTAAGATTAAGGCAGCAGATAATCACGACCCAAGCAATGTTGTAGAATAAAAACTGAGGATGATGATAAAATCATATTGTACAACGTTAAAGCCGGTACAGGTGACGGTTTATGTGGCTGAAAAAACCTCACTAACTCTATGTAGCATTACATTTTCTCGCAGTGAGATAAAGACTTTTGTCTGTCAAAAGTATAAATAAATAAATATTGCAAAACATTCCGCACATCGTAGATCATAAACTGTTACTGTATAAGCTCGAAAGGTATGGTATGAGAGGTATAGTGAATGACTGGCTGAGAGATTATTTATCGGGACGTACCCAATGTGTGGATATATCCAAGATAAATGTAGGTAGAAAGACTGTTTACAGATCGAACTTCCAGGCTAATAATTTTGGAGTTCTCCAAGGGAGTGTGCTAGGACCATTTCTGTTTTTAATGTATATAAATGACCTTCCACTAGTAACGGACAATAAAACTATTCTTTTTGCTGACGATACAACTCTTGTTGTAAAAAGTAGGAATGAGTTAATATACCAAAGCGACATAAACGACTCCTAAATAAAATTATTAATTGGCTAAAAAATAACAATCTAAAAATAAACCTTGAGAAAACGAAAATGATACAATTTCAAACTGGTAGAAAAGCGCATAATCCGTTGAATATACACTTTGAGGGAGCTCCAATACAAGAGGTGCACGAAACGAATTTTTTGGGAATAGTAATAGATAGATGTTGTGATTGGAAGGCGCATATTAATCATGTTTGTGGTAAGCAAAAAAAAGAAAGTAAACGAATGGCTGCTAGATAAATGTTTTTATAGTTTGACAGAGTTTCTAGATTATAGAGATAAACCTTATTGACTAAATTGTAATAAAACTATTTTAAATGTAATTTTAAAGTGATAGTCATTTCGTTAATGAACATTATTTTCTATTTTTGAATTTTAAAAACTGACATTTTTTTTAAATTCTTATTTTGTTTTAATAGAATTTGATTTTAATGACATAGGTATTTTTTGTTTTTATTTTTTTATTTTTTATTAATGACCATTATTTTGAAATAGTATTCGATTGACTAAAACTTGAAAATATAAATAAACCTACTTATAAGAATTCCACATCATTGTTATGGTAGAATGTAAGGAACTCATCTAGTATTTAAACACCATGTAAAACTACATTCTAGGAATAAATGAATTTGATTTGATTTGATCGTCATCTAGCCCCGAGCTAAGTAACTAGACTTCTGTTATGGGTGCTAGACAACGGATATACTACTTATATACTTTTCTTTTGTAAATATTATACCTATAATACATAGAAACAACCAGACCACAGACAAATATCTATGCATAAATACTTGTCTAAGGCGAGAATCGACCATTGTGTCAACAGGGTCGTCAGTATGCCATATATATTGGATTTTTAAACTACAACTACATAAATATATTTAGTGACTATATAGCAGCGCTCCGCGGTTTTACCCGCGTAACTCCCGATCCCATGGGAATATGGGGATAAAAAGTAGCCTATAGCCTTCCTCGATAAATGGCCTATCCAACACAAAACGAATTTTTCAATTCGAACCAGTAGTTCCTGAGATTAGCGCGTTCAAACAAACAAACTCTTCAGCTTTATAATATTAGTATAGATAAATACTTGTCTAAGGCGAGAATCGAACCCACAACCTTTGGCAGTTCAGCATGGTGACCATAGTGCCAACTGGGTCGTCAGTATGCCATATACATTGGATTTTTAAACTACAACTACATAAATATATTAGGTGATTACAACTCTGGTTCTTGATTTCGTGAGTTAGTCCGATAGCCAAAAAATGACGCTCAAAATAAGCATTGTTTTGAGTAGCTAACGACTGTACCTAATTGGATTTTGGATTTTAAAAGCACGCATGTAATGTTATGATGTGAGCGAGCATGATTGATGATGATTAAATTGATGTGCCTCCGATGGAGTGGAACTGGCGCCCAATACTGCCAGATAAAGTAGGACCACTTTTAGGAGTTAAATTTTACATTTAAATTCGTTACTATAAAATAAATAAATATCCTAGGACAATTTACACAGCGCCATCTAACGCCAAGCTAAGCAACTATAGCCTTGTGTTATGGGTGTCCGATAAGTATAGAATACTTATATAGGTACTTTTCTTTTGTAAATATATACTTCATATATACAATATAGAAATACCCAGGTCAGAAAAAAAAATCTGTACATAAGCATTTGTTTATCGATCCAGTAGTTTCGGAGCCTATTCAATGCAAACATACAAACTAACAAACAATAAAATCTTACCTCTTTAAAATATTAGTATAGATCAAGTAGTGTAAGAAAATTTATTATTATAATTAAAATATAAGGAAAACTAAAATAATCTAAAATCTTATAATATAAAAATGAATCTCAAAATGTGTTGGTAAGCGCATAACTCAACAACGCCTGGACCAATTTAGCCAATTATTTTTTTGTTGTGTTTGTTATTGTCAGGAGAAGGTTCTTATGAAAGAAAAAATTAAGAAAGTTGCGCAAAGAATTATTACGCGGGTGAAACCGCGGGGCGTAGCTAGTTACAAATAAAAGACATCCTCAAGCGCGTCTCCCCGAGGCATCGTTCCCAGAAGGCTGGCAACATTTCCCCTCTCGATGGCCCTTTGAGCGAAAAAGCCACCAACCCTCCGATCACCAGACACCTCGACAAGACGCAAAGTATAGGTAGGTAAGTAGGTATATTTACAAAAAAACATATAAGTATTATATCCATTGCCTGGCCACCATAACACAAGCCCAGTTGTTTAGCTGAGGGTTAGATATGCTATGGAAAGTGTCCTACAAAATTTATGGATTTATTAACAGTAGATACATTTTTAGGTAAAAACGGTCAAGGAACTCAATAATTTTACTATTTCCGTCAAAAATATGAATTACTTTTAGATTTGGGATGAGAGCCAATAAATAATAAAGGATTATTTTCAACTCTTGCCTTACGTAGATACGGATTCCGATGTAGAAGAGCAGAAAGATATAGTAGCGCATGTGCGTAATGTTGTACGTGGGCATATCTTGCTTAGATCAGGATAGTGAATGAATTATCTGATATAGATTACAGCGATTAATAAAAATGTGCGAATTCATGAGAACAAAAATAAATAAATTACAATTATCTATTGGAATTGAATAAATAACTCAAATATTATCAACATATGTATATTTGAAAACAAAGTCCTCTGCCGCGCGATTTTCATACTGTTTTCACCAATGGATAGAGTGGTTCTCAAGGAAGGTATATAAAAAACTACCACGCATACGTATTCGCGGGCAACATCTAGTATTTTATAAGATGATAAAGTGGTCAAATGCTGACCTATGTGATAATGTATTACTGAATTCTTGAAGATTCTTATGTAATTTTTGGAAAATGGGTAAGTCGTTGATTCATAAATTCATTCGTATTGAATTTATCTTTTTGTGGAATCCCAGTATAAAATTGAATATCCACAAAACCTCTGTCGGGGTTAAAGAAAAATGGTTTAGGAGGGTCATTGGCTAGAAAGTAAACATTTCAACGACGTAGGAACACGAGTGGACACAACAAACAGAGATAAAAATGAAGCATATTTAAGGTATAAAAATACGAAAAAAACTTCATTGTACCGGAATTTGAACTTTCGACTGAACATTTAGCCAAAAACAATTCTCTATGCATAATTTTCATCGGGAGTTACGCGGGTGAAACTGCTAGTTGGATTTAATAATGTACTTGTACAAAAGATAGATACTCTAGTCTAGCGGTAAAGTAATTGAATTTGCGAGGACCTCGCTTCCGACCATGAACGTGATGTGCATGGAGGCCTCACCACATTGATATCTGTAAAAAGGGCACGATTCAAGTAATTCTTGACACAAATAAATACCAAGAATAATCTAGGTAACCTACAGTAAAGAGTTTACAAATAATTTCGTTCACATATCCAACGACCTTGAGATTTCCGAGGTAAATTAACAACATTTCTTTGAAAAAGGTTTTCATTCTTGATATTTTACTTTTTATAATAAATTGATGATGATTAAAAATTTAAAAGAAACTATAGAAAAAAGATTGGCCCAGGACTGAGAAGTTTAAGAATACGACTAGCAAAAAAAAAATTGTAGATCGAACCCCAATAAAAATACTTGCAACGTATAAGGCCTTGGTATATGTTAAAATCGATGCGAAAAGAGAAATTCAATTGGAATTGCAAACGTGTCGTAGACTAACAGACGCGAAGTAGAGAAAAAGTCACATCAGACAGCTGAAATGTGGACCCAATATTCGCTCAGAGCGTTTGTGAGGAAAAAATACACCCTTTTGTACATCAAATAGATTCCGACACCGGAAAAACGTCAAAAAATTCCTTAAAATTAAAAATCCCAATCCATCTAGAAATTCGGAAGATAAAACAAAAAGAAACTAGAGCCGAAGGATAATATGTAAACAAAGAAAAAAGTTCAACGAAAATTGAGAACTAAGACTTGACTAAAATCACTACGGTAAACAAACCCAAGGATTGAAAACCAGTCGAGTTCAGTCCTTGGGGAAAGTTGTTTCACTTGACATCTGTAGCGGCTCTCAGAGGCTAAGCGAGACCTATACGGATATCTATAGGTACAGCTATATATAGTCTTCCATTTTCAGTGCTTACTCTTTACTTTTCTAAAGATTTAGCGCTTACTTCACTCAGCAGTCGGACATGTCTTGACCTTTAATCCTAAATGAGCAGTAGAAATAATAAATTATTGTTTTGTAAAACATGGTCAGAGGAAAACAAATAGAACTGACCAGTTTTTGAAAGCTGTCTGGAGTATGCCCCGGCGTGACTCGCTGCTAAACCTTTATCGAAGACGTTGGGACATATTGGTAACTTTGTTGAGTCATAAGCATAAGCAGATACCGTCACGTTGCGGTGGAGTCAATTGAGATGACGTAATGGATATGACAACTTTAGGTGTAGTTGTGCGTGTAATACAAGGCCTTTGGCCTGCAGTGGGACAGTGTTTAAGATTTAGAAAAAATAGATACATACCACGAGTGCGTGTCGCACCCGTCTTTTCGCCGCGGCGTATGGCTCCCTATTATGCTGCAGGATGCGACCTAGAACAATTATAAATATGTTAAAGCAACACTTGAGAAGCCATACAAAACAGGTGTAAAGTAGCAAATATATTTGAGATATTCTATATTTCCTGCGGTGATTACACAGCTTGCCTTGTCTAAATAACACAAAATCAACGACAAAGATAAATATAATTACGTTTCCATTCAAAGTACAAACGTTAGGTTATTTTAATCAGTTCGAAACAAACGTCTGGAATTCGAATGAACCAAGGGTGGCCGTGTTAACCGCACTTCCGCATCTTAAATAACGTCTTATACATTAAGCAAAAGGAGCGCCTTAAATAGGAATATCGAATTACACAGTTGCTGATGCAAAACAGAAGTGGAACACTGAAACAACGTATGCGGGTTTTAAAAAAAATACGGAATTGTGTTGTTTTATTGATAGGACCTTTTATCTTTAGAAGCGAAAGGTAATACTTACTAATAATTACTATTTAAAATGTTCACAGGAGTTTGTTTTAATTTGCGTAAATAATGTTCACTTGACGATATATGTGCAGTTGAAAACGCTTACTGAGTTAAAAAATGAAACAGAGATTTCTTAATGGAATGTGGGTGAACCTGAGCACCATAAAGAGATTTTTGGAAATTTTAACAGGAAATTGCACGCAGAAGAACCACAAGTCTCAAGCGGTATAACTGTTTTAACAGTTAAAAGTTGTAAAGATACAAAATTATGTAGGCAGATGAACGTTTTCTGTAACATTATAGTGTCTAATGTAAAATGTGTTTTAAAGTAGTTTTGTACAAATGTCCTTGCAAATAAACTGACGTTTCCTGTACTCAATTTAAAGGAAAATGTATGGTTAGAAGCAACGTTACATTTGAGGAAGTAAGTCTACTTCTAATTTTAATGCATTTGTATCTATCTACTAAGACCGATGTCAAGCTCATTTGGAGGTTAACCTGTTTCCCCTTGGGGGTTTTAGGGATCTTCAGGTAGGTACTGTCATCAATGCAGTGACGTGTTTCAATCTTCGTCTTAGTTTAACCTTCCGCTAGTGTGTTAGAGTAAGACAACGACAAGACAGTGGACGTCGTCTTCGTGGATGACACTATCTATATAAATGACTCCATGATTTTCAGTACTGGTAAATCTTTCAACATCATCATCAGTGTTGATGACTGGATTTTTACAACGAAAGCTATCACCAGTATGTTTGTCGTCAGCAGTCATCCGAATCACCGTTTTTAAGAGCTTCCTAATCGATTTTTCTTACGAGTATTTTTAAACACGATTCTCGTAGATAGAATAATGTCTCATACGCTTGTCATTTCTGGAACAGGAATGGAAGGGTACTACTGCCTAAAAACGATGGAAGTTGACAAAACGCTACAAATACTTGCAGTTGGTTCTAATCTACTATACTCCACAGGTTTTTAACCGACTTCAAAAAAGAAGAAATAGAAAAAGAAATAACTTTATTTGTGACAGAAAAAAAATGATAGAATATAACCTAAAATACATAACTAAGCTTACCTACAACTAAATTCAAAAGTTGATGTGCATATGTGTACAATTCTGCCACGAAAAGCCTCGGGCTCGGCTAATATGCTACAGATGACTGTAGTGCTGATTTTCAGAAGGAGGACTTCATATTATGTAGGTAAAAAATGTATAATACAGTGTTCGAACTAAGCGCCAAATTAGTTCCAAATGGAGAAATGACTAATTACAAAGCATTAACTGTTTGTGGTAACGGTAGTTGAATACGTGCCGGATGCAATTCCCGGTATGAGGGCCCTACTATAGGATTCCGAGAGTCTTTCTAACTTGCTATGCTCCATCGCGAATTTCACGCACAAATAAATAGCCACAGTAAACAGCTCTCTCTTTTTGATGCTATAGAATTTAGTACTATGCCAATGAGTTTCGTGCAACGGTTATTAAAATTGTCAATAAAATGCTGCAGTTTATACATTTAACATATAAACGTAATAATCAAGTTAACAAGTAATTTTTCAGAAGAAAAAAATATTCTCTAAGTTTCAACTGTTTCCTAAGTCGATATCCTCCGTCAGAGACCATTAAAACAAACAAATTCTAATCAGGACTTCCAACAAGTTGTGCCCAATGGAACTAATAAAGATTTCTTTTCCAAACGAACTAATTGGTTGATCAGATAAAAAAACAAAAGACGATCGAACACAAATCAAAGACAATCGGATAGAAACAAAAATCGATCGGATAATATAAGAGATTTTCAGAAAGTTCCGTACATTCTAAACTCGGAAATCAGGCAGATCAATTAGGATACGGCTCGTGGTAGAGGAAACATTATTTAACCGGAATCTCAAAGTCGGGAATATAGGCGGAGGGAAACGAGGCGACACTATGGCTTACGGAAGCTAACATCTCTCTATTTAGGCCACTGTGTTCGCTTTACGAGCACATGCAGGATTAATTTATTAATATCGCTTTGATACAAGTACCTTTAGGTATTACCGCATAATACGGCTAAATCGGTTCAGCCGCCTTAGACAACATTATATTGTATAGCGCAATCGACAGATTTTTTGTAAGACATTGACATAAAGCATTGTATGAAATTGACGTAAGACGAAACTTGCTTATCTTTTTTTTCTGCAAGATCGCGTGACTTTTCGTTGGCCTATGTCAATTTCATACAAAAAAACTGTCGATTGGCTAAATCTTGTCTAAGAGGGCAGATCACGTTGTGACTGAAGAGGAAAGGGTACCGGGAGCTCTCTCCATACAAACGTAGTCGACTGTTGCCTCCCTGGATAATGAAACTGCATAAAACTTAACTGCCATGACCATGACTTTACGTTTTTTTTTTGTTTTTTAAATCTTATTTCTATGATAATTAGAAAATGAAAAAAAAAAAACAAAACATAGGGGCATAGTTATGGCAGTTATAGGTCTTATGCCATAAAACTATTTGTGCTAGTGTCATTATCCAGAGAGGAAACAGTCGACTGCGTTTGTATGGAGAGAGCGCCGGTACTCTTTCACCTTACAACTATTTATAGTAGCAGGTGCAGAAGTTGAGATAATATATCTTCTTCAAGGCTCAAACGATTCACTGTAATATGATCTGAGTCATCACTGCTATAGTTAAGGACATAGGAGGTGGACCAAAACGTAATGTCATTTTGTTCTTTAAAAAAATACCTCCTTTAATTTTAGACCACACAAAGTGTTATTTGCAGCTTTATTTTATTCTCCTACTGAAAAATAGTTCCGATCTCTCCCAGTGGAGTTAAAACACTGCAATTATCCGGACGTTTTGCAGAGAAAGCTTTTAAAATATCCAGCAGCTTTTTCCTTCATGTTAAATTAGGAATCTTCTGTAAAACATTTAACTTGGAAAGCGATCAGAAGATGTTGAAAGAACCACTTATGGTGAACTTAAAAATATTTTGGACCCGTAGATAACATAGATAAACCTATTTTATTGACTTTAGATTAATTTAACAAATTTCAGCGTCACGTCACCGTCTCTGCTATTCAGAACACTTTTGGAACGAAGTTAATTAATTAACGGGGGTTAGACGACGTAGCCCAGAAAAAAATGTAACGCGTTACGAAAAAATTACCGCAACCGATAAACTAATCATCTCTCACATTATAAGAGAAATTGTAAAGGTTCTACTACTGTACTATTTAAACCAAGGACTGTATATCCAAAACGGTGCTGTATTTCAAAAATCATTTAACCTTATAATCTATAAAAATACAATTCTTGTTCTTCCAGGATATCACCGGATTTATTTAGAGATTTGTTCCGGAACTGGAGATGAATTTCGTAATAGCTGTCCGCACGATCAAGCTGTTTGTCTTAAACAGAACATCCAGTTCGATTCTAATTTCGCCATTTCACGGTTGAAGTTTGAGATTGATCTTTTTTCGAAAGTGTACAGGCGTCTCAAAGCCTACATTATGTTATGGACTTATCGCTTTTAAGTTTAAGGGATCGGTACACAATATCGAGAAGTTTGGGGAGTAAATAAACGATAGCCCCGGGGGTCTGATGGACAAATATTTGCCAAATGTCGTGCGGTGAGGCATGTTTGTTTTGGAACCAACTTTTACTAATAATTCGACATACCTCGTTCACAGTTCGTTCTTGAATAATCAGTCTAGATGCGTCAAGCTTGGTGAATAAGCGTAGCTAGTCACAGAGTAATTAATAGCATAGTAACTAAAGAATCACTCTTTAAATAAACCAACAATGATGCGCGAACTGTGTTTTATTTTAACAGGGGTTCGGAGTGGTTTCAGCTTCCTTGATTTTATAAAGCGCGGATTTTAATTATGTTTACCGAAATGATATTATTTATTATATATATGATATTTACGTCTGATTAGTAACAAAGTAAGGAACCGACTAAAACAAATGATACTGTTAAATAGTTTCCCGTATTGATAACACTGCGTCGACGTGTAATACTCAAATGATTTTTTAAGAATTATATTTTAAGACTGACAACTTTGAAATAATAAATAAAGCATTAAGTACAAGGTCTTTCTTTCTTTATTTTTCTGTTATCTGGAGATGTCGCAAAGCAGCAAATAGTTTTTATCTGAGCACATCACTGCTGTGCAAATAGTATTTAATAAAATGTTTTATCATTATTTACTTTAGGAGAGACTAACTGATATGCCTTTTTACAGAAATAAAAACTGTAAGCAAAACTAAACAGGTGGATATTACATAACAGGTTTTTATTATATCTAGGTATATTTATATATTTAAAAATACTCATCGGGAAATCTCTAAAACTATAAGAACTACGAGTCTGAAACTTCGCATGAGGGTTCCTTTGAGGACGCATTTGGAAAGGATTTTTGGAAATCTATCAAGTATCAGGATTTCATGCAAATGCAGGCATTTGCATGAAATCAATATCATTTTTAAAGAGACAATTGCGCGGCGTAGCTAGTCGTTATTTACAATTAACATCGTTTAAAATTCAATAATCCAGGTGTACAAATCTAATAAACTATCAACAATTTACCATACTCACTGTAAATCAATTTTAATGTCACGAATAATTTGATTTCACAGTAGCGTGAAAATAAATGATTTTTATGCCATATGTTATAGGCATGGTCCTAACCACACTTTATCTCAATAATGTCAGCATAGAGAACCCACTGTAACAATATTTCGATAAAGAATTTGCTACAATAGGATTTCTGCTGGGTCACATCATTTATTGAATCCATTGCCATACATTTCTATATTCTCATTCTTGTGGCAATTTTTGTAATACAAAGTCGCCTTCGCCACGGAAAGGTCTTGCGCCAATTTCGGAGGCCACCCGCACAGTCTCAATCCATTTGGAGGGTTTATTTAAATCCGGGCAATAAAACGTATGAGAGGTGTCCAAATTCTCCAAAAAAACAGCAAAGGATTCTCCAGTTTTTTTTGCACATTTTACTCGTATTGTTATCTTTCTAAATGATGCTAAGGAAGAAAAAGTATTATTTTAAATGGTATATTATAAATAATAAGATAAAGATCCGAGTTTGTTTAATTTCAAGAATTAGACATTTTGTTTTTTGTGGGCAGTCGTTAGGTCTATTTAGGGCTTAACTTGAGGTCTTAGGGCGACCTAAAAACTCCAATACTAGATAAGCCACATTGCCACACGAGAAGAAAAGTAGGTGCCTATATGTAATATACTAGCTGCGCCCCGCGGTTTCACCCGCGTAGGTCCTGATCCCATGGGAATATCGGGATACAAAGTATGTGTTTATCCAAGTCTCCAGCTATCTAGATACCGAGTTTCATCGCAATCGGTCCAGTAGTTTTTGCGTGAAGGAGTAACAAACATACATACACACACTCGCACACACAAACTTTCACATTTATACTACTAGCTGCGCCCCGCGGTTTTACCGGCGTCAGTTCCGATTCTGTGGGAATATCGGGATAAAAGTAGCCTATGTGGTAATCCAGGTCTCCAGCTATCTAACATACCGAGTTTTATAGCAATCGGTCTAGTAGTTTTTGCGTGAAGGAGTAACAAAAATACACACAAACTTTCACGTTTATATTATAAGTAGTGTATCTCGAAATAATGAACAGTTCCTAGGATCATTTAACAGTACGAGTCTATTAGCAAAGGCAAAGGTCAAAATGAGTAATGTTAAAATCATTTACAATTCTCCGTATAGTAAATTTACCGACTACACCCATAGATAATACTTGGTTAGTCATTATCACAAACAAGCAGTTTAAATATTCGATAATATTGAACCATAACTGTTGTCCAATGGCTTCTGCAATAATTATCTACATATTTAATTTTTCATTCCATCTTAACCTTCAAGATTCCAACATAAGACTGGAGGTCGCATTCCATTATCTGCAGATTGCATTTACGAATAAAGCCTGCCACAGGGAAGGTCGATGATGTCATACCTGTGACGTCACCTCGACATCAATATCAACCAGCACTCGTGTCTGTTCGGTTTCATTGCTCTAATGAATTATTCAATGTGCACTGACTCACTATTATAATCTGAAACCCGTCAGCCGTTTGATCGAAATGACTTTATGAGTTAAAAGAGGTATGACAGTGTTGAATAAATAATCACTGCGGTCATGGTATATTATCTTGGAAAATATTTACCATATCAACTGTCAATATAGTTACAATTTACGAGCTCAATTTCAAGAGGGCAACCACGACACAGTAGAAAATATTCGATTAACGAACCTCGCATGACCTCTTCGGTAAACAGCCGATTCGTTCGATCGATGTAGAAGACGATTTTGGATGAGTCACATCTCCAGAATACCCGCCCCTGTTAGCTCGATGTATTATAATTATATAAGTACGTCTAGACTCCTGGCGACAGTCAGGCGACGACTATAAAAGGTTGTGGTGTTAGAGCCCAAGGAGATTATATCATCGAAATGTGAAGGAGCGGGATGTGCTCAAGGATCGTGTTAACGTACCTGGAAGTGTCACAAGTGCAGTAGCGAGAGAAGAAGGTGCACAGGACGGAAAACACGAAGATAAATCGTTTCCAGAAAAGCTTCTTATCTCCATATCACTTCACGGGAGCTCCTAATTGTCCTTTAAAGCGGGACACCTCGCTTATCGCTAAAAGCGACATCGGTATTCCTTTCAGGCATAAAATTTGTCACCTAATATATCAGGCACTTGACTCATAATTGGTTGTGAATTTTCGCGCGGTACCAAGGGGGCACACATTATATTATGGAATAGTAACTGGCACACGTGCTCTCGCGGCAGAGAGGGACGGATTCACTGAACGTCCTTGGCGAGGGGGCGCGCGGGGCGCCTGCGGCATCAGACGTTTCAATCATCCCCGGAGCGAGGGAAACGACGATGCGCGAAGGCGCCAGTGCGAGAGAGAGCCCCTATGCCGTGCTATTGACCGGCTCGCAGACCACGCCCACCCGGGCTAGACACGGGCGCTGCGATGTTCCAAGTGAAAATCGACCGTCGGCCCGGGCAGACGCGGCACGGGCGGACCTGCCTCAGCTGCACCACCAAGATTAACCAACGTACTTACATATCACTAATGCATTTCCTCCATCCAGTATGCTCCAGCCTTCCTGGAAACATCCTTTCGGTACTCTACACACGTTAGGCATGCACGCAGCATCTTCACTACACCCGATCCCGTAGTAATAGTTAAAGCAAAATCTATAAAGCCTGGCTAGATCGTACGGTTCGATATACAGACTTGGCACGGAAACAATATGGGCTGCCAGAAAAGGACGTCAGCAGTCGCGAGAGAGAAGAGCCGAAAGAATAATCGACGCGGAATTACGACAACCGACCGACATCGACAGAGGGCCTTTCATTTTTAATTAAATCCTCACGCAACGGGTTCGCGATGATTCGATCAAAAACGATCAAGTATAAAGCTGGAACATTTGTACGTTTACGTCGTAAATGCTTTTACATTTTTAATATAGACAAGTCAACGTCCCGCTTACGCAATCGGAATTTTCATTGAATTTTCACCACAGACGGCACACTTAAATGTATTGCATTGAAAGCACGAATATTTCTCTGAAATTATCAGCGAACAATGAGCTTAGCGGTAATAAAGATTACGTAACCACAGCTTTCCTCGAGGCTTAACGTTTCTTTGAGCTTATTTACATTGGCAAGTTTAAATTACCTGTTCTTAAAAAGAACAATTTAACATTTGTTTAAGAACTTTGAAGTTAACTTTGTAATCAGGTAGCTCACGAACGATTTCAATACCGAAGTTTTTAAAATCTAAATTACCAACTTTTTATCATAGTTACCATTCTTTTAAATGCTTTTAAAAAAAACTATTTCATTCCCGTTTGACCTATATTTGGATTACGATTGGAGATTGAATATTAGGAATAAATGACTGTTTCCTTGTATGACTCGAAATCAAATAATTTTCCGCAATTTTTTATTGTTAAATGAGCTCAAAAATACTTTAAAAATAAGCATTAATAATTGATAAAAATTTCGAAAAATTGGCGATGATGAATCAGTTTTTGAGTCTATTGAGGTTAACAGAGATTATTGTCATGTCAGTATGAATTCTAATTTAATAATATTATGCAGTAAACAAGCACTGATAACAGTAACTACATTCCGTTGTAATGTATAAGGTCTACAATGTTATATGAATTAAAGAATTAGGAACTAAATAAATTGCAAATTCTTGTTACTTCGTTGTAAGGTTATGTGTTTACATCGATGACGTTTTTACAGGTACACGAGTAATTAAAGCCAATATCTTAATATACTCGAACATAATACCTACAGAAATGCTAGAAAAATGGAAACTTAACGTTTACCTATAATTTACAAATCAACCCGAAACTCAAATATTGAAACGGCTACGTTTAAATATTTAAGTTCAAATTTAATTGACGCAAAGTACTCGGTGGTAAGTAATGTTAAGTTATGTGACGTTTCTATATTTGTAAGTTAAAATATGTTTTAAATAAAACATTAAAACCATTCTCATGTAATGCGTTTTAAATATTAATACCTAAGTGTGCTATTCTTGGTAGCATATGTTATACCCTGCTCTTATGCTCGGTTCCTATGTCGGCTTTTATCTGTTTATCAGCGATTATTAGTTATATAACTTGTGAAATGCGTTTCCGAACAACGAAATGATCAGAACCTCATGAGTTTCTTATATCTTCTCATTGGTGAGTGTTCTGAAGACAAATAACCTTACCTAGCTTTTAAGATGTTTCAATGTGAATTCATGTGAATGATTCAAACTCAATATTTTTTTTAACTTTGATAGATAACCTAGTTCACCAAAGAGGGCCAAAGTTTCATGGAGTATTTTATAAATGTGAAAGTGACAGCTTTCAAACTCAATGCTGAAGGGGAATTTCAAGAAATAATTAAAACTATTTTTGGTGACTTTATTTCACTCCAAAAAAAATACACATTGGTTTAAAAAATCTAGTTACTTCAATTAATAAAGACTTAAATCAATATTGAATTCAGAACACAGCTAAAGTTTATCTTATGGATAACCTCATTGAAACAAAAGCTAGTTGAAGTTTAGTAGGGAACCTCGGAAACCGGGCATTAGTGACCTTAAAAACTAGGTAAAGAACCTGATAAACAAGAAGCTAAACAATACGACGTTGACCAATCTACGTACACAATTTATATCAAACTAGCTGCGCCCCGCGGTTTCACCAGCGTAATTGCCGATCCCGTGGGAATATCAAAATAAAAAGTAGCCTATAGCCTTCCTCGATAAATGGACTATCCAACACAAAAATATTTTTTCTATTCGAACCAGTAGTTCTTGAGATTAGCGCGTTTAAACAAATAAACTCTTCAGCTTTATAATATTAGTATAGCTTATTTTTCTTTACTAAAAATATGTGCCACAAAGAAAACGAGAAAAAGTTAACCAAAATTCATATTTTTGACAAAAAAGTAACAAAGTTACAAGAAAGTTGTTTTTCCAAACAAACTTTGTAAGTAAATGACAGTAAAATAATTTCAGTTTCATAACTGAAGTTTTACATTTATAAAGCCTTGTAAGGGCGGGGACAACGCGTTGATTATTTCAGTCGAACAAAAGGACTTGAATATAATGAACCTGTAAAGTCTAGTATTAAGTGGAATCATGGTTAACGTTTAATATCAGGGTAATTAACATTAAAAGCAATTTGCCACTCGTGTCAATCATTTAAGTACTAGCTTTGACAGATTAGTGGTTAGGGCGAAATCATCTTCCGTGATAATTGCAGGGTTACAATCACAACTAGTGTTAAGTTTAGCTCCATCATCTGGCGTTATAATTGTAGGGTTACAAGTCCAAGGCTGAAGCGGAGGCGGCGGTAGCGCCGGAAGTGGTTAAGCGACGGAAATAGTATTCATCGGGCATGGATGCATATTTCTGCCTTTAGCTACGAGACCTTGAACCTTGGGACCCGAGGTCTCAGATATTATTACAAAATTAGTATCAGCTTCAGGTGAGCAAAGGTTAGCTGCTACTCATTTTTATTTTCTTTTTCTTAGACGGTCAAGAAAGTGGTCTTATAAGGTTTCCTTTTTTACCTTTTGAGGCACGGAATCATAAAAACGTAAATTAATTGAAATAAATACTATTTTCTTCATTAGTTTCAATTATCGTACGAAAACAGTCGATCACGTCATCGTTCTTGGTTTGAAAGTATTTTCTCCGGTGGAACAAATCAAATCGCAAATTTGTTTTGCAAAAATAAAATATTTGCAATAAATTTTAAAGCAAAAAAAATGTATAGTTATTTTTAACCTATTAGCTATCATTTCCAACGTATTTCATATTTTATTGTTACCACAGGAACCAACTGAATAGTACAACGTAAAAATTGTACTTTCATTTTTCATTCAATATCTATTGTTCATAACATTTCAACTACGTCATTCAACTGAAAAAAAAAATCAAGATCATAGTCATTCATGATCATCAATAAGCACGCACTATCTATCTATCTGTCTATTACAATATCATCGATTGATTTTTTATATATCTTTTAGTTTTACGGGGTTGCTTCCGCACTTAGCCTCTTCAATTTTGGCAATTTTTAAGCTATTGCACAGCTTTTATCGCGGGCTTTGAGCGCGGCGACCGAATCAAGAAATTCCGTAACGAAAATAAAACCTAACACCCCCACTCCGCCTAACATGTAGCTCGGCCGAGCGTTGGGTTAGCGTGTATTTATCATATACTAGCTACGCCCCGCGGTTTCACCCGCGTAAGTCCCGATCCCGTGGGAATGTCGGGATTAAAAGTAGCCTATATGTTAATCCAGGGCTCTAGCTATCTACATACCGAATTTCATTGCAATTGATTTAGTAGTTTTAGCGTGAAGGAGTAACTAACATACACACACACACACACACACACACACACAAACACACACACACAAACTTTCACATTTATAATATTAGTAGGATTTATCGTTTCAAAAAGAAGCATTTCGAATGAGTTTTACTCTCAGATTAGCTTTTTTTCTCTAGCCCATAGTTCCAAATCGCTCTAGGATCGAATTTGTCTCTGGTGTAGAGAATGCGAATCAGATATATTCTAATAGAACTAGAATGTTTACTCATTGCAAAATGAACTTTTTTTTTAAATATATATTTTATTTACTCTCCATTGGTTTACCTATATTATACTTTTTTAGTACTTTTAAGTCGTCATAGACACAACTTTTCGTTTATTTATATAGTAGCTACTGATGTTGATGTTTGACGACCCAATTGGCACAATAGTCACCATGCCGGACTGCCAAACACAAGGTTGTGGATTCGATTCCCTCAGACGCTAAGATGTTGAAAACCCTCGCCTCAGACAAGTATTTATGCATAGATATTTGTCTGTGGTCTGGTTGTTTCTATGTATTATAAGTAGATATATAGATAGATAATCACTTTATTTGTACAACACACAAAACATTGAAAATAACAAAAAGGTTATTAACTACGAAATTGTACAAACAGGTGACCTTATCGCTTAAAGCGATTTCTTCCAGGCAACCTTAATATATTTACAAAAGAAAAGTATTTAAGTAGTATATACGTTGTCTAACACTAATAACACAAGTCTAGTTACTTAGCTTAGGGCTAGATGGCGATGTGTGGAAAGTCCAGCAAATTTTTAATATATATAAGTCTTCTTTGCGTAAAAAACCCTATTAACCTAATTAGGTGCCTAACTACTAGCAAATCAAAAGTTAATCAATTCAGCTATCATTTACCTACAATAATATAATCGTAAAGACTTAGATTTAAAGACAGATATAGATACGTTATAAAATAGTGATAATACGAAAGGCGTGATTTGACCTTGCCACGATAGCTTATCAATCAGTTAACATCGATGTTATCGATAACCTAAATTAGTTTTGACTGACTACCACACAACACTAGTAATCTAGGTATTGGTTTGACCGTCTAGATTTAGGTTGACTTTAAACATGGTTAACCAACTATCAAAATGTCAAACTGATTAAATCTGAACCTTGTAGTCATTTAAATGGAATTGAATTTCAGATAACCCGTTAAATGCATTTAGCTTGAACTTGAATGTAGCTAAATTTGTTTAAGCAGAATGTCATGCAAGCCCATAGGGGTGAATTCACTTGACAGTTGTAACAATAAAATATGAAATATGTTGGAAATGTAAGCTAATTGGTCAAGAATAACTATACAATATATTTATTCTGTAAAATAAATATACCTTACTTTCGAATATTTGTCAATTGATTACAAGAAACGAAACGCAATGACCACGAGTGTGACGTCATACAAAAAATATATAAACCTCAATGGATTGACCTTCAAATATGGATTTTAAGTACTTAGCTAGGTAAAGTTAATATCTGCCTAAGTTTTTTAATATACTTACCTACATAGATAAAAAATACTTACATTGTGTTGTAGGTAGATAGAAAAAATTTGAGTCAGTTACCAGTTAAGGAATTTTTTTAGCAATAAAAGTTGATCGTCAAAAAAACGCGATCAAACATAAAAATACAGAAGTATTTAACGAATGAATTACAACAGTTTCAATTTAACGACCTATATAAGGGAGGCACATAAATATTATATATCTCCTTACGGTTGACATAAATATATGGCCTTGCTTTGCTGCTGGTATATTATATTCTCCTTCTTATATTCGTAGCACGTTATTTACAGTATGCGTCATAAGTACACTATCACTATAAACAAGTATTGGACTTACGACCTTCTTCTAATAGACGTTACACACAAACATAAATACTTTAATTAAAAGTACTCAGTGTGATTATTATTTTCAACATGTTAGCTATGTATTTAGTTGGCCGAGTGGTATAAGCCGCCACCCGCTACACCAACCTACGTGGGTTCGATCCACAGGTAATACCTACTTCTTTAAAAACTTGAGGTAAGCAAATTCAATTCGAAGCTGTTTATCATAAGAGATGATAATTAACGCAGTAGAAAGAGAGAGCAAGAGCTTCTGTGGTATCACAGAGGTATACCTATATTTTGTTTGTGACACCACAGAAAGATATTTCTGTGTAAATTCTGCGGTGTAACCCGGGTTAAATAGGTATATGCCTATTGCATATAGCAACAAAATACAAAACAAGCGGGGAAATAGTTATTTAATGATTATAAACTTGGCAAAGAGTGTGGGAGCTATTGTTTTAACTGTGAAACTTTGTTTATTGGGCAACGTTACGCCCAGTCTGCGGTTTGGGTCATTTAATCCCAGATAAAGGTGGATCATGGATTTTAGGATCGTTCCGAAACGTTTTTATGGTCCGTCGAACCGGATTATAGATGCTGTGCACATATTTTTAAAGTCACCAATTCATGGCGGAATCCCAGACACCCGTACTAACAGTTTTGTTTTATCACGTTATTCGTAAAGCAAGGAAATTGAATCAGTTGCCTGCGTCTGTCTTTCCTGACGTGTACAATTTAGGAGTTTTCTAGTCCCCAATGGACAGGGGCCTAAGTCTGCTCATACAAATAGAGTGTCGATGGAATCGTTATAGACATTTAATGTCAAAAATATGACATTACATGTCAAATTGGTATTCTTCTGATGTTCTATTCTATCGAAACACTTGGTATTCTGCTCTAGAACTCACTCACTTTGGTATTCTGCTCTAGAATCGTGGCTTAATGGAATCTCGATAGTTGTCAAAACGGTGTATCGCTTAGCAACATATACCATGTTGCTAGGCAACACCAGCGACGTATCTATTACCATTCCATTGAGACTCCATAGCGATTCTATTGCGATGTTATTAAAACTTTAGCAGAATACCAAATAAAGTAACAATCTCGATATAATATCAACACAGTATCGATATTATAATGACAATGGTAAATTCATTAATGCAAAATAGCAGAATAAGGCCCCTGGTATATTTTAGGAAAGCGTGTTACATCTTAGAACGCATCTTCATCTACCATCAGGCAGTGATAAAACGCTAAAATACCATATTAGTTTAGGAAACATATTTGAATCTGCAGCTACGGGCTATTTTAATACTTATATTGGGTACTTAATTTTAGATCTTCATCAAGAAGTCTGTAATTAGAAAATATTGGACACATCAGAATCTGATGTGGTGGCCAAAAAATTCTAATCGGTTGCAATCCAATCGACAAACACAATTTCGGAAGAGGGTTTCGGATTTTACTTACCTTCTCAATGTCATGTGTTTTACCTTGAACTTCTTTTGAAATCTCGAACTTACCTGTAACATACACATAAGAAATTAAAGTAATTATTAGGTTTTTTACTGTTTTTCTACAAAAAGGATGTTCGTTTCATAATGGGAATCGAAACTGCAACGTTCGACATCGCAGACAAGCATTCGCTCTCTTGCAAAGAGATCATCTAAATAAATTAAATTGTTCTCGCTTTCACAATTATAACAGAGAGAATCTCTATTTACCCTGATCACTTAATTTAACGGGTCTTTTATGTGACGTCATAACTTGAAGTTAACGTAGGATTTTAGGACGACGACGGCCATTGATGTTTTCTTGATTACTTAACGCGAAATTTTATGATTAAGCCGGGAAATATCGTAGAATTTGTAATTACATAAAGGCCGTTTTATTATTATACTTGTAAAAGAGAATTGTTTTTATAATTTGGTTGAGAGGAAGATTCGGTAGGTTAACCAATTCTAATATCATCTAAGTAGATAGGCTTCATAGTAAATAAATAGAAGGTAGGCAAGTCATAATTCTTGTATAAGAGCATTCAGAGTATCTTATTAAACCAATATTCGATTTTAGGTCTCTAACTCAACTGACGACTGCTTGCAGTCGTATGTCATCTAAGTAGATAGGCTCCATCTATAGCAAAGATAGGCAAGTCATAAACTTGTTTAAGAGCATTCACGACATCTTTTCATATAAATAAAATCAAAAATTTCATGCTCCCGGTGGGAATTCGAACCCACGTCCCCTGCTTAACTGTGTTGGTGCCAACCCAATGGTGCTAACCCAATGAGCTCAGAGAAAAGGATTGAGGGTCAGGCTGAGGACCTTTTCATATACAATATGAGATTTTAGGTCTAAGGTCTCTTTGAGACGACGACTGCTTGTTTGCTACCATGTTGCAGCCGCGACTAAACCTTATTTCCAATACAAAAGGTAAATAAAAATATTGCATGTAACGTCGATATCAAAACGTAAAAACCTTGACCTATTTCCCTCGGACATAACAAGATGTATTGTCGAACCGCGGTCATCTATTCCCTCCGATGCTGAATCACAATCGTTCTGTGTGGGTACGTTTAAATCAGTTACAATGATCTGTGTCTGAGATCAGTTCGCTATTGTTGACTGAGGAGTGGACTATTGTGCTCTCCATCTCGGCCACTAACACGATATGAGTTAGTTTGTCGTGGTTATTGAATTGTGACACGCGATGCTGTGTTATATTACTAGACGGCTATTGAAACTGGTCAGTAGGTACTTACTAGCTTTATGTTTTATAAATAACTGTTTCTAAGGGGGAAAAATTCGACGATATATTTGAAGCTACTGCACAAAGTTTGAGACATATCAATGGAGATTTTTCTCCAAAAATGGGACAGAATAGGCACTAATTCCCTAACTACCTCACAGTTATTCATGGTGGACACTAGAATTTGACGGTCATTAAATGGGGACAGTGTAGTGATTTATATATATATATATATATTAGTTTTCTCCTCTGGAAATGGTCGACTAGGCTGAGAGTGAAGTAGGTGCTGGGCAAGCCTACTCCATCCTCACGCAAAAAAGACCCAATTTGAAAAGGTGTGATTGCGGAAAACAGTCCGTTCAAGTTCAAGTACAAGTACATATTATATATGACAATTTTTTTTAAAGTATCGTTGTGTCTATCATTGTATGGGTTCAAAGTCCAAACATTGTTCCTAAAGTATTTATCAGCTCCAATATTTGCACCCACGCGCAAATTCAACTTAATTGAACCGTTGTTTCAAACCAATTTAATTTTAGAAACCATTTATTTATAACATGGTTACGCTGGAATATATTGTATGGAAATAGATCAATCACATAATTTGCAGTTCATGGGTTAATTTAGCTTCCGAATAGCAACTATTAATACCTCCACTAATTTAGCTGGAAGAAACAATAATAGTAATCTCACTAATATTATTTTGATGTGAAAGGTTGTAAGGGAGCGTGACTAACTATTATTATAGTATACAATGTGTTACAGCAAAGAGGTTTTAATACGAAAGGGGGTTGTTCTAGACGTCTAGGCGAACAACTTTTGTTCTACTTTTTTTGGGAATTCGATCTTTTTTTTCGATAATTCTGAGGGAATTTTTACTTGAAAATCAGCTGTTTCATACAAAAACTTCGAACTAAATGTTGTTCTCTTCACTATAGAGAATCATCGTCTTATTTGCAGCTCTATGCATCCGCGCGCACTATGCAATCTCATAGGGTTGATTGTGAATACGGCTGTAACCGAGAGGAATTAGACTATAAAATATTTTGACAAAAAACCAGTGACAAATTTTCAAGCTATTACTCAATAAATTAAAAGGTCTAAGGCCATGTAAATAACATGTCTTTTATTAAGTTTTAAATTCGTATTTTATTGTAACAAATTGACAAACAAATTTTCAAATTGACTGTACCCACTCCAGCCAGGCCATGAATGCATTAAAGTGCGGCGCTAAATCTAGTTGCTCCAATTTAGAGTTCAAAGCGTTTCGAATCAATCACGGCCACAAACGGGTGCAGGTTGAAAATAAATATTTCTCTAGCTTTTACTATATTGAGTGTACAAACTGTCTCTACTAGTTGGTTTGCATTCGTATTTTTAAGCTAGATAGAAGTACATTTGGTCTATGTACGCCACGTCGATTTTAATGGCAAAACGGAAAATTGATATATATACAAGAAAATCAAACCTTCATACAAACTTCCACCCCCCATTTGCCCCCCTTGGGGGTGGAATTTCGCAAAATCCCGTCTTAGTGAGCACCTACGTCATAAAAGGAACCCCCATGCAAAATTTGAGACTCCTACCACTTGTAGTTTCTGAGATTTCGTGATGAGTGAGTGAGTCAGTGATTTTCCCCTATATAGATAAGATATATATATATATATATACCATTTTATGGGAGCCCTATAAATATGCGAAGGTTTTAGCGATATGAGGATTTAAGTGTACCATGGTCTGATATTTTTATAGATGTTTATCATAACCTATGTATTATGTAATTTAAGTATTCGTTTCTACCCTCTATTTTCTTCTTTTTTTTGTATAAATCATATTTGTTTTACATTTCCCCCCCCCCCTTATTTTAAGTAAGTATCTTGCACCTAGTAGGAAGAGACTAGTCACCCACAACACAGGGTATCCTAGTGTGGGGACTAGAGTCTGTAACTAATATAACCTGTAGTAATATCATAAGGTGCCTACCTAGACACAAAAGCATTATGTACTTCAACCTTTTGATGAATAAATATATTTGTATTTGTATATATATATATATAATAGGTTTGATAGTAATGTTTATGAAAAAGAAACAGTCATGTAACATCGGCTTGGGACAGCAATTCAAACTGACAGTGCTTGGAGCAACAATTACCCTCATTAGGTTCTCTTTATAGCCAATTAATCACGATTCTTGGAGCCTTTTTACGGTGTCGTTTCGAGAAGGATATTTCCAAATTACAACTTTTACGTTCTGCTTTATTTTGTATATAAAAGTACATTTTTAGAAATCTTAATTATAACGTCTTCTTTACATTTCGACACGAGCTTCTGTTGAACTTTATATTACTGCGAATTTTAGATCCATCATGAGTTTGGTTATTTCTTTGAGAGCATATTGAAAGATTGTTATCGTCACTTTAATGGATCAAAACACAAAATGGAACACCTCCAGACAAAGTTCTGTAATTAGATCCTACGTAGTAAACATAAACGTTTCCAGTTCGCATCAGTCGCTTGTCCAAACATACCGAATTGAACAAAGTCGCGGCCAATGTGTTGTGCTTGTGCTGTGAGGCGCCTTTAGCATTAGCTGGCACATCATTTTATATGTGAAGCTTGATTTATGAATTGATATTGTCTTTTTTTTTCAATATGATTATTGCAAAAGTTATCATTGTCAACGATAGATCAACCGTTTTATGATTAAGAAACTCAAACTCAACTTTTTTTATTCATTTCGAATCATGTAGGTCCGGTGCATGTATTCACTTTGAATAGTCTTAAAAACTAAGTAGGCTGTGTGCCTTCGGAAGCACAAGAAACTCATGGGGGATTTTGTGGACATGCTTAA
Source organism: Idaea straminata (assembly GCA_951213275.1). Lineage (NCBI taxonomy): Eukaryota > Metazoa > Arthropoda > Insecta > Lepidoptera > Geometridae > Idaea > Idaea straminata. The sequence goes on from OX577870.1 coordinate 7,147,192, forward strand.
AAAGGTGAAGATTACAAATAAATACTTTTTGATGGTATATTTGAAATGGAGCAACTAAAGTCACGTCCATGGGTTTTTATCATAGGGTAAGACGAAGTATCATAGTACGCTTACTGCACAATTTATGCTTTATAAAAATTTGAGCCTGTTAATGGATGTCATATACATCTTTAGGTAATTTACTATATTAGAGCACACATGTCCGACCTGTTTATTTTCCGGAGCCTACTACCGGCCACGGTCAGATCACCCTTTTTGCCTAAGTTGAAATTATGAATATAGCTATTTGTAAGAGCCTATTGTTTCCCGCTGCATGGCAAAGGCGTCTCTACCTTTCTGACGACCCAGTTGGCACAATAGTTTCCATGCCGGACACAGGGTTGCCGGTTCAATTCTCGCCTCAGACAAGTATTTATGCTAAGATATTTGTCTGTGGTCTGGTTGTTGCTATGTATTATAAGTATATATTTACAAAAGAAAAGTATATAAGTAGTATATCCGTTGTCAAGCACCCATAACACAAGTCTAGTTACTTAACTTGAGGCTAGATGGCGATGTGTGGAATGTCCTGCATCATTTATTTATTTCTTCCATTGATCGCATTCTATAGCTATTGCACACCAGTCAATGCTATAATCATAGTCAAGTCAAATTTAATTTTCGTGAATTAATTATCATGGTTTCTAATGGTACAGTATGCGTCACATGGTACGGTATGTGGATTGCTGGAGGTTTAGATTAACATAAAGGCTACTTTTTATCTCGATATTCCCACGGGATCGGGACTTACGAGGGTGAAACCGCGGGGCGCAGCTAGTAATACTATAAACAAGTATTGGACTTACGACCTTCTTCTATTAAGACGTTACACACAAACATAAATACTTGAATTAAAAGTACTGTGTGATTATTATTTTCAACATGTTTGCTATGTCTTTAGTTGACCGAGTGGTATAAGCCGCCACGCGCTACACCAACGGACGCGGGTTCGTTCCACAGGTGATGTTGTTATAATATTCAAATACTGCTGCACAGGATTATAAACGTTACGGTGGGCAGAAACTTATGACAGTTGATTGTACATTGTTCTTAAAACATTAGAATATCTTTTCATGTTTCAAAGTTCCCGCCATCCTAAGAGAAAATAGGTCATCTCTATGGAAACAGACTTACAATTAGCTAACCACAACTTCGACGTTTTCGACCCGAAATTCCGATACAACCGCATCCTTTAGAATACTTAAGTTGACTTGTTACTTGCCTTATCAGCACAGTCATGCGGGACTTATAGCCCGCAATATTGTCAATGTGAAAATCTGTTTCTTTGACGCCTATTCACGAACAAACAGCTTGAACAATTCCGTTAAAAATCAGGGAGTTATCATTTTGTATAAACACTTTATTCCAATTTAAAACACAAAAGTAAAATTCAATAAATACATCAAATCAAATTACACAAAATGAAAAACTAAAAATAATAATAATAAACACATTATTTAATTTTTGTATTAATAAATAAATTAATATTGCAGGACATTCCACACATCGCCATCTAGCCTAGACAACGGACATCTAGTGCTAGACAACGGATATACTACATAAATACTTTTCATTTTTTGTAAATATATACAAATACATAGAAAGAACCAGACCACAGACCAATATCTAAGCAAAAATACTTGTCTGAGGCGGGAACCCCACTCGCAATCCTGCATGGTGACCATTGATTAAACAGTCTATTTTAAAAAGTCGTAGAACAAAACTTGTTCGCCTAGAGGTCTAGAACAACCCCCTTTCGTATTAAAACCTCGTCGCTGCAACACATTGTATAAAAAAAACTACCACGCGTACGAAGTTACGGGCAACAGCTAGTTAGGAATATGCCTGACAAAGGTCTTGGTTGAAAGAGGAAAACTGCGACAAAACACCGAAACTAAAACGCCAGTTTGAAAACAAAATAAGGAAATGTAAATGCCGTTGCTAATGGAATCGTTTCATATATATTTCTATTTACATTTAAGGTATAATAGTTAATTGTTATGTGACATCAATGGTAGGGCAAACAATGATATCTGAAGACTAGAACCAAGGTCCCCATTGATTACTACCAAGTCCCAACAGCTCGTTTATTATCCTACTAATATTATAAATGTGAAATTTTGTGTGTCTGTGTATGTTTGTTACTCCTTCACGCAAAAACTACCGGACCGATTGCAATGAAACTCGGTATCTAGACAGCTGGAGACCTGGATTACTTTATATCCCGAACGCGGGTGAAACCGCGGGGCGCAGCTAGTCATCTATACTAATATTATAAAGCTGAAGAGTTTGGTTGTTTGTTTGAATCTCAGGAACTACTGCTTCGAATCGAAAAATTATTTTTGTGCTGGTCAGTCCATTTATCGAGGAAGGCTAGGCTACTTTTTATTTTGATATTTCCACGGGATCGAGAGTTTCGCGGGTGAAACCGCGGAGCGCAGCTAGTTGTCGCTACAGAGATACAGTTTCGTCTATCTACTGTCGTGTTCATTTATGTAAATTGTAAATCTACTGTATTTAATTAAGGAGTTACATTTAATGAACAAATATTGACTAATAATCAAATGGTAGTAGGTATTTACGTATTATGATGAATTGGTGTTTCATTGAATATCAGTTCTCTTTTGGTTTGTTATTCGAATAAACAGATTAGTACCTAACCGAATTCATATGTATTTTTATTTAAGGGTATTTAGTACATAAGAAAAAAAAAATAGACACATACAAATGGGGTTGTTCTAGACGTCTAGGCGAACAACTTTCGTTTTACGACTTTTGAAAATTCGAACTTTTTTTTGATAATTCTGAGGGAATTTTTACTTGAAAATCAGCTGTTTCATACAAAAGCTTCGAACGAAATGTTCGAATTTCCAAAAGTCGTAGAACAAAAGTTGTTTCACCTAGACGTCTAGAACAACCCCCTTTCGTAATAAAACCCCTTCACTGAAACACATTGTATAGATGAGGTAGGTAAGACAAAGGTAACTTTACCCTATGCAGAAGAATTCTGCCCTCTAGAGAAAAGAAATAATATAAAAGGTTATTAAAAGCGTACAAAGAGTATGCTATCTTTGAAAGAAACTAGGTAAAAAAGTTAGCCAACAATAAAAAATCCGATAGTTTTATCAAAGAGTTTTTCAAACATAGCCTACCTAACCTACATTGGGTAAGCAAAGCGTGATGTTTACGGTGCAAACTGAAACAAGTGTATACCTAATACCTATACTGGCTAGTTTTGAGAGCTTGGCTTCACGTTACTATCGCCTCTGACGTCAAACGAATTTTATGTGGATTATCGAGGGGCGTTCCTGGAGGATCAATATTGCTTTCATTTACCTAAGCTTTTTGACAAAAATTATAATTCTAAATCGTTTCATTGACGACCCAGTTGGCACAATGGTCACCATGCCGGACTGCCAAACACAGGGTTGCGGGTTCGATTCTCGCCTCCGACAAGTATTTATGCTTAGATATTTGTCTGGGGTCTGGTTGTTTCTATGTATTATAAGTATATATTTACAAAAGAAAAGTATATAAGTAGTATATCCGTTGTCTAGTACCCATAACACAAGTCTAGTTACTTACCTTGGGGCTAGATGGCGATGTGTAGAATGTCCTACAATATTTATATTTCTTTAATTTATTAATCGACTAGCTTTCGCCCGCGACTTCGTCCGCGTAGGGTTTGAATTTTTCAAAATTCTTATTGGATGCCTACGTCATACAAAGACCCTCCAAGTTTCAGGTCTCTACGATCAGCGGTTTAGGCTGTGCGTTGATCCGTCAGTCAGTCAGGAATAAGAATTTTATATGTATAGATTTCTTTATTCTAGCTTAACATTATTTGTTATATGTATCTTAAGTAAGTACTTGATATGACTGTATTCTGTTTTATGTTCCATATAAGTAAATAAATCAAACAATAAAATAATTTAAATAAATGATGTTTCAAAGTGATGCCAAAAGAAATTAAGCATAAATCAAAAACAGCTAGCTTTATAAATCGAACTCCGCGAACGTATTTGTCCCTACTAGCTACTGAATCTTTGCACGCCATCTCACACTCTTAGGGGTGGAATTTCGAAAATCTAGTGGTAAAACACATAACAAAGAACACAACCTCCATATTTCATGACTCCAAGACCAGCGGTTTAAGATGAGCGTTGATATATCAGTTAATGAATCGTTAAGGACTGCCAGGTTTTAAAGCGATCTCGCTTTTAGCGATAAGGCCGCCTATTGTGCCAAATAGACTATATGTTAATCTAGGTCTTCATCTATCTACATACCGAGTTTCAACGCAATCGGTTCGGCAGTTTTTGCGTGAAAGAGTAACAAACATACTAACAGACAAACTTTTTCATCTACTAATATAAAGAGGAAATATTTTTTGTATGTTTTTATATTTGTAACGAAAAGGCTCCGAAACTATCAGACTGATTTTGATAATTCTTGGTATGAGGATATTCATTGGGAATAACATAGGCTACTTTTCATCCCAACAAACATTTAAACGAATTGCTAACAAATCGCTTATATAGTACAAATTCAGAATTTGAACAAATAGCGATGCACTCTAGAGATTGTACAAATTGCTAATTCGTACAAATTAATAAAGTGTACCAACATGGTAGCATTATCTCACATTTGTTCCGAATTCATATACTATACAAAATTTTGAACGAACAGCTAACAAATCACTAATTGTACAAATTCAGAATTTGAACGGATGGCGATGCCCCCAAATTCTCATTGGATCGGGAGTTACGCGGGTGAAATCGTGGAGAGCTGCTAGTTAATATTAGTAGGATAGATTAGTTATAGCAAGGCATCGCAAATTCAATAACTCACGCCATTGTGATATATGATGTTGGTATAGTAACAATTTACCTGTATCAATAGGGTTATCGATAAAACATCACTTTATCACAACGATATTAATAAAGTATTAATACGATTATCAATCGAGCCATTTAGATGCGTTAATTGATAACAGGTTTTACGCAAAGTTAACATCGCCGCGGCGCCATACGATTAGGAAGCTAAGTAGGTAAGTACCTTCATTCGAATCGAATTATTTTTAATTCTACATATTTTCCGAAATTCTACCCCTCAGGGGGTGAAAAGCGGGGACAAAGTTTGTATGGGACAACGTGATTCCTTGGTCCAATTACGACTTTTACGCGGACGAAGTCGCGGGCAAAAGCTAGTACTTAGATAAACTAAAGAACGATACAGAATAATCATTCTCACAAGACACTTTAAAAAATAATACAATTGAACAGTCATTTTCCTAATGTAGTCTCTTATTTTTCCGCGAGTTTGACGCGCCAAATTCCGATACAAGGTCGTCAAAGGCCATTAATGAGAAGTAACAATTTGACAGTAAGCAGATTATCTAAACAAAACACATAAAATGGAAGTTGTCAGGTTGGCAGGGCAAGGGTCCCGCAATCATGAACGTCTATAGTACAAATAGGACCTATATGAACGTGGCAAAATCAATTCTCGTAGAAGATATCCAAATGACATTATGCAATTTATTCCGATTGTATTTCGATTACACAAAATATTCTTAAGAATACCAAAAGCTGACTTTGAGGGTATTTTTTGTAATCGAAACGTAATCGGAATGATACTTAATTTGAACAATGTTATTTAAGATAATTGGCCTTCTGATATGCTGTCATGAAGAACCTATAATGACAAAGCTAGGCGAGATCGAACCTGTACTTCAATGGGTGAACGATTAAAGTCGCTCCTCTCGTGCTTCGAAAGCCACAATAGTTCAGGATGCTATCTCTGGTAGAGGTCGTACTGTCAAGTTAGAGCTCTTAGGACAACATGAAAACTTAATCAATAAGTGAGCAAATAATATCAGACATAACCTGCAGCCCGCTCTGCAGAGCGTGTTTGTCTAACGAAGAGACCATCGCTCACGCAATCCTGGAGTACGAGATCCTGGCTGCACAGGCCGACTTGCTTGTCAAATTGCCAACCTAAAAACACTCCGAAAAGCGTGCAAGGACCCAGGAAGATTCGGAGCTAGCAGTCGACGATCACGCACAATATGCAGAATGATTGCCTGCATGCGAAAATCGGAACCCTCAACCTATAACCTCTTTACAAGAGTTTTATTGTTGTAATTAGTGACAATAGCGCTTTTATCCATGTTCATTAAAATCCTTGTCACAGTACATTCAGACGTTAATAGACTTGGAGGGATTCAGCACCCTGAGCCCTGAAATTAAATGACCTTTTACCGTCTCCCAGTTTGTGAACGGATTTACTTTAGACATTTTCAAAACGATTATTTTTATGGCACTTTGAATTTAACTTTTGATATTAATGTTTGTATAATCTTCGTAAAATAAATAGTAGGTTACGTTTCTGAAATATTAATACTTCATTGTCTTCCAAGTGACTTTACTTTTCTGGTTACCATGGCATAGTTTAGGGCTAGGCTGTCAATATCCAGTACTATTTATTATACGAATACTAGCTGTCCCGGCAAACGTTGTGTTGCCATATAAAATAAAAATTAGATGTTCGATTTTCAGACCTAACGAATATACATAAAAAAATTCATACAAATCAGTTCAGCCGTTTAGGTGGAGTTTGGCAACTAACACCGCGACATGATTGACATGAATATTTATACGATACTAACGTCACTCAATTGTTTTGCCTTCCCGGAACCTCTCCACTAAAACTTGAACTTTATGTATATAATGTGGTATGATAGTAAAGTTCAAATTGACTTACGAATCGTTTGTATAAGAGTTGGGAGTATAGAAAGAGTTGTTTTTAGACTTTTTCAAGCAATTTTTGATCTCCGTAAGAATTCGTAATACTTCAAGGAATATCAAAAAAGAATTAGCGAAATCGGTTCAGTTGTTCTCGAGATCTCGCGCTTAACAACACATTCAGCGATTCATTTTATACTATAGAAGATGTTTAACCTTATGATTTAAGATTTAAGCAAAGACATGCCTAGTACCGTCATTTTGATTCTTGTAATTTCGTACCCTCATGAGCGAGACGTCTAAAACGCAAAATGCCTGAGTAGCGTAATTCCTGAAGCACATAATGCCTGGAACGTATGTCTAAAACGCCTAAAACCGTATTTTACGATCTGTAACCATAAATTAACGTCATTGAAACATAACAAAAAAGTTTGGAATCCCCGAAAAAGCGTTTAAAATAACATGGATTATCTAAAAACAAGTAGGCGTCCAAGTTAGTGTTAGGTATGAGAGAATATAAAAAGACAATGATGTAATGTTTGACCTCGACCGCTCAGTGGCAGTGGACCTCATGTAGAATACATTTCACAAAAGTAATACCGCAGACGAAGCGTCTGTACTCGCTTTAGCCTATCTTCCTCGGACAATATAACCAATCTTTAACATTATAAAAAGCTTTTTATTATTAAACTTATTAGTAAACCTTATGTCAAACTCCCAAACAGCGCGATAAACATCAATTCAGCAGCTAGGTCTAGTTTACTGTACAGTTATCAAGCAACCTGTGCAAAATTTAATTATAATAATACGTAACTGCCGCGGCAAGTATTTTCCGAAATGAACTCTAGCCCACGTGGGACGACTACATAGATAATGCCAACCTGTGATTTAACCGGGGCCGTTCGCTAAACGCCGCCTAAAATACGCGATACGATTTATTTACGGCTTTTGGATAAACATATTTCATAGTCTTACACTTCAGGGAATAATTTGGGACCATGAAAATCGGATACCTTAAAATTTTAAGCATTAAAATCTAAAATAAATCACCATTAATATAATAAATGCTAAATTCTGTTCTTTAATGTCAAAAGGCTTGACTAATTTGGAAGACTTGCGCTTTAGATTGGTTTTCATACCTAAAATTTGAGCATCACAAGTATTTGAATTCCAGATATTTTATAATTTCAACAAAAAGCGAGAAAGTTTAAAGCGCAGTGAAAAATCTACGAATCAAAAACTACGGTTGATATTTAAATATCCTGAACAATGCCAGTTGGTAACAAGGACAATGAAGAAAAATATACTAAATGGTAACAAAACTATACTGTCTAAAAGACACGGTTCACGAGATTTGCGACTGATAATTGCTTATTGTACCTTCGCCATGTTGTATGAGTCATAGCCATGGCACTCGAATAGCTTCATACTAGTCGTAAGATCTGAGACCTACTAGAATTCGTCTTTCGCGTTAAAATAAACGAATACGTAAGTGACGGGACCACCTTGGTCTACCTGATGTTAAGCTGTAGTAATATGGTCAGAAGACCAATTCTCGTAACTAACATTGTTCAAATTACATTGCAATATCATTCCGATTGGACTACGATTACAGAAAATACCCTCAAAGTATCTAAAAATACCCTCAATGTCAGCTTTTGGTATACTCAAGGGTATTTTTTGTAATCGAAATGCAATCGGAATGAAATGAAATGTAATTTGAACAATGTTTACGAGAATTGGCATTCTGGCCTCATCGCAATGCGCCCATCACTCTGGATAAAATATGCCTTCTTCACCGGCAGCCCGGCTCTTAAAACTGGATGACAGCAGTTTAAAACTACCTACTTTGAAGCAGGCTCGAAGTCTTAGAAAAAAACTGACGCGGCACTACTTGAATCGTCTATTGACGAAGCAGGTCAATGACGATGGAGATGTTGGAACAGTAATAGGTATAAATGGGTACCAACTCATCGTAACACCATCTAATACATGTCCTCTAGGTCTACCATACATATCCATACATGGTGTCTACACCATGTATGGATATGTATGGTATGGATTAAAATTGCTGGCTCTGTTAAAATCATCAAGGTAAGGGCCAATACTATCGTAGTAAAATACTGGTATTAAAGTTCTGAGGAGAATATTGGAAAGGTGATCGGTAGCATAGTTTCTAATCCAAATACGTCTAATAACATTCACTCAAGTTAAATTTAATTAAACCAACCCATGACGCGGCTAAGCTCGCGGTAATGGAATTTCAGGTATACATTATCATATGAATCCTTTGTTCATCCCACAGCACCTTTACACAGTAGACTTTAACATTTATTCCAGATGATTTATAACAGCATCATTAATTGTTTTAACTTTGACTATTCAAAACGCTGCAGTACAAGATATATAAATATAAAATGCTTTGTCCTTAACGACTGACTGGCTGACGGATCAACGCATAGCCTAAACGCTGATCGTAGGGACCTGAAACTTGGAGGGTGTGTTCTTTGTATGACGTAGACATCCGATAAGAAAGGATTTTACAAAGTACTACCCCTTAGGGGGTGAGAAAAAGGGGCAAAGTTTGTATGGGATAACGTGATTCCTTGGTCTAATCTACTTAAAATTTTGCATAAACATTCTTTTGACTTTAACGCGGATGTAAGCGTGGGCAAAAGCTAGTGTGTGTAGGTATAAGATTTCTCTGAGTTAAACACTCAAATACGTCTGAAGTCCACTGATCAGCAGGGTTCATTACGATTTTTCTTCATAATAACAGAATTTTTTTCGATTACAAATATCTATGCCTATATGATCCACGACCTTCAGATTTAAACACGAAAAATCTTTCGCAAATCCAACACTGCTTGTAACGACTGTGCGTTGCAAGCGAAATGTTGGCCCTAAATTCTCTGAGCACAGGCATATAAGTTATCATAGATAAGTAACATAGCATACTTTTTGGCTCGATGCCGGGAATATGTAATCAATGTAGAAGGCTTACATCATACGACACGCTCTCAATTCTTTCATAACACTGCTCTTTTTGAGTAGCAATTAAAATATCTTCAGTATAGAAAAATCTTTCTAAACTTAAAAATGAGAGTTTTTCTTTACCGTTGTTTGCATTGAAAAGGCTCCGAAACGAATGAACTGTTTAGATGAAACTTGGTATAAGGATACATTGATTCATTGACAGTAATATAGGATACTTTTTATCCCGATATTCCCACGGGATCGGGAGTTACGCAAGTGAAACCACTGTTAGTAATTTATAAGTCAGTCGATCATTGTGGTATGCTCAATTGATAAGACTGTGGACGTTAACCTTTTAATTGCGAGGTCTTCTCACCTGAAGTGGAACTGACGAGGCAATGATGTCATACTGCAGACCTTTGACCCCCAATTGAGGCGACAATGCTTGGAATCTTATCACACAAGAACTGTGACATCATGACTGTCTAGCCAGACTATTCTTTAACATTGCCAAAGTTATTCAAGTACATACCTACTTAGCAAATTAATAAGAACGTTGACATCAATAGAGGCTTGATAAATCCTTTATACAGCCTTGTTATTCGTAGCAAAATTGGCACCCGGAGCTAAATAAGTACATTGACAACTAGGTTTCGGCGAAAATTACGAGAAACACAAGCCAAATGGACAAGTTCAGTGAACTGAGAGACAGCAATAATTCAGTTAAATATTTATCGAATAACTTGAGTTAATATTCACAGAAATAGTACCTAAAAAGAGGCAATCTGAACAGTAATGAAACCAATGAAGCAGTTGTTATCTAAAGTGTGCTCAATAAACGACAGTTTACGACAAAAGCAACGCAAAACCACAATTTATAAAGGTAATTGGAGTTTCTCTTATTAAATGTAAAATGAATTATCACAAGGTTAACATACACAAAGGCAATTTATAGCCATAGAAACGTCAAAGTATTTCAGTGAAAAGCCGTCGATTTTCACAGATGAAAATATATTCCGTCAATATCAATACATCGCCTTCACATCTGGTTACGACTTACGATACAAAAGTAGTTATTCCAAACACACATGATTGAACACATTCCAATTGTTCAGGGAAAACAACCGCCCCTCTAAGGTTACTGCAGACTGCGGACTTTAACATCACCTGTTCGATAGCCGTTCAATTTGAAGGCGAATAAAATAAATCGGCCAAGTGCGACTCGGACTCGCGCACAAAGGGTGCCATACCAGAAACACATCATTAGTGAAAATTTTAACTGTCAAGCTATCATGGTTCATGAAATACAGAAATTATGCCTGGTGACACACAAAGAGATTAGTAAGTCAGTAGTCTTCGTAATAGGATCCCGTTTTTACCCTTTGGGTATGGCTAAAAACTAAGTTGAACGCATACATAAGGTTGGCGATTTTGGCGAGTAATCAGACGATCAAAAAGTCTGAAGTCTGCTATCGCTTTTACGGAGACGGAGATAAATGGTGGATTCAGAACACTACCGCAGAGCCGTTTTTATGCGTTTTCGGATGAGAGATGTCATTTGTCATACCAAGTTTACCCCATTCCGGGCTACGTTACGTAGGGTTCACCCGAATCCACTTACGGAGCCTCACTACAATTGAAATACATTTTCTTTGTCCCATCTTTTAAGCTCGTAAGTAACAAGGTTAGAACAATAACATGTCCGGGTAAAGTACAACTTTAGATTTCAGAGACGATAGCGAAATAAAATAGTTGTTACGTTCATAGGATCTGGTTCTTACCTACATCATCGTGACATACGTCCCTGAGGGCGCGCGGGCGTAAGCTGCCATGTCACATGAAGTTCACGGGCAGTGACGTGACGGTCGTCATGGCAACGTCAGTATCCCCATCCCCATTATCTCACTTTCACTACAATAAAAGTGTAGTGAAGCTGTCTCGGTCCGTCACGCATTCCCACCACTGGCGTCACCCATCGAGGGTCACCGGATTCTATTCGCGTTGGGTGTGACGCACACGGCACGCCGCACGCGCATCACGCTAATATCACGAGTGGCCACTGATTTCGATTTAAATACCTTCGCTTGCTGTATGAAACTATTGATTTTTTCATTATAAATATCGATTTTGTTATGGTAACATTTTAAATCTAATCAAGATCATATACTCTTTTACCAAACCAGAAGGCCAATTCTCGTAAATGACATTGTTCAAATTACATTTCGATCACAAACAATACTCTCTCAAAGTAGCTCAAAACACCGTCTAAGTTAGATTTTGTAAAAAAAAACTGACTTTGAGGGTATCTTTTGCAATCGTAATGATATTGCAATGTAATTTAAACAATGTTATTTACGAGAATTGGCCTTCAGAGCATCTATCTCCTAGCGTATCAAATACATTAAAAATAATGGTAGATATTTCTAACTATCTTCTTTATTGATTAACCACATGTTTATCCACAATTCCTAAAGCTAAAACAAATATAAACAGACATTAGATTTTGATTTATAGAATTCTAGTATCAATCGTTTTTGCCAATCCTTTATCCAAGAAAGAACACAAAATTCTCTTTATATTTTCTCCCTAAGATTTGAAGCTAAATGTGCTATTTCCTGCGGTTAAAATATTACTATTTCATAGGAAATTATAGGGTTTGAGTCGAAAGATATTTATCCTTGATATATTTACGCTGTGTCAGTATCTATGCAGACTGTCTGTCTGGTTGTTCAATGTTACTGAGAATATTTTATTATTAGAGTTTCTTTATAGGATTTCCGGAGTAAGCATTACTGGCGAGCGACTTTCTGCCTAACCACTTTAACAAAGAGCCAGATCCTTGCCTTAGAGTGTTCACATTAATAACTCTAACCGAAGGCCATTTCTCGTAAATAAAATTGTTTAGATTACATTTCAATATCATTCCGATTGCATTTCGATTAGAACAATTATTCTTGAGAATACCGAGAGCTGATTTTTGGGGTATTTTGAACTATTTTGAGGGTACTTTTGTAATTCAAATGCAATCGGAATAATATTGCAATGTTATTAACGAGAGTTGGCCTTTAGATTACATATCAATATCATTCCGATTGCATTTCGATTACAAAAATATTCTTGAGAATACCAAAAGCTGACTTTGAGGGTATTTGGTACTGAGAGTATATTTTGTAACGAAATGCAATCGGAATGATATTGAAATGCAATTTGAACGATATTATTTACGAGAATTTTTCTTCTGGTCTCATCTGGACGATCAAAATTAATAAGAATACTTATACAATAAGATTTATGAATACTTCTACGATAGTGTAAACAATTAATCAAATGAAATTACTTGTAAAAACGAAGAGATTAGAAAATTATGGAGATTGTAAGAAAGAAATTCAATAGCTTATTATATTACCTTGGTTCATACAAGTACGACTTTGATCGATCGTTCTAACAATGATGGATTTAAAATAGCATGCCCCTATTAATAGGTGAGCTGTAGCACGCATATCTGTTCCTCTTAGAAAAGTAGGTCGTGAAATATGCAATATATTTCCTGTTAAATCTTAGGCAACTCGCTCTGGTTTATTGTGAAGTTAGCCAATGTCCCACTGCAGGGAAAGGGATTCCTCTGAGCAGAAACTATTTGACATACCGTCACATACCACGGATGCCAGACGGATTGGCGAAAGTCCCTGGCTTTCGAATTTTAGAAACGTTGGTTTCTTTCACCGTACGCGCAGTTTTTTGCTAAGAAGAATCCATTGCCAGAATTTGACCTCAGGACCTCCAGAATAAAAATCAAAGTAGGTACCTAACCTCCCAAAAACCAACACTGCTTAGCATCTTCTCAAAACATTAGTCACAAACGAACACACGAGTAACAGCTAGTAAAGCATCCTAAATAAACGAGGCAACCCTACTTCGTGAATGCTCATAACTTTTTGTCTTATACTCTTACAGAAATGGGGACAAAACGTCAGTACAACATTCGAATGGCCTTTTATGAATAAGATAGAAAAGATTTATAGCAATGAATGAATACTTAATTCGGCCTACATCTTCAATATTACATGTTGGCTGTACTCCAATAATATTATCAATACAGACAGACAGATACACATTGCATTCTTATTAAAAAAATATATGAAAAATAATGAGTTACATTAATTTGTGTTAGGTAGGTATTTTGGCTATAGTTAAAGGGTTGGTATTGACTTGGTTAAATTGTCATTGTGACATGTAATGCGATTGTTGTGAAGCTTTAGATTTATTTTCGTCCTTTTTTACAAATGGGTCAGAGTTTGACCACATCACACTTAATCACACCTATACAAAAAACCTGATATATTAAAGAAGGATGGTAATCAAATAAGTATTTTTTCATCATCTTGGCAATTCATTGACTGAAAAGAAGAAGGCTTATTAAATAAGATGGTTGGGTCATTTAAAATCTTATACATATTATTCTAAGAAGTTTCAAGGGACACTAGTATTGGCTTGTAAGAAAATATAATATTTTATACAGGATGATTTTTTTAAATGTGTCTTTAGGGCTTTTTCCTAAGCTGTAATTTTTTTTTCAAATGAGTAATGAACCGTTTATTTCTTTGTCCATTCTTAGAGAAGAAATTGACCAATATTGTACTGGGTGTTTTTCACAACTAGACCTCTTTAGTTAGGTCTTTTTTGCACCTTAACAATCCTCTCAGCTTAGTTGACCGTGTCCTGAGGAAAGATAGGTCTGGAGCTAACTAAGCTGCGGGTCTTATCACAATGGTTTCCTTTACTGTAGCCATGGCAATTAGAGCACATAAATTTCTAATATGAATAATCCTACTAATATTGTAAATGTGAAAGTTTGTGTGTGCGTGTGTGTGTGTGCGTGTGTGTGTGTGTGTCTGTGTGTGTGTGTGTGTTTGTTACTCCTTCACGCAAAATCTACTGGACCGATTGCGATGAAACTCGGTATCTAGATAGCTGGAAACCTGGATTAACACATAGGCTACTTTTTATCCCGATATTTCCACGGGATCGGAACTTACGCGGGTGAAATCGCGGGACGCAGCTAGTTAATTATAATGCACAGCGGGCCGGGATTCGAACCCATGACCTTCGGAATGAAATTCGAGGTATCTAACACTAGGCCAACACTGCTCCTACCTCAAATAACATACAATTTCAATATTTTTTAGGAATCTGAGTACTAATTACAAAAACCTTGGTATATTATGCAGAATAGATGGACATTGAACATTAATAAAAAACAACTATTATTAAGAAAGACTGGTAATTTTGGGAATTAGATGTTTCGGTAACTGGACATTTTAAAACCATTGGTCATTTTAGGCATTATGAACAGTGTCAAGACTGGCCGGTCTCTTAAGTGACATGGTGCATAGAATCTCGAACATTAAAAAAACTCCGAGTTCTCTCGGTACTGCCTCAGAGTGCTCAGCACTTAAACTTCACACTTTAAGTTATCGCGTACTCAACTACTTAAGTTCTTCATTAACTTCTTAAATATTTTTTATTTACCTTACTAACATTATTTATAAATGTGAAAGTTTGTGTGTTAGTTCGTTACCTCTTCACACAAAAAACAACTGAACAGATTGTAATGAAACTTGGTACGTTAAGAGTGTATTTTTAGGGTTCCGTAACCAAAGGGTAAAAACGGGATCCTTTTACTAAGTCTATCTGTCTGTCTGTCATTAGGCATCATCTCATGAACCGTGATAGCTAGACAGTTATAATTTTTACAGATTATGTATTTCTATTGCTGCTGTAACAACAAATACTAGAACAAAATAAAATGGTCAGGAACCCTTCGTGGGAGAGTCTGACTCGCACTTGGCCGGTTTTTTATCCTGATATTTTCATAGAATCAGAATTATAGGAGTTATTTAGTTATAAGAATATTGTACCTATAAATTGTATGTTTGAAGAAACAACAACCGCCATCAGTTTTCATTATTTGGTTATCGTTAGGGTTCCCAAATTTTTATTTATGGGATTTATATTTTACATGGTGGTTTATGTAGGTATTTTAATATTTATTATTTTCTCCTACTTATATTCCTATCATGTCATGAACAACCCACCCATCCCCTTCTCTAATTCTTGTCCATCCAAAGGTTGAATGGAAGAGATCGCTTTTAGCGATAAGGCCATCTATTGTACCATATTGTTTGGTTTTCTTATATTGCATTTTTTTAGCAGGAATTTATGTTGGAATTAAGATTATGAATGGTAAATTATAGAGTTTATATATCTTTTTATCTTGAGCGAGGAAGCTAACCTTTTTTTTGTTATTTTAGAATTTCCCCTTAAGTAGGCATACCTACTTAATGAAAAGTACTATGTGTTACTTCGGTTAGAAACTAATTATTTGTTTTGAGTAAGAAAAACAGGACATGTGTAAAGGGACCTAGGTCTATTTAAGAAAAATGGTATATTTGGTGGGTTAAAAGGTTATAAAATGGCAATCAATTTGTATTTTCTTTAAGATAAATGGGCACTGCTGCTCTCGAGCAATCTTTTTTTTTCTAAAGACATTTTGGTAAAAATATAGCGGAATTAATTTGTATGGAAAAATCCATACATTTTCTTAATGATATGGTTGGCAGCCCTAGTTATCATGAGCCATAATATTACAGGTTTTGTTAGCCTTGGCTGGGGAATACTAGGTACAAAATAATGATAAAATATGTATTATTAATGATAGTACAACATAACCTAACATTTTACACAGCAAATATGTACTCTACCTATAGTTGTGCTCTAATAATATAATGTCCTCAGCAAAGCCGGTTTGTCTCAATAATACCCACGTACTTATTTATTTTTACCCGTTACGCATACAGCTGTCTGGTCGCTCGTCTTTGCCCGGACTAAGGGAAAATAACCAATACACACTACAAAACTCTGTAACTAACTGGCGAATACACGTAAACTCATTTTTAATTGAGGCTACAACACGATTCGCTATATTTGGAACCAGTTTATCGGGTACACAGGAGAAATTAGCTGGCCGCCGCGATTCCTACATTAATCTAACGATAGAAACCTGCCTAGGATTGCTAGATATACTTCTTAAGGATAATACGTACCTCTGTCGTTTCCAGCAGCTTTGGACACCACCACAAAACAATTTCTCAAGGAGAAATCACAAAAAATGTGCACAACACGAACGAGAGCGCACGGGGCGTGCTACTATTCACAGCCGGTGTGGAAAATTCACAAATCCAGTCGAACACTTTATATTCAGAACAGAAAAACACAGATTAACACTAGCTTAAAATCTATGATTTCCACAAGAAATATCTACCTGAACCAAAACGAAAAACGCGCCAAATGTCAAACTAAAAAAAACTACAAGCACCAAGAGACGCGCCGCGCGACTGCGCGTTCCGAGTCCGCTTTGCTGACTGACTTGCGTCGATTACGTACTACGGAACGACACTGACTTCACGATCCCATGCACATGCCATACACTGCACGACAAACGGAACGAATCGGTACGACCGACATGGGATGTCTGGTGTCTGTCGCATTTTACTTTATACCTATTTAGTATTTTATTAGCTGGTCTTGCTATCTCATAATAATTGATAAAATATTTCTATTACATATAACGCCAACGTTATCTATATCGCGTTGCGACAGAAATGAGATAACCATTCGAACGTGAATTCCGGCGACATTGTAACGCGGCCAAAACGAAAAGATCTCAGTGGAGTAAGAAAAACGTGAGATCCAACATTCATCGTAAATTCGTACGGAATAGACGTTGACCAGACGCGCATGCGTCAGTAGAACCGCGGGTATATACGTCAGTGAATTAAATGACACCCTGCGCTTGTATTAAACCGATCGATTTCAAAAGAATGCTAAGTCGTGAGTTTCAAATAACTAATAACTACCAACAAGCTTTTACATCAGTTTGTGCAAAACCTTGCAATAGCTAATAATGCAACAAATTTACAACTAAAACGTTACAAATATTTTAAGAATTTTCGATCCAAGCACGTTTAACAAGATTAGTGTTACATAATAATGGAGGTAACTACCCTCATAGAAAAAAAATTGAATTAGGTACCATTTTTAAACATAAGTTTTTATCTACAAACCTACATAATTCATGATGATTTTTATTTTTAATGTATACTAGCTGCGGCCTGCCGTTTCACCCCCGCAAGTTCCGATCCCGTGGGAATTTAATCTATGCAATTTTATAAATAATTTAAATTTTAATATTGTATGCCCAGTGTGGTGAACTGTTGTGACTATTATAAGCATTATCATCGGCTCATGTACACAGTTTGACAATAAATGAATTCTATTCTATAATTCCGGGATACAAAATCTAAAACTATCTTTATGCAAAATTTCATCGTTTCGGAGATTACCCCTTATAATATTACAAACTTACAATCTTTACCTCTTTATAATTAGTACAGCCTGCACTAGGCTATTTGGAAATATTTTTCAAAGAAAAATTTTTGGAGCCGCATTTTTAACTATTTAATTTTTAGTTTTTAGTTTACTAATTACTTATTTTATTAGATGAATTATTCTTGATTTGCAATACCAACAATAATTTTATCTGCATTATTTAACATCGTAACTCTTTTTCCTTAATTAAATTGTGAAAACCTTGACGAGATAACTGATCAAACATAATTATCTTTGTATCTACAGTAGGTGACATTTAGATGTGCAGATAGCACCAAGTTACCGGTTATCTAGTTTACTAGGTATATATGCGTCAAAATTATCACATTACACAAATATTTCATTGTTATAAATGTCTGTGTACATATTTTTAACGTGTTTGGAAACGAATTTTAGAGTCTGCAAAATGTAATAAAAAATTATACATGTAGGAAGTCAACATATCGTAATGTTATATTTTGTGTAAATAAGACTTAATTTAATGTGATAAGTGTAAGAAGTCATGTTTTTAAAGGAATTTTTATACATAGTTAAATTTGAAAACAGTAATTTCATCATTTTTGATCAATTTTAACATATAAAATTTTGCATATTACTTCAGAAATTATGAGCTACTAGAGTTATAAATAATGCAAATGAAAAAGTTTATAACATCAATAAATAAAATAAGCAGTAAACTCGATTTAAAATAAAATTTGCAAATTAACACATAGGTAGGTACGTCTAATTCCGGAATTTGATCAGCATGAATGACATCATGATTTATATTGTAGTAGTTAAGACAATCAAACATTTCAAGGTGCCACGTTGATAGAAAACAGTGGGACCTTCGCAGATCCTAAAATACATAAAACAAGATCGTATATTACTAGTAGTTCTACTGGCTATACGCTTGACGAAGTTGTCCGCGAATAGTTATTTAAAAACTTTAATTTTTTTAAATGATAACCCAAAGCATCACACATATTATTATTTCAAGATTTAGAAGAACTTTTTAAAATTGCATCTTCAGGAGACGACACTTCTTGAGCGATTAATGTGCATTAAAATTTCATTATACTAAACCCAGTAGTTAAATGTTTATGATGATGAAGTTTCATATAAATTTTCTCCCCATTTCACCCCCTTCTCGACCTCTTTAGTTCACATTTTGCACACCAATGTGCGAAACCAGTTTCTAGACCCAACGGTTTGAGCTGTGTACAGTCAATCATACAACTTTCAAAATAAATAATTTATTTATATAACTTATTGTATTCAATTCTCTACACATTGGTACAACAAGGTTAGAATAAATAATTGGGTAGGTTAGGTATAATGGAAAAAAATGTTTATCTATATTGTCGTTTTTTAAGGTTAGAATAAATAGTTAAGTAGTTTATACTTATTGGCAAAAAATATATTTAATTATCTACATTCTAGTTTTTTTAATTTATGCGTAAATTGCTGCTGCTATTGAGATCAAGGTATAAACTTGAGTTTTTTTTAAAGATACCACGTTGTTACTTTCTGTTATTACAAAAAACTTTTGTATTGATAAAATATGAAACTTTCCTGCACCATATTTAACACAATCAGAATTTCTTTGCTGTAGTTAGATTAATTCAGTATGTATTCTTATCAATTCCGAAAAAAAAGCATCTACCTAATGAGAGATAGGTAATGAATAGCATCTTCACAGCGAGCCCTGTTCCAGCTAACTACAATAGTTTCATGTCTAAAATAGCTTTAGTTCAAACAATACACAGACTAAACAAAGGAGAGTCAATCTGTCTATCAAACTATTTTATGTATCTTACTATATTTAGGTATTGATCAATAGTATTAAGTTACTATAAAAATAATTTTATGCAGAAACATAATGCAATTTTTAACATTTATATTGCATAAACTTGGTAAAATATAAGTTGTGCTGATAATACCTACTGAAATCAATGTAATTTTGAATTATAATTAGGCATTACATTAGAAAACGTTTAACATATTGTATTCTGCTAATTCACCTGTTAATTGTACCTATTCCGTCTTAAAAGATAAAATTAAAGTAATTTCCTTTCATATCAACCAACTGACGCACACTGCGTTTTATTTGACGCACATTTTGTGTGGATAAACTGATAAAGTGATTGTAGCATTGTTGTTTTATCATACTAGACGTCTTAAGTAATCTTTCATAGTAAACGTGACGGCCACTGCGGTGGTTTTTAAATAATAAATTACCTACTAATTTTATTTTTAACCGACTTCAAACAAAAGGAGGAGGTTCTCAATTTGTCGCGTATAATTTTTTTACTTTAACCGTATAGCAAACCTGGCCAACACCATGCCCAACATGGCCAATAGAGGGTGTCCGGTCAACGCATTGTTACTGCCTGCTGGTTATTGTAGAATGGTAACACTGCGACGCGACAAGCTCACGGACTTGTTTTCCGTTTCCTTCTTCAATCATCGGCTCTTGTCGCGCGCGCAATGTTACAGAGTCTATTATAAATTTTCCACCGTTTTCTGTAATCTGATTGAACTTTTGTGAACCCGTTGCACACAATAAACTTTGTGTTCGAACTTAGTGCGTGTTTTCCTAAACATCCCTCGAAGGCGTACTAAAACCGCCATTTTTATGCACATATAAGCATCAGAATGTCAAAACAATTGTAGGAAATATTCATAGAATAATTTTTATTAGTGCTGATTTATAATTAATGAGGAACAAGTATATATTTTAGGTGTACATTAACCGGCTATTTTTTCCTTAAAAATATCATGACTGTGAGAACGAAAACGTACCTATAAATTTAAATTTTTGTATTGCTTTAAATTATTTTTAAGCTAGTTATAATAAAATTAGTTATAAGCTTCAAAGCTGTGGTGTAGACAGATTTATTTTAGGTTTAATTAACAAAACTAACTGAAGTGATCTTGCAATAGGCTGCAATGTTACCAATTTTTTACTATAATAGTAAACTACGAGATAATATTTGCCATCGGTTCTATCAAAATGATTTCGCTGGCGGTGAATAAGGAAATAAGTTAACATTTAAGATGGAAAATATTAACATTTACTATTTTTTTCTTTTAAAAATAAGAATTATTAATGATTTTTAAGGTAAAATCAACATAGGTACAATTATAAATTTTGATTAAGATTTTATAAATAAAAATTGGTTTTTGTTTTGAGTTTTTGAATAACAAAAAGGTGTTACGACCGATTTAACTGACAAATTAACTTAAGTACTGAAAACAAATTAACTGAAGTACTATTGTAATAGGCTGCAATGTTAACATAATTTATTACTATAATAGTAAACCACGAGATAATATTTGCGTTCGGTTCTTTCAAATAATTTCGCCGGCCCGCCCGGTGGATGACGTCACGGCCGGCGCGCGCAACACAGCATCGATCCGAAATGCCATCTAAAAGCGCTGCAGCAAAGTTCTTAAATCGAGCACATTGACGGTAGTCCGTGCTTACAGCGCTGTTATGTTAAACTTTTCAAGAGGACGTTAACTAAAAGAACTATAGAAGAGTAAGTAGCTATCTATCTAGCACTTTTTTAGCAATATTTAACGAAGTAGGTATTTAATCTGTATGGTATAACAAATCAGGCACCTACTTTAGGAATGTTTCGGTCTAAAAGTATCTATATATTAATAAAATACTTACTGTTTATAAATGTACAGAAAAATCTATCGGCATGAAATAATTATTGAATAAAGTCTGAGTAGTATGTTTTAAATTTATTCATTTTTAGCACTCTCTCCATTCCTGTTAATTTTTCCGATTTTGTATATTGACCTTTGAGCATAATAATATTACTAACGGAAATGATAGAAAAAATAGTCGCACCTTGAATAGCCGACTTTAAAGTTTAAAAATCTAGTCAAAATTTGAAAATAAAAGGCTACCTTGAGGTTTGGAACGCAGCCTACATTTTGTCAACTTTGTCATTTACACTTTTTGCTGTCAGTGTCAGTCAATGATAGTAAAGGCGGGGCGGAAAGAAAATACAATTCAAGATTTTTGTAGGTATGTAGCTCAGGCTAAATCAAATAATTTCAATTCAGAATTTATACATAAATGTACTTACGACTTACATACCTATTTACTTTCATTACAATTAAATTAGTGCAAAATAGGTAAGCTATATAAATTTTAATTAGAAAGATTAAAAAGTCAAATGTTGACCATATTTTATTTTTCATATAAATGATTGTACCTATGGCCTATGGCTTTGCACGATTTCATATAGTTACCACTCTATCCCCTTTGAGAATCAAGTCTCAGAATTTAAGAAAACAAAGAAAATGGCCGTGTAAAATAGTTATAATAAAAGCTATTGATTTATGGCTTTTTATTTAAGTCGTCAAAGTGATTTATTGTTAAGTAGGTAGGCGAGTTTGTGAGAATGATCATTTTGCGTTTACGATTCGACCTAAATTCGCGTCCTTTAGCTAATTTTATAATAATAACAACGCTGCAAATAATAAAAAAGGATTTTTAAAAATATTAAGATAGCAGGTACTAAGTTAAAAAAAAGCTTCAAAAATCGTGGGATTAATTCTAGTCCTGAGGCAGGTCAACTAAGTCTAGATGGAGAATAAAAACTGTAAAAAAAAAAACCAATGTCTAGAATTCATAATATTGAGTTAATATTACTTGATAATTAATCTATACTTATAATATTATAAAGCTGAAGAGTTTGTTTGTTTGTTTGTTTGAACGCGCTAATCTCAGGAACTACCTACTGGGTTGAATTAAAAAACTACTTTTGTGTTATAGTCCATTTATCGAGGATGGCTATAGGCTACTTTTTATTTTAATATTACCATGGGATCGGGACTTACGCGGGTGAAACCGTGGAGCGCAGCTAGTAGGTAATAAGAGAATATTTTGAATTGGAGGTATTTTTATTTTATGAATTAGTTTATACTGTAGTTCAATTGGTATGTAAATGTTTTTTGTTTTACATTTTAAGCACATTACTTTATATTATGCGACATTACCTAGTATGTCTATCAGTCTGTCACCAGGCTGTATCTAATGAACCGTGATAGCTAGACAGTTGAAAATTTTATAGATGATTTATTTCAGTTGCCGATAAAACAACAAATGCAACAAACTTATTGGGGCTTCTTATCGAAATGGTACGGACTCATACTTAGCCGGTTTTTGGAACGAAGTTCCTTATGGCGCGTTGCGAAAGGGGGCTAGAGGGAAAAAATTAAGACCAAAAGTTGTAACGACACTTTTTGATTTTATTACAATTCCTTCACTAATTAATCAAAAGAAACTTCGTTTCATCCGGGTGTCCCTTGACAGCTCTCAAGTTTTTTATTTATCTATTTAAAAAATACTACAAACACGTACTATATTGTGTGGTTAAAATACGATCGTCTTACATTCGCTGACGTCACGCATAGGCCGAGTGTACACTGTAAACCGACGATAAAACGTACTCTACGTAGGATTCACTTTATGTTTCAACATTATTATTCATTGATACGTTTTATTACTTGTTATTTTAGACCCCGTGTCATAAACATAAATCTGTTTTCGGTGTAAACAGTATTTTTTTTACTGTTTTTTTTTTAATCTAACCGCAGACTGGGTCTCGTTTTTTTTAATCAATTGTTATGTAGTCATATAAAACTACGGTATCAGAATAGTTAATAGTCCTATCGCCACTTTTCTATCGATATTCTTACGCCTTGATAAATTTTTATAGCAAAAGACAACATTGCGATTTGATAAAACTGTTCGTTCAGCTATCCGTAGGTTTAGTTTAGTTTTACGGGGCTGTTTCCGCGCTTAGCCTCATTATTTGGGCCATTATTCGTAGGTATATACCTGAATAATACCTAAATAAGGTACATAATGACTTTGAGGTAAGAAATAAATGAAGAAATGATAATAAATATTGCAAAAGAAATACAATAATAATAAATATTGCAAGACATTCCACGCCATCTAGCCCCAAGCTAAGTAACTAAACTTGTGTTATGGGTGCTAGATAACGGATATACTACTTTTATACTTTCTTTTTTGTAAAATACTTACCTATAATTTATAGAAACAACCAGACCACTAACAAATATCTAAGCATAAATACTTGTCTAAGGCAGGAATCGAACCCGAAACCCTGTGTTTGGCAGTCCGGCATGGTGACCATTATGCCAACTGGGTCGTCAGGAATTTTGTACCAGCCTTGAAATACAGTATTATGTGAAACTAACTACTAACTAACTATATGAAATAAAATAAAAATCTATGAATAATTCGTAGATAATAATCTCTTATTAAAAAACGTATAAATTGAAAATGGAACACTTAAATAAAACAAACAAGCAAATAAAGTTCTAGGCCGGTTGTATTTTAAAATACAATCTAAGTAAAACTTTATTTGCCCTTGCTTTTCATAGAAGCATGCTGCAGCGGTTTAACAACGATCCCACGGGAATATCAGCATAGAAATGTAGCTGTTGTATTATATTAGCTGTCCCGTAAAAACATTGATAGATAGATAGATAACTTTATTTGTACAACACAGGAAGAATCAGAACACGATATACACAAAGTAAAGTAATAGCTAGAAAATATAAATTAGACAAACGGGCTACCTCATCACTGAAAGCGATTTCTTCCAGGCAATCTTTGGATGGAAAAGAACTGATTCAGCTGTAATGGTAGGTTTTGTTTGGTATTATTTTGCCATGTAAAAAAAATATATACCTATAGGAAAAAACATTAAAATTAGATCTTGTTCGATTCTCAAACCTAACGAATATACGCAAATAAATCGTACAAATCGGTTCAGCCGTTCAGGTGGAATTTTATATATAAAGAGATACCCCGTTTCGTCACATATTTCATTTTAGTAAATTGATAGAAATTACACACCTGCCAGATAACTTCTATCAGTTATCTGGCACTCATTACTCATTTTTCTTTCTTTTGTAAATACATACATCAACACATACATAGAAAAACACTCACAGCCAGAAACTACTAGTTCGACGGCGGGAATCGAACCCGCAACCATCTGTGTCGTACGTGGCTGTTTGCGAACCGCGCCACGGAGTTTGTAAAATATATTGGAGCTGCCACGGTTTGTACAATCGGCGTAGATATTTTCAATACTAATATAATAATTTAGGTTATGTATAACTTCCATACTAATATTGTAAAGAGAAAAGATTTGATTGTTTGTATAAATTGAATAGGGTCCGAAACTACTGGACCGATTTTGATGAAACTTGTTACGAGGTTACATTGGTTCAGTAGGAATGTTATAGGCTTTCTTTTTATCCCGATATTTCACGGGATTGGGAGTTATGCGGGTGAAACCGCGGAGCGCTGCTATCATCACTACATAGTATGAAAGAAAGTCGCTTCCCGCTGTCTGTCTGTCCGTCCCTATGTATGCTTAGATCTTTAAGATTACGCAACGGAGTTTGATGCGGTTTTTTAAATAGATAAAGTGATACAAGAGGAAGGTTTTGATACATAAAGCAAAATTACCACGCGTACGAAGTAGCGGGCAATAGCAAGTCTTACTATCATACAAATATTATAAATGTGAAAGTTTGTGCGTTAGTATGTTTGTTACTCCTTCACGCAATAATTATCGAACCGATTGCGATGAAACTCGGTATGTGGATAGCTGGAGGTCTGGATTGACACATATGATTGTTTGTATAAATTGAATAGGCTCCGAAATTACTGGACCGATTTTGATGAAACTTGGTTCGAGGTTACATTGGTTCAGTAGGAATGTTTTAGGCTTACTTTTTATCCCGAGATTTCACGAGATTGGGAGTTACGCTGGTCAAACCTTGGAACCTTGACTTACTTTTTATCCCGATATTCCCACGGGATGGGGAGTTACGCGGGTGAAACCACGCGTTATCTTATCTTATCTTCTATATATATAAAAGAAAGTCGTGTTTGTTACAACACTTATAACTCGAGAACGGCTGGACCGATTGCAATGAAACTCGGTATGTAGAAAGCTGGAGACCTGGATTAACACATAGGCACACATACTTTTTATCTCCAAATTCCCACGGGATCGGGATCTCGAAATTCCCACGGGATCGGGACTTACGCGGGTGAAACCGCGAGGCGCAGCTAGTTATAGATAAAGGCAAAGCATCTTACCTGACCGGTTTCGTCAGACTCGCACAATGGGCTGGTTGACTCGTTGGTTCCGCCTCCGCACCCGCCGCATAACCCAAGTGTCCCTTGCACGCACCCACCAGCACCGCCACACTAACTATACACGCATTATGCGTCCTAATGTCTTAGATATGGCCAATATTTAGCCGTTCACCTCTCGGACTATTTTCTATTATCTACATTCGCGATTTTTGTGAATTTCATTACGTGACGAATCACGTGCGGTGAACCCGTCTCGCTCCATATAAAGCGTTTTCAGGGTGTTACTCGATGTTCTTGCTCTGTCGCACGTTGTGGTACGTTCACCTGGAACAATTAGGGTCTTAATTAGACAGCTAAATGGCAAAATTAATAATGAGGGTAGTTCGAGATTTTTCGTATTTTAATGCAATATGGCAGAACATTAAAAATTAAGTTGTATTCTGAAGCTTTGCTACGATTTTGTTTCTGTAGCAAGCGAAGCTACGATTTTTTTTCGTAGTTCGTAGCCAAATATAAATCTCTAATTTCGTAGACAAAAAAATTGTAGCTGATTAACAATGTCTTTTTTTTCTTCTCCGTTTTAGAGTTCCGTACTTCAAAAGGTAAAAAAAGGAACCCTTATAAGATCACTCTCTTGTCCGTCTGTCCGTTTCTCAGGAAACGGATGGACGTAGAAAGTTGAAATTTATAACAGATACTGAGGTCTATAGTCCCTATTAGGTGTATAAAAATCAAGGTCCTGAGTCAACACGATGAAAAGATATGGGCAAACATTTAGATTTTGCGAAAACTTGTTAGTACTTTAGCTTAACTTTTTTAACCGACTTCAAAAAAGGAGGAGGTTCTCAGTTGTATGTATTTATTTTTATTTTTTACTAGCTGCGCCCCGGGGTTTCACCCGCGTAATAATTTTCTACGCAATTTTCTTAATTATTTCTTTCATAAGAACCTTCTCCGGACAATAACAAACAGACCAAAAAAGAATTGGCCAAATTGGTCCAGGCGTTGTTGAGTTATGCGCTTACCAACACATTTTGCGATTCATTTTTATATTATAGATTGTTTGGCCCCACGAGCGTTATGCCAACCTTTATTTGTTTATAACTAAAAAATAAATTGAAAACATATTTTTTAAATTAAAATTTATAAAATCACCAAAAAGGACGGTCAACGTTTCTACATCAGTGGGTTTGAGAACTTCTCTAAACGGTCAAGTGCCAGATTTTTTTTTTAATTTATAGGTGTTCGAACACTTTGAGAAAATGGAGAGTGTTTGTGAGAACATTAGGCGTCGGGGGTGTCAGCCCAGCCCCCCGATGGCTGGCTTACTGCGTAGAAAGTTACCATCCGGTGGACCAATACAGATAACTCTTACACAAGGTTAGAGAGAAAAAAATATCGTTTGCGCGATCTAGGATTGTCCATCACCTACCCTTAGAATAAATTGCCAAGTACTTTTAGATATAAATAAAAACTTTTTGTTGTAAATAAAGAAAAAATAAATAAATAGATCAGGATTTAGTAGTTTTTTTTAAATCTATACTTAATATTATAAAACTGAGGAGATTTTTTATTTGTTTAAACGCGCTAATATCAGGAACTATTGGTTCGAATTGAAAAAATTTGAAAAAATATTTTTGTGTTGATTAATTTATCGAGGCTACTTTTCATTTTGATATTCCCACGTGAAACCGCGGAGCGCATTTAATAATAATATATACTTTTTGTCGTGTAAATAATACGTAGTCGATATTTTTTTTAATTACCTATATTTTGAATTGAAATAACAAATAAATATACCACTATTCACGAAAAAATAACCTAAGAACAAACCATATTATTATTTATATTGTAATTTAATTTCTTACCTATATTTATAACTAAAATAAAAATACATATGTAACTAAAATACGCAATTAATTTATTAAAAAGAACAAACAATACCTACTATTATTTATATTATAACTAGCTGTGCCCCGCGGTTTCACCTGCGTAAGTCCCGATCCCGTGGGAATATCGAAAAAAATATTCTATGTCCGTCTTATGATTGTAAGCTACCTCCCCACCAATTTTCAGCCAAATCGGTTTAGCCGTTCCCGAGTTATAAATGGTGTAACTAACACGACTTTCTTTTATATATATAGATTTAATTTTGATATCGGCAAAAGTTCGTGTTTTTTTGCTTATTTTTTTAAAACTACCCCCTAAATATGATACTAAAGTTTGTACAAATATTACAACTCGGTAGTTTTTACTAAAAAGATAAAAGTGTTTTTTGTTTTGTTGAGCGCGGCGTTCGAATCAAGAAATTCCGTAACGAAAATAAAACCTAACACCCCCACTCCGCCTACCATGTAGCTCGGCCGAGCGTTCGCTTAACGTGTATGTATATGTTACGTCTGTACGAAGCTCGTTTTTATGAATAATAATTTTTTGAGTAATGAATAGGCTTTGAAACTACTGACCCGATTTTGATTAAACTTAGTATGAGGATACGTTAATTCATGAATAACACATATATTTCAAATATTAAAATCAAAAAACAATAAAACATAATGTGTGCCTGTGATAAGTTATAGTTACTAGATATTGAGATTGACTTGACTTGCTTGACATTGATTTTTTATTTATTTTCTACATTGTGACATTTTATTTTAATAATACATTTTTAGTATATATCTTCCCTGCATATACATAGGGTTGGGGGTCTGTATTATTTCGATTACATCAATTAAATAGAAAGAAATAAAACAAAATTAATAATCTAAATAAGTCTGCCTAGATAGGCTCTCTATTTTAATTATGACGACCCAGTTGGCGCAATGGTCACCATGCCGGACTGCCAAACACAGGGTTGCGGGTTCGATTCCCGCCTCAGACATGTATTTATGCTTAGATATTTGTCTGTGGTCTGGTTGTTTCTTTGTATTATAAGTATTTGTATTATAAGTAATATTTACAAAAGAAAAGTATATAAGTAGTATATCCGTTGTCTAACACCCATAACACAAGTCTAGGTACTTAGCTTGGGGCTAGATGGCGATGTGTAGAATGTCCTGCAATATTTATTTATTTATTTACTTAATTTTATTATTTTCTTTTTTATTGTATTGTCGTTAATTCATTGGGAATATTATAGGCAACTTTTCCCACCGGTATGGAAGTTACGCGGGTGAAACCGCGAGTCGATGCTAGTATATTTATGAACATCTGTAATCAGTAAAGGAGGCTGTGAACTGACATCATCCAAACGAGATGGTATTCAGTAAATTGAAAAGCCACTTTGCAAGCCTCTATGTGAGATGAGACCGAGCGTACATTTTGAATGCATAATGGTTAATAACTAAGCTGTATTAAAAGCTTATAACCTATCTAACTATTTCATTAACCCCCGACGCAAAAAGAGGGGTCTAATAATAAATAAATAAATATTGCAGGACATTCCACACATCGCCATCTAACCCCAAGCTCAGTAACTAGACTTGTGTTATGGGTGCTAGACAACGGATATACTACCTATATACTTTTTTTTGAAAATATATACTTATAACCGCTCCGGCTTCGCACGGCTATATTATGCACGTCTTCTACATTTAAACCTTCCTCTTGAATCACTCTATCTATTAAAAAAACCGCATCAAAATCCGTTTGGTAGTTTTAAAGATCTAAGCTTACATTGAGACAGACAGACAGCAGGAAGCGACTTTTATACTATCTATACTTAATATTATAAAGCTGAAGAGTTTGTTTGTTTGAACGCGCTAATCTCAGGAACTACTGGTTCGAATTGAAAAAATATTTTTGTGTTAGATAGTCCATTTATCGAGGAAGGCTATAGGCTACTTTTTATCCCGAAAGTCCCACGGGATCAGGAGTTACGGGGGTGAAACCGCGGAGCGCTGCTAGTGTAATATACAAAGAAACAACCAGAGCACAAACAAATTTCTAAGCATAAATACATGTCTGAGGAGGGAATCGAACCCACAACCCTGTGTTTGGCAGTCCGGCATGGTGACCAATGTGCCAACTGGGTAGTCACAATAAGTTTGAAGTGTTTGTGTGTGTCTGTTTGTAGCATCGTAGCTCCGGAACGGAGGGTTGGTTGCGTTTTTTCCCAGTTGCATTTTTCCTCGAAAAAAACAAATGCTAAAATAGTAGATTGGTACAAGTAATGAGATAAGTGTTTCAATGCAATTTTTACGGATGAACCGATTTTGATTTTGTTTGAAAGGTGAATTACTCGGGGGTGCTCTTAGCTATGTGCGATTAAATAGGTTCAGCCGTTCAAAAGTTATTTACTTAATAGTTAATGTTTTTATGAAAAAAAAAAAAGATAATGGTTGTCTGTAAAGTCGGTTTACAGACGATAATTTTACGTGATGACGTCACAAGAACTCTTTTGTATCGTTGAAATTAACATTTTGCATACTTCAATACGTTGCTATGGTTACTTGTCAATAATGCATGACGTCACACTTTTTTGAGAGTTCAGCGCCTTTATTCACTATGGTTCAAGTCGTTGGGCGCGCGTGATTAGGGGCGGAGGGGAAGTGGTTTTTGTATGGCAATCTCGCCCTAATCACGCGCGCCCGATGACTTAAACTTTAGTGAATAAAGGCACTGGTGTTCATCCATTTATAAGACGTTTGTGTTTTGTGTCAACGATCTTATTGTAAAATGGTTGTAAATAGGAGCAAAAAGCGAAATGCCTTTCGCTTGTAATTAATTAATTATTTTAATAAAAAAATGTTGTTGGGTTTTTTTATGACTACACTTATGTTACTAATCTTTTTAGTTTTCCGTACCCGTCCTTCCGTCTGTCTGTCTGTCACCAGGCTGTTTCTCATGAACCATGGTAGCCAGAGTTAAAATCACAGATTATGTATTTATGTTGCCGTTGCAACAAATACTGAACACAGAAAAAAATGAAGCGGGGTCCTTCATATCCTTCGTATCGCACTTTGCTGGTTTTTTAAGTATAATTGTAAGTGTGATATTGGGTTAGTAATAGAGCTTTAATATGCTATGCAAATATCACCTTTAGTGCACTAAAAATAGATACCAATCAATGCCATGTTGGATTGCCTTGTTGGTTTAGTGCGGGGTTAAGAGGAAAGGGTACCGGGCGCTCTCTCCATAGAAACGTAGTCGACTGTTTCTTTTATGGATAATCACACTAGAGTAAATATTTTTGTTGCATAAAACTTATACCTGCCATGACCATGCTCCTTTGTTCTGTTTTTTAAATCTTAATTTCTATGATAATTAGAAAATGAAAAAACCAAAACATAGGGGCATACTCATGACAGTTATAGGTTTTATGGCATAAATATTTGTGCTAGTGTCATTATCCAGGGAGGAAACAGTCGACTACGTTTGTATGGAGAGAGCGTCGGTACCCTTTCACCTTAAGGTGTAACACACGTCCCAATTTGATCGGGTCCGACGTCCAATTTCGAACAAGTGAGAGCACCAAGGTAACATGTTGTATTTGAGTCCCGCTAACACAAGTCTAGTTACTTAGTTTGCAGCTAGATGGCGATGTGTGGAATGTCCTGCAATCTATATATATATATAAAAGGGAAAATCACTGACTCACTCACTCATCACGAAATCTCAGAAACTACAAGTGCTAGTCTCAAATTTTGCATGGGGGTTCCTTTTATGACGTAGGTGCTCACTAAGACGGGATTTTACGAAATTCAACCCCCAAGGGGGGCAAATGGGGGGTGGAAGTTTGTATGAAGGTTTGATTTTTTTAAAGGTAGTTTGATAATTAGAATTATATCTTCTTATCGTAAATAAATGATGACGTGTTTCAGGGATTTTCAATTTTCCTATTTTAAGGAGGGGAAAGGTTTGTAAAAAATGAGTTTGTTAAGAGTCTGTTGCTGTGTTACCAACTTTTGGTTACTGTAGTTTACATAGCTACTCAATATAAATATAAATATAAATATAAATAAATATAAATATTGCAGGACATTCCACACATCGCCATCTAGCCCCAAGCTAAGTACTAGACTTGTGTTATGGGTGATAGACAACGGATATATTACTTATATACTTTTCTTTTGTAAATATATACTTATAATACATAGAAACAACCAGACCACAGACAAATATCTAAGCATAAATACTTGTCTGAGGCGGGAATCGAACCCGCAACAATAGATGGCGTTACTGGTAATATTAAAAATGTGAAAGTTTGTTTGTGTGGGTATGTTTGTTACTCCTTCACGCTAAAACTACTGGACCGATTGCGATGAAACTCGGTATGTATATAGCTGGAGACCTGGATTAACACATTACTTTTTATCTCGAAATTCCCACGGGATCGGGACTAACGCGGGTGAAACCGCGGGGCGCAGCTAGTACATAGGCTGCACTAAAAGTATCGGGAATGGAATATTTCCACTGTTCCTGTCATATTTAAATCTTTTTAATTGAAAACTCCTTGGTTTTAAAAATCGAATACCATTTATTTATTTAAAAAAGAATCTCGGTCTTGTCACAAGGTTTTGTCAAACTTGTTTAGTCGTTGAGAAAATGGAATTGACTCGAGAAAATTCGAGAACGATGATTTATTATGACTTTCGAAGTGGTTTATCACAAAAACAGTGTGTTGACCTGATGATTTCTGCATTTGGTGATGAAGCCCCATCCAAAACCACAATTTATCGCTGGTTTGCTGAATTTCAACGTGGACGTGTCAAGCTCAGTGATGATCCCCGTCAAGGTCGTCCAAAAACTGCACTCACCCAAGAAAACGTTGATGCTGTGCGTAAGCTGATTGAGGAAGATCGACATGTAACATACCGCGAAATTCAGGCAACTTTAGACATTGGCATGAGTCAAATACAAATAATCTTGCATGAACAATTGGGTGTAAAAAAGTTGTTTTCCCGATGGATACCGCCTTCGCTCTGTGAAGAGCAAAAAGTGGCTCGCGTTACTTGGTGCGTCAGAACTCTCGAAAGATTCCACGCAGGATCCTCAAATGCTGTATACAACATCGTATCAGGTGACGAATCCTGGATATACGCGTACGAACCCGAAACAAAAAACCAGTCACGAGTTTGGGTGTTCGAAAATGAGTTAAAGCCAACAAAAATTGTTCGTTCACGGAGTGTTGCAAAAAAAATGGTGGCCACGTTTGTCTCCAAAACCGGCCATGTTATGACTATTCCTCTTGAGGGACAAATAACGGTTAATGCAGAATAGTATGCTAGCATTTGTTTGCCACAGGTCGTTTCTGAACTCCGTAAAGAGAACTGCAGCCGCCGCATCATCCTCCATCACGACAATGCGAGTTCTCACACCGCGAAAAGAACAAAAGACTTTTTAGAGCAAGAAAACATAGAATTATTAGACCATCCGCCGTACAGCCCCGACCTAAGCCCTAATGATTTCGATACTTTCCCTAAAATAAAGAATAAATTGCGTGGTCAGAGATTTTCATCACCTGAAGAAGCTGTGGACGCCTACAAAACGGCCATTTTGGAGACCCCAACTTCCGAATGGAATGGTTGCTTTAATGATTGGTTCCATCGTATGGAAAAATGTGTCAAATTTCGCGGAGAATACTTCGAAAAGCAATAAATACATTTTTAAATAGTAATGTTGTGTCACTTCCTTGATTTCCGAAATTTTCAGTGCCGCCCTCGTATCATATATAAATACTAGATGCGCCCGTGCGCGTGAAGGAGTAACAAACACACACACACACGCACACACAAACTTTCACATTTAAAATATTGGTAAGATAAAATTTACATTTATATTACTCCATAAGGACCGGGTAAAAGAACCAATTTTAAACCATTTTCGACATCCACGCGGAAGTCGCGGGAAAAAGCTAGTTATTATCCTATTTATATTTATATTATTGTAGGTAGCTGATGAGTTCTCGATGCAGCCCTATCGTGACACAGTTGAACGAGGCGGAGCTTAGGTCAAGGGCGAAGCGACGCCTTCGAGTCGGGGATGACACTAGAATATACATCTATATAAGTGTATACATCTATATAAGCGTTTACATCTATATAAGTGTATACATCTATATAAGCGTTTACATCTATATAAGTGTATTATACTATATTCTATGATATTAAGGATAGAGCGCTAAATAGTGCAGTTTTAAATAAATAATAATAATAAATATTGCAAGACATTCCACACATCGCCATCTAGCCCCAAGTTAAGTAACTAGATTTGTGTTATGGGTGCTAGACAACGGATATACTACTTATATATTTTTCTTTTTGTAAATAAATACTTCTAATACATAGAAACAAACAGACCACAGACAAATATCTAAGCATAAATACTTGTCTGAGGCGGGAATCGAACCCGCAACCCTGTGTTTGGCAGTCCGGCATGGTGACCATTGTGTCAACTGGGTCGTCAAAAGTTTTACTTCGGCTTTAAAAGGATTTATTTCACTTATATCCAAAATTAGCAGCACCTTGCGGTTCCACCCGCGGAAGTCCCGATCCCGTGGGAATATCAAAATAAATAGTAGCATATAGCCTTCCTCGATAAATGGACTATCAAACACTAAAATATGTTTTCAATTCAAACCAATAGTTCCTGAGATTAGCGCGTTCAAACAAACAAACAAACTCTTCAGCTTTACAATATAAGTAAAGATTAGCGCTGCCCAGCGGTTCTGACACGCGAAACTCCCGATCCCGCGGAAAGGGATCCGGACATTTAGTATGAGAGCTTGGCATAGTGATTTTTTTGATGTAATTTTTATGAAAATATAAATTTTGTACTTGTTTTTCCTTGACTATCGCCGTTAAATTGGAAACTTTCAAATAAATGATGATATTTTACGATTTTTTTGTATCGAGGCAAATCACTCTAATCGTGATTCGAAGTGTAAGACAATACAAAGCATTTCTCCACCTTTACGACAATAGGAATATTATTCTATGGACGTTAGTGGTTGATACCCAAAAACTGTTTCTAAGACACCTCTATCGCGCTTCTGGTCTTACCATCTCGTCTTAATTCGTTTTCAAAATACCTACCTCTAATCCTTGATTTGGAAAACAAAATACAAGTGAACATCTGCCCTTAAATTAAACAGTCAACTTTTCTGCCTACAAATGAGGGAATAGCGTCGTTCTTTAGGTGTGTATCTTTGACTTAAATTGGAACATTTATCACAGAGAGAGAGACAGAGAGAGAGAGAGAAGATTATTTATTAAAGATAAGACAAAACTCGAGTGATATGTGATCAATATACACAGAAAAAAGGGTTTGTTGACGTGAGAAGTAATCCTCTCCCTTTACACGTTAGAGAATATTGTTTCACGTGATAACGTCTACTATATTATAGATGGAATACATGCATTCACAAAAAAGATGACGTCATGCGACGCGTCCCGTTCCGGGAACGGACGCGGACGTGACGCGGCACGCGTATCGTGTAATGGTGACTAGTGATGAATAGAATACTTATATAAAGAAAAGAAATCATATATAAGGACAAATAAAAATATTACTCAATTTTTTTATGGTTTTCTTATGACGTTATCACGTAAAATTATCGTCCGTAAACCGACTTTACAGACAATTATTTTTTTCCGTTTCGTCCATTTTTCGTTTAATTTTGATCGTCTTTTTGATCATCTATTGTTTCCATTTTGATCATCTTTTGTTTTTGTTTTCCTTTGACTAGGGAATCCGATTTAAAAGTTTTAGAGGGTGGTGTTTTGCGTTCCCACTCCACTTAAGTGGTAAAAAAATTTCAATGTGTGTTTTGCGTTTGTGTGATTGTACGTAGTTGGTATTTTACGTAATTATTTCTACTAATTCACAAAACACCACAACCCGTTTCACCCGCGTAAGTCCCGATCCCGTGGGAATATCAAAATAAAAAGTAGCCTATATGCTAATCCAGGTCTCCAGCTATCAAGATCCCGAGTTTCATCGCAATCAGTCCAGTAGTTTTTGCGTGAATGAGTAACAAACATACACACACAAACTTTCACATTTATTATTTTAGTAGGATTCGTCGAAAGGGATCGGTCAACAGGCTATCAGGCGATAGGAAGTCTGTCAACCATTCTCACTCTTAATTAAACAGAACGCATTATTACTTAACCGATTTCGATTGCATTCACAATTAAACCGGTTTACGATGTGCCGATCGTGAAAACTGAAACATTTCTCCAGTCGTAAACTGAAGGGGGCCCATTCCTTGAAACATTGTTGCATCACTCAGGGAACTTTAGGTTTGCACTCTGAAGGCCAATTATCGTAAATAACATTGTTCAAATTACATTGCAATATTATTTTTATTACAAAAAATACCCTTAAAGTAGCTCAAAATACCCTCAAAGAATACCCTCAGCTTTTGGTATTCTTGCAATGTAGTTTGAATGAATGATATTGCAATGTAGTTTAGCAATGTTATTAACCAGAATGGGCTTTCTGAACATTTTGTATAATTAATTTATTTTAAGTTTATTTTAAGGGCCGGCATGACCTGTTTTTTTTAGATGGATAGATAGATACATTCTTTATTGTAAACACCAATTTCAAATAACATTAAATAAAAACAAAGCTTAAGTCTAAGTGTTACAAAGGGCGGCCTTATCGCTCAAAGCGATCTCTTCCAGGCAACCTTTGGATGGACAAGAAGTTGAGGAAGGTCAAGGGTAGGGTGTTCAAACTTAAGATAATTAACTAAGATGCAAATAACAACAAAAACATAATAATAAATATACACATACTTTCATACTAATAATAATTACATATTGCACATAAAAATACTTATAAATACATACTTAATATTTACTAAATACTTTTTAATATTTAGAATATATCTTCAGTATTTCACCGTATGAAAACATGATAGCAATACTTTTTCTCGATAGATTTCTTGTAATTAAATGGGTTTTTTAAAATTATTTTACGATATATCGTAAAAACTATAATAACTAGCAACATAAAACTTTCTTGTTTAGATAGTCGTTGCAGTAATCTAGTTTTTGTCCGGCTGTTTTGTCTATCATTGAAGTTTTTTATTCATGAATTAACAATTTCTTTAAAAACCGGCCATTAAGCGACCTGCGGGGAAAGGGATAGCGTCATTGCGCGGCGCGCGTGGGAAAAGGATAGCGGTGAGTACGAATATTACGAATATTATAAACTGAAATTTGCAGATATTTTCTAAATATATTTTTTTGGTCATTATCTAAATAACGCGTAACGTAAATCTGCATACAGTGCGCATTATAAATTGCGCAGGTTAAAAATCAACATTACAACTTATTACGGAAATAACTAACGTTTTTTAAAGTTTTTTAAATGCTAATAGAGATCCCGTGGGACTATCTTGATCATGATGAGTGAAAAGTAGCCCATTTTTTTATTATCTA
Organism: Idaea straminata; assembly: GCA_951213275.1. Taxonomy (NCBI): domain Eukaryota; kingdom Metazoa; phylum Arthropoda; class Insecta; order Lepidoptera; family Geometridae; genus Idaea; species Idaea straminata. The sequence goes on from OX577870.1 coordinate 7,184,949, forward strand.
TTTAAAAATTACTCATCTTACCCATATTACTCATCAGCAATATCTTAAACAAAGGTTCATCGAAATCGTTTCAGTAGTTTCAGACCTATCATTACAAAAAAAACTTGGTTAAGAAGTTAGGATGAAATCTAAATTTTTTATTATAATATTTATCTATAAAATAAGTAAATACATAGTATTTATTTTCCTAGGTCTTAATTACCAAAATTAAAAAAATCTCTAACATCGACGTTTCGACTATGTAACAATAGTAATGGTCACGTGGTAATTAATAAAATAAATTGTATAAAAAGTGTTTTTTTGAGTTACGTACATCAAGAGGAAAAACGGGACCCTTATGGGATCACTCGGTTATTCGTCTGTTTTACAGGGGAATCTTTTTGGAACGGGCCCCATACACGTTTCTCTAACTAGGTCAAAAATATAACTTTTTTAATTGCTTTTGTAAATGGTTAATTGACATTATATATAGAACTATGTAGCTGCGGTTTAGCCGCGTAAGTCCCGATCCCGTGGGAATATCAAAATAAAAAGTAGCCTATAGCCTTCCTCGATAAACGGACTATCGAACACAAAAATATTTTTTCAATTCGAACTACTAGTTCCTTAGATTAGCGCGTGTAAACAAAACAAAAACTCTTTAGCTTTATAATATTAGTATAGATAAGTATAATTATAGATTTATGCATGCATGATTAAACTTCCGTTCGATTAAAAGCTTTTATAAGTAGCTTTTTATGGGGAGCTTTAGATTTCGATCTTTACAATTTAGGTCTAGTCCATACCTGCCCCATGCAAACCAACTAGGCTTGTATTATGGGGTCCAGATAACAAATAGAATATATTGGTCCCGTTGACTTAATTCACCTGGGGTGATTCACCTAGGTGTATTGATTATACCACTTAGTAGACTTAATTCTCTCAAGTGATTCCTTGGGTGTTTTAAGTACACAATATGATAAATAAATATTGCAGGACATTCCACACATCGCCATCTAGCTTGTTATGGGTGCTAGACAACGAATATACTACCTATATACTTTTCTTTTGTAAATATATACTTATAATACATAGAAACAACCAGACCACAGACAAATATCTTAGCATAAATACTTGTCTGAGGCGGGAATAGAACCCGCAACCCTGTGTTTGGCAGTCCGGCATGGTGACCATTGTGCCAACTGGGTCGTCAATAATGGAGGAGGATGATGATGGATTTTATTTTAATTCCAGTCTAGTTGGTAATCGAAATGCAATGGGGTATTGCAATATAAGAACAATTATAATATTAATTTTAGATGAGTTTAATTTTAATAATTATTTTTTATCAATTGCTCATAAAGTGGATCTTATTCAACCGTTTTTAGCGTATTACGCACGCGTGCGTTTTAGATAACCTTGACGCCACTAGTGTGTAAAAAGTTATGCAATAAGTTAAATTGGTATCTTACTGCTAATTACATGTTAGGTAGAAGAAAAATAATTTATCTGAGTTAAACTGTTTGATGTATAAAAAAGGTAGGTACCAACAAAGAGTTTTTAAGCTAGCAAAAACGTTTGTCTGTATAATCAGTTTACGAACGAAATTTTTACGTGATAATGTCTTAGAAAACGATTAAAAATTGAGTTCTGTTTATTTTTTGTTTTTTCTTTACTTAAATATATTGTTTTTCCATTGTATTCTGTTTTTAATCCCCTACGCAAAAACAAATGGAACAAACCCTAAAAAATATTGTAGGTAAGTCAGACGAGGCTGTACAGGTTAAAACTGTTTAGCCTGGCCTTTCGGGAGCATAATTAACAAAAATATATTGCTTAAAAAAATAGTAAACATAGAATTATCACAAATATTTTATTATTTTCTTTTCTTTTTAAGTCTTTTCTTTTATTCGCAACTGTGATAAAAAACACATGTCGTACGATACACATGTGGTTTGATCATTCCATCTCAGCTCTATAAACGCACTCGCGTTCCGCTTGCGCGTTATAAACCGCCTCTATGCAATGATCAATTTACCACACTTGTATCGCAATGTACTATTACTTTCATATGCCGAGAGCGAGCTTTCGTCTACATTTGATTCACCTTAATTAAAAGTTCCATCTATGAAGCCACGAAGCTATAGTAACGATCATTTGTATTCACAATTTAATCTTTAGAAGGCAATGTATGCATGCCGACGTTAATCTACCTATTGCCAGTTTCCGACACGCGTGGCTTGTGTGCGTGTCCATTGTCTTACGATACGTTTTTTTACCTTTGCACGACTAATGTTCAATAAGAAATATTACCAATAATAAAATTGTTCACCTCCAATTTATTTAAATGGACTAAGGAATCACGTTGTCCCATACAAACTTAGCCCTTCTTTTTCACTCCATAAGGGGTAGAATTTCGAAAAATCCTTTCTTATCGAACGCCTACTTTACACAAAAAACACACCTTCCAAGTTTCAGGTCTCTACGATCAGCGGTTTAGGCTGTGCGTTAATCCATCAGTCAGTCAGTCAGGATAAAGCATTTTATATGTATAGATAGATAATATAGATAGATAGATTATACCGCGTACCTATCTATACTATCCCAACAAAATGAAATCTTTTTTTTTTTTTTTTTTTTTTTAAGTTGTAATCAAAGTAACGTTATCGTTATATTGATGCGTAACCAATTAATTATTGTGGAGACTGGAGCCTGCACTAAAGTTTTATATAAAAACCTGTTTTACAAGTCTCCAGGCTTCCACCTTACAGATCTAGTGACACGGTAATAACATTGTTACAAAAAATGCGAGTAATGAATATATAGATACATGTATATAAACATGCATAAAAATACATATACATACATAAATACATACATGCATAGGCCAGTAGACATAATTATATATATATTGATGTAAAAGAAGAATTTTTGAAGCCGTAACAGTAAATATATCATTGGTAGGTACATCTCGTTTATAGTTTAGCATGGAAATAGGTGCATAGTATTAGAAATAAACGGGTTTAGGTAATAGCATAAGATAACTTATAAATACGATTAGAATCGAAATTATGCCCATGGGTTGGTTCAGGCTATCTCTATCGTATTTCATAGTAATCGGTCCATACTAACATGCAAACTGTGCACTAACATGCAAAATTTGTAATCTTGACTTTAGTGAGCATGATCACAAGAAAAACCCTATGAGTTTCTTGTGTTTTCTTCTCATTGGTTGGCGCGTTCCGAAGGCAAATATGCTAACTTAGTTCTTAAAACGTTTCAGATAATGAAATATAAAAAAAAGATATTTTGACTTTGACTTGTTTAATATTTTTAGCACTTGTTTGCTTAACCTCTCAACTGGCAAACAAAAATAACTTCATACATTTTTAATATGGCGCCATCTGTTGTTGCCAGTTGAAGGTTTAATATTTTTCTAAAACTATGCTATACACGGACGATAATTTTACGAGAAAATTGAAACATTTTTTTTATTTTCCTTTTTTTTCCTCCTTTTTAATTTTTTCCTTTATATAAGTCTTCTGTTCGTCTCGTCATCATAACACAAACCCAGATGAGCAATATTATTATTAAACAAGCACGAGACGCGTGACGTTTACCATGACGCCGTCATGTTCTGATACCATGACGTCTCATGTTACAGGAACATGACACTTTTGTGTGAATGCAGGTGTTCCTAACGTTATCATGTCAAAAATGTTGACAACCGTCAGAGTATCCCTCATTATATTTCTCAAAGTACAACGGAAACGAACCTTAATGTTATTTACGTAAGACATTTGCGTGGCTCGCCATATCGCATGGCGACACCCTTGCGGTCTAGATGCAACGTTATACCCTGCCTTTACTGTCTGTAGATAGATAGGTAAGTATACATATCATTCAATTATCTAATAGATAGATAGATAGAAAAATTCTTTATTGTAAAACGCATGAGTCGCAAAATACCACTTACGCAAAATACCTTATACGCATTACACCAACTTTGATTTAGAAACAAAAGACGATCGAGATTATGATTACCCACATAAATTAAAAAAATAAATAGAAAGAGTACCGGCGCTCTCTCTATACAAACGTAGTCGAGTGTTTTCTCCCTGGATAATGACATTAAAGCAATTTTTTTTTGCATAAAACTTATAACTGCCATGACCATGCCCCTATATTTTGTTTTTTTAAATCTTAATTTCTATGATAATTAGAAAATGTCAAAAAAAATATAGGAGCATAGTCATGGCAGTTATAGGTTTTATGGCACAAAAATATTTTTGCTAGTGTCATTATCCACAGAGGAAATAGTCGACTACGTTTGTATGGAGAGAGCGCCGGTACCCTTACACCTTAAGTCTAAGTGTTAGGTACAAAGGGTGGCTTAATCGCTTAAAGCGATCTCTTCCGGGCAACCTTTATATAGGCAGGTAGGGACTGATCTCATGCCTCCAGAAATATGATATCATGCCTCCACAGAAAATTAATATTGTTTTTTTTATATAAATTATATATTTGACGACCCAGTTGGCACAATGGTCACCATGTCGGACTGTCAAACACAGGGTTGCGGGTTCGATTCCCGCCTCAGACAAGTATTTATGCTTAGATATTTGTCTGTGGTCTGGTTGTTTCTATGTATTATAAGTATATATTTACAAAAGAAAAGTATATAAGTAATATATCCGTTGTCTATCACCCATAACACAAGTCTAGTACTTAGCTTGGGGCTAGATGGCGATGTGTGGAATGTCCTGCAATATTTATTTATTTATTTATTTATTTTATTTATTTATTTTTTATATTCAATTTAAAAATAAACTAAAAAAAAAGCAAATGGTTGTCTGTAAAGTCGGTTTACGGACGATAATTTTACATGATGACGTTATCTCGCAAGAAAACGATGAAAAATTAAGATTTTTTAGATTTTCCTTTTTTTTCTTTATATATCTTTTTTACTTTATATAAGTCTTCTATTCGTCACTCGTGACACCACAGCACAAGCCCAGATGAGCGATATTATTATTAAATACTCGGTTTCCTAAGTTACCATGACGCATGACGTCATACAATATTACCGTGACACTTTTCATCACACTTTTTTGTGAGTGCTAATTGTAATAAATATTAATAATAATATATTGCAATAAATATTACAAATATTATTTTTTGACGTGATAACGTCTTATAAATCGATGCCTGCTGCACTCACAAAAAAGTGTGACGAAAAGTGTCACGGTAATATTGTATGACGTCATGCGTCATGGTAATATGACCAGACACGTCATGGAACATGGAACACGTCATGGTCATGGAAGTTTTTTGTTGGATTAGAACAGCTTTCTAAATAGATAGCTGGTCTAATCCAATAAAAAACTAAACATTTTCACAATAAAATTGGTATATAATTTGGTTCCATTAAGAGTGAACTGTGATGTCAAAGATTAGGGGCCGATAGTGGGTTCAAACCGGGCTCGAGAGTCACTCAAGTATCACCGCTAGGTCAAGGGGGTCGGTCTATTGTGGTTTCTTCGAAAAACGATATCGTGAAAATATTGTTAAGACATTTCTCACAGCGCCATCTAGCCCCATGCAAAGCAACTTAGTTTGTGTTATGGGTTCCAGATAACGGATAGAATATAATGCCGCCTCAGGCAAGTATTTATGCTTATATTTTCTGTGGTCTGGTTGTTTATATGTATTACTAGCTGTGTATTACATGTATTATTTACCCGCGTAAGTCCCGATCCCGTGGGAATATCGGGATAAAAAGTAGCCTATGTGTTAATCTAGGTCTCCAGCTATCTAGATCCCGAGTTTCATCGCAATTGGTCCAGTGGTTTTTGCGGGAAGAAGTAACAAACACACACACACACACGCACACACAAACTTTCACATTTATAATATTAGTAGGATAAGTATATATTTACAAAAGAAAAAGTATATAAGTAGTATATCCGTTGTCTAGCACCCATAACACAAGTCTAGTTACTTAGCTTGGGGTTACATTGCGATGTGTTGAATGTCCTGGAATATTTATTTATTTAATATTTTCGTTCCATCGACTTAATTCACCTGGGGTATTTATTATATCACTTAGTAGGCTTGATTCATCCAGGTAATTTCCAGGTGAATTAAATATAAAACGTAGTAGACTCTCAGGTGATTCCTTGGGTGTATTAAATACACAACATGATGGATTTTATTCACCTATGAATTTTACTTACAAATTACAAAACTTTTCTTTGTACATATATTGGGTTATTGGTAATTATATAACAAGAAACCTCAAAATTTTTATGCATGTTCGAATTTCCAAAAGTCGTTAAACAAAAGTTGATAGAATATAATAGAAATAACTTTATTTTGATTGTTATGGGATCTTGACTGATTTTCACTAAGTAAGTATTTTAAAAGACGCAAATGTTTATTAGACGCCCCTTATAATTATATTTTTTTTACGAAAAAGTCTTGTTAAATTAAAAAAAAAAGTACTTACAGTTTTGTTCATTATTTTAAATTGTCACGTTTCCTTGCACTATTTTTCTTTTTTCTAGGAAAATGGAAAACCGTGGCGTCTCACGAGGATCAATCATGGCCGTTTCGTTTCTTTTAGTCAGCAGACCAAAATATTTCAAATTAATTTTACGAAAATAAAATATTTACAATACATTTGAATGTGAAATAAATTTTGTAGAGTTATTGTAAACTTATTAGCTTCCATTTTCAACATATTTCATATTTTATCCTTATCACAGTCGTCTAGCCAAATACCAATAACCCTGTATCTATAATCTATCCATACTAATATCTACTTAATTTTGCTTTTAACGTTTGCAAAGTTTTTTTTTTGTTTTTAACGAATATGTTCCGAAACTACTGGATCGATCTTGATTAAACTTAGTTTGATGATACATTGATTTACTGGAAATAATATAGGCTACAACATAAAGAAACATCCAGACCAGAAATAAATATCTGTAAATTAATATTTGTCTCAAACGGGAACCGAACCTGGAACCTTCTGCTTCGGTTTCATGAAAAAAGAATGATCTAGGAATTAAATAGGGGAATTTTGTATGAAGAAAGCGTTGCTAGGATACCATGCTAACGTACCTACGTGATTTTATTGTGTCACTCACACTTGACTCATAATTGAGACATTAATGAATTAATAATTAACCCCTTATCATAATTAACTTAAGACTTAATTTAACTTAATCTAAATTAAAATAGAACAAGATCCGACAGTAACGAGTAACTGGCGTTAGAACGGCGGGCGTTGCGTTGCGGAACCACTTCCGGTCGGCCATGTCGCTTCCGGTTCGTTAAATAAGTTACGTTATGACACGTGGGTTTAAAAGGAAATATCACATCTCTTTCAGACTACCAGAACTCCGCGGTTTCACCTGTTTAACTCCCGATCGTGTGGGAAAATCGGGATAAAAAGTAGCCTATGTTGTTGCCAATGAATTAATGTATCTTCATACCAAGTTTCATCAGAATTGGTCTATTAGTTTCGGAGCCTATTCGTTACAAACAAAAAAATGAAATGAAAACTCCCAGACTGGAAAATACTTAGCGCTTAATACTTAGGGGTTCTCAAACTTATTTTGTCTACTGCCCACTTTGAGAATAAATTATTTTTTAGCGCCCCCATTTTTTCACCTACTTAAAAACCACTATAACATTGTGATGCTCACAGCTAAGCAACGCTCGCTGATCGTTTACGATCATGCGCCTGGCGCGGTCATTACTTCGATAGGTGACCAATTAGTAGTGTGGTAAAAATGTATTTTCGTGGGCCCCTCCCTGCTTCAGAAGGCACGTTAAGCCATTGGTCCCTGTTGCTACCTCTAGTAGCAGTCGTTAGGTCAAGTTAGAGGCCTTAGGGCGATCTGAAAACTCTCACAATAGGTGAGCTGCACCACTATACGAGAAGAAGAAGAAGTCTATAACATTAAATTAGATTAATTATTGTGAGCTACATTAGCTAAACCCGCAAGAGTTACTTGAAACCTGAGCGCAGTAGGTTTTTTTACGCAGTAGGCACAACGCACCCATTTTTTTGGGTCTATTACCGCCTCTTTAAGTCTGCAGCGACAAGGGGGCGTTATCGCCCACTTTGGGAAAGGCTAGACTAGATAGACAGGCGACTTAATTGAGGTCGCGGGAAGTCGTTGGACGCAGAGAGCATGCGAGCGATCACTCTGGAAGTCTTTGGGGACCTAGGTTCAGCAGTGGACGTCCTGCAGCTGATATGAAATAACTTTAGTAATTTTGAATTCAACCCCCATTAAAGAGGTTAACTGAATAAACTCTCCTTATTTTTCAGCGTCCGCATGACGCTATGACGTATCAAATGACGTCATTTGGCAATATGGCGAGAGATGACGACATGAATATTTTCACGAAAAACCCATAAAATCGGAATGTTAGGCAATTATATTTAGGTACGCGTAGTGCCAGTATCGCGTGGCGCCTTTTGTTTCTAAGTTCTTGTCTGTTTGTTATTTTCTATGGATTGATTTTTTTAAGTCAAAACATCCATGCTGAAAAAAAAGCTTTACAGTTTTTCATCAAACATATTTGACGACCCAGTTGGTACAAAGGTGCCGGACTGCCAAACACAGGGTTGTGGGTTCGATTCCCGCCTCAGACAAGTATTTATGCTTAGATATTTGTCTGTGGTCTGGTTGTTTCTATGTATTATAAGTATATATTCAAGAAGTATATAAGTAATATATGCGTTCTAGTTACTTACCTTGGGAATAGATGACGATGTGTGGAATGTCCTGGGATTTTTTTTTAAATTAATTTCTTGTCTTAAGGCAAAGGGCACGATGAAATGACTTCATAGATAATATCTACCGAATAATAAACTTCTCGCTTAGACAAGAAAATAACTCTCCACTAACATTAATTTAGTAATCTCTGTGAAAACCTTCGCTAATTCAATCCGTAGATTAAAGATTCAGGTTTCCGAGCTGAAGGTGCATAATTAAACAGATTAGGGACCGATTATCGCGTTTTAGATAAAATGTCGCAGTAGATAATGTTGCGAAGAAAAAATACTAGTGGGCCCCAGATTAAGTCAATCGCTAAATTGATGTCGCCTGTTATAAAATTTATTGTCATTTCAAAGATATAATAGTGTCAAAAAATTGGGATAAGCTTCGAAGCAATTTCCTTCTTAATACAAAACGCTAAAAGGATTATACAAATACAAAATATTATTTTTCATAAAAAACTACAGCGTTTCCTGTAATAAAAACATCTAGTTATATGCTGCAGGGATTTGATGATTGATCTAGGGCTTTTTTTGAACTCTATATCTAACCACTAAATCGATTTAGTGTGTGATTTTTTGTTGTAACTATTATTTATAGATCGATGTATACCGTCTGAGTGACATCACCGAAAAGGCTTCAACGGAAGACCAGCGTTAGTCGAAAGGCTAACATTATGCGGAGTTGAGGACCGTTTCGCAACAAAATTATTACATTTTTATATTTTTATATAATACTAGTTTCAAAAGCCTTTAGTTTCTTGTTTTTTTAGTTTATAAGCTCACTGTGAGTTTTTGTTGCGAATAAATGTTTCTATTTCTATTTCTATGATATTGTATATATTAAATGTAACGAAGTCTAAACGTGACATTATATCTACACAACAAGAATAGTCCCACAGTTTCGATGTATCCGAAAACTCTGACACTTGACAAATGTTCATTAAATTTTAATTAGTTCAAATACGTAATTTAAAAGGTTCGATGCCCGTACCGGAAGTTTCTAAAAGTTCAAACAAAACAATGGTAAAATTGTGGGGCAAAATACAAGGCATCTGCTCGTTTTGTCATAATCTGTTTAACCCACTTCAAAATAAAGAGGGTGGCTTAAATCGTCCCGTATCCTACTAATATTATAAATGTGAAAGTTTGTGTGTGTGTGTGTGTGTTTGTTACTCCTTCACGCAAAAACTACTGAACCGATTGCGATGAAACTCGGTATATAGATAGCTAGAGACCTGGATTAACACATAGGCTACTTTTTTTCCCAATACTCCCACGGGATCGGGACTTACGCGGGTGAAACCGCGGGGCGCAGCTAGTATTCATATAAAAATCTTTGTCCTGAATGACTGACTGACTGACTGACGGATCAACGCACAGCCTAGATCGATGACCTGAAACTTGGAGGGTGTGGTCTTTGTGTGACGTGTGCTTCTGAAAAGAAAGGATTTTTCGAAATTTTACTCCTTAGGGGGCGAATAGCGGGGGAAAGTTTGTATGGGACAACGTGATTCCTTGGTCCATTCTCGACATTTTACGTGACCGAAGTCGCGGGCAAAAGCTATATTTATATATATTTCTCTTATACATACTCCCCACTGCTGAGCAATAGTCTCCCCATCTCCATTTTATTCATTCGGTTTGTTAGTTGGAAGATAAAAACCGGCTAAGTATGCGAGTGAGATTCCAGCACAAAGGGTTCCGTACAAATAAATAAATCTCATATCTTTAAATGAGCAATTCTTGATTCGAGATTCCAATTATATATATATATATATAAACTAGCTGCGCCCCGCGGTTTCACCCGCGTAAGTCCCGATCCCGTAGGAATTGATAGGGTTTTCCCGGAAATTATTCGATTTTTTTCTCGCCTTTTAAACCTTCCCTAGACCTCTACGAACATTTCAAGACTAAGATAAGATAAATCCGTTCAGCCGTTCTCGAGTTTTAGTGAGACTAACGAACAGCAATTCATTTTTATATATAAGATATAATATAATATATATAATTGGAATCTCGGAATCGGCTCCAACGATTTACATGAAATTTGGTATATAGGGTTTTTCGGGGGCGATAAATTGATCTAGCTAGGAATCATTTTTAGAAAATGTCATTTTATTCGTGTTTTATCGAAACTTACTTTTTTTTTTATTTGAAAAATATGACTCTTCCTGACATCTATTGGCGAACTACTAATACTATTTTTTGTGAGCAATAAAGTTATTCCAGCAGATGGCGTTGTTAAGTAACACGAAGTCAATGAGTGTTTGCTTTGAGGTTAGACTAAGTAAAAAAAAATAAAAATAATACCGAGCAAAGCTCGGTAATCCAGGTACTAATAAATAATGCAAGACATTCCACACATCGCCATCTAGCCCCAAGCTAAGTAACTAGACTTATGTTATGGCTGCTAGAGAACGGATATACTACTTATATACCTTTCTTTTGTAAATATATACTTAAAATACATAGAAACAACCAGACCACAGATCTTGTGGGAATATCGGGATAAAATGAAGCTCATATTTACCAGAATTAATAACGCTTCAGCCGTCTATAGGACCGAAGTTTTAGAACTGGGTCCGCACGAGGCTTTTAACTTACTTGTATGGAACTGGTTCCGATCAAGGACTGAACTGGTTCCGATCAAGTAAAATAACTTTACCTACTCAATTTTAGGTAGGTAGATTTTTAGATACTTATCGTACTAGTCGTTTGATATTTAATGATTTTCACGTATTATAATACTAATCGCTTTAAGCGATAAGGTCGCCTGTTTGTACAATTTCGTAGAATAAGCTTTCTCATCTTTTTTGTATTTTCAATGTTTTGTGTAGTGTCAAATAAAGTGTTTATCTATCTCTCTATTTTCCCTGTAAAAATGTATTTTTTTAAACAACGAAAATGGCGTTCTATTTCTAGCGATAGTGAAACAATGTCGAGATCTCTGGACAGTATCCGATTGTTTTATCGATCTGGATTCGAGACAGTGGATTCAAAGTTTGTTTTTCTAAAACGTAACGAATCGTTTTATAACTGTTTAATTTTTATAATTAAAATTAGTGTCGGTGGTGTGGTATACGAGTTAAGTGACTTTTTTGGCTATATGCACAAGTTGGGCGAAGTCATTACTTTTTAAAAAGCGTTTACGTCATAGGTTACTTGCGCCGCACTAATGAACTCCATAGTACTAGTACACTGGACAGGTGGACAGGCGACTGTCTATAGATATAAAAAGCTTTGTCCTGAATGACTGACTGACTGACTGGCGGATCAACGCACAGCCTAAACCGCTGATCGTAGAGACCTGAAACTTGGAGGGTGTGTTCTTTGTGTGACGTAGGCATCCGAAAAGAAAGAATTTTCTGAAACCCCTAAGAGGGTGAAAATGGGGGGCAAAGTTTGTATGGGACAACGTGATTCCTTGGTCCATTTTTGACTGCTAAGCGGACGAAGTCGCGGGCAATAGCCGCGTCTTCAATAAAATGCTTCTATTTGATTTTCGCCATTTTGTGTTTTAAGTTTTGTTGCTGAAAGCAGTAGTGTTAGCCCGTAAAGGGTAAGATAAGATACTAAGAGCTAGAACTAGTCCTGGCAATAATTGACTTTTGATATAGAATAATAGACAATAGTTTTTGTAGTATCTATTCTCAATAGGGACGCTTTGTTCTTAATTATTCACAAAATATACTGACGTTTGGTATAGAATACCAAACCTAGCTAACTTTTATTATTATAATATTCCAATGTGTCGCATTTGTCGACATTTTCTTTTCCACAAATATGACGTTTTGTGCACACGCTGGGCACGTCTATCTCAATCCATATGGTCAAAAATGTAACCCAATTATTTTAAATTTCTGTGTTTGTTGACTAAAACAACCTCACAGGTATTAAACTCACAAGATTTGAATTCTTTATTTTTAATAAACAACACACAGAGAAAAATGTTGTAAGACTTACGAGAAATCTCGTAAGTGCAACGAGAACTTCTGTTTGGATCCGTGACAGCAGTACTTACTAGTTGTCTTTACCAAATATTTATTATTCAGAACCAACCAGAAAATATTGTAAAGACTACTAAACTACTAGTATACACGGAGAAAAAATCTAGTTATGTTTACTAGATTCTTGTAAATGTAACTAGATTTTTTTGTAGTACTTATATAATATATTCTAGTTCCCATTACAGTAATTATTGTAGAGTCTCATTCGATGTATAAATCAATTATAGTAATCCTAGACAGCAAAAAGGGATATTAATGTTAGACTACATTGTCTCGTAGCCTACGCGTCTGTACGCTCTACGAGAAATCCAGCACTTATGGCTATAGTGGAGTAAAGCCACATATAGCTTTAAGTGCGGAGTCTGTAATCCGTACGCACTCTTGATACAAAACAAAATTGTCGTCTCGACCAAGGTAACTTGATAAAACACAACGATAGCGCGATCTAAATTTACTACTGGCGCCATCTAGTTGCGACTCATAAAACTAAAAAAATTATTAGGTACACATAAATCGAATTATTTAACTAGACTAACTTGCATTACCAAGTCGTTATTTGTATAAATAAAAGAACACAGTGTTCAGTTAAATGAACATGATATTTATCTATGACAACTTAATTATTTTGTTACAAAAATAACTTATTTTAGTTATTTTCAGAAACAAACAAAATAGTAAGGATAATTATATATTCTTGTAATAATTAAAATAATGTTGTTGTGGATACAGAAAACTTCGTAGTGCATTACTAACATGACGATCATTCATCAGAACACTTAACTTGGTCAACTGTACATTTATTCTAGTAAACAATACAAATCATTTCCTATTATAAGCAAGAATTATTGTTTGAAATACAAAATTATTGTACCTTTGATTTAAAATATTTTTCTAGTGTACCTTATTAAACATTTAGTGAGGTTTAAAATAAAATCGTAGATATTACAAGAAAACAGTATTTCAGACTAAAATTGTCGTGAAACAATTTAACTACACTGTTTTGTACTTCTGGTTGAATCTGATTTCTCTGCGTGAAGGACAGACAGATGGACAAGTGAGTGATTTTATAAGGGTTCCTTTTTTACCTTTTGAAGTACGGAACCCTGAAAACGGGTCGTATTGCGTTTTGGATTAGTTTTACCTAGTCTTTAATTTCGAGTCTACTTGCGACCATGGCGGTTGTAACTCGGCCGAAACGTCGTCAAAATTATTATCAGGAGACAGAATACAAACTTGTATCGACCGATTGACCGAAAGATGAGGAATGCCAATTACTTACCGTAAGGAAGCTGTATATTTTACAAGCTACACTTAAACGACATAAACACCTCTGGATCTCAATAACCAGACCACAAAAAGAAGAAATGTTAGAGTTTGCGCAGATTTCATACCAAACTCCAGCTATGTCAAACACCAATTTGCATTTATGCCTAGCTATATTTATGTCACATTAAATAATATTAAGCTATACTAATACATACTACATTGCCAGTTAAAAATCACTAAAAAACAGAATAAACACAATTTTAAAGGTTTTTTTTGTTTGTTTTGTTTCTATGTTTATTGTAAATGTACATAAATGTTGTGTATATTTAAATAAATGAAAAACTGTGACACAACTATTGGAGGAAGATAAGCATATTTTCAGTGGCATCTTGATTCAACTAAATAAGATGTTTCGTTAGATTACGTCTGCATTCAATACTATTTAATGTACAAATTTTGAAGGTATTACCTTAAAAATTTGCCAATCAAGATGCCACTGAAAATATGCTTATCTTCCTCCAATAGTTGTATCACAGTTTTTCATTTATTTAAATATACACAACATTTATGTACATTTACAATAAACATAGAAACAAAACAAACAAAAAAAACCTTTAAAATTGTGTTTATTCTGTTTTTTAGTGATTTTTAACTGGCAATGTAGTATGTATTAGTATAGCTTAATAAATTCATTCTTGATATGTATTCTAATATACTTAATTTATATATATAAAAGAAAGTCGTGTTAGTTACACCACTTATAACTCAAGAACGGCAGAACAGATTTGGGTGAAAATTGGTAGGGAGGTAGCTTAGAGCCAGGAGACGGACATAAGATACTTTTTATTCCAATATGCCCACGGGATCGGGACTTACGCGGGTGAAACCGCGGGCCGCAGCTAGTTATTTAATAAAACTCTTATGTATTTAATTGTAAGATACTCAAGTGTAGCATTTAGGAAGGTGATCTCCAAGATACAGGTTGTCCTAGTTTGGGGATCAAAGATATATGAACCTACTGTATATTAATTCTTTTGGAAATAAACTATTACTATTACTGCTACTTACTATTACTAAAGATGCTTTTTATACTAGTAAGGTATTTGCGGGTAACAAAGGTCAAGGCTAATAAGGGCCCTTAATAAGTTTTTTTAAATATAAGTGACAGAGTAACAAGAAAATAAATGTTTTTTCTAATTATCAATAAAGAAAATATTTATCTAATGACCTGTTTTTAGGTAACTTTTCCTTTTTTATACGGAATATTTGACGACCCAGTTAGCACAATGGTCACCATGCCGGACTGCGAAACACAGGGTTGCGGGTTCGATTCCCGCCTCAGACAAGTATTTATGCTTAAATATTTGTCTGTGGTCTGCTTGTTTCTATGTATTATAAGTATATATTTTCAAAAGAAAAGTATATAAGTAGTATATGCGTTGTCTAGCACCCATAACACAAGTCTAGTTACTTAATTTGGGGCTAGATGGCGATGTGTGGAATGTCCTGTAATATTTATTTATTTACTAGCTGCGTTTGCTTGAAGGAGTAACAAACACACACACACACACACACGCACATACAAACTTTCACATTTATAATATTAGTAGGATTGACTAGCTTTTGCCCGCGACTTCGTCCGCGTAAAAGTCGAAAATGGACCAAGGAATCACGTTGTCCCATACAAACTTTGCCCCTCTTTTTCACCCCCTTAGGGTTAGGTTTTCGGGAAATCCTTTCTTATCCGATGCCTACGTCACACAAAAAACACACCCTCTAAGCTTCAGGTCTCTACGACCAGCGGTTTAGGCTGTGCGTTGATCCGTCAATCAGTCAGTAGTTCAGGACAAAGCATTTTATATGTATAGATTTGGTTTTCAAAAAATTAACCTCATAGTATATAGGGAGTACGCCTCAACATGCCAGTTTGCAGCATTGTATTTTTATTCATTTCCATCAAGGTGAAACGACAATTAATCGTATGAAAATAGTTGATAAAATTCGCTTGTATAGGCAATTAAAGAGATGGTACATGTCGCAGCTGGCTATTTCTGTTAGCTCACTGGATTTGAGCCAGGACGGTCGTAGAGTAACACTAGTTTGTTACGAACAGAATGGACACTCCGTTGTTCAACTATGGGAAGTTCATTTTAAGTTTCCAAGTACCGTCGATCAAAGTTACGAGAAGCTGCGAAGAATTTAAATGAAGCAGCAGTTATGCTCAGTGTTTAAAAGTCTTAAGTTTTTTGAGATGAAAAAAAACGAATAAAAAATATTCATCAAAATCGGTTGATAAACAAAGAAGATGTGCGCGAACATCCATAAAAATTCACACAACTGAATTGAGAACCTCCTCCTATTTGTTAAAATCGCATTGAAAGGTAAAATATAGAGAATCTGTACCTATATTATAAATGATTCTAATTTAAAAATGAAAAAAAAAAAAATAGTTTATTTAAAAGGTAAATTTTGGTACTTACAAATATAAATTTGCCCATATCTTTTTCTAGTGTTGACTCGGGACCTTGGTTTTTATTATATACACCTAATGTAATAAGAAGGCTCACAGATAAGCGACGCTCGCTGATCGTTTACGGTCGTGTGGGTTAAGCGACGCCTGGCGCGGTCATTACTTCGATGGGTCGCCAATTAGTAGTGTAGCAAAAATGTGTTTTCGAGAGCCGGTTGCTACCTCTAGTACTAGTCGTTAGATCAAATTAGAGGCCTTAATAGCGATCTGAAAACTCTAACAATAGGTGAGTCACACCATACGAAAATAAGAAGATACCCCTAATAGGACTATAGACCTCAGTATCTGGCATGAATTTCAACGTGCTAGGTCCAAACGTGACACACGGACAGACAGACAGACAAGAGAGTGATCTTATAAGGGTTCCCAAAAAAAACTTAGCAAAAGTTTAACTATCCTTTTTGGCTTTGCTGTAGTTGGGTAAAAACCAAGAATCAAGAATATTTATTAAAAAACTGTGTACATAAGATGACAAATTATAGTAGGTAGACATCAACAGTTTGTCCATCCCGGACATACAATAATGAGTTACATAAGTAACTTAATCTTATATATATAAAAGAAAGTCGTGTTAGTTACACCACTTATAACTCAAGAACGGCAGAACAGATTTGGGTGAAAATTGGTAGGGAGGAAGCTTAGAGCCAGGAGACGGACATAGGATACTTTTTATCCCAATATGCCCACGGGATCGGGACTTACGCGGGTGAAACCGCGGGGCGCAGCTAGTTTATAATAAATACAAAACAATATATTGAGCTGCCAGCAATCATAGATCTCCAAACACGTTATCGTATGTTGTCAGTCCAGTGTGTCGCGGCCTAAATGTCATTTTACGTAATTGAGGGTAGAATTAAAATTAGCTACTCACGACCGCTCGCCGCTCCAGTCTGTTCGCGACCACGGTTGGGTTCACTCTTCTGATATGTCGATGTAATTTTCAAAATATTTCCGAAACATAATCCCTCTTATTCCAAAACGAGGTTTAAGGATAGACCGAGATGTGGATTTAAACCTTAGATTTAAACACAGATTTACTCGTGAACTATAGTCTAAACACTATCCCTATAGATTATATAGGGAACTATAGTCTAAACACTATCCTTTTAGATTAAACTAGCTGCGCCCCGCGATTTCACCCGCGTAAGTCCCGATCCCGTAAAATATCAAGAAATAAAAAGTAGCCTATATGTTAATCCAGGCCTCCAGCTATCTACATACCGAATTTCATTGCGATCAGTCCAGCAGTTTTTGCGTGAAGGAGTAACAAACATACACACACACACACGCACACACAAACTTTCACATTTATAATATTAAGTAGGATAGGGAACAATAGTCTACACACTATATACATAGATTATCTAAGGATAGTGTTTAGACTATAGTTCACGAGTAAATCTGTATCTAAATCTAAGGTTTAAATCCACATGTCGGACACTATCCTTAAACCTCGTTTTGGAATAAGGGTGAATGTATTTTAATTACATTTAGTTTTTTTAGTTGTCTAGTAGGTGCTATAGTCACCCGCATCAATTTATTTCCTTGGCAATCACTTAGCAAACATAGAAATAAAATACTTATTGGAGAGTACATCAGAGGGTTTTGATCAGTAAAAAAATTCAGCTCAATTGGTAACCGGGAAGTGGATCAAAATTAAGTTGTAAGATTTGACCCGAACAAACATACATACACACACTGCAAGTTAAATAAAAGCTAAAAAAAAAATTCAATTCAGGTGTCAGTTACTCTAACACCTGATTTAATTATTACCGAAATAAGCAATAATAAAGAATTCAACTATTCACTATCAAATGGATTAAAATAGCATTTCAATTGGGAATATTAAATTCGCGTTATTTAGACTCATTCCGAATCATTCTATAGATGGCGCGCTCTATTTTAGTCTAAAATACGGGAAAGGCAGGAAAATGAATAATAGATCTAGAATTGATGTCAAAGTGACGGAATCAAAGTTAAATTTTTGTATATTTAGAACGAAAATGGTAGCAAATTTTTAACCTTAGGTATCAAATATAGTGATTCAGTATAACTAACAATAAAAAGATTTTAAATTCAGATAGTGGTTCCGCCATTTTGACGCTGATCATAAAGTTTAATACTTATCATTACAAAATGAATATTGGTATTCATGGATATCCTTCAGTGGTTTTTAATCTATTAAAAAAGTAAAAATCATATGAAAAATTAATAGTTACTTCTGTCACTTTACTTGATTTGATTAAAAGATAGACTCGCTCGAATACTGGAAGGCTAGTAGTCCTTAGTGGCGAATTGACATTTAAGTGTCATATTTCAATAGGATAGGAGCGTCTTACATATTAAAGGGACTCCTAAACGTTTGAATATTCGGGGGTTTAGGTAGTAATGTATAAGTTAATTATGAGATTCTATTGTGCTCTCTATGAACTAGTGCAATTATTTTATCTCTATTCTTAGCTACGTGATTAAATTAATGTTAAATTCTTTTCGGTGTCACCTCTGCTCTATTTACCTTATCTTTGTTTTACCTTGAACGTTTTAAGAAATCTCGAACTTACCTGTAACATAAAAATATGTAATTAATGTCCACTCTTAATTTTACGAAGACATATTACAAGCCTTGACGACAGATTTCTTTATTGCATGTTAAATTGTCTAGACATTTTTCGTTTTAGTAATAAAGAATTATTGTTGCGATGAAACTTCCGGGCTTTTAGATTTTAATCGACTTTAAAAAAAAGGAGATTCTCATTTCGTCGTTTAGATGTTTTATAATGTATAATTTTCGATCCCGTAGAAATATCGGGATAAAAAGTTGCCTATGTTATTCCCAATGAATCAATGTATCCTCATGCCTAGTTTCATCTAAATCAGTCCTGTAGTTTCGGAGCATTTGCGTTACAAACGAAAAAAAAACTTTTG
Source organism: Idaea straminata (assembly GCA_951213275.1). Classification (NCBI taxonomy): domain Eukaryota; kingdom Metazoa; phylum Arthropoda; class Insecta; order Lepidoptera; family Geometridae; genus Idaea; species Idaea straminata. Next base: position 7,204,456 of record OX577870.1, read on the forward strand.
TATTTATTATTCGGGTGTAGAAATTCACTGTTTATTTGAAGATGGATAAACCGACTGAGTTGATTCTTTTTTTGTTAGAAAGGGGATACTTCAGGGATGGTTCTTTAAAAATGTGGTGAGGATCTGATGAGGAACTACGGAGTGATGAACAGAATTACATCTCGAGCGTGCAGCAAATTGCTTAGTTTTCAAACCAGTAGAATCGGCCCTCAATAGATACAGACGATAAAGAGACAAAAAAATACATTGTCATGATAGATAGATAGATAACTTCATTTATACAACACAGTAAGGAACATAAATCACGATATACACAAACTAAAATAATAGCTAGAAAGTATAAGTTGCACAAATGGGCGGCCTTATCACTGAAAGCGATTTCTTCCAGGCAACCTAAGATCATGAATGAGTCATTTTTAGGGATCCGTAGCCAACGGGTAAAAACGGGACCCTATTACTAAAACTTCACTGTCCGTCTATATCTGTCACTAGGCTCTATCTTTTGATCCGTGACCTAGTCAGTTGAAAATTTTACAGATTATGTATTTCGGTTGCCGCTGTAACAACAAATACTAAAAACAGAAAAAAATGGGTGGGCATAGAAGTTATACTTCTAGAAGTTATACGTCCGTCTGTCTGTTTGTCCGTCCGCCCGCCCGTCCGTCTGTCTGTCCGTCTGTCTGTCCGTCCGTCTGTCCGTCCGTCTGATATTTATTTCACTCTCGCAGCTTCAACTGTTTTACTTTTGGTTTACGCAGCTGCAATATGTGACTTTTGTGTTACAGTGATGCATTAAACACTCTCATATTTTTTTCAAAACGCGCCTAAATAAGCATTACTTCAAAAATAAAAAAAAGTTGAGAGGTTTCAAGGGACACCCGGATGGAACGAGGTCCCTTTCGATTAATTAGTGAAGGAATTGTAATATATATTTTTTTTAAGTCATAATATTTTTTTTTATTGTTAAAAATATAATTAGGCTCAATTTTAGTAATTGTTTTCTATGAGAGAGAGAGAGAGACAGACAGAGAAACACGCGCACACCACACGGCTTACAACTATAGCAAAAAGTGTCGATACAACTTTTGATCTTAATTTTTTCCGTCTATCCCCCTTTCGCAACGCGCGATAAGGAACTTCGTTCCAATAATTTGGGCACCCGTTCAACATGCTACGGACACCTTCGTGCATGAGCACTCGCACTTGACTGTTTTTTATTTTACTGCAATTTCATTGATATATTTCTAGTATCATGAACGCTGACATTAACCACAGCATTTAACCATCGTATCTTATCGCGACCAACAGATGTCGCTCCGATAACCATTGTCATACCCAGCATTGTTCACTTGACCAACTAAGCTAGAACTCTAGCACAGAACGTTTTCAAACAAAACAACTTTAGATTGTACATTTATAGAGATCTGGTTAGAATGGGCAGGTCACTCGGCTTGAACAGTGAACACGGTTCGATAACAGACATTTAAAAAATGTAAAAGTTACTTTAGTTAAAACAAATTTCTACTAAACAAACAGACAGACATGAAATTACCTCTAAATTTAAATTTAATAAATAACCTCTATTTTTGAATTTCAAATCCAAATGACAGTGACGTTTTAGTCTTATTTATATACATATTTTTTTCTTTTTCTTATTACGGGCAGTTCCTCTTCTTCTCTAGGCTATTTACAACTCAGTTTATGTATTATACAAATAAAATATATATTCTATTTTCTTGCCTTTTTACCGTATATAATTATTTTGCTATTTTATTTATTTATCGACGGCAGCGGGTTTGGTCGGAAGACCAGCGCTGCAGCCAAGTTACGCTTGACTGTGGTTTACAGCTGAGGTTGACCCATTTGGGGCAGCACATGGCTTCTTAAATATTCTTAGGTTTAGTGTATGTTTCTTTCTTCGTTGTATAATGTTACCTATTTCTCTGTGTGTGTTTAATTTTAAAGTTGTCGTGTGCCTGCACCGAATAAATGTTTTTCTTTCTTTCTTTCTTTCTTTCAAATTTAAAAACTATATATTTTGTTCAACATCAAATTAAAAATACTTAAATAATAAATGAATAAAATAAAAAGACATACATATTTAACATTATAAATACCTACAAAAAATGAAGTGACCAGTTAGTCAAATAACCCGCCCCTTATCCTACCCAGCGTAAAGGTTCCACTAACTTTTTTTACACTATTTCTACTTACTAAAATGATTGGTGATACTGAAGTTGACTTTTTAACCGACTTCAAAAAAATGAGGAGGTTCTCAATTGGGTTGTTTGTATTTTTGTATGGATGTTCGAGCATATCTTCTTTGTTTATTAACCGAATTTGATGAATATTTTTCAAAGGGTCTACCTCATTTACCTCTTAATTTCTATGATAATTAAAAAATGAATAAAAATAGACATAGGAGCATAGTCATGGCAGTTATAAGTTTTATGCAACAAAAATATTTGTGCTAGTGTTATTATCCAGGGATCCGAGGAAACACAGGGGCATGGTTATGGCTGTTATAAGTTTTATGCTAAAAAATATTTTCTCTAGTGTTACTATTCAGGGAGGGAACAGTCGACTACGTTTGTATGGAAAGAGAGCCGGTACACTTTCCTATTAAGCAAGTAAAACCACGTGGCCCATCTACTACACGAAAAGCTATTAGTCCGAGATCCCCTTAAGGACGACCTTCATCGAGCTGTTTAATGGATGAAAAGTATTTTATATAAAATAGGCCGATAAATATATTGCAAATGGGTTGCCTAAAAAAATTCAGTCCAGAATATGATTAACCACCAACTAAATTTTTTGTTTTGTTTTTTAAACATTTCACTGGCTTGTTTATGAAACAAATTCGATACCAATAGAAACTATGAAGCCTATAGAATACGAAAACGTTAGGTTGACTATTTTTTCTCGTCACAACTCGTGGATAGGCAGACAAATCGATACTAGTCATTTGCATTGGTATGGTTAATGAATTAAAGTTAAGTTAAAATAAAGATTATGTATTTCATTGGTACGGAATTTGTCTATTGACCAAACCAGTGAAAAGTCTAAAAACAAAAAAAAATATATAAAAATCATTCTGGACTGAAATTTTTTAGGCAACCTATTTGCAATATAGATTTTGGCCTATTTAATTTGATATAAAATACTTTTCATCCATTAAACAGATCGATGAAGGTCGTCTTTAAAGGGATCTCCGACTATATGGAAAAGATAAGAAAATGAATATTACGTGAAATGAAATATGGTTCTTCAAAAATGAAGGGTAAGAGATCAATCTTTTGTTAAAGGTATAATGGATTCTGAAGTTTTGATAAAATCTTGCACCCTCATCTTATTTTTGAGGAAAATTCAGATAAATATACCTTCTTAATATTAAATTAAGCTTTTTATGCGTAGGTTGTTCAGGTTTTTAATAATAATAATAAAGGCGAGGCGTCGGGAGTAGCTTCTGCTGGCCTTAGTTGGCTGATCGGAGTGAAAAATGACGAGAAAGCGGTCCCCCGCCTCTGGCTTGCCTTCACCGGCCGTCCAGAGTGGAGTCGCAAGAATACGATATATGCCACACGTCAGTGGTGAGTGGGCCTGGTAGGCTGGACCCTCAGGGAGCCCGTTACCTGAGTTTAAAACCCAGTGCGGCGTCACTATCCTTAAGCCACTCTCGTCCCTGTTGCCCCCTTGCTGTAATTTACTCAGCTGATTAGAGTGGCCCAGTTTGAGAGTTGCCGAGTCTCCGAATACCACTTTTACATGTTTGTTGAACATTGTTACGGTAGGTGCCATAGTACCCATAGTTCCCCAGTATCTAGTCCACTATCATCCCATCAATAGCCCAAGTATTAGTTTTCTCCTGTAGTTTATCAATAGTTCTATTCAAACCGGAGGTTGTGCTTGGCTGCATTTTATAGTGCAGACAGGAATAATCGCCGGTTTGATGTCCACATCATACTTTGCCATTAAACTTGTTATTGTGAAGGGCCTCTACGTGTTGGCTTCGTCCCCACGCATGCCTTCCAAAGGTCCGGGACTTCATAGTCCCGTGATATAGGACATATAATAATAAATACTGCAGGACATTCTACACATCGCCATCTAGTCCCAAACTAAGGAACTACACTTGTGTTATGGGTACTAGACAACGGATATACTACTTATATACTTTTCTGTTATAAATATATACTTAAAATACAAAGAAACAACCAGACCACAGACACATATCTAAGCATAAATACTCTAAGCATTAATAGTCCTTAGGGGGTGAAAAAGGGGGCAAAGTTTGTATGGGAAAACGTGATACTTTGGTCCATTTTCGACTTCTACGCGGACGAAGTCGCGGGCAAAAGCTAGTACACAATAAAATTATATTATCTGGGAAGTTTGTTCGATATTATTTAGTTTAAGAACAATACCTACAATGTTATTTTAAAATTATTCTTAAAATTAAAGTTATTTTTAAAATTATTAAATAGAAAGAAATAAAACAAAATTAATAATCTAAATAAGTCTGGGAATAGATACCATAAAATAAAATTGACTACAATAGAAGAAAATCAGTTCCTTCTCTAATCCTATTCAAAATTTAAGAGTATTTTTAAAACCGAATGATTAATTAATCGCTTTAGAGAGGAAACGATAAATATAAAAAGGTCTAATAATAAACAAAACATGAGTTTACGTAAGTCTGTTTGTTTCAACAATGACTAATGTACTCCCCCGTGTTTGGACGAACAAATACCTATAATTTTAATTGCGAATTCCGAGGTATAAACCCGAAATTCGGGACTGAATAAATAAATATACACAATCGTTAATCTTACTTGTAACGCCATCTTTTGATCGTTTAATGGAAACTTTCGTCAAAAGTTTCTGCGTATTTTGCATTGGAATAACATGTAGTACTTTCTTGGGCAGGGACGGATCTTGGATTTGAGGGGCCCTGGGCTAATAATACTACATAATTAATCAACAAATTTCATTAATCTCTTGATCGTTTATTGGAAACTTTATTAAAAAGTTTCTGGGTATTTTGCATTGAAATAACATGAAGTACCTATCTGAGCAGGGGAGGATCTTGGATTTGAGGGACCCTGGGCTAAATACTGCCTAAAATATACTGAAATAATTATCATTTATTGATTTACTCAGACAATCTGACTAAAGTAAGACAATCTGAATATCATGATGTCTAAACTATATTATTACTATATAAATGAGGTTTGTGTTAAGAAACCAGAAATAATTAAGTTTTTTTTAAAGAATGTCCTAGCCTAGTATAGTGCCATAGGGTTTTGTTACACACTGTTCAATTAGATATAAAATTAATCTCAAATTATTCCCAAAATATAGGTAAAGATCTCACCTACAATTCCAGCTTTGCACTTTTGAGAAAAACAAAACACACTCGTTACAATCAACAATGTTAGTTGTAAGCGGCGGGTATTTCTTAGGCGCGTTGCGTTTGGCATTAGAACCAACCTTAAAAAAAAGTATTATGTAGATATCTCTAGTATAAATAATTATAGCGTGCTAAATAAATATGAAGTAAACTACCTACCTAACATTAAAACGAGAAAGCTCTGAAAGCTTCAAAGAGTATAAACTTTATCCTACTTTCGACGGGCCGATTGGCGACCCCTGACCTCGGTAAATGCCAGAGTTCGTCAACATTTCCAACTGAGAACTTCAGTGTTGCCATAGAAATTATTAAATCTGGAATATTTTAAGATTAACGCTTTTGTTTTTAGCAGTATTTTTATAAATAAGATGCCTGCGGGTAATTAGGCTCATCTACCTTGATAAAAAATTCGATATTTCGTGAAAATAGAGAAAACTCTTAAAACAGGGCATTACCAAATTTTGAACGAACTACTAAAAAATCACTAATTGTACAAATTCAGAATTTGAACAGATGGCGATGCTCCCGGCCTGCCAAACACAAGGTTGGGGGTTCGATTCCCGCCTCAGACATGTATTTATGCTTAGATAATTGTCTGTGGTATGGTTGTTTCTATGTTTTATAAGTATATATTTGCAAAAGAAAAGTATATAAGTAGTATATCCGTTGTCTAGCACCCATAACACAAGTCTAGTTACTTAGCTTGGGGCTAGATGGCGATGTGTTGAATGTCCTGCAATATTTATTATTTATTTAATTTGTTTTATTTTCTTTTTATTTTGTCACTAATATCAATGTTTTAAAAAACCTTTAGTGGCTCATATTACTTGCAGGTACTGTAAAATTTATTTTACAATGTATTTAAAAAAATATTGTTAATTTATATTTTATTCTCGAAGATGGAAAAACTAACTTGACTATTCCAAAGAGGCTATCGCTATTGACCGGATCGTGTGGAGAGACGAAAAAATGGCGGATAATTAATATTTATATTTATCTATTGTAACATAGTCGCAACATCTAAGTTCGAGAAATATAAAATAATAATAAATAAAATAAAAAATTAATATTCCCCAAATTAATAAATATTAAACTAAAAAGTTTAATATTTATTAATGATTTGGGGATTTTAAAAAACTAACACTGTAAGTTAGAATGAATACGTAAAGAAGAGGTACTGAAATTTTAATAAAAACAGGAAATTTTTCAGCGATACAAAGCACGCCATCTGTTAGCTTTCAGTGGAACTAGTTTTCTAGGTTAACACTCGGTTGTTGGTACTTGATAGATTTTTTTCAGTTCTTCAGTTAAAAAGTTAATTTGCTTAGCAATATTCGTTTGTGAAGAGTTATTTCCATAGACTTTTCTGGAAACTTTTAGGCCATGTGAGTAGAGAAATGAAATGAACCTTTTGAAAAGGTTTATCTATATGTTTTTATAGGAAATATTTCTACACACTAAATACAGGATGTTTAATTTAAGTGGGTCAGATATGTCCTTAAGTTTTTTAGAAACCACATAAATTTAATTACCTATATAAAACTCTTTTCAAAATTGCCACTTTTCTCCGTAACTTAATTAAAAATAATTGCAGAAGTTAATTATTTAAAAAATAAGGAAAGGTCTTCTAAGAACGTTTTCTCATGGGTACACCTTTTCTAAGACCTGCCCTTACTGATCAGCTTTTAAATTAACCTTGTATAATTAAAAAAATAGTTCGAGTCTCATCTCAGTTGCAATTTTTGAAGCCGCATTTTTCTTTTTAAATATTTTCAGATAGCCAGTGCGGCCTGCACTGGCTATCTGAAAATATTACTATAAAAAACACACTATAAAAAATAAGAATTATTATTTTCAATTTTATTGAAGAAACCAACAAATAAGTAGTTTACCATAAGTATAAGAAATAAATAAAAAGAAATGAAAATAAACTTTTTGTTTGTTTAATTATCTTTCATTAACATCGCAAAAAATGGGTCAATGGAAAATAAATGTGGTAAAGTCTATGTTAGACATAAAGCTGATTGTATTAATATTGATCAAGCTTCAAGTATAGATCGGTAACTAAAGATAAAAATCACGTTTTCACGTTTTTCAGGGCGTTCTTCCGGACGGTACTTCTCGGAATAACTCTGAAAGGAAAATGTGCCAATATCCATAATAGGTATAGGTAGGTATAGGTACTTAAGTATGAGGTTAACAACGATCATAACTTTTAAACAGCTTAACCGATTTTTTACAACTTATCTAAGAATATTCATGGAACATCAAATAACCGCATAGAAATTAGTTTCATTAAATTCGGAGCTTTGGTATAGACAAACCAACAGATTTAATTGTCATTGTCCCCTACAATGATAACATAGTATTTTCTAAGCTTTTCGCGACATGAACTTATAATGAAACTAATGTAGACCAAGATCCCGTATACCACTGAACGTTCGTGATTTTATAAAGCTGAGAAATTATCTGCTTTTCTACTGGGATCTTACGCTCATAGCGAATGCGATTGTATACGATAGATTAATTTCACTATGAAAATTTTGAGAGTTCAAAAAGTATAATACTTTTTGAACTGTCAAAATTTTTATATTGAATAATATTAGTTGAGGTAGGTAGGTACCTTCTAAATTCTTTCATGAGTAGAATGTATGTATTTAAATTAAGAATATGACTTGGCATGTCATGCACGTAGGGCGTTTTCAGGTTATTTTACAAATTAGGCGAGGTAAAGAATGTAGGTCGGTCTTGTCTCTACAATAGTTGGAAATATCATGCACAAGCTCGAGTTTATAGATATAGGTAAGGTAGACGAAGAAAGGGCGTGAACAGAGTACACGCTTGCAAGTTCCGAAATACCCAGCGTTTGTGGATATAAAAAGCAAATGAGAGTGGCTCGGAGGCACATTCAAACGTCCAGTGAGTGACAAGGTACTTACTGACCGTATCTAGGGTATTCCACGAGCTAAACTCGACTCTAAAACTAAACACAGGTCACTCGCTACAATATTAAACAATAATCTATGTATATTATCAACAACTACCCAACGATTCTTACATAATTCCTATCCGCCATTACCTCGTGTTACGCGCGCGATTATCGCCCTTAGCGTACTTACATTTAGGAAGGAGATTCTACCATGGATTTTATTTTAGTGCTGCGCCCGCGATACAACCTTGAAATCGGTACTGAGAACGAACCTTTAAAATTAGCCGGTTAACCTAGATAGAGATGTGTGTGTGGATCGATAGAGACATGCGCTGGGCGGGCGCCGGGCGCCGGGCTACGGGGCAGACGGTGAACGGTGACCGGAGGCGGCCGGGTCTCGCGGGCGACTGCCGCGAGAGGCGCAAAGCCCGCCCGCCTTCGCGCCTGCGTACACCGTCTCAGTAACGATCGCTCGACGCTCGCGTTGTGGCTGTCGTCGGCATCGCCATGGCAAGCCACGCTGCTGCTGCTCATGCTGGTGCCCAAAACACTATCCTACTTTACCTACTCTTCAAACAATGATTCCATTCCATTGTCTTCAGAATTCCACATCATCCTTAGATTTAACTCACTTATTAAATATTTTTCAGTGCTTTAATATAAAAGTGCAACCGTAGCGAAACTTAACTTTTAAGTAATTAACATATTAATAAATTAATAACAAAAGTGTTACTTTAAATAATTTAAAAAGCTTACAATTTAAGCGACACCCAACACCTAGCGGTGGAATGAGTAAAACTTTAAAGCTTTTGAAAGTTCCTTTTATTTCTAATTTCTGATCTTTGGTACAGAAATGTATGTAATTTAAAGTTTGATAAATATATGTATGAAAAAATCTCTAAGTTTTTTTCCAAATCATAAATGGTTACCGCATTAATATTTGCAAATCGAACCACTAGCGACATCTAGCGGTATTTTCTTAAACTTCGTTGTAAAATTTCAGCACCTTTACTTTTTCGTCAGAGTTTCCCCTATCTTTGACCACTAGAACCCCGTTATAGGCGTATATACCTGACAAATTAATTCATTTATACAATTCTAGCTAGTAAAAATATTTTATAAGCGCCATTATTTCGTAACTGAAGTTTCGTGCGCAGGTTTAATTAAATGGGTAGATATATTAATAAATCATATTAATTTATTATGACATTTTATTTTGAAATAAAAATACAATTTACACTAAAAATGGACATCACAATGTTAGGAATACATTCATGGTATAAAAACAATTAATCTAAAATAAAAACACATTTATACTTACAATTTAAAATAATAAATAAAAATTATTATTTTTTATAAAAAGAAAATAATATTTATTTATCATTTCTATACAATTAAAACTTGTCTGAAATTGATTTAATTAGGTAACTAAAAATATTTACAAGGCAAATTAAAATAATTTGCGATGGCAAATTGTGATAAATTCGTTTAAAAACTGTCAAGTTATAAAAAAATGTCACCGTGAATGTGAATAAGTAAAAAGGTTGAAATACGTTTCAATTTTGATTGCAACTTATTATGATGATTTGAAAATGGATGGCTTTAATAAAAAATAAATTTTCATGATTCAGTATTTAATTTTAAGAACATTACGATTTTTTACCAATAGTCTAGTTATCTATTTTTTTCATACTCACGGTAAAAAAAAAATCAAAAACAAAATGTACACAAATTGTTCAAATAAAAATATCATGATTGTCAAACTATTAAAAATTATAATTCGGAGGTAAAAAGAGCAAAAGCGTATCTTTACGAAAAAAGGACAGATGGCGCTAGTGAAGAAAATTGACATGATTTTATTACCTAGTCATTTTTAGGTTTCCGTACCTCGAAGGGAAAAAACGGAACCCTTATATTTAAATTGGTGTTTTGTAAAACTATAGTCAATTCAAAAACAGTGCGAAAACGGACACTGACCTTTTATAGTACACTGAATTAAAACAAAAGTATAGATTACTGTAGAACATAATTATTGTTGTTTTCTTGACGTTTCATTTTTTATCATATCACTTACTAATAAAAAATTAAACACATTTGTATTTAAACGGTTTCTGGTTTGTAACGAAAATACTCTGAAATTACTGGGCCAATTTTAATTAAACTTGGTTTAAGCCCATTTCTATACTGATATTCCTATGGTTTACAAAATACCGCAGATTCTGCGGGGTGTATAACATTATAGGTCAATGTCCGTTTTAGTTGGCTCTAGAATGGACTACTAGTGATATCTTTCATTCAATCTTTTGAAATTTCATTAGGAAAGCATATACTACATGTTCGACTACTCAACAGCTCATAATATTTACTTACTACATAACAATTTCATTATACACATAAAACCTCGAGTATATCACATCATTCATTCCAAAATATGTCTTTTTTTATTAGATTTAGAGTCATTTTTCAATGACAATATTAGAAGAATATTTTACTTTTTACTGAAGACTGCCTATCCGTCTATGGTTAAGTCATCAGTTTGAAGCAGTCGATAAACAAACAACGACGACTCGTCGATTGCTTGCAAATGAACTGCCGACTAACTATCGAGGGATCGAAAGTCTATGAGAGCTTTAAATAGATAGATAGAGACCAAAATAAAAAAAACGCTAAATAGAAAATTGGAATGAACATCGAATAGAGGTAGCTACAAAAATATCTTCTTCTACTAGTAGTACCAGTTCTTTCTAAAAATCTCTTTTTAAAAACTATAATACAATTAATTTACAATAAATTAAATATTAGGCCTCACAACTTAATAACTAAGGAATTGCTTTATTGTACTTTATCTTACAATGATCTAAAATTTACAGTTTATAGTAAAATGTGATCGATCAATCTTTAGGGACATTATTATAATCAAAAAACTAAGAGGGGTTAAAACGTCACTAAAATTATTGAGTAATGTCACCTAAAATAAACTTTGTTTTTAATTTGAGACCAGCTCGAGAATACACTAAACGTGCAGTAAACAGCAAGAATGTAAATTGTTAACACTACAATGTGTAACACCGTTTCGTATTCTTTCCTTTGATTGTAACAATATTTGAAAGCATCTTGGATCGGCATTTTACGTGTGCTTTTTTATGTAAGAACGCAGCTTTGATTTGTGTGACAGTGATGTCGGCACACGTCAGGCATGCGCTGTCATTTTTTCTTTACAAATTCTCACATATCCGAGTCAAGATGAGTTTAATATTTGTCTGTACAAACATTTCATTGTCGTTTTTCATCACATCACAAACAAGTAACGTCATAAAATCGTTCCATGCATCTTTTGCCTTCATTATTGTCCTCATCAAAAACGATGTTCAAATTAATTGATTCAAATCACATTTTGTATCGATATCACAGCTTATTTCTAAATCAGGTTTTAAAAAATGCACGTGTAAGTCAGGTGTTTAATAAATTCAATTACCCACACGATATGACTATCAAATCGATGGTTTCAAATGATTATTATAAAAATGGAATACTGATCTTTGATAAATGACCCGTCATCCATATACACAAATTGGCACTACATTCGTTTTAAAAAATAAAACGTTATTTATCAATTCAATACTGATTATTAAAGATTATACAATCCAAATGGAATGTGATTATGGAAAAATAATGTTATACATAACAAAAACTAGTAGCGAATACGGTATAACGCTAACAAATTGCAACTGTTAGTATCCTTTGGCATGATCTATCGATGTCACAATAGGAACTACGCTAAGGCCTATTCATGAAGTCTAATTCTATTTCTAGGCGTGTTTTATCTGCTGTCTTTTTAGACGTCATTATTAGACACCATGACAAATTAGTAGAGGCAGCCTTCGTATAACGCCCCGCTATGAAACAAAGAGTTTAGGAACGCTGATATGTTACGAAAATGACCGAATTCCTTCAGCCTTCCTTCCTAGTAGTTTCAATTTAAAAAATACGCACATCTTCTCTTGTTTCCTTTAAGTAACAGTTCACTGGACGACATTGTTACCGTACTCCATGCCGAATAGTGATAGGATAACAAAGGCCAAGCCTAAGAAAACTGAACCGAGAAGGTCGCCCAAAGCGGTTAGGTAAGGTATGGCTGCATTGTCAGGGTCCTTCTTCTTTTTCCACATGAAGTGGATCAGGATATATGAGAGGTATAAGAGAACCATAACCTGGGGATTAAAAAAAATACAGATTAAAGATGTGAATTTATAATCTAGAACACAATAGTTGAAAATAGGTTGGGGTGACTTTAGGCCTTTCAAAGGGACACTAAAGAATAAATAAGAGATAATAATAAATAATATAATAAGAGACTGGAAGGAGATTTATGAATTGAAATATTTAAAAAAACAAAATAAACAAAACTTTGAGAAACAGCTAAAAAAATACGCCAATTAATCCGATTGTTTTAAAAGACATAGGTATAAATAAATCATATCTTTGACAATGATAAAGGAATTAAAATTAATAGATCACATTGATTTGATAATAATAAATAAGTGATTTGCATTGACGTCAATGTATTAAATACTTATGATAAAGTAAATAAAGGAGTTTCAGTTCTAAGAAATTTATGTGAACAATTGCTGGATATAATTAACAAAACTTGAGTTAAACAGATTAGAAGAAATCACTGAATAAGAAATAATCAAATTTAACTGAGTTAAAATTAAATTAAATTTTTACTTTGACTAACCAGATAATGTATAATAGGTTAATAAAAAAGGTTTTTTTTTTCACAAATGAAGTTAATGAGAGAAGGGATATTAGTGCTTTAAATTTACGTACGGTAAATTGCTGAATTTAGAGGTATATACTATATTGGTATTAGTCAAATATGGAAGCCTAAACCTAGTAGCTATAATTGTTAAGGCAAAGTTATGTATACCTATTATTGGTAAACAAATTTTGAGCAATGTATCTATTAGTGTGTATTACTGTTGGTGTACTTAATAAATAAATAAAATATAACATAATGTAGAATATTGATGTATAAGATTCTCTGAATGAAAGTGTCATGACAAACCAATATACGTTTTTTGGCACTCCTAAAAATAAGCAATAAATATTGCAGGACATTTCACACACCGCCATCTAGCAGCGAGCTAAGTGACTAGACTTGTGTTATGGGTGCTACATAACGGATATACTACTTTATGTACTTTTCTTTTGTAAATATATACTTATAATACATAGAAACAACCAGACCACAGACAAATATCTAAGGATAAATACTTGTTTGAGACCCTGTGTTTGGCAGTCTGGCATGGTGACAATGGCCAACCGGGTTATCGAATAGCAATGTTTATGACAAATAAATAAACTATAAAACTATAAACTCACCTGGAGGAGAGCACACATTAAGTACGTTATACCGAAGGGCACTTGTATTGTAACCATACCCTGGTAGACGAAGTCAGCTACTACCATGAATATGATCTGACCGAAGACAGCGAGCACTAACAGCATCCGAGCTACTTTTGCTGCAGTTGCTGGAAAGGAAAGGTTTTGGAAGTTAGTAAATTATGATGAAGTGTCATGCATCAGCCTCTTTATCAATAATATGTATATTATACTTAAGGTTAGTCAATCAGTCAGTCAGGATTTGAATTTTATATTTATAGATTCTGCAATTAGAAGGCACCAGAACGCGCGGGAGGTTACCCCCGCATCGGACTGACCAAGTCAAGGCTGCAGTGGGAGGTTCTTTGAATGAATGTAGCAGGATGACCTCCAGCAGGGAGATAGATAGATAGATAGATAACTTTATTTGTACAACACAGGAAAAAACAGAACACTATATACACAAAGCGAAGTAACAGCTAGAAAGCATAAGTTGCACAAATGGGCGGCCTTATCGCTAAAAGCGATTTCTTCCAGGCAACCTTTGGATGGAAAAGAACTGATTCAGCTTTAATGGTAGGTTGTGAATTTCCTCAAGCAGGATACCAAACATAACCTGTAACAGGTGATAATAAAAAGTATTTACATAAATATGGCTTTAAAATATCAAATTATACATACAATACATACCAATATATAATTATATACATAGATACAAAAAAAACATATATACATACATAAATAATACAGGAATACATATGGATATTAGACAGTACTGAGGTAGTGACCAGTTACCATAGATTTGAAAATGGGTAGGGACTTAGCAGATCGGATGGGTTGAGGCAGGGAATTCCAGAGTATCACTGAGTGAAAAGAGATGGATTTTTTGTAGAAAGTGGAGTTGAGGGGAGGAGCTTGAAGGAGAAGGGATTCTGTTGATCGGAGTTGTCGTGAATGGGCGTCACTCAGGAACTTGTAACGTTCTCTGAGGTAGTGAGGAGAGGAGGGAGTGAAAAGAATTTTGTAGAGGAAGCAAAGGATATGAACATTCCGGCGAAGGCGGATTGGCAACCACTTGAGCTTATGGCGAAATTCAGAGACATGGTCATATTTGCGAAGCCCAAATATGAACCGTATGCAGACATTTTGAAGTCGCTCAAGTTTGTCGAGGTGCTCTTCGGTCAGATCGAGGTAGCAGATGTCGGCATAGTCGAGGATAGGGAGCATGAGAGACTGAGCAAGGCTAACTTTAGTGGCAGTCGGGAGAAAGTTCCGCAGTCTACGGAGTGAGCCCGCTGCAGCAAATATCCTCCGACTGGTTTTAGTTATCTGCGGCAGCCAGCCCAGTTCCGCATCCATGATGACACCAAGATTTTTACGGTTTTGGAAAAAGGGATATAATTTCCGTCGAACATCACGGGGTCAACCTCCTCCCAGTTAATTCTCGCCAACAGCCTAGAACTCCCCACAACAATGACTTGGGACTTGGACGGATTTACCGCAATCCCAAAGGAATCGCACCAACTACAAATTTTAGCCATGTCACTATTTGTTATTGCAATGCCTTCATTTAACTGTTGTCACGGGGTTTGTGAGTATATTTGAAGATCGTCTGCATAGAGATGGTAAGAGGAAGTAAGATTGGAAGTGATCGAACTAATGAATACTGAAAATAGAAGGGGAGAAAGAACACCGCCCTGGGGTACACCCGCAGACACATCGCACCAGGATGAGTAGGAGAGATGGCGAGAAGTCGTGAAGCGCGCAACATCTACCCCCTCTACTACATGATGATCACGACCGCTCTGTCTAGAGTGTAACGAAAAAGAAGAAGATTCTGCAACTTTAAAGTACTTAAGTTGAAGAAGTTGCTTAAATTTTCAGGGTGAGGGGTGCAATGCGTTAAGAACCATTATATGCTATTGTTATAGGCAGAGGATATTGCCTAATATAAAGATAATCTGCACTGTCCATAACTTTCACATGGATAATAAGCCTCAGGACTGTCCCAGGACTGAGAAACAATGTTGTAAAGAAGAATTTAGCATAGCATTGCGGCAATTTTGTTCAGTTAATTAAAAAAACTCACTTCCAAAGAACAGCGTCTTCCACGGCCACTCTACAATCTTAGTATTCTCAGGCAGCACCCCAGGTATAGCAGTCTGGTGGAGATGGGTTGCCATCCTCGAAGACTGGACGCAGACGAGGTTCCCTCCGATACCATTGACGATTGGCTGGAATACTTCGTACCCTCGATAGCGATCGACCGCCTGATCAAGGACGATACCGCCGATACTAGAATAATAAAAGAATTTGGTAAGCTAGAGACTAAACTTGTTGTATAAGTGTTCTATATTATAATACTAGCTTTTACACGCGGATAGCCCGCGTATAGGTTATTTTTTTAAATCCTTTCTTATCGGATGCTTACGTCATACAAAGAACATATTCTCTAACTTTCAGCTCTTTACGACCAGGGGCTTAGGCTGTGCGTTGATCCGCCAGTCATTCAGGACAAAGCATTTTATATGTATAGAAGAAGATAATTATAATATTCTATGGATTTAAAGATGCAGTTACTGCTGTTCAAACTGTCTAGAACTACTAACCGTATTTGCAGCATTTGTTCATGGAAGTACTTGTACCATGCCTACTGACATAATATTTCATATTATGATGTTAGTAATTTGTTAGTTTTTAAGACCAAAGATATCGTTTAACATCAGGTTACAATTAAACATAACAGCTGTAAAAGTTGTTGGTAAGCCAGTAGTGTAAGCTGACTACAAGACCGGGAGATCGTGGCCGGAATAGAGGAAGTTTCTTTCCAACAGTTCGAATACTGGTATACATAGACAAGTAGATGAAACACATACCCACTAATGAAGAGAGCCGAGATGACAGGAGTCCAGCCACTGGTAAGAACCTTCTTGGTGTACCGATTCCTCCAAACGACGAACACCCAGAGAGGAAGCAAGCAGTAGTACACGCAGATCAGCACAATGGGCTGCCAGAGAGATATTTCTGGAGGAACGAGATATTAATCATATTAAATATATACGCAAAGGAGGCAAAGTAATATTGGAAATGTTTCCAGGCAAGACATTACTGTAGTTAGGTACTAGCAAAATATTTCTGAAAACTGTTACTCTTTTAAAGACGCCTATAAGAGTCAACTCTGTCAACGACTTTTGAGCAAAGAGATTAATCAGGCAATTCAATAGTGGTATTTTCCACAATTTATTTCAATACTAAGTATTGATAAATTACTAACAAAGCCCTACAAATTCCGCACATATAAGGGAATTTAAAGTGATGGCAAATGGAACTTAAAAATTAGGTAGATAATTAGTTACGAATCGAATATATTTTAGAAGCTTTTTTACCTTGTCTTCTTTTAATTTCCTGTCTTTTTATCTTATTCTTTTGTTTCTTATTTGTATACATGTCAGTGTTTTAATGTTTTGTTTTGTCAACAACTCTCAACTGTTCTAAATATGTTTTATCGTGTGCTTGTCCAAATAAATGTTTTTCTATTCTATTCTTTAAAGAGTTTTCTCTTGTATTGGTTTTTACTAAATCTTAGTAGATTATTAATACAAAGTTATCAAGTTTAATAATTATGTACTTACGAATCTGTTCATACATGTACTGTGCAGTGACCGCCAGCACTGTATTACTGACAATGTCACCAATGGAGGCAGCTAGAGGGGTCGCCACGTTGTCGGGGTTTACTTTGAACTTATGAGACCCGTAGATCACTATCACCATCACGAAATCTAAGGGCAAAACATAGATCGTTTATAAAAAATAATATATATAGGTACGTGACGAATTGAGAACCTCCTTCTTTTTTTGTAGTCGGTTAAAAATGGTTGTCTGTGAAGTTGGTGTACGGACGATACTTTTACATGATAACGTCATAAGAAACCGAAGAATTTTTTTTTTCATTTCCTTTATATTTTTTTTAAGTATATAAGTCTTCTATTCGTCACTCGTCACCATAACACAAGCCCAGATGAGCGATCGCGTGCCGTGTTTATATTATATTGCTGCGTGCTGTGTGACGTCATTGACGTCACCGGAACGTGACAATAACGACAAACATCGGGAACGTGACAATGACGTCACACAATGGGAACGTAACACTTTTTTGTGAATGCAGGTGTTCCATCAATTTATTATTTTTTTATTTTAGTGTAGTACATTCGCAATTTTACTCTAGTAATATAATATTATATTATAGTAGGTTACTCTGACATTTAAAGAGATGTTCAAACTGGAACTCGATACTTTTGACACATAGAGTTTGAATCTTAATCTTTAAATTTAATTTTAAATTCAAATTCAACTCCATGTACTGTATAGATATTTATAAGAGGTTTTCCTCACGAAAAAAGAGGTCTCAGCTTTAGTTGGGACCTTTTTGCGTGAGAGAGGGAATTTAAAAAAAAATATTAACCTATTTTGGAGAAACTTATAGATCTCTTTCACAATGTCATTATCTAAGGACGGCTTGCAAGATATTGTGCAAATAATTTTAGCTAAATTCAATTATATTCTATTACAAAAATCACATGGGGTTTTATTATTATCTGTTTGATGCTGTAACAGTTTGTTCATCTTCAAATTCAAATATCTCCAAAAGTACACCACTAACAAAAAAAAAAAATAGAATATTACTTGTTTGTAATCATTTACTCTATTAAATGAGTCATGTTTCATTACTATCCGCAAAATCGATCTTTTTTTCTAAATGGTGCACCTTGTATTATCAAATCTCATATTGTTCGTTCCTATTTCACTTTTAGGTATAAATAATAACGTAACAATACCAACTTGCAAGCAAACAAACTACTTTAATATCCTTATCACAAAAAAGATGAGTATCATGTTGTTGTGTTAAAAATCACAATTACCTATCAAATACCTATCTATTAAATTCTTTAATATCTTTATAATCATTGTCTGATAGACAGTCATCAGGTAGTTGGTAATTTGCTATCGTATCACTCAAGATTATTTTGGTTTTAGTTGAGGTTTGTAGTCAGTCCTAGTTTCTCAAACTTTCTGGAGTAACCCCTAAAAAAAAACCCTAAAAAAAAAACCCCTAAAAAAAATTGCTCGAATTTTGATTGACTTTTTATCGCATAATAAAAAAGACAATTGCTTTTTATATTTTATATATACGTAGGTCAGTGCAGCCACAAAAGAAGGACGGGTCGGATAAGTTTTTGTTCCACTGCCACTTACGCATATAGGCATTTTCCAGGAAAGCAAGCTACGTCTTAGACCGCATCGTCACTTACTATCGTGTAACATAGTGTCAAACGCTGTCCTATTTATTATATGTATAAAAAATGTTTTGGGCCGTATGTATGTATATACATACATACGGCCCAAAACATTTTTTATACATATAATAAATAGGATTGACTTTTTATCGCATAATAAAAAAGACAATTGCTTTTTATATTTTATATATACGTAGGTCAGTGCAGCCACAAAAGAAGGACGGGTCGGATAAGTTTTTGTTCCACTGCCACTTACGCATATAGGCATTTTCCAGGAAAGCAAGCTACGTCTTAGACCGCATCGTCACTTACTATCGTGTAACATAGTGTCAAACGCTGTCCTATTTATTATATGTATAAAAAATGTTTTGGGCCGTATGTATGTATATACATACATACGGCCCAAAACATTTTTATGTATTTACCTAATACAAAACACGTAGTAGTAGCAGTGAAGACAGCCGACGCGATCAGCAGTAACACATAGTTGCCATTGAGGGTCTTGTCTGTGATTGTGTTTACTACGATTGCGAATATTGATACTACTGTAGCTGCTACTATAGCTTGAACCTGGAATATAAAGAAAATATTGTTTTAAATATGTAAATTGAAGTTTAAACTACCTGCATTTATAACGACAGCAGCTTTAGACCATCCGATGCTTGACGAGTTGCTACCTTAGACTTGTTGAGTTTGCGACGATTCAATACTAACTCGAATAAGTACCAATAATGATTACTGCTTATTAAAGTAAATGGCAAATACTCAGGTTATGCTACGCCACACGATTTTTAATTTTTGTCTGTTTAATACCCTAGATTGGAGACTGATGTGGTGACTGGTACCTAGGACCTATCGAATTATTTTCTGCATATAATAAAATAATATATCTGGATAAAAAGTACCTTATGTATTAATCCAGCTATCTATATACCAAGTTTCATCAAAAATGTTGTCAAATCCTTTAAAATATAAAAGAAAAAATATTATATTCTAGCACCAAACTATAGGCTTCGTTAACTGGTTGAGCTTTTTATAAAGTCAAAATTAGTAAAAAAAGGTTTTTTTTCAGTTATGACATCGATTTGGTTTGTAACAAACTGTTCCAATTTTGTTTCAATAAAAATATTTTTCATTTTTATTTAGGGTCCACGGATAGTTTGTTCCATAATTTCACCCAAAAAAACTCAAATAATTAGGTATGTATAATATGCATGTTTTTTTTGTTATTGCAATTTTATTGTTAGATATCGTAATTTGAAGGGTTTAGGAATTTTGTTAAGTTTTAATACCGAACTGAACTGAACTTCACTTTAAGTTACCATAATAAAGACAAATAAATAAATAATGGACGTAGTTATGCAAAATAGATCCAACCCACAAATTTTTTTTTTTTAAGATATTATGATGAACAAAATCTACACATAAACTTTAGTCTATGCAAAAAATATCCAAGCCGCTAGTAACTTTTTCCTAGCACAAACAACCTATATTAAAGATACCAACTAAATTTTAAGCATTATCTCCGAGTTATAAAAGAATCATGTTACATGGTAACCTAGTTAGTGAGTTTTAATAAATCCAAGATACTTTGGATCTGGATTGCTTATCGATTTTTACATTATTACAGAGACCATGCATTTTGGATCTATTTTTGCAAAGTAGTTTATTAGTCAACTTTAGAAAATGCAAAAAAGATCCATGACGCATGGTTAAAAAAGTTTTTTGAAAATAAAGAGCAAATTGGATTCATGCAGATTGGTTCTATTTGAAAAATAAAATTTATTTACTTAAAGTATCCAAGTAGCATGTGTCAATAAAACTTTATTGACATAAAAGTCCATGATGTCAGGTCCCTTTTTGGTTATACTTACTTAATGGTTTTTTGCATTGACGGATAAATTAAAAAAAATTTTTTTATGAAGTAAGTACATGAATACATTTTTTAAATATAAAATAAGTAGGTAGTTACTTTAAAATTTTATTTTCTATTACCACATTTCACATCATTTTGATAAGTGGCAACATTGAATTCATTTTTTTGTCATTCATACTTTTCTGCGCGACGGACTAGTTTCTGCTAAGTTTGGAGTCAGTACTACGCAAGTGTTTATTTGATTTTGTATAAGTGTTTCGTGTGAAAGATGGATAGAATTAATACTGTGTTGAAAAATGCCTGTTTAGGTTACGATGAATATGATGAAAATTCGTCAGGTGAGTGGAAATAATGTTATAACGAGTCAAACATATTCTGAAAACTTTTTAACCTAAAAACTTACTTAACTACTAAAGTGTTTGAAAACAGGTAATATAACTAAGTTGTAACATAAATAGGTACCTATCATTAAACTACGACAACTTACTTATGATTCACCTATTGTGCCTACTAATGATTACGATCGTGGTTAAGAATAAAGGCGCCATCGAAAGTATTAACCTTCAACATTGTTAAGGCGATGGGAGCCCGTCAATGTATTTTTTATTTCTCGCAAAAAAGTTAGAGATCGAAATTTCATATAATTTTGTACTTCACGGAATTCAGAATATTTGCGTACCTAGGGCAAGTGTTAGGTAAAATCGCCCTTTTCAAATTAAAATTTAAGCCACTAGAAGTACCATATATATTTTTTAATATGAATCTTCAGACCTTCGACTAGTTTTTCGTTGGGTGAAAACATGATAGCATAAAAATTTTCTCCAAAAATTTTTTTTTTAATCAGTGCTTTTTAAACATTAAAAACGAAACATCTTACAAACTAGAGTAACTAGCATCACGAATCTTTCTTGTTGAGATGGTAATTACCGTAATCTAGTTTCTGACAGGGGGAATTTGTCGTAATCGAAGTTTTTCATTCATGATTTGTCGATTTTGTTAAAAATCGCTGAGTTAGCAGAGTTTGAACCATTTCGCATCTCTTTCATTTCTATGTAGTCCGATAGAGACCAACATTTCAAAAGCGTAAGCGAATCGTACAGCCTTAAGTAGGTCGTAGATCGTATGTAGTTAGATAGAAAATGGTTTTAAAGAACGATGGGCAAATTTGTATGAAAGGTGGACCCACGATCGGCTGAAACATAATTGGGCTGAATTTCAGATTTGTAATTATGTAATCAACCGTATTTACTTAAAATATTGAAAACCATCTGTTCCATGGTAACGATTTACGTAAAATGATTTAACAATAACTAATTTTATTTCAGATGTTGTAGAAAATACGCCAGAATGCAGCCCAAAGAAGTCAGATCAATCAAGTTAGTTATCACTCAGTTTTTGGAAATATTTGTAACTGCCTAGATAGATAAGTGCATTTATTTTAATAACTACAAATTTTTATATTTTTTTTGCAGATCCATCGGGTGTCCCCTTTTTGGAGCGAAATACTGCAGATTTGATTGGAACCTCGCCTCATTCGAAAATAGTCTCTGGACCCATGGCATGTGTTATGCAACAAGACTCCTCGTCTTTTCATCTAGCAGCTGCAAACTCACCTGTTCTGCCAACTATGCTGTCGGAAATATGTAATGAAATGACGAGTGTTGAGTCTGGAGATAAAAGTATCGAAGCTCCAGCTTTTTCTCCTTTAACGCCATTACTAATAGCTGAAAAACAATTTACAGCTGGTCTTAATAATACAAGTCCTATAGCTGTTTCCTCTGGTAATGGTGCCAAAATCAGTGATGTTACGCTTACTACTAATAATTACGATTCAGGTTCTACAGCTTCATCGCCTGTTCCATGCATGTCACCTGAAACTGCTAAAATATTTAACACTCTTAATGGTGATGGTTATGACTTTGACAGCGATGATTCAGTTGCCGACCCAAATTACATAGCTGCTAATGATGACTCCACTAGATCCAGCTTAAGCGATTTAACAGAAAACCCAAATGTACCTATCGCCGCAGAGGGAGATGTTCCTGATAATGTTGCTTCTACTGCAGATGCAAATGAAGAGTTTAGTGGAAGGCAGAAAAAGGGCAGAAAAAGAAAATATGGGCTTTCGAGAAAAGAAAGGACAAAAAGAAAGTACCAAAACCTTTCTTATGTAAATTATAAAAACACGCTTATTAACCCTAAACAATTTTTAGATTATGACTGCAGCTGTTCAAAGAAATGTCGAGAATTGGTTTCAGTTGAAAAAAGATTGGCAGAGTTTAAGAAATTTTATGAATTAGGTTCCTATAATGCTCAAAACATGTACCTAGCTGCTTGCGTGAAAGAACAAACCGTTAAACGTGCATACGTATCAACCAATACTTCAAATATATCTAAAAAGAAAACTTATTCTCGACAGTATTATTTGCAGGGTGTTCAAGTTTGTCGTGAGATGTTTGTGAAAACTCTTCAGACGACTCCTAAACGTATAAATACATCACTATGTAAATTAAGGTCTGATGATTGTTTGATAGACAGACGTGGTACTCAAGGTGGCCATAATAAAACTCTGCCTGAAGTTGAATTATTTCTGATTAATATAATAAAAAAACTACCTACTTATGAATCGCACTATCGTAGAAATGAGTGTGGTGATGCAAAATTTTTAAAACCGGACATGACATTTCCGAAAATATACAAACTATATTGTGATGAAGCAATATTGGCCGGAATACCATCAGTCTCTTACGAGAAAGCTAAAAAAGTATTTTTAACAAAGTTTAATTTAAGAACAAAGAAATTACAGAAAGATACATGTAATAGATGTGATTCTTTTCATTTTAAAATTAAAGAAGCTGTACCAGAAGACAAACCTAAAATTGCATTGGATCATGATACACACCTTCAACTGGCTAAATCGTTACAAAACCGAATGAAGAGCGACCTACAACTTGCGAGAGACGACCCATTCGTAGAAACAATTACATTTGATCTACAAAAAACTCTCCCTTTGCCACGGATACCTACCAACATTGTTTTTTATAAACGCCAGCTGTGGGTGTATAATTTAGGGATTCACACTGGCACCCACGATCAGGGCTATTGTTACATATGGGTGGAGGGAGAGGCCGGACGAGGCTCGCAAGAAGTAGGTTCTTGCCTACTTAAGCATATTTTTGAACGCCTTAAACCTAATGTGAAAAAAATAATATTTTGGAGTGATTCATGCGGTGGGCAAAACAGAAATATTAAACTAGTGCTTATGCTCAAAGCCCTGTTAAATGACCACCCTACTGTAGAAGAAATTAGCATGCGATTTTTAGAATCAAGCCATAGTTTTCTACCCAATGATAATGATTTTGCGAAAATAGAATGCTCTTTAAAGTTACAGCAAAGAATATATTTACCTGACGATTACATATTTATTATGAAGCAATGTAAAAAGAACAAGCCATTGCAAGTACAGCGAATGGAAAAGACAGATTTTGTATCTTCTTCTGAACTTGAAAGTACTATTACCAACAGAAAAAAAGCAGTGGACGGGACAAAGGTGTCTTGGTTAAAGACTAAGGAGATTGTTTTGAAGAAAAGTGACATGTTTTCCATATATATGAGGTCAAATTATGAGGAAAATTTTAAAGAAATTAATATTAAAAAAAACGGTCGTGGAAGACAAAGATATATAACGAAATCATTATTGAAACCAATGTGGCCTAATGGAAAACCAATACCAAGTGCTAAGTTAAGAGACTTGCGAAGTCTAATCCATCTTATCCCCCAAGATGCAAAAGCATTCTACCAAAATTTAACGGCAGATGAAGATGTAGTAGATGATGTGGATGGGTTTTCGGGGGTGCCTGACTTTGAAATTGAAGATACTGTGATGTCGGACGAAGAAGATAATTAGACCTAGTTAGGGTTTCGTAGTCGTTTTTTATTTCATTTTAGTGCACTTCATTTTATTACTTATTTCATTTTAATAAATTTTTTAACCAAATTATAATGAGCTTTTATTACTTTTTGTATGACACAAAAGATCCATCAAACATATAATAATATTGTAAAAAGGATCCAAAGAGGTTTTTACTCAAAAATATATATTATTCCGTTATCAATGTCATTGAAACAAAACTCTGTAGAAAATAGATTGTAATACCTATTATTTAAGTGGCATTTCAAATTCAGCTATGGTCTTGTCATTTTAATAAATCAATTTTACTAAAACCTTTTTTTTCTCATGAGTCTGTTTTTGATGCTGGATCCATTTTGCATAACTACGTCCTAATTGCTAGTTTCCTCAATTTCCTCGTTTTTCACGTTATGTTATTGACGTAAAACGTACCTATTTTATTTGCAAAAACAATATCTAACGAAATATGTCATTACAAGATCGCTAATATATTACGTTGTTATATTGGAAGTATGCATGTAAAATCATTGTAATTTTATGACCATTATTTATAGCAGTGGTTCCCAAAGAAGTCAGGCAGGACCCACCGTTGCCAACTTAGTTTTAATATGACTGAAAATCACAGTTCACATAAATATGAAGATGTAAGAGGTAACTTTTATGAACTCAAGAAACAGATAAATCTAGGTGACAGCTACTAAAATTTAGAGATGTGATAGTTGTCTTTGCTATCGAAACTGTCTTTCAGCGGCTTATCTTCTGACTAGCTGTTGCCCGCGACTTCGTTCGCGATGTGGTTTTGGGTTATTTAGAATACCTAGCATTTTTCTGCATAGATACAATTTATCATTCGGTGTAAGTTATAAAAACAAAATAGGTAGTTACATTGTTTTTAAACTATATTTTTAATTGATTTGGCAAAGGCAATTCTTATTCTAGGCTAACTCATACTCCGAAAGTAGGTCTAACGATGCCTGAAAAGCGTGTAGAAAGAAAAACTTTCGGCCCTAGGGAAAATCGCTCTCACTGACAGCTGTCATGTTAAATTATGGCTTCGCGCGGCTTGTGCAATGTGTTTGTAGCCAGTATCACTATCATTACGCATTAGGGACTTCAAAAACCTTACCTCCTTGATTTAGGTAACACCAAAGAATAACAATTATGGCTTCGCACGGCTCATCCATACTGCCAGAGTTTAGTACATAATAGGTTTTTTCTTAGTAATCGAATTCAGGTAGATATATTTAGTTCAAGATATCTTATAAAATAAATGTAAAGATGAAAATGCTCAAAGCGACGTATGACCATGCTGCGCCTCTACCGGCGCCCTGTCAAGATGTTGCAGATGTGGCTTTATGTGACCGTGCGGTCAGTGTCGTTTCTTGAGTAAAAAATACTGGCGGGAAATGCTTGCGTTTTGAATGATTTTAATTAGTATAACATATTGTTATTTTATTATGTTTTTGTGTTAAGTTTAATCTGGTTTTTCATTTATGATTGTGTAAATAACATTTTCTAGACGGTTTGTCTAGAAAATGTTATTTACACTGTGTTACAAAAACTGTAATTTAAATCTACGGACTTCGCGTCATCACTCAGTGTTGGATAAACTAATTTATAAAAATCTCTTCGGTTAGTACCGACGTATTTGAGTATTGAAAACATGTTGAAAACAAATAGCAAAAGCAAAAAATCTACATAATGTATAACCTCTTTGGTCCCAACCTTGTGAGAGGATCAGGTAGTATGGAGTCTCTCATTCACTCTCGTTATTAGGAAGAATTTTATGTTTATTCGTAATGAAATGAGTGAAAGTCACTCATTTAGTCCCTCGAAGTATTAGCGCCCTCGCTACGCTCGTGCGCCAAATTCCGTCTCGGGGCTCAATGAGTGACTTTCACACCTTGGGTAACAATGTACCTACTATTTTTGTTAATTTTTCACAAATAAAACATAATACACAACAATATGATAAGCTAAAACTAATTATAAT
This sequence comes from Idaea straminata, assembly GCA_951213275.1. Lineage (NCBI taxonomy): Eukaryota > Metazoa > Arthropoda > Insecta > Lepidoptera > Geometridae > Idaea > Idaea straminata. The sequence goes on from OX577870.1 coordinate 7,231,253, forward strand.
TTCGATTATTATAATTATATTTTTTTAAACTAAAACTTAGTCCAATTTCTATTCGCACAAAACTTTTAACGTTCTTTGTCTTCCTAGTTATCTTTAGATTTTTGTAAATTAAAGAAAAAATAATTATCAACTACCTTTGTGTCTCGATTCATATTCTTCAATTAATAATATAAGAGGTTATTATAGTATTTCTAACACCAACATCATGCAAATAATAATCTATTTTGGTGCAAATAATATTTTACATTGTTTTTATTATCAAATAATAATATTAATGATTAAAAAGAAAGGCAATTGGACAGAACAAATACTAATACTTAAAATAACGCGATGCACATTGAGATCCTTACATATTGATAGCAGGCATTACGCTGAACAAAAAATGCTTTCACACCAAACATCTAAAGCGTCTCGGAAACGGGGTATTTGAAGGAACGTGATGTCCTATGAATCCAATTTTCTGAATTCTTGACCAAAATTCTCAGTTTTTTTATTAGGTAGCTGGCAGGGCTACGTAATTTTGGGAAAAAAAATGATTTTTACAAATGACTATTACCTGTATATTTTTTAACCGACATCAAAAAGGTGGAGGTTCTCAATTCGTCACGTATACATATATTTTTTTATGTATGTTCGCTGATTACTCGTAAACTCTTGGAGCGATTTGGATAATTATTTTTTGTTTTTACTATCTAAGGTTTCCGCTACTTGAACTAATAATTCAAACTATAGCACGAGAAAAGCGCGATAGAAGTGTAACATCGGAGGTCTTCGATAAAGGAGATCGGTAATATTATGTAGTAGTATCTCTTTGTACTAACCTCATTTTCAGTTTCACGTAGGTAATATTAAATGCAAACTATTTGGTTTTATGACAGCTGTCATCTTAAGCGGAGGCATGTACTGCACCCCTACCATGACTTTTTGAAGAACTTGAAAAAAAGAAACCCTTTTTCGATAACTCTCTTGTCCGTTTGTCTGTCGGTGTGTCACTACCGATATTCTCAGAGACGGGTGGACCTAAGTAAGTTGATTTTTTGGAAGTTTCATAGTAAATACTCAATATAGTATGTTTAATCGAATATGTAAAAAACCCGTGGTAAGGGTACTGTTCCCTTCTGACGTTCGATTACGTTTTACCACGGAAAAATATTTCGATTTCACATTTTTAAATGTTTTTTTATCAAATATCTTAATTATTGTATGTATTAAAGTTAAATTAAAACATACCCTAAATGTTATTCTGATATATTCTGAACATATTCGTGTGGACCTTGTTAAAATCTGTGCTGTAGTTTATGAGATTACCTGGTTCAAACAAACAAACAGACAAAAATTCTAAAAACTACCCTATCGTGTTCAGCTAACGATTTTAAGGCGACCTGTGTATTATTTTTTGGATATCTTACAATTACAGATTTTTTGATGTCTACAGATTTATTATATGTATATAGATACTAGATGCCCGTTCGCTATTCCTGATTACAAAATATATCGTCGTTTTATATATATGTTCCTAAGTTTCAGAGTAATAAAATTTGCTCCCGACCTAACAGAAGGTCCCTCCCGTTTCGTAGTTTGGGAAAGACTGATTTAGAAAACAAAAACACTTTAAGTACTACGCTGAAATCGTGCGCAGCAAATTTCAGGTTCTCCACTGCAGCTGCGTCCTCCTATCTACGCTTAACATTATAAAGAGGAAATATATTTTGTTAGTTTGGAATGAATAGCTCCGAAACTACTGGACCGATTCTGATAAAACTTGGGATGAGGATACATTGATTCACTGGGAATAACATAGGCTACTTTTCATCCTGACATTCCCACGGGATCGGGAGCGATACACACCTGTACTAATGATATGTTGCCCACGACCATAGATATAACTTCTCTTGTCGATTCCATATTGCCTAAATTGGCTTGCGTTGATAACCGGGACGCTAAGCACATGTCCAGATTACCTGTTAACAAATAATTTAATTAAATATCGGACCGCAACGACAACTTAAAAAACGGGGATTTCGATTAGAATAGAATTGGTAGATTTTTAACAGATTGTTGAAAATAAATGTTTCAGACGAAGAACAGCCATAGAACAGCCAATAAAATTTGATATACAAACTTTTTTTCAGGCTATTACATATATCTTTTCGTGTGTCAGCCATTTTTTTGCAATTTCCCGGTTTCTGTTTGGGCCATCCCGCGGGAATCCCGGGGGATGGCCCGGCACATCGAGGAGAGTGAGTAAAACAGCGATAACAGCGAAGTTATGAATGGGAGCTACATAAACATTGGGTAATAAAGAATGAGTATGAATTACACTACCTAGGCATATAAATACATTAAGATATATTTATCCTACTAATATTATAAATGTGAAAGTTTGTGTACGTGCGTGTGTGTGTGTGTATGTTTGTTAATCCTTCACGCAAAAACTACTGAACCGATTACGATGAAACTCGGTGTCTAGATAGCTGGAGATCTAGATTAGCACATAGGCTACTTTTTATTCCGATATACCCACAGGATCGAGACTTCCGCGGGTGAAACCGCGAGGCACAGCTAGTATTTTATAAATATATCTAATACGCAGTTTGATTTTTTTTCGGGATTAAAGGTCCTTATCCAAACCCTAAACTACCACTTTGCTGATAGGCGTTCCAAAAAACAAAAAAATAAAATTCCGAATTTATGATTTTACTAGCTGCGCCCCGCGGTCTCACCTGCGTAAGTCCCGATCCCTTAGCAATATCGGGACAAAAAATAGCCTATACGTTAATCCACGCTTCTAGCTATCTACATACCGAATTTCATTGCAATCGGTTTAGTACTTTTAGCTTGAAGGAGTAACAAACATACACATACATTTTTTCACATTTATAATATTAATAGGATCAGGGATATATAATTAGCTACCTTTTCAAACATATTTTCTATTGTTAGAATTAAAAATATATAAAATTAAACTTATGAACGTAATCTATAAGTTGGGGTTTTTCCCAAAGAGTAGGTACCTACAATTAAATATTATTAGAAATCAACTTGAAATTGATAACATTGTTATAGCAATCGATCGTGTTGCAATTTGTTGTGGTTTCATTTGTTATCTATAGTTGAGAAATTATTAGGTAAATAGTTATTGCATTGCGATGGCTTTTTGTTGTAAATAATACAGTCTCATTGCTCGGCATTGAGTAACCTTAAACTCGTCCTACATACCTAGGAACCACGTGCGACGAGTCCATGGTATAAAAAAAACTAACTTATTCGTCCCATTTTGACGACCCAGTTGGCACAATGGTCACCATGCCGGACTGCAAAACAAAGGGTTGCGGGTTCGATTCCGATTCCCGCCTCAGACAAGTATTTATGCTTAGATATTTGTCTGTGGTCTGGTTGTTTCTATTATAAGTATATATTTACAAAAGAAAGTATTTAAGAAGTATATCCGTTGTCTAGCACCCATAACACAAGTCTAGTTACTTAGCTTGGGGCTAGATGGCGATGTGTGGCATTCCATACATCGCCATCTAGCGCCAAGCAATATTTATTTATTTTATTTTATAATCGAAATAATAAAATATTTCGATTTTTGTGTTTCTTTTTTGTGTGAGTACATCTTATAGTGACCATATCAATATTAAAAATCTTTTGTTTTAAATAAATAGTTAAAAGGTTGCCTGGAAGAGATCGCTTTGAGCGATAAGGCCGCCCTTTGTAACACTTAGACGTAAGCTTTGTTTTTATTTAATGTTATTAGAAAATGGTGTTTACAATAAAGAATTTATCTATCAAATCAAATCAAAATTCTTTATTCCTTTGGATACTTAATACCTAGGTACAAGATCACGTGAAAACATCTTAAAAACTAAGTTAGAATGTGTACCTTCGGAACGCGCCCACCAATGAGAAGAAGGCACAAGAAACTTATGGGGTTTTTTTTCATGTGATCACGCTCACAAAGGTCAATATTACAAATATTTGAAAGTATTATTTGAAATGGAGTAACTAAAGTCACGTCCATGGGTTGTTATCATTAAGGTAAGACGAAGTATCATAGTATCTCAAAAGCAATGCATGGTTAATAATTCTGGCTCATATCGTAATCCATGTACGTGGTCAGTTGACAGGTGGCAGTTACGTATTGAGGAAAACACTAGGAATTAGGTTAACAATGATTTTCCTTAAAAATAAACCTATTTATAGACCTAGATCTCTAGGCCATGCGCTTATAGGACTTCAATTAGCATAATGAGGGGTAATTAAGTATAGGTTAAACTAATAATATTGGCCTTTGCATCTAATCTGAGTGACCCTAGACTCGTCCTAAATACGTATGGTCCAAATGGGACGAATTTGAGATAGATGGTTAAACCCTTTATTCCACTACAGGGAAAAATCTAAAAATGAACCAAAAATATAATAAAATGCAAATTAAAATAAGAAACTTATCTAAATTGTTTAAATAAAACCGATAATAAATAAATTTTTATTTGAAAAAAAAAAAAACAAAAAAAAACGCCTGTTGTTAACATAGGTAGGTATAATATAATATAGATTTTTAATTTATTTTTCGGGTAAAATCGTAACCAAATTGGAGTTTACTTTTTGAGTGAAAATGCAACTATGAAATATGCAACTAACCCTAAAAGTAGGGAATGAAAAATCAAAATATTTAAAGAAAATGGGGACACATACGGGTTTCTCAGTTTTTTTATACTTATTTTTTTTTGTTAAAAGAGTTATAGTTAATAAAACCTTTTTAAATGCTCCAATTGGATGGGGTGTTATTTTGAATTAAAACCCGACACGTTTGGAAAAAAACAAATTCTAACCCCACATTGTCACTTGTTGAAATAGATTCAAAAGTTTTGTCCCTGCGAAGTCACAAAATGGTTTTAAAGAGCGCTTGACGCAGTCAAATAAAATATAGGTATAGCTAGGCTAAGTACTTGAGTTCGTGCTAGATTCTAGTAAATTGTAGTACTGTCAAGGTCCTAATTATTTTAAAAAAACTTAATTAAAAATGATAGGACACTTAAAGTTGGCCTTGACCGAAAGAAAACCAATATTCTTTATAAAAATAACTAATTGCACTCCGCGGTTTAACCCGTGTAAGTCCTTAATTCGTAGGAATATCGGGATAAAAGTATCCTCAAATAAAAGTCAGATACTTTAAAGTAAAGGCTCTTTCTCCATACAAACGTAGTCGACTGTTTCCTCCCTGGATAATGACACTAGAACATAAAACTTATAACTGCCATGACCATGCTCCATCCATGCTCCTATGTCTTATTTTTATATCAATTTTGTCTTTTCAATTTTTTTTCTATGATAATTAGAATACGAAGAAAAAAGACATAGGGGCATAGTCATGGCAGTTATAGGTTTTATGCAAAATATTTGCGCTAGTGTCATTATCCAGGGAGGAAACAGTAAACTACGTTTGTATGGAGAAGGAGCTGGTACCCTTTCCTCTTAATGAGTACTTTGGAATAAAGGATATCAATGATTTCAGACCAATGGCCTTAAACAATGAAATACCTACATAGGACCTACCTATTTATGTAGTAGTTAGTAAGTATAGGTACTACACTGAAATTATGAAAATTGACGCAAATGACACATATTTATCGCTAAACGTGTATTAGGAGATAAAGACAGGAAACAATGATTGATCATCGTTTTTTCAATGTCATTTTCTTGAACCATTTTTATGACAATTGTGTTTTTAGAAGCGATCAAAATCGGTTATACCTATACGTTTTTTAAGTTTTCTTTGGTATTCGTTATTTGCACTCTTAGTAAAACTAACTATGTAGAAATATCCGAGCATCATTTTAAAATATCCTATTACTAATTCTGTTAATGTGTTAACAGAATTAGTAGGAGTTTTTGCCAACAAAAAAGTAAAAAGTAGCGCCTGGTGCATAGAATTCCACGTTCGTGGGCACAAACTTCTGATTTCTATGGCCTGGTATCTAGAAACTATATTTAGAAGAAATATAATAGAACCGATAGATTTTTTTGTAAAAATCACTTTGTAAAGTGTTTTTACGCTTGAACAGATGGCAAATAAGATAAATAAAATATTAAATAAATATTTCAGGACATTCCACACATCGCCATCTAGCCCCAAGCTAAGTAACTAGACTTTTGTTATGGGTGCTAGACAACGGATATACTACTTATATACTTTTCTTTTGTAAATATATACTTATAATACATAGAAACAACCAGACCACAGACAAATATCTAAGCATAAATACTTGTCTGAGGCGGGAATCGAACCCGCAACCCTGTGTTTGGCAGTCCGGCATGGTGACCATTGTGCCAACTGGGTCGTCATTGTGCCAAGATGGTAAGTGTAGTGTTGTTTTTTTTTTTACTTTAATTTGAATAGGCTTAGAAAAAACATGGAATTATTATCTTTAAATTATTTGTACCTAAATGTAGGAAACTGGCTCACCTACAAACAGTACACTCGACCACATTTAACAACAATTATCCATACAATAAACTAGCAATTTTAATCAACGACGATAGACATTTTGAGTTTGCCCAATATTGACACATGATTCTATTGATCCGTTAAAATCTTCATACTTGGACGGTAGACCAATAGAGTTAGGTATTTTTTGTTGAACTAGTGTATTGAATACTTTTAATAATTTGGGTTATTGGACGTTTCGCACCGCGAGTGGTTCGGGCCGCGGTATGAATCGCCAAAGAGCTCGTTTTGAATGGGTTCATTTGAACCGCGTGCTTGAAGAATTTAATGTGTTTGATGCCATCATCATCATATCAGCCCACACACGTCCACTGCTGGACATAGGCCTCCCCCATACGACGCCACAAACAGCGGTCCTGAGCCGCCTCCATCCACCGACTACCCACGACCGCTACAATGTCGTCGGTCCACCGGGCAGCTGGTCTCCCAACACTTCGTTTCGCGTTGCATCGCGGCCGCCACTCGAAAACCTTTACTCCTCAGCGGTTGTCAGTTCTGCAAGCTATATGACTTGCCCATTGCCACTTCAGCTTACTAATTCTGAGAGCTATGTCAGTGTATTTGATACCATACTGTTTTAATAAATAAATAAATAGTAGGTATGTGGGACGAGTCCAAGGGTCACCCTTAAAATTATATCCTTGTAATAAATCTTTGATTAAACTTCAAACTTGCCCTACATGTGTACTGCCCTTGATGGGATGAGTATGAGAAATAAATAAATAATATGTTTTACTTTGGACTCGTCCCATTGTAGAAGGGGTTTGAACATTCTTGCTATAGACCCTGATACACCAATTATTTTGTTATTTCTTGTGGAAAGTAATGTAAACTTTAAAAGCTTTCAACTTTTCTTACCTTTTAATCCGGATAATGATGGCACTAATACAAATATGGCTGACACATTTATGAAAACTTCCCAATCCTGGAAACAAACAGAAAACATAGTTTTAACATCCTACTAAATTATAAATGTGAAAGTTTGTGTGTATGTATGTTTGTTACTCCTTCACGCAAAAACTACTGGACCGATTGCGATGAAACTCGGTATCTAGATAGCTGGAAATCTGGATTAAAACATAGGCTACTTTTTATCCTGATATTCCCACGGGATCGGGAGTTACGCGGGTGAAACTGCGGAGCGCTGCTAGTATAATAATAAATAAATTAAATACTTTCCGGCACACGTCGTCGATAAGCAAAAGAATTTGCATATAATTTGCAAATTCAAATAATGACAAAGCATTACGTTTTTGTAAAAACAAATTACACGGAATAGGAATTCAAAACATTGTCTATTTTTTTTATAGATCTTCACGGTAGTTGAACAACCTAGGTAGTAGGTACAGTCGGCAACAGAATTGTAGACCCACCATAAATAAATATTGCAGGACATTCCACACATCGCCATCTAGGCCCAAGTTAAGTAACTAGACTTGTGTTATGGGTGCTAGACAACGGATATACTACTTGTATACTTTTCTTTTGTAAATATATACTACATGGAAACAACCAGACCACAGACAAATATCTAAGCATAAGTACTTGTCTGAGGCGGGAATCGAACCCATAGAGTTCTAAGATACTATTTTCGGAATGTTTTCATTCTAATAATTTTGTCCAATACTTAAACTTTAAACGTCAACTCGGGCAAGATGTTAGAATCTCGCTTAAACTCAAAACATTCTAATCATAGGAGTATTGGACCCCTACAGTGGGTCTGCAATTATCCCTAATTGTACAGACAAGAGCCAAAAGTACAGTACCACCTGTACCTTCTAACATATAACGACTTTAAGGATTTTTGAAGTGAAAACTTCTTTAGCGGCGTTGAGCACTTTTTCTGTAATGGGTATAAAATCTTAAACTCGCGTCAGGACACGTGACCTGATCGAAAAAGCGTAAGACGGATGGAGAGTAGACAGCTATCCCCTCTCTACGGTGCGGCGAAAATGTATGCCTGGGCCTACTGTTTCGTTTAGGCAGCGAAATGGATGAAAGTAGATTTTTCGGAGAGATAAACTTTTTAATGTAAAATAATTGTAATAGTATTAAAGTGTTAAATTTTTAATGTAATATAAATTGTCATGTTTGTGTACGATAGCGCAATAAATGAATATTGTATTCTACCACATAAATGATAGTACTTTTATACTGATAAAGCAATTGGTGCAAAATTATTCCCTAACCATTCCAAAATATCAAACATGCTCAACGTTAATAATCAAGTTTTCACTTCTGCCGGCACTCCCGGAGTGCAATTTTTTTTGTATACTTAGGTACTTAGCTTTAAAGTAGCTGTTAAATAAATGCTGTAAGAATATTTAAATTATGATTCCTCGAATACTTTCATATTTTTGATGTGATAACGTCTAATAAATTGATGAACACCTAAAAAATGTCTGATGAAATTATTGTGTCTGACGAAATATTGCGTCCGTTCCCGTTAGGAAACAAGAGTATTTATTAATAATTCGCTCATCTGGGCTTGTGATATGGTGACGAGTGACGAATAGAAGAAAACGTTTAAAAAGAAAAAAAAATAGAAAAATATATGTAAGGAATAACAAAAAATAATTTTTTTTATCGTTTTCTTATGACGTTATCACGTAAAATTATAGTCCGTAAACCGACTTTACAGACAGACATTATTTATTTAATTAAGTTTTTTTTTAGATTTATTAGATTTTTTATTTATATATATTTTAGCGGAAATACAATATAGCTAATAATAATATATTATATATACCGGTTATGAGATACTTGTAGCAAAATTAAATACATTTTTGACCCGATTTAAAAGTAGATTTTTCTTGCTGTCAAAAATGTATGAACTCAATTTTGATTTTGTGAAATCAAGTTGTTGCAAACTTAAACTTGAAAACATTCTAATAATAGTAGTTTTGGAGCTCTACGGTGGGTCTGGAATTCTGACTCCCACCGTACGTAAGTAAGTCGTTTAAAAATCGTTGCATTGACCATGAAATTATTCATACGCAATGAAAGGCTTGCCTGATAAAACTTTTATTCTAATTTGATTCAGAATTTTAAACAAAGTTTCAATTTCGATTTTTCGGCACTGCATTTCGGTGCGACATTTTAAAAAGATTAATCAAAGTCGGTTGATAAACAAACAAGATATGCGCGAACATCCATAAACCGATTTGAGAACCTTCTCCTTTTTTTGAAGTCGGTTAAAAATATACATCACTTAAGGACTGATATGACCTGAAAAGCTCTTTTTCAAATGAAAAATTAAGTTACTTCCGCTACAGCTACAATACTTAATTTTATTTAAAACTAGCTGTGCTCCGCGGTTTCACCTGCGTAAGTCCCGATCCCGTGGGAATATCGAAAAAAATATCCTATGTCCGTCTTATGATTGTAAGCTACCTCCCCACCAATTTTCAGCCAAATCGGTTTAGCCGTTCCCGAGTTATAAATGGTGTAACTAACACGACTTTCTTTTATATATATATATAGATGTATCTTCAGATCTTTGAGCAGTTTTTTCCCGAGTGATAGCATTAATTTTTTCTCGATGTATGTGTTACCCTCTGACTTAGTAATAAGTACTTTACAAAAAGTCAACATACCCTGACAGTTCCTAAGACGATACCAGCTCCGATGGTACCGCAGCCAGCTATGAAGAATGGAACAGCTACCTGCATCAGCGTCGTCCACCATCTTTCTTCCTTCTTCTGCAAAATAAGAAGAATTTATTATTAAAAAAATAGTTGTCTGTAAAGTCGGTTTCCAGACGATAGTTTTTCGTGATAACGTCATAAGAAACCGATGAAAATTATCACTAAACAATATGAAACAAACACGAGATGCGCTGCGTGCTGTGTGACGTCATTGTTGACATGACGTTGCCGGAACGTGACAATGACAACACACATCGGGAACGTGACAATGACGTCACACAATGGGAACGTATCACTTTTTAGTGAATGAAGGTGTTATCACGTCAAACATATTTAAAACGAGATATTGCAAGAACCTCCGATCTAATTTTCAATTCGATTTTTAGATCCCCTAATCCAGTGGAAAACCCAGGGGATCTGCCAGGGGATTTTTGGTTTTGTTAATTGACCCTGGATTTAGGTCTTCTATCAAAATCGGAACTAGTTACGAGAAAATCAAAGCCCGAATTCTGTATTAATTTGAAACGTCTTAAAAACTTAGTTAGGATGTATAAAAAAGTGATCTGAGTAAAGCTAATTGTTATGGGTCTAATAGGTCTGAAGCCAGTACTTATTACTTATTTAAAAAACATACGTGCACTCAATATTTGTTGATGTTACATTTTTATATAAAAAAATAACATGATGACATGACTATCCACTTAATTTGAAGTAGATATTTTAAATAGTGTCATAGAAATAAAATACTTTTGCTCTAAGCATAGAGAGTTAATGAGAACCTTTTATAAATCAATAGGTAAAATCAAAATGAGGACGGGTCGAAAAAAAATTTGTTCAACTGCCGTCTTCAGATGTATTAATGAGTTATTTCCTTTGGACATGGTCGACTAAGTAAGTCGGTATTGATTCTATATCTTTTATGTAAATTGGTATTGATATTGATTCTATGTCGAGGGTATTGATTCTATGTCTTTTATGTAAATTGGTATTGATATTGATTCTATGTCGAGGGTATTGATTCTATGCAAGTCATCGATTCCATTGTAGAGTATAATTAGAATATTTACAACACAAGCAAGTTTCTAAGATCCCGCTCGAGTTGAAGTTTAAAGTCCTCATGATTTTATTAGGTGAACATTTTTAGAATGTAAACTTTCCAATAAGATTTGAGAATTTTAGAACTCTACGGTGGGTATGTAATTATTTCGCCGACAGTATCAGGCACCATTAAACGCCTTGAATAACACGAATTAAAATTTCTAGCGCAGTGTAAATTAAAGGCCAATAAATTTAATAAAATATAGATTTGGTATATTTGAAATATTGTGAGATAGATGAATGAATTTTGTCAATTTAGAAATAATTGTAAGTAATATTAATGTTTTTTTTATTCTTTTTGTTATGTAGTTATCTTAAATAATTAATTAGTGTAAATGGTTAAGACCGTTCTAATTAAATATATAAATAAATGTAACGGTAATTACAAGGTAAAATAATTGTTGAAAAATAATTGAAAATGTGTACTCTCTATTTTACGAGTAGAAAAAGTATTTAACTTCTATTTATTTTTTAAAGCAAAAAAAATATCGTGGCCAAACATCTAGGCCTCGCAAAATCATGGTGGCTAACAAGATTTAACTATTATTATAATTATCTATCCAAAATAGAAAATAGTAGGTAAGTTCTCTACTAACAATGGAACAAACAAGATGTTACTTGTAAGTCTAAAGTACTACAAGATTTAATGCGTTGTTAATTGTCATTTACAAGTTTTTTAAACTCATGCGTCAGCGCCCTAATAGCATGAATTAAAGTTTTACAAGAAAAGGGAACACAAAATTCAAGTATCATGACAAACGAGTTGCCACAATGGTCACCAGCCCGGACTGCCATACACAGGGTTGCGGGTTCGATTCCCGCCTCAGACTCACCTCAGTATTTATCTGTGGTCTAGTTGTTTCTAGTTATTTTCTAGTTTAGTTACTTTCTAGTTTAGTTACTTTCTAGTTTAGTTACTTTCTAGTTTAGTTACTTTCTAGTTTAGTTACTTTCTAGTTTAGTTACTTTCTAGTTTAGTTACTTTCTAGTTTAGTTACTTTCTAGTTTAGTTACTTTCTAGTTTAGTTACTTTCTAGTTTAGTTACTTTCTAGTTTAGTTACTTTCTAGTTTAGTTACTTTCTAGTTTAGTTACTTTCTAGTTTAGTTACTTTCTAGTTTAGTTACTTTCTAGTTTAGTTACTTTCTAGTTTCGTTACTTTCTAGTTTAGTTACTTTCTAGTTTAGTTACTTTCTAGTTTCGTTACTTTCTAGTTTCGTTACTTTCTAGTTACTTAGATGGCGATGTGTGGAATGTCCTGAAATATTTATTTATGACATTCTCTCGTTAATGTAATAAACTCGACGGCGAAATTAGAACAAAAAGATGGAAGAACGAAAATTAATAGAAATTGAAACTTGATGCAAAGATTAACTTATATTATTATTGACAAATGAAGAACAATGGTAGCTGGTCATGAATCCACTCGCTGTTTTAAAAAGCGAGCTAGCAGTTTTACTGTAATATTTCAATTAATTTATTGCGAACGTAACTCCCGGTCCCTTGGGAATATTAGGATAAAAAGCATATGTCACCACAATTAATCAATGTATAATAGCTACCAAGTTTCATCAGAATCGGTCCATTACAAAAGATAAATGTCATACAAATTATATCTATAAATATAAAATGCTTTGTCCTGAACTACTGACTGACTCACTGACTGACTGACGGATCAACGCACAGCCTAAACCGCTGATCGTAGAGACTTGAAACTTGGAGAGTGTGTTCATTGTATGATATAGGCACTGGATAAGAAAGGATTTTCCGAAATTCCACCCCTTAGCGGGCAAAGTTTGTATGCGACAACGTGATTTTTTGGTCCGATCTACTTCAATTTTCAACTTCTACGCGGACGAAGTCGCGGGCAAAAGCTAGTTCCATATATAGAATTAAATAAGTAAATACGGTTCACTCTGTCGCAGTGGCTTCTTGATAATTGAACCGTTTAGTCGACTCCCAATTTACTCTCAATTAAATATCTAACTACAAGTTTAAAAATATTATGTAATTGGTATTATTTTGAGACGTACTCATAGTAAGTGCACTTTACCTACGCTCTTTTATAACTAAAGTAGAATATTAAAAAGTAAACGTTGACACTTGACACTGGCTATATGTATAAGTCGTGCGAAGACAAACCTTTATAATAAATAAAATATTTCAGGACATTCCACACATCGCCATCTAGCCCCAAGCTAAGTAACTAGACTTGTGTTATGGGTGCTAGATAACGGATATACTACTTATATTCTTTTTTTTTTGTAAATATATACTTATAATACATAGAAACAACCAGACCACAGACAAATATCTAAGCATAAATACTTGTCTGAGACGGGAATCGAACCCGCAACCCTGTGTTTGGCAGTCCGGCATGGTGACCATTGTGCCAACTGGGTCGTCTTTAAAAATATCTAAATCACTGTCATAATTGTCAGGTGAATTACTATATACGAGTATGTTTACAATTCTTGACAATTCTCAAGCACTTACAGTCATTTACACGCGAAATTTTTAAACCGTGACAAAACTAAATATTTTGTTCCCACAATTTCCTTTAATAACTTCAATTTTGAACTTTATTACAGTACAGATAAAATAACATATTATTAGTCAAATGATTTTAAGTGGTGCATTGTAAGACAAATGGATTTATAATAATTTTGAACACAGCGCAACGCTTGTTTTTTAATGATTACTCCATTGGTGTAGTCATCAAGCATTGGTTAAATGGTTCAGGCTTAACGGCTTCCCTAACGGATCCCCTACGGACCCACTGTTAAGAACTATCTCACGCTTATCGTCCGCCCCTGGACTAGGGGAGACGATAAGCATAAGATAGGAAAGTCTCGCGAATTATGATCCCACAGGGGAGATGTTAAGCGCTGAAATGTTTAGATTTTTTTAATCTCATCGGATCCCCAAGGCCAAAGAAATAAGTAAACAGTAAAATTTCGCAAATAGTCCCCAACCTTCGGCCTTTCGGACAAAAAGCAAAAAAACGTCCCAATTTCCACCAATGGCGGCCAGCTGGTGGTGCCAACGGGAACGTCTAATATTCAATGTTCCCATTGTCCACCACTATGGGATCTTTTTTGCTTTTGATCCCAATGGCATTGGTATCAAAAGCAAAAAAGTCCAAGTGTCCACCAGTGGCGACCAACTGGGTGGTGAATATCGAGCACGATCTCCTTGATTTTCATTCACAAAGTATGTTTCCTATTTAGGTAACTGGAGAATTGCTTCAATTCTTTTGGTGGACACGCTGCTCCTCGCTGCGCTCCAGTGGACATGCATCAACTCCCACGAAAATGCATATAAAGTATATTTTTTTCATTACAACGAAGTTAGTTTTATATTTGCCTTTGTGATGCCTTTCCTTGCCTTTCTTTTTTAGGTTTTATATTGTCAAATATCCTTTAATAATTAGTTGTTAGAAAAAAGAAAATCAATGTGTACAGCAATGAGCAAACCTAGGTTTAATGAAAAAATAATCTTTGCTGTAAGGGCATTTTTCAGCAAGAAAATGTTGAAATATATTTGTCAATTATGTAGAAAACCTTAAGAACAACAAAATATTGAACAGTTCCACTGCCGTCTTCCTACCTTGACTCTCGCCCTTCAAAGCCCCTGTTGTACTTGTATACGGGCTGTTTTCCGCAATCAGACCTCTTTAGTTGGGTCCTCTTTGCGTGAAGTTCTACTTATCAGGGGGAGAACCATCACAGCTCTTCCATAAATTTTGCCACCAAATGTGGTTTCTCAAACATTTTTGGAAGGCTTTTAACGTCACCTAATGTCCTTAGTCTCATCTCCGTTATCACCATGCAGTCTAGCAGCACATGCGCGGTCGTTTCCTCAGCCTCCATGCATTCTCTGCACAGTGGGCTGTCCGTTATGTCCAGGTTGTGGAAGTGCTTGTTGAAAGCGCCGTGACCGGTCAAAGCGATTGTTACCAAGCGTATTTGCGATACGCAATCTGCTGTTTGTGTCGGGGAGTGCTAGTTTGGCTTGCCTACAGCTTTCCGTCGTGGCCCAGAGGTGACGGTCTTGCATTTTAGCGTGGTTGCGGATCCAGGCTCTGAGTTGGTTTGAGAAGCCCCTGTTTATTTAGGGGTCTTTGAGTCACGAGCGTATCGTATAGGTTCTTCTAGAGCGCTTGCTACATCGTAAGACCGCATCGTCACTTACTATCAAGTGAGATAGCTGTCAAATGCTGACCTATTTATGAATAACAAAAAGTAGGCACTCTGTATTCGTGCCGGTTACAGCTACAGTGTATTTTTTAATTGATAAAACTGTCAATTAAAAATACATTGTATCAGTATTCGATCACGAAAGAAAACCGAACAGTTTTCTTTCGTGATTGAATCTGCAATTAAAAGTTGACCCTAAATACTTGATTTATCTAGTTAAAGCAATTATTGTTTCAAGATTATTTCTATACAAAAAAAGGATTCTTGGAGCAAGACATAATTTTCGATACTATAAAATAATTTCTTGGTTTCTCAATATTCTGAATTTAGTATTCGGCAAAATCACTACCTCATGGTCATGATCATCTATACTTAAAATCATCTATAATATAAAAATGAATCGCTGAGATGTTCCTAAGTGCAAATCTCAAGAACGGCTGAACCGATTTCGCTAATTATTTTTTTAAGAATATTGGTTGGTTCTTATGGAGAGAAAAATAAAAAAATGTCTGAAATAGTCTAAAAACAACACTTTTCTATACTCCTCATTCCCATACCATAACATAAAGTTCAAGTTTTAGTGGAGAGGTTCCGAGAAAGCAAAACAATTGAGTGACGTTAGCTGTATCGTATAAATATTGATGTCAATCGTATCGTGGTATTAGTTGCCAAACTCCACCTAAACGGCTGAACCGATTTGTATGAAATTTGTTTTGTGTATATTCGTTAGGTCTGAGAATCGAACAACATCAATTTAGATTTTTTCCAATATGGAAAAACAACGTTTGCTGGGACAATTAGTATTTAATAAAAACTATGTGATCACTATATAATACAATTTTATTTTGGGGTTTGATGGTGATGTGTGGAATATCCTGCAAAATTTATTTTTCTGTAGTTTTTTTTCCTTTCTTCCTTTATTACAAGTATTTATTATAATTTAATACCCAATTACACGACACCATTGATAACCTGTCTAGTCTAGGTAATCCTGTACATAAATATGAGTGACCTAGGTCGTCCGCGTTGGGGAATTTACCTGTTCAAAACCTCTATAATTGTAACAATGACAATTCACACTAATCTGTTTATGAAATACATGTAGTTTTCAAGAGTACCTATTGAAAGACATCCTCTAATTAGGAATTATAATTGATTTAAGTTATGGTTTTTATGTTTAATTTAATCAATATTATTTTCTTTTCCACGCATTTTTTTTTAGTTTGACGAAACACTCCTTTGGCTAAACATATAGTTTGATAAAATACACCCTTGACAGAACCAGGTTTTGACGAAACGTATTTGACGAAATACTACCTTGGCCATACGTGCACTTTGACCAAACACACCCTTGGCCAACCGCCCCAAACCCGTAATGAGGCTGTAACATAACTGAGTATGAATACTGAAATTGTAGTCAATCTTTCTAAATCCTCAATCTTTTTTTTTATGAGGCCTCCTTTCCTCTATAAATCTTTTAGGTTTCACACCTATAGCAATGGATTAGAGTAAATTAATTTCAACAACAAATGTCATCTATACCTAATATTTTAAAAAGGAAAGATTTTTTGCTTGTTTATTTTTTTGCTTGTTTGTTTGAATGGAATAGGATCTAAAACTACTGGACCGATTTTGATGAAATTCGGTATAAGGATACATTGATTCAATGAGAAAACACAGGCTACTTTTTATCCCGATATTTTGACGGGATCGGGAGTTAAACCGCGGAGCGCTGCAAGTGTAAAGTGTAAGGTTTGCCATATTTCGTGACCAAATGACACGCACTGGTTTTTTTCCTTTCTCGATAGCAATAAAACCTTTTTAATTGACAGAATTCTAACAATTAATTATAACTACAATGCACTTCATTTTTAATTATAACTATTGCTGCGCCCCGCGGTTTCACCCGTGTAACTCCCGATCCCGTGGGAATATCAGGATAAAAAATAGCCTATAGCCTTCCTCGATAAATGGACTATTCAACACACAAAGAACTTTTCAATTCTGACCAGTAGTTCCTGATATTAGCGCGTTCAAACAAACAAACTCTTCAGCTTTATAAGTATAGATTATAGATGTGACAAAGCATCCATTGTTTAGTTTTTTAACTAGTAAGTAAGAAGCCATGTTCCGGGAGAAGTTATTTTTAATAATTGCATGTTTTGTAGCAAAAACATGAGTTTCTGTCACTTTACACATGGTGTCAGCAGTCAAATGTTAACAAAAAAACTAAAATATTTTATTACTAGCAGCGGTCTACGGTTTTACCCATGTGTAACTTTCGATCCCATGGGAATATCAGAATAAAAAGTAGGCTGATACTTCGTCTTACCATAATGATAAGAACCCATGGACGTGATTTTAATTGATAATCAATTAATACCTTCAAATATTTGTAATCTTGACCTTTGTGAGCATGATCACAAGAAAAACCCAAACCCCTTATTCCAAAACGAGGTTTAAAGATAGTCCGAGATGTGGATAAATCTTATATTTAGATGCATGGCGTCTAAATACTATCCCTATAGATTATATAGGGATAGTATTTAGACTACAGATTATATCAAATGAAAATTAAATACACGTCTCGGACTATCCTTAAGCCTCGTTTTGGAATAAGGGGGTTTGGGTTTTTATTATGATCATGCTCACAAAGGTCAAGATTACAAATATTTGAAGGTATTATTTGATTACATTTTGATGCAGATTTACTCGTGAACTATCGTCTAAACACTGTTCCTATATAATCTATAGGGATATTTAGGTCAGAGTAAATCTGTTTCTAAATCTAAGGTTTAAATCCACATCTCGGACTATCCTTAAGCCTCGTTTTGGAATAAGGGGATTTGGGTTTTTTCTTGTGATCATGCTCACAAAGGTCAAGATTACAAATATTTGAAGGTATTATTTGATTACATTTTGATGCAGATTTACTCGTGAACTATCGTCTAAACACTATTCCTATATAATCTTTAGGGATAGTGTTTAGACTATAGTTCACGAGTAAATCTGTTTCTAAATCTAAGGTTTAAATCCACATCTCGGACTATCCTTAAACCTCGTTTTGGAATAAGGGCAAGTATTTTTCAAGGCAAGTTTCTTGTGCCTTCTTCTCATGGGTAGGCACGTTCCGAAGGCATTCATCCTAAGTTTTTTTAAGACACTTCTAAGTGATTTCATGGAAATTGTATGATTTCCAATGAATAAAGAGTTTTGAATTTGAGTTTCTTAATACCTTTTGGTCTGCAGGATTAGGCTGGTGTACACTCTCCGGTTCAGGTCTGTTAAGTGCAGATCTTAGTTCCACTACATCTTCTTCTCGTTCGACTTCGTCACCACTATCATGGGAACTCCTTTCAGCTGCTTCTCTTTCGAAATGTACTCTTTCTATGTTACCATCGGCCATTTTGAGAAAACAATTAACTTTTTCGAGTACTACATAAATTATATTGATATTCCACTTATTTTTAATGATTTTTTAGGGTTCGGTACCCAAAGGGTAAAAACAAGACACTTTTACTAATTGTTATTATTGTATGATATTTTGTATTTTATTTGATTTTAGTTTGAGTCAGTATCCATTGAATAAAATACTAAAGCACATTTATTTTATTGAGAAAACTTAACACTTTTTCTTTTAATTATTAAATACACTAAAATTATTTTGTTTAAATACTTTTCACTACATTTTTGTCGACAACAATTAGTGACGTTTTAACTAATACTAGCCAATTTAATCTCGAAATTGGTTAAATGAAGGCTTGGCTATCGAAAAGATTAGTAAAAATTTGAGATAAAAACGTTGATAAATACGTACGTAACAAATAAGTAAGTACAATAATATTTCTTAAAATTATGCGTAACTCAAAAACTCAACCGGAACTAAATTAATCAAACATACCTACCAAAGACTTTCAGTTTACCAGTTCTCGTAGTGCGAGTTTTTACATATGGCAAAAAGACATTTGCGTAAAACTTAGAACTGCCATGACCATGCCCCTATGTTTTGTTATTTTTTTGTTTTTATCTTAATTTGTATGATAATTAGAAAATAAAAATAAAGGCATAGTCATGGCAGTTATAGGTTTTATGCATCATTATCCAGGGAGGAAACAGTCGACTACGTTTGTATGGAGAGAGCTCCGGTACCATTTCACCTTAAAGATAGATGTGACTATAGTCTAAACACCATCCCTATATAATCTATAGGGATAGTGTTTAGACTATAGTTCACGAATAAATCTGTGGCTCAGGGTCGCACAGCGTGCTATGGAGAGGGCTATGCTGGGTGTTTCACTACGAGATCGAATCAGAAAAGATTCGTAGGCGAACTAAAGTTACCGACATAGCCCAAAGAATTAGTAGGCTGAAGTGGCAAAGGGCGGGACATGTCGCTCGTAGAACTGATGGCCGTTGGGGCCGAAAACTCTTAGATTGGAGACCACGTACCGGAAAGCGCAGCGCGGGACGGCCTCCGACTAGATGGACGGACGACTTAATTAAGGTCGCGGGAAGTCGTTGGACGCAGAGAGCATGCGACCGATCGCTCTGGAAGTCTTAGGCCTATGTTCAGCAGTGGACGTCCTGCGGCCACATCTCCACATTTCGTACTATTCTTAAAACCTCGTTTTGGAATAAGGGGGGAAGTGTTTATATGAAAAACGTGTGGCACTCGGGGACTGTCACGGTAAAGCTATTGCATCGTGCGAGCTTCGTACAGTCGTACCACATATATACACGTTAAGCGAACGTGTTAGGTTTTATATACGTTACGGAATTTCTTGATTTGGTCACCGCGCTCAAAGCCCGCGATAAAAGCTATGTAATAGCTTAAAAAAGATTTGAATGTCATCTCTATTATTTGTAACTTTAATCTCTTTAAAACATACCTACATTTTTGTTTAATAGAAACTACAAAGTGGTGATGATAAGAAAATCTAATAACAATAATTATAACGAATCGAATACGTAAAATTATACTAAGTTTTTAATCTTATCTTAAGGGTACTACCGCGTACTTTTCCATACAAAAAGAAATTTGTATTTTCTCCCCTTAAGGTGAAAGGGTACCGGCGCTCTCCTCATGCAAACGTAGTCGACTGTTTCCTACCTGGATAATGACACTAGCACAAATATTTTTGTTGCATAAAATCTATAACTACCATGACTATGCCCTTATGTCTTGGTTTTTCTCATTTTCTTATTATCACAGAATTAAACATTTGAAAACAAAAAAAAAACTTACTTAGAGGCAGTGATAAGTTTTATGAGACAAAAATATTTGCGCTAGCATTCAGGGAGGAAACAGTCGACTACGTTTGTATGGAGAGAGCGCCGGTACACTTTCCTCTTAATATTGTTTTCGGTGTTTTTTTAGGGTCTCGAAAGGGTAAAACTGGACCCTATTACTAAGACTCCACTGTCTGTCTATCACCAGGCTGTATCTCATGAACCATGATAGCTAGAGAGTTGAAATTTTCACAGATGACGTATTTCTGCAACAAATAACAACAAATACAAAAAACCGAATATAATGCTACGGAACCCGAGTCGTATTTGTTTTTTATAAACTAGGCTTGTAGGATTAAGTGTTACTGGCCACTCGAGAGTTTATTTTAATAAGAGTGTTTATAACTAACGCCATCTGTGAGTATTTAAACGGATTATATGATCATTAATCTTTCATTTGACGACCCAGTTGGCACAATTGTCACCATGCCGGACTGCCAAACACAGGGTTGCGGGTTCGATTCCCGCCTCAGACATGTATGCTTAGTTATTTGTCCGTAGTCTGGTTGTTTCTATGTATTATAAGTATATATTTACAAAAGAAATGTATATAAGTGGTATATCCGTTGTCTAGCACCCATAACACAAATCTAGTTACTTAGCTTGAGGGTAGATGGCGATGTGTGGAATGTCCTGCAATATTTATTATTTATTGATTTTTATATTTGAGATCGTGTTCTCACTTCTCACATGTCATTATCAATGGAGTTTGTTACTAAATCGTAAGTCATACTTTCTTGACCAAATCATAAGATTAGATAAAAAAATTCAATGAATCAGATACCTAATTCAGGTTATTTTGGTATTTCCAATAAAACCAATCGGTGCATGACGAAAACAAAACTTGAACAAAATTATAAAAATAAGTACGTTTGAATTACAATTGAATACTTACATAATCCTACTAATATTATAAATGTGAAAGTTTGTGTGTGCGTGTGTGTATATGTTTGTTACTCCTTCACGCTTAAACCACTTAACCGATTGCAATGAAATTCGGTATGTAGATAGCTGGAGGCCTGGATTAACATATTGGCTTCTTTTTATCCCAATATTCCCACGGGAACAGAACTTACGCGGGTGAAACCGCGGGGCGCAGCTAGTTATAATTATATTTGAACGAATATATTCGCGTTTTTTATTTTTGTTTTAAACCTGACGTTTCGCATCCATCTCGGCACATTTGAGAAAAACAAAACACATTCGTAACAATCAACAATTGTTCACCAACGAAGGCGACCGGTGTCGGTAGTAACTATTTAGTAGGCTGTGTACCAAGGTCGTTGGTATATGGACCCCCCTTAATTAGAAAGTGTAGGAAAACTTTAACGTATAATTAAAAAAAAGTTAAAAATATAAAAACTAAAATAAGTAGGTGTATTTATAAGTAGGTATAATATTAGAGGTATTTAGATTAAATCTAGTAAGTATGCTATTGTTTACCGATAAAATAAAACGGAAATTGTTGGTGACCGTCAAATACCTTTGCTTGGTAAATTCTTTCATAATCTTATCTATAAATCTATATTGCCTTCAAAATTTACCTATTATTTACTCATTTATTCGATTTACAGGTAAGTACAGGTAGGTACAGTCGAGGTACGAAGATGGAAGATGGACAAGGGTCGCAACTGAGTGGTGCGGGCCGGAGAGCGGCTAGCGCCGCCCTGGCCGTCCGCTTAAGGCCCTGTGCTAATAAAGCTACCAAAATCGACCTTTGTTTTAAGCAACTCTAAGTAATCAAATACTCTTTTTTTGTTATTTAGATATAAATGGATATTGTAGTTTAATAACCATATTTTTGTTTATTGTGGTTGAAAACATGATATGAACAACTTAGTTCGATAAAAAAATGTTAGAAAACAGAGAATTATTAGATCGTTTATCGGGTTTTATTCAAAAATAGTTAACGTTTGTTTCTAAAAATGAATCAAATATTTTTGACCTCTAGGAACTATATTTGTGGATAATAATGCTAAAATGTTTTGCATATCGATCAAATATAACAGTTAGCACGCAGCACGCTACGTCTTTGAGAGCGAGGGCTAAGGTAATGTGAATACCTACACACGGTACTGGAAGAGCGCCTTAAACGCTGGTCAAATGATATCCGTGCGGCCGCCGGCGCGGATTGGCTCGCACTCGCACAGAACCGATCCAAATGGCAAAGCCTGGAGGAGGCCTTTACCCGAACGGGGGTTCCGTCAAATTAATTAATTGAGCATACATTTCCCAAAAAATGTGTTATTGCATTTTTGGTTATTTTAATGTAAATAGTGTAAAAGAGAACGATTAATAAAGGCTTTTTATTTATTTATTTTATTTATCATCATTTATATTATTACTAATTTTAAATCTATATATATATAAAAGGGAAAATCACTGACTCACTCACTCATCACGAAATCTCAGAAACTACAAGTGCTAGGAGACTCAAATTTTGCATGGTGGTTCCTTTTATGACGTAGGTGCTCACTAAGTAGGGGTTTTGCGAAATTCAACCCCTAAGGGGGGCAAATGGGGGGTGGAAGTTTGTATGAAGGTTTGATTTTTTTAAAGGTAGAAATGTATAATACATGCATAATATAGCCGTGCGAAGCCGGGGCGGGTCGCTGGTATAACGTATAAGACAATGGGGCAGAGGCAGTGATATCTTCACCAGAGGTAGATATGTCTTTCCGAAATATTCTTGACCACACGAAAGTAAGGCAATTGACTCATAATCGGTGTTTTTGCATATTGCATGAAGACATGTCAAATTTTTGTGTCACAATGGAATGCGAAGTTTGGAGGGAAAACCCTTGACGACCCAGTTGGCACAATGGTCACCATGCTAGACTACCAAACACAGGGTTGCGGGTTCGATTCACGCCTCATATATATAGAAGTATTTATGCTTTGATATTTGTCTGATGCTGGGCCAATAAGGATAATTTTCCCAAAATGAAAAAAGGCATAAACTTAAAAAGAACGAAAGAAAAGCATTTAACATGAAACACACGACAAACACAGGCAAGAAGAAATGAATATGACAAAGAAGAAATCCTACTAATATTATAAATGTGAAAGTTTGTGTGTGTGTGTATGTTTGTTACTCTTTCACGCAAAAACTACTGGACCGACGCGGGGCGCAGCCATTTTATATAAAAAAAAAAACCGGCCAAGTGCGAGTCAGACTCGCGCACCGAGGGTTCCGTACAAACCTGTAGGTATATAAGTAAAAGTTATGGTATTTTTATTGCTAAATGAAATCCATAACATAACAATGTGGAAAGCTGACGGTACCTTGTCAATACATATATGAAAACATTATGTATGTTCGGAAAAATCTTCATCTCTTTAAGAAGAGAAGTGATAGACATAATTTTAATACTAGAAATAGGCACAAGAGCTATCATCCCGTATGCTGGAATTAAAAGAGGCTGGCATTAAGTCCGCCTCTGTACTTGTGTGCATGAAGTGTTAAATAAATAAATAAATAAATAAAAGTAGGTTTACCCGTTTTCACCATTGCGGCGGTAGTGTTCCTCTTTGAGGAGTGACCGTGAGTTCCGCCTGACGCAGGTCCTCACCGGACACGGGTGTTTCGGGAGGTTCCCGTTCAGGATCAGGCGGGAGGACACGCCAGGGTGTCACCACTGTGCGGATCGCCCAGAGGACACGGTGGAGCATACGGTGGAGGTCTGCCCCGCTTGGGCGGAGCATCGCCGTGTCCTCGTGGAGGCGATCGGCGGCAGCGACCTCTCGTAGGGCCGGGCCCCTGGTTCAGACCATGGTGTGGAGCGAGAGGGAATGGGAAGCAAAATTCTCGTGTCGCGGTGTTTGTTTCCAAACTCCTCCGAAATGGCTGAACCAATTTGCATGAAATTTTGTGTGCATATCGGGTAGGTCTGAGAATCGGCCAAAATCTATTTTTTTATTTTTTTTTGTTAATCGCATAACAACGTTTGCTGGGTCAGCAAGTCTAATATATAAAATTCTCGTGTTGCGGTGTTTGTTTCCAAACTCCTCCGAAACGGCTGAACCGATTTGCATGAAATTTTGTGTGCATATCGGGTAGGTCTGAGAATCGGCCAACATCTGTTTTTTTTTTTAATCGCTGAACAACGTTTGCTGGGTCAGCTAGTAAGTTTATGATTATTAAAAAAAATATACTATGTGAGGTAACTAAAAATTTAAGATTTTCGGAATTTTTCCTATATGTGTACTTTATAACGTTGCTTCATGCCAAATTTCAAGATTCCAGGTCGTCTGGAAGTATCCTTTAGGTTTTGATTCCCTTGCGAGTAGTTGCGAGTTTCAAAATATGCGGCTTTAATTGCTGTATCTTTTGATTGCGTTGACGTAGAAGTTTGATTTTGTTACAGCTTAAAGATATTATAGACTTGAGTATTTGTTAAGAATTTCAATATAATACCACTACGCGTTCATGAGTAAAGGGGTAATAAGTTTAAAATTATTAAAAATATTTTTATTATATGATGTAACTAAAAATTTATGCTTTTCGCAATTTTTCCTTTATCTGTGTTATAAGACGTTGCTTCGTACCAAATTTCAAGATTCTGAGTTCACGGGAAGTACCCTGTAGGTTTTGATTCCCTTGCGAGTAGTGGCGAGTTTCAAAATATGCGGTTTTAATTCCTGTTTCTTTTGATTGCGTTGACATAGAAGTTTGATTTTGTTACAGCTTAAAGGTATTATAGATTTGAGTATTTGATATGAATTTCAATATAATACCACTACGCGTTCATGAGGAAAGGGGTAGTAAGTTTAAAATTATTAAAAATATTTTTATTATATGATATAAATAAAAATGTATACTTTTCGCAATTTTTCCTATATCTCTGCTATAAGACGTTGCTTCATACCAAATTTCAAGATTCTGAGTTCACGGGAAGTACCCTGTAGGTTTTGATTCCCTTGCGAGTGTCGAAAATTTGCGGCATAAACGGGAGTATCTTTTGATCGCGTTGACTTAGAAGTTTGATTTTTTCACAGCTCCAAGAGACCATAGACTTGAGTATTTGATATGAATTTCAGCTTGATACCTCCACGCGTTCCTGAGAAAAAAGGTCTTGACAGACAGACAGACAGACGGACAACAAAGTGATCCTATAAGGGTTTCCGTTTTTACCTTTTGAGGTACGGAACCCTAAAAACAAAAAAGGGACATAAAAAAGAAAAAAAAAATTAAACAGACGGACAAGAAAGTGATATAGGGTTCTTTTTTTACCTTTTGAGGTAAATACGGAACCCTAAAAGAAGTAGTCGTCGAACTTACCCCAGATAAGGGTTGTTTTTCAGCATCCGCTTCCGGTAACCTCTTCTCCGGCGGATCCCCTGGACTTTTGAGGTCACCGATGGAAGAATTTATCGAAGACATTGTATATCCGTCACCGATTGTATCATCTGAAACAAAATAATAAATACATTATTTTGGAAATAAAGAGTTGGATATCTGGATGTTTTGGCAATCTGTCGTTTTAACAACAAAGGAAGTTTTGATAACATTTTGACACCAAAAATATCTCACAAAATTTAAGTATGGTCTAGTATTACCATTACCAAAGGAAAATCTATACTAATATTATAAAGCTGAAGAGTTTGTTTGAACGCGCTAATCTCAGGAAGTACTAGTTCAAAATGAAAAATTCTTTATGTGTTGGATAGTCCATTTAACGAGGAAGGCTATAGGCTACTTTTTATTTTAATATTCCCACGGCATCGGGACTTACGTGGGTGAAACCGTGGGACGCAGCTAGTCTATACTAATATTATAAAGCTGAAGAGTTTGTTTGTTTGTTTGAACGCGCTAATATCAGGAAAAAAAATTCTTTTTGTGTTGGATAGTCCATATACATATAGCGAGAGTTAGTTCCTGAGATTAGCGCGTTCAAACAACCAAACTCTTCAGCTTTATAATATTAGTAAAGATTATTAGTAGAGATTTTAATTAAGTGATTGTAATTTTCATTTTTAACCGACTTCAAAAAAGAAGGAGGTTCTCATTTCGGTTATGTGTTTTTTTTAATTGTAGGTACTTCCTGTATCACGGGGCTATGGAGCCCCGGACCTTTGGAAGGCGTGCGTGGAGCCGAAGCCAACACGTAGAGGCCCTTTACAATAACAAGTATAATAGCAAACAATGGGGTGGATTCTAAACCGGCGATTATCCCTGTCTACACTATAAAGTGCAACCAAGGACAACCTCCGGTTTAGATGAAAACTATTGATAATCTACAGGACAAAACTACTGGAGCTATTGTGATGGGATGTTAGTGGACTAGATACTGGGGAACTATGGATACTATGGCATCTGCCGTAACAATGTTCAATAAACACGTAAAAATGGCAGGCGGAGACTCGCCAACTCTCAGACTGGGCCACCCTAATTAGCCGAGTAAATTACAGCAAGGGGGCAACAGGAACGTGAGTGGCTGAAGGAGAGGCCTCACTGGATTTTAAGTCATCGCTGGTAGTCCAAGCGAGCGGGCCAACTCATCACTGACGTTCAGCATCCATCATTCGAACATTTCTGCTATTGCGACTCCACTCTGGACAGCCGGTGAAGGCAAGCCAGAGGCGGGGGACCGCTTCCTCGTCAGGTTTCACTCCGACCAACCAACTAAGGCAAGCCGGAGGTGAGGAACGGTGACTTCCCCCTGGAGAACCCGGGACCGCGGGGTCGTTACTCCCCGTCACCTCGCCTCAAGGTGCCCTGCGGGTACTTATTATTATGACATTTTGGGGAGATTATTGCTTGCTTCAAGAAACCATAATTTCAGTGAACAAGGCTAAATAATATACAATAATATACATCCAATGCCAATGACCACGTTTGCACAAAAATGTTCATTGTACTTTCTATTGCGAACTTGACACAGTTTCACACGGGTGAAGTTTGAATTATTTTTAACTGAATAATAATTTTGCACTGTGAAGTTTAAATTTGAACGCTGCCAGCATCCTGGGGACAATGCCTAGAGACGGTGTCGCCGTTGGCTTCCTTTTGTTTTAGTTAGGATTTAATTTAAACTTACTATCTACTAGCTGCGCCCCGCTGTTTCACCCACGTAAGTCCCGATCCCGTGGAAATATCGGGATAAAAAGTAGCCTATATGTTAATCCAGGTCTCTAACTATCTAGATACCGAGTTTCATCGGAATCGGTCCAGTGGTTTTTGCGTGAAGGAGTAACAAACATACACACACACAAACTTTCACATTTATAATATTAGTAGGATACATATAATAAATCTGTAGACATAAAAAAATCTGTAATTGTAAAATATATGTAACTACCTATTTTGTAATTATAACTTACACCGAACGATAAATATATACGAGAAAATGCTAGGTATTCTAAATAAACCATAACCACATCGCGAACGAAGTCGCGGGCAACAGTTTATTATATTTCATTTAATTTTTGTGTATTCCATTTTTAGAGTTTTTATCGGTTTGATGATATTGTAAAGAAAAAATTCCGACCGACAAACAATTTTTGGAATGACGTTCCTTATCGCGGCTTGGCGAGGGGACCTAGCCGAGAAAAAATGCAACGCGTTACGAAAACGTGAATCGAAAACCGTAAGAGAAACTAATTTTCTACATATGTATATTATACCAGCTAGCCGTTGAGGGTTACTTCTGTGCACCTAAATAAACAACTTTTGTTCTACGACTTTTATGAACATTTTTTTGAAAATTTTGAGGTTATGTAAATTTCAAAAACAGCTGATTTTTTTAAAACAAAGTTTATTCAGACTAAGAACAGTAGATAAAACTTAAAAAATAAGTAAAATTTTAAGGGTAATGACCTCTCATTGTGCGGAACAGCTGATTTTCGGGTGAACATAACCTCAAAATTTTCAAAAAAATGTTCGAATTTCCAAAAGTCGTAGAACAAAAGTTGTTTGTTACGGTGCACAGAAGTAGCCCTCAACGACTTGCTAGTATAATTACCAATAACCCTGTTTATGTCTCCCATATTTGAGAGAAAAAAAAGTGATTTCTCTAAAAATGCGTGTCCCGCGACACGTTTTAGTTGGTATTAGCCCATTGCCCACAAATTCACGACCCTCGCCTTTGAGCCTCGACCGGACTTTGTGTTTCTTTGTTTGTTCCTATCTATAATCCTTAAATTTACTTTCACAGAACACAAAAGTGTAGTGCACTATTTCTAACAGTGTTTAAGAGGAAAGGTACCCATCTCTCTCTCCATACAAACGTAGTCAACTGTTTCCTCCCTGGATAATGACACTAGTACAAGTATTTTTGTTTCATAAAATCTATAACTGCCATAACTATGCCTCTATGTCTTCGTTTTTTTCATATTCTAATTATCATAGAGAGTAATAGTTAAAAAAAAACAATATATATATAAAAATAAGACAAAGAGGCATGGTCATGGCAGTTATAAGTTTTAAGCTACAAAAATATTTGCTATAGTGTCATTATCTAGGGAGGAAACAGTCGACTACGTCTGTATGGAGAGAAGCATTAAATAAATAAAAAATCTCTAACAAATTCTGTACATAAATCTTCTATATATATAAAAGAAAGTCGTGTTAGTTACACCACTTATAACTCAAGAACGGCGGAACAGATTTGGGTGAAAATTGGTAGGGAGGTAGCTTAGAGCCAGGAGACGGACATAAGATACTTTTTATCCCAATATGCCCACGGGATCGGGACTTACGCGGGTGGAACCGCGGGGCGCAGCTAGTTTTATTATATAGGTACTGTCCTCAAACTGTCAACATTTTTACCTAACGTTTACATTAGTAGTATAATAATTATGTAGGTATTTGAATGATTATCTCTTTTTGTACTAAAACGTGAAACATCGTAATCGTAACTGTCTTATGGTTAAACTTACTCATTTATACTTAACTAGCAGCGCTCCGATCCCGTGGGAATATCGGGATAAAAAGTAGTATGTGTTATTCCCAATGAATCAATGTATCTTCATACCAAGTTTCATCAAAATCGGTCCAGTAGTTTCGGAGCTCATTCGTTACAAAAAAAAAAACTAAAATGTGTATCTTTTTTTTATACTATTAGTGGAGGTATAGGCTAATAGTAGTATCTTAAGAGGAAAGGGTACCGGCGCTCTCTCCATACAAACGTAGTCGACTGTTTCCTCCCTGGATAATGACACTAGCACAAATATTTTTGTTTCCTAAAACCTGTAACTGCCATGACCATGCAGCTATATTTTGTTTTTTTTTTGTTTTTTAAATCCTAATTTTAATTTTAAGACGACGATTTTTTTTTTATTTTCGATTTGACATAACTTTTAAAAAATCCGGAATTCTAATAGTCGTAGAACAAAAGCTAATTGTTAATATTTACAGAAATAGCCCAATATCGTCAACATAATCAGTATTGCATCACCAAAAATCCAAATCAAACAAGAGTGCTTAACCAGCAATAATTAGAACTCTAATATTTTGATTTGAAAAATAATTAAATAAACATTAGAATCTAATTCGTAAATATAATGAAATAAACAATTAAATCACGTGCTAGACTGGACTTTACTTGATTTGCTTCAAACAAAGATAAATATTTTCTATTGATTTTAATTGTTGTCATTAACCATAATCAGTCAGTAACTTCCTTTGAATAGGGCTCTCTCATAAATTCCGACTTCCAATCCATACAATTAAGCCGATTTAAAGGGTATAAGGGATTTAAAAAATAAAGAAAATTATTGAAAAGTTTTTCTTTACATACATACAAACATACATACAAACATACATACAAACATACATACAAATATACATACAAACATACATACAAACATACATACAAACATACATACAAACATACATACAAACATACATACAAACATACATACAAACATACACTGGAAGTTAAATAAAAGTTTTTAAAAAGGCACCCAACTTCACTATCCGTCTGTCAATCACCAGGCTGTAACTCATGAATCATGATAGACAGTTGAAATTTTCACAGATAATGTATTTCTATTACTATAACAACAAAAAACTTAAAACAGAATAGCCTGGTGACAGACAGACGGACGGACAGTGGAGTCTTAGTTAAAGGGTCCCGTTTTTACCCTTTGGGTACAAAACCCTAACAAGCATATGTTACTTCAAGGGGGGTTTATATCATGCCTTATCATATTTTTATCTTACACTAGCGTAGAAATCGAAAATGGACCAAGGAATCACCTTGTCCCATACAAACTTTGCCTCCCTTTTTCACCCTTTTAGGGGTAGAATTTCGGGAAATCCTTTCTTATCGGATGCCTACGTCATACAAAGAACACACCCTCCAAGTTTCAGGTCTCTACGATCAGCGGTTTAGGTTGTGCGTTGATCCGTCAGTCAGTCATTCAGGACAAAGCAATTTATATGTATAGAAGATTGTAACGAGCGTGGCGAGCTAAGCCTCTAGCTATACCTGTCCAAAAAAAATCTATAAAATTGCAATCAAACAGATATAATTGATTAACCTCCTTTTTTGAGGTCGGTCAAATCAAAAAGTCATGCGTATTACAATTGCAAGCAAAATAAGGAACACCCATAATAAACTACCGTATCTGTTTCGTAATTTCTTTTTATCATTTTATGATAATAATAAACCAGATTATCTAAGACTAATTGCCGTGAAAGTAAATAGAGGAAATACATAATGTTCTTTGTAATTTTCCGTTATATAAACATGATAAGTTCAAGATGTTTGTTTGTTTGTGATTAGCAAGATCATTGTTATGTTTATCGAATCGAAAAGTTCCTTTCTTTAAGACAGTCTTTCTCAATGTGGGCGATAACGCTACCTTGTGGGCGCTGCAGGCCCAGGGGGGGTTCTCTGGCCCACAAAAAATTGGGAGTGTTGAAGTGGTTAAGGAGGATTCATCGTTCACATTAGATTAATAAACAATATTATTTATTTACAAGTTACAAAACTTTATAACGTTCTAAGTCTGAAACAACTTTGTTTTGAAAAATCAGCTGTTTTTCGAATTTGCATAACTTCAAAATTTAAAAAAAAGATTTGAATTTCCCAAAGTAGCATCTATACTTTTATTATAAAGCTAAAGTTTGTTTGTTTGTTTGAACGCGCTAATCTCAGGAACTACTGGTTCGAATTGAAAAAATATTTTTGTGTTGGATAGTCTTATTTATCGAGGAAGGCTATAGGCTACTTTAATCCCGATATTCCCACGGGATCGGCAGTTACGCGGGTGAAACCGCGGAGCGCAGCTAGTTTTAGATAAAATACTGTCTCATCTAATTTTCCCTGAAATGGAGTATTTCAGTGAAATTTTAAGGTAGTGTTTTGCTTTTAAGAAATTTCGCATTAGTTTATTGAGACACAATAATTTGACATGTCTTCATGCAATATGCGAAAACACCCGGGCGATTATAAGGCAATAGCCTTACTGGTCAAGTTTATTTCGCAAAGATGTATTTACGGTTGACAAAGACGGTTGACATATTATGTCTTTTAAGGAAATAAAAAAATAAATGACTTTAGGAACTTCGTCTTACCTTAATGATAACAACCCATGGACGTGACTATTTGCTCCATTTTAAATAATACTTTCAAATATTTGTAACATTGAACTTTGTAAAAGTGATCACATGAAAAAAAAACCCCATGAGTTACTTGTGCCTTCTTCTCATTGGTGGGCGCGTTCCGAAGGCACACATCCTAACTTAGCTTTTAAGACGTTTCAATGTGATATTTGTATTAAATATACATAAGCATATGAATAAAGAAATTTGATTTTGAACTTAAAAATATATTTCCCGCGCCTCCGAGTTGATATCCTCTCAAACTTAACACCACCGAATTCTACAGCAAGTAGTACCAAATTCATTTTTATATATATTAGATATAAAATTCTTTGTCCTGACTGACTGACGGATCAACGCACAGCCTAAACCGCTGATCGTAGAGACCTGAAACTTGGAGGGTGTGTTCTTTGTGTGACATAGGCATCCTATAAGATTTTCCGAAATCCTACCCCTAAGGGAGTAAAAAAGGGGGGCAAAGTTTGTACGGTACCATGACGTATGGCAATTCCTTGGTACAAACTTTCGACTTCCACGCGGGCAATAGCTAGTCTCATAATAATATCACTGGTATTTGACGTGATTATTTCTACTAATCCGCAAAGCACCATGAAACCTCGAGTCGGTGTTTCGCGTAAATGGTTTTATGCTTGATGCCCTTCAGATAGTGATGGCTATCGCAGCTATTGTGATTAAATTAACTCAATCTCAAGATCTTTAGCTACTTTTTGAATAAATTGATTCGGATTGTATGTACCCCTCGCTACTAGTCCCTACTAGGTAGGTACAGCCGGCAACAGATTTGCAGACCCACTGAAGAGTTCTAAAATTCTTATAATTGAATTTTTTTCATACTAATATTATTTGTTAAATAAATTCATGAGTTGATAGACTTCCACCTCAAGCAGGACCTTAGAATGTTGAGTTGAGAATTGCAGTTTTGGGGCTCTACCGTGGATCTGGACTTACGTTGCCTGATTGTACAATATGCGTCATAAGTCACCTATCAGTTTGCTACAATAATACTATAAATAAGTATTGGACTTACGACCTTTTCCTAATAGGCGTTACACACAAGCATTAATACTTGAATTGAAAGTACTCAGTGTGATTATTATTTTCAACATGTTAGCTATGTGTTTAGTTGTGTGAGTGGTATAAGCCGCCACCCGCTACACCAATCGACGTGGGTTCGATCCACAAGTTAAGTTGTTATAATGTTCAAATAGTCCTGCACAGGATTGTAAACGTTACGGTGGCGGTGTACTTTTGAGCGTCAATTGTACCTAGATTTCCACTTACCAACAATAGTGTATCCATGATACCTATTCCAAATCTTATCGACTTCAGTACCCAAACAATTTAAAAACGCCATTTTCACTATTTTCTCACTGATCTTTACACTGCAAGCACTAAAATCGAACTAAATTCACTCAATTTACAACAAATTGAAGTAATGTGTCGGAAATTGCTGATTTCCTTGTCAATCAAAAGCAAGAAAGATCTGAAAAAACCGTGCAATTAAATTTTTTGCGTTAACTTATCAGTTGTATCTTATCAATCGTTTAATTCTGTGATTATTTTAATTGATAACGTTATCAATTAAGTAGGTAATACCTATTACTTTGTTAAAGAATTTTGATAGTATTTGAAAAACTATTTTTTCTAAACATTGCAATTTGAACTGTCAAACAAAATCTTTAGATCAAGGGAAAATTATTTTATTCCCTTATAGGTTAACTGCATGGGTATTTAATTTTAAAATGAATATAAAAACGAAATGTCAAAATTTAAAACAATTTGTTTTTAAAATTTGACTTGCACAACAAAAAAATTGTTTAAGACATCATGATTAACCAACTGTCAACTGTCTGATTAAATAATAACAGCCTTGTGTTTATATTGAAATATAATTTAATTTAAGATTAACCGTTAAATGCATTTAGTTAGAATTCAGCTAAAGTCAAGCCCTTGATAAAGTTAAAAAAGAGAAATGCCATAACTTGATTGATTTTGAATGAAACTCAAACATAAACAACTGCGAAGTTAAAAAAATCTTCAATTTTTTTCTTTCTTAATTTTTCTTACAGTTTTCACTGAACTTTTCACTTAAGAGTCACATTTTTTTCGTTTATTCTTATAATTTCGAGTCAAAAATCACTAGTCACAGTCGTATCACTGTGGTAAATGTCATTTGTCGACTAATTTCATTTCTACCCGCATTTGCGATAACAATTATTAGTTATGTCGGACCTTATCAAGGGTAATTTATGTAATTTATAAATTATATATTAAATAATGATTGTGTCGCCCTGTTTACTGTTGTTATTATTATTAAAGTTTGATAATAGTACATTACGTTATAAGTGTGGTAAATTGATCATTGTATTAACGCGCGAGCGTGTTCAAAATGCCGAGATGCTCAATATCCACACGCGTATTGTACGACGTTTTTTATCACAGTTGTTTTAAATAATTAATAATTCTAGATGAAAGTTAGTTTTACCAATCAAAGTTAAGGTCAATAATCATAATTGCGCCGATAGGAACAAACTGTAAAATAATATTGACGTGATAACGTCTTATAAATCGATGAACACCGGCAATCACAAAAAAATTGTGACGTCATCGCTCACGTTCCGGTATTGACAAGGTAACCATAGCAACCTAATAACGTTGCTATGGTTACCGTCAATGTTTTCTTAAAACGTTATCACGTAAATTATTTCCCCCTTATTCCAAAACGAGGTTTAAGGATAGTCCGCGATGTGGATTTAAATCTTAGATTTAGACACAGATTTATTCGTGAACTATAGTCTAAACACTATCCCTATATCCGAGATGTGGATTTAAACCTTAGATTACGACCCAGATTAGAGTTTAGACTATAGTTCACGAGTAAATCTGTGTCTAAATACACATCTCGGACTATCCTTAAACCTCGTTTTGGAATAAGGGGGTTTGTGTTTAATTTTTAATCGCCAGCAATATGTGTTTATTAAAGAGACACTAACGTGGGTAAAACCGAGAGGCGTAGCTAGTATATATAACCAGGAAGGAAGCTATCTTTTCCTGATAACAAGTTTTCCCTTTGTTGATGCATTAATTGCGTGTCAATGATCTATTATTTATACATCGATGAGTCTTTGTTCTTAAACCATTGTTATTTAAAATATAAATAAATATTGTGGGACATTCCACACAGTGCCATCTAGACTCAATCTAGGTAACTAGGCTTGTGTTATGCGGATATAATACTTAAAAACGTTGAATAGAATACTTAAATACTAATAAGATAGCGTTGTTTTGCAATATAAAATAACAATAAAAAATATAAGAGAAAAAAAATGAATATATGTGGTTCTTTGGTCGATTCTCAGACCTGACGAATATTCAAAAAAAATCATATATATCGGTTCAGCCGTTTAGGTGGAGTTTGGCAACTAACACCGCGACACGATTGACAACAATATTTATACGATACTAACGTCACTCAATTGTTTTGCTTTCCCGGAACCTCTCCACTAAATCATGAACTTTATGGAATGGTTTCAAATTGACTTTTAAGTATTATTACGGATCGTTTGGAATGGGAATTGGGAGTATAAAAAGTGTTTGACATTTCCAGGCATTTTGTTTTAATTATTTCCCTACGCAAGAACCATCTTCGTAGTTCAAGGAATATTAAAAAATAACAATTAGCGAAATCGGTTCAGCCGTTCTTGAGATTTGCGCTTAGCAACACATTCAGCGATTCATTTTATATTATAGTAGATATCTTTATCATATTATAAAGAGTTTTGTATGAAAATAAAGAATATATTTTAAAATTGGTCAAAAATACCCTAATTTATTATTTCAATAATATTTTAAAAGATGTTTATTGACAACGAGTCCTTGTCAATAAACATCATCTGACTCAAAAAAATAAGCAGTAATATAGTATGATTTTTATTAATAGCCCAATTCTTAAGGTGAAAGGGTACCGGCGCTCTCTCCATACAAACGTAGTCGATTGTTTCCTCCCTGGATAATGACACTAGAGCGAATATTTTTGTTGCATAAAACTTATAACTGCCATGACCATGCTGTGTTTTTTTGTATTTTCTTTTTGTTTTTTAAATCTTAATTTCTATGATAATTGGAAAATGAAAAAAAAAAAAAACAAAACATGGGCATAGCAGTTATAAGTTTAATGGCCCAAAAATATTTTTTGGTTGTGTCATTATCCAGGGAGGAAACAGTCGACTACGTTTGTATGGAGAGAGCGCCGGTACCCTTTCACCTTAATTACCATTATCAAAACCGAACGAAGGTCAATCGGCAGGAAACACAAATAATCCGTACTTACTGAGTAATCAATTATAATGATAACAATGCTGAAAATAAATATATGATTAATTTAATAATACTTTATTTAGGTTTTTGATATATTCAGTTCACAAGAAACAAACAAAATATTCCACATTTATTAAGAACTAGCTGCGCCCCGTGTTTCAGTCGCATAAGCCCTGATCCCGTGGGAATATCAAAATAAAAAGTAGCCTATAGCCTTCCTCGATAAATGGACTACCAATACAAAAATATTTTTTCAATTCGAACCAGTAGTTCCTGAGATTAGCGCGTTAAAAAAAAACAAACAAAGCTTTCAGCTTTATAATATTAAGTATAGATTAGAGCGGTGTTGGCCTAGTGATAGAAACGTCGACTTTCATCCCAGGTCGTGGGTTCAAATCTCGGCCGGCAGTGAACAAATAGATTTTGGTTACATGAAAATTATGTGCGCTTAATAACATTACTCTTACGATGAAATGAAACCCGTGGCTTAGTTGACTCCAGTTCTTTCCTCTGGACACGGTCGACTAAGCTGGGAGGGTGGATACATGTCCCAAGCACTACAACGCCCTGAATTAGTATGAATTAAAGTTGCTGGCGCTGTAAAGCAAGACTATCAATAATATTTACTTTTATCATATCGAGGTTTCAGTTATCTTTAGGAATTTTTTTTCAAGGCAGGATCAGATATTTTTAGGAATTTAAAATACCTTTTTTCATGTAAACAAATAAGTTAAGTCATAGTTAATCTAGATCTAATAATACTGATTATATGAATGGAAAAGTTTGTGTGTAAGCAGTGTTGCTAACCCTACGACTTTTTACGTAGATTTACGAACTTCAGTCTTAGAATCTATGTATTTTCTATAAATTTGTAATATAACGAAATTCATAGCTGAATGAGCATAATTTCCTCTTCATTCGCGAAAAAAAAGTTAGTAAACGTTCCGTTTTATACAAATCACACTCGCTTGGCTAACTTATTACTGATTCCGTTATTATTTTTAAACACGAGTGAAACAAAGTTCTCATTCCATATAGCTGTGACTGTGTAAAAAGAAACGTCTCGTCTCACATGCTCGCCTTGTAGAAACACCTTACGTAAAAATATGTCGACTTAACGGAGTTACTGTTGTTTTGTTTAATATCTATCAAATTTCGATTTAATTGAATGCAACTGAGGAAATAAATATAAGAAAGAACTAGGTATGGTCCGGGCACCTAAACTCAAAATTTTCAAAAAAAAATCGAATTAACAAAAATCGGAGGACAAAAGTTGTTTGCGTGTGCACAGAAGTAGCCCGCAACGGCTCGCTAGTATAATTACCAATAACCTTGTATATAAAATGGCCCAAATGATGTGACAGCTCCGTAAAACTAATTAACTAACAAACCCTGCATACAGGGTTATTGGTCATTATATAAGAACGCTGTTAAGGGCTACTTCTGTGCACCGTAACGATCAACTTTTGTTTTAAGACTTTTGGAAATTCAAACTTTTTTTGGAATACTTTGTGGGTTAATTCTAAAATCGGAATGCCAATAGGGTTCCTACATCAGTTGTCACCCCAGGACGTCCGTTATTATTCGAAGACTGACGTATAAAATTGGCTAAAATTTAAAAGAGAACATAATTAGTATGAATACAAAACGTGTGAGTTCAAAAAGTTAAAAATTATTTTTATTCGATTTATGTTTGTAATGCTCTAAAACTACTGGACCGAATTTGATGAAACTTGTCACGACTATACAATTAAACCAGCAAAATAGCTTTTTTTTATTATTCTAGAACTAGACTCATTTTTACAAGCTTCACCTGTCCCGATGTCTGTCATGGAATTAAATTTGATCATCTTTCCGGTTACCGATTGAGCTGAAATTTTACAAACATGTGTAAATCGCGTTACAATGCAATCAATACTTGTTTTTAAAAAGATTTTTTTCTTGTTTATAATTGCTACCAAGTACAGACTTCTGTTCTCTCTTCCAGTCCAAAAAGATCAAAAGATACGCGGGGCGCTGTTGAAATTATTGACGCTTAACTGAAATCTTTTTAAAGATAAAACAAATGCGTAAACACTTAAAATTGACATTATCATTTATCATCAAAATGATGAATCTAAAATCAATGCAAAATTGATGATTATCTCAAAAATAAAGCTTTCCATTCTCATATTACTTTAGATAAATACTTGTCTATCATTCATGGAGTACCATTATCTTACCATCTGATTTGATTCAGCATTTTCTAAGATGATATTTTTAAATATACATTCAGTGACAATCATTATTGGATCGATGTTCCTTATCGCGCGTTGGAAAAGGGGGCTAGACGGAAAAAATTAAGACCAAAAGTTGTAACGACACTTTTTGATTTTATTACAATTCCCTCACTAATTAATCGAAAGAAACTTCGTTCCATCCGGGTGGCCCTTGACACCTCTCAAGTTATTTTTTATCTTATATTCTTAGAAAAAGATACAGGTGACATAAAATTCACATATTTTATCAGGCCTTTACATTTAACGCCAGTGACTTAAATCCACTGCTATCCAGGGAGCTTTAGTACCCCGGATATTTTTGGAGTAGGCTTGCCCAGCACCTATACACTCTCAGGTGAGTCGACCGTATCCCGAAGACATAATTTGTCAATACATCTGAAGACTATTAAGCCGCGGACTTCATCACAATGTTTCACAACAAAATACCACATACAAGTATGAAAAAAAGATTTTAATGTCAATATGTCGCCTAGGTTATTCGATAGAACGGGATAATAAAAGAAACGAATAACTTAGGTACATAATTTATTTAGTTGAAGTTAAGTTAGTTACAAGTAGGAAAAAAGAAGCTAAGTAAATCTACGTTAAGTTAAGTTAAGTTAGGCTTAGAAGTAAGTTTTATGGCCAGCCGGGATTTGAACCCAAGACCTTGGCCTATTGTTACCTCTATTCTGTTAATATTATAAATGTGAAACTTTGTGTGTGTGTGTGCGTGCGTATGTTTGTTACCTTCACGCAAAAATTACTGGACCGATTGCGATGAAACTCGGTATCTAGATAGCTGGAGACCTGAATTCACACTTATTTTTTATCCCGATATTCCCACGGAATCGAGACTTACGCGGGTGAAACTGCAGAGCGCAGCTAGTATTATATAATAAGTAATCTAAAACCAAATACTTAATACTATTTTTTTTTTCCTAGCCTATTTCATTCCACTGCTGGGCAAAGATCTCCAGATGTTTTTAAGCAGTTCGGTCCTGGGCCAAGTTTAGCCAGTCTGTGTGTGACTCTAGTAGTGTTAAAGCATTGCAAAAACCACGCTAAACATTTTATGGATATTTAAAGATTCGTGTTTTCCAAGTCAAAGTGCAAAAGGTTTTTATGTTTAAAATTAAATTGCACTTGGAATACCCAAAAGTACAATGCTCAAAGTACAAAAGTTCTTATAAAGTATCAGAGCTAAAATTAAAATATTTAAATAGATCAAAATACAAAGTCTATTTCTTGATTGTTAGTGGGAAACCCCACAATCGAAGAACTTTAATTTCTTATAATGACTTGCTGATTAAATTGACGGTAAAATGTAGGTATACGTCGAAGCCAACAGAACAAGTTTTCAAAAGTAACCTGCCTAATAAAATAAAAGATTGTTTTCAAAAGGAAATTTTAACCTCCCAAATTCTAAGGCATCGTTTTGTTATAAATATAAATATTGCAGGTCATTCCACACATCGCTACCTAGCCCCAAGCTAAGTAACTAGACTTGTGTTATGGGTGCTAGACAACGGATATACTACTTATATACTTTTCTTTTGTTAATATATCTATACTAATATTATAAAGCTGAAGAGTTTGTTTGTTTGAACGCGCTAATCTCAGGAACTACTGGTTCGAATTGAAAAAATCTTTTTGTGTTCGATAGTCCATTTATCGAGGAAGGCTATCGGCTACTTTTTATCCCGAAATGCCCACGGGAACGGGGGTGAAGCGGAGCGCTGTACTTAATATACATAGAAACAACCAGACCACAGACAAATATCTAAGCATAAATACTTGTCTGAGGCGGGAATCGAACCCGCAACCCTGTGTTTGGCAGTCCGGCATGGTGACCATTGTGCCAACTGGGTCGTCAAAAAATCTATAAATCTATAAATAGAAAATTAACCGCACAGCTCAATCTAATGGATGGGTCGAGCTATAATTTAGCACAAATACTCATATAGATATGTAGGATAATGGTTGCCAAGAATAGATCGCGCTTAAGCTATAAGGCGGTCCTTTGTGTCACTATGGGATCTTTTTATATATTTGTGTTTTTTGTTTGTAGGTATATTGTTTTTAATGTGCACAAGTGTTCATCTATTTATCTAAGAACATTTTTTTAAAAATTCACCCCTTATACCACTTCATTAAACCGATATTCCCATGGGATCGGGATCGTGAGAAGCTGTAAGATACTTCTATACTAATATTTTAAAGAGGAAAAATTTGATTGTTTTCTTGTTTGTTCCGAAACTACTGGACCGATTTTGATGGTATGAGGATACATTGATTCATTGGAAGTAACATAATCTATTACTTTTTATCCCGATATTCTCACGGGATCGGGATCTACACCGCGGGTAAAACCGCAAGGTGATACTAGCATCAAACAAACAAAAAACAAAACTCATTTTTTAATAGTTTTCTAAGACAATATTATCACGTAAAATTTTCGTTCGTAAACCGAATTTAGAGACAACCATTTTTGCTAGCTTAAAAACTCTTTGTTGGTACCTACCTTTTTTTTAAACATCAAAACAGTATAACCCAGATAAATTAAGAATGTTTCATCTACCTAACATGTAATTAGCAATAAGATACCAATTTAACTTATCTGGATAAATTTTTACACACTAGTGGCGTCAAGGTAATGTAAAACGCACGCGTGCGTAATACGTTGGATTATGAGCCTAAAAGCGGTTGAATAAGATCTACTTTATGAGCAAATGTGATAAATCTTATATCTTTAAATGAGCAATTC
This sequence comes from Idaea straminata, assembly GCA_951213275.1. NCBI lineage: Eukaryota > Metazoa > Arthropoda > Insecta > Lepidoptera > Geometridae > Idaea > Idaea straminata. The sequence continues at coordinate 7,272,910 of OX577870.1, forward strand.
TTGTATATATATATATATATATATATATATATATATATATATATATATATATATATATATATATAATTGGAATCTCGGAATTGGCTCCAACGATTTTCATGAAATTTGGTATATAGGGGGATTCGGGGGCGATAAATCGATCTAGCTAGGAATCATTTTTAGAAAATGTCATTTTATTCGTGTTTTATCGAAACTTACTTTTTTTATCTGAAAAATATGACTCTTCCTGACATCTATTGGCGAACTACTAATACTACTTTTTGTGAGCAATAAAGTTATTCCAGCAGATGGCGTTGTTAAGTAACACGAAGTCAATAAGTGTTTGCTTTGTGGTTAGACTAAGTAAAAAAAATAAAAATACCGAGCAAAGCTCGGTCATCCAGGTACTAATAACTTTATTTAAGGAAACTTACCGCTGATTGTGTAGACAGGTGTTCTGTTACCGTTGATATACGGTGTTTGATCGTCAACCTTTTCAGATGGTTTGACAACATCGGGTGCACCAACCATGCCTGGAAACACACAAATATATATTAAACAAGGTTTTTTCGTTGTCTATTTCAATTGATGAACACCGGCAGCAATCACAAAAAAGTGTGACGTCATCGCTCACGTTCCCGAAACGTTCACGTGCCATAGCAAACAATTTTTCGTTAACTATCGTCCATATTTAATAATAATATCCCTCATCTGAGCTTTTGTTATGATGACGAGTAACGAATAGAAGACTATAAAGGAAAAAAAGGAAAAAATAATATATGTAAATAGGAAAAGTAAAAAAAATACAATTTTTTATCGTTTTCTTATGAAGTTATCACGTAAAATTATCGTCTGTAAACCGACTTTACAGACTACCATTTTTTGTTAATATACTAGTAGCTGTAGTAATTTAAAAAAATCATAAGAATAATTTCCTGATAAGCACAACTAAAAAAGAATAAGCGTATTCGGTCTAGCCGTTCACACGTAATGCGATGACAAAAGAAAATAGGGATTCATTTATTTAAATTTTAGTAGTTTTTTTTATATACGAAAACCTTCCCCTTAAATCAGTCCATGTATTAAAAAAAATATATCAAAATGCGTTGCGTAGTTTTAAAGATCTTAGCATACATAGGGACAGACAGACAGCGGGAAGCGGCTTCGTATGATACTATGTAGTGATTAGGTATATAGATTAAAAACAATGAAAAAGCGACGAAAATATACTGTTTAAAGCCGATAATGACGTAGCTGTCACATTGCGTCTCGATAACGAGTTCAGAGATTTTATCTCATCTAAAAATATGCGTACCGCGCTAAAAAAAACTGCCGATTTTCGAATCAACGTAACCTCCAAAGTAATGTCCGGTTTTCCAAAAGCCGTAGAATAAACGTTGATTGTTACGGTGCACCAGAAGTAGCCCTCAACCGCTTATTTAATAACTGTATATACTGTAGCATTGCAAACTGCATTGAAGGTTACTGTATGCATAACTAAGTTTATATAATTTCTCTGTTCTTGAAATAGAGACATTTTATTGATTCATTGCACTGGATTTTAACCTTGGAGCGTTATAGGGGTAGCGCAGAACTGCGTAAATGCCTTAGTAAATCTCTATCTTCTATATCTATATATAAAAATGAATTGCTGTTCGTTAGTCTCACTAAAACTCGAGAACGGCTGAACGGATTTATCTTATCTTAGTCTTGAAATGTTCGTAGAGGTCTAGGGAAGGTTTAAAAGGCGAGAAAAAAATCGAATAACCGATATTCCCACGGGATCGGGACTTACGCGGGTGAAACCGTGGGGCGCGGCTAGTCTTATATATAAAAATGAATTGCTGTTCGTTAGTCTCACTAAAACTCGAGAACGGCTGAACGGATTTATCTTATCTTAGTCTTGAAATGTTCGTAGAGGTCTAGGGAAGGTTTAAAAGGTGAGAAAAAAATCGAATAATTTCCGGGAAAACCCTAAAAACAGCCCTTTTCTATTTCCCATACGAACGTTTTCTAGAGTCAATTCCTACGGGATCGGGACTTACGCTGGTGAAACCGTGGGCTAGTCCCCGCGGTTTCATACGCGTAGTAGTTAAGTTAAAATTTTACTTATTTTTTAAGTTTATCTCCTATCCTAAGACTGAATGACATTTTGTTTTAAAAAATCAGATGATTTTCTAATTTATAATAACCTTAAAATTAAAATATTTATTTTCGAATTTCCAAAAGTCGTAGAACAAAAGTTGTTTGTTAAGGTGCACAGCTGTAGCTCTCAACGGCTTGCTAGTATAATTACCAATAACCCTGTATGTATATAAAAGGCAAAAGTGATTGACTGATTAATCAAAACACAGGCTAAACCCATAGAGCTAGAAATTTAAAAATCGCGTCCTATCTGATAAAAAAAAAAGTTATTGAGTAATTGTGCGCGAGCGAAGCCGCGTGTAAGACCTAGTATCTTAATATGTATTTCTTTACACACGCTCGCAGGTCTTATTTCTCCACAGTAGTTAATAATAAGATTATCTATAGCTATAATCAACGTTGCCATAACTCAGTGAATTTTCCACTAGATCTTTTTTACCGCGATAAGTGCGTCGGCTTTAAGTCAACGCGTCGGCTTATGCCGAACCTCACACTGGGCAGAATTTTGACCCTGCATTTTATATGATTTTTGAAAAATTAAGTTGTTTTATTCGTGTGTTTTAAGTATTCAGGATTGTTGGGGACATCAAAACATTAAAAAATAAGTGATTCTGGTTTTAAAAAACAGCACAACATATAACTTTGTATTTTTTTTTAAATAACAACTAGAATCACTTAATTTGAATGGTTTGATGTCCCCGAAAATCCTGCATACCTTCTTAAAACACACGAAAAAAAAACAACGTAATTTTTCAAAATTTCTATGATAGGCAAGCTCAAAATTCCGCCCATTGCGCGGCGCGGGTTGGGATTTCGAAGCCGACGCAATTAGCGCGGTTGAGCCCCTGGTGGTTTATTAAGCGGTATTAGTTTTACTGATTATTGGATTTTTCTATTGACTAACATAGGTATAATATATTTGTTACGATATTTAGACAGTATATTTAGATATTCGTTTTAAGATCAACTTGACAAAACCGGTATCTAATCCACCGTTGTTGCGAAAATGAGCGACAAACTAATAACTAACACTACCATCACTCTTTACCTATCTAACTTGGCATAATAATATAACAAGACGTAACTAACCGGACAAGTTTATTTGTATATCTAGTGCCTACGTATAGTAAGAAAAGCCTCGGTCTGTCACCGCACGCTATTGCAATGCCCGGCAGGGCTCATATGTGAACTTGTATGCCTATTGTAACATCTATTGTACCTACCATATGAATGCAAATAAATGAAATGAAATACCTAGCTTTTGCTTTTTTGGGGCATGGCCATGACCGTTATAAGTTTTATGCATCAAAAATATTTGCGTTAGTGTCATTATCCAGGGAGGAAACAGTCGACTACGTTTGTATGGAAAGAGAGCCGGTACCCTTTCCTCTAAAGGTGGCAGGTGGCCCTTATTACCCGAAGGTAAGGTCGGCTGCATAATTACAGACCCACCGTAGAGCTCCAAAACGGCTGTTATAAGAATGTTTTCAACACGAGCAAGATTCTAGACACTTGCTTAGGTGAAGTTCAAAGCCTCTCATCAATTAATCAAACAAAAATTATTAGAATGAAAACATTCCCATAATAGTAATTTTTGAACTCTACCGAGGGCTGCAATTATGTAGCGGACTGTACCTTATTATTTGACCTGAAACTTTAAATTACTTCACGAAGGGCCAACGTTTCGTAACACGAGATCATTAAAAAAAAAGTAGGACAAACGTGACACCGGATCCGAGTTTTTTTTTTCACTTTTTCGGCTTCGACGTTTATAATGACGGTGTTTTTAGGGTTCTGTCGGTCATAAACATTTTAAACTTTAACAAAAATGCGATTTGTATTCACAGAAATTCAGTCTCCTCGCGACCATGACTATTGTAACATAAACGAAACATGATAAGAGAAATATAGAAACAAACCTGGGAAAATAAATAAATATTGCAGGATATTCAACAAATCGCCATCTAGCCCCAAGTTAAGTAACTAGACTTGTGTTATGGGCGCTAGAGAACGGATATGCTACTTATATACTTTTCTTTTGTAAACATATACTAATAAAACATAGAAACAACCATACCACAGACAAATATCTTAGCATAAATACTTGTCTGAGGCGGGAATTGAACCCGCAACGCTGTGTTTGACAGTCCGGCATGGTGACCATTGTGCCAACTGGGTTTTCAAAATAGTTACTATTTCGTATAAAAACTAATTGAAAACAAGATCGGTTGGTTTTTCGGATCCCCTATGATACCCAGAGCCCAGGGGAGCCGAATAGCTGTAAAAATTTGGTCAATCTCATCGGATCCCTAACTCTTAGAAGAAAAAAACAAAAGACGACCATACATCTGAAATTATGGATCAATTAAAAATTAAGTGATATAATATTTTTAAAAAACACCACAACATATGACTTTGTATTTTTTTTTTAATAACAACAAGAATCACTTATATTTGAATGGTTTGATGTCCCCGAAAATCCCCCTGCATACACACGAAAAAAACAACGTAAAAACAAAATGACTCAGAATATTATGACAACAGTCAATCTAAAACTGTTCATATAAAAACTAGGAATAATGATCCTAATAATATTATAAATGTGACAGTTTGTGTTTGTATGTGTGTTTGTCTGTGACTCCTTCACGCAAAAACTACAGAACCGATTGCAATGAAACTCTGTGGAATTTAGATAGCTACAGACTGGATTCACATATAGGCTACTTTTTATCCCGACATTCTCAAGGGATCGGGACTTATGCGAGTGAAACCGCAGGACGCAGCTAGTAAAGTAAAAAACAAAGTCGCTTCCCGCTGTCTGTCCCTATGTATGCCTAGATCTTTAAAACTACTCAACGGATTTTGATGCGGTTTTAATAGATAGTGATTCAAGAGGAAGGTTTATTATGTGTAATACATGTATAATATAACCGTGCAAAGCCGGGGCGGGTTGTTAGTAAAATATAAATTAGAAATAGTAATTACAAACAATATATTGGTTTATAAAACAATACATTATTATTGTGTTTTATGACCATTGTTTTCATACACGTGAAATGTAGGTAAATTATTTAGTTGCGCCCCGCGTTTTCACCCGCGTAAGTTTCGATCCCGCGGGAATTTCATGATCAAAAGTATCTCAAGTCCAACTTCATCCTCTAAACTACCACTGTGTCGATTTTCATCCAAATCGGTGCAGTCGTTTGACCGTGAAAAGAGAACAAACAAACAAACTTTCAGATTTATAATATTAGTTTGGTTAAGTATAACAAATTAATTACTATCGGGTAAGCAAATTAAAATGCGACGCAAATTGAAAATTGACATGACTGAGTTATTGTGGGTTTTTACACGAATCTAGAGAAAAAATAATTTTTCTTTTAACTTTTTAAACTTTTATTTTTGGAATTCATAGTATTTATTTTCCCGGGTTTTATTTGCTTACTAGCAGCGCTCCGCAGTTTCAGCCGCGTAACTCCCGATCCCGTGGGAATATCAAGATAAAAAGTAGCCTTATAGCCTTTCTCGATAAATGGACTATCCAACACAAAAATATTTTTTCAATTCGAACCAGTAGTTCCTGAGATTAGCGCGTTCAAACAAACAAACAAACTCTTCAGCTTTATAATATAAGTATAGATTTTTAGGGTTCAATATCTCAAAAGGTCAAAAGGGACCATTCACTGTCTTGTCCGGCTGTCTGTCAGTCGGTGTGTCACCATCGATTTTATCAGAAACGGGTGGACCTAGCAAGTTGAAAATACCAGATATTGAGGTCTATTTGAATTTTCTGCGTTAAACGAATAAAAAATTAGGATTTCAAATTTCAATGGTAACACCGATGATGAACGATTCAAAAATACAGAAAATTGGTATCATGCGACTTGGAAGGCGAGAATCTAGGCCACACAAGCGATTCAAAAATAAAAGCTGTACCTATCTCATGAACTCGATTAAGTTTAGGTTATTTTCATTTTTACTATTTTTTGACGTGATAACGTCTATTAAATTGATGAAGCATTCATAAAAAAGTTTCCCGTTCCGGACTGCCAAACACAAAGGTTGCGGGTTCGATTCCCGCCGCAGACAAGTATTTATGCTTAGATATTTGTTTGTTGTCTGGTTGTCGATGTATGATGGTTGTGTTGAAAAGAAAATTTAAGTATATGCGTAGCACCTATAACACAAGTCTAGTTACTTAGCTTGGGGCTAGATGGCGATGTGTGGAATGTCCTGCATTTATTTAAAAAGAAAAACTGCTCCAACTACTGATTCAAGGTAAAATCCAAGGGAAGCGACCACCCGGAAGGAGGCGCACTTCATGGCTTAAGAACCTCCGGACATGGTTTAGGCAAAGCACGAGATCCCTTTTCAAAGCAGCAGCTCCAATACTAAAAATAGTCTTAATGATAGCCGACCTCCGGTAGGAGATGGCACCTCAAAAAGAAGAAGAAAAAGAAAAAAGAAAAATAAAAGAACACAGGTTTTCATCGTTGTCACGTAAAATTATCGTCCGTAAACCGACTTTACAGACAACCATTTTTTGTTAGTGTTAAAAACAACCCCCTTGGCTAGAGTTTTCATAAATATTGAAATGTTTGAATACCAAAGTGTGGAAATGTCTAAAGTTAAGACAGCTTCATAATGTAAACTTAAACAATACTTCAAAGTATTTGTCAAACATCGTTGACATAGAAAGTAACATCGCAATAACTTTAGGTATTTTACAACCTTGAAATACCTACTTGAAGATAACGTATGATAATAAAATCCATATTTATAAAGATATTCAATAAATCACGTATTAAGTACTTAAGTATGTTCCTACTTTGTTTTTATTGAGTTTTGATTTCGCCTGATTTGTGGATATGTAGTAAGTAATCATTATCCGAGCGATGTTCCAGGTTGCATCGCTTTTGGGAGGCCGGGGTCCGCTTTCCTGCTTTTACGCCTCCACTTCGCACGATCTTCAGCATCCTGGTTTGTAAGGCCATTTGCATATCACCCATTACGACATCAAGCCAGCACTTATTGGGTCTACCCAGTTTACCCTACCCGGCGGAGGCGGGGCGGGCAGAATATTTAGTTAAAGTAGCCTGAGTATTAATCCAGGTTTGCAGCTTTCTATATACGAAGTTTTATCGCAATCTGTTAACACTTAATAGGGACCGCCGAGGTACTAGTTGAAGTTCCTAATCGTCGGTCCCTGTCGAATAGAATAGAAATATATGAGATAGCTAATCTTCACGACTTCGCTCGCGTAGAATTCGAAAATGGTTCTAATAGGATTTGACCAAGGAATCACGTTGTCCTATACAAACTTTGCCCCATTTTTTCGCCCCCTAAGGGGTAGAATTTCGGAAAATCCTTTTTTATTGAATGCCTACGTCACACAAGAACACACCCTTCAAGTTTCAGGTCTCTACGATCAGCGGTTTAGGCTGTGCGTTGATCCGTCAGGACAAAGGATTTTATTGATGCAAGATGATGTCGAAATTTGCCGAATTAGTCGAATTTAGTTAAATTATTTTTTCAGTTGTTTAATATATAGATTCAATTGTTCTTAGTACTTATAGCACATCTTATAGTGCACAAAATATGTAATCAAAACAAATGAGTGGCGTTAGTTGTATCGTATAAATATTGATGTCATTCGTGTCGCGGTGTTAGTTGCCAAACTCCACCTAAACGGCTGCACCGATTAGTATGAAATTTTTATTTTGTATGGCAAAACAAAGTTTGCCGGGGCAGGTAGTTAAAAATAAAAATATCATTAGCATTACAATAATTTAATTGTGGCAACATCTTTGAATAAAACTGAATAAAGTTGATTCTTTCCGTCAACGATCATCTCAAAATGTATGTATTTTTCAAAAAGAAAATCTATTGAGCCAACTTTTTCAATTCGTGTTTCGGTTTCCAAAAAAGGATATAGCGTTTTGTAAACATTTACTAAATATATTTTTCTGTTTAATCTAAGCGGTCGAATCGTCTAAAATCGGAAGATCCATTGGCTAGATCCAGGATGGATTTAGTAAGATATTTTTTCTCACTGGATCCACATTTCAAATTGTTGATCTACTGAGATTTTTCTTTCTTAGTCGATTTCTTCCGAGATCCATCATGGATCTAATTAGATTCTTATAAATCAACTTGCTAAATCACTTTACTGAGAAAGGTCTTCTTCTTCTCATATAGTGGTGTGGCTCACCTATTGTTAGAGTTTTCAGATCGCCCTAAGGCCTCTAACTTGACCTAACGACTGCTACTATAAAATATAATAGACTGTAAAACTGAGAAAGGTAAAACCACACAATACATATGTGCAAGTTAAACAATAATATTATAAATAAATGAGTTACAATAAATGGGGTACAGTTAGTCAAATAAGGTTCCCATAATGCCTCTTAGTATTAGTTTCTACCCTCTATTTTCTTTTTTTTGTACAAAAATATTTGTTTTCCTTTTTTTCCCCCTTATTTTAAGTAAGTATCTTGCGCCTAGTAGGAAGACACTAGTCACCCACAACACAGGGTATCCTAGTGTGGGGACTAGAAACTATAACCAGATATAACCTGCAGTAATATTATAAGGTGCCTACCTAGACATGTAAGCATTATGTACTTCACCTTTTTTTTTTGTTGAATAAATATATTTGTATTTGTATTTTTGTATGCTAGAAGCATTATTTTTAGCATACCTTTAAATTAATAATTTAATAAAATCTCACTTTTTTATTTTTATAACTATTCCAAGGTTTTAATAAATTATGTAGGTACATAAAACTTACGTGAAAAAATATAGGCACGTATTTATAAATGTTTCATTAGTAACCTACTATTTTATATTATTTATTTTGAAAGTAGTTCCAAAAATACTTAAATAATAAATGAATAAAATAAAAAGACATACATATTTAACGTTATAAATATAAAAAATGAAGTGACCAGTTAGTCAAATAACCCGCCCCTTATCGTACCAGGCGTAAAGGTTCCCATAATGCTAGAAGCATTGCCACGCTGAATGGCGATGGCATTATTTAATTATTAAATTAACTTGTCTACTATTCCGCGGATAAGAGAGTGACATGACGCGGTCGATTTGGAACTCACTTCACCTTTAGTGGGTTCTACGTGATATCGGTCTGTCTAAAGCCTAATCTATACTAATATTATAATGCTGAAGAGTTTGTTTGTTTGAATGCGCTAATCTCAGGAACTACTGGTTCGAATTGTAAAATTATTTTTGTATTGGATAGTCCATTTATCGAGGAAGGCTATAGGCTACTTTTTATCCCGATATTCCTACGGGATCGGGAGTTACGCGGGTGAAACCGTGGAGCGCTGGTAGTGCTTACAATAAAACCACATAAACCGAGCAATTGTGAAAGTTAATTTTCGTAACTACAACCTTAGATTGAACCGTGGTCCGTGGTTGCAAAACTTCGCTAATAATTCACTGAGCATTGTTCATCGTTACTTCATTTTATAAATCTTAACAATAAGGTCTTAATCACCAGTAGAAGCGCTCAATTCTACCATTCACAAAAAACCTTTCGCGATTAATTCGCCTTTTTAATTGGATTCAAGTTTTTGAGCTGTCAATGTCAAACTTAAAGGAACAACACTGTCAAAAGCCCCAAATTTTAAAGAACCAGCGGAGTTTTGGCGGGAACGAGTTAACAACATGTCGTGCTGCAGTTTTATTTTCATGAAACTTAGTTGTAACCCGAGTTGAATTGTATAATTCTGGTGGAATGTTGTTCAATTTAGTTCTGTGAAAGTGCACAAGTGTAGTGAAAGTTAAAATCAGTGTCAAACATGAAGTTTTCTTGTTGCCTCCAAATCTCCTATTAAGGTTATGGTAAACTTGCCACCGCTTTACTATAGCCCCTGACTTGACGGACTATGACGACTTTGACTTTTTTGAAACACTTTAGGCCCGATTTATGAAAAATCGGGTCATAATTTGATGCAAAATATAACTTGACACTGGCTAAATGCACAAACCGTGCGAAGCCATAATTAATTAAAAAAAAACCGCGTACCTAAAATTAGAAACAAGAAAGATGTTTCTTTGCAACGGACAGGCTCCGAAGCTACTTGACCGATTTTTTTAAAACTTTGTATATGAGGATACATTGATTAATTGACAGTAACATAGGCTTTTATTCCGATATTCCCACGGGATCAGAACTTACGCTGGTAAAACCGCAGAGCGCTGTTAATCTTATACGAACCAACTAAAGGTTGACCTCCGTAATAATGTGAGTTAAGGCCAAAGTCGCGGTAAGACGATCTTGGTGGAAGTCCTGTCTCATTTCTGTCTGATCATTAATTGGATAACTCACTGACTCAAAAAACGGAGGAGGTTCTCAATACGACGGATAATAATTTGGTCGTTTAATAACATATGTGTTCTCAATTATAATAAGTTACTAAGACATGTTAAGGAGAAGGTACCCGGCGCTCTCTCCATACAAACGTAGTCGACTGTTTCCTGCCTGGATAATGACACTAGTACAAATATTTTTATATTTGTACTAGTGTCATAAAACCTATAACTGCCATGACTATGCCAATATGTCTTGACTTTTTTCATTTTCTAATTATCATAAAAAATAATATTTAATAAACAAAAACTTGAGAGGTGTCAAGGGAAACCCAGATGGAACGAAGTTTCTTTCAATTAATTAGTGAAGGAATTGTCATCTATAATATAAAAAAAAAAAAAATTGTCTATGAGTGAACACTAACATTTTCGCGAATTTGGAAAAAATATTAGAAATAAGTGTTAAAAGTGGCTAAATAAGCATCCAAACCAACAAACTACCAGTGACTAAGTACAGTGAGCGTTATCAATGCAAAAACCTCTATAATAACAAACTTAGACTGCGTTCAATAACAAACCAACAAAGTGATTTACAGTGCTAAAACCTTAGTCAAACCTAGCCCCGAATATTACCCGGTGGTTTGCGCTACACCTACTACATCCTCTTTTAGTATTATGCACAAAATTGAGTGATAGTGTCGTTTTTTGTTTATTTACCACCGTTACAGGGTACATTTTGAATTTGGTGGAAAGACGTATATACTACTGCATCGACACACCTTGTCCTGTTTTACCGACACACTCTGTTTTACCAACGACACAAGTGTAGCAAGCGAATTTTATACTGTTTTACCGACACACGAGCAATTGAAGCAAGCGACTTTTTTACTCTGTGCTCGTCTCTTGTCTATTGCCTATCGCTTTGTTTACATTTTTACATCGTTTTGCATTACACGTCTTTAAAATGGAAAACGTAACGATCAGAAAACCCAGAAAAGCAGTGGATTTGGATATTACTAGCGTTTCGTTAGAGGAAACCTTACTTAACTCCTCATGTTCGGATTCTGATTCCGATCTACTGAACCTTTCGTCGAGAAGCCTGCCCGTCAACACACTACCGGAGGAATTACGTGACCTTCAACAACAAATAAGTGAACTACGACTGGAACTTGCGAGTGCCCACGACGAGATCACAAATCTAAACGTTGAAAGTATTTCCTTGAAGAAAAACCTATCCGACAGTAAGAAACAACTAGAAGTGTTGAAAAAAATTTCTACAGAGACCCAGTTTGTCAGTCCAAGCTCGACCCCAACATCCCGGCTATCACATAAACTTCTCACGCCGAGGAACCTTAACTATATGAGAACGAAAGTGCAACGTCTCTCGCCACTATGCAGCTCAGGACTCCTTGAACGTAGTAACACACCAAAAGCTCATACTCAACATACAACACGGCGATTACACTTACAGTCTCCCATCAGCATCAGCAGCGTGCAGGACATTCGTGACAAGGCCACTCAAACACCTTGGCCTTTTCCCAGTGTTATAGTAACTGATAACAATGAAGAGAATAACGTGAAACCTACACCACAAAAACGACGCAACATGATCTACGTAATTGGCGATGAACATGGAAGACATCTAGCCTCGACAATGCTGAATAGCAGACGACACCAATGGAATGACAACTACGGTGTCTTCGGCATGCTAAAGCCGGGGGCTACCAGTCACGAGATACTGAAAACATGTGAAAACCTTAGCAAAACCTTAAATAGAGACGATATAGTGATACTTACGTTAGGTTCGGGCGATAAAAATCCTAATATCTTATTATCTAACCTTACTAACATGATTTATTGCTTAAAAGTTAAAAATCTTTTTGTGACAAATATACATTACAATCCATACCTCAATGAGACTTTACTCAACAGAAATATATGTATGTTATTAAAAAATTATGACAATTGTAAGTTTATACAGTGTGACGAAAGAGATATATTTAATATTGACATGCAGCACTATGCTACAATTCTTAGTTTTAAGTTAAATATAGAAATTGACTCACTTATGTACACTAAGACTTATTTGACACACAATAAATGTAATTCTGCCTCGAGACACAGTGTTTGCAATACAAAACCTTATCCTAATAATCAAATGCCAGTAATATGCAAAAAAGGTACTATTCCTTTTTACTTTAAGCCTAAAAGGTTGTCAATAGTAACTTCTGATGAGAAGCCTAAAGTGGAGTACAAGAAGGGCACAATTCCTTATTTTTTCAATAAAATGAAAACAAAAAGTTCAATGAAACAGGTCACATTTACTCAGGTCAACACAAATGCTCCGTCTACCTCATCTAGCACAACATTTTTTCGAGGCTCATAGACATAAATTAAACATATTACATCAAAATATAGCTGGTATTATCAACAAAACCGATGAAGTTTCCATAGCTCTTCACGAATTTGCTAAAAAATCGCAAAACATAGACATTTTATGCTTTAGTGAAACTTTTATGAAAAAATTATCTGAGTCGCTTCTTAGGGTTCCTGGTTATAGATTAGTGGCTTCTTATTCTCGAGACACCAAAAGAGGTGGTAGCTGCATTCTCATCAAAAATGGTGTTCACTGTTCCCCATTGAATAATCTTGTCAAAAACTTAGCTTGTAATTTTAATTTTGAATGTTCTGGTATAGAGTTGACATTACATAGAATAATTATAATTTGTATTTATAGAAGACCTCAGAGTAATCCGCAGGTATTCCTTGACAAATTAAATGAACTTATTAATTTGCTTTTTAAGAAGTATAAGAAGGTCATTATTTGCGGTGATTGGAATTTAAATATATTAAAACCGAGCAAAAGTTGTTCAGAACTATTAAGCTTAATGAAAAACCATAATATGCAGCTACATATAAAAACTCCCACTAGAAAACAATCATGTCTTGACCAGATAGCAAGTAACATAAAACATGCTGAAGGACAAGTACATCACCTTGGTCTCTCTGACCATGAAACGGGTCAGACTTTGACAGTACGGCTAAATAAGCACCTAACTACAAAGTCTTGGTATGAATTAAAGACAAACTACAGTGATGAAAATATCAAAAAATTTTGCTACTGTATGTCAGTTTTAAGGTTTTCAGATATGTACCAAAAGTCCAATCTTAATGAAGCTTTTCAAGAATTCTTCAGTACATTCAGGTTATTTTATGACCTTTGTTTTCCGACTCACAAAGTGAGAAAAACAAATGGTAAATGTAATAACTTGTGGTTAACTAATGGCTTGAAAAAATCTAGTGTCCATAAGCGAAATATGTACTTAAAAATGTTACATTGCAAGTATAATAAAAAACTACTTAAATCCAAATATAAACAATATTCAAAGATTCTGAAACGTTGCATTCATGCCTCACAACAAGTTCAAAATAAAAGATACATAGAACAAAGCAAGAATAAATGTATAGCAACTTGGAAGATTATTAATAGATCCTTAAACGACATTAGCCCATATAATGACATAGACGAGATAGTTATTGACAATGTAAAATATACTGACCCTCAAAAAATTACTGACATTTTTAATGATTACTATATACAAATGACAAACAATAATTTTAAATACAATATTGACGCTATTAAAAAAACAATGGACGTTAATAATCATAATACATTTTTTCTTAAACCCACTGATCCCAAAGAAGTACATAAGATTATAAACAGTTTAAATAACTCAAACTCCGTTGGTGTAGACAGCATATGTACAAAAGTTATTAAAGCTTGTGCATTACATATAAGTGAACCATTGAGTTATCTCATAAATTTATCTTTTTCTGAAGGGGTCTTTCCTGAATCTCTTAAATCTTCAATCGTCAAACCTCTGTTTAAAAAAGGCGAAACGACTGAAGTATCAAACTACAGACCGATCACGTTAATACCTATTCTATCAAAAGTTTTTGAAAAGGTTATGCTAGTGAGGTTACAGGAATTCGTAGCAAAAAACAATATATTAAGAGCGGAACAATTTGGTTTTCGTAAAAAGAGTACCACAACCTTGGCATGCTACAATTTAATAAAATCCATAACTCATGCACTTAATAATAGAAAACATGTAGCAGCAGTATTCCTAGATATGAGTAAGGCTTTTGATTTTGTGGATCATAGATTGCTATTATTCAAATTAGAAAGATACGGTATACGCGGTAAGGTCAATGACTGGCTGCGTTCTTATCTCTCAGACAGACACCAATGTGTACAAATCTCAAAAATTAAAGGAAACGATAAGGTTGCCTATAGATCTCAGAACAAATGCAATGGCGTTGGTGTTCCACAGGGCAGTGTTTTGGGACCTTTTTTATTCCTTATTTACATTAATGACCTTCCTGTGGCCACTGAACATGAAACTATACTCTTTGCTGACGACACGACTCTCATAGTTAAATCCGACAAAAGACATGAATTAGAAATTAAATTAAATCAATCACTTTTAGACATTATTAATTGGCTTGACACGAATAATCTTAAAATTAACATTCAAAAAACACAAATGATAGAATTTCAAAGTTACAATCTGAAACCAATGAACCTTAATGTAAGTTATGAAGGTAATTTTATAAAACAAGTAGAATTTACTAAATTCTTAGGATTGATTATCGATCGAAATTGTAAATGGAGATTCCACATTGATTATATTTGCGATAAATTGGATAGATTTGCTTATGCAATTAAGAGACTTAGAGTAACTGTGTCAATGGAAGCAGCAATAACTGCATACCATGGATATGTGTCCTCTGTTCTGCTTTATGGGTTAATAATATGGGGTAATTCTGTTGACATTGAAAGGGCATTCCATGTACAAAAAAAGTGTATCAGGGCAATTACTGGCGCTTGGTTTAGGGATAGTTGCATGCCTTTGTTTCAAAAACTTAATATATTGCCACTTCCCTGTATGTATATTAAGGAGTTGTGTCTGTTTGTTAGGGAACATTCACAGTACTTTCCACTGCACACAAAGACTGTGAAAAGGAATCACACTTCTAGACGACCTAACAATCTGTACCGACCCAACGGTCGCCTTCAAATTTATACAAAAAATGTACATATACAAGCGATCAAAGTGTACAATAAATTACCAGACACGATAAAGAGCCTTCCTTGCCTGCTTTTCAAAAAAAAGCTAACTAAATGGCTTTTGGACAAACGTTTTTACAGTGTGAATGAATTTTTAAATGAGAAATGAATCTAAAACTGACATTAACATTTTTCTTTTTTGACATTTATACTTAATAGTGATTCCATTCTTTTTTTTTTTTTTTTTTGACATTATATTTAATCGGACCTGGTGTAATGCTCAAATATTGTAAATCTCATTATAATTTATGATTAATGTACCTACCTATTGTTCAAGTCACTTTATATTATTTAAACATTGCATACCCAAATATTTGTACACCAGATGACTGGTAGAATGTAAGCACATACTAATCATACTAACATCATACTTTTGTAAACTACATTCTAGACAAATAAAATATTCTGATTCTGATTCTGATTCTGATTAATCGCAAAATGTGTTGGTAAGCGCATAACTCAACATTCAACGCCTGGAACAATTTGGCCAATTCTTTTTTGTTGTCTTTGATATTGTCAAGAGAAGGTTTTTATGAAAGAAAATATTAAGAAAGTTGCGCAGTAAATTATTACGCGGGTGAAACCGCGGGGCGTAGCTAGTAAAATAAAAAAGTGTCGTTACAACTTTTGGTCTTAATTTTTTCCGTCTAGCCCCCTTTCGCTACGCGCCATAAGGAACTTCGTTCCAAAATATATATAAAAAATAAGACATAGGGGCATGGTCATGGCAGTTATAAGTTTTATGCTGGAAAAATATTTGCTATACTTTCGCCAGGGAGGAAACAGTCGACTACGTTTGTATGGAGAGAGCGTCGGTACCCTTTTTTTCTTAACAAGTTTAAAATTTAATAAAGCATAAATTGTGCGGCAAGGCGTACTATGATACTCGTCGTACCTTAATGATAAGAATCCATGGATTCAAATATTTGTAATATTGACCTTTGTGACCATGATCACAAAAAAGAAAAACAACCCCATGAGTTTCTTGTACTTTCTTCTCATTGGTGGGCGCGTTCCGAAGACATACATTCTAAGACGTTTCAAAGTGATGTAATGCATTGCATGAATCCTAATAAATACAAATTTCCCATCAGAGTTATAACTTTATTATAATTTAAAATAATCCTATTTTACGCACCTATTTTACGCAAGTATAATTTCCCATGGGAATCTATAATATAAAAATGAGTCGCTGAAGAGTTCCTAAGCGCAAATCTCGAGAACGGCTTAACCGATTTCGCTTATCCTTTTTTGGAATGGATGGAGAAAAATTTAAAATATTGCCTGAAAATGTCTAAAAACAACACTTTTCTATATTCTCCCAAACAAATGTTCTATAGAATAAACGTGATGTTCCTAACCGCATAACTCGAGAACTGCTGAACCGATTTCACTAATTATTTTTTAAATATTCCTTAAAGTACGACGATGGTTCTTACGGAGAGAAAAAATCAAATAATAGCCTGGAAAAGTCTAAAAACAACACTTTTCTATACTTTCAATTACCATACAAACGATTCGTAATAATACTTAAAAGTCAATTACTATGTACCCTTATTCGCAATAAATGAATTATGAATTATTATGAATTTAAACTTTAACACCATAGCATAAAGATCAAGTTTTAACGGAAAGGTTCCGAGAAGGCAAAACAATTGAGTGACGTTAGCAGTATCGTATAAATATTGATGTCAATCGTGTCGCGGTGTTAGTTGCCAAACTCCACCTAAACTGCTGCACAGATTTGTATGAATTTTTTTGTCTTCTTCTATACACATAAAATGCTTTGTCCTGTATGACTGACTGACTGACCGACTGGCGGATCAAAGCATAGCCTAAACCGCTGATCGTAGAGACCTGAAACTTGGAGGGTGTGTTCTTTGTATGATGTAGCCATCGGATAAGAAAGGATTTTCCGAAATTCTACCCCTAAGGGGGCAAAAAGGGGGGCAAAATTTGTATGGGACAACGTGATTGCTTGATCCAATTTACTTCAAATTTTGCAAAACCATTCTTTAACAGAATTGATGTAAGGCGTGTTTTTCTATTTTATTGAAATTTATCCCCTAACGGGGTTAAAAAGGGGTAGAAAGTTATTTTGGGGGTGGTTTCGTGAGAAGTACCATTTTCGACGTCTACGCGGACGAAGTCGCGGGCAAAAGCTAGTTTTTTATATGGCAAAAAACGTTTGCCGGGACAGCTAGTATGGGGATAAAAAGTAGCCTATATTATACCTAAGGAATAGATGTATCTCCATACAAAGTTTCATTAGAATCGGTCCAGTAGTTTCAGAGTCTATTCGGACACAGGCGGGTGTTCGCCCACCGCACCACCCGGTGTTCTAGTTCAACAAAACAAAGTAATCAACAAACGTGACCGTGAAAAATGTCATTTTAATGAATTATAAGTTAAATTAACCATTATTATCGCGTGTTACGCTAATCATTATGAAAATGAAATGCATTTTTTTTACACGTGTAATGACGTTCAAGCAATATACGCGTCACCTCAGGAAACGAAATGCGTAGAGATTGTCTTAGCTGAAATGACGCGCCCCACTACTTAAGGCCAGGTGCTAATAAAGCTACAAAAATCGACCTTTGTTTTAAGCAACTTTAAGAAATCAAATACTCTTTTTTTGTTATTTCGATATAAATGGATATTGTAGTTTAATAACCATATTTTTGTATATTGTGGTTGAAAACATGATATGATCAACTTCGTTTGATAAAAAAAATGTTAGAAACCAGATAATTATTAGATCGTTTATCGGGTTTTATTAAAAAATAGTTAACGTTTGTTTCTAAAAATGAATCAAATGATAGGTTTTGACCTCTAGGAACTATATTTGTGGATAATAATGCTAAAATGTTTTGCATATAGATCAAATATAACAGTTAGCACGCAGCACGCTACGTATTTGAGAGCGGGGGCTAAGGTAATGTGAATACCAACACATGGTACTGGACGAGCGTCTTAATTACTTTATTTAGATGTGTGAAGCCTACCAGAGAACAAGAGAGGCAGAGGGCATCCTCCATCGACATGGTGGACGAGTATGACAAAACTCCTTAAGAAGGAGCAATTACCCGACCCTTGACAGAATGTCTTGGCGCCGTGATATAAGGAGAGCCGACCCTACTTAAAGTGGGATAAGGCACGGAAGAAAAAGAAGAAGAAGATGTGGGAGTGTAAGTCAAAGTCAAAGTCAAAATTCTTTATTCCTTTGGATGCTTAATACCTAGGTACAAAGATCACATGGACACGTCTTAAAAACTAAGTTAGGATGTGTGCCTTCGGAACGCGCCCACCAATGAGAAGAAGGCACAATATTTAGCTATTAGGCTATTTAGCGACAAAAGTTTCACCACAAAATTATATTCGAGTCCAGTCATTCTATATTTTACATAAATGACATCATTTTGAATCAAGGAAAACACTTAGGATAGGTTAAATTTGAACCTTTTTTCCTGTAATATTTAATATTAGTATTTTATTAGATAATACAGTCTAATTAAATTATCTGAAACGTTCAATAAAAGGGAAATATTACGTTCGTAACGGGTTAACATTGATCATACAATTATATTTTGCTTATCCAAACTAGGCCCTGATTCCGTAAGATGATTTGATGATGTCGATCGTTGACTTAGAAATATTGTTTATATATGAAAACTAGCAAACCCGGCGAACTCCGTTTCGCCACCGTATCTTGCTATAAACCTCACGGAGCCCGAGACCTTTCCAACGAATGCAAAACCGTGGAAATCGGTTCGTGCGTTGTGGAGTTATAGCGTCAGGAAGGAAAACCCGACTTATTTTTATATAGTAGAAAATAAATAATAATGGAAACCACACAAAATAGATACATATTTAAGGATACAAAAGCACTAATACACTAAAGAACTAAGTTTATCAATAGCTTGTGTTAATTTTTTGAGTAATTTAAGAAATTTTCATATCAAGTTGCCTTACAGAATTAGCTACATAACTCTGATAACGATAAAATATGAAATACTAGCAGCGCTCCGCGGTGTCACCCGCGTAATTCCCGATCCCGTAGGAATATCGAGATAAAAAATAGCCTATGTTACTCCCAATGAATCAATGTATCCTCATACTAAGTTTCATCAAAATCGGTCCAGTAGTTTCGGAGCCTATTCAATTCAAAAAAAAAAGGAATGAAATCTTTCCTTTTTATAATATTAGTATTAAAGTAATAGATTAAAGTTACCAACGCACAATATCACAAAGTTACAACACATAAAAATTATGACTACAAGGTGATTTTAAAATTATAAAATACGTGATTATTTTGATAAAACACGAAATAAAAACAGTCTAGACGGCTTATTTTGAAACATCAGCTTACGATAACAAAATATTACGCCAATTAATTACGCTACTTGCCTATTATTTTGCTAAGTTCGTACACAGCACCTTTTACTTATTTATGATTCATAGCTGCGCCCCGCGGTTTCACCCGCGTAAGTCCCGATCCCGTGGGAATATCGAGATAAAAAGTAACCTATGTGTTAATCCAGGTCTTCAGCTATCTAGATACCGAGTTTCATCGCAATCGATCCAGTAGTTTTTGCGTGAAGGAGTAACAAACACACACACACACACACGCACACACAAACTTTCACATTTATAATATTAGTAGGATATAGGGGCTATACGAAAAATGCTTGTCGCCGATAAAAAATTTGTACAATTGTTTTTTGTTTGTTTGTTATTATTTTTTGTTTTAGTTAATTTAATTAAATAACGGGATATTAAAGCCTCTAAAGCGTCTCGGAACGTATTCGAGACGCTTCAGAGGTTGTGTCTAAAGGCATTATTTGTTTGCCGTAAGGCCCTCTATCGAAGCAATGGGTCTAAATTACAATACCAATACGAGGAAAAGGGATAGAGTCATCGCGCGGCGCACACGTGGGAAAGGGATAGGGGTTTTCAGGTCCTACTTCACCTTAAATAAAATAAGCCCTTTTTAAGAATTGTTTTGGCCTTTTTAAGAATTAGTCTTTTTAAGATCTGGTCCTTTTAAGAACTGACCTTTTTAAGACTTGGTCTTTTTAAGAATTTGCCTTTTTTAAGAATTGGTCTTTAAGCAATAGAAATGTTCAGAACTAGGTATAAAGCGAAGTAGTCCTTTTTTAAGCTGTTGGGCATTTAAGAATTTAGGCTTTTATCGACTACGCCGAAAAAGTCCTTACGTCATATCTATTATGATTTCAATGGCTCTGGACTAATAGTTTGAAACGTATCAAAATTTTAATTGCTGTTGCAAATTATAAATATGTAAATAATATTTTATGATGTGTATGTAAAAATTGATTAGATTTTTGGAAAAATATTGTATAAGTGGCTTATTTTTTGAACTGGTATATTTTTTGTTTTTATCAAAAAAATATTGTTTTCGAAGAATAAGTTTGTTGGTTGTTTTGCTCCTTGCTTTAACCTTCTATAATAATGAGGTTGAATTAGCTACATCCAACCGAATTATGTCGCCTTGCTGATTTTTATTACTGCTTAGATGTGCACGGTGCACAAAAAAAAACAGTTTTAGAAGTATAAGTACCCGTTCTTAAATTAATTTTTACGCAATAAAATTATTAATTTTATAGAAAACGGGTTGTGATCGCGTTTATACTATTATTTTAAATTATATAAATACATATAAAATTCTTTGTCCTGAACGTCTGACTGACTGACTGACGGATCAACGCACAGCCTAAACCGCTGATCATAGAGACCTGAAACTTGGAGGGTGTGTTCTTCGTATGACGTAGGAAGGATTTCCAGAAATTCTACCCCCTAGGAGGGTGAATATTTTATATGGGACAACGTGATTCCTTGATCGACTCCTACGCGGACGAAGTCACGGGCAAAAGCTAGTATATCTATAAAATTGTATTTATAATTAGTTGTGGTCAATAATCTCAAAATACAAACTAAATATGAGGTATAAACAAAAAAAATCTAAAAATGAAAACGAAACCTATTCGAACATATCCCTCCCCAGCGTTCCAGGTGCTGGACAATATGCAAGCAGCGCTGAACCGCTATCGACAGCCTTTGTACCAGGTTGCCCCGGAACGCGGATCAAACCCCCTGTCCCGGAGGTAAACCCTCGGCCCCCCAACTCCCATACGTTTCGCTATATATCTATTCGAATTTTCAATCGGGTTGCACCGACCATGGTCGCGGGAAGACTGCAAGCGCTGTCAATTATTTTAAAATTACCCTCATTCAAAAAAAGACTCAAACTTAATCAGACAAAATTAAGGTGAAAAGGTACCGTTACTCTCTCCATGCAAACGTAGTCGACTGTTTCCCCCTGAATAATGACACAAGAGTCAATATTTTTGTTGCATAAAACCTGCTATGACTATGCCCTTGCTTTTTTTTTCAGTTTCTAATTATCATAGAAATTAAGATTTAAAAAACAACAAAACATATGGGCATGGTCATGGCAGTTATAAGTTTTATGCAACAAAAATATTTGCTCTAGTGTCATTATCCAGAGAGGAAACAGTCGACTACGTTTGTATGGAGAGAGCCCCTGGAGCAAAAATTTTTAGTAGGTCTATTGCCCGGTCTACTTATGGTTATAACTAATATTTAAAAGTCTTTATATTTATTTCATAAAATATTGACTTAGTTTATCTCAACTGTTATTAAATCTACATTTTAGGGTTCCGTTTTACTTAGACTCCACTGTCCGTCTGTCTATCACCAGGGTGTATCTCATGAACCGTGATAGCCAGACGGTTGAAATTTTCACAGATTATGTATTTTTTTTCTTTTAATAATGGCTTCGCACGGTTTGTGCATTTAGCCAGTGTCAAGTTATATTTTGCATCAAATTATGACCCGATTTTTCATAAATCGGGCCTAAAGTGTTTCAAAAAAGTCAAAGTCGTCATAGTCCGTCAAGTCAGGGGCTATAGTAAAGCGGTGGCAAGTTTACCATAACTTTAATAGGAGATTTGGAGGCAACGAGAAAACTTCATGTTTGACACTGATTTTTACACTTTCACAGAACTAAATTGAATAACATTCCACCAGAATTATACAATTCAACTCGGGTTACAACTAAGTTTCATGAAAATAAAACTGCAGCACGACATGTTGTTAACTCGTTCCCGCCAAAACTCCAGATTATGTATTTAAAACAGTAAAAAAACAGAATATTATTGTACGGAACCCTTCGTGCGCTTGTCCGACTCGCACTTGGCCGAATTTTTAAACCACTATTTGCTTTAGTATTAAACAACCAGTGACTTCCTTCTCGACTTTGAATTAACATTGTAATCATAAACTTATATGATATTTTATTGTAAAATCCATATGCATATTTACCTGTCTATACTGCTTGTTTGGAAGAAAATTGACATAAAAGCAATAAAAGTAAGTTTTTATTCGTTTTTCTTTGAAATGGGTACAGATTCTTTATTATATTTGCTGTCTACTTGAAAATTCACTTGAGATAACGCGTGTTTTTCTCTATTTATTTACAAAGTATTTGTTAAGAGGAAAGGGTACCGGGAGCTCTCTCCATACAAACGTAGTCGACTGTTTTCTCCCTGGATAATGACACTAGATCAAATATTTTTGCAGCATAAAACTTATACCTAACTGCCATGACCATGTTTTGTTTTTTAAATCGTCATTTCTATGATTATTAGAAAATGAAAAAAACTAAAACATAGGGGCATAGTCATGGCAGTTATAGGTTTTATGGCATAAAAATATTTGCTCTAGTGTCATAATCCAGGGAGGAAACAGTCGACTACGTTTGTATGGAGAGAGCGCCGGTACCCTTCAATCTTAACTGTGGCCCCAACTCTTACCAAGGTTTATATCGTGGGGTTCCAGAAAAAAATAACGATTATCTGGGAAACGATGGGTCTGGCCGGAAGATCAGCGCTGCAGCTAAGTCGGCTTGGCTGCAGTTCTTAGCTGAGGTCGATCTATTTGGGTCAGCACACGAGTCCTCATTGATGTTGTTTTTTATTTGTTCACTATTTTATTGGAACGAAGTTCCTTGGCTAGACGGAAAAAATTAAGACCAAAAGTTGTAACGACACTTTTTGATATAGTTGTAAGCCGTGCGGCGTGCGAATGTTTCTCTGTCTATCTCTCTCTAATAGAAAGCAAGCCAGTTATTTTCGTTTCGTCTTTCTTCGTTCTATCCGGGTGTCCCTTGACACCTCTCAAGTTTTTTTTATGTAATTACTAGCTGCGCCCCGCAGTTTCACCCGCGTAAGTCCCGATCCCGAAGGAATATCGGGATAAAAAGTAGCCTATGTGTTAATCCAGGTATCCAGCTATCTAGATACCGAGTTTCATCGCAATCGGTCCAATAGTATTTGCGTGAAGGAGTAACACACACACACACGCACACGCACACACAAACTTTCACATTTATAATATTAGTAGGATTTTTCATTGTCATGTTCACTTCTTCCTTCCTATGTCTGTACTCAATAAATGCTTTTCTTTCTTTCTTTCTTTCTTTCTTTCTTTATCTAGGGTTTGGAGTTAGGCATACAAAACAACTACCAAGTGACGACCCAGTTGGCACAATGGTCACCATGCCGGACTGCCAAACACAGGGTTGCGGGTTATATTCCCGCCTCAGACAAGTATTTATGCTTAGATATTTGTCTGTGGTCTTGTTATTTCTATGTATTATCCTATTAATATTAAAATGTGAAAGTTTGTGTGTGCGTGTGTGTGTGTGTGTGTTTGTTACTCCTTCAAGCTAAAACTACTGAACCGATATCGATGAAATTCGGTATGTAGATAGCTATTAACACAAAGGCTACTTTTTATCCCGATATTCCCACGGGATCGGGACTTACGCGGGTGAAACCACGGGGCACAGCTAGTAAGTATATATTTACAAAAGGTTAGTAAATAAGTAGTAGGTACATCCGTTGTCTAGCACCCATAATACAAGTCTAGTTGGTGGCTAGATGGCGATGTGTGGAATGTCCTGCAATATTATCTATATATATAAAAGAAAGTCGTGTTAGTTACACCATTTATAACTCGGGAACGGCTAAATCGATTTGGCTGAAAATTGGTGGGGAGGTAGCTTACAATCAGAAGACGGACATAGGATACTTTCTTTTCGATATTCCCACGGGAAATTCGCAGGTGAAACCGCGGAGCACTGCTAGTTTATTTATATTTTAAGTAGGTACCAAAACTAAAATAAACAAACAACAATGTTGCCAAACGATCGTTAGAGTAAAGGCAAGTCAATCACTGAAATTGGAGTTAACCACCTTAGATTTGATAAGAATAGCTGATAACATCGATAATACCTAGTACTTTAGAGAATCTCGTACCAATGTTATTATTAGTTTCAGGGCATAACTGTTGTCATCCCTCAAATTGCAAAAAAATTGATAATTCCATTATAAACGTGACTAGCTTTTGCCCGCGACTTCGTCCGCGTAAAAGTCGAAAATGGCAAAGGAATCACGTTGTCCCATACAAACTTTGCCCCCCTTTTTCACCCCCTTAGGGGTGGAATTTCGAAAAATCCTTTCTTATCCGGTGCCTACGTCATACAAAGAACACACCCTCCAAGTTTCAGGTCTCTATGATCAGCGGTTTAGGCTGTGCGTTGATCCGTCAGTCAGTCAGTCAGTGATTCAGGACAAAGCATTTTATAAGTATAGAAGATAGAAGATAGATGACAATTGCTTGAATTTGTATTTTGTATGGTAGTTTGTATCACTTAGTTTGTCTAGGTCACATGTTTTTAACCCCCGACGCAAAAACGACGGGGTGTTATAAGTTTGACGTGTCTGTGTGTGTGTCTGAACGGATGAACCGATTTTGATTTAGTTTTTTTTTGTATAAAAAAAGGAATAATTTTCCTTACAACTGGCAGATCGACCGATTATAGGTCATACATTTTCCAAGCAGCGCCATCGGTCTGCCAGTTAATCAATCATATGATTTAAAAGAAACAAAATTCCGGAAAAGAAATATGGTGGCGCCTAACTGTCTGCCATTCAAGCAAATTAACTAGTGTCAAGTGAATCTCGAATCATTCACAACATTTTGATAAATTAAGATTTAGTGATATTTCTAAATTAGAAACATCACACGCTAGATTTTTTGGAACGACGTTCCTAATCGCAGTTGCGAAGGGGGCTAGACGGAAAAAAATAAGACCAAAAGTTGTAACGACACTTTTTGCTATAGTTGTAAGCCGTGCGGTATGCGCGTGTTTCTCTCTCTCTCTCTGTGACATCTCTCAAGTTTTTTTCTAATAAATATGGATCTTTGTGTTTGTTTCTTTATTTATTTCTTCCTCCTTTGAATACTACTGGACCGATTGTGATGAAACTCGTTATGTGGATAGCTGGAAAACTGGATGCCGAAATTCAAATGGGATCGGGACCTATGCGGGTCAAACTGTTGGGCAAAGATAGTCACAAATTAAATAAATCCTAGTGCGTCTCTCCGAGACATCGTTCCTAGAATGCTGGCAACAATTCCCCTCTGGATAACCAGACTGATCTTAAACGAAAAAGGTTCTTCTCAAATCACCAGACATCTCGCCAAGACGCACGCCAATTGAGCAAAAAACCCTAAAAAATATTATATGTCAGAAGAGGGTTAGGTTAAAAGTCGTTTGCATGCCCTTTAAAAAAATATTGCCTAAAAAATTTTAAACATGATCTCTCTGAAATAATCTCTTAAAAACCTTCATACTCATTTACTTTTTTCTTTTTTAATATATTATGTGTTGTAGCGGCAACAGAAATACATATCCTGTTAAAATTTCAACTCTCTAGTTATCATGGTTCATGAAATACAGCCTAGTGACAGACAGATGGACGGACAGCTAAGTCTTAGTAATAGGCCGGCCGGCCGAGCACCAATGAAAAATGTATGTGCGCTAATTGACATTGCTCTTACGGTGAAGGAAATCATCGTGATGAAACCCGCGGCTTAGTTGGCTTCAGAAGTATTGCCAATTTCTGTCCTCTGGACATGGTCGACTAAATTGAGAGGGTAGTAGGTGCTGGGAAAGCCTACTCCATCCTCACACAAAATGGTTCCAATTAAAAAAGAGTCTAATTGCGGAAAACAGCCCGTATTCAAGTACAAGTAGGGTCCCGTTTTTATATTTTGGGTACGGAACCTTAAAAAGGTAGAGGCTTCAAGACCCCAAGACCCCAAAGTCTACAATAAACTAAATTAATTTACCTAAATCACTAAACGAAACTATCATCATTTGTGATAACTATCAGTCTCTTTTAACTAAACATTAGTAAATAAAATTGTATGAGTTTTATGAACTGCTAAATAATTACATTAACATTTAAATAGGTAGTTAAACGTCGAAAAACATGAAATAAAACAACCATAAAAATGCAAAGTGTTTTTAAATATGGTTCGTTGATACATACGAGCAACAAAATTGTGAAATATCGCATCAAAAAAGATCGGAGGTACCTAGACCTACTTACTTCTCATTACGCGTCAATGTACAATCAACGTTCAAAAGTACACCGCCATCGTAACGTTTTTTTTTGCCATTTAAAAGAAACTAAAAAAACATTCAGTAAATAACCTAGCACAGCGAAACCACTAAGATTTATAATTATGCTAAGTAGATTTAAATTTACGTCGATCTAGTTTAATATAGTTACAGGTAGGTATAATTTAACGATTGTAACGGTACTTACGACTACACACCGATTTGGTACTTACATTAGAGTTCAAACGGGATCTGGACAATCCTGTGCAGCACTATTTGAACATTATAACAACGTAACCTGTATCGAACCCACCTCGGTTGGTGTAGCGGGTGGCGGCTTATACCACTCACACAACTAAATACATAGCTAACATGTTGAAAATAGTAATCACACTGAGTACTTTTAATTCAAGTATTTGGTTTGTGTGTAACGTCTATTAGGAGGTCGTAAGTCCAATACTTGTTTATAGTATTATTGTAGCAAACTGATAGTGTACTTATGACGCATACTGTACCTATATCGTTTTTTTGGTGATAGTGTTCCACTTGCGCTTGTATGCTTAATTAAAACAAATACCTACTTTAATGTTTTTATTTCGGCTATTTTTTTTCGAACGTATTTTGTGTCTGTTTCGGTCGCGATCGTCTTTTGTTTCTTTAAGATCATCTTTGTACCTATTTCGATCGGCTTTTGTTGCTGTTTAGATTGTCTGTTGGTAATGTTTTGATCATCTTGAGTTTCTATAGCCTTTTCTTTCTGTTTCGATAATCTTTTGTTTCTATTACTATAGGCTTTTATTGCTTTGCCTTTTGTTCCTGTTTCTATCGTCTTTTGTAACCATTTAGGTCGTCTTTTGTTTCCATTTAGGTCGTCTTTTGTTTCCATTTAGGTCGTCTTTTGTTTCCGTTTCGATAGTTCTTTCATTTAATTGACCACGTGGTCACATTCGTATTTATAATATATCTAGGTTTATCTATACTATAATGTTTGTTTGTTTGAACGCGATAATCTCAGGAACTACTGGTTCGAATTGAAAAAATATTTTTGAGTTGGATAGTCCATTTATCGAGGAAGGCTATAGGCTACTTTTTATCCTGATATTCCTACGGGATCGGGAGTTACGCGGGTGAAACTGCGGAGCGCTGCTAGTAATTTATAATGGACATTATGGACATTTTTAATTTACTATTTTTGTATGGGTATTTATATGGGATTATTTTGTATTTGTATGGGATTATTTTATATCCTTTCAGATTCATTAGTTACTGCCGGAATCGTAAACCGACGATTTTGCAACTTTATACCAGCAACATTTAGATAAATAAAGTTACTCGTTTATGCACCTTAGCGAGATTTTCGTAAATGTCCATCTGAAACGGTGACAAATCGCAAATGTCAGATTGACAGTTGGCCTACTAACGCATTTAGTTTCGGTGTTTTGTTTTGTTGTTAAATATCAATAATTCGGCACGGCCCAATGCGGTCATTGAACGCAATAGTTTTATTTTGATTTTAAAACTTTGTTTACCTCAATCACCATATTTATTACGATACTGCGTTTTTACCCGCGTTAGTATCATTTAAAAGCGATATTGATTCTCTACAAATACATAATACATTATAGTTGCTACGAAGTACAAGCATTTTTTTACCCCTATACAGGGGAAATTAAAAATAAATTCTTAGTGCTCCCCTATGTCCTAAAAATCCCCATAACAAATTTCAGACCCGTAACTCTTATATTTTCAGAGATATCTTGATGACTTTTTCTCTTATAAAAAATGCTAAGTTTGATTAAAGTTTGACAATTCAAAGTGTGCTAAAAAATCAGGATTGAAATCAAGTTTTTAAGGTCACATAACTTAGATAAACTTAATTTTTCATTGGTAGGTATTACTTAAGATTCTGTCTGGTAAAATTCCGAATACTTTTTTCACCGGTTTGCTTGTACTGAGAATATTCTAGTCCTAAGTCATGGTCATTTAAATTGTCATGCTCTTTGAAATTACTCTATTATTTGAAGTAGGTATAAGCGAGGTAAATTCGTCTCGGATTTAAAATAGACACAATCTTCTATATTTAGCGCGTATGTAAATATAATTCGATTATTATATTTTCTTTGGAATCCATCTTGGATTTCTTTTACTTAAATACTCCTGGGTTCAAATTCTAGATTGCGTGTTACGAAATTCTAGTTGCAATCTGACAACTGAGAATTTGACATTGACAGTTGTAAATTATAACCTCAAAATTCGTAATTAATTTGCATTTTGAACACTTTAAAATACTTGTCTGTGGTTTTAAATTGTTGTTAATCAATTTAATGTATATTTTTGGTTCACGCCCGTCTGCTCCCGTACTCCCGTAATGGCCCCTCCACTCCCGACCGTCTTTTCCGAACCTTTTCACGCCAGTCGGCTCCCCTATGCTTCCCCAGGGGATTCTTCGGGAGTTGAACATGTTATAAATTTTATCCAGAAAGCACACGCGGCAAAAATGTACGAGTATGGTCGGTGAAAGATCTCCTTTTTAACCGACTTCAAAAAAGGAGGAGGTTGTATGTTTTTTTTGTTACTTATTTACACGAGCTTTGATAAATAAATCCGATTTCACACTGCGTCCTCAGAATATTTTTAAAAGTAAAAGATAGAATTTATACATTTTTAGTAAAATTAGCTTCACTCAGTGTGTTGCACCGGCGATAGGGCCGTCCTAATTATTTTTTTAATAATTCGGATTTCTAGCCAAATCGATCCTGGCATTCTCAAGTTAATGCATAACCAAGAGAAATAGGGATGTTTTAAAGAAATAATTTGATAATAAAATCCTATAATATTTGGTAAGTACGTCGTTGAATTGAACATCATCGTTGTACATAATATGCAATTGTATTACGTAAATGAAAACCAATACTCACCCATCGACAAATGACCAAAGTAATAGCAATCAAGATGAATGGTCTGACGTCATTGGGATTATACATTCGGAAGGTCGAGAGATGTAACAATACCTAATTTGTCTACCTCTAAATTGGCCCTTACGTGAGAGATTAGATCGCAATGCGACGAACTGACGTTCACTTCATTCTTTTTTTTTTCATTACTTTTAAATAATTGGATTAGGGTACATCTCGTCCACGGAAAAACTTATTTGCGGGTCAAAAGGCTACTTTTAAAAATGTGTATGTCTAAATTCGTCTTGAAGGAATATTTAATCGTTTAATCTTCACTACATAGTATAAAACAAAGTCGCTTTCTCTGTCCCTATGTCCCTTTGTATGCTTAAATCTTTGAAACTACGCAACGGATTTTGATGCGGTTTTTTTAATAGATAGAGTGATTCAAGAGGAGGGTTTATATGTATAATACATGCATAATATAGCCGTGCGAAGCCGGGGCGGGTCGCTAGTCTTATAATATAAAAATGAATCGCAAAATGTGTTGGTAAGCGCATAACTCAGAGAAGGTTCTTATGAAATAAAAAATTAAGAAAGTTGCGCAGGAAATTAATACGCGGGTGAAACCGCGGGGCGTAGCTAGTATAATATAAAAAGGAATCGCAAAATGTGTTGGTAAGCGCATAACTCAACAACGCCTGGACCAATTTGGCCAATTCTTTTTTTGTTGTCTTTGATATTGTCAAGAGAAGGTTTTTATGAAAGAAAATATTAAGAAAGTTGCGCAGAAAATTATTACGCGTGTGAAACCGCGGGGCGTAGCTAGTTTTTAATAAAAATAAGTAAAAATAATTCTTATTTGATGGTAGATTTAAAATTAAATACATGGTGTTACTAAAAATACTGGACATTACTAAAAATATTGCCTAAAAATGAAAGAGTTATTTTAAGTACTATTAAAGACCGTAAATTTTTATGTTTTGTTAGAATTTACCTACTTGAAAAATACATATAGTATGCGCAAAAAACATATTAGGAAATATTAATTACAGAAATAAAATCAGCCAGCGAAGTGAGCGACCGCAAAATTGTAGATTTTGTTAGAAAATTTGCCGTCAAATTAAGATTTTGGTGATAAGTTGTTAGTCTGGAGATTTTGTATTTTATTAGGAGTTGATAAATCAAGACATTTTTTGAAAATTAAGGCGAATCCAGCCCATTTTAACAGCCATGGGCTCTATTTTTGAATCACTCGTGTGATATAGCATCGTCGTATACCTACAAGTTATGCTCGACTTCCAGTCGCATGACATCAATTTTCTGTATTTTTGAATCGTTCGTCGTCGAAATTTAAATGTCAATTTTTTATTCGTTGTACGCAGAAAATTGAAAACCGGTAATTACCGAAGGACATCCGAAATAATCCCAAAAGATTTAATATTTTTAAAAGATCGCTTCACAATTTTTGACTATGATTGTTTGTTAATGTATGCTACCACTCGCCTTTCGGTGACGAGTGGTGGAGACCACTCGTTACGATCGAGCGATTCAAAAATAGCGAATTTCCGATGTAGTACGAATATCAGTAGAAATCGATCGCTCGACGCGGGGCGAACGATTCAAAAAATATTGAGGCCCATAATAGCACATACCTACCATAGCATTTACGTAAGAAGTGTTCAAGTAGTACAATTACATCAAAGAATATGTAGGTATCTATTTGTTATTATCCGTAGATATTATTACGGTACCTAACAATTGTATTAGATTACATAATTTTACTGTTGTTTTGTTTGGGATTTACTTATCTCTCTACAATGTATTGTTAGACGGATTTCATATAGACTTAGACCTTTTTTACCCTCTGCGCCCCGCGGTTTCACCCGCATAAGTCCTGATCCCGTGGGAATATCAAAATAAAAATTAGCCTATTGCCTTCCTTGATAAATGGACTATCCAACACAATTCGAACCAGTAGTTCCTGAGATTAGCGCGTTAAAATAAACAAACAAACTCTTCAGCTTTATAATAATAGTATAGATTGACCACGTCGGTAGGTAAAAAGGACTTAATCTAATTATTACAACATTTTAAGGTTTCCCCTTACGGATCGTTCAAACAAAACGATCTCCATGCACTAGGGGGGACGATAATTTTAAAAAAGATAGAAGTGTCTCGCGGAATCCCTATGCTCAGGGGAGACGTTAAGAGCTGAACTGTTAAGATTTTTTCAATCTTACCGTATCCCCTAGTCCAATGAAAACAGAAACAAAAAACGATAGAAAAAAAACAAAAGACGATCGAAATGGAAACAAAAGGCGATCGAAAAGATATACCTACAAAAGTCGATCGAAATTTAAACTCCAACCATTCTATACTTACTTATTCTAAGTTATTTTTCTTTTTTCAAAAGTATTTTAGTCTTAAGTAGAACAATGTTATGTATTACCATAATATATGTAAGTAAATAGGTACAAAGAAATTGTTCAAAACAGGTGTTATTTACATTATTCGTTGTAGAACAAACTCGTTATGTAGCCATTAGCCTTTTTATCTAGGTAATTAGACCTA
The DNA here is from genome assembly GCA_951213275.1 of Idaea straminata. Lineage (NCBI taxonomy): Eukaryota > Metazoa > Arthropoda > Insecta > Lepidoptera > Geometridae > Idaea > Idaea straminata. Next base: position 7,305,482 of record OX577870.1, read on the forward strand.
CTATGAATTATTAGGTAATTAAAATACAATTATAAGGGGTTTAGTAATAACCGATTTTTATTATCGGTATTTAAATTTTTGTTTATGAAATTACTAAGGTAGGTCCTAACCTAACTTTGTAATTAGTTATAAACCAATAACCCTGTATTTTTTGTTGTTCGCAGCTAGTTACCAATAACCCTGTATATTTTTGTCAACAACAAAATACACTAGCTGCGCTCCACGGTTTCACCCGCGTAAGTCCCGATCCCGTGGGAATATCAAAATGAAAAGAAGTCTGTAGCCTTCCTCGTTAAATGGACTATCCAACACAAAAATATTTTTTCAAATCGAACCAATTGTTCCTGAGATTAGCGCGTTCAAACAAACAAACACTTCAGCTTTATAATATTAGTATAGCCTTAAATAATTAAGGCTATTCTGTACCTTAACAATAAACGGTACCTTAAGGTGAAAGAGTACCGGCGCTCTCTCCATACAAAGGTAGTCGACTGTTTCCTTCCTGGATAATAACACTATAGCATTTTTTTTGCATTAAACCTATAACTGCCATGACTATGCCCCTATGTCATGATTTTTATCATTTTCTAATTATCATAGAAATTAAGATTTAAAAATAAAAAAAGACATATGGGCATGGTCATGGCAGTTTTAAGTTTTATGCAACAAAAATATTTGCTATAGTGTAATTATCCAGGGAGGAAACAGTCGACAACGTTTTTATGGAGAGAGCGTCGGTACTTTTTCCTCTCAATCAACTTTTGTTCTACGACTTATGGAAATTAAAACACTTTTGACGTAATAACGTCTTATAAATCGATGAAGCGTGACGTCATGCGTTACGTTATTGACAAGGTAACCATGGCAACGTATTGAAGTATGCAAAATGCATAGAAATCGGGTTAGTATCAGACGGTCTAAAACACAACAAGTCAAGTCGCCAAATGCGGCAACTTGTCTCAAAATCATGTGGACTAATTTGCAACTAGTCTTCAATGTAAAGTCGTCTATGAAGCAACTCGACATAAATCATGCTGACAAATTTGTCCAATTTGTCCAAAAAAAAGCAATTTGTCCGAAAAGTAAACGGTTGTCATAGCTTATCGCCTTCAATGTTCGTACCTTTATAATGTGTCAGGTTCTGTTGACATGATAGGATAAGGATAGTAACGTATGTTTTTGAATTTTTTTAAGATATGTTTATTTGAAAATTAGCTATGTATAAATAATAATAAATATTACAGGAAATTCCACACATCGCCATCTAGCCCCAAGTTAAAAACTAAACTTGTGTTATGGGTGCTAGACAACGGATATACTACATAAATACTTTTCTTTTTTTTTGTAAATATATACATATAATACATAGAAACAACCAGACCACAGACTAATATCTAAGCATAAAATACGTGTCTGAGGCGGGAATCGAACCCGCAACCCTGTGTTTGGCAGTCCGGCATGGTGACCATTGTGCCAACAGGGTCGTCAAAATAAAAATATACAATGTGTTTCGATATCGGGATTGTAATAAGAAAGAAAGGGAACCCCCCTTTCTTTCTTATTACAAGTTCTATAAGTCTAGACGACGATTTTTTTTCTAATTTTTTTTTTATCTGAAAATTAGTTGGTTTTTGGACTTAAAGGTCATTGACCTTGTTTTTACGAAAAGATTAAGTAAAATTCAAAAAATGAATACCTATTCAAAATTAAATTTATACATTTTATATGGAATAGAAATTCACTGACTCACTCACTGATCACGAAAACTCGGAAACTACAAGTTCTAGGAGTCTTAAATTTTGCATAGGGGTCAGAAGGGTCTTAGAAGCTCACTAAGACGGGATTTTGCGAATATGTATTCTGACACCAACGCGGGTAAAACCGCGAGGCGTAGCTAGTTTTAATTAATATTCATGCGTAATCAAAACAGCGTGTATTAAATATGACACGGTGCGTATTCGTATTTATAATTCAGGTATTGTTAATCCAAATATTTAGACAGCGATCGGGCGGCGTAACCGGCAATAATCGGCGCAGGCGCAGGTGTTGTGTTTGTACGAATTTATACACACATATTAAGCACGATAGAGCGTAAAACTCTGATAATTTCGTGGGAATATTTACAATAAATTTGACTGTACTTGTACTTGTATAAGGGCTGATTTAGTTTGGTCCTTTTTGCGTAGGGATGGCCAGCACATATACTGCCCTCTCAGCTTAGTTGACCGTGTCCAGAAGAAATCACTTATCAATACTTCTTGTTAAGATCATATTAATCTTCTTTTTCCCAAATGTAGCTATGAACGCTTTATGAGTGTCTGTTTTTATTTAAAAAACAAAAAGAACCGAACTAATTGCTCAATAGTTTCTCTTCTATTGCGATGACAATGTCAAATTGCATTTCAACAATGACAAGTAGGTTGAATACTTTTTTTGTTTAAGATGCATAATAATTGTTGCACAGAAAGTCGTTGTGTTGTTATGACGCGAATGAGAATAAAAAATGTTAACAATTTGTTCTTTTTAGGGTTCCGTACCTCAAAAGGTAAAAACGGAAACCCTTATAGGATCACTTTGTTGTCCGTCTGTCTGTCTGTCTGTCAAGACCTTTTTTCTCAGGAACGCGTGGAGGTATCAAGCTGAAATTCATATCAAATACTCAAGTCTATGGTCTCTTGGAGCTGTGAAAAAATCAAACTTCTAAGTCAACGCGATCAAAAGATACTCCCGTTTATGCCGCAAATTTTCGACACTCGCAAGGGAATCAAAACCTACAGGGTACTTCCCGTGAACTCAGAATCTTGAAATTTGGTATGAAGCAACGTCTTATAGCAGAGATATAGGAAAAATTGCGAAAAGTATACATTTTTAGTTATATCATATAATAAAAATATTTTTAATAATTTTAAACTTACTACCCCTTTCCTCATGAACGCGTAGTGGTATTATATTGAAATTCATATCAAATACTCAAATCTATAATACCTTTAAGCTGTAACAAAATCAAACTTCTATGTCAACGCAATCAAAAGAAACAGGAATTAAAACCGCATATTTTGAAACTCGCCACTACTCGCAAGGGAATCAAAACCTACAGGGTACTTCCCGTGAACTCAGAATCTTGAAATTTGGTACGAAGCAACGTCTTATAACACAGATAAAGGAAAAATTGCGAAAAGCATAAATTTTTAGTTACATCATATAATAAAAATATTTTTAATAATTTTAAACTTATTACCCCTTTACTCATGAACGCGTAGTGGTATTATATTGAAATTCTTAACAAATACTCAAGTCTATAATATCTTTAAGCTGTAACAAAATCAAACTTCTACGTCAACGCAATCAAAAGATACAGCAATTAAAGCCGCATATTTTGAAACTCGCAACTACTCGCAAGGGAATCAAAACCTAAAGGATACTTCCAGACGACCTGGAATCTTGAAATTTGGCATGAAGCAACGTTATAAAGTACACATATAGGAAAATATTATCAAGGATATAATCCTCTAATTTATAATATGCTTGTCTACATAGTGTGCGTTTTATGCATGTTTTAAATTTTGTCTCGTTCAGTTGTAGAATCCGCAGTGGTATTTTATTATAAAATTTTACACAATTCCCCATAAAAGAATTTCGTACCTTAGCCAATCTAAACCAAGATTGATCCAAATTGTGCCTATTTCTAGTATTAAAATTATGTCTATCACTTCTCTTCTTAAAGAGATGAAGATTTTTCCGAACATACATAATGTTTTCATATATGTATTGACAAGGTACCGTCAGCTTTCCACATTGTTATGTTATGGATTTCATTTAGCAATAAAAATACCATAACTTTTACTTATATACCTACAGGTTTGTACGGAACCCTCGGTGCGCGAGTCTGACTCGCACTTGGCCGGTTTTTATTTCATAGAATGTCAGCATTAATCTGTTAAACTTATGAGAATTTTAACTCTATTTCATAAAAATTAAAAAAAATTAAATCTGATTCCCAGTAGTTATTCCGTGCTTCGGAAGGCACGTTAAGCCGTTGGTCCCGTTTGCTACCTCTAGAAGCAGTCGTTAGATCAAGTTAGAGGCCTTAAGCCGATCTGAAAACTCTAACAATAGGTGAGCCACACCACTATACGAGCAGAAGAAGAAGTAACTATTTAATTTTTATTTTATTATTATTGTATTAGGTAATTAAATTAATTTAAATTCACTTTCCTAGCCATGGTGAGATGAACTTTTTATTACTTACTCTATTTTGTGTGTTTTTTTTTTTTTTAATATTGCAGGACATTCCACACAGCGCCATTTAGCCCCAAGTTAAGTAACTAGATTTGTGTTATGGGTGCTAGACAACGGATATACTACTTATATACTGATTATAATTATTATGTAAATACATTCAGATAAATAAATTACGTTTACAAAATAAAACCAATATAAAATGTGTATAGAAAACATTGTAATCCTATTTAGATGTGAATAGAAAGTACTCCCGGACCTTACCTAAAAAATGTGTATTTCTGGAACAACACATCATAATATCCAGATTATAGGGAATTGCCAAAATGTGTCAATACCATCATTTGCCTTACAGGGCCTACATATTTTCAGTAAAGGAATATAAAATTCTCAAACTTTTAATTAATATTTTAATTAAGAGGAAGGGGTACCGGGGGCTCTCTCCATACAAACGTAGTCGACTGTTTCCTCCCTGGATAATGACACTAGAGCAAATATTTTTGTTGCATAAAATTTATAACTGCCATGACCATCAGTTTCGTTTTTGAAATCTTAAATTCTATGATAATTAGAAAATAAAAAAAACCAAAACATAGGGGCATAGTCATGGCAGTTATAGGTTTTATGGCACAAAAATATTTGTGCTAGTGTCATTATCTAGGGAGGAAACAGTTGACTACGTTTGTATGGAGAGAGCGCCGCCTGTTACTCTTAAGTACCATTTTTATTTTCATTCAAATATATCACATAAAAGGAATTACAGTATTATTTTTGCACTGTAGAAAAGTTAGTTTCAACATACGACTTTGTTTTTTTGTAAAACTAGCTTTCATTCGCGACTTCTTTCACGTAAAGGTTACATTTTCCAAAACCCATTCTTAGCCGATTCTTACGTCTTAGTAGCTAAATGTGTGCCAATTTTTAGCCTGAACCGTCCGTTGCTTGGTTTGAACTGTGCGTTAGTATGAGTCAGGACATTGCATTTTTTATTTATAGATTTTAAAAAAGGTTCAAATTGATTTAAATTCCAAACATTGCACAATTCTCTGCGGTAGTAACTAATTAAAATAAAATTGGATTTGCAATTTGCCATTACAAGACAATCTATTTTCGGACGGTAATTTGCAATAATAATTGACGTTTTAGTTTTTTTTTTCTTTAAGTGCTATTGTTTACAGAATAGTATTACCTAATTAGCGTTTTTGATTGTAGCCAAAAAATTTTTTCAAATTGAAATTGAAATATACATTTGGCATTTATAAGATGAAAAAATGCATGATAAGTCTATTTTTTTACGTTATCCTTTTCAAAATAATACAAGTTTAAGAGAACTATTAAAAAAAATAGTTTCACAAAAACTTCATTCACAAAGCTACCGATCATAAATATCCGTCTGTGCGATTAAAAATCCGAATCCATGCATTTCTTCAACAAAAGATGGTTTGAAGAAATTCCCATTGTACCAAAGTCCGCCTGCGCTTTCCTTTTTTTTCTTTAAAATCTCATTCACTACAAAAGCCGATAAAAAAAAGCACACCAAAAATTTTAAGGTACTCACTTATTGATGCACTGCCACTGGTTCCTTAAACTAGATCACAGTTGAATGGTAACTTTAACTAACACTCACTTAAAATACACTTAAATAAAAAAAAACTTTTATACAATTATTATTTACACTGTGTTTGTGAACTGCAGCTCGGAAATTAATTTACATTTTCGTGCGGCGGCGGGCAGGTGCGTTCCGCGTGGCGGTACGGGTAATACTAGTCAGATGGTGTTCACATGTTGACTTATAATACTTTATCAGGTGGACTGCTCAATCCGATAGATTGATATGATAAGACCAATCCAATGTAAATTATAAGACAGTACGATTTGAGCCGTGGTATGAGACGGTACGGATTTAAGCAAACCGGTTCCGCAGTTCATCGGTCTCGAAAGAAGCCGTGTGAATTTTAAATTAAAAAAAAAGAACCGGTATCGTTCGAAATTAATAAAACACGATTGCAATTTGTTTTGACTGTTTATTTGTTTTTTTCTTGATTTATTAGGTTTTAGATTATAATTTGTTGATAACAGATTGCATTTTTTAAGCTTTACTTTATTGTAAAAGCTTTTTAGTAAAAAAAAACAATCCGAGCATTGATTTATTGATCTACCTTGCATTTAAAAGATATCAATTTGATTTTGACATATTGTTTGACGATTTAGGACGTCTAGACGAACAACTTTTGTTCTACAACTTTGAAAGTTTTGACTTTTTTTATTATTTTGAGGTTATGATTACTCAAAAAACTCTGCTGTACTATTTAACACATTGGTTAATGGACTTTATTTCCAAAAACAGCTGACATTCTAGTATAACATACACTTTCGAAAAAGTTTTGACGTTTAGAACTACCCCCTTTCGTATTACAATACCCTTTTCGAAACATTATATTATGTAGAAATCATTAAAGGTAGCAGCATGAATTATCACGTTTAATGATGGACTGAATAATTGTTGGTTCGAACTCTGTACTACAAAAAAAGAATCATCTGAATTGGTTGAACCGTCTTCGAGCAATCGAAAAAAAATATACTCTATAAACGCGAGAAATTGAGATCCTCCTCCCTTTTTCAAGCCGGTTAAAAATAATATTTGCGTACTAAAACTTGTACGGTGAAATAAATATTGAAATACTAGCTGCGCCCCGCGGTTTCACCCGCGTAAGTCCCGTAGGAATTGACTCTAGAAAACGTTTGTATGGGAAACAGAAAAGGGCTGTTTTTAGGGTTTTCCCGGAAATTATTCGATTTTTTCTCGCCTTTTAAACCTTCCCTAGACCTCCACGAACATTTCAAGACTAAGATAAGATAAATCCGTTCAGCCATTCTCGAGTTTTAGTGAGACTAACGAACAGCAATTCATTTTTATATATATAGAAGATGTAATTAGAAATTGTGTAGGTAACTAATGAAAGAAACATTTACTTATTGAGTCTTTTTTGGAGCAATGGGAATAAACCATTTATGGAATGGTTTGAAAATAAAAAGCTATAAATCTGACCATCTTTTTACCAGAGTAGGTAATATTAATCTGACCATCTTTTTACCAGAGTAGGTAATATTAATCTGACCATCTTTTTACCAGAGTAGGTAATATTAATCTGACCATCTTTTTACCAGAGTAGGTAATATTAATCTGACCATCTTTTTACCAGAGTAGGTATATTTCATTTAGCGTTTTTATTTTATTTAAAAATAAATTGTCATACAGTTCTGCCAAAGACTTCGTCTTTTTTTTTATTAGATCGTCTTTTGTTTATATTTCGATCGCATTTTATTTATTTTTACCTTGGATTAGGGGGTGAGATTGAAAATATCTTATTCGGCTCGACACTCCGATCTAATTTTAAATTAGCTCTTATTGGACCGATTTCGATCGTTTTTTGCCTTGGTCTTGGGGCTCCGATAAGAAAGAAAATAGCTCTTATTGGGCCGATTTCGATCGTTTTTTGCCTTGGTCTTGGGGCTCCGATAAGAAAGAAAATAGCTCTTATTGGGCCGATTTCGATCGTTTTTTTGCCTTGGTCTTGGGGCTCCGATAAGAAAGAAAAAACTCGTGGGGGGGGGGGTGATGTGTTGAAAGCTTCAACCATTTACTCTAAGGTCGACAAAGTCAACCGACACTCGAAATTAAATTTTTTGAACTGACTTTAAAAACAGACGGACAAGAAAATCCTACTTCCTACTAATATTATTAATGTGAAAGTTTGTGTGTGCGCGTATGTGTGTGTATGTTTGTTACTCTTTCACGCAAAAACTACTGGACCGATTGCGATGAAACTCGGTATGTAGATAGCTGGAGACTGGATTAACACATGGACTACTTTATATCCCGATATTCCCACGGGATCGGGACCTACGCGGGTGATACTGCGGGGCGCAGCTAGTGATCTTATAAAGGGTTATTTTTTTACCTTTTGAGGAACGGAGACCTAAAATGGAGAATCTTTTCGACTCTTCACTTTTCCATTCTTCGCTTTTTTATGTAATGTCTTTAAACTTTTATTTTCAAATGCACGTGTCCACAATTAAAAATAATCAACGTAACAAATTATATTTGTTTGTTTATCGATTAGATTCGAATCGATTCAATAATTTGATTAGTTTACCTACCTTTTTTGAAATAATGCAAAAAACATCATTTATTTTAATAACAAAACGTAGTGATTACCTATCTATACTAATATTATAAAGCTGAAGAGTTTGTTTGTTTGTTTGTTTGTTTGAACGCGCTAATCTCAGGAACTACTGGTTCTAATTGAAAAATTCGTTTTGTGTTGGATTGGCTATTTATCGAGGAAGGCTATAGGCTATTTTTATCCCGATATTCCCACGGGATCGGGAGTTACGCGGGTAAAACCGCGGAGCGCTGCTAGTCATAGTAATAATAGTAGTAGTATTGTATTTACAAAAGAGAAATATATACCGGTCACCATTACACAAGCGTAGTTGCTAACCTTGGGGATAAATAGCGCTGTGTGAAGTATTCTTCAATATTTATTTATAACTATTGTTATATCCTTGTTTTGCCATATAAAATAAAAATATATCTAGGAAAATTTAAGGTAAAAAAATTAAAAAAAGATGTTTGATTCTCAGACCTAACGAATATACACAAAAAGTTTCATACAAATCGGTTCAGCCGATTAGGTGGAGTTTGGCAACTAACACCGCGTCACGATTGACATCAATATTTAAACGATACTAACGTCACTCAAGTGTTTTGCCTTGAAGCCCGGAGCTTCTTCACTAAAACTTTGTAGAAAAGTGTTGTTTTTAGACATTTTCAGGCAATTTTTCAAATTTCTCTCTCCGTAAGAACTATCCTCGAACTTTAGGAAATATTCTAAAAATAGAATCAGCGAAATCGGTTTAACCGTTCTCGAGATTTGCGCTTACCAACACATTCAGCGATTCATTTTTCATATTAAAAGAAGATAATAGCGCTCTGCGGTTTCACCTCCTGTAACTCCCGATCCCGTAGGAATATCAGTATAAAAAGTAGCCTATGTTATTTCCAATAAATCAATGTATTCTCATACCAAGTTTCATCAAAATCGGTCCAGTTGTTTAGGAGCATCTATATTATATTAGTGTTGATGACGATAACTGCTAATTGTGTGGAACTGCGTTTTCACGTATCTACTGCAGCTGCGTCCCCAATACAGCCATTCCGATTTTTTTAAATATTTTATCGCACGATAAATACTCATTATATTTTCAATACAAAACGTTAGAAAATTCCATGGGTAAGATTTGAAACAAGAAGAAAAAAGGTACAGGCGGCAAAAAAAATTCAAGTTCAAAACATTTCAATAAAAACAATTATAAAACTCAACAGTGTGTCTGCACTTTTGTTGCCTGATTGTACAATATTGTAGGTACAGTCGGCTGCATAATTACAGCTATCGGTAGAGTATATTGGTATATTGGAATGTTTACATTCTAATAATTTTTGTTTGATAAATTGATGAGTTAGAACTAAAGTTAGACTTTAAACTTCACATAAAGCAACAAAATCTTGCTTGTGTTGAAAACATTCCTATAACAGCCGTTTTGGAGCTCTATGGTGGGTCTGCAATTATGCAGCCGACCGTACATACCCAACATACCTTGCAACTAGGGTTGCCAATCTTACTATAAATATTGCAAAAAATCTTCAGATCTCACATTACGCGGGACTATCGAGGGAGATTGAAAATGTAATAAAGTCGAAGACGACGTAAAGGCAAATCCTACATTTTTTATCCGACCGTGGTACTTGATGGCTCAAATTGAAGCTGAATTCAACCCCAAGATACTTCACTTTATTCCGATTTTTGATTAAGCGTCTGGGAAAAAGTTATTACATATTTTGTGAACCAAGACATTAATTGACGTAATAACGTCTATTAACTAATTAACATTGCTCTTACGGTGAAGGAAAACATCGTGATGAAACCCGCGGCTTAGTTGGCTCCAGAAGTATTGACAAGTTCTCTCCTCTGGACATGGTCGACTAAGCTGAGAGGGTAGTAGGTGCTGGGCAAGCCTACTCCATCCTCACGCAAAAAGGACCCAATTAAAAAGGGTCTAGTTGCGGAAAAAAGCCCGTATGCATACATACATACAACGTCTATTAAATCGTTGAACACCGGCAGCGCTCACAAAAAAGGTGACGTCATCGCTCACGTTCCGTTTTTGACAAGGTAATTTACAGACAACCATTTGTAAAGTTTCAAGTTTCGAGTCTCAGGAGCCCAACCGCGGTTATTGCGTCGGCTTCAAGCCTACGTCGATATCCCAAACCACGTTTCACACTGGGCGGAATTTTAAGCCTGCCTTTCATAAAAAGTTTGAAAAATTAGGTTGTTTTTTCGTGTGTTTTAAGTATGCAGGGTTTTTGGGAACATCAAACCATTAAAAAATAAGTGATTCCGGTTGTTATTTAAAAAAAATAACAAAGTCAAATTTTGTGGTGTTTTTTAAAAATAACATAACCAGAATTACTTATTTTTGAATGTTTTGATGTCCCCGACAATCCTGCATACTTAAAACACACGAATAAAACAACTTAATTTTTCAAAAATCCTATGTAAGGCGGGCTCAAAATTCTGCCCAGTGTGGGGCGCGGGTCAGCATAAGTCGACGCGTTGGTTTGAAGCCGACGCACTTATCGCGGTAGAGCCCCAGGTCTCGTATCGTCCGTAAACCGACTTTACAGACAATCTTTTTTTTTATTAGGTACAAAATTTTGGAGATTTCTCAAAAAGTTACTAGCCGATTTTCATTATTCAAAAACTATACGATAAATTTGAGCCTTTAAGATCTTTTTGACACCTCTTGCACCTACGTACAGTCGGCTGCATAATTGCAGCCCCCGTTAGAGTCCTAAAATTATTATTATTGGCATGTTTTCATTCTAATAATTTTTGTTTGATAAATTGATGAGATTGAAGACTTTAAACTTCAAATAAAGCAGTTTTCTAGAATCTTGCTAGTGTAGAAAACATTCTTATAACAGCCGTTTTGGAGCTCTACGGTGGGTCTGCAATTATGCAGCCGACCGTATATCTCAAAGTCGCATTTTTCTCTAATCTGGCTACAATGATTTGAAAAAATTTAAATGTTAAAAATAATTGGCAACCCTAATAATACTTGATAAGTAAGCTTAACTTACTTATCAAAAAATACTTAGGTATACGTCAATAAAAAAAATTGATTAAGTCCTGACTTTAAGTAGTCATTTGTGATAAAAAAATATCGATAAAATCAATAAAAATAATATCAAATTGGCAATATTTTGTAATTCTATAATTCCTATATTTATATTTATTGCAGTTATTACATTTTGAATTATTATTGGGGCTATTTGTTTTAAAAAGAAACAGTTTTATATGGTTACCAAGTTTTTAACGTTTTATTGTAAGATTAATCAGTTCTTTGCTTTGGAATTTTCCAAAAAAACACTGATAAGTTATTTCAATCCTAAACTAACATTTAAACGATATTTCTATTTGCCCGAAAATTCGTTTTAGTTTCGTTTAAAAAGGAACCCTTAGAATATCACTCACTCTATCTGTCTGTCCGTGTGTCACCACCGATTTTTTTTTAGATTTTCGTAAAAATTGCACTGTTAGAAATCTAATCTATACATATAAAATGCTTTGTCCTGAACTACTGACTGACGGATCAACGCACAGCCTAAACCGCTGATCGTAGAGACCTGAAACTTGGAGGGTGTGTTCTTTGTATGACGTAGGCACCGGATAAGAAGGAGGATTTTCAGAAATTCTACCCCTAAGGGGGTGAAAAAGGAGGGCAAAGTTTGTATGGGACAACGTGATTCCTTGGTCCATTTTCGACTTCTACGCGGATGAAGTCGCGGGCAAAAGCTTATTGATAAATATAATTAAATATTGCAGGCCATTCCAAATAGCGTCATTTAGCCCCAAGCTAAGTAACTAGTCTTGTATTATGGTGACCGGAGATAGAATACTTAAGTACATAAGTACTTTTCTTTTGTAAATATAATAATAATATACTTACATACACACACTCAGACCGGAAACAAATATCTGTACAAATTTTCTTAAGGCAGGACTCAAACTCGCAAGTTTATCACTTGCGAGGACTCAAACTCGCCCCCCCCCCGTGGGTTCCCGCCTTGTCGTGGCGGGGGGGCTTAGTAACCGTGGCCTTGCCAACCACGGTGAAGCCAAGAGGAACCCAGGGCCAAGCCAGGCAGGTGGAGCTGGCTAGCCCGAGAGGGACCGCTCCACCGACTTCCCCGCAAAGTCCGGTCTGAGCGGTACGAGAGGTAGGTCGCAGTGCTGTATGGGCGGTACTGCGACTGAGGCGGGTTGCGGTGTAGTATGGGCTGCACCGCAACTGAGGAGTAAGGGCCACGGCGGGAGAGGGTTGCCGGTATTGCGGTGACCCGTTTCCCCTACCTTCCGTGGCCCTGACGGGGCCGCCACCGTTAGATGGCGGACGCGGTGGGGTCGCAGAGGAAGAGGACTGCCGGTGTGTTGTTGCCGCTTTCCCTGTCCTCTGCGACCGGAGTGGCTGGCGATGGGGCTACTTAACTGACCCATCGCAGGGGACCATGGGCGTCCAGAGATGGGGCTGTCTGGCGTCCATCCGCTTGGTCCCCGAGAAGGAGGTTGCGACGTTCCACGTGTTCTGGTGCGTCGCAACAAGGGGGAGGGGCGAAAGCCTAAGAGGAGGGTTCTCACGGACAAATGCCGTCGGGGCTGCTGATGAATGCGAAAGTGATGCCGGTAGCCCCGACAATAGGCATCGAGACGGAGCACCCTGGGGTTTTAGTCGGTTGGAGCCCGACATAACCACTTCGTTGGCCCCAACAACGGAGTGGTACCCGACCGGGTTTCCCCAGGACAAAAAAAAAGGACTCAAACTCGCAAGTTTATTACACAAAGGGTCTCGTACAATCATAATTTGTTGTTATAGCAGCAACAGAAATACATTTGACGACCCAGTTGGCACAATGGTCACTATGCCGGACTGCCAAACACAGGGTTGCGGGTTCGATTCCCGCCTCAGACAAGTATTTATGCTTAGATATTTATCTGTGGTCTGGTTGTTTCTATGTATTATAATAGTATATGTTTACAAAAGAAAAGTATTTAAGTAGATATCCGTTGTTTAGCACCCATAACACAAGTCTAGTTACTTAGCTTGGGGCTAGATGGCGATGTGTGGAATGTCCTGCAATATTTATTATTATTTATTTTATTTATTATCTGTGAAAATTTCAACTGTCTAGCTATCACGGTTTATAAGATACAACCTAGTGATAAACAGACGGACGGATCTTAGTAAAAGGGTCCCGTTTTTATCCTTTGAGTAAGGAACCCTATTCATAAGTTTTTTGTTTGTTCCCTCTTAGCGATTACAAGAAGAGTTTTACAATAAAGAACAATTGTTAAAAATAAAATGTGTTTATTTTGAGAAACGGAAGTCTTTTTTTATGTTTCAAGTTTAAATTCAGTAAGTATCTTCATGAAAACATGTACCTTTCAGCTTAAGGTGAAAGGGTACCGGCGCTCTCTCCATACAAACGTAGTCGACTGTTTCCACCCTGGATAATGACACTAGCACAAATATTTTTATTGCATAAAACTGCCATAACTATGCCCCTATGTCTTGTTTTTTTCATTTTCTAATTATCATAGAAATTAAGATTTAAAAAAACAGTGGCGTGGTCATTTGGTCATGGCAGTTATAAGTTTTATGCAACAAAAATATTTGAACTAGTGTCATTATCCAGAGAGGAAACAGTCGACTACGTTTGTATGGCGAGAGCGCTCGGTACCCTTTCCTCTTAAATACGTAAATATAGACATACTAGCTGCGCCCCGCGATTTTACCCACGTGAGTTCCGAACCCGTGGGAATATCAAAATGAAAAGTAGCCTTCCACGATAAATGGACTATCTAAATCAAAAATATTTTTTTCAATTCCAACTAGTAATTCCTGAGATTAGCGCGTTCAAACAAACAAACTCTTCAGCTTTATAATATTAGTATAGATAATAGAGATTTCGTTTTTAATTAAAGTGGCGGGGCCCTTAAAATTACCCGCAGAGCTGTCTGTCTGTCCCTATTTATGCATAGATATTAAATAGTACGCAACGGATTTTGATGCGGTTTTTTTTAAAGATAGAGTGATTCAAAAGGAAGATTTAGTATCAACAAAACTTTTTTAAATGTCTTATTTATAAATGTGTTACGACGTTTTAGTTTGTACTCTGTATTTGCCATAAGGTCTTCAGAACATAAGTGGAGGCATTGACATCTAAAAGGAAACAATGGTAGGAAATATTTTAAGAAATTATGTATAGGTTGGTACATGTATGTATGTTTGTTAGTCATAGACTCACTTAAGATGATCACATACTACATAATTACATTTTTTGGTCAAATTTTCGTTCCTTTTGTTTCTATTCTGACCGTTTGTTCCTTTTCCGTTTTGATCGCCTTTTGTTTTTTTATCTGCGGCTCTATTTTTAATCGCTCGTCGTATACAAGTCATGCTCGACTTCCAAGTCGCATGACAACAATTTTCTGTATTTTGGAATCGTTTGACGTCGAAATTTGATATATCAATTTTTTATTCGTTTTACGCAGGAAATTGAAAACCGGTAATTACCGACGAACATCTGAAATAATCCTAAAAGATTTAAGATATTTGTCAAAGATCGGTTCCGAATGTTTGACTATGATTCTTACACTCGCCTGTTGGCGACGAGTGGCGGAGACACACGCGCTCGATGCGGGCCCAACGATTAAAAAATAGGGCTATCGACCAGTTGGTAAAGAAATTCCTTCATTTGTTACATTCGTGATTCGGCAGAATCAGTTCATCAATGTTTAGAGAAAAAAAGGATTAATGAGTGTAACTTAAGCTTTTAAATGCTTTAAAAATAAATAAAAAAATAACAAATTATGAAAAAAAGAAATACTTGGGTATAATTACACAAAAAATAAACACAAAATTTGTAAGTATTAAGAGGCGACAATATCTACTTCTTTTTGTATGGAAAAGTACGCCGTATGTAGGTAATCCTCTTAAGAGAAGGAAACAAATAAATAGATATAGAGTATGACAAACATATCCGTTATATACGTCAATAGAAAAAGATATTAGTCATATTTGATAGACTTTATCAATTGCATAGAATTAATTACGAAATCTGAAATTCCTATCTAGATAAGTAATATGGTACCTGCGGATAATAAGGACCACCGACATATTAATAAATAAACAAACTTTCAAATTTATAATAATATAATAGTTAGGAAAAATTTGTTAAAGAGTTGGGTGATAGGATTAGGGGGAATGGGGGTGACACCCGCTCCGGCTCGTTTCTGGCGCAGAGGTTAGCCATCGCCATTCAGCGTGGCAATGCTTCTAGCATTATGGGAACCTTTACGCCGGGTATGATAAGGGGCGGGTTATTTGACTAACTGGTCACTTCATTTTTTGTATTTATAATGGTAAATATGTATGTATTTTTCTAGTTATTTATTTAAATTAAATTTTAACTTTAGTTAGGGTCTTAGAATAGTAGTTAGGGTCTTAGAATAGTAGTCAGGGATTTCTGTTTGCTCAGTGAAATCCCTTCGAAGAAAATGCGTCAACTTTACAGGTAATTCTACAAGTTTTCCTAAATAATTGTTATACAAATCACGTCCACCTATGAAGTATACAAATATAGTTCGACCAACTTATCTGATTTGTACGCGGAATGGATTGAACCGGAAAAACCTGGGGCTGACTGCGGGAAGATACCTGCGCATTAGGCTCCATAGAATTTAAGGCCAGGTGCAAATAAAGCTACCAAAATCGACCTTTGTTTTAAGCAACTCTAAGTAATCAATTACCCTTTTTTGGAATTTGGATATAAATGGATATTGTAGTTTAATAACCATATTTTTGTTTATTGTGGTTAAAAACATGATATGAACAACTTCGTTCGATAAAAAAAAATGTTAGAAAACAGAGAATTATTAGATCGTTTATCGGGTTTTATTCAAAAATAGTTAACGTTTGTTTCTAAAAATGAATCAAATGATAGGTTTTGACCTCTAGGAACTATATTTGTGGATAATAATGCTAAAATGTTTTGCATATCGATCAAAAATAACAGTTAGCACGCAGCACTACGTCTTTGCGAGCGGGGGCTAAGGTAATGTGAATACCTACACACGGTACTGGAGGAGCGCCTTAAGGCCAATTATGACCTGAAAACACCTATCCCTCTCCTACACGCGCGCCGCTCGATGACTCTCTCCCTTTCCCCCGCGCGCCACGAAATTACCGTTTAACTATGTTTTATGTAATTTAAAAATACTAACATCTATTTTACTGAAAAACTATCTGTACTACCTTATGTGATTTGATGTAAGGTTCATGAATATATAAATTTTTGTTTTTTTTCTTTACAATCGTCGGTAATATTTTAATTTTTAATGTTATACGTGGTTATACTTAAACAAAATATTTTGTAACTGTACCTAGAAGCCGTCTCCTGAAAAAAAAATGTTTTTGGAACGACGTTATGGAACAAAGTTCCTTATCGCTCGTTGCGAAAGGGGACTAGACGGAAAAAATTAAGACCAAAAGTTGTAACTACACTTTTTGATTTTATTACAATTCCTTCAACTAATTAATCGAAAGAAACTTCTTCCCATCCGGGTGTACAGTCGGCTTCATAATTGCAGCCCTCTATAGAGTTCAAAAAATACTATTATTGGAATGTTTTCATTCTAATAATTTTTATTTGATTAATTGATGAGCTTTAAACATCACCTAAAGCAGGTGCCTAGAATCTTGCTCGTGTTGAAAACATTCTTATAACAGCCGTTTTGGAGCTCTACGGTGGGTCTACAATTATGTAGCCGACCGTACGTTGACACCTCTCAAGATTTTTTTTTTAATTATGGGTACTATATGTTATGATACTTATGGTCGGACAGTACGCAGGTAATTCCCGCCAACACAATAGTTTTTGTATCACAAAGCGGTTCGTGATCGCAATGCAATTTGTTCATCAGTTGTTTACTATTCTGTCTGAAACACGTTTTGTGGTATTTTTGAGACCGGGGCTTTTTTTGAAGCAGATTTTTATTTGCTACCGCGATTGGTAATTTAAATACCTGCCTGTGACGCATAAGGTTGCGGGTTTGATTCCCGCTATGGTAAAAATATTTGTATGACAACATTTACATTGTTGCAAACATTTGATTAAAAACGTGAGTATGTTTTAATAAAAGAAAAGTACTTATTTAAGGTCGCCAAAACACAAGCCTTGTTGGCTTTAGCGCTGTGTACGAGCAATCCTGCAATATTTGTTATTTTTTAATTATTTTAAATTGAACCCATCGCATATTTAAAATTGAATATTATAAAGCTGACGAGTTAGTTTGTTTGTTAGAACGCGTTAATCTCAGGAACTACTGGATCGAATTGAAAATTGATTTATGTTTTGGATAGTCCATTTGTCGAGGAAGGTTACAGGCTATTTTATATTTCGATATTCCCACGGGATCGGGAGTTACGTGGATGAAACCGCGGAGCACTGCTAGTTATTAATAATTTTTGATTGAAAGATTGTTTTGTTTTATCGATTTTTGTTAGTAGATTGGTAGGTAAGATCTTTACCGACTTTTTGGAATGAATGAATGAAATAATAATTAATGAAAAACTTCATTGCATGTTTAACTTAGGTAAGTACTTACGTATCTTTGGTATAATTTTGAACATGAAAATCGTTGTGGTTTCAAAGCCTTAGTAAAAAAATCCAAATGTTAGTCTAAAATAGTTAATCTTTTATGCTTTTCGCTTTAAAATTATACCAAAATATAAGAAACTAGCTTGCAATTTCGTCCGCGTTAGAGTTTTTTATCTAACCCCTAGATCCCACTGCTGGGCAAAGGTCTTCCCCATCTCCCTCCATCGGTCGCGGTCCTGGGCCACCTCCGGCTAAGCTGGCTCGAGGCGCTCGAGGTCATCTGGCCAACGCTTTCGTGGCCGACCCCGAGGTCACCGAGCACCCGGAGGTGTCCAGCATGTTGCTGTTTAAGCCCATTTATCCCCGTCCATACTCAAAGTGTGTCAAAGGGCGATGGAGCGTAGCATTTTAGGTGTAAAAAGAATCGCATACGCAATACCATTCTGCGAGAAAAGACCAAAATCACAGATGTGGGTTTCAAATCAGCGAGGTTGAAATGGGATTGGGCGGGCCATGTGTAGGGTTTGCAATTTAAATTCGAATAATTCATTTAAATTATCTTTATATTCGAATAGTTACTAATAGTCCGTTCTCTTAGCTCTTTTACGGTTCCATCTGGCTGAAAGCATGAAACTTGGCATGTATGTAGCTTTTACATAGATTATAAGTTATAGAAGTAAAAACAAATCGTATTACGAATGTTTCCGAATTAGTGTTTTTTGTATTTTGTATGAAAACGGTTCAAGTTATAACCAAACTGTCAATGAACAATTGATAATTACAGTTTTTTGGGGAAAAAACTACCCCGTGGAAGCGTTTTTCATGTATCTTTGTTTTAATTGTTTGTATATTGCTAGTCAAATTCATGCTCTGGCACGTTTTTCTAAATAAATACAAAAGATAAGTATAAATAAATATATCAGGACATTTCACACATCGACATCTAGCCCCAAGTTAAGTAACTAGACTTGTGTTATGGGTGCTAGGCAACGGATATACTACTTAAATACTTTTCTTTTGTAAATATATACTTATAATACATAGAAACAACCAGACCATAGACAAATATCTAAGCATAAATACTTGTGTATAGATGTCAGCAGTTTACATACATTGAAAAGTTTTTGATTAAATTCGAAAAGATGCATTTTCCATTTAGACGCAATTAGCCGGATTGACGTTATTATTATTTTTTTAATCCATACCTATGAAATTCTTTGTCCTGACTGACTGACGGATCAACGCACAGCCTAAACCGCTGATCGTAGACACCTGAAACTTGGAGGGTCTGTTCTTTGTATGACGTGTTTGTGTGACGTAGGCATTCGATAAGAATGGATTTTTTAAGCCCAACGCGGAAGAAGTGGTGGGCAACAACTAGTCTGTTTCTAAAAACATTCGAAAATGTACCACTAAAACTATTCATTTTATTCAAATAGTAAAATTTAGCGAATAGTGCAAACCCTAGCCATGCATCAAGAATAGGCGAGGCGTAATAAGCGGCGTTCTTAGCGGATGCCTAAGATAAAACAGCCTATCTATCTATACATATAAAATGCTTTGTCCTAAATGACTGACTGACGGATCAACGCACAGCCTAAACCGCTGATCGTAGAGACTTGAAACTTGAAACTTCTTTGTATGACGTAGGCATCCGATAAGAAAGGATTTTCCGAAATTCTACCCCTTAGGGGGTGAAAAATGGGGGCAAAGTTTGTACGTGAAAACGTGATTCCTTGGTTCAATCCTATTTTCGACTTCTATACGGACGAAGTCGCGGGCAAAAGCTAGTCTGTGTATATGCAAACTTATAGTACGATCCGTGTATTGTTTGTTTTTAACCCCCGACGCAAAAACGACGGGGTGTTATAAGTTTGACGTGTCTCTGTGTGTGTGTCTGTGGCATCGTAGCTCCGGAACGGATGAACCGATTTTAATTTAATTTTTTTTGAGCTGTGCGTTAATAAATCAGTTGCTCAGGACTTTGAACTTTATATTTATTAGAAAAATATATTCCATCTATGGTCGCAAAGGTTTTTTTTAATCCCAGTGACGTCACAGTCGATTAATTAATCAATCAATACAAAATCAATACCTATCATCATTTAGATTTTTATCAAAGTTATTAAGTACAAAAATAAATAGCTTAGGCGAATGTTGATTTGGAATTTGATAAAAATAATTGAAATAGATCTTAAATAATGGGCCAGGATATATTTTTTTTTTTGACAAAACTTCGATAAAAAAAATTGTGAGCGTTTTCTTGGTGGTGGTCTTCGGTCAAGCCTCGTTACCACCCACCGGCCTAAGTCGTATCGCCAAACGGACTTGTCCGTGTTCCGATACGTAGGCGGGTGCAGCCACAAAAGGAGAACGGGTAAATAATAAATATTGCAGGACATTCCACACATCGCCACCTAGCCCCAAGCTAAGTAACTACACTTGTGTTATGGGTGCTACACAACGAATATACGACTTATATACTTTTCCTTTGTAAATATATATTTATCCTACTATCCTAGTAATATAATAAATGTGAAAGTTTGTTTGTGTGTATGTTTGTTACTCCTTCACGCAAAAACTACTGGACCGATTACGATGAAAATGGGTATCTAGATAGCTGGACACCTAGATTAATACACCTTTTTATTCCGATATTCCCACAGGATCGGGGCTTACGCGGGTGAAACAGCGGGTCGCAGCTAGTAATACATAGAAACAACCAGACTACAGATAAATATCTAAATATAAACACTTGTCTGAGGTGGGAATTGAACCCGCAACCCTGTGTTTGGCAGTCCGGCATGGTGACTATTGTGCCAACTGGGTCGGAAAAGTGTTTTTATCACAGTTGCTCATAAAGTGGATCTTATTAAACCGCTTTTAGGCTCATAATCCAACGTATTACACACGCGTGCGTTTTACATTACCATAATATGCACTAGTATTGTATAATAAGTTATCGTGATGAGTTAAATTCGTGTCTTACTGTTAATGACATGTTATATAGATGAAAAATTCTTAATTTAACTGGGTTACACTGTTTTGATGTATAAAAAAACGGTAGGTACCAACGAAGAGTTTTACTCCAGCACAAATGATTGTCTATAAAGTCGGTGTATGAACGACAATTTTACGTGAACGTCTTAAAAATGATTAAAAATTGAGTTTCGTTTTTTCTTTCCTTAAAATTTTTTTTTTCCGTACCATTATATTCTGTTTTTAACCCCCGACGCAAAAACAAATGGAAAATATCCTATACATATTGTATGTCAGACGAAGCTGTATAAGTTAAGTCTTTTGCCTGCCCTTTCGGAAGTTTAATTAACAAAAACAATAATATTGCCTTAAAAAAATAGTAAACATACACAAATGTTTTGTTAACTTTCATTGCTTGTTATTTTAACAAATCGTTTCTTTTATTCGCAACTGTGATAAAAAAACGTCGTACATTATAATTTTAGTATTTTGTTGTTATACCAGCAACAGAAACAGGTACTACATCATTATGTGAAAATTTCAACTGTCTAGCTGTCACGGTTCATGACATACAGCCTGGTGACATACAGACAGACTGACAGAGGAGTCTTAGTAAAAGCATAAAGACCTACTTAGTTGTCTTTCAAACTACTGAAGGTACTATCCAGGAAGGAAACACCTCTAAGGTGAAGGAAAACATCGTGATGAAACCCGCGGCTTAGTTGGCTCCAGAAGTATTGACGAGTTCTCTCTTCAGGACACGGTCGACTAAGCTGAGTAGGTGCTGGGCAAGCCTACTCCATCCTCACGCAAAAGGGACCCAATTAAAGAGATTCTAGTTGCGGAAAAAAGCCCACATACATACATACATAGTTTTGTCTTTCAAAATAATTTGTTCGTGAAATTATTAGCACATGTTCTAAACCACTTATTCCTGTATATATTTACACCCGTATTCACAAACAGTACTTAAGTTGCTCTTGGATAAGTGAACGCACTGCGCTAAATGTGGCCTTGTGATTGGTCAATTTTGTGCTGCTCTCTTCACTCTAGCGAATCAGCGTCATATTTGCGGCTTTAAGGTGAAAGGGTCATACATGCATAGTCGACTGTTTCCTCTCTGGATAATGACACTAGAGTAAATATTTTTGTGGCAATAAACCTATAACTGCCATGACTATGCCCCTATGTCTTGGTTTTTTCATTTTCTAATTATCATAGAAATTACAATTTTCAAAACAAAAAACAAAACATAGGGGCATGGTCATAGCAGTTTTACGCAACAAAAATATTTGCTCTGGTGTCATTATCCAGGGAGGAAACAGTCGACTACGTTTGTATGGAGAGAGCCCCCGATACTCTTTCCTCTGTGTTCACGCGCACTATGTAATCTCATAGGGTTGATTGTGAATACTATTACTAGTCTATTCAAAGTGGCAGATCCGAAACTATTCCAAAAAGGTTGAACTCCTTTTAATATTTGATTGATTAATTCGATTTGTTGCTAAACTGTATAATCAGATTATAATCTTATATTGTGATTATGATAAATAGGTGATACTTTAATATTTATTTGTTTTTATTTTAAAAAATCCCTTACCAACAATAAGCTTATAATTATAATTAAGCATTGTTATTGCTAGATAATTATTTTTGCTAATAATTTCCATTTTTATTAATATTATCGGCATATCAGTTACGCATTTTGGAAATAGCCTAAAATCTAAATAGTTGGTAATGATTTTCCAAAAAAAATTGTAATTATTTATTTTTTTTTGGTCCACAGAGTGCGAATGTACAGGGTTTTTGAATCACTATTATTTAGGTTCTTCTTATCTCGGACTAGATGGCGCTGTTTTCAAACTGCATTTTGTGTATATTTTAAGTGTTTCACTATTTCAAGCTCACAAAACACGGTAGCGTGGCCGAGCGGTCTAAGGCGCTGGTTTAAGGCACCAGTCTCTTCGGAGGCGTGGGTTCGAATCCCACCGCTGCCAGTTACTTTTTGCTACATAGTTTTTTTTTATTTTTTTTATTTGTAGTTTTGACGAAATCATAAATAAACAATAGATCATATTTAGGTGTTATTTAAAAGTTCCATAAGCCTCTCTAAAATAATCTAAAATATTATCAAAGCTGAAATGCGATTGGTCATTCATTCTATGCAGTTTGGGGAAGCTAAAATAATTTGGGGAATTTAGTCCTAAACAAAGAAAAATATATTAAAAATATTTTTGTACTTAGAATGTAATAAACGTACCTATTTATTTGCCAAAGCATTTCTCAGTGTCGAAACGCTGCAAGCATTTTGAGTAAAGCATTGCACTGAGGCGGTTTTTTTGCTTGAATTTAATTTAAGATGCATTTAGTAGATATTTTTTAAAAGTTTAATTTTATTTATTTATTTAAAATTACAATTTATTTATTTTTTTGTGAACTTTGTGTCATAAAATTCTGTTTTTCGTTTATTTATTGTTTTATCCCGAAGTATGGTTTATATATTTTATTTATACTTCTACTAATTTATTGTTGTATAATATGAACTCCTAGAATTAAACTGTTTTTTAGTTTTTACGTAATAAAACATAATTAGATTAGCATATTCTATGAACAAGATGCACCGGGTAGAAAAATAACACATTTTCTATCACTTATCTTCTTTCATTTTTTAATGCCGCAGAAATACCTACTAATACGGTCTATTGGTTCGTTTTTGTATTTAGAAAACAGATAAGTAATTTAGAAATATTGAGCAATCCACCTGATAATTAGAGTGAAAATCGCGTAACATAGTCCCACGTGCATATCGATTCTAGAAACCGAGAATTTTCAATGAAAACTTCTAGAAAT
The DNA here is from genome assembly GCA_951213275.1 of Idaea straminata. Classification (NCBI taxonomy): domain Eukaryota; kingdom Metazoa; phylum Arthropoda; class Insecta; order Lepidoptera; family Geometridae; genus Idaea; species Idaea straminata. The sequence goes on from OX577870.1 coordinate 7,329,336, forward strand.
TTCCACTAATTTGAAACTAGAACACAACTACACTCTAAAAGCACATTCCAGACACACATTCCAATTAATTTAAATTTCCAATTTCCACTATTTTCACTACCACTCACCATTTACATGGTCGGTAGAAAAAAACACACGTCCACACTGAACGGACTGTGACGTCAGACTGTGTAATTTTTCAAGATATTCGATTTTCAAAAACAGCTGAGACCATCGTTAGTTGACCTTTCACACTGTTCTATTTAACTTTAAACGCGAGGTCAAAACAAAATGGCGTCGAAAAGTTATGAGTCGGCAAAACGCACGATTTCTTTTTAAATTATATGAGAAATAAATCAAAGTTTTTTGTGAAAGAATTGTGTTCGATTTTTGAAATGTTTGTTTGAAATGTTGTGATTGGTTAGGGTAGCCATTTAAGGGGTAGTGCGCATGCGTCAGCTAAGGGCAAGGGTGAACTTAACAATAAAGTCTGTCTCCCAGACACTGCAGACATGGACTTATGACCTATCGATTGTAATTCGAGTTTTAAAAAGTTAAAGTTGTCTGGAAAACTATCTGTCTGGGTTTAGAAACATGAAATTTTAATGATAGTCCAGTTCCTTAGCTGTTTTTACGGTCCCATCTGGGCGGAAAGCATGAAACTTGGCATGAAGGTTGCTTTTACATTAATATAATTAGATATAGAAATAGAAACAAGTCGTAAGGTGATTGTTTATTTATTGTCCCCGCTTTTGTATCACAAATTACAGCATTTTCTGTTTATTTTAAAGCTGCAACAAAACTGTCAGTGAGCAATATGATCATCATTTAATTCTCTAAAATATTAATTTATTATACTAGCTTAGTTTGGGGCTAGATGGCGCTGTATGTAATGGCGTACAATACTTATTTACCATTATTTATCTACTTACTTGAATATAGGAAGAAATACAACGAAAAAAGTGACGAAAAGTCCCTAACCCCACTGCGAAGATAGATGACCCAGGGGCTCTATTTTTCATACTCAACTTCCTTGTATTTTTGAGTCATTCGTCGTCGAAATTTGAAACGTCAATTTTTTATTCGTTTTACGCAGAAATTGAAAACTTATTATAGTGCTTCCAATCGTTTATATAACTTTTGACAGATCACGCACATAAAGTTTTATAATAATTTTTGATACAATGTACTACAGAAAATACGGTACTTCATGGACTGGCTCCGCCCACTTAGAGATGTGTCATTCGTAATTAATGACCACAGACTATAAAAACGGTTTTGAAATAAATTGATTATCGATTTTATTAATAAAACATACAATTTTATTGTGATTATATTTTATATCAAATCACGTAAAAACCTTTATTATTTTGTATTAAAATGCCCTATTAGTTTTAAATTAATGAATCTAAAATAATCGTTTAGACTTACTGTAGTTGGTTCAAATAAAAAGCATGTGAATGAACTGCGGTACCTACTTGTAAAGAACAGGTACAAAATAATGAGTGTGTCAAATCGATTAAAACTTCTTCATGAATAAAATCGATCTATAAAAGAAATCGAATCGGTAACGGGTCAGGGTATTTGAGTAAGTATTAGAGCTGTCAAAAGTTAAATAAACGATTGGAAAGGGTATAAACGGTAATTACCGACGAACATCTGAAATCCTACTAATATTATAAATGTGAAAGTTTGTGTGTGTGTGTGTGTGTTTGTTACTCCTTCACGCTAAAACTACTGAACCAATTGCAATGAAATTCGGTATGTAGATAGCTATAATAAGTATTTTTCAAAGATCGTCTCCGAATGTTTGACTATGATTGTTTGACGTTTATTCTACCACTCGCCTGTCGACGACGAGTGGTGGTGACCATTCGTTACGATCGAGCGATTCAAAAATAGCGAATTTCCGATGTCGAACGAATATCAGTAGAAATCGAGAGCTCGACGCGGGGCTGACGATTCAAAAATAGGGCTCCGGTCCTCCATCCTCCGGTTGTCCAAAGGTTAGCATTCAGGCCAATTAAGTTATAATAAAAAAATCCCTTATCTCAGTAAAAACTGCAATACGCAATGATTTTTCTTTATAATCTTAATTTTAAGCAATTGATCGATATAATCAATATTATGCGAGTAATTTACCTTTTTATTGGTCTGATATCAATCTAATAAAGATCTTATCCGAATTTATAGGAAATTAAAGATTATTGACGTAAACTATAAATACTTATTAGATGTGATTGATCGAATTTGTAAATAGGAAAATTCCATATATACTTATATCGTTTCTTGATTGCGCCTGATAACATAATACACCCGTATAATATTTGATAAACATTTATTTTATTTCATTTAACTAAGCAATTTATTTCTTCTTTTCGCATATTTTGAAGGTAGTTTGTCGTACTGCTAGCGACATCTCTTTGCACAAAACTTGACTATGAATGCAACGCCATCTAGTATGGGTGGCATAGAACATCGAAAGCAAAATTTTGACAGTGACGTTTTCAGAGTTTCTGTCAAGTGATAAAAACGTCAAAGTAAAAATCAAACAGCATTGCCATTGGCGTATATTTTGTACATTTTAGCATCTTTTTACCCGAGTGCAAGGAAAGGGTTATGTTTTGGCTTTTTTAGATGGGTGTTGGCATTTATAGGTAATCAAGAAATTAAGACATTTATTGCAAAGCTATGTACACAAGGATCTTAAAATAGGCTTAATTAAGTAACAATAATTTACTCATTACAGGCATGTTAATAAACATATATTATACTAAACGAATATTTTCATACTAGGTAATTATAGGTAGGTAGGCAATTAAAAATACCTTTTTGGAGTTTAAATTTGGACTTAAATATATTTTTATTATGTAGAGCTTCTAAGTCAGTTGGAAGAGCATTGTACACCTTTGTTGCGGTAATATAAGAGCATTATTAATTAAGAGCTTCTATGATACATGATTATTATTGTTAACTTGAGGCATACAAATGTTGTGCATATATTTATCTCTGAGGCTATCATGACGTAAAGATCTATTGGAAAAAAGTATTTATGATTATTTTTAACAAAAGTACATAACTCTATAATGTTACTGTTAGAGAAAATTATATTGTTTGAAAAGTGAGCGTAAAATGTCAGTGCTTTATAAATTAAATATGGATCTTAAACACTTCTTTATTATAAATGTTTATGGAGTTTCCCCAAAAAAATAATCCCGTAACATTAACATTGTGTTAATTTATGCACATATGTAATTCGAAAAGCTTTGTGAGAACGTATGTGATGTTTTATTAAATATTGTATTCATTCTTATTATTATATTTTAATCATACATAGAAACTTTAAGTAAAAAAAATTGAAAGTTTTTTTTGTTTTCAGTTTTTCACTCGAAGGTCATAGCAACACTGCTCAAGTTCAAAAACTTAAACCTAACGGCGTGCGCGAAGTGTTCTAAAAATATTTATTTGGATAATATTCATTTATATCATCAAATTAATGGAGTTCTAAGTACCCCAAAGTGTGCAGAAGATTTTTCTCGCCACAATGAATCCAAAAAACCGAACAGCAAGTCAAACAAATCGTAAGTATTTCAATAAATAAACATGCATAGAAGGTAGAACCCACCTTACTCTTTATAAAACACATTGTTATTTTCAGAATTTATGAAATTATCTTTAAAGAAAAACATATTACTGCATGAGGAATCAAAGAAAATGAACCGTAGTTCTGATGTTATTATTCTTGACGAATCTTTTGATAAACTAAGATCGGAATTTCATAAAAACGTGAGTACCGACAAAAATTAGCTAGTCTAGTATTTAATTAATTATTTCTCATTCACTTGACTTCCATAATACTTACTCTGTTATAAAGGATATTAATATTCATAATAGCCTTGTAAAGGCAGAATTGCAGACCCACTGAGAGTTCTAAAATTATTCGAATGTTTTTATTCGAATAATATCTATCTGATAAATTCATGAGTTGAAAGACTTTAAATTTGAACTCGAGCAAGACCTTAGAATCATGCTGGAGTTGAAACCATTCTCATAATAGTCGTTTTGGAGCTCTGCGGTGGGTCTGCAATTCTGACTAAAACCGTACATTGCATCAGCTTTGAAACTAAGTTAGGCTGGTGTCTTCACAATGCAGAAGACACAAATTCGATAGTGATAGTACTTCATGAACTAGATGCGGAGAAAAAGAAATAAGCATTTAAAGTCATGTGTTTTTCATGGAGGAGGCTCACAGATATGCGACGCTCACTGATCGTTCACGGTCGTCCGGGTTAAGCGACGTTTGGTGTGGTTATTACTTCGATTGGTGGTCAATTATTAGTGTGGGGAAAATGTGTTTTTGTGAGCCCCTCTGTGCTATGGAAGGCACGTTAAGCCATTGGTCCCGGTTGCTACCTCTAGTAGCAGTCATTTGGTCAAGTTAGAGACCTTATGGCGATCTGAAAACTCTAACAATAGGTGAGCCACACCACTGTACAAGAAGAAGAAGAATCTGACGCCATTAAATAAACGTATAAGAACTTTAATTTTTGTTCGAAGTCTTGTCATTATTCTATAGTTTCTTAGGAGGCTAGATGGCGTTGTGTCCAATTTCCTGCAATATTTATTAATGTAATATTTATCTACTAATGTTTCAGCTAAACCCTGATAAGTTATATTCACCGATAGTAATCAATGATTCCTGTGATTTGTCTGATGATGATCTACCAAAGCTCATTGTTACTGACAAGGAACCGAGCAAAGCTGGCAATGTAAGTCATATTTTTTTCATCTAAGTAATTAACTAACTTTTGCCTGTGAATTCCTCCATGCAGTGTTTGAATTTTGAAAATCTTTGTTGGATGCCTATGTTATAACAGTTTTCTGTATATCAACAGCCCAAACCATCAATTGGTTTGAGCTTAAGCCACAGTCAAGCGTAACTTGGCCGCGGCGCTTGTCTTTTGGAGAAAAAAGTTCTTTTTGTTATTTTTTTTGTAATAAATAGTCTGTAAAACTATTGGATTAATATTGAAGAATAGTCTGATTATGGCTAGAGGAGCCGATGGCAGATAAAAAAGGGAGAAAAAAAAAAAAAATTGAAGATACATAAGTATCCTTCATCATCATCATATCAGCCACAGGACGTCCACTGCTGAACATAGGCCTCCCCCAAAGACTTCCAGAGCGATCGGTCGCATGCTCTCTGCGTCCAACGACTTCCCGCGACCTTAATTAAGTCGTCCGTCCATCTAGTCGGAGGCCGTCCCGCGCTGCGCTTTCCGGTACGTGGTCTCCAATCAACGGCCATCAGTTCTACGAGCCACATGTTCCGCCCATTGCCACTTCAGCCTACTAATTCTTAGTAAGTAGGCTGAAGTGAATAGAATCTTTAGTAGTAACATATAGGCTTCTTTTTATCCAAGTATCTCTTACCTTGGGACCTATGTTATAAGATATATTTGCAATTTTTTACATTCACACAAAATTTTTATTACAGGTTTCATTCAACTGTTCTAAAGACTCGTTTGAACCTCAAACAACATGCCCAAGCAATGTCGGCTGGTCTCCGGCCCAAAACATTATAAAAGCCACACCTCGCCATGAAACCATACCAACAACTCCCAACGACAAAATGAACGAATCCTTCGAACAATGTTCATTGAGAAAAATACATGAATCACAGAAAAAACTATTAACAGACCTTTACGGAGATACATGGAAGTCTCTACCGAAGCTAATCAAGTCGATAACTAAAAATAATTTCAATGGTATCTCGAAGAAACTGCAATTTGATGATGAAGATAAAGAAAATATCCGTTCACATATAAAACTAAACAAAGAGTTATACTTAACAAGTTCAGATGTGAAAAGAAATGAAACTAATCAAGGAAATATGACAAAGAAATCCAAAAAGAAGTTATACACTGAAAAAGTTCTAAGCACACCCGAAATACCTAAGTTAAAACCTGAAAAAAGACTGAGAAATGCAAATAGTACAACTAAGAAAACTAAAATCAACAAAACTATGTCTGTCACTGAAATGGTTGAAGTTATGAGAAAAGATATTTTGACAGAAAAGAATGAGAATATTCCTTATTTAACGAAAACCCATGAAAATGCTTCTAGTTTCACAAAAGACTATGAAAATATTCGCAGTTTGTCAAAGAAGAATGGACACGTTGACAATTTCACAGAGAAAAAAGTTCCTAATTTGACAAAAAACAATGAAAATGGTTCCAGTTTAGCTAAAAACAATGAAAATATTTGCAGTTTGACAAAAAATAATGAAAATGCTTCCAGTTTGATAAAAGACCATGAAAATATTCGCAGTTTGCCGAAAAAGAATGGACGTCTTGACAGTTTCACAGAGAAAAAAGTTCCAAATTTGACAAAAAATAATGAAAATACTCCGAGTTTGACTAAAAATATTGAAAGTTTGACAAAGAGGGTTGAACAAGTAGCTGTTACCCCTGCCAATGTGAGAAGGCTCAGTTTTATGGGCTCCTTAGCAGGTATGTCTAATAAACTATTCCTATCTATACTAATATTATAAAGCTGAAGAGTTTGTTTGTTTGAACGCGCTAATCTCAGGAACCTATCGGTTCATCATCATCATCATCATCATATCAGCCACAGGATGTCCACTGCTGAACATAGGCCTCCCCCAAAGACTTCCAGAGCGATCGGTCGCATGCTCTCTGCGTCCAACGACTTCCCGCGACCTTAACCTATCGGTTAGAATTGAAGAATTCTATTTGTGTTGGATAGTCCGGGTGAAACCGCGGAGCGCAGCTAATATAATATTCTGGTGTCGCAGTGTTACTTACCCATATCTCCACTTAAACAGCTGAACCGATTTGTATGAAATTGAATCGACCAACATAATTCTTTTTTGTCCTTTTTTGTAATTGTCACCTTGTTACGTTTGCTGGGACAGCTGGTAATATAAATAATACTGCTTTTTATGACTGAATTTGATACTAACATCCCATGGGAATATCGGGATATGCAAAGTCTATGTTACTCCCAGTGTAGCTCATCCAACTTCTTTGTCCTTGTTAACCTTTTAAGAAAGAGGTTGAGATTAGCTACATCCTCCTTCGTAAATCTGTTACTCGTTATGACGCATTTATGACGTTACAAAACTTACATTTGTATGTCCCTATTCTTCTGAAGACACATCTAAAAAGACAAAAACCGGTCAAGTGCGAGTCGTACTTGCGCGCCGAGGATTCCGTACATTAATTTCAACTTTCTTTCTCTACCCTTGCAGTGGTACAAAGTTACAAATTTAATTTGACCCCTATTTCGGCGCCCATACAATGTCCGCCCAGTCAAGTTAACTTGGTCCAACTAATGTATGCATACCTTTTTGACGTGATAACGTCTAATAAATTGATGAATTCACAAAAAAGTGTCACGGTAACATTGTGTGACGTCATGCGTCATGGTAATATGACCATGACGCGTCATGGTAACTTAGGAAACAAAGTATTTAATAATAATATCATCGCTTATCTGGGCTTGTGTTATGGTGACGAGTGACCAATAGAAGACTTTTAAGAAGGAAAAAAATATATATATAAAGGAACTAGCAGCGCTCCGCGGTTTCACCCCCGTAACTCCCGATCCCGTGGGAATATCAGGATAAAAAGTAGCCTATAGCCTTCCTCGATAAATGGACTATCCAACACAAAAAAACAAACAAACTCTTCAGCTTTATAATATAAGTATAGATTACAAAAAAAAACTCAAATTTTCTTCGTTTTTTTATGATTTTATCACGTAAAATTATCGTCCGTAAATCAACTTTACAGTCACCAATTTGTTTTTTTTTTTGGATTTTTTGGAATTTTTCCTTTATTTGAGCTACTTTGAGGGTATTATTTGTGATCGAAATGGAATCGAAATTATATAGAAATGTTATTTACAAGAATTGGCCTTCTGATATTAATTTGATACTTCCAGACAACGTCCCATCCTGGCGCTGCGATCCCTCAGCCATCCGTTACCATGACAACTACAAATTACTCCGTGAAGAACTCACCAGGAAGCTGTTTGTGGAATTCAATAGAAATGTATTTGATAATGGCCTGGACGCAGACTTGCCTGTCGTTTGGGATACTAAACTTAGAAAGACAGCGGGGTGAGGTTTTTTTTCTAATATTTCCAATTAGCCCCTCCAGTCAAAGTCAAAATCAAAATTCTTTATTTCTTTTGGATACTTAATACTTAGGTACAAGATCACTTAGCGACTTCTTAAAAACTAAGTTAGGATGTGTGCCTTCGGAACGCGCCCACCAATGAGAAGAAGGCACAAGAAACTCATGGGGTTTTTTTTCATGTGATCACGCTCACAAAGGTCAATATTACAAATATTTGAAAGTATTATTTGAAATGGAGCAATTAAAGTCACGTCCATGGGTTATTATCATTAAGGTAAGACGAAGTATCATAGTACGCCTTACTGCACAATTTATGCTTTATTAAAGTTTTGAACCTGTTAATGGACATATCATATACATCTTTGGGTAATTTATTATAATAGAGCGCACATGTACTATTAACGACCTGCTTATTTTCCAGAGCCTACTACCGGGCACGTTTGCCCGTGTAAGTCCAGGATTCAATTAAAAATTAGCCTGATGGTTGAAATTAATAAAGTATCTATCAGCTACCGAAGTTAAACGTCTTTTTTTGGTTCTGTTTCTCAAAAGGTAACAGAGGAACCCTTATAAGATTAGTTTCTTGTGCGTCTGTCTGTCCGTGGGTCACCACCGATTTTCTATTTCTCTTAGTTTATCCTTTTTAGAGTTCCGTATCCAACGGGTAAAAACGGGACCCTATTACTAAGACTTCACTGTCTGTCTGTTACAAGGCCGTTTCTCATGAACCGTGATAGCGGTTGAAATTATCACAGATTTTTTTTCTATTAATTATGGCTTCGCACGGCTTGTGTATTTAGCCAGTGTCAAGTTTTATTTTGCATCAAATTATGACCCGATTTTTTGTAAATCGGGCCTAAAGTGTTTCAAAACAGTCAAAGTTGTCATAGTCCGTCAAGTCTGGGGCTATAGTAAAGCGGTGGCAAGTTTACCATAACCTTAATAGAAGATTTGGAGGCAACGAGAAAACTTCATGTTTGACACTGATTTTTACTTTCACTACACTTGTGCACTTTCACAGAACTAAATTGAATAACATTCCACCAGAATTATACAATTCAACTCGCGTTACAACTAAGTTTCATGAAAATAAAACTGTGTTAACTCGTTCCCGCCAAAACTCCATTTTCACAATATAACAAATACTACGGAAACTTTCGTGCGACTCGCACTTGGTCATTTTTTTGACATTTTGCCCCCCCTCCCTTTGCCGAAAAAAGGTGAAAACCTAGCTCTGCCCTAAATTATAAATCAACGAGCGGCGCTCCGCGGTTTCACCCGCGTAACTCCTAATCCCGTGGGAATATCGGGATAAAAAGCCTATAACACTCCCAATGAATCAATGTATCCTTATACCAAGTTTTATCAAAATCGGTCCAGTAGTTTCGAAGCTTATTAAATGCAAACAAACAAATTTTTTCCTCTTTATAATATTAATAAAGCAATTTAGATGACCCTAACCCAGCCTTTCCCAAAGTGGGCGATAACGCCCCCTTGTGGGCGCTGCAGGCCTGAAGTGTAGCAGTAAGAGACCCAAAACAAAATGGGTGCCTTGTGCACTACATACTCAGGTTTCCAGTTTTATTTTTATTTTTTAAACACAAATAAAAATTAAATTACACAAAACTAAATAAAAAATAAAAACACACATACACATCACAAATAAAAAATACCGTCCAGAGCGTCTCCACGCGGCATCGTCCCTAAGAGACTGGCGGCATTCCCTCTCTGGATAGCCAGGCTCACCCTTTGAGTGAAGAAGCCGCCAACCCTTCGGTCACCTGATGCCGCACAAAGGTCCTTAAAAAATAAATGGGCACTAGGGCCCCAAGCTCCCAGAGTTTCTACCCCCACGGGAACGAACATGTAACTGCCCGCCAGGTCCACATATTTGCGGGAGTGTCAAGTTAACTCTTGCGGGTTATAGTATAAGTCTCTTTTGGAATTTGTGTTTAATCTCCGCTAATATAATTAATAATGAACAATAATTAATTTAATTTTATGTTATAGTGGTTTTTAAGTAGGTGAAAAAATGGGGGTGCTAAAAATTATTTATTCCCAAAGTGGGCAGTAGACAAAATAAGTTTGGGAACCCCTGCATAACCTATAAGCTGTCAATAGCTTATCTATCTACCTATTTTATCTAATGTGACTTTATTTTTTCTGTATTTTCCAGTACAACAACTAATCGTCTAATAAAAAATTCAAAAGGCGATCGTATCCGTACATCTGTAATAAAACTATCAAGTAAAGTGTTAGACGGTCCAGCGAGGCTGCGGGACACGCTAATACATGAGCTGTGCCATGCAGCCACTTGGCTGGTCGATGCTGAGCTGAGGGCTGGACATGGACTGTTGTGGAAAAAATGGTAATGAAACTTCTATAGAAGACAGTTTTGAAGTTATACTTCCTAATTAATTTTTCAATTGAAACTGAACTTTATTGACTGTGTTGACTATCGTTTTCCAGTCCTTTTATTATTTTGTTGTAATTAATTATTTGCATACAATTAAAAACTATTTTTTCTTTTACTACCAAGGGTACCGGGGGCTCTCTCCATACAAACGTAGTCGACTGTTTACTCCCTGGATAATGACACTAGAGCAAATATTTTTTTGCATAAAACTTATAACTGCCATGACCATGCCCCTATGTTTCTTTTGTTTTTTTTTAAATCTTAATTTCTATGATAATTAGAAAATGAAAAAAAACTAAACATAGGGGCATAGTCATGGCAGTTATAGGTTTTATTGCACAAAAATATTTGTGCTAGTGTCATTATCCAGGATGTCTATCCGTTGTCCAGCTACCATAACACAAGCCTAGTTGATTGGAGCTAGATGGCGTTTTGTGCATAGTCCTGCAATAAAAAATGAAAAATTCTTAAAAAAAAACTTATATTTCGTTATAAAATATTAATATAATTTCAGGGCGGCGAAAGCTTTAAAAGTATATCCGGAATTAGGAGAGATAACTCGCTGCCATGACATGGAAATACATTTCAAATATTCATACAAATGTACAAAATGTGGATACAGGTATAATTACTAATATTATAAACTAGCTGCGCTCCGCGGTTTCACCCGTGTAACTCCCGATCCCGTAGGAACATCGGGATAAAAAGAAGCCTATAGCCTTCCTCGATAAATGGACTATCCAACGCAAAATTATTTTTTCATTTCGAACCAGTTGTTCCTGAGATTAGCGCATTCAAACAAACTCTTCAGATTTATAATATTATTAGTATAGATGTGAAAGTTTGTTTAAATATGTGTTTGTTACTTCTTCACGCAAAAACTACTGAACGGATTGCAATGGAACTCACTTTTTTAGATAGCTGGAAACCTGCATTATAATATAGGCTCATTTTATCCCGACATTCCCCTCAGTTAGTAATAAATAAATTTAAAATTAGTAAATACTACTGCGTCCAGCGGTTTCAGTTGAGAATAGTGTATGAGGCATAGAGGGCAGTGATATTTTTCTAAATATTTTAATATTACATTACGATACAAGTGTGGTAAATTGATCATTACATAGAGGCGGTTTATGTCGAAGAGTGCCGAGATGCATTGATCAAATCCACACGAGTATAGTACGACGTTATTATCACAGTTGCGATTAAAAGACTTATAAAATAATAAAAGTTAACAAAATATTTTTATTTAAAAATAGCAAAAGGTAAATATTTTTATTTTTACAACAGCTAGTTATTATTTATGATTTTTTTTATAATTCCAGCATACAAAGGCATTCAAAATCCATAGACATAACGAAGAAATGCTGCGGCTATTGCCGTGGTACATTCGAAATAGTTTTGAACAAGAAAAACAAAGATGGCGTCGTTGTTTCCACCCCCGCAAGGAAAGGCAACGCTAACGAATTCGCTAAGTTCGTTAAAGAGAAATATGCGAGTGAAAAAGATGGAAGAACTCATGCGCAAGTCATGAAAATATTAGGTGAACAGTTCTCTGCTAAGAAAATCAAGGCTGCTTCGTGACAGTTTATTTACACTGGGATTTATTCGTGTTTCCCTGTCGTATTTTTTTTTGCGATTCGGGTTTTGTACCCAAAGGGGTAAAAACGGGACCCTTTTACTAAGACTTCGCTGTCCGCCTGTCTGTCACCAGGCTGTATCTCATGAACCATGATAACTGGACAGTTGGAATTTTCCAGGTGATGCATTTCTGTTGCCGCTATAACCACAAATAATAAAAACAAGAAAAATTAAATATTTTTTGATTAATAAGAATTTTAGGTTATTTTTATTTTTAACTTATGTTAAATAAACACAGCGCCACCTAGCTTGAAACTAAGCAACTAGGCTTGTGTTATGGTGACCAGATCACTGATTAAAGACTTACACAATGTGTTCCAATAAAGGGTTTGTAATACGAAATAATGTTCTTATAGGTCTATGCGGAATACATAATTGAATTATACTTTTTAAAATTCCATCCATTTTGGAAAATTTTGAGGTTAAGTTTTGTGAAAAAACAGCTGTTTTTTTTTAATTAAGACCATGATTGTTTTAAATTCAAAGTAGTTCTAACTCTATGAATAAATCAAATTCAAAGGTCAATGACCTCTAACTCTTAGGAAACAGCTGTTTTTTTTTATAATAAAATTATTTGATTGTTTATATTAATGACTGTACATTAGTTTGTGTATTTAGTAGTTTATTTTTTATATAATTCTATTATTAAGTTTGTTTAATTTATTATTTAATTATTCTTGTAATATACAATTTAGTGATACCTAGATCAATTGTAATTGATTTATTAAATAAATCTTTACGTAATTTTTTGTTTGGAATTTTATAAGACCTATCCCGTATCCGTAAGAGGTTGTTCTACTATTTCTAATATTGTCATCATCATCCGTGCGTTGTTCCCGGTTGCATCCCTCTCGGGAGACCGGGGTCCGCTTTCCTGCTTTTACGCCTCCACTTCGCACGATCTTCAGCATCCTGATTTGCAAGGCTATTTGCACGCATATCACCCTTTACGGCAAGCCAGCACTTCTTGGGTCTACCTAGTCTGCCACGACCCGGCGGAGGCGCCATGGCAAGAAATTTGTTCCCCAAGTAACTAGTTCTAAAATTGTATGGAAAATTAAATTTAAAGCTTCGTATTACGTCCTCTAGGGATGCCTTCCAACTTTTAATTCGATAAAGAGGGAGAAATAACTTAAACATAATCTGAAGTCTGGCAGTTTTACGTTTCATTTTGTAGTTTGGCTACTCGTTACTGTTATTTTTCCCCTTTTTTGTTTATTCCCACCGGCCACCCTTGGTTTAGCCATCATGGTGGGAGCAGGCACTAATTAGTGTCAACCGCCACCCCTGTGGTCGGCTTTGCCACCTGCAATGTGGCAAAAACAATTTGATAATAAGTATTAGCTACCTCTCACTATCTTGGTAATTTATTATTTCCTTGTGCAATTAGAAATAACCTGACTGGTTTATGTTGATTTAATAAAACAATAATTATAGGTTATATTCCCTACGTTTACATTTAACGTCACTTTTCCTTGCCGTATAAAATAGTCGTTTGTCTATAAAAAGTACTAGGCAATCAGAAATCAGTAGAAGGTATAAAAATCACACTTAGAGAGAGAAAGAGACTTAACGTCATCTGTCTCTTTCTTCAGTTTTTCTTCTAACAAAGTGGGTAGGTATGATATGGCAAATATTAACGAAAAAGTTGTCAAATATCTCGAACATGATTTCACATTAAATATCAGATTTTTTTTTGTGGGATACCTTCTACTGAGTTCTGATAGCCTAGTACTTACAGACAATTTCTATCAAACAATTTACACGGTAACGGAAAGAGGTGTGTAAGGGCTTGCTCAATTAATATACCTCCTACAGAGTTCTTACAGCCTGGTACGAACCTCTTAGTTATCTGTAAATGTTGATAATAAAATATCAACAAAATGGCTCAAGGTAATGTGCGTTCTACTCCCCGTTTTAAAAGCGTATAGATGTGAAAACCTTTGACAGTTCTCTAAATACTAGGCAGAGTTCAGTAGAAGGTATCCCACAAATAAACTGTCAGATAATGTAAGATAACCTTTCAACTCGCCATCTGTTCGCCAGTTGATGAATTGTGATTTATACCTTCAACGGACTTCTGATTGCCTGGTACTTTTTACAGACAAACAACTATTTTATATAGCAAGAAAAAGTGTTGGATTTGTGGTCGGTTGCAACTATTTTTTTATACCCAACGGCTCATATGAAACGTTGGGAACACTTTCCTTGGTTCGTTGCAACAACCACGTCTCATTTATGTGACGTAGGGAATCCTACTAATATTATAAATGTGAAAGTTTGTGTGTGTGTGTGTGTATGTTTGTTACTCCTTCACGCTAAAACTACTGAACCGATTGCAATGAATTTCGGTATGTAGATAGCTTGAGGCCTGGATTAACATATAGGCTACTTTTTATTCCGATATTCCTACGGGATCGGGACTTACGCGGGTGAAACCGCGGGGTGCAGCTAGTAACTCATAATTATTATACCTACTTCTTTTACATTATACATTATTACAGGGCCTTCTTAATCCTGCGTTACTCCAGCAGAGTCATCTTTTTTAATTTAATCCATTTATTCAGGGCGCTGGTAGTGCCTCGTATATGTATTAGATGGAGTAGGCTTGCTCAGCAGTTATACGACCCTCTCAACTTACTCGACCGTATCTAGAGAAAATAATTCATCAATACGCCTAGGCTTATTGGCCTATACTATTAAAAAACTAGGTTTTTTTACAAATAAAACAATATAATTTTCAATACCGTTTTTTTATTTATCATACATTTTAATTGTTTATTAAAATAATACCTAAGGTATATAGGTACAGTCTTTAATTAAAAAAGAAAATTATATTTTATACAAACAAAAATTTCGGACCTTACTGTCCAGGGGTACATAAGTATCCCATTTTGTATTATTTACATGATTTTTTGGAACATTACTGAAAATATTTGAACTCTTCGAAAATGAAACATTTTTTTGTAAAATTGGTTAGGGCGATTCGGGGCTATTGTGAGGTGACTCGGGGCTATTTGAAGAAAACTTTACTAAACCAATTACTTTTATTATAATTGTTTTTTTTTAATAAATTAACAAAGAAATCAACTTTGGTTCACAGTTTGATTTTTTTTAAGAAAAGTGCTTTTCAAAATTTTGTCATACATTTTTTTCACTAAAGATGACCTGAGATTGGTACTAAAAACTAAATATTATTTTTATATACCCATTTGCTATTAAGTTCCTAAAAATAACGTTTAAATCGATCCCGAATTACAGTCTCATAGCCTTAATAGCCCCGGATCATTTCAGCTGCTAATTAAAAATAATAGAAATTGAGGTTGTACCTGTTTTCAGTAATTTTCCATACAAACGTTAGGTAATATCGATAAATACCTATCGATCTAAGTTTAATTTTTATGTACATAGGAATTTTTATGTAACAATTTGTTGATGTAAAAATACCATTTTAATATCAAAGTGTACGATTTTTAAACAAATATTACTTTGCTGTAAGTTATAAAATGTATTTTTTAAGGTAAGTACCTACTTTAATAAGTAATTATTACTAACTAGCTGCGCCCCGCGGTTTCACCTGCGTAATCATTTTCTGCGCAACTTTCTTAATATTTTCTTTCATAAAAACCTCTTGACAATATCAAAGACAACAAAAAAATAATTGGCCAAATTGGTCCTGGCGTTGTTGAGTTATGCGCTTACCAACACATTTTGCGATTCATTTTTATATTATAAGATTAAGTACTAGAATCAAAGCTGGCAACTCTAAAGAAAACGTCAGAATTTGGTATAAAACATCAACAAAGTCACTTGCAAGTTAATTTTTTCGCTTAGATTATAATTTTACCTATCTATTATATACTGCATAACACCGATATTAATTTTTATAACATTTCATACCTACGACAGTATATTATTTATTTATTGATTTCGACGCAGTTCGTCCAGTTCTCATTTCGGCCTGACCATTTCCAAATTGGGACGTTTTATTTCCAATAACGACAAAATGAGTATTGAACCAAGAGCGCCTCTTTTATGAATATAAAAATATGGCAGGACAATGGTAAAATTGTAGTTAAAAATGCACTTAAAAATTGATAACACCGACATCTAGGGACAGAAAATAAAAACTTACAAAGAAAAGTCAGTAATTATTTAAAAAAAAATTGGAAATGCTTCGTTCTATAGCTGTTTTATTTTAAAATAATAGTGAAACAAGATATTAATAATTAGTAAATATTTAAACCAGATAACATTTAATAGAATTTCAATTCTTTTTTATTACATTACAATGAAATTCGGTGATTGTTATTTGGCTACTGGTCTTTAAAAAATGAGGGATAAAAATTAAAAAGTTAACTGCACCACGAAATAAGTCCTACAAAGTTTAATATGTATTTGCAACTTTGGTTACCGGGGTTATGCCAATAGGACTTTTTTCGTAGCGCAGTTCAAAAAAATTACTATAAAAAATTAGGCACTCATCTTTTAAAAACTAGTTCCAAGGGTTTTTTAATGATTAATTATTTTGTATTTAATTAATATTGGCCAGTATTAAGACGGACTTAAATATTTTAAGCTATGGACAGATTTGATAAAACAAACTTTTATTATATCACAATTAAATTATCATAATTGATTCGATTACATACTAAAAATATTAATTGTAAACTAAATGGCATAATTATGTGACCTGGGGCCCGATTCTGAGGCAATGTCGAAAGAAAAAATTATATTTATAAACGACACTGCCCCAAAATGGGACCCTTATAAATTAAAAAGAATGCTATGTACAAAAGGCCGTTAAAATTCGAATTAATTAATAACCTTATGCCTAAAACATTTACAACTTTACATACTCTTAAAACATTCATAATGATATTGTTTTATTCTTAAAAACAAGTCGACAAAGTCCTTGTAAATTAGCCATAGTTTTTAAAAAATCTCGCGTAAATAATCGCGCACTTTTAGGATTTTTCCCGCCAGAAATGGTAATCAAAATCTGAGCAACGTTTCAAGGATTCATTGTCCTGTATTTTAAAAAACTTGCCTAAGTGACTTTTCGTCAGAAACTTAGGTTATCCGCTGTACGAGACAGCGTTATGGTAAATCAGGTAGACGGGTCTTCCAAAGGTCGAAATCTAACGAAACCATCTTGAGCAACCAACATACTGTTCCCATCTTCTGGAGGGACTTCGTCTTGAGGTTGGGAATACGAAGCTTCGTAGCTACAATTCCTTGGTGCTGGCGTAGGGTACGGCCTCTCATTAGGATCTTCAGAAAATCCATAAAGATCCGTAGATTTAGGCCTATCGGGGAAAGGATTGCCTTTCCCCCGTTTTTGGCTTCCACTGGACTGGACAGTGGATGGAGAATTTCTTCTCTGAGAAGTCCTAACTGGGCAGTCATTGTTGTACCCTCGATTTGGATTCAAAGTTTGAATACCAGAAGCATGGTACGACGCGTTTTCAGTATCATAGTTTCCATACTCATCAGGCAAATGCGGCTGATGGTAATGGTGCCCCATGGAGTCATATCCCATAGTCATACAGTTTTGGACATTTTTATTCTTAGGTCTGTGTTTTTTGCGTGGATTACTGTTCGTTCGAGAGGAAACTCTATCGTAAGACATGTGTTTGAAGTTATGCGAACTTCTGTTTGAGCCGCCATTGTAGTTCTGGTTCTTAATGTCTCTAATGAAGTCACTGTTGCTACCGTATTGAATGACATTGTATTCGTGATCAAGGGGATCGTCCCCTTGTAGTGATTGGATTGCGGGATCACAGTTGGAATAGTGATCATCTGAAGTTGACTCTATTCCATTGTACGCCATGTTAGGATGGTGCTTAATCAAGTGGTTAGTCACACCTTGACTGGACGCAGCATTACTGGACTCAGTCGAACTACTGTGACCAGCGTTAGCTATAGAACTGTGACCAGAATAGTTCTCAGTTCCAGAATTATTGTCACAGTTTGCTGCCAGAGTATGCAACCTCTGGTGATCTATAGCGGGACCACAGCATTGATCAGGCATGTTTGGATGGTGACCAGTGCCTTCGTATATAGGCTTCCCAGTCCTTAAAGTATAAGTGTGAAGGTTGGTGTTAGTGTTACAAATAGCAGGGTAGTCTGACTCGAACTGTTCGTTGCTAGAACCAGCGCCACAAGCGAATAGACCCATCCCTGAAATCTTGTGGCCGTCAGTCTTCTCGTTCTGCAATGCCGCGATGCCGACTTTCAGGCTTATCACCCAAGATATAAGGGCTACAATGCTAATTTCGATCACGCGTAACGACAACTGATATCCGTATTGAAGCCAGTTGAACTTGGTCATATTCACTTGGTTCTTTATCCCGATAATGCCAATAATCTGCCACGTCGCCATCAGTACAAATAGTAACGCAGTAGCCAAGTTTATATGTATCGCTTGATACAGATTCTGAAACCCGTTTATGTAGGTGTGACTCTTTTTCTGGAGAACAGATTTCAGAGTCTTATACACATAAACGTAGCACAGTCCTAAAATAAGGCATATCATTATAAAAATAATTTGGCAAGTAATACCTAGTACCCTTTTTTCGACTCCCTGTGGAGTTCTGTAAATAGTATTACTATTTTCAAAGATATGTAGCATTAAACACGAAAGGAGATGGATACCACCGCCAATAATGATGGTTCTAGGTCGAATGAGGAATGAACAACAAGTATTCTTGTAATTAATGCTATTATTGAGAAGGAACAAAATGGTGCAGGCAAAAGCGATACTTAGGAAAATTTCTGGAATATGAAGCAATATTTCACTCAAGAAAATCGGCAGGGAGTTATTAATATTGTAAGGATCGTAACACATGTAGAAAATCCTCATAAGACAGACGAGAACTAAAATCAAATGCAAAATAATGAAGTAATACTGAGTGAAGAGATGAGTAAACTTGTTGTAGCAGATTATTTTGAATATTGAATACACTGCGAGGATAGTAAACATCACTGTTGCGAAATAAATGTGAAAATTCCAAGCGAACGACCAGTTGGCACCTGGCCTCTGAACTGGCTCATTACCCTTATCTTGTTTTAAAACTTTCTTATCAGAATTCACGTTAGCTAAATTGTGATATCTCTCAGTAGACATTTCTGGATCTTTTAATTCAAAACCTATAGTCGTAGCTGGCATAATATCATCTTTCCTACTATCATTTAATTTAGTAGAATATTGTAGATTTCTTCTAGTGTTCGTTTCACCATTTTCAACAATTAAGGGCCTATCTAAATTGTTCATTTCTGGGTCTAAAACTGCTAAAACACCTTCAGTAGAAGTATCCCTATTATCTGATAATGTTATACCAGTTTCTTTAGTAATATACACATCACTTTTGCTGGTCCTCTCTTGATTGTGTTGTGGTTTAGCTGTGACTGTTCTGAGGAGAACATCAGGAATGTCTTCCTTCCTTCCGTTGGAACCGGAAAGGATTCTTGATATTGTTGGGATGTTCAGCGAATTCGGAACGAAGTCCGTGAAGTTAGCTTGGTCCGATTTCACGTCGCTGTCTAAATCTTCAGGCTGGAAAGAGCAAGAGAATAAAATTAAGTATGATTCTTGTTATACCTACTTAATCGGTTTTAAGTTTTCAGGGCTTTATAAAAGCAGGTTTATTGGAAATCGATTCTAACAACATTGACATGAAGAAATTGACAACAGTGAACGCACAGCCTAAAACCGCTAAGTCTAGAGACATGGATTCCTTAGTCATTATTCTTTGTGTTGAGTCTTTCTGGAATTTTGTGAATTCCCACGAGATTGAGGTCTACAAGTAATACCAAACTAGATTTCTTAATGAGGTAAAATTAAGCCGTACACAGATACAAAGTCAACCAGTTTATGATATTTAGCATCCAAATTATCACCTCGCTTAGTCAATGAGTCTTTCTTTTTAAAAAGCGTTTCATATTGACTCAAACATTGAGTCATCGCTCAGGTTTTCGACTCGCATTGTTTGTAATGAGGTTACTGTAGCAAGTGTGAAACATGAGCGGCTATTTAGATGGATATGTGATAATTTGGAAGGTTAATGGAATTTTTGAACTATTGTGAACTTTCTTGGTGTCTGTTAGTCACAACAGCTGAATGATTTTGTATTTTTGAGCTTATAGTTGATAAATTCGTTGAATAAATTTTGGACTGAGATGAAATTGCTAAGCCTAGAAACGTGAAATTTTCTATTTAAATGAACACACTGAAAATCGTTTTTTTTTTGGAATATTCTACACAAGATATGGGCCAAAAACATCGACGCTTCCTTTGGCTTTATTGTGGTCGGTTAAAAATAAACCAGCTAGTCCTCGCTGATATTATTTTTTGTCCTATTGAAATACGGTGTTTTTATCTTTCTTCGCAGTCAGATTCGATTTAAATTTAAAAAAAAGCTGTTGCACAGTTTGTAGTAATGTTACTCCAGCAGGGCCTTAATAGTAATTCTGTTGGAGTAACGGACGTTGAAAGCCCAGAAGTGGGATAAGCTAAACTTACTTTATGGCTAGGGCTGTTAAGTGCCTTCTTCTTCTGAGGTTCGATGCTGGTAGGCGGTGACGGCGGCGCGGGGGGAGGCGCCGGGACTTGAGGCGATGATGTCTCCTGGAATTATATGGATTAATTATATATATAATATTATTCGATCTGGTTAAAAGCTTTATTAATAATCGAATTATTGGCAGTCCCAGACACCCGCACTATGCGTTTCGTTTTCATGGTATCAGTTGCCTTAATCTGTATTTCCTGACGTCTAGCATTTCGTCTTCAAGTCGCGAATGAACACATCTTCTAGGAAAGCGTGCTACATATTATACCACATCGTCACCTAACATCAGGCAGGTGTGGTAGCGGTTAAACGCTGACCTATCATATCGCACCTCCGCTCAAATAGTGTCATAACTCAAAAACAATATTATTTATTTCATATTTTCAGGAAACCTAATACACTATTTCATAAAGCATATAAAGAATCATTCAAATCTACTGAAATGTTCATATCGCTAATTCCATTAGTTTTCAAATTAAGACTAGACACCGGAAAAACAGTTAGACTATCACTTTGGACACCTTTTTCTCGACAGTTTTCTTTTTTGAGTTATGAGACTATTTGAGCGGAGGTGCGATATGTAAAATCCGGCCAAGTGGGAGTCGGACTCACGCACAAAGGATTCCGTACCATGTAGTTTGGCTCCACTGATTTTTTTTACTGATTTTAGTACCTACCTATATAT
Source organism: Idaea straminata (assembly GCA_951213275.1). Taxonomy (NCBI): domain Eukaryota; kingdom Metazoa; phylum Arthropoda; class Insecta; order Lepidoptera; family Geometridae; genus Idaea; species Idaea straminata. The sequence goes on from OX577870.1 coordinate 7,350,795, forward strand.
TGTTGTAGCGGCAACAGAAATACATCATCTGTGAAAATTTCAACTGTCTAGCTATCACGCTTCGTGAGATACAGCCTGGTGACAGACAGACGTCTTAAGCCGTTTACGACCACCGCCAACTAACTAAACTAAGTTTGTTTAGCTGAGCTCGCGTAGTTGAGCCAGTTTTTCATACATGTGCGTCCACCGCAAACTATGCTAAGCTACGTGAAACTGTAAAACTACGAGCTAAACTAATTGAGTCTTGGCTTTAGTAATAGGGTCCCGTTTTTACCCTTGGGTACGGAACCCTAAGAAAACAAATATATACCTGCCCTTTTGTGAGTATAATTAACAAAAAAATATTCTCTAAAAAATAGTAAAAAACCTAAAATTCTTAAAAACATACTAAAAAAATATTAACTTTTTCCTTTTTTCATATTTATTGTTACAGCGATAACAGAAATACATCATCTGTGAAAAGTTCAACTCTCTAGGTATCATGGTTCATGAGATAGCCTGGTGACAGACGGACGGACAGTCAGCGAAGTCTTAGTAATAGGGTCCCGTTTTTACCCTTTAGGTACAAAACCCTAAAAAAAGGATTTGTTCTTAACCGTTTCTGCCCATGTGCAGATTATCTGACTCTTTGAAACTAACCTGCCCTGGAGGTCTGATTGGTATCCTCTCGTGGCCTGCACCGAGCGAAGGCGGAGGGATAGGCCTCCGATTGAGATAGTTGTTACCATCCGTGTTTGTGCCTGGAATGTTTTATAATAACAGTTTAAATAACAACGCAACGCATTTAAGATCAATAGTGCAGTGGATACTTGATGATGAAAAAAATACCCCATGAGTTTCTTGTGCCTTCTTCTCATTGGTGGGCGCGTTCCGATGGCACACATCCTAACTTAGTTTTTAATAGTTTTTAAGACTTGTGTCCATGTGATCTTGTACCTAGGTATTAAGCATCCAAAGGAATAAAGAATTTTGATTTTGATACTGTTTTCACGCTTTTTTCTTTAAGGCTGCTTATGCTGCCAAACGCAAATACTCTTTGCTTACAACTCACATTTTTGATGTATACGTGTTTTGTTTTTCTCAAAGTCAAATTTTTTTTATTTCTTTGGATGCTTAATACAATTGTACATAGACAACTTGAAAACGTCTTAAAAACTAAGTTAGGATGTGTGCCTTCGGAACGCGCCCACCAATGAGAAGAAGGCACAAGAAACTCATGGGGTTTTTTCTGACATGGTATTGTAGGTGAAATCTTTACCGATATTTTGGGGTAATTTGAGCGGAAAATTTCTTGTCATTTCAAAGCTAGACTGCTTTAATTCTTAATTTTAGGATAGCTTCAAAACTATAGGGATTTTTTGGCTCAAACTCACACCGAAATGTCGGTAAAGATCTCACCTATGTTTTGTTTTTTTTTTATTTATCTTCTAATTATCATAAAATATAGATTAAAAAGGAAAAAAAAACATAGGGGCATGGTCATGGCAGTTATAAGTTTTATGCAACAAAAATATTTACTCTATGTCCTTATCCTGGGAGAAAACGACTACCTACGTTTGTATGGAGAGAGACCCTGGTACCCTTTCCTCTTAAAAGATAAAAATACTAACCTCTAAGTGTAGGCTTGTCCGCAAATGGGCTCCTATACTCAGGCGGGAGTGGGGGTGTGAAGAAGGCCCTGCCGGGGGGAGCGTAGGACGGCACGGCGCCTCCGCCCCCCACTCCGGCAAGCAGGGCCGCACCGTGGTGCTGTGGAGGCCTGGAACAAACGAACATACAATATTTAGATAAAGATAAAAAATACACCTATTAGAATTAAACTATAAAGAACTGTATAGCAGCAGCGCTTCGCGGTTTCACCCGCGTAAGTCCTGATCCCGTGGGAATATCGAGATAAAATGCCTATGTCATTCCCAATGAATCAATGTATCCTCATACAGTATCATGTATTTTCACAATGTATCCAAGTTTTGTCAAGTAGTATATACATACTACTGCAAGTAGTATGTACTACTGCAAGTAGCAAGTAGTATTAAAGATAAATTAAAATTACACTTTTTAAACAGCCTCTAGCTAGCGCAACTGAATATAGTAGTTGTGGAACAAGTTTTGTCACTGACTGCATCATACGATCTAACCGATGAAACGGCCCGATTGCTGGATAGCGTTGTCTCTTTTCAGTATAGTGATAAAGACCATCGATCGATAGCTGACTGAGCGCGATTGATTTCTACCTTACTTATTTATAATATCAATTGTTTATTTTATTGTATCGATTTAAAATATGTAAGTAGTCGCATTCTATTTGTTTTGTTTTTTATATCATTTATTTAAGTAACGAACTTAATCTATGTATGGCAAACCGGACAAATCTTTGTGATTTTTGGTTAGCTTATAATTTTCAAACATTGTAAAAATTTAATAAAAAAAATAAAAAAAATGTACTACTGCAAGTAGTATGTATCCTCACAATGTATCCGGTCCAGTAGCAGTATAATTTCCGTAATTTTGACTCGCTCGCTGGGATGTGCTCCCCCTAGGTCAGTTATTAAGATCGCTACACTACGGAGTCTTTAATTCACCACCAAGAAAAATATTGGATTTGGACATTACTTATTTTTTTATTTAGCCAAGAATAAGTTCGATGCATTTAGTTCTACTTAAAAAATACTCCAATTCGCATTTGGTTCTTTTCGCAAAAGGTCACACTTAAAAAGTCCATGAAACCTCTTACAGAGATGTTTCAAATTTTTATTTCAATCCAACAACGAAATAAACGTCCCGTACCGATACTAGGAACCCTCAGTAACCATAATCTACGGTCGTTCAATATCTACAAATCCCCGTTATAAAATAATAGGTACTATTTTATACTTACAATAAAATTTCAATATAAATATTACAACCAAGTACAAAATAGGTATTAATATTATTCTAAAACGAGGTACGGACGATATAGACTAGCTATTGCCCGAGACTTCGTTCGCGTAGAAAACGTTAATTGGACCAAGGAATCAGGTTTTCCCATACAAACTTTGCCCCCCTCTTTCACCCCCTTAGGGGTAGAATTTCGGAAAATCCTTTCTTATCCGATGCCTACGTCACATAAAGAACACACCCTCCAAGTTTCAGGTTTCTACGATCAGCGGTTTAGGCTGTGCGTTGATCCGTCAGTCAGTCAGGACAAAGAATTTTATATTGACTATGGTTGAAATCTATACGATTTCAACCATAGTATCATAGCCTACTTGTACTTGTATACATGCTGTTTTCCGCCATTGGACCCTTTTTAATTGGGTCCTTTTTGCGTGAGGATGGAGTAGGTTTGCCCAGCACCTACTACCCTCTCAGCTTAGTCAACCATGTCCAGAGGAGAGAACTTGTCAATACTTCTGGAGCCAACTAAGCCGCGGGTTTCATCACGATGAAGTAACGTAAACTGTACGTTAAGTAAAGTTTCATAAGGTTAAATAACGTTTATTTTAGACTATGTTTTACATCGGAACCTCAGACTATTCTTAAACCTAGTTTTGGAATAAGGGGGTTTAATATAGGAGGTTGAGTTTGTATGTAATTTATTTGTGTAAACAAGATAAAAAATAACTGAATGATTGTCAAAATCTAAAATTTAAACCAAAAACGATGATATTTCAATTCCAACAAATTTTTGTTACAATAATATTTATAACACATAAAATGCTTAAGTTCTATAAAAAGGCATATTTATTGACTATATTTTTTATTTCATGGTGGTCGATATTTCGATGCAGTTTCAATCACCATTTTCACGAGACATCTCGTTTTAAATAACTTTAATAGTGAAAATAACTATGGTAGTTTAAAATCCAATAAAATACAATAGTTCTGCAGAAGCGGTTAGAAGTCCGCAACATTTCAACCAAGTTAGTGCCTGTTTTACTATTTAAAATATAGGGTTACCACTTATTTTCACGAATAATCGTATTTTAAAGGTTTTACACTTACGGCCTTTTTGTAATACGGTTTCAATGAATATTTAACCCCGATAACGGAGTAAATATAAAAGAGAGATAATGCGAAATCCGTGTGATGCCATTTTAAAAATAAATATAAACAAAATGGCGTGATATTCAAACGCGATTTTTGAATTTTCTTTTTTAAAAAGCTTTTTGATATTTTTGGTATCTAATGACGCATAAACGGACACGAATCAAGTACGGATACATTTTGAGTCTAATTTACGCTAAACTTAATGCAAAAAGTTACTTAACATTGGGTTTATGCACAAACAACCAAATGCCATAATTAAAAAAAATACTAATCTAAAATCTCGTTTACTTACAAAATAGGTCGCTATGTGAAGTAGGTAAATATGATCACGAAGTAGGTAAGTATTCTAGGCATAGGTTTTATCTACTTTTCTGAGAAGTAGAACACTCGAGGCAGAAAGCTATATTGTTATCTTCCCGCCATATTATACTTACGTGACGTCACATCATTTGCTATGTTATAAAAAAGAAAAAATAATGCCAATGTTGCCAGGCTTAAAAGTCAAAGATTATGTTTTTAAACAAAAAGTTGCTTTTCTGCTGAAATTACCAAAAATAAAATAGTTATTTTAGAGTAGAAAAAATGTTAACCTAAATAAAGCCTACACGCAGAGAAATCGGAGCCAACCAGAAGTACAAAACAGTGTAGTTAAATTATTTCACGACAATTTCAGTCTGAAATACTATTTTCTTGTATTCTCTACGATTTTATTTTAAACCTCACTAAATGTTTAATAAGGTACACTAGAAAAATATTTTAAATCAAAGGTACAATAATTTTGTATTTCAAACAATAATTCTTGCTTATAATAGGAAATGATTTGTATTCTTTACTAGAATAAAATGTACAGTTGACCAAGTTAAGTGTTCTGATTAATGATCGCCATGTTAGTAATGCACTACGAAGTTGTCTGTACCCACAACAACATTATTTTAATTACTACAAGAATATATGATTATCCTTACTATTTTGTTTGTTTCTGAAAATAACTAAACAAAGTTGTTTTTGTAACTAAATAATTAAGTTGTCATAGAAAAATATCATGTTCATGTTACTTAACACTGTGCTATTTTATTTATACAAATGAAGATTTGTTAATGCAAGAGGTTAGTCTAGTTAAATAATTAGATTTATGTGTACCTTCTAATTTTTTTAGTTTTATGAATCGCAACTAGATGGCACCAGTAGTAATTTTAGATCGCGCTATCGTTGTGTTTTATCAAGTTACCTTGGTCGAGACGACAATTTTGTTTTGTATCGAGAGTGCGTACGGATCATGGACTCCGCACTTAAAACTATATGTGGCTTTACTCCACTATAGCCATAAGTGCTGCATTTCTCGTAGAGCGTACAGACGCGTAGTCTACGAGAAAATGTAGTCTAACTTTAATATTCCTTTTTGCTGTCTAGGATTACTATATTTGATATTTACATCAAACGCAATGATTGTAGAGCGATCAAATATTAATAGTTAAACTGTACAATAATTACTGTAATGGGAACTAGAATATCTAGTTACATTTACAAGAACCTAGTAAACGTAGCTAGATTTTTTCTTCGTGTATACTAGTCGCCTAGTAGTGTGTACAATAATTTCTAGTTGGTCCAGAATAAAAAACATTTGGTAAAGACGACTAGTGGGTACTGCTGTCACGGATCCAATCAGAAATTCTCGTTGCACTTACGAGATTTCTCGTACGTCTTACAACATTTTTCTCTGTGTGTATCTTTTCTGGATATTACGCTAGGAAATTAAAAGTTACAAAAAAACTAACCGAAAAAATTTTTTCCTATATGTTTTGTAACTTTTCTGGCGACATCGTCGCTGACCCATGCAATAATTTATCTATTTTACTACCTAATAAAGACAAAAACACAAGGCAATAAGATAGCCAACCCTGTACCAAACATTTTTCGATGTCAGTGACCCTAACGTCCAAAGGCCAGTCAAACTTGGCCTTTCCCACCGTAGTATCCTAAACGCACTATAGATCAAAGTACGAGTTAACAGTCTAGTATGGAAATGACAAAAATTGGCAATATTCCAAAGCTGGTTACATTCAGTTAACTTTATTTTCGGTTCGCAGACTGCATTATAATAGGCGTGAGGTATTTAAATAAAAAACGAAACAATACACGGAAAAAGGCGCGGGAAAATTCTTCTGAATTCTTAATTCTAAGACAGACGGCAAACTTTGGCTTATGGTTATAGACATTTGAGCCTGATTCTTTGAGAAACACACAACATTTAAGACACTTTTGAGCCTGATTTTTCCCCATAATAATTTTATAATGACACTGTCTTTATGCAGAACCTGTGAATAATTAAAAAGTTAGTAAACTTGTTTTTTTTCTCTATTCACAGTCTATTCTTTTTGACATCAATTGGTCTTGGACATACAGCCAATATAAATTATCACTATTTTAAATATTTTAGGATAAAAAAATACTATGTTTTTACTTTTTACACAGAAGAATAGATTTCTTCGAAGCAAGAAATAATCCTCTTGTTAGAAAATAATATCTTGGTTTTGGTACAAGATCTTAAAATTACCATCAGTATTTTTAATTGAAAAGCAATCTTCTGAAGAGGAAAGGTACCGGGGGCTCTCTGCATACAAATGCAGTCGACTGTTTCCTTCCTGGATAATGAACCTAGCACAAATATTTTTGTTGCATAAAACTTATAACTGCCATGTCCATGCCACTGAGTTTTGTTTTTTTTTATATTCATTTCTATAATAATAATAAAATGAAAAAACATAGGGGCACAGTCATGGCAGTTATAGGTTGTATGCAACAAAAATATTTTCGACTACGTTTGTATGGAGAGAGCGCCGGTACTCTTTCACCTTAAGAAACCTTTTTTTCTATGTAAGAGGGTAGGAATAAAGAATTATCCGTAGGTGTTACAAAAGCGGCATTTACTTTTAGAAGTAGATATTTTGTTCCTGCCCCGTGGTTCCAAGTATTTCCTAAATTAACTTGCTTTGTATTCAGCCTGAGTTTTCGACCTATTTAAAATTTATAGGATTTTATCTTTTAACCCCAATTTCATTATACAATATTAATTTAGTTATTAAAGACCTCGATTTTGGTTGATTTACTTAGGCAGGTCGGTTAATTAATTATTATGTTAATCTAAATTTTAAATAAGGAAAATCTTGAAAGTTTATAACCTTAGTATTAAGTATAACCTTAGACCTTTTTTTGACTAGTTGAACATTTTTAAGAGTTCCTTTTTTACCAGGTAAAGGTAAAAAGGAACCCTTATAAGATCACTTTCTTGTCCGTCTGTCTGTCTGTCCGTGTGTCACCACAGATTTGTTTAATTATCAAAAGAAGATATGCGCGATCTTCCATATAAAAAAAATACAACCGAATTGAGAACCTCCTCCATTTTTTGAAGTCGGTTAAAAAGCAATACATCTATATGTGTAAATATATATTCACCAAAAAGTAAAATAAACAACATTTTAAAACATAATTTCGATAAAATACAGAAAGACTTGAAAGTTTAGTTCCGCTACTCGCTACTAGATGTCGCTAGTAGTAGCATTAAATTTTCTCGCACCAACAAAACAAATTATATGCTTAACAGGCGCATAACTGAATAACTAATGATCGTTAGTTAGATATGATGAATATGTAATGAACTTACGTATATATTACATAAATATACATATATAAATATCAATATTGAACAAACTAATTATTGTAAAAAGCTTAGAGATAAGAAGCCTATCTGTCTTTAGAAAACAAAATACATTTTTACATTCCTAGCTCCCTGGGGTTACAAAACTTGTCTCTGACAATAACGAACACAAAAAAAATAATTATCCAAATTGGTGCAGTTCTACGAAAGTTATGCGCGGACATACATTTCGGCGATTCGTTCCATTTATATAAGTTTCATCAAAATCGGTTCGGTAGTTTGAATTAATTGCAAAAAAGTGTTACTTAATCCTTTATTAAGACAGGTTTTTTCGATTTTGATTGAGTTTTTTTTGCTAATGAATCAAATTGGTAATAAACCGGGGCGCCTATAAAATTATTATACAACCTCTTTTTAATTTGGCGACTATAAAAAAATAAGTTGATTTTTATTGGCAGATTAGATGTGAAAAACAAGAATGTTTAATTTCCGCCATTTATTGTTCCCCGCCCAAAGGGTACACAGAAACAGGTTGTACAGGGAAAAATAGAAGGCACCAGAACGCGCGGGAGGTCACCCACGCGATGGACTGACCAAGTCAAGGCTGCAGTGGGAGGTTCTTTGAACGAATGTAGCAGGATGACCTCCAGCAGGGAGAGATGGCGAGCAGTCGTGAAGCGCGCAACATCTACCCCCTCTACTACATGATGATCACGACCGCTCTGTCAAGAGTGTTACGAAAAAGAAGAAGAGCCCAAAGGGTAAAAACGATATCCTGTTACTAAGACTTCACTTGTCCTTCCTTCTGTCTATCTATCTGTCACCTCTCATGAACCATGATAGCTAGACAGTTGAAATTATTACAGATTTTGTATTTCTGTTGCCGCTATAACAACAAAAAAAAACTTGAGAGGTGTCAAGGTACACCCGGATCGAAGTTTCTTTCGATTAATTAGTGAAGGAATTGTAATAAAATCAAAAAGTGTCGTTACAACTTTTGGTCTTTATTTTTTCCGTCTAGCCCCCTTTCGCAACGCGCGATAAGAACCTTCATTCCAAAATAAACACGGTACGGAACCTTTCGTGCGGGAGTCCGACTCGCACTTGGCCGGTTTTTTAAATTAAGATCAACATGGCCTAGATCCCAGTCTTTGGTCGAACTTCGTTTGCTTCCTTATTTTATTACGGATCATGAATTTGAATGCTTCGAAAATAGAACCCGCCATTTTATGTGAAAAGGGTTTTCGACTTTCATTAATATTAGCTTGTAACTTAATAAATAATTAACTCATGTTATTGAAGTAAAGGCCTGCTAAATTAAACTTCCTTTTTTCAGTTTTTCGAAAAAATGGCCAAATTAAAAATCGAAATCCTACTAATATTATAAATGTAAATGTTTGTGTGTATGTTTGTTACACCTTCATGCAAAAACTACTGGACCGATTGCGATGAAACTCGGTAAGTAGATAACTGGATTAACATATAGGCTACTTTTTATCATGATATTCCCACAAGATCGGGACTTACGCGGGTGAAACCGCGGGGTGCAGCTAATAGCATAAAACTCGAAACTCAAAACTCTTTATTCATTTGAAATCACAACATTTGCATGTAATCACTTAAGCGTCTTAAACACTAAGTTAGAATGTGTGGCTTCGGAACGCGCCCACCAATGAGAAGAAAGCACTAGAAACTCATGGGTTTTTTTTGGGGATAATTTTCCAATCCTTTAAATAATGTTGTGGGATACTTGTACACAGCGCTATTTAGCCCCAAGCTTAACAACTAGGCTTGTGTTATGGCAGCTATACAACGGATAGAATACCTATACTTGCCTATTACTTTTCTTTTGTATAGCTGGGGGAATCGAACCCGCGACCTCATGCGCCACAGACGTCGTCAAACACAGAAATCTAATCGTTAAACCGAATTCCCATTAATCAAACCAAAACTCCAACCTTTCAAAACGAAAATACGTTTTGACGTGGCATTAATAATTCAATCATGCTTAGACGGGCATTAAAAACGTCCAAATCCCGACCAATTGTACCCGAAATGCGCGAAATTCTCGTAAATCAAAGACATTCAATGTTTAAGTATATAAACAGAACATTTGAGTATTTTCAAACAGTCCTATTCAATCACTTTTAATTGTATATCTGGATTTTATGACGCGTCTGGTCATATTACCATTTGACGACCCAGTTGGCACAATGGTCACCATGCCGGACTGCCAAACACAGGGTTGCGGGTTCGATTCCCGCCTCAGACAAGTATTTATGCTTAGCTATTTGTCTGTGGTCTGGTTGTTTCTATGTATCATAAGTATATATTTACAAAAGAAAAGTATATAAGTAGTATATCCGTTGTCTAGCACCCATAACACAAGTCTAGTTACTTAGCTTGGGGCTAGATGGCGATGTGTGAAATGTCCTGCATTATTTATTTATTATTTATTACCATGACGCATGACGTCACACAATATTAATGTGACACTTTTTTGTTAATGCAATTTATTAGACGTTACCACGTCAAAATAGGTTACAAAATAGGTTAAAATGTGTTCGGGATTGCTTATGAACGAGTTACCTGCATAAAAAACGAAATGTCAATAAAGGCATTATGCTTAAATAAAAGGTTTTCCTAGAAAGTTTTTCGCCTAAGCAAAAGATGCCATTAAAGCAGAATGCCTGAAAGATGTCCTCTCTTTCATAATTTAAATATCTTTATAGTAAAATCTATTGCTTTTTGATTGTTTTACAGCTGACGGCATTGATATTAATCGGTATTGACAAATTGTTCCGCGGTTTCACGACTTTATATTTGTAACTAATAACTGGTACGCTTTGATTGATTTGAGGTGTGAACCATTGTGATTGAACTGTATCATGTTTGTTTAATTTAGTGCTTTGGTGGCTGTTATCCGGAATAAATAAATATATATTGCAGGTCATTCCACACATCGCCATCTAGCCCCAAGCTAGGTAACTAGACTTGTGTTATGGGTGCTAGACAACGGATATACTACATATATTCTTTTTCTTTTTGTAAATATATACTTATAATACATAGAAACAACCAGAACATATACAAACATCTAAGCATAAATACTTGTCTGAGGCAGGAATCGAACTCGCAACCCTGTGTTTGGCAGTCCGGCATGGTGATCATTGTGCCCACTGGGTCGTAAAAAAAATGTATCTCTTATATTGGTTATGTTTTCAGGATCAATTTTTTTTTGTGGATCTTGGAGGACATAAGCAAAAAAAATATTTCTTTTAGGCAAGACTTATGCTTTGTTTTTTTATATTTTGTGTTTTTAACGAATGTATCCTTTTATTTACCTAGAATATTCTAGAAGTACTAACTTAAGCTAGAAATCAGAAAAAAAGTTTTCTTGAACCAAGATATTTCCTCTCACTATAGACGCTAGAGAATTATTTCTTGGTTATTGTAAAAATATTTAATAAGCAGTATTCATAATTTAAACGCAATATCAATCAAAATTCAATTCAGAAGAAATATTATTTCTTTTCGACAAGACTTATCTTGCCTAAAAGAAATATTTTTTAATAAGTACAAATAAATAATTCGAATTGATCCTGAAAACATAACAGATATAAAAGTTACATTTATATTCAAGAAACCTTTTTTTTTCGTGTATTGTTTGTCTAAATTAACTTGTTGACAGTTTTCTATTAAGCTAAAAGTCTGAAATGTGGAATGTAGATGCTTCTGAAAAGCGTTAATAAATATAAATAAAACAAAAATACGTTTCTTCAAATATTTTTGTTACCATCCCATCCATCCATGTATCTGCTAAGTTCTCGAAGTTTCAGGTTTTACAAAAAAAAAACAAAATAAACGCGAATTGTCACACGAAAATAGTGGATAAAGTCACTAGGTTTTAATTTATTTTAAAGAAGTTATTTTTCTTTCTAATTAAAAAAAGGCAAAGGCTTTAAAATATTCGGCCAGAGGCAAAAAAGGAAAACTTTTAACAAGCTACACGCTTAATTTTTACACGAACCCAGAACACGAAATCGAATTTTTTCGACTTAATTAAAAACTTCTTAACTACTCGCGGTCACTTTAAATATTTTAATCTCAACCGTAACAGATTAAGAACACGCTTATTCGTGAGTCCCTCTCTCCGTAACTTAACTTAGTAACGATTTACATAATTGCAAACAACAGGGTAAGTACAATCGACGCTCAAAAGTACACCGTCACCGCAACGTTTACAATCCTGTGCAAGACTATTTGAACATTATAACAACGTAACCTGTCGATCGAACCCCCGTTGGTTGGTGTAGCGGGTGGCGGCTTATACCACTCACACAACTAAAGATCTAGATATATAAACTAACATGTTAAAAATAATAATCAAACTGAGTACTTTTAATTCAAGTATTTATGTTTGTGTAACGTCTATTAGAAGGAGGTCGTAAATCCAATACTTGTTTATAGTATTTATTATTTGTTTATTACAGCCTAAGTCCCGATCCCGTGGGAATATTAAAATAAAAAGTAGCATATAGCCTTCCTCGATAAATGGACTATCTAACACAAAAATAATTTTTCAATTTGAACCAGTAGTTCCTGAGATTAGCGCGTTCAAACAAACAAACTCTTCAGCTTTATAATACTACTAGCAGCGCTCCGCGGTTTAACCCGCGTAACTTCCGATCCCGGGGGAATATCGGGATAAAAAGTAGCCTATAGCCTTCCTCGATAAATGGACTATCCAACACAGAAATAATTTTTCAATTCGAACCAGTAGTTCCTGAAATTTGCGCGTTCAAACAAACAAACAAACAAACTCTTCAGCTTTATAATATAAGTATAGACTAGCAGCGCTCTGCGGTTTCACCCGCGTAACTCCCGATCCCGGGGGAATATCGGGATAAAAAGTAGCCTATAGCCTTCCTCGATAAATGGACTGTCCAACACAGAAATATTTTTTCAATTCGAACCAGTAGTTCCTGAAATTTGCGCGTTCAAACAAACAAACTCTTCAGCTTTATAATATTAGTTTATATGGTAGCAAACTGATAGTGTACTTATGACGCATACTGTTGTACCTCGAGATATAATTGTAGTCACGTCTTTGATGAAACTTTTGCAAGGAGAGGGCCTCGAGGATTTGTGAGAATTGTTCAGTGATAAAAAATTGACTGCGAAATGCGAATTAAGTTGAGGATTGTTTACAGTCGAGTTGCGTAATCAAAATGTTCAAGTACTTATACCTACACAGAAATGATAAAGTACTAGCTGTTGCCCGCGACTTTGTACGCGTGGTATTTATATTTTAATTACCAAAACCTACGAACTAAATCGTCGGTCGATAGTCACCAACCGCAAACGACACAAGAGATTTATAAATAAACCATTAAGAAAAAAGTTTTGTTTTATATATTAAACCTTCCTCTTGAATGACTCTATCTATTGAAAAAATCGCATCAAAATCCTTTGCGTAGTTTTAAACATTTAAGCATACATAGGGACAGATAGCGGGAAGCGACTTTGTTTTATACTATGTAGTTCAATTCGAACCAGTAGTTCCTGAAATTTGCGCGTTCAAACAAACAAACAAACAAACTCTTCAGCTTTATAATATAAGTATAGACTAGCAGCGCTCCTCGGTTTCACCCGTGTAAGTCCCGATCCCGTGGGAATATCGGGATAAACAGTAGCCTAAAGCCTTCTTCGATAAATGGGCTATCCAACACAAAAATAATTTTCGAATTCGAATCAGTAGTTCCTGAGATTAGCGCGTTCAAACAAACAAACTCTTCAGCTTTATAATATTAGTACAAATAAAAAACACATACTAGAAATAAATAAATACATTGAATCCTTGAGAGTGGTTTTTTATCGCGATATTTCAAGGAGATCGGAACATACAAGAGTGTAACAGCGGGACAATGCTAGTCACAAATAGGTAAGGAAATTCTTTTTGATTTTCTCTACCTTTGAAAGATAAAAAGAGCAACCCACACTATTCTAAAAGCGAATCCGACTTACCTAAATAGATCTAATCTGCTTAATACATTTTTCATCCTACCCACTTTATTCTCGGTTTTTATACGACTCTCCTAATAAATTCAGGGTAGCAATTTGAAAAACGAACTGATGTATAAATTATTCATAATATTAGAGAAAAAAAACCTAGGAACTTTCATTTACGGCAAAAAAACTACAGTAAGTCCAATAATAAAATATGGAAGGCTTCTACTTAGGCGAAATTTACAAATATAAATCTAACCCAAAAAAAAATACATAAATCTATCAAAACTTATCGTCAGTGGAAACAGGGCAAGATGGGGTCATATCAGATCTAGGACAAAAATAACTTGAGAGGTGTCAAGGGACACCCGGATGGAACGAAGTTCCTTTCGATTAATTAGTGAAGGAATTGTAATAAAATCAAAAAGTGTCGTTACAACTTTTGCTCTTAATTTTTTCCGTCTAGCCCCCTTTCGCAACGCGCGATAAGGAACTTCGTTCCAATAATTTAAAAAAAGGGCCTAATGAGTCACTCACAAAAACGAATTGCGGATTAAACGTCATATTTACGTCATAATTTGTAACGAATATAAGAAACAATATACAAATTCCTTATAAATTAATAATGAAAAAAAAAAATGAATGAAAAAATGGCATCAAAATCTGTTGCTTAGTTTTAAAGATCTAAGCATACGGACAGACAGCGGGAAGCGACTTTGTTTTATACTATGTAGTGATAAGTAGATGAAGTATTAAGTTACTTAAGAGGTTCTGAAATTACTGGACTTATTTTGATAAAACTTTGTATAAAGAGATGTATTGAACTCTGTGCTAGTTTTTACTTATTTTAAATATAGGGTCTCTGTGGTCATTAAAAAGTAGTTAAATTACGTAAACTTCGTAATAAAACATATTTGAATTATAAAATAAATACACGAAGAATTGAGAACACCTTTTTTAGATTCGGTTAAAAATGGATTCTTAACAGAAATTCATTTCCAACGTTACCAAACAAATTAATCAAAAATAAGATTCATTTTAATTAATTGCTCTTGAAAATTAATTAAAACACGACACTTAATTAACTTCCCATTAATTCATGTAAAGAGACCTTTATAGACTGAGTTCGAAAAAATATACTTCCTTTTCATAAGGAGAACAAATAAAAAATTTGCGAGCACTTGCCAACAATTATAAAGGAGGCAGGTTAATTTCCTTAGAAGGTTGGGCCAAGGGCTCGTTAGTTCTCATTTGTAAGTTAATTGTAATGAATTAGTGCACAATGACGTCATTAGGGGGGATGTGACGTCACCCGGGATTGGTGACGTCACGTCTCTAAAGGAAACAATTAGTGATTTCTTAGCGAGGCACCCCGCTGTGGACTAATAGCTAAACAATATTATTAACTACATTAATATTAATAAATCTAATAATAACTCGGTCGTACATTTTCAGGCGCGTAGATTCTATTCACATGGGAATTTTCAAACTTTGTAAGTCTTTTATCCTAGTTCCGTTTTCGTCCAAAACTTACGATATTATACGACCTTTGGAATGAAGGTTGGCTGAAGCACTACTAGGCCAACACCAATATCTACACAATAAATAAGGAAGTGTAAGTTCATACTTAATTCTTCCATCAATCAATGTCATCAATTGTATAAGTTTTCTCTTGAAAACAAACTGGAAAACAGGTCAGTCGCGAGACGCGCCTTTGCCAAGAGTTCCGTACAAAACATTACTTGCGATCAATGAAAATTTGTCTGTTAATTTTATAACACTGCGTTTATAAAAAAACTCCAAAAATTTGTCATTCAAAGCGTTGCTGTAGAATTATTTTGAAATGTCATTAAATTTACAATAACTGAAATAAACAAGTTATGACAAAACAAAAATCCACAATTATGAACAAATACAATTATTTACAACAATAAGTTTCTCCAGAAAAAAATGCAACAATATTTTCTTTTTATAAAATCTTAATGAATAAGAGACAAAGAAAGGCACAAACAAAGTTTCGTACTCAAGTAACTACGCAAGAAATGTGTTTTTATTTGTTAGAGCAAATCTTTGTCGCTATGTTATGTGACTAATCGATTGCTCGCAAATGTATTCACAAATTTGTTTGCTGCTGCCAAAATTCTTTCAACTTTAACATTGTTTAATGTTTCTTAAAGTTAGAATTGAAATATTCGTTTCAAGGATTGTTTTCAGTTAGAAATATCTTGGGTTCTTTGTTAGGGAAACGTTTGACATGTGTTTGTTTTAGGTCAAAACTATTTTGATGAAGTTTTATATAAGTATATCAGAATCAGAATTATTTATTTGTTTCTTCATATTTAGCCATACAATGGCGTACAAATAGTAGATAATAATAATTAATCAATGCATAGTCAACATCCGAAATATCAAATATAAAAAAACGAATCAAATAAAAATTATATTATGTCAAGATTAAATTATGTCAAAATTAAATAAAAATTTAATGATGTTAAAATTAAATAACCATTTTCATTTGTATGTCTTGCTTAAATATTCATTAATAGTATAAAAGTGCATATGTATACCATTCTTTTAGGCGTTTGAAGAAAATAGGCCTTAAGTTTAATTAATACATAATTATTTACTTCCATGCTACTTAAATGAATTGGGGTATTTAGCATGCTTCAATATCGGTATAATTATTAATTCACATAAAAAAGGGAAAAAAATCAGGTCAATCGGTAACAGGGAAGTGTATCATAATTAAGTTGCAAGATTTCACCCGAGGATACATACATTGCAAGTTAAATGAAAACTTGTAATAAAGGGTAAAATAAATATCTCGTTTTAAACAGTTATAAAAGTAAATGAAAGGTAATTAACTTCTAATCCGTAATTTCTCACAATACGCGCATAGATAGATAGATAGATAGATAGATAGATAGATAACTTTATTTGTACAACACAGGAAAAAACAGAACACTATATACACAAAGCGAAGTAACAGCTAGAAAGCATAAGAATATTTTTTAGTTTCCTAGAAATGAGAAAATGGAACCCTAAAATAAACACGAGCGAACATTGATTACAGAAACTTGAGACTCATTTGAATGGAAAACTTTTTTCATCGACAATTTACCAATTACAAAGTGAACAATTCCGTAGGGGTCGAATTTCTATCAAAATTTGATGGAGGATGGATATTATTTTTAATTGCCTCGCGTCGAACAACTTTGACAAGGTATTTTATTTTATGACGGTTTGTTTACAAAACGAGTCACCTGAAATTGAAGGGACAATTATGCCACTCTCCTTTAACGCTTTGACAATATTTTAATGCACACATTTACGTTTTTTTTTCGATATAGGTGATACAACAACTCCGTTGAACAGAATCCCTTCTCCTTCAAGCTGCTCCCCTCAACTCTACTTTCTACAACAAATCCTTCTCTTTTCACTCTGTGATACTCTGGAATTCCCTGCCTCAACCCATCCGATCTGCTAAGTCCCTACCCATTTTCAAAGCTATGGTAACTGATCACTACCTCAGTACTGTCTAATATCCGTATATATTCCTGTATTATTTATGTACGTATACATGTATGTATGTAATTATTTGTATATATCTATGAATATAATTATTTGGTATGTATTATTAATTTAATATTTAAAATCATAATCATGTAAATAGTGTATATTATAAGTTAAATTATTCGGTTAAACCATTGGACGGTTTAGGCTAAAATTTGACATAAAGATAGCTGTTAACGATAAGAAAGAAATCAACTCCTAAGCGGACGAAATCGCTTATTTATATTTAGCTAGTTTGAACACAAACGTTAAGTTAATGAAGAAAAATATTATTTTGATAGAAAAGTAGCTATTATGTGTAAAAAATCTTGGAACTACTACAAAATAATAATCAAAGAAAAATCAGACTTCGAAAAATCAGACAGAAAACCAATGGCTGAAAAAGATTTAATTTTTTACGAGGTTTGCGACTAGTAAGAAATTAACCAATTACATTTAAAATTTTATATGTCCGCTAAATTTTAGAACGCACTCAAAAGTAATTTATCAAATGAAATTGTCATCGTAAAAAGTTTAAAGGAAGGTTTAAGTCAGGTTTTAAGAGAGATTTAAAGTTAAAGCGTCGTTTTATTTGACGCGTAAAAAGTTCCGTGTTTCTAAGGGATACGAGGACACGGCTCGTGGGTGGGCCCGTTCTTACCTTACCAGAGTACTTTGCCCTTTTAATGACGTATTTTAAATTTGGAATATGTTATAGCTTTTTAAAGGGCGTATGACTGTTAATATGTTAATTTTACACGGGTGTGTGTTGAAATAAAGGAGATTGTCAAGTTATATAATTATTTGAGCCCTTGTTGTGAAGTTATGAGTTTTCTATTTTGAATGTTTTATTATAAAAGAGTGACGTTTTTGTCGATTCAAACAATAATAAGAAATTCTTTCGTTGAATTCATCACCAAGTTTTTACGAATTTAAGTGACGTAACAATTATAATAAAAACAATGGTCTAATTAATTTTGTTAAAATTTAAAGACGTTACGACCGAGTTGCACTGGTCGTGGTCACGGCGATCACGACCCGTACAATTGCAATATTAGCACAATTAAGACTACGCCACGACAATTATCATCTAAAAAACAACTAAAAAAGCTTACCTAGGCTTATGATACGTCGGATTACTGTTAGTCTTGAGTATGTCAGCGTTGGGAACAGACGTGGGCAGCGCGTGCTCTCTCTCCAACTCGCTTTCATAGCTCTCTAGCGGCACGTGCTTGCCGGGCAGAGGATCGGCTGAAACAAATAGACAGACAGGGTTATTACATTTATTATTAAATATCAAAGGAAAAGGTGAAGAAAATTCTTTACAAGTACTTTTATTGTTAAGTGCATTGTGGGCCTGACTCCTTAAGCCATCGCTCATCATCCTTTATTGACGTGATAACGTCTAATAAATTAATGAACACCTGCATTCACAAAAAAGTGTGCGTCATGTTCCGGGAACGTGACGCAGCACGCGTCTCGTGTTTATTTTATATTGTTTATTAATAATATCGCTCATCTGGGCTTGTGTTATGGTGACGAGTGACGAATAGAAGACTTATATAAAAGAAAAATAAGGGGAAAAAAATACAAAGGAAAAAAAATCATAAAAGAAAAAATATGAAGGAAAAAAACGCAATTACCGTCCGTAAACCGACTTTACAGACAAAAATTTTTTTAGTTATTAAAATATGTATTGTGTTTATACAAACATAAGTACATGAACATTTAATATGATTTAGGCGTAGACGCTACAATGGCGACTACGTAACGGGAGCCGTATTTACACGACGTTATTTATTTAGAAAACCGTCGAATACTCTGAATAGATTATCAAGTGATACCCAACTTCTAAGAAACTAAACACTAGTCTTTATTTAAGACAACTAAAAATACCGCCTTTTGTTTATAAAACTGTTTATAATTTAGCTTGAACCGTTGATATACAATCCCCTTAAGTGTTGAAAGAAATTTATTTACAGTCTTCGTAAACAAGTTAATGTAAACGTTTGGAATAAATAGCTTTTGAGAAGCTTACTTGTCTGGAGTTAAGTATGTACTGTGACGTCACCAGTGAAGACTGCGATGTATGGAAATTGAACAATCTCCTTTAAAATTTAAAAAAGGTAGCTCGGTTCGAAATTTGAATTATAAAGAATGGAAAATAAATGTTTTTTTTTACTCGTATTGTAGTAATATGGCATACACTATCATGCGCATAATGCCAGCTTTTATACAAGTTTAAAATAACGCTGTTGAATTTTCAACACATTCAGTGTTGCCAACTTACAGTTTTCAGCTGTTTCAGCACATAACATAACAATAACCATAAATGTTGCCAAGTTAATTATCTTTTGTTTTTTTTTTTAAAGAAAATAAATGACTTCGTTCCAGTGAGAGATACGATTTCTGTTAATTAAAATAGAATTGAAAAAGTAAGAAAGCGACACTAAAAATTAATGGGTTAAGTTAATTTAAACAAAGCTTCTTCTGTGTATGGAGGTAAAATGGAACATGAAATTTAAACAACTGTCTAGCTATCACGGTGTATGAGATACAGCCTGGTGACAGACAGACGGACGGACAGATGGACGGATAGTCTCAACTCTAAAAAAGAACAAGTTCTTTTGAAAGAATACGTTCTTCGTGACACTATATTTATGTATTAGGTTTTACTAAGTCGCGATCCCGTGTAAAAGAGTAGCTTTACTCCCTTAGGTTTCAATGTTTCATCAAAATCGGTCCAGTAGATTCAGAATTGATGAAATGGAATTAGTTTTTATAAAAAAAACTAGCTTTTACCTACTACTTCCTTCGTTAGCGGATGGCAAATTTTTGCCCGATCTATTTATTGGCTTGATCTGTGCGAAAAGGTGCTGAACGGGTACTAGAATTTAAGAAATTAATATGGTAAAACAGTATAAAAAGTGCTCCATTATTGGCCAAATTTCTTATGTTAACGGTACAAGATGAAAACAATAGCAAATGTAATTAAAGTGTGAACCTCGGAGACGGGTCTCTCGGAGACTAACCCTTGATATTCAGTCAGGACGATAAAGATAGTGAAATGTGCCAGTCTAAGGTCAATTTGATCATGACTCTTTACTTTCACATAGAAAAAATACTGGCAACATAATTCCCACAGATGATAAGAGAGCTTTATTCTAATTTCGAATTCAAAGAATTCACGAAGCGTTCTCGTCCGCAATGTTGGCTAAAAAATGTAATTGGATTTTTGATGTTTTGGTTGTTCGGCCCATTATGGCATTGTAATGGAATATGCGGACTTTCGAATTCGTGACTCAAATTCTTGTAAGGTCATCAAAATAGCAGCCAGACTAAACAATAACTCAGTATTATATTTAGGGTTACCATTTCGAAAGAAAAAAAAATTGATTAAAAATACTTGGTAGATTTTTATTTCAAACTTTTTTTAATATAGGTTTTTTTAATTAGAAAAAAAAGTTTGAAATCTTTCGATTTTTTTTTATTATATTTAATTGTCAGTAACCCCGGCCGTTGTGGGAACCAAAATATAAAACAATTAACAACCAATTGTCAAAAAATAATAAAACAACCAGCTGGGAAAAACACGATTCTTCAGTGACACCTGGTAAAAATATAACTGACACGTTTTCTTGTATTATAGGATCAATATTATCAACATCTTAGACCGGGTTCAATGGTAAAAACTTCGGACAAAAATTCGGCCAAACAGTAACCCTAGTCGGCATTCCAATATCAATTCATAAAATAAAATTAAAAATAACAAAAAATGTTAAAAATATTAAATATTGCAGGACATTCCACACATCGGCATCTAGCCCCAAGCTAAGTAACTAGACTTGTGTTATGGGTGCTAGACAACGGATATACTACTTAAATACTTTTCTTTTGTAAATATATACTTATAATACATAGAAACAACCAGACCACAGACAAATACCTAAGCATAAATACTTGTCTGAGGCGGGAATCGAACCCGCAACCCTGTGTTTGGCAGTCCGGCATGGTGACCATTGTGCCAACTGGGTCGTCAAATGTTTGCTATTCCCACAGGTTATCAAATTCAAAGTTCATTGAAATGAGATAAAGAGCATTGTTATAACTTGGTACTAATAATTCCCAACGTCAGTATAGGTAGGTATAGTACCTTGTTTATGAACTGCTTTGTTTGCCGACCTACTTATTTCGTTTGTAGTCTACTTTGAAGAATATTAGAAATTAAAGTAGAGACGTACCGAATATTTACTTTGGGGCCGAAATTGATGCTGAATTTTCGGCTGTGTTCGCTGTATAAGAAAGCTAGAGTCAGCTTATTTATTCTAGAGTAGCTTTAACTACTAGTTCGTCTCCGTAGAAGTTGAATTTTCTATTTTAACAGAATTTTCGGTTTTGTTCGCTTTATCAGTGGGTAAGCCCCATTTCCGGAATATAAAACTAAGTTAGACAAAAAACATATATGCAAGGGTGAGGCCGAAAATAAAACAGAATTTTCGGTTTTGTTCACTTTCTGTGTACCAAAAACAGAATTTTCGGTTTTGTTCGCTTTATCAGTAAGCCCCATTTGCGCAGTAGGTATAGAACTAAGTTATAAATTCCAGATTTAGACAAAGAACATAAGCAAGTGTGAGGCCGAAAATAAAACAGAATCTTCGGTTTTATTCGCTTTACCATAAAGTTATAAGCAACATTAATCCCCGATTAAGACAAAAAATTAGGATGAACGAACGAGGAGGATAGAACTTATGCAAGTTTGAAAGCGAAAACTAAACTGAATTATCGGCCTTGTTCGCTTTATCAGTAAGCCCCATTTGAGCAGCCTGGAGTTAGCTTATTAAATCCAGACTCCAAGAAAATATTCTTAGAACTAACACGTGCTAGCAAACCATGGAATACAAAAATAATACAAGTATACGTAGAAAAAGAGGAAAAGAGGTTAAAAAAAAAAGCTAAGATTTAAAAAAAAAATTAGGAAAATATATTTTTGATTAAAATTTTAATGAACCTTACAAAATTGTAGAGTTTAAACATCTTAGATTTCTTGCTACTTATATCAATGTTCGATGAAGACTAAACTTTTGACCGAAACTAGTTGTTGTGGCCGAATATACGGTCATCGGTCAATCTCTAAAAAACAGTGCGTAGAAAGTAAGGTATTTTTTTTAATTGCCACTGACGGGTAATTGCGCGCAATTGGGTCGGCCATTTTGAATTTTGTTTTGAAGCTTAGAAACTTTGATTGTCTATGCTTTGTATAGTTTGTAATCTTTTTTTAATGTCGGTATGAGGAGAATTTTTAATCAACGCGAAGTGTAATAATAGTCAATCAAAGTCTGAGATTAGATATATTCTTCTAATCAAATTAAATAGACCGTGTTACTTTATTTCATAGTTGAAGTGTATACAATATTTGGCTTTCAAAAGTCAGATATTAGATATACTAATATATACCTACTTATAATACATAGAAACAACCAGACCACATACAAATTTCTAAGCATAAATACTTGTCTGAGGCGGGAATCGCATCTACAACCTTATGTTAGGCAATCCGGCATGGTGACCATTGTGCCAACTGGGTCGTCAAATACCCATTTTTGGATATCTATTATTTAATACCTACTATTACAGATAAATGGCCGAAATCAATAACTTATTTATCAACGACCAAGGGTCAGCAAGCCAATGTGGAGCTCCCGAGCTTAAAAAAGTGAGTTACTTACATAATAGGTACTAAGATTATTCTTTAAGAATTCGGCATGATCAGTATGGTCACCCTACAAAAAATACAAAATTCGGCATGGTATGGACACCCTACATAAAGAAGAAGGTACAAATACAGGTCAAAACCATAACCCTCCCGCAATCTGTTAAAAAACCCACACACACTAACAACTATGTTAGTCTAACAAGCGAGAATTCCAACACGTAATATAAAATCATCATTCACAATGATATTAAAAAAAAACACAATTCTATAGCCTCTATTATAATCTAACAACAAAAAATGTCAAGTGGGAGTCGAAAATGCACGTCATATTTTTTAATTTTACACTTCCATTTACACAAATTTCGATAATGACTCACAACTTTGTGGTTTGATTCGGGGAATGAATTTAACGATTCTGTTTTAACGTAAAATGGAATTGTTATTTGTAAATTGTTGTCCAAACAGATACGAATAGTAAACAAGTTAAAAAATCGTTAACGTTCAAATATTAACCAAAAACATGTAAAGAACAATGCGCAATTAGTTAAGCCGCTGGCCCTATCTGTCAAATAACTGTCCCGATCATTAATAATATCGGTCGCTCCTTATACAATAATATCCACATCAAATCCACATTAATAAAGATAATACAAGCGGAATAGAAACAGAAATATATTTATTATCTATATATTTCTTCTTCTACACACACGCTGTCAGCAAAACACCAATGAATCATAGTGTATCTCTTGCTTGAACCACTGAACTGGGCACATTTGTTTTCAATTAATATCTCCGTTACAATTGTGGGGTCTATTAAGGGCGCTGTATATTATGGGCACAAAAAAAATAGGTACTGAAATAAATCATTGTTAACGCCTAATGAATGGTGGGTTTAAATTTTGGGTTGAAATATGATACGACGTTAATCCTTTCATCTCAAAATTAATTAAAAATGTTTACAGTTAATTTTAGTTATGCAAAATCTAGCGAAACTAAATTTTAAAATCGATTCATAACAAGCTTAACTTGATTGGAATCCGACAAGTTTTCTCAAACAATTAAATTACTCTCGAACTTTTACCAGACAGTTTTAATCATTTCAAAATTCAAGTGCATACGGGCCTTTATATCGACTGCAACCAATATTAATTGAAGAGTTCCGTTTTTTCCCGCACATTCATTCGTTTATTACTGCCCGATTGTCTGTGGTTTTGTTTTTTTTACTGCGCCACGACCGCGGCATGCGAAATAAAACCGTTGCTTTCAATAGTTCGATTTTTTGTGGGTTTTAAAAGAAACTATTATAATACCAAAAATAGATGGATTGATATTTATTTGGCAGAAAAACGCTGTACACTACGACTTAAGTTTCAAAGATAAATACCTACGTAAAGTTACTTAAATTAGATAAAGAAATGTTTTGTATTCAGCCAGGTTTATTTCACAAAACAATGCCGGCTACCTCCATGATTTTTATCCAATATGTGGTGGATATTGCCAGTAAAAATAAATGAAAAAGCAAACACAAGTCTTATATGAAACATTCCCCTTTGCTTCGTATACCCCTAAACCACAAAATAGGAAGCCATAATCATTTCCTTCGTTTTATTTTTACTAGCTTCAAATTGACTTTAGACCATAGACAATTTTATGTAACGTTTAAGGCCGCACGCATTTAAACTGTGACCATTGTCTTTTTTATGGGACAAATTAATGCAAATAAAAGTCTTTGTAACCATTATTGACAACTCATTTGACATTAAAAAGTCTTAACTTGACATTTCTACAAGAAAGAGTTTTTTTTTTAAACTTTAAGTAAGACGCTAAAGAACGCTGGCAATGTTACTTATGTTTGAAACCTTGAGTTTCTTTTCTTATCTATTCCTTTTTCCTTTCCTTAAAGTGTACCAAGCAGATGGCGTCGAATATTTTGGCGAAATTGACGTTAAATAATGAGATTTTAAGGCTAAAAAGGTTTTTAAATAAACTCTCCCTGGAAACTTTAGAGATTGGATCTGAGTCAACGGTAGCCATTACACACTAATGACATCTGAATCACCGATAAGGTTTAACGATTTAAATCGATTTTCTATTGAATCGATTTATTTTTTCACTGGCTTAATCGGTGCTAGTGATGTATTGTTATTGACCCAAATAATTATGTGGGTAAAAGCTTTCTAAGTAAGTCCATTATGAAGAAAAATGTGATAATTACTTAAATTCTTTTGTGTTTGAGCTATTAATCTTCGACTTTCAGAGATAGAGCACTGATTTAGACCACAATCAAATGTTACACAAACGTAATAATAATATCTAAAGAGGCTCTAGCTGGATGGTTGGGTTAGGGGTCCGATTCAGAAGAAAATCCTCTTGAAGGTTCTTCGCTCTGAGGCCCTAACCATCAGTACCCTGGGCCCTACGTCGCTACCGAACGATCTTCTAGGTGAAGGATTTTATAATAATCTATACATTATTATGAATACTTGTTAATTAAATTTTATTTATGGAGGTACTTACATTTTACTCTATACTTAGTATTTTACAATTGTTTTACTATTTTCTTGTCCGTGTGCTCTTCTAATAAATGTTTTATTATGTTTATGTTATTTTTTATAAGTTTCTATAGT
Organism: Idaea straminata; assembly: GCA_951213275.1. Taxonomy (NCBI): domain Eukaryota; kingdom Metazoa; phylum Arthropoda; class Insecta; order Lepidoptera; family Geometridae; genus Idaea; species Idaea straminata. The sequence continues at coordinate 7,376,380 of OX577870.1, forward strand.
GATGTAGGTATATTTCTTATATTCAATTTGTTAACATAAAAATCTATTTCTAAGGAAAAGTAAATGAATTAGTATATATTCTAAAACGTATTATTTGCTAAACGTAAAATATCTCTACTTAATATAAAGTATATTAAGTTTAACACTAAGTCTATACAAATACATTTCAGATTCGCAAATCGTTCGCAAAGCTTTTAACTGTAAGAGATAACTCAGGGCTGAATAAATAAAGATTTTGCATCCACGACGGATCCAGGTGCAAAATAAGTTTAAATACGATAAGGCCGCGACACAGGCAAAAAATGCACAGTCTCCTTTTAAATTTTAATGTTCGAACAAAAAATCTGCCAACGTCTTCTTTTAATATTAAAACTTCGGCCTGTGACTGAAGAAAGAAAAAAAAGATTTTAAATAATTTAAAAAAATGTGATATGTAGCGCAGTGGGCGAACACCCGTCTCCGAAGCTAGAGGTATTTGCGGATTTGAATCCCGCCATCGACCAAGTTTTTGTTTAAATTTTTCATTTTCTATACTTATAGGGAGAAAGGACAAAATGTCTGCAATTAAATTAATGGTTTTTTTAATTATTAGTAAATAACGATAGTTTTCCCGAACTTTAAATTAATATACTTATTTCATTTTTACTCATGAATAATTTATTTTTATTAATGTCCTACAAGTACTTAAGTGATACTACAGTGTAGTACTACAGTGTGTAATAATAACCCGGTTGGGGTTATTATTACACACTATATACTATTTTTATTTTTTTATAATAAAACTAGCTGTTGCCTGCGACTTTCTACGCGATAGTTTTGCTTTGTGCACCTTCCTCTTGAACCATTCTATCTGTTAAAAAAAAACTGCATCAAAATCCGTTGCGTAGTTTTTAAGATCTAAGCATTCACACGGACAGACAGACAGCGGGAAACTACATTATTTTTTATACTTTGTAGCTTTTGACTATTATCACACACGATGGTAAGTGACGATGTAGTCTAATAGCCCCTCTACATAATGGCCCAGCACTGGACCAGCGATATGGCCATGCGATGGTTGAAACGCAACTACACGATGGCCAAGTTCAGCCCTCGTTGCCCACTTCCTTTGTTGATGTGCGACCGAAAAACTGACACCGTGGCCATCCAGTCTCAATCCCACGAACCATAAGCCATCAGACACCACTACCACCTCTACATGCTGGCCCATATTAGTCTTCTCGTATAGTGGTGTGGCTCACCTATTGTTAGAGTTTTCAGATCGCCCTAACGCCTCTAACTTGACCTAACGACTGCTACTAGAGATAGCAACCGGGACCGACGGCTTAACGTGTTTTTGAAGCACGGAGGGGCTCACGAAAACACATTTTTGCCACACTACTAATTGGTCACCCATCGAAGTAATGACCGCGCCAGGACGAGCGTCGCTTAGCTGTGAGCTTCCTCTTCCATGCAAGCATGATGGCCCATCATATAGAGGGCCCATGATGTAGCACGCTTTCCTAAAAGATATCTATACGCTCGTGACTCAAATACGCCCAAATACATATATTATGCAAGTAGGTACAGCGTACGTCAATCCGTTAGACTTTCAAGGTTGTAGTAAAATATTCGCAAACAGGGAGAGAGGAGTTCGTAAAAAATGAACAGCCTACTCTCACTGTGTCTCCTACTACGAAATAGATACTCACTCGATCAAACGTTTCATATTAAATTAATAATATTGCAGGACATTCCACACATCGCCATCTAGCCCCAAGCTAAGTAACTAGACTTGTGTTATGGGTGCTAGACAACGGATATACTAATATACTTTTATTTTGTAAAAATATACTTACAACCAGACCACAGACAAATATCTAAGCATAAATACTTGCCTGAGGCGGGAATCGAACCCGCGACCCTGTGTATAGTATTTAATGTGAAGATTTAAGACTAAAATGACGACCCAGTTGGCACAATGGTCACCATGCCGGACTCGATTCCCGCCTCAGACAAGTATTTATGTTTAGATATTTGTCTGTGGTCTGGTTGTTTCTGTGTATTATAAGTATATATTTACAAAAGAAAAGTATATAAGTAGTATATCCGTTCTAGCACCCATAACACAAGTCTAGTTACTTAGCTTGGGGTTAGATGGCGATGTAAGGAATGTCCTGCAATATTTATTTATTTATTGGAAATGGACCAATAAGCGAGTTAGATAGATTATTATAGTATCTCTGTCTCTATCGCGTCTATTTACAAAATAATAAATACTGCAGCTATCTATACAAATTCATCAAAATCGGTTGATAAACTAAGAAGATATGTGCGCGTACATCCAAAAAAAATACGTTCAACCGAATTGAGAACCTCCCCTTTTTTTAGAAGTCGGTTTAAAATAATAGCAACCACGAGTTATGAATTGAATTGTACTTGTCTACAAAAACCACACAAAACCACTTGGTAACAACTACAAACTTGGAAATTGACTTCCGCTTATCCCTATAAACGGAAGTCAATTTCCACGTAACTCTCCCAGTAGAGATAGGTGGAAAAAAGTTCATTCTTCTCCACCAAGGGGAATACGCTGGTAGGGAGTACACTAGCCCGAGTTGTTTATGCACTCGATCAAAGTATTGAGTATTTACCAAGTTCAAAACAAGAACCTGAAAAATTATTTACATTTATTCTACAGCCAAAAATTAGCATAGGTTCGGCTAAACTTTATATTTCTAAGCTTATTAACACAAGGCCAGTAAGGAGTCTCACTCGCTGATCGTTTACGGTCGCGCGGGTTAAGCGACGCCTGGGGCGGTCATTACTTCGATGGTTGGCCAATTAGTAGTGTGGCAAAAATGTGTTTTCGTAAGCCCCTCCGTGGTTGCTACATCTAGTAGCAGTCGTTAGGTCAAGTTAGAGGCCTTAAAGCGATCTGCAAACTCTATCAATATGTGAGCTACACCACTATACGAGAAGAAAAAGAACACAAGGACAACACTAAACGGTTTTAGTATCATGAAGCCACTGGACAATGACGTACTTAATGTCACCCTTTATACGATATTCGGCCGAAAGCCTAGCCGAATATTCAGCATTCGGTATTCGGCATAATCACTATTCGTAAAATCTCTAGTATATGCGCCTTAATTCAAAAAAATCCCTTTTTAAAATGCAAAACGCGATGCCATTTTCACATAAAGGATAACAAACAACAGAATAGAATGGAACAGATATTTGTACCGGTATAAAAATGAGCAAACGAGCACTTTGTTCGAGCACGAGCATTATGCTAACAGCAAAAACCTGTTCCGAGCAAAGATAAGACTGTTGAACAGAATGACGTAAAGTGAACTTATTGAATGTGAATTTTAAATATCATTTTTTTTTTAGTTTTTGTCAAATGGTAACATTATTTTGTGATTTGAGTCTATTACAATTTCTTTATTATAGCTTTGAAAATATCCCAAATTGAATATAAGTGTTGATTATGAATTACCCGTCAAATATTGTTCATTACAGTGTTATTTCAATATGAAATAGTTTCAAAAAGCAATAAAGCTTTTTAGAAAAAAATATCGAGTCGGTTACATTCCCTTTCTTTATATTCGCAACAAATTATGACGTAAAAGACATGACATCCGTTACACTTGATGTTTTCAAGTAACCTCCTAATCACTGATTTTAAACAAGTTTAATCATGTTTAATCTCGTAAATCAATTTATTTTTTTACGGCGTGAAATCGCTGAAGGCTCGTAAAATTGTGACCCTCTTTTTTGGAATTCGGTTAAAAAAATACGAAATTTGTAAAAAATTCGAAAAGGGACAGTTGTAAATATTAGACTTGCAATAACATTTATTCCAAAAAGTTGGCAATTATGTAAAGGTACGTGCCGAGCCGTGTGTTTGTACAAATTTAGAATTTTCCGTCCAAAATTCGGCCGTGTTGATAAAAACTTCCATAATTAAGGTTTCATTCGATTTTACGTTGAGTTTTTGAATTTGTTATGCGCACAAAATATTTAATTAAAAATATTTTTTAACGTGACAATTCAGTTTTTGGCGCTATATTTTATTTGAAACTCGCAGCGCCGCCGCGCGGTTCCCTTTGGAATGTGACTGAAAGACCCCCGCATACACGGTGCTTTTGAGGGTCAAAACTTTTCCGACCATTCCTCCTTTTGTGGCTACAACACGGAACACGGACAAGTCCGCTTGGCGATACGATACGATACGACGCGAGCAATACGAACAACCGCACTGCTTTGTATCTACTCGTGCGATGTCGACATGCAATGCATCTTTGACCATTTGACCATAGGTATAAAAAAAAACTTAAGAGGTTACAACTTTACAACTTTTGGTCTTAATTTTTTCCGTCTAGCCTCCTTTCGCAACGCGCCATAAGGAAATTCGTTCCAATAAATAAATATAAAAACGTTTATTAGCATTAAATTACAATATCTATACAGTAAGTAAACTAATCGGTATAACTAAAGAAGCAGGGACAGCATATGCTTTGAAACGCTGCACAGCACTGCTTTTTAGCCTGAACCTTTCTCAATTCTTTCCTTTCTCCTTCTTTTTACCCGACTGCAAGGAAAGGGTTATGTTTTTCGCGACTATCTTCTCTATACTTCTATACATATAAAATGCTTTGTCCTGAATGGCTGACTGACGGATCAACGCACAGCCTAAACCGCTGATCGGAGAGACCTGGAACTTGGAGGGCGTATTCTTTTTATGACGTAGGCATCCGATAAGAGGATTTTCCGAAATTCTACCCCTAAGGGGGGGGGGGGGGGCTTTGTATGGGACAACGTGATTTCTTGGTCCAGTTTCGACCTCAACGCGGACGAAGTCGCAAGCAATTTAATTTTCTTTTCCTTTTAAATAAAGAGGTATGAAATGTTAGTTTATAACTTTCATAAAACATAATTAAAATATTACAATAATAAAATCTCACGACATAATTAAGCTAGTCTTATCTTCCAATTTCAAAGTAAAAGTAATTAACATAAATATTTCCGAGGCAATTAAAGTTTCGTTTTCTAGTTTTATACCTAATAGCGTGCTTGCGAATCCGCCATTTTGGTTTCAACAACTTGGCGGGAAATTGCTGAAATTCTTAACAAAGGGATTATTTTGACATATAAACGAATTTATAATTAGTCAGGAGGCTCCCTACAAAAATCAAATGACGAAATAAATAAATATATTATAAAATAAATATTGCAGGACATACCACACATCACCATCTAGCCCCAAGCTAAGTAACTAGACTTGTGTTATGGGTGCTAGACAACGGACATACTTATACACTTTTCTTTTTGTAAATATATCCTTATAATACATAGACACAACCAGACCACAGACAAATATCTAAGCATAAATACTTGTCTGAGGCGGGAAACGAATCCGCAACCTTGTCTTAGGCAGTCCGGCATGGTGACCATTGTGCCAATTGGGTCGTCAAAAACATCATAATTCCCCTAATCCTTTTTGGGTTATAAAGTTTATTAGAACTCTTTGGTTTAACCAAGATTTTTTTACATTTCTATTGCGGCTGCGTCAATAATATACCCTACACTATGACCCTACACATTTGAAAAAAATATAGTTAGTATGAAGAACGTATTGACCGATTCTAGTTTTAAAGATTCATGGTAATCAACAGCGTTTGGTCGGGTGCGTAAACAACTCGTGGTCCAAATCAAAGATGATAGTAACTTATCGATAACAATGTTCTATTTATTTATTTTATTTTAATAACAAATTACAAAGTTCAAATAAATGAAAAATTAATTTTAACACTAACTTTGTCAAAGTTTTAATCTGTCGACTTTTATTAGCAATCTGGTGACCACGATAATGGATCGTAAACGCATGATTAGTAGACCTACGTCATAGTACAAAGGGTTGTTACTATACTAAAACAGTTTACTAGTCAGAAGTCGGATCGAAAAAATTAGTATTCATATTTTTAGTAATAGGTATGTACAGTGAGAAAAGAGCTGAGAGTCCCAGGTGTTTATTTTAAAGTTTTTATATTTAAAATAACGGTTCAGTAGTAGTAAATTATTTTGCTTGATAACGCTAAAGCTTCCGAAGTATTCGTTATTTCACTCAGGATAACCAAAATTATTGAACCATAAATAAAAAAAATAAAACTTTAAAGCCATTAATGTAGGTCCACAGAAATTGCGACCGTGTTGTAATTAGAAATATGTTAAATACTACAAATTAAGTAAATAATTGTTGGCACAAAAGTCTAACATTTACGATGTGACGTAAGTCTGTTAGTCACGACCCACCGGTCTGCAATACAGTTGTAAAATTTGTAAAATTTCATTAGGAAAAGTTTCGTAACAATCGTTTCTGTATTCATGGTTAGTTTGAACCGGTTTTAACCGCTTTGTACCGCTTAAAGCGGTTTCAACTGGTTCGAGCTGGGGTAGTTTAGTTCATTATTAACATGATTGTTCAATTAATAATTGATTAAACTAATAACTGGAAAGCCGTGGGTTTTTGGGCATCTACATTAATAGATTTATCGATCTATCTCGAACAAAGACTTTCAATATACAGGGTGAATTTTTAAATGAGTATTTAAGCACAGAATACAGGGTGATTTTTTTACATGAGCCTTCAGGACAGTTAAAAATAAAAATGCTAAAAGGAGATGCGTGACCGATTTTGACAAACACTAATACTGCATCATTAAATTTGTTGAAAAGTAATTACCCAAGCCAGGAATCGAACATGTTTTCTTCAAAAAAATCCTAACTCCTATAGGATTTAATGTATACCAATCCTTAACAAGTTTCTTCAAAATCTTATTTTATTTATTTTATTTATATTTATTCGGAAAGCAGACAGTGAGCTATTCAGCATATGATATATAAAATTAATTCTACACACCATTTATGAGCTTTCGCATATAGACTCTAAACAGTTGCAATAAAATTGCAATCTTTCAAAAAATTGTTCGGTCCACTTTTAAGGGTCACCAAAAGGTTTATAAAAACCTTGACATTAGTGACAATATAACAAGAGAATAAACAAATTAATTGTTTTTCAGATTAACAATGAAGCAAATATTTATCTAATGACCTGTTTTTAAATAGTTTTCTCTATTATAACGAAATATTTCGTTTTTAATTAAAGTGGCAGATGGCCCTTATCACCCACAGGAACCTTATTAATTAAAGTAAAGTCATAATAATTAATCGCGTATTTTTAATTCTCTTACCTCCACGTTTCGACTATGTTACAATAGTCATGGTCGCGAGGAGACCCGGGAAAATAATTACTATGAAATCAAATCAATAATTTATAAATTTACATTAAATAGAGTAAGTAATAAGATGTTAACATTATAATAAAGTACTTGGCTATTTAACCTCATTTGAGGTATGTGAATAAGTCTAAATTAGTAGTGAAATGTCAAATAATAAAATTATAAATCTTATATCTTTAAATGAGCAATTCTTCTATATATATATATAATTGGAATTTCGGAATCGGCTCCATCGATTTTCATGAAATTTAGTATATAGGGGGTTTCGGGGGCGATAAATCGATCTAGCTAGGAATCATTTTTAGAAAATGTCATTTTATTCGTGTTTTATCGAAACTTACTTTTTTTTATCTGAAAAATATGACTCTTCCTGACATCTATTGGCGAACTACTAATACTATTTTTTGTGAGCAATAAAGTTATTCCAGCAGATGGCGTTGTTAAGTAACACGAAGTCAATGAGTGTTTGCTTTGAGGTTAGACTAAGTAAAAAAAAATACCGAGCAAAGCTCGGTCATCCAGGTACTTATTACATAAAATGTCATTAACACATTCTATACATTGGTAAATACTCTTTAAGGCTATAAAAGGACTTTTCAGTTAAAAAAATTGTAATTCTCTCTTAAACATAGAAAAGTCTTCAATTTGAGCTTAATATGAATACAAATCATGTGAGTTTAAAAAGTTTGAAGTAAAGTTTTTACTTAATTATATTTGTAAACACAAATCATTGCTAAAATATTTCCTTAAGTCATTAATTTACCAACAAAAAACTGTTGTTAATTTCTCCCAATCGACTTCAGTTCCTGTTAAAAAAAATCTAAAGGAAATTCAAAAGAAACACTTACTAAACTCAAGATGTTCAACACTATAAATAGAAGAAGGAAGTAACACTGAACTGTTAGTAAAGATGTTTAAACAAAATTGTCTGTAAAGTCGGTTTACGGACGATAATTTTACGTGATAACGTCATAAGAACTCTTTTGTATCAGTGACATTTTACATACTTCAATACGTTGTTATGGTTACCTTGTCAATAACGTAACGTAACGCATGACGTCACACTTTGTTTGTGAATGTCGATGTTCATCGATTTATAAGAAGGTATCACGTTAAAGAACACACCGTAACCTTCGCGTCACAGGCAGGCTGTGACGCAGAAGGTTTTATTCCCGTCTAAATCAAATACTCATGTACAAATCTTTGTTTCTAGTCTAGTGTGTCTACATAATAAATAAATAAATAATAAATATTGCATGACATTCCACACATCGCCATCTAGCCCGAAGCTAAGTAACTAGATTTGTGTTATGGGTGCTAGACAACGGATACTACTTACTACTTATATACTTTTCTTTTGTAAATACATATATACTTATAATACACAGAAACAATCACCCCGCTGATAAATATCTAAGCATAAATACATGTCTGGGGCGGGAATCGAACCCGCAACCCTGTGTTTGGCAGTCCGGCATGGTGACCATTGTGCCAACTGGGTCGTCAATGTAATATGTTTAAGAGTAACTAGCAGCGCTTCGCGGTTTCACCCTCGTAACTCCCGCCCCCGGGGAAATATCGGGATAAAAAGTAACCTATGTTATTCCCAATGAATCAATGTATTCACATGCCAAGTTTCATCAAAATCGGTCCAGTAGTTTACAAACTAAAACAGACGGACTAGAGAGTGTGTGATTTTATAAGGGTTCCTTTTTTAGCTTTTGAGGTAAAACAAAAAAAAACCTCTATGTCTTGCAATATTGATTAATTTAAAATGTTTTAGAATCCGATACGGAGGCGAAGGCTATATCCATAAATCGCGAGTAACCAAAACTATAAAAAAAACAGTTCATGTGAACTGTATTCTCTCTATGCCACAAAAACGGAAATCTCTTGAACTGAAAATAAATATACTTTGATTTAATACGGTATTAAAGTAGTGAAGTGTTTTTAAAAGGTGTCAGTCTGTATGTTGTTACCGGTAGGGGTAAGATCAAAATATATTTAAACAAAGAGGGTATTTTTTTTTAAATAAAAATGTTTTGTATGACTTTCGTTTAGTATGACGTGTTTGTCAATTCCCTTCGATGTCACTAAAAACGGATTCCACTGTATATCTACAAATTAATTTATCTATCATTAATAAGGTTAATTTTCATCGGCATATTTACTTAAAAGGCAGTAAAATTTAACCGTCTCGCTCGTTTAGGATGTAACGGAAATAATTAAAAGTGTTGCTAGCAATAAAATTCACGACCAATGTTGCCAATTTCGGTTCAAAATACTTCGTTTAATGAATGTTGCCGATTAATTTCCTCCGTTGAAAATTTGTTAAGTAAAAAACGAGTTGAAATGACTTCGTTGCGTTTTAAAGTAGAAATGATAAAAATAAACAGTTTTAAGGTACTTTGTTGGAATTTTACTGTAAATTGTATTGCATCCATGGTCACCATGCCGGACTGCCAAACACGGGGTTGCGGGTTCGATTCCCGCCTCGGACAAGTATTTACGCTTAGATATTTGTCTGTGGTCTGATTGTTTCTATGTATTATAAGTATATATTTACAAAAGAAAAGTATATAAGTGGTATATCCGTTGTCTAGCACCCATAACACAAGTCTTTAGCTTTACTTTTACTTAGCAATTACTTAGCTTGGGGCTAGATGGCGATGTGTGGAATGTCCTGCAATATTTATAAATATGGTATGAGGATATATTAATTCATTGGGAGTAACATAGCCTTTATTTTATCCCGATATTTCCCGTTACTCGAGTAAAACCGCGGAACTGCTAGTGTATTAAAAATAGGTAAAAATTACGAGTATTTGCGTAAAAATTTTCTGCTATAAAACATCCCCAAACACAGAAAACAATAAATAATCCAAAATTGTCTCCCATAAATAGCATTATTTTCAGCGTTAAGTAAAAAATAAACAAAATATACTTTCCTTAAGATCATTGCTTTTCATACTTCCTAATAAATCAACGAGAAGGAAAAAATAATTTGATAATCGCGATACCAAATTCTATTAGATTATTTTTAGATGACATTCTCTACCTTCAATTTTTAACCGACTTTAATCTAAGAACACTCCCGACTATTTCACCTTTCAAACAAAAAAAACTAAATCGAAATCGATTCATCCGTTCGGGAGCTACGATGCCACAGACAGACACACACACAGCCACGTCAAACTTATAACACCCCGTCGTTTTTGAGTGGGGGTTTAAAAACCGGCCAAGAGCGAGTCGGAGCACGAAGGGTTTCGTACCATTTTGTATGGGAGCAACATAGAAATGCATTTTTTCAGTTTTTAGTATTTTTTATTAGTAGTTTAACAGAAATAGAAATACATAATCAGTGAAAATTTCAACTGTCTAGCTATCACGGTTCATGAAATACAGCCTGGTGATAGACAGACTGACAAAGAAATCTTAGTAATAGGGTTTTTACCCTTTGGATACGGACCTCTGAAAAGGTTCTCAATTCGTGTAGATACTTTTTACTGGCTTTGCTCTGCGATTTTACTTGATTTATGCCGCGATTCCAAAACCTATCAAACATCATTTTCACGTCAATATGCGGTCCAAATTAGATCAATAACGCTTATAGTGCCATTAGCGTGAGGTACTCAAATTGGTGAGCTTCAACTAACAAAATTCAATATACTGGCCTCATATTTAGTTTCATCAAAGTTAAGTAGTTCCGGGGATTACCTATCAAAACATACAACCAAACTTTACCTCTTTATAATATTAGTGTAGATTATGGTGATGTCGAACTGGCGGCCCGTCAAATTCAATGGTTTTTTAGATTTTCATGATAAGATTCTTCTGAAATTTTATTTTAGTACATTTAAATTTACATTTTAATTTAGTAAATTTTACATAAGTACCTACTTGCCCGCAATGGGTAAATAGTTCAACCTTATTTTAAAACTATCTAGTATCCATTGTACACAATTTATGCAATAAACAATCTTATTCTTATACTAGCAGCGCTCCCCGGTTTCACCCGCGTAACATCCCATCCCGTGGGAATATCAGGATAAAAAGTAGCCTATAGCCTTCCTCGATAAATGGACTATCCAACACAAAAATATTTTTTAATTCGAACCAGTAGTTCCTGAGATTAGCGCGTTCAAACAAACAAACAAACAAACTCTTCAGCTTTATAATATAAAAAATAAGTATAGATTTGATAGACTTAGAATTCGAAATCTAGGATTATTTTGTATAATTAGGACTTAATATGCCCACTACTAAAAACTTTATTAGGCTAAAAGCCTCGACTACGAAAGTGACGTTAGACACAGATTTACTCGTGAACTATAGTTTAAACACTATCCCTATAGATTATATAGGGAACTATAGTCTAAACACTATCCCTATAGATGATATAGGGAACTATATTCTAAACACTATCCTTATAGATTATATAGGGAACTATAGTCTAAAAACTATATAGTTCACGAGAAAATCTGGTTCTAAATCTAAAGTTTAAATCGACACCTCGGACTATTCTTAAACCTCGTATTGGAATAAGGGGGGATGGTTGGGTCATTTTACTTGATATTTTTTTTACTAAAAATTAAAATTTGGCGTGCATCAGGTACTAAATAACGTTAACGTAAAAGAAATTAGTTTGTTTACTTCACTGAGGCTAACACATGGCAAACTTCGGTTACGACATTATAAAACAAGTTTTTATATGTTTTCTAAGATACCAACCTGTCTGACATTTGTAAACAATGTTTAAGAAAATTTACTACAGCAAAGATTTGTAAATGTTTATATGGTCTATTTAAAAAAAAACCGGCCAAGTGTGAGTCGGACTTACGCATTGAGGGTTCCGTATATTCGATTTTTAGTATTTGTATAGCGGCAACAGATACAATCTGTGAAAATTTCAACTGTCTAGCTATCACGGTTCATGAGATACGGACGGACAGTGAAGTCCTAGTAAACGAGTGCTGTTTTAACCCTTGTGGTACGGAACCCTAAAAATCAGGTAAGCTGTACAGTCGGCAACAGAATTGCAGATAGTGGATCTTCAATTATGTTGCTAGACAGTTGAAATTTTCACAGATGATGTATTTCTGTTGCCGCTATAACAAAAAATACTAAAAATTATGCCCTTTCATTTGATACCCCACTCGGGCACATCTACTTAGATTAGGTTGTTAATCTTGACTTTTATCTCCCATAACTTTAAGACGGCTAAACCGATTTCGATCAAACTAGTTAAGAACACTCCCGACTAAATTACCTTTCAAACAAAAAAAATATTCAAAATCGGTTCATCCGTTCGGGAGCTACGATGCCACAGACACACACAGACACGTCAAACTTATAACACACCGTTGTTTTTGCGTCGGGGGTTAAAAACAGAATATGGTACGGAAACCTTGGTGCAAAAGTCCGACTCACACTTAGCCGGTTTTATTTATATTGAAAAAAAAAATACTTCTTGCGAAATAAGTTAATGTATTGTATTGAGATACTATGACTTTTAAACTCAGTAAACATCCCCTTTGTCTTTCGAACGTTAAAAGAAACCGAAACACAAATTATACGCAGCCATAACTCATTCTATGAAGGAAGTCAAGGAAAATCATGAAAAGTCAATGAAAATAAGTTATTATTACCAATTTTTCAATAAACATCTACATTACTTTACCCGGGGTTCAGCAAAGCGAGTGACGTCATCGGATGATGTATGACCAAGTAAGCCTTATATGAAGAAAAAATACGCAATAATTTCTCCCCGGATGTTTTTTTTTGTGTTGGAACACCTTTTTGTGATATGTATTGTTTTTTTGCAGACTTTAAAGTTTATTAATGACGACGGCTGTTGTAGCTAAGTAGAAACTTCGTGGTAAATGTTGAATTAAGGTGAAAGGGTACCAGCGCTCTCTCCATACAAACGTAGTCGACTGTTTCCTCCCTGGATAATGACACTAGCACAAATATTTTTGTGGCATAAAACCTATAACTGTCATGACTATGCCCGTATGTTTTAGTTTTTTTTCATTTTCTACTTATCATAGAAATTAAGATTTCAAAAACAAAAAAAAACTAAACATATGGTCATGGCAGTTATAAATTTTATGCAACAAAAATATATGCTCTAGTGTCATTATCCAGGGAGGAAACAGTCGACTACGTTTGTATGGAGAGAGCGCCCGGTACCCTTTCCTCTAACTATATTTTTTGCAAGAATAAATAAATTGCTACCTGCAGTGCAGTAGCTTTTTATTTTTTGTTTTTATTATTATTTTACAATAAAACATAAGTACTTATTTACCAAATACTTGGTAGTAAAATTAATTACTACTTACCATCAAAACCAAAAAAAATACTAAAAACTATTTTATAGCTTTTAATAATGAATCCCGAGTTATCCTACTTGAGTGCTTCAATTTTTATTGCTAGATTTAATACTTTACGAATTCTTTAAGATTTTAGTTCCAGCCACTCCAAGATAGATGGCGTTAGTAGTAGGTTCCAGTTATTAATATTAGTTTTATTTTATAGAATTGTATGCAATTTTTTGTTTCGTTAAATTCACTTTTCAAAAAAACGTTTTTTGAAAAGTGAATTTAATTGATAATTTAGTTAATAAACCAGCACATATTTAAGATTGAAATAGCATTGAAATTTTTACTTTTGTTTCTACCAATTTCATCTAAGACAAAGCCATTTGATTTAGTTCATAAAATTTGTAGTAAAAAAAACTTCAGTTAAAAATCATTAATCAATACGTTACTATATGAATTACTGCATATTTGAAATCTAACTATATTTGATTATAAACATAAAATTTGTAAGAAGACGAGCTCTCCTTTTAGTTAATATTTAGTTCCGCTACTCGAATGTAGATGGCGCCACAAGTCCCTAAGCGTCTCAAACAACTCAATATCTTAGGAAAACATCGTATTAAAAAATAATAAAAGTCTTTTATAAACACGAAAATTTCCAGGAACGAAATATATTTTTTCAAAGGAACGTGTAAGGTAACGAATAATAGCGAACTCGTTTTAAGGTTTCTTACAAGGTTTTTTTTAGATCATAACAAGTAAAATATGAAAATAATTGCTTGCTTTTAAGAGCTACTTGTTTTTTTAACAGAACCGAAAAGGCTTCTTAGGGTCTTAACCGCAAAATGCCTATAGTATATAGATGAATAAAATTGTAATAAAAATGTTGTAAGAGAAAAATACTCATCATGAAATCTTAAGTCAATAATAATCATCATGAAATCTTAAGTCAATAATACTCATCATGAAATCTTAAGTCAATAATACTCATTATGAAATTATAAGTTTTATTGCAACAAAAATATTAGCTCTAGTGTCATTATCCAGGGAGGAGACAGTCGACTACGTTTGTATGGACAGAGCGCCGGTACCATTTCCTCTTAAGGGACAAATGGGGTTGTTCAAATTTGTAGTTTATAGTAATATTATGTATTCTGTGTTTGTAAGAAATAATTGTCACTTTAAAAGAGACTTTAACGCGGGTAAAGCCGCGGGCTGCAGGTAGTCGCCTAATATTATAAAGAAGAAATAAATTTTTCGTTCGTTTTTATGTTTATAACGAATAGGTTCCGAAACTACTGGACCTATTTTGATTAAATTTGATATGAGGATACATTGATTCATTGGGAATAACATAGGCTAATTTTTATCCCGATTTTCCCACTGGATCGGGAGTTACGCGGGTGAGACCGCAAGTATAGTATAAACAAAGAATATTGCGTACAAAATACATAATTTTAACAGTGGAATGAAATGGCGAATATCCCGTTTCAAACAATTCTACCTCTGATATCAGAAATCTTTATTGTAACTGTGTTTTACAGATGTACATTATAGTAAACAATACTTAAGTATGTCTGTCTGTTTCAGACATTTTGTTAACATATTTTTACATTATAATATATTGTATAACTACCTACGATTTTACTCGCGTTAGTTTTTTATTTTGTTGAAAAAGTTGATAATTAAATGCACTGAGCGCATTTTTAACCTGCTATGCAAAAACGACGGGGTGTTATAAGTTTGACGTGTCTGTGTGTGTGTCTGTGGCATCGTAGCTCCCGAACGGATGAACCGATTTTGATTTAGTTTTTTTTTGTTTTCGTTGATATATTAGTTTCTATTTGGTAGATTTTGATGTAAAGTATAACACTACCTTACTAGAAAATAGAGTTTTTCAAGACTTCAACATTTCCAATTGTTTTTTATAGGTAATAACACAATTAAAAACAGATAGACGTGAAGTTTAGATTCTTTGAATTCGTGTTCTATTGCTTTCTCTAAGAACCTAGATTATTTTATTTGCTTTCAAGTAGGTACAGATTGTCCTATTTTCCATTATTATAAGTGTAGAAACGCTTAAAAATAAAAAAATATAAATATTGCAGGACATTCCACACATCGCCATCTAGCCCCAAGCTAAGTAACTAGACTTATGTTATGGGGTGCTAGACAACGGATATACTACTTATATAGTTTTCTTTTGTAAATATATACTTATAATACATAGAAACAACCAGACCACAGACAAATATCTAAGCATAAATACTTGTCTGAGGCGTGAATGGAACCCGCAACCCTGTGTTCGGCTATCCGGCATGGTGACCATTGTGCCAACTGGGCAAAAATCCGAGTGGAAAAATCCGAGTATACTTATGCAGATTGAACCTTGGATTCGTCCTATATCATGGGACGAGATCGAGACACAAAAAAACATTGTCTCATTTAATTATCAAACAGATTAGGTACTGTCAGATGCAATAGTTATGATTTCAAAATCCTATCAAGCGAACTTAATATAATTTTCAGAGAGGACACAGTTCGAAAACCTTTTTAAAATAATAAATCGTAGTAAAAATAACTTTATATCGAAAAAGAACATCGGAACAGCGGCCATCGTGGCCCAGAGTCACGTTTACTTTAATTCACTCCGCCACGGTTTGTCCGGACCACTTTCTAAAAAACGTAGGTACCTTTAAAATTGATTTAAGTTCCTATTAAAACAAGATAGGTGTTTTTAAAGTCATGCGGTCCAAATTTATAGTTTATGCGTTTGTAGTAATTACTTTTGTAAAACAATACTTGGTTGGCTATGGTTAATTTTTTGATGTGATATTTTTTTGTACTGTTTTTAGAAAATGTATGCACGTGTCATTCGTACATTAAACGTTAAATATATCTAAAAATATATTACGTATAATTTGCCTGATATTACGGGACGATTCGAAGGCAGGATTTCTTGTTCCTCTACTTTGTTTTTGATCTAAAAGTTTCTAAAAATAAATCACAATTTACTCATAATTTCACTGATAGCAGACAAGATTCGGTAGGTAACTAACTCTAGTATTAAGTGATTTTTTCACTTAGAAATCAAATACTTTATCTGTTTTATTAAAAAACTAGATATCTATCGGAGTTTAGTCCATAAAAAACAAATGAAAAACTTCGATTACAAACGAAATTGAACGACAAAAAAATTGAATATTTTACCCATTGTCATGCAACGCGAGTTTTTCGACAAAAATGTTAATCATTTGCAAGTTAAATGTATTTTCATCAATAGAAAGTTTGGGATAAATCTGGTTTGGTTTTGTCTATTATTTCAAAATTTCGATTTCCATATTTCCTTTAATAATACACCAGTTGGTATACGTTAGATTTTAGAATTTGAGATTCCACGATATTATTTTTGTTTTGAATATAAAATTCATTGTCCAAACAAATATTAATATTTGAACTCAAGTTTCAAATAGATGAAAGCAATGCTATATTTAAGGAAATAAATCTTATTTCGAAGAGTCCCAGTTCTCATGAAAAAGACGTACAGTATTTCAATAACAAGTCACAAAACACTACCAAAGGCCATAATTCTCCATAAAACAGTTTAAACGTTCACGAAATTATCAAGAAAACATTTAAATTCCCGTTTTATATCTCCCAAAACAAAATGGAACTTGTCAAACAGTCGAACCTCCGATTAAAAACAACTTGATAGCAGTCTTAAGTATTGTTTCAGAACCGAAATTATTCGAAGAAAATAAACTTAATACTGTAATTAACAATTAGGTCTTAACGAGTTTGACTTTAAGAATAAATTTAAGGTTATTTTTAAGGGTTTAAAGTTTAAGTTTTTGCATCGTTAGCACCTCGTTTAATAGCGGTTATTAATGTTATTAAAAGACTAAGAAAACGTTTGAAATAACACAACTAATTGGGCCATCTCTGTGGCTCATTTAAATTGGGGATTATATTAATACCACCCACGCCGAAAAATAAATGCTGTTATCATTTACATTATATTTGTTTCAGGTAATATGCCTACATTAGTCTTAATAGTACGGGATCCCTTTAAGGACGACCTTCATCGAGCTGTTCAATGGATGAAAAGTATTTTATATCAAATTAAATAGGTCAATAAATATATTGGAAATGGGTTGCCTAGTAGATTTCAGTCCAGAATGTTTTTTTTTTGCTCTTAGACTTTTCGCTGGTTTGGTTAATAGACAAACTCCATACCAATGAAATACATAATCTTTATTTTAACTTTAATTCATTAACCAGACCAACCAGACCAGTGCAAATGACTAGTATCGATATAACTGCCTACCCAAGAGTTGTGACGGGAAAAATAATCAACCTAACGTTTGCTTATTTATAGGCGTCATACTTTCGATTGGTATGGAATTTGTCTCATAGACAAACCAGTAAAAGGTTTAAAAAACAAAATTTACAAAATTGTTATAATCATATTCTGGACTGAATTTTTTTAGACAGCCCATTTGCAATATATTTATTACTATTTAATTTGATATAAAATACTTTTATCCATTAAATAGCTCGATGAAGGTTGTCCCTTAAAGGGATCTTAGGTTATAAGTCTTTCTTCAACAATTCAAAAATATATTTACAAAAATCAGTACTATTAGCATATTTGAATCTTATGCATATACATGTTAGCTGAGAGCTCGTATCTTCATTACATTATTTTTACATATTATGTAACATTCAAATTATAATTTATTTCAACTTATGTTTTTCAATATATTCCGATGGTCGTTTCAAATTATGCCATCTTATCTAATATTATTTCAAAATGAACGTTATGTTTTTCTCATTTGATCGTGTATTTACTGTTGCTTATCTTAATATTCTAAATGATTTCTTATGTCATCGCATTTTGAGTCAGTTATAAGATATAGACTTTAATTTTGTGTTAAATATTGATGTACTTTTTTATTTTGACTTAAGACTTCGGTCAATTTGTGTAGTAAATCTTGGCATTTAATATAATCTTCTTTATCTATCATTTATCTTCTTTTTCCATTACATGTTTTTCATAATTCGCATTTGTTCGCATATATATTTCAATATATTTCTTGCACTCAAAGTAATACCCGTTCTCTAGAGGCTATTATAAAACACCTTAGCCATGCTTCAAATGTCTCTGGAGAAAAATATACTGGCAGAAATACTTTATCTTGAGTAACGGTTCAGTCTTTTGAGCCAACAGCTCACTGGCTTAAAAGGCTAAACGTCTGAAACCTCGGAGTATTATTCGAACTTCCTCTTTGGCCGTATTTTTTAGGAACGCACAAGCATTATTTTTAATTCATAAGGTACTGAATATTATAGAGTTGGTACAAGTTATTAAGGAATATCTCAAAAAACTTGCAAATTCTTAACATCTGAACCGTTTTTCATTAAATACACTAAAGATCTTTCAGATACACAAAACAGCAATAAAATTGATTGAGCAGTTTGCAAACTAAGATACGATGAAAACAATCATAATACCTATTTCTATTTTTCTTGAAATTATTACAAATAAGGAATTAAAAACAATATTGACTAATATAATTGTTTTTTTATTTAGAGAACCAACACTGCAACTAAGTAGTCGAAGAGAAAATGTAATTAAAAATAATTTAAATAAGAATAGTCCAGGCATTCACTAATATACGTTGTAATGTTGGGACAAAATGGATTCCTTAAACGATTCGATATCTCCAAAGCCGAAGTTCCAAACTTATGTTTGGAAAGGCTAACTTAGGTCACTGGTTGAACTTGGACATTGATATTTAAAGTTAAATCCCTTGTGATTAGAATTGGTACTGACTATTAAGCTTGTCAATAACGACGTTTCTAATTAAAATCGACTCTGGCTTTCTGAGAACTTCGTAATTAGATATTCTATAACAGAAACTTAAATTTGCGAAGTTATTGATAGCTTTATCAACAATAGGATTTGAATATTGAATTTTCCGGAAATACGACGCAAAAGCAACTGAATTTGAATTAATTTCTGACCGCATTTTCGCTGCCAATATTACGATGTCTTCATTTATATTACAGAATCAGCGGAATTGTTTTTCTACGTGTAAAATTACAAATCTTTCCTAAAACGAAACTCACATATTTCAAATCGATATCAATTTAAAAAGCTTACGTATTTGAGAGTCATCAGAATATCTAGCTTGAAAGTTTTATAAATAAATTTAAATAATAATTAACTTTGTGTGGTCCCGTCTCTTGATTTAATGAACTAACTACTAATTGACATGTAGGACCGGGTTTCTGTATGTTATAATATAAATGTCGAGTTAACAGAATTTGTGGGCTCGTAGCTAGGGACGAGCAAGATTTGGTTATCATATACGGGCTCACTATCTCTATCATATTTAATGTTATTTTTAAATTGATTCTTATTTATTTTTTATACCACCTCTATTTTTATCTTAATCTCCCATTTCTTAGAAATTATTAAGGTTTATTTATTTTTCGTTAAAAACAAAGCTTTTCTGTTTCATTAGAAGCGGATTAGGACTTACGCCAAATTACGTTTTTTTTCCTCGAAACAGTTTATTTTTATCGAAGTATTATTTAATGTTTGTTATTTTGTCAATTTGACCTGAATTCGTTGAAGCTATTAATTTTATCAACATGATTATAAACTCTGTTGCATCTATGATTTATTGTGCCGATGTCATAATTACTTATGGATGCAAATGAGGTCTAATAAATCTTGAAGATAACGCAGTCACGAACGATGAAGCAACAATCGAATTATTCATAAAGGTACTCACCTAAAACTACTAATATAAAACACAAACTAATGTACAAGATCATCAGGAATCTTTGGTAAATAATAAACTAATTGTATCACACAATATGACAATCATCTACGCGATTGGCAAAATTTTATATCACAGTATACATCACTAACTACACTATATTGGCCGCACTGCGATCCCATCAGGCCATCACCGTGTTACGAGCACATATTTTTTGTGGCAATTGCATTCGGCATCACAACTTTTTCCAACTTAAAGTTTTGATCATCGTACTTTTTCTGCACACGCTTTCGCACTTCCCATCACTATAATTCGCATCTGATTGTTTATAGGTGTTATGGGTCCGTTTCGAGTCACTTTTTTTTTGGTTAATTGTTTATTGTACGATAGTTTTATCGGAGCGTCGGACAGCGGTCCGGCGTCGTCGACGGTCGGCACGCAACTGGCGTGAAGTTGGTCGGGGTGGGAAGAATGCGCCGCGCATCGTTGCCTCACCGGGCCACGCTCTACACCACCCGTCCGCTGTAGAGAGTCGCATTTGAGCACCTAATTTACAATAATCGGATGTCTTCGAAACTCGGCCGGGTAATATAACCAGAATGACTGGCGTGCATTGTGGATGCCGTCGCCCTCGATCGAGCTCGCATATCGGGACGAAACTTTTCTGTTTTGGAACAATCTTTGTGTTCCATCTCTTTCTAAGAGCTTTCGATAAAAAAAAAACAGGTAAACGAAGAGAATAAACGGCTGGGTCTACCATCTACTGCTAACTTATGATAGTTTCGTAACGAAGTATTTATATGGCGTGTCGTTTAGAGTTTCCAATTTTACGGATTTTAACTAGATTGTGTAACAAATACAATGATAAATTGTTTGTGAACTGTTATAGATGCATTGGGAGCACGTACTGATCTCGTTAATAGAGCACTGTTTGATAATAAACCATATCCCTAAACGTAACAAATTCCTCGAAAATATTAATTCACCATTTGAATGAAAATCGCAACTAACATGAGTATAAAATCAAGTTTTAAATAAAGATTTGCAGAAGGATAGCCACGGAACTTTAATTTGGTTTTTGGATACTTTTTCTACCAGTATCTATCGAGGTATAATTACGTAGGCGAACCCGCGGTTAAAACGTAGTCCATATTCGGTATTGAATGAGGCTATTGAAATGAATGATGAATTGATTGATGAGAACAATGAGATTGTTGATCTAAGCCCACCGACATACATACGCACGATAGATATACAAAATAAAAATAAACAAAATTACAAACAGTAATCAAAATAAACAATTTTATAGTATTCAAACGGCACAGAATAGCCAACGAAATAAGATTAAAAAGTACAAAGCTACGGATTTAGATAAAATATCCTAAAATGAATATGATACAGTACATTTTCTCACGAAATAATAATGTTCTTCGATTCTGAGTCTCTACGTCTTTAGGGTTCCGAACTCAAAGGTTAAAAACGGGACCCTATTACTAAGACTCCACTGTGTGTCTGTACGTCTATCACCAAGAGCGGTGTTGGCTTAGTGGTAGATACCTCGACTTTCATTCTGAAGGTCGTGGGTTCGAATTCCGGGCCGTGCACCAATGTATT
Source organism: Idaea straminata (assembly GCA_951213275.1). NCBI lineage: Eukaryota > Metazoa > Arthropoda > Insecta > Lepidoptera > Geometridae > Idaea > Idaea straminata. The sequence goes on from OX577870.1 coordinate 7,398,388, forward strand.
TTTCTTAAGAAAAATGTATGTGCGCTAATTGACATTGCTCTTACGGTGAAGGAAAACATCGTGATGAAACCCGCGGCTTAGTTGGCTCCAGAAGTATTGACAAGTTCTCTCCTCTGGACATGGTCTACTAAGCTGAGAGGGTAATAGATGCTGTCCAAGCCTACTCCATCCTCACGCGAAAAGGACCCAATTAAAAAGGGTCCAATGGCGGAAAACAGCCTGTATACAAGTACGTCTATCACCAGGCTGTATCTCATAGAAACCGTGATAGTTAAACAGTTAAAATTTTCACAGATAATGTATTTCTGGTGCTGCTATAACAACAAATACTAAAAACAGAATATAATGGTACGGAAAACTTTGTACGCGAGTCCAACTCGCACTTGACCCGTTTTTTTTCACCCTAATTTTGTTTTAGCCACCAAAAAACATTGACCACCCTCGAACAAAAAAAGTTTCTGATGTCAACCCCAAGAAAATAACGACCAAATTCTTAAGCTTGGTCCCCGAATTCTTGAAGAACATTTTAATTACATGCTTTCGGGGCAGTAGATTACAAACTTTGATGTTAAGAAAAGTAGAAATTTAAGGAAACATCAGTACCTAAGTTTTACTAGGTACCTATAATAATTGGACCAGCTTTCACTTTAACAAGTATAGTTAGTTTTGAATTCATTTTTAATTATGTTTATATTTTTTATTATAATAAACTAGCTTTTGCCCGCGACTTCATCCGCGAAGAAGTCGGAAATGGACCGAGGAATCACGTTGTCCCATACAAACTTTGCCCCCAAAATTCAAGCACTTTTCCAGCATCTTTGACGCATCCATTTTGGCGAAGCAAGCTTTTGGTGCAATCATTTCTAAATTATACCTACATATATATATCTTAAGTCAAACGTGAGATTTATAAGCGGAAGTAGAAGCTTGATGCATGATTTAAGCTTTTGACGCATGAAACTGCTCGTTAAACAAGTTAGACGGAATTCCTAAGGTCCAAAACTTTTTTTCCAAATTGGGTCCCTCCTTTCTGACAAAAATGGCCGACAGATAACGGATCTCGATCTCCCTGTTATTTATTATCGACAATATTCTTGTCTGGATTAATGTTCTTTTGTTTTATTGCGATAAATTTAACTTGGGTCGTACCTGTTTTTTATGCTTTGCGGATCGAATTTCGTGTTTGGGTTCAACAAATTCAACGTGGTTTTTAGAAAGCGCACTTTTTGACGTAATAGCGTCTAATAAATGTCTTGTTCCCGTAACATGCCGCGTCCCGTTCTCGATGTGAGACGTCATGTGTCATGGTAAAAGAGAGTATTTAATAATAATATCACTCATCTGGGCTTCTGTTGTGGTGACGAGTGACGAATAGAAGACTTGTATAGAAGAAAAAAAGGAAAAAAAAAACTCAATTTTCATCGTTTTCTAAAAGACTTTACAGACAGCCATTTGTTTTTTATAAAATTGGATTGTATTTATATGGAACTTTATATTGTGATGTGGATTAGCGGAATTCAATGCAAAATTTAAAAAAAATTAGGAATTTCTAAAATAGTCATATATTTTAAATTGGTATTTGTAGTATTTCAGACAACCTCTGTGCGGGCGAACACCCGCTTGCGACGCAGAAGATTGTGGGTTCGACTCTCACCTCAAAACAATATTTATGTATAAAGAATTTTTTTTTTGGCCTGGGTGTTTTTATATGTATATCTTTATTTATATAATTCTACTGTACGTGTGTATGTCACTGAACTCTTCTTAAACGGCCGGACCGATTTGAATGTTTTTTTTTGGGTGGCGCCCTGGTTGGTTTAGATTCACACATCAGCCTGTTTGATTAGTGGCAAAACAACGTTTGCCGGGACAGCTAGTCATCATTATATGTATAAAACAAAGTCCTTTCAGCGGTCTGTCTCTATGTATGCTTAGATATTTAAAACTACGCAACGGATTTCGATGCGGTTTTCTTAATAGATAGAGTGATTCAAGAGAAAGGTTTATATTTACTTGTACTTGTACACAGGCTGTTTTCCGCCATTGGACCCTTTTTAATTGGGTCCTTTTTGCGTGAGGAAGGAGTAGGCTTGTCCAGCACCTACTACCCTCTCAGCTTAGTCGACTAAGTCAAGGGGAGAGAACTTGTCAATACTTCTGGAGCCAACTAAGCCGCGGGTTTAATCACGATGTTTTCCTTCACCGTAAGAACAATGTCAATTAGCGCATAAATTTTTTCTGAAGAAAAATACATTGGTGCACGGCCGGCCGGAACTCGAACTCACGCCTTCAGAATGAAAGTCGAGGTATCTACCACCAAGCCAACACCGCTCTCAGGTTTGTATGTATAATACATGCATAATATAGCCGTACGAAGCCGGAGCGGGTCGCTAGTTAAGTATAACAGAAAAAAACAACAGAAACACCCAAAACTTTTAATTTTGATAGTCCCACAGAAAGCGGGTGAACCCACGGGGCGCAGGTAGCCTAAAATATGTTTAACCACTACTTTCTATTCAATTTGACGATGTTCCAATCGATTAATAGATTTGCTGTGGCAATCAAATGCAATTAGAAAAACTGCTGGTACTATAAAAATTAACACGTCCATTTTTATGACAATCATTAGCTTTTTTATTTGTCTAATTGAGATCTTTATCTGACAACTTTTTATAAGTTTTTTTATGTTTCGTATGAGTCCAAATGTGGGCTAAATTATGTTAATTTATATACATGTGTATCTATACTTCTATATAAGAAATATAATTTTTGTTTTTATTGTTTGTTTGTAACGAATACGCTGCGAAACTACTGCACCGATTTTGATGAAACTTGGTATGAGGATACATTGATTCATTAGAAGTAACATAGGCTAGTTTTTATCCCGATATTCCCACTGGATCGAGAATTACGCGGGTAAGTATCGGTTTGTCACAGCCTTAAAATAAACTCTGCGCATAAGACTTCTAATGGTCAATTTAAATTACTTATCTAACAGATACAAAGGATTATTTCATACAGAAGATAGGTTTAAAGAAGTTTACACTTCGAAAACTTCAAGATCACTTGTAACAAATCAATAATCATTATTGCAACATTCATTTTGACATTGACATTAAAAACTAATCGCTATTTCGAAACTTAAGCCACAGTATAATAACAAAGCAGTATCATAACTTCATACAAACCGGTCGAAAATGCCGTCGAATTCGTTTGTCTCTCTCAAAGAACACAGAGTGCAAAGTTCTATTTACAGAATAAATTTAAAGAAAACAACAAAAGAACTTCTGATTTTTTTTTTGACAGACAAATTAAAAAACGCCCGACTGATAAGGAAAATTGCATATAACTTTTGAATGGCTGAACCGATTTTGATAATCGGGATAAGAGCACTGCCGACTAATTCATCTTTCAAACAAAAAAAATCAAAATCGAGTTACCCGATCGGAGGCTACAATGCCACATACACGTGAAATTCCCGCCTGTTTTTGCGTCAGGGGTTAATAACATAAATAATGACAACAATATATCTAAAACTAGCTGCGCCCCTCGGTTTCACCCGCGTAAGTCCCGCTCCCGTGGAAATATCGGAATAAAAAGCCTATGTGTTAATCCAGGTCTCCAGCTATCTAGATACCGAGTTTCATCGCAATCGGTTCAGTAGTTTTCGCGTGAAGGAGTAACAAACATACACACACACACACACACAAACTTACACATTTATAATATTAGTAGGATTACATTATAAAATAAGTAAGCTAGTCTTTATGCACCGAGCGTCAATAGATAGATTAGGACATTAAAAAATACACAGCTTTTATTCATTGTAGTCAATTATCATATCGCATTTTTTTTAAAAGATTTTTTTAAGCTTCATAACATAGTACAATAGTCACTTTCCGCTGTCTGTCCTTATGTATACATAGATCTTTAAAACTACGCAACGGATTTTGCTGCGATTTTTTTAATAGATATAGTGATTCAAGAGGAAGGTTTATACGTATAATACATGCATAATATGACGCATAATTTGACGACCCAGTTGGCACAATGGTCTCCATGCCGGACTGCCAAACACAGGGTTGTGGGTTCGATTCCCGCCTCAGACAAGTATTTATGCTTAGATATTTGTCTGCGGTCTGGTTGTTTCTATGTATTATAAGATAGATAGATAAACTCTTAATTGTACCACATTAAACCTTAATTCTAACAAAAACAATATTAAACCTAACAATATGGCACAATGGGCGGCCTTATCGCTAAAAGCGATCTCTTCCAGGCAACCTTTGGATGGACAAAAATTAAAGAATTAAGTATATATTTACAAAATAAAAGTATATAAGTAATATATCCGTTGTCTAGCACCCATAACACAAGTCTAGTTACTTAACTTGGGGCTAGATGGCGATGTGTGGAATGTCCTGCAATATTTATTATTTATTTATTTATTAATATAGCCGGGGCGGGTCGCTAGTTTTTCATAAAGCGATAAGTAATTCAAGGACACCGCTAACTTAAATTAACCTACTGTTATATTATTATACTGTGACTTAGCGCCGAAACGGAACACTCAAAATAGATTTAGCAACACCGTAGCTAATTTATTTTGATGCGGTTTCATTCAATTTGATAGAAAAAAACCTTTGCCTTAGCGTACAATTAATCTGTGACTAAAACGTAGTGGAGCGGTGTTGGCCTAGTGATAGATAACTCGAGTTTTTTTTCCGAGGGTCGTGGGTTTAAAAGTTGGAATCCTTGCACCAATTGATTTTTCATACGAAAAATGTTCGCTAATTAATATTACTCTTAAGGTTAAAGAAAACATCGTGATGAAACCAGCAGCTTAATTGGCGCCAGACGTATTAAAAATTTATTTCCTCTGGACACGATCGACTAAGCTGAGAGGGTGGTATAGGTTATGGGGAAGCCTACTATATTTAAAACTGTTCCAGGCATTGCAGCGTCCTAACTAGCATGGGTTTAGAAGTAAACTCAAATCTATATTAATTTTATAAAGCTGTAGAGTTTGTTTGTTTGAACGCGCTAATCTCAGGAACTACTGGTTCGAATTAAAAAAATGTTGTGGATAGTCTATTTGTCAAGGAAGGCTATAGGCTATTTTACATTTCGATATTCTCACGGGATCGGGGCTTGCGCGGGTTAAACCGCGGAGAGCTGCTAGTTATTACATAAAAGAGAAAAATACTAATCATGAAATCTCTGAAACTACAAGAGCTAAGAGTCTGAAACTTCGCCTTTTAAAATAAGCGAGCCCTAAGAAAGAATTATTAAAAATTCAACCTCTATAGTAAAAAAGGTTTTTGTAGTTTATAGTAACTATTCTGTGTTTGTGAGAAATCAATCGCAAGGTAAGCACTGCTAAGAAATTGAACTCTCACAAAACTACAACCTAAGTCTATAGTTAATAGGTATTTTAGGCGAGCATGCTAAATCTTCGACCTCATCTTCGCTTCCCATCAGGTGGGATGAGGTCAAATGCAAGCCAATTTTGTTTAAAAAATAATAATAACACGTAGTAACTGTTGTTTAATCTGTGACTGACCGGGGAATCTTACCTGCTATTGTCAGAGAAAGAGGCGAAGCTTTCTTGTATCGACCTAAATACTCAAAATTGTATGGTACCCATGAAATTGGTTCGAAAAACAGATGCAGAAATTGTTGGGGCGTGAGTTTCGAACTATTATGGGTGTTAATAATACTTTTGGAATGGTAGAGAGAGAGAGAGAGAGAGAGAGGCATCTCTATTTATAAAATTAAAAGTCATAACTGAGTGATAGTTTAAATAATAAATAATGCAGGACATTCCACACATCGCCATCTAGCCCCAAGCTAAGTAACTAGACTTGTGTTGTGGGTGTTAGACAACGGATATACTACTTTTATACTTTTTCTTTTGTAAATATATATTATACTTACTAGCTGCGCTCCGCGGTTTCACGTGCATAAGTCCCGATCTCTTGGCAATATCAAAATAAAAAGTAGCCTATAGCCTTACTCGATAAATGGAATATTCAACACAAAAATATATTTTTCGAATCGAACCCGTAGTTCCTAAGATTAGTACGTTCAAACAAACTCTTTAGATTTATAATATTATTATAGTATCGATTCCTTTAGGCGTTAGAAGAAAATAAACAAAAACCAACCAACCAACAAACCAAAAAAAAAAAAGTCATGGTACTAGGTACAAAACCCTAAAAAGGAAAAAAAAAGAATTTTTTTTTTGTCTTTGCCCAAAACAATCCCCCTTGTTATATAAAGTTTCGATATCACCCCCTAACAATCTGTACCCGAAACTCATTACCCAATTTTACACTTTACATGACTAATTTGACGGTCGTATGTAAATTTTTACACGATTTATTTACATATTTTTCGTTAACGAATTTGAATTCTGACGAACATTTTGGCGCGAATTGTTTTTCTTTTTGTTTTTGTCCGTTAACATGTGAAATGCGAGGAAATTAAAATATGGTAGTATTTTTTATTTATAAAAGGTTTTTTTTACTAGCTTACAATTTCAGACGAATAAATTCGGATTCCGTAGGAATTCGTGATTTAAGCCTATGTGTTAATCCATGATTCCAGCTATTTATATACCGAATTATATCGCAATCGGTTTAGTAGTTTTTGCGTAAAGAAGTAACAAACATACACATAAATTTTCAACTTGAAATATTAGTAGAATACCTGCAAAGTAAGGGTCTGCGCTGACATAACCGGTTTCCAAACTTGCTCAGAACAACCCCAACGAGTTTCTTATGGTTTCTTCTCATTGAAGGGTGCAATTCAAAACAACACATCCGAACTTAGTTTTTAAGACATGTCAAAGAGATCTCACGCGAATATATCATAACAAGCAGCGCTCCCGATCCCGATCCCGGGAATATCGGGATTTAGTATATATTAGTGTATACATACATAGATTGCCTACACAGCCTAATTTTTATTCTGACATCACCAAGAACTAAGCGGGTGAAACCGCAAGGCTCTTTTTTTGTCAAAAACATTGTTATTCTTTTTTTAATTTTCTTCCAAGTACAGATTTTTTTTACCCTCTTCCATTATAAGTACCTACTTAATTATATGAAAAAACCAACCAGTTGTTTTTATTCTATCTACATATTTTTCTTTCACAAAATATAATATATGAAAAAGCCACGAAGTCAAATGATAAAAGAAAATCGAAAAGTAGATAAGTACGGAATTTGCCTTAGTATTCAAATATTTTTTTCTGCGTGAAAGCGTAGGGTTCTGATTTTGACTTTCACTTATTTTGACTGGTAGGTAGAGAGACAGGTAATCAAAATTCTTAATTAAATTTCTTTTTCCTCAATAAAATATTAAAATCCGAGAACTTTTTTTACGACTACATAATCTTAGAGATTAAAGTAATTTCGCAATTGGCTTATAAACCGTCATCAAAACCTTCGAAACTAGATTTGAAACTCCAAACAAAATATTAATGAAATCGAAAAATATACACCTCTCTTTTTAACACACAAGAATGAAAGAGAACGCTGTAGCAAAGTTACGAACACAGTGCATAATTCGTATGTGCATATTTCTGGAAAACTAGGGATATTCTTGTTGAATACTAAGTAAAGATTTTACGATTTACTTTACAACAATGTTACCACAATAAAAATCATCTCAACATTTAATACCTAATCGGCCCACTTATTTGATCATAAAAACGCATTTTATTGACCACAGCAATTTAATGGACACCTAAACAAACTACTTAGCATATGAAATATCTAGCTTGGATTCCATGTTTTTAATAACATGAGTCCTTTTCCTATACGGGATAAAAAGTATCATTTGTAGTATTCCAGGGTTCCAGCTATCTCCATTCCAGATTTTATTGAAATCTATTAAGTCATTTCATACTTACAAATTTTCGATAGGTAACTAATCTATACTATTGGCGCGTTCAAACAAACCCTTCAGCTTCAGTAAAGCTGAAAAGTTTGTTTGTTTGTTTGTTTGAACGAGCTAATCTCAGGAACTACTGGTTCGAATTGAAAAAATATTTTTGTGTTGGATAGTTTATTTCGAGGAAGGCTATAGGCTACTTTTTATCTCGATATTCCCACGGGATTGGGAGTTACGCGGGTGAAACTGCGGAACGCTGCTAGTAATATAATATTATAAAGCTAAGGAGTTTGAAACCGCTAATCTCAGGAAAAACTGGTTCGAATTGAAAAAATATTTTTGTGTTGGACAGTCTATTTATCGAGGAAGGCTATAGGCTAACGCGCAGTGTCTAAATGCAAACAACTCAAAAACTCCTGAATAGATTTTCATACGATTTTCACTAATGGACGTACTAATTCATGAGGAAGGTCTGCATATAATTTTTTAAGGTTTTATGTTTATTGGCTGAAATATGACGATGATTGTTGAACATGACGGAAAAAAATGCCGACTGGGGAAGCTTTGCTGGCGTGCACAGCGTAAAATAAAAAAATACTGATCGGATTTTTCTGTGCTACCCGTGCGAAGCCGAGACGTGTCGCTAGTATTAGAATGTAATAAAAAGTACACTAAGTAATAAAAAAGTGACAATGTCGTTGGACGGTCGTTGAAATCTATAAAAAGTCGTGGCACAAATTGGGTCGATTAACTAATCTACGGGTCAAGGGGACGTATTTAAGGATTAATTGGAGGGCGTTGGGCCCCTGGGCATAACAGTCCGTCATATTTGGTGTATGGATATCTGTTGAACCTCTTTTATGTTGCCTAAGGTATATTCAACAATTAAAGTTAAGCTCCTTAGTAATGTAATGTCAAATGAGGAAAAACTTTAAGGCCTATAGGTAAAGCCAAACTACTGAGTAAACATAATTTAAACTACCCTCAAATTAATGTCATAAAATGATTTTGATGGAAAAACGAACGTCGCAATTTGTAATTAAAAACTATTTTTTTTAATCCCTTTTACCTTTATTTTATTTACCCCTCTTAGCCCTATCCTTAGTTTGACCACTTTAAATCGCAAATAGAGCGAAAAATGTCAAAGACAAATAACTCATGCGCGACGATAAGACACAGAATTTAAAAAACAAAACGACAAAAGACATTCAAAAGTACTTTTAGAATCAAGATGTCAGTAAGTTCTTCGTTATTGAGCTGTCGCTGTCATCAACTGACAATTATTAAGCTTACTCTATAATTAAAAAGTGACAAGTTTCCATTAATTTCCATCATATGGGATAGTTTTGTGACACGTTAATTTTAAGGTTATACAAAAAAAATCGTAATTTTGCAGAAAGTATAATTAATTCTTCTTAACTTTTAAAAAATAAAGTATTTTTAAATTTTGGTTTACTTTTTTCTCATTTATGACGAGTACAACACAAGCTTTAAATTCAACATTATTATTTGGTTGTCTGGAAGAGATCGCCCTGAAGCGATAAAGCCGCCCTTTGAGCCAATTTAGGATCTTTTCCTATATTAGTATTTTATATGAAAACAATTTTTGTTTATGTTTTTATGGTGCAATAAAGTGAATTAAAAAAGAACATAATACAATACTCTACACGCAATATTACACTTTCACTTATTATTTGACTAAATAAAAAAATAACGACCATTTTAAAACCAACAACATTATCCTAAAAAAACCCACAATCCATGGTCACTGTACACGCAATTTGCGCGCACGCACGCCAGCACATGACAGGGCAGGACGCACCTGCCCTGGGTCGGCACACCGTGCACATTTATACGGCTTCACCAATATGGCAGAATTTTTGGGTCACATACGGCCCATAAATATTAGCCTTACGAATATAAATTAATTAAATCTTTAAAATATAAAACTTCTTGTAAGAATTCCACATCATTGTTATGGTAGAATGTTAGGAACTTACCTATTATTTGAACACTATGAAAAACGATATTTTAGGAATAAAGGAATTTGATTTGGTTTTTCAAAAATCCATACTAATAATATAAAGCTGAAGAGTTTGTTTGTTTGAACGCGCTAATCTCAGAAATTGAAAAATTATTTTTGTGTTGGGTAGTCCATTTATCGGGGAAGGTTTATAGGCTACTTTTCATTTTGATATTCCCACGGAATCGGGACTTATGCGGGCGAAACCGCGGTGCGCAGCAAGTCTATACTAATGTTATAAAGCTGAAGAGTTTGTTTGTTTGTTTGAACGCGTTAATTTAAGGAAATACTGGTTCGAATAGAAAAAATCTTTTTGTGTTGGATAGTCCATTTATCGAGGAAGGCTATAGTCTACTTTTTGTTTAGATATTCCCACGGGATCGGGACTTACTCGGGTGAAACCGCGGAGCGCAGCTAGTCTGTATGAATTATACAGCGCTAGCAACTTTGAATCCAGAATATAGTATCTAGAAAATGTATTAGATAGAGTAAGGCTTGCCTAGAACCTACACCACTCTCTCAGCTTAGTCGACCGTGTCCAGAGAAATGACCTCGTCAATACTCTGGAAATCAAGTGGCAGGTTTCATCATGATATTTTCCTTTACAGTGAGAGCAATGTAAGTTGGCGCACAATTTTTGTATAGGATGAGTTATCCCCTTTCAATCAAAAAAAGAATTGTTCAAATCGGTTCAGTCGTCTCCGAGTAATCGGGGAACATACATTTAAAAACAAAAATATCCCGACGAATAGAAAACCTCCACCTTTTTTTGAAGTCGGTTAAAAATCCAGGATTCGATCCCACAACCTTAGAGATGAAAGTAGAGGTATTTACAACTAGAAAAACATCGCTTTCTTACAAAACAGTAAAAGTTTTAATTTACGGTATCTGTTAGACACTGTTCTCAATTCGAAATATACATTTTGCAAAGGTAAATTTTTTATGTTAATAATCCCTATATATATATATAAAACTCTCCGGCTGAACGGATTTGTATTAAATTGTTTCTGTATATTCGTTAGGTCTGAGAATCGAACAACATCTATTTTTTTTTTGTATATTATAGACTAGCAGCGCTCCGCGGTTTTACCCGCGTAACTCCCGTTCCCGTGGGAATATCGAAAGATAAAATAGCCTATAACCTTCCTCGATAAATTGACTATCCAACACAAAAAGAATTATTCAATTCGAACCAGTAGTTCCTGAGATTAGCGCGTTCAAACAAACAAACAAACAAACTCTTCAGCTTTATAATATTAGTATAGATTTATTTTATTGTAAAACCCAACATTTATTTAATAACTACTAAGTACAGGTAGAAACAAAAGCGTTGTTTTCTCTGGGAACATCGGATTTCTTCAATTGTAAAACAATTTCAACGTAACCACTATTAAAGTACAGGTACAGACAAAAGTGCCTCAAGCAACGATGACGAACGAAGCGAAATATGTACCATTCAAAGTAGGTACATTGTAAGTAATATTACGAACAAAATCGGCAAAACCTCCGTTCATTACCACAGGTTCGGTTATCGCGTTTGCACAGCGTTGCTGATTTAGAATTCAGCTACAAAAGCGCTTTGTGAAGCGGAAAAAAGCTACCTGAGCGTTCGATGGGAGCTCATTTAAAATTATAAGCCCCGATTACAGCGCTTTTATGTTCAAAATGATAGAATACTGTCGATTCTGTATTTCTTTGACAGGGATATATTGGAATGATGTAGTGTTGGTGCCGACATTTTGACTTCGCATCATTTTAAATTTATGTTTTTAAGCAATTTAGATCTTTAAAAACTAACTTTAATATTTTTTTATAAATAGTATTTCTTTAAATGTGACTTACATATATGTATTTGGTATAATGTTACCTACTTATTTACTACTACTGATTTACCTAAAAAACAATTTAAAGTTCGTCATTTGTTTTCGAATACTTTTAAACAAAAATGTCATGACGAGAAATTTGGAAACTTTAATTTGGAAATTCTTAAATTATCAGCAAATAATTAAGTTACTATTACATATATACACCTTTGTGTCTAAAAGTTACAAAACATTACAAAGTTAAAGAGAAATAAAAAAATGTTTTAAATTTAAATAACTTTCTCGGTAAGGTGTTCAAAAGCTACCTTGCTTCTGTTAGCCAAAGTAGCAGCCAACCCTTGGGCAAAATCAAATATAAAAATATTCAAAAATCAAATTTTTGTAAAAAGAATATTGCGACCACAACCACATACTTTGTGATTTCTCAGTAGATATTTATTTACATTTTATTTGTAAAGGCGAGACAGGTTTATTTAATAAGGCGTTTTATTGACACCTTTCGGTGTGAACAGGGTCACTTTACGAGTTTTATGGATCTTATCAGACGTACAAAGTGGTACACAAAGTGGTCTTTTGATAAGCTGATTGCTCTTAATCTTATAATAGCCAGCCACTTTAGTTTTAAATTATAACTAAAATTATAATTAAAAAAAAATACTCGTTTAAGCGACGAATTGATTGAGAACCTCATATTTTTTTATTCGCTTAATAAATATATCTGTTTCCTCTTACTATCATCAGGGACAAAATGGCATTACAGCATCACTCATTTAAAGTGTGCACATTTCTCTGTAAAAAGAAGTCTAAAGTCTAGAACTATTTCAATTTAAAACAGATTCAAGTAAAAAATGAAGATTAAAAAGGTAAAATGAAATATTGAAGAAATACAGAAACTTGATGTCTTTATTATTATTTATATGCTCGATTTGTCCCACTGCAGGGTTTCTTTCTTCATCATACACGAACGGCTGGCCTATCATGGCCCTAGACAGAAGAGAATGGAAATAAGGAGCGGAGGCCTTTGCCATGCAGTGGGACAAAACGGGATTATAAATAATTAATAAATAAATAAAAAATGATGTATTTGTATTACAATGCACAAATCGTGCTAAACCAAAACATCAAGGAAAATACTATAACTAAAATTCACAAAGCATCAACATTTTTAAACGTGCAAAATTTCAGGCTTACAGCTTGTTCATATTCTGAGCATTTTATAGCCACCTTCATAGTTTTGTATATTTCAAAGCATGAGTCAATCCGTTGACTCACAAAACCACAATCAAACAAAGCTAAAAAAAACGTAATTTCAACACCACTTAACTTTACAAATAGCAGATTTCTAGAAATTGCAAATCAGTGTGAGTTGTGGAAACTATATAATGAACATTTAAAAGTAAATAATTATAAGTAAACACTTTTATACATGACTGTACTTTATGACGATATTTAGAAATACGAATTATATAGATGTGTCGTGTTACGAGAAGTGGTAGGAATTTTTATTTATGAATTATATACAAAATGTAAAAAAGAGCCCAAAGAAACAATTTTCAATATAGGGTCATTCCACGGAAAATGGGAAAACGAGTTATATTTTAAAATTGACCTTATCAAAACCTACTTATTCTTAACGAAATGTTTATTAGTTAAATATACATGGCCTGTAATTTTTTTTCCGAAAAAATCAAGCGAAATTGTTTTTTTACTAAATAACTAACGATTTTAGATACACGCAAAATACATTTTTATTTTGTTTTTTTTTACATGCGCACTAAAAGTGATTTTGATTTCCTACAACAAGTTGAAACTTTCACCACCTATAGAGGTCGAATTTTCAAAAACATTTTCCATTTCTTTTCTAAGGAACTCATAGCTATTGAGCTTGAAACTTGGCATGTAAATCAATATTTCGCATTTCAGGAATTTTGTGATATAGACAAACTTTATCATTCCTAGAGAATTTTTTTTGCTAAATCCCATCTTAGTAAGCATAGCTGCACCCCATGGTTTCACCCGCGTAAGTCCCGATCCCGTGGGAATGTCAAAATAAAGTATTAGCCTATAGCCTTCCTCGATAAATGGACTATCCAACACAAAATAATTTTTCAATTCGAACCAGTAGTTCCTGAGATTAGCGCGTTCAAACAAACAGACTCTTCAGCTTTATAATATTAGTATAGATTTTCGTTCTAAAAGAAACCCCCATGCAAAATTTAAGGTCCCTAGCACTTGTAGTTTCTGAGATTTCGTGATAAGTATGTTTCTCTTAGATTAAGTTATTACTTATATTTGTTAAGGTTATACTTAACACTATTTGCTTAAAGCCAGTGGATGCAAACAATCTAAAATCATTATATCGAGTAGGTAGGTAAGTACATACTATTGTAAAGCCTCTATTATCAAGTGATTGATTCATATCAAATGACTAGACTGATTTTGACAAAACTATACAGAGAATTGTGTGAACCCACCCTCGCTTTTAGAGAGGGGTTGAAATAATATTTTATTTAGCTTAGCAGGGGTTGAATTTTGGGCGCATATGGCATAGAAAGCAACCCTTGGCTATTGATTAGTTTAAATGAGATATGGTCTTAATAAGTATGGCTTGCGGGTGGATTTTGTAGTAGGTAGCCATTGTTATTGTTTTTAATTTGAAAAAATATTCGTTTAGAAACGAAAATTTGTGTTTTTTCTTCTCTTTGAAGGTATTTTGTTAGCATTTGTACGTTGTTTTTCTAATGGCTCAGGCAGATTGTATACTTTCTATCGGCTGACAGCTTGCAGACAACTTGCATAAAAAGTTCCAAAGATTATTGTTACATAGAAAAAAAAATGTGTTATAGAGAGATTTTTTTACATATGATAGGTCAGCGTTTGATCACTATCACACCTGCCTGATGGTAGGTGACGCTGCGGTCTAAGATGAAGCACGCGCCCCTAGAAGATACCTATTCACTCGCGACTTGAAAACACTCAAATTGTACACGTCAGGAAAAACAGACGCAATAACTGATTCCATGCTGTACGAATAAGGAATGATGAAGCAAAAAATTTGTTGCGAACGTCTGGTATGTCCACCGTGAATCAGTGCCGAGCATCAGTATGCCTGGTTGTTATAAATATAAACTAGCTGCACCCTGCGGTTTCACCCGCGTAAGTCCCGATCCCGTGGGAATTTCGGGATAAAAAGTAGCCTATGTGTTAATCCAAGTCTCCAGCTATCTACATACCGAGTTTCACCGCAATCGGTCCAGAAGTTTTTGCGTGAAGGAGTAACAAACACACACACACACAAACTTTCACATTTATAATATTAGTAGGATAGGATAATGGAGATGACAAAATATGGAGTATTTCCTTTAAAATTATTGATTCCAAATTCTACACGAAATACTGTCACATTTCAAATAGTATAGAATTTTCTCTTGATTATGTTGTTAATGTGCATTCTATTTTTTTTTTTCGATATTTGATGTTTTATCTTTATCGATTGCTCACTTCTTTATCGACCGATGCATTTTGATACCAAACCATCAGACTATAGTTTATATGGTCAGAGTCTACAAAAAGCGTTTTTTAGAGCATTAGAGCTTAATCTTTAATGAAGGGCATGCAATATGAAATATTTGTGACCCCAAAATGCCGGTTAAACTAAAGGGACAGGTCTATAAAACCATCATTAGACCTGTCCTTTTGTATGGTAGCGAGGCGTGGCCGGTGCTTGAGCGACATAAGCAGGAGCTGCGTGTCACGGAGATGAAGATGTTGCGGTGAATGTGTGGAGTGACGCGAAAGGATCGCGTCAGGAACTCTCGCATCCGGGGCAGCCTTCATGTACGAGACATTGCAGATAAATTGCAAGAATGCCGCCTACGCTGGTACGGTCACGTCTTGCGAAAACCGGCTAGTTACGTGGGGAACAAATGTCTTGCCATGGCGCCTCCGCCGGGTCGTGGCAGACTGGGTAGACCCAAGAAGTGCTGGCTTGACGTCGTAAGGGGTGATATGCGTGCAAATGGCCTTACAAACCAGGATGCTGAAGATCGTGCGAAGTGGAGGCGTAAAAGCAGGAAAGCGGACCCCGGGCTCCCGAGAGGGATGCAACCGGGAACATCGCTCGGATGATGATGATGATGATGATGCAATATGAAATATTATGGCACTTACCTTTCAATCCTTTGGTGATACATGGAAAAGAAAATGAAAAAAAAAAATGAGTTAGTAAGTTTAGTAAAAGCAAAAGCTCTGGTCTAACCAGCACAACTATTATAAAATAGGTTGTTATTGTAATTTGTTATTTTGTTAAGAATACTAATACTAGCTGCGGCCTGCAGAAGTTCGAGATAAAAAATCTTAGCAACATTTCCGCCAAATCGGTCTACTGGTTTGGGAGATTACACAAACTTTACCTTTATATTAGTATAGATTAAAAAAACCATATAACTTTATTTTCTCTTAGTAGCTTATTACTGACCCGCCCGGCGTTATTTCCTGATTTTTGAATAAATGGTTTTTATTTCAAGAATCAGCGTCGTAAGATCGTGTTCTCAGTCACAGCTGTTCTAGGACCTGCCTTCTAAATTATCCACCCTGTATAACTGTTCAGTTACTATGCAAATCCAGAATAGATAACTAATAGGTACCTAATAGTGTAAAATAAACCATCTTCTTAACATGCTAAGCTTTCCCGATCGTATTTTTCCATTAGAAGAAGCACTTAAAGTAACTTTCTGTAGAAAAACTAGTCAAAAGTAAGTGTTCTTTTAGATTCTTTTAAATGGGCGATGATGAGGAACTTTTTGCGTATTCTTTGGCCGAGTTTGAAAGGAGTGGATGCTGTTTTGTGGCACAAATATTTTTATGGAAAAAACCTACTAAAACATATTGCACGTTAAAAACACTTTCTATAAATATTGCAGGACAATCCACACATCGCCATCTAACCCCCAAGCTAAGTAACTAGACTTGTGTTATGGGTGCTATACGACGTATGCTATACGACGTAATAATAAGTAGTATATCACTTATTATTCTTTTCATTTGTAAATATATACTTATAATACATAGAAACAATCAGACCACAGACAAATATCTAAGCATAAATACTTGTCTGAGGCGAGAATCGAATCCGCAACCCTGGGTTTGGCAGTCGGGCATGGTGATGGTCACCATGCCCGACTGTCACCATGTGACGATTGTCAAAGAAGAAGTGTGAAAAAGTTAAAGTGACTAAAACTTAAAAGATAGATACCTATTGTTTTTAAAACTTTTTAAGTGGAACAATTTTGACATACATGATTTTGACAAGATAACGTCTTATAAATCGATGAACAACGGCCTTCACAAACAAGTGTGACGTCATGCCTTACGTTACGTTATTGACAAAGTAACCATGTGTTAGGTTCTGTTTTTGAGTAACTTTCATGTTTTTACCCTAAAAAATAGATTATAGTTGGTTGCTACATTTCTAAGACACTATTAACTACAATCTAGAAACAAGTTTGAAATTATTTAATTACATTATACAATTTTCCATTTATTACAGAACCTAATTAATTTCAAAATTATTAATGTAAACTGAGAGATATGTATTTAATTTTGAACCTTTAGAGAGCTTGTTTAATAATTTTCAATATGTATGAACAATTTTAGGTTATACTCCATAATTTTATCTTAGTTTATGTTTGAAGATTTTAATTATAAAGCTTAGTATTAAATATATTAATAGTAGGTATAGCTCTACAGATTATCTCACGAATCTTAAGAACCCCCGTTAGACAAGATTAATTTACATTAGCGATATCGCTAATCGAAGGATTTTTTTGTATGAAATTGACATAAACCATTGTATGAAATTAGCATAAGATGAAACTTTTCTACCGTTTTTTTTCTCTAACGCAAGACCACGTGACTTTTCATGAGCTTATGTCAATTTCATGCAAAAAAATATAAATCAAAATTCTGTAGATTGGCGATATCGATAATAAAAAGCTATCTTGTCTAAGGGGACTGATGGTCGTATTTGATCTATTTATCAGTCGATATTTATAATTTTGCTTTTAACTGCGACTTGGGGTTGTTTTTTTTTAAATCCTTTTTTAGCGGATGCCTACGTCATAATAGGCATCTGTATACCAATAGCCCGATCCGCCAATCGATTTGAGCATTGATAAATCAGTCTGTCAGTCAGTCAAGACTTTGAATTTATATAATAAATAATAATAAATATTGCAGGACATTCCACACATCGCCATCTAGTCCCAAGCTAAGTGACTTGACTTGTATTATGAGTGGTAGACAACGGATATACTACTTATATACTTTTTTTTTGTAAATGTATACATATAATACATAGAAATAACCAGACCACAGACAAATATCTAAGCATAAATACATGTCTGAGGCGGGAATCGAACCCGCAACCCTGTGTTTGGCAGTCCGGCATGGTGACCATTGTACCAACTGGGTCGTCATATATATAGATCATTATTCGTTGTCTAATCCAAATGAAAAACAAAATGAAAATTTAATCCTGACAAAAAAAAATTACTTACCTAGTCTTAAAGTACTCGGGAAAAATACATAATAATTATATTTTATGTCCTTGTTTAGCGTTACTTTTCGAAGATTCCGAAAATTAACCCCAAACTCAATCAATTATTGTGTCCTTTAGGTATAACATAAATGAAAACCGGCCAAGTGCGAGTCGAACTCGCGCAAAAAGGGTGTTTTTAGTATTTTTTGTTGTAGCGGCAACTGAAAATTTCGACTTATATCCTGAAGGCAAATAGACAACCGGACAGTGAAGTCTTGGTAAAAGGGTCCCGGTTTTACCCTACGGAACCCTAAAAAAGACAAAAGAAAACTAAAATTTCGCCACATATCTCTCAAGAAACACTGACTCAGAACTGCCGACTTCATCAAGTAAATGCGGTCAATCGCAACCTCGACAAATATTTGAATACCCTCCCTTTTCATACAAACATACCAATATTAAAATTTCTTTTCGAAATTCAAAATTTAATATTCCACTCAAGGAAGACTCTCTGCTATTTGATTAAAGTTTAAATTAATTCGAATATCGAATCAGAATGTTTTCGAAGGATATTTTTGTCAGATTAGAAGTTGGATTTCGTAAACTGACTGATTAACTGACGGATTTTTTGCGGGCTCGTAAAAACATGGCGTGCTTTGTTTAGTTTACGTTTAGTGTTAATTAAAGTTAAATTGTTTAATTTAGGTGTGATTTAAGTTTTTAACAGTCTGGAGAAGGTCTCAATCCGTATATATTCGCCGATTGCTCGAAGACGGCTAACCTATCAAGATGATTATTTTTATTGCAAGGAGAAGAAGAAGAAGAAGATTGCAAAGAGGATAAATACCCATTTTAATAAAACGTTAATTGAAGATGCACAAGACAAGATTGTGCCATTTCGTGATTTTTAGCAAACTACGTCAAAGCCCATTACAATACCATTTCTTTATTACTACTTACGTATATTTTACATACAAACAATTATTAATTTGTTTTAAAAGTTATGAATAATAATAAAATAGTGTTTTGTCAAAGTCATAGGGGCCAATCATTATCAAGATAACTTTCTATTAGCGATATCGCCAATCGACAGATTTAATTGTATAAAATTGACATTATTTAACGCATTGTATAAAATTGGCATTAGATGAAACTTCACGCACAATGGCCCAAATGATGAGGTTAAGTGCGAAAACAGCCCTGTAAAATTAAAACTAACTAGATGAAACTTGTCTCTTTTTCTTTTCTAACGCAAGATCACGTGACTTTGTGTTGGCTTATGTCAATTTCATACAATAAAATTAAACATAAAACCTGTATATTGGCGGTATCGCTAATAGAAAGCAATCTTGTCTAAGGTCCAGGGCACCCAATAGGTTGAAGTGGGCCTTGAGGACACCCTCTTATTTTTTGATAGGTTTAAAGCTGTTTTTACAACCGGTCTTCTCATCACGTGTCCGTACTACCTCAGTTTGCTTAGAGTTAACTTATTAAAAAAGAAAGTAAGAAAAACCACTCCGTAGAGTTTCAGTGAATCGTAAAAGAAAATCAAAACTACTTAAAAACTTAATATAACTTTAGCTGGAAACGGTAAATGTACCGGCCGAGGAATTTACTCAATAATACAAATATCAAACATTTATTTTGAAAGCTGCTTCCATTTTAACTCCCCGACGCAAAAACGACGGGGTGTTATAGTTTGACGTCTCTCTCTCTCTTTGTGTGTGTCTGTCTGTGGCATCGTAGCTCTCGAACGGATTAACCGAATTTGATTTTGTTTCTTTTGTTTGAAAGGCGAATTAGTCGGGAGTGTTCTTAGCTATGCTATACAAAATCGGCTCGGCCGTCTGAAAGTTATGGGGGATAAAAGTCGGGGTTTTTTTAGTTCAAATGTTTGGAAGTCTCCGCTCACCGTAAGGGCAACCGGTCTGGGACTTTTTAGAATACCCGCCAGATATGTTTGCGCGCGATTAGTAGCGCTTGTACTTGTTAGCTGTGAGCCTCCTCAATTTTAAAATGTAATAATACAAATATTTGTTGATATAGTTAGGTTTTATACGGACTGTTTTCCGCAACTAAACTTATTTAGTTGGGTCTTTTAAGGGTTTCGTATCTCAAAAGGTAAAAAAGGAACCCTTATAAGATTACTTTCTTGTCCGTCTGTCTGTCCGACACACAGACAGAACGGGTGGACCTAGCTAGTTGTTTACGTAAAGTTCTTCTTATCAAGGGGAGAACCACCCCAGGTTTTCCATAAATTTTGTCTTTTTGAAATTCCGTCTGTCGATGATGACGTTCCATTTCACGCAGACTGTTCATAAAAATAGAGAATATTCATATGAGTACTTGATTGGTGTCTCTAAATATCGAGGACTGCTGCGCCAATTTTGAAAACTGCTCATTGTGTCAAAAAATTACAGACTTTACTTTGAAAAATCTTTCTTAGAATCATTTGCAGCATCATTATTAACTGTTAAACAACATTATAATTATTATAATTATTTTAATTTATTTTATAAGTTAATGTAAGTCCTTTTTCGCCTGAGATACATGATTACCTAATTCAGGTATATGTGTTATTTTTGTTCTCCTTAATATTTAGTGCTTAGTTTATTATGTAAAATGAGTTTAAATAAATATATTTGTATTTGTAAAATTCGAATCTATTTACAGGACGCGCAATAAAGGTAAACTACAAAAATTTGAACATCATCCGTTTAGTTCCTATTTTGACTGCGAGTAATATTTTCCGGCGCACACTCTACAACCACTAAAGCTTCTCAATGACGCATGATCAGTTTCAACAATAAAGTTACATTATTTGTTTTTTTTTTGTCTATGGTGCATCTTGACTAGTTCAAAATGGCGGGTTTCTATAGCAATTTTACCTGCTTTGGCTATTGTATTTATTGTAAGCTCGTGGCAAACAGTTGGTCGCCCCGTCACAGCCTCATCATGGGTTTTACAAATTGATTTTGCTTTAACTTCGAAGTTAACAATTCCAGATTCATTGATTTTGTATGAATTAAGGAATTTTACGACTTGTCGTTTAAAATGTTGATTTTTTAATGTTCAGTTGTAGGTAATATTTTTAGGTTCTGCGTTTGAATATCGAATATTCTATTTATTTATTTATTAGTATTAATCAGATAGTACAATCCATTTGTTAGTAAAGTCTTACAGCTATGTTAGTTATCATTAAATAATGTCCAAAAGTAATTACTAAATTAATTAAATTCATATTTTCTATTAAATTTGTGATCTTTGGTGGTATCCGTATTAACACACATATGCATTCTATTCCAGTGTCTAATTATAGGACAGTCTAGCCTTTCCAGTAATGTATTCAGAAGACTGCTGGAGCTCCCCCGCACACGGCGCATCAGTGAGGCAGCTCTTTTACGTATTAGCGTATAAAAACAATCAACTTTTGCCTCCGCAAACATTCCTGATGCGCTACAAACCTTACCTGACTCCCCGCAGAACCTTGGTAGCCCCAGCAGCATTCTGAAACTTTTATTGTACTGGATACGCAGCGCGTTGAAGGTCTTTTTAGTGTACTTAGTCCAAAGGCTGCTGGTATAAAACGTCTGACAGTAAGTTCGAAACAGTATTAACTTGACGTCTTTCGAACAGCCAGCGAACCTCCTAATCACCATATTACACCTAACCGACAACGCTCTACGCTCCCGCTCAATATCCTCATCATCTGAGAGGTCCTCTGTGATCCAATGGCCCAAGTACTTAAACTTCTTAACTCTACCAAGTGATATATCTCCTATTTTGACTGGAGGTACGTAACTAGGGCTCTTTTTTCCCGCCTTGAAAACAAGTATCTCACTCTTAGTAGTGTTGTACCTTAGACCATGTGCCAACGCATACCTCTCGCATATCCCCACAAGAACGTTAAGAGCCCTGATTGACGGGCTCAGCAGAACCATGTCGTCAGCATAGCTAATATTATTTACAATCTTACCGTCGATCGAACAGCCGAGACCGGCTCTACTGAGCTCGTCAATCAGGCCGTTCACGTACAGATTGAAAAGACGAGGAGAGCTTAGTCCGCCCTGTCTGACTCCGCATTCCAACCTATACTGTGTCGAGTACGAACCGGCCCATCTTACCGTATTAGTTTGGTTATGGTACCAATATTTCAGAAGGTTAATAACTTCACTAGGTATGTTAGTGTCTCTCCGGAGCTTATCCCACAACACATCGTACGACACTAAATCGAATGCCTTCGACAGGTCCAAAAAACAGGCATACACTGGCGTATTTCTCGTTGTGTAATACTGAACGGTATGCTTTAACCTCAGTATTGCAGTTTCAGTGGAGAGTCCCGGTCTGAAACCAAACTGACATTCATTTAACTCTACGTATTTACTAAGCTGACGGTCAATCAAACCGTCCAATACTTTCGCCACTATTGTTGCTAGAGAGATTGGCCTGTAGTTGTTCCTGTCGGAGGCATCGCCGGTCTTGTTTTTAATTATAGGAACAACTATGGTCTTCATAAGCTCCGGAGGTAAATAGGAGTGAATAATACACACATTAAATAGTAATGCCAACACTCTTGGCAAATGAACTCCTGCATGCTGCAGATGCTCAATACTGAGATCGTCATGTCCTGGTGATTTACCACGCTTCATATTTTTAATTACATTAGCCACGTCTTTTCCTGTAAATGATATTAAATTACTACTTGAATCGATCACAGCATCCGGCATCTGCAACATTGGCTTAAGTGAAGAATGAACCCTGAAATGCTCTCTAAATATTTCAGCAATACGGGTCGGCTCGCACTCACCACAAACACTCGCCGGAAGACACGACCCACCCGCCAATGTTTTAGTGTGTCTCCAAAAACTCTTAAAGTCCTTACTCTTGTGATGTGTTGCTAGAATGTCCATCTTGATTTGAGTTTCATTATCATGGCACCACTTGAGTTTAGACTTAAACAGCCTCCGAGACGCACGCATTTTATTGTAAATCTCTCCTACCATAGGTTTACCAATTGTTGACCATTCTTGGAAGTTAAGTCGTGCCTCCCGATGGGCTTCACTGACGTACTTGTTCCATCCCGTTATTTTCTTTCTCTTTTTACATTTTCCACGTTTATTATTACTTAATTTCGAAGCCTCTCGCAAGCAGCCAACTATATCAGCATATAATTTGTCAATAATATATCTATGATCTACATTCTTACAAAAACCATGCGCACATGTCTGAAACTCTACTGGAAAATCAATGTCTTTTAATCTATTATTACAATAATACTTATACCTATTTATTTGATCGTCATCTCTATCTTTCCATGTCACTTGATTAAAATTATTTGTATACTTAATTTTACATGGCAAACTACTAAAATTAAACGACACTTCAACTGGGAAATGATCTGAACAGAAGACATCATATTTTATCTTAATGTCAGTTACAGACTGCCAAGCTGTCTCTGTGGTCAGACAGTGATCAAGCCAACTTCGAGAATTCTCATGACTATCACTTATAAAAGTATGCGTGTCCGACGAAAGCTTCAAATATATCACGTCTGCACAGAGCCAACTCCGTTCGTCACAAAATTTAGATAGCTCAACAAAAAATAACTCCTTAGGATCCGCATTAAAGTCACCTAGCATTAACACTGACTCCACGGCGCAACTTTCAATCACTGCACTGATCTCACCAAGAACATTTGTAAAAACATCCAAATTATATTTAAGAAATTATATTTATTTCATCCAATTTCTATTGTTTTAAGAACTTCGTTTTTGTATGCTACCGAGTGTTACCCATATTTTAGGTTATTATACCTACCTATATTTTTGACTAGCAGCGCTCCGAAGTTTCACCCGCGTAACTCCCGATCCCGTGGGAATATCAAAATAAAAAGTAGATCCTTCCTCGATAAATAATTTTTCAATTCGAACCAGTAGTTCCTGAGATTAGCGCGTTCAAACAAATAAACAAACTCTTCAGCTTTATAATATAAGTATAGAAGTATAGATTAATTTAAAACATAAGGGAGTATGACGGCATTCAATTATTGAATACTAGCTGCGCCCCACGGTTTTACCAACGGATGTTCGAGATCGGGATAAAAATTTACCTATGACGTTCTCCAAGGTATGTCTCATTTATATCAAAGCTCATCAAAATTGGTTTCGCGGTTTAGGCATGAAAATGAAATATACAGACTAATTTGAAGATCAAATTTGGTAGGTAGTTAATTTTTTGATTGCAAACACCATTTTTGACGATCCAGTTGGCACAATGGTCACCATGCCGGACTGTCAAACACAGGGTTGCGGGTTCGATTCCCGTCTCAGACAAGTATTTATGCTTAGATATTCGTCTATGGTCTGGTTGTTTCTATGTATTATAAGTATATATTTACAAAAGAAAGGTATATAAGTAGTACATCCGTTGTCTAGCACCCATAACACAACTCTAGTTACTTAGCTTGGGGCTAGATGTTGATGTGTGGAATGTCCTGCAATATTATTTATATTATTTTATTTATTATTTAAATAACACTGAGTAATAATAAAAGCCTAAAACTAAGTGTTAGGGTGGCCTTATCGTTTAAAGCGAGGTCTATAGACAGAAAGATAGATAGACAAAATGACAAAGAGACATAGTATAGGCCCTTTCTCATTAGCTTTTATATTTCTAAAGTTCAAAGCAGATATGTACTTGTACAAATAAGCACAAAAGTTGATAACAATTTATTAAATTGAACTTGTTTTTGTTCCGTCCATCCTATAAATTTTATACCTATTTGTTCGAAAACATTTCCCCGAGCTTAATTTCTGTATTTTCTGCAGGTTCCGCGAACAAATATTTAGAATTACCATCCTTATTTGAACTGAAAAGCCACTGAAATAAATATTAATAACAATACGAAAAGTACAGGGAACAAATTGCGCGAAATTTACTCGGAAATAGACATTGCAATTTAAGGGAATTATAATCGAGAACGTTGTCTGTCTGTACTTAGTACTATTTCAAATCGGAGCCACTTTCAGAGGGTTTGGTATTTTTGTATATGTTATATGCGATCCGCCATTTTTACACGACACTTATGGACTTATAACACTGGGTGCAAATAGTAGAACATTTTACGCAGCGCAATCTGGCTACAAAGTAAGCAACTAGGCTTGTGTTAAAGTGACCAGACAACGGATAGAATACATATTATATATGTATACTTTTCTTTTGTAAATATAATGTGTTTCAGCGAGGGGGTCTTAATACGAAAGGGGGCTGTTCTAAACGTCTAGGCGAACAATTTTTGTTCTACGACTCTTGGAAATTCGAACATTTCGTTCAAAGTTTTTGTATGAAACAGCTGATTTTTAACCGACTTCAAAATAGGAGGAGGTACCCAATTTGTCGCGTATATATATATATATTATGTATGTTCGCCGATTACTCGAAATTCTTTTTTTCAAGTAAAATTCCCTACAATTTTATTAAAGTCATGGAACAAAAGTTGTTCGCCTAGATGTCTAAAACCCCCTTTCGTATTAAAACCCTTTCGCTGAAACACATTGTATACATAACCAGAAACAAATATCTGTATACATAAATACATGTTTGAGGCTAGAGTCGAACCAGTAACCTTCCACATCGCAGGCGGAATGTGTCACAGATTAGTTCAGAAAGCTCAATTTTATACTGACCATCCAATGCGATAGGATTTTATTAAAAATTTAAATACTATAATAAAAATCCTGACTGTCTGATATATCAACGCACACTCGCACAGCTTAAACCCTGGATGGATCATGCAAAAATTTGGCAAACAGATGTTCCGCTAAGAGAGGTTTCTGGAAAATTCAACCCTTATACGGACGAAGTTGCGTGTGAAAGTTAGTCCAAAATATTCTCTTTTTTTGAAGATTTGAAGCTTTCTGCGTAGCGGTGCTCTTGACGACCTATTTGGCACAATGGTCACCATGCCTGACTGCCAAACACAGGGTTGCCAGTTCCATTCCCGCCTCAGACAAGTATTTATGCTTAGATTTTTGTCTCTGGTCTGGTTGTTTCTATGTATTATAAGTAAATATACAACCTGGACATAACGGACAGCCCACTGTGCAGAGCGTGCATGGAGGCGGAGGAAACGTCCGCGCATGTGCTGCTGGACTGCAAGGTGCTAACGGAGATCAGACTAAGTAAGGTAGGTGACGGTAAGTGCCTTCCAGGAATTTTTGAGAAGCCACATCTGGTGGCAAAATTTATGGAAGAGCTGGGCTGGTTCTCCCCCTGACAAATAGAACCTCACGCAAAGGGGACCCAACTAAAGAGGTCTGATTGCAGATAATAGCCCGTATACAAGTACAAGTACAAGTAAGTAAATATTTACAAAAGAAAAGTATATAAGTAGTATATCCGTTGTCTAGCACCCATAACACAGTTACTTAGCTTGGGGCTAGATGGCGATGTGTGGAATGTCCTGCTATATTTATTTATTTATTATTACCGACTGAGCTAAGAAGACCGTTTCAAAGAATCCATAGCGTTATACTTCCTTACTCATCTGAAAGGAGTTCCACGATACGGTCTTTAGTCATGGACTAACTTCACTTCAATTATTTATTAGTTTAATTGTGTACTACACCAGCCTCCATAAAGAAATATTCAAAACCCTTGTACAAAGTGTGCCAAATTAGGCGTGAGTTATTTCAGTTCAGTGAAACCGAAATGCTTCAAGGAAAAGCTTTTCAAAATGTTCTGGGCCTTATAGGGAACAAGGTTTTCGAAATGTCCTTGAGTCTTTGAGTCCTTGAGTTGAGACCTCTAGGTTTAGGCTATTAAAGACCGAAGTTCGAAATTCAAATTTCAAACTGTTCCCATTTTGGGTACTTGATTGTTATATAGGCTCGTTTAGTGCTTGGCAAGTATTAAAATTAAATATTTGTTTAGCAAAATGTTATGTTTTAAGCTATTGCATTGCTTTTATCGCGGGCTTTTAGCGCGGCGACCGAATCAAGAAATTCCGTAACGAAAATAAAACCTAACACCCCCCACTCCGCCTACCATGTACCTCGGCCGAGCGTTCGCTTAACGTGTATGTACATGATACGACTGTACGAAGCTCGCACGATGCAATAGCTTAACCGCGGCAGTCCTCGAGTGCCACACGATTTTTTTTATTATTTTTTATCTGACAAAGCAGACCTTCATTGTCCTATGACAAGACAGTACGTTTATTTTTATTTAACTTTTTAAAAACAAAATACCGGCCAAGTGCGAGTCGCACTCATGCATGAAGGGTTCCGTACCATGTTATATGCGAGAACGATTATATTTTTGTTCTGTTCTTAGTATTTGTTGTTATAGCGGCAACTGAAATACATCATCTGTGTAAATTTCAACTGACTAGCTATCACGGTTCATGAGATACAGCCTGGTGACAGACAGACAGACAGACGAACGGACAGTGGAGTCTTAATACAAGGGTCCCATTTTTACCCTTTGAGTAAGGAACCATAAAAATAAGCAAAAATTTTTTTTCAAAAAAATGAAAGTTTTAAAATCTAAATATAAAAATTAACTGAATCCATTGGAGAATAATACTCCAACGTTGTTTGGCTTACTAGTTTTAAAAATGTATAAGCTAATGTCCATCAATGGACTAAGTTTTATGATAATCGGTTCAGCTGTAAAAAAGTAATGAGCATTTTTCATTGGTTCTTAATATGTCTGAGATAGTGATGCCCAATTATCGATAGTTTTACTATCGATAGTTTACATCGAAAATCGGCTACCTGATAAGCCTATACTGTCGATATTATCGTTAGTGTAGTAATATCGATAGTTTCGATAGTATTATACATTTAACGTTGTTACGTTATATCAATACTGTTGTTACAGTATCGATATTATCGATTGTATCTATAATAAATAATAATAAATATTGCGGGACATTCCACACGTCGCCATCTAGCCCCAAGTTAAGTAACTAGACTTGCGTTATGGGTGCTAGACAAAGGATAAACTACTTATTATACTTTTCTTTTGTAAATATATACTTATAAAACAACCAGACCACACATAAATAACTAAGCATCGAACCCGCAACCCTGTGTGGTCAAACCGATATCGATATTGTGACAGTACCGATTGCTCTGAAGGCCAATTCTTGTAAATAAAATTGTTTAAATTACATGACAATATCATTCCAATTGCATTTCAATTACAAAAAAAAAAACATCAAAATCGGCTTTTTGAAAAATATATTTTAAGAATTGGCCTTCAGTAGATACTATCGTGTCCTGTCTATAAATAGAGAACAATAATAATTGATACTTGTTTATCTGGGGGTCTTTGAATCACTAGCGTTTAGGTATCTTCTAGAGGCGCGTGCTACATCTTAGACCGCATCGTCATTTACCATCGTGTAAGATGGTGGTCAACTGCTACTTTTTATTATACAAAAAAAATACTATCGGTATTATCTTTATTTACATTTAATGAAAATTAATATCGATACTATTGACTTTTAATGAATTATCGATAGCCGACTATAGTTCGGCAACACTAGTCTGAGATAAAACTTTTGTTTTATGACTCAGTTCCAACAAAAATAATCTTCTTGAAAACATATAACTACTGGTAAAGCATAGTCGTAGTCTTTCTATTTTTATTTTTACTCAATACTAATTGCGCCCGGTTTTACCTTTGTAAGTTCCAATCCTGTATCGGAACTTATTATCGGTTTACATTATTCTAGTCCAGTAATTCAGTAGCGCTGGACTGGAATGGACCGGCCTGGAGATATCGTCTACATGAGTCCAGTCATTTAAAAGCTGTCGAATTGTGTTTCCTGTAAAATTGGTCTGTTAGCACTATAAATAAATTTATTTATTTGAAAAGCACTTAATCTATTACTACAAAACTCTCTGCCAAACTGCAAAGCAATTTGTCGGCAGTAGTTCCCGCTTTTCCCTTCATATAAAAGCGCTTCTTATATTAAAATCTTATCCTAATTATATATAATTATAGTAAAATATTAATATTAGTTATAACGACCAATTCTAAGTAAGTGACAACTGACATTATTATGGACATAGTGACATATAGTGCTCTTTGAGGACTTTATTCAAATGTGTTTTACATTTTAAGGTAGCAGTGAGATCGGGAGGCAGATCATTAAATAACAGTGGTGTTAGGTATCTTCTAGTGCGTTTTCCATAATAGTTCGTCACTCGTGGCACAGTGAATACTTTCTTTTTAGACATACGGGTTGGGAATCCAAACTTCTTTTCAATTTTGTGTTCATTACTATAATATTGTTCAGTTATTATTGTTTTCTTTACTTTAAGTTCGATTGGCAATATATTACATATTTTAAACAGCTTTTCATATTCTCGATTTAATTTCAGTTTTTTGGAAGGACTTATTAGTAGTTTAAGAAGTTTCTTTTGTTGATCTTTTACTTTATTTAAATGAGTTTTGAAAGTCAGTCCATAGGCTCCCAATCCGT
Organism: Idaea straminata; assembly: GCA_951213275.1. Lineage (NCBI taxonomy): Eukaryota > Metazoa > Arthropoda > Insecta > Lepidoptera > Geometridae > Idaea > Idaea straminata. The sequence continues at coordinate 7,428,165 of OX577870.1, forward strand.
AGTCTATAATTGCATCAGCCAGCGCATAATACAGTACATACATGATCTTTTTATTAGCAATATTTTTCAGGCTGTACAGTTTACCTATAACTGTACGCAACCTATTACACACCGCTGTTATATGCAAATCCCATGTAAAGTTATAATCTATCGTTAGGCCTAAATATTTATAAGATTTTACAAACTCTAAATCCTGACATTTACATTGAACATTTTGATTTGCGCTATGTAGACATTCGTATGTATGGCCCTTAATAGTAATATTTATGTGTTTATATTTTATATTATATGGGGAATATATTAACATGCCCTTGGTTTTACTTAGATTAATAATTATTCCATTGTCGTGTGCCCATTTAACAACATTGTCAAATTCATTTTGCATTATACACTGCATGCTCATATGGTCCTTACCACTAATCAGCAAACATGTATCATCCGCGTACATATACGATTTACAGTTTTTGAGTACATTGGGCATACTATTTACATGCATTATATAGCCTACTGGACCATAAACAGATCCAGTAGGTACTCCATATTTAACAAAACCAATGTTACTTTCTGTGCTACATGCTTTAACTTTGATACATCTACTTTCTAAGTACGCTTTGAACCAGCCATTCATCGGGCCTCTGATTCCACACTCATCCATAGCCTGCAACAAACCATCATGGTCTAAGGTATCGAATGCCTTTTTAAAGTCGATAAATATAGCCAGGACTAGTTTTTGTTCATTTAGTGAGTTATTAATATCGTCTGTAAATTTACCTAACACTGTAGCTGTACTTCTGCCTGGTCTAAATCCGTGTTGAACGTCACTTAAGATACTATTTTCCTCTAAAAATTTTGTTATTTGGCCAACTATGAGTTTTTCGACAATTTTATTAATTGTGTTTAATATTGCGATAGGTCTATAATTAGAAAATTCAAGGTGGCACCCTTGTTTAAATATTGGTCTAATTATGGCCATTTTTAATTCATTAGGATAGTAGCCACATTTGACACTTAAGTTAATAAAATGGGCAATAACTGGGCCAATTTTTTCGCTTATATCTTTTAAGTCTCGCATTCTAATACCATCAGACCCGGACGACTTGCTGCTTGATAGCTTATTTATAACTATGCTAACATCCTTAGCTGTTACCTTTTTAAATCTAAAACTTAAACCCGCCTCTTTTACATATGAACTCCTCAACATAAATTTTTCATTACATTTGTGCTTAATTATATCTATTTCGTTAGTAAATGTGTCGCAGAAGGTGTTAGTTATAATTTGTGGCGGATATTTTTTACATAAGTACCTTTCTATCACTTTATCTACATTGCTTTTATTTCTCCCTAACCAACAATTTAAATTTTGCCAAATTTTTCGCATATCTCCTTGACAATTATTTATTATCTCCAATCTGTATTTATTTTTTGCCTTATAAATAGCTTTATGTGTCTTATTCCTAAATTTCGTATATTCTAGTCTCATGTTATTATTGCCTGGGTTGTTTTTCCATTGCCTAAATAAACTATCCTTAATTTTAATCATATTTTGTAATTTATTTGACACCCACTGTTGTGTTTCTCTTTTTGATGAAGTATTCAACATTTTATATCTATTAATTTCATATAATTCCTTAAACAAATTATGAATATTACAATACAATTCGATTGGATTAGTTAATTTCAATAATTGCAACCAATTTATGTTATTTAATGAATCTTTAATCTTCTTATTGTTGTATCCGTACTTAATACTAGGCCCTTGCAAAGTCTTATCACTCTCAAACACAGCTGTAAATCCCGTTAAGTAGTGGTCAGCTACTTTCGACGTTAGCGTGTAGGCATACAGCTCAGTCGGCGTGCTCGTCCCGTTGCCGTCGCACGCGCCTCGCTTCGTCGTCGGTCCTCGGCTCCCTTCGTTCGCTCCGGTACTAGTTGCGCTTGCGCCACACCTCACGAAAACATGATCGATGCATGTTGTCGACAGCTTCCCCTTCGCTACCTCCTCCCGCGTCACATCTTGGATGCCACACTGTAAACCAGATTCACTCAAAGTATCTAAGTACTCTTTAGATATTGTTTGCAAATCGTCAGGCAGGATATTGATATTACTATCACCAATAAGTAGTATGTTAGTCTGTGGTGGAATTTGGGACATTACATGTTTTAGCTCAGTTATGTATAGGCTCTTATTGGTGCGAGGCGGTTTATAAACACATATCATATTTGTTTTAAAACCGTTCTTTGTCAGCTGACCGAGCAATATTTCGCAATGGTATGTTTTGCCCAACAGAGTACTTGGTGAAAATTCCAATCCATGTTTAATATATAACAAGATACCACCACCTTTTCTCTTAGTTCGTGTTATGGAGTAGGTATCGAAGCCATCTATCCCAAACAAACATACCTCCTGTTCTGTAATATTAATCTCAGTTAGGCAAATCGCGTCAATGCTTTGCAAGGAGTTTTTAATTATGACAAGTAATTTGTTAAAATGTTTTCTAATCGAACGTACATTCATATGAATAACTTGTAATGCTGATGTATTGGAAATCAAAAAATTGTTCCATTCTTGACAGTCATTGTATTTTGTATAAATTATATCGCTAGTTTCTGTAAAAGACGCCATTTTTATTTATTGGTAGGTATATAATAAGTGGAGAAGAAAAATAGGCATTAAGTTCGACTAGTTAGATATGTGTCAATCTCAGCTTCCGATCTTATTTGATGGATTTTTCTCTCATTATCATCTTTTCTAATTAAGATTTTTGCGTCTTGGATCCATATGTATTTGAAGTGTTCCTTTAGTTTAGTTTTCGCTTCCCAAAAAAGTTGACGTAACGGTCGCGAAAGGTGCTCGTTTATATAGATACGTGTATTGTCCTTATTTTTATATATACAGTTATTTGTTATTTTAGCACTGCGAGCTTTTAGCCATTCGGACCTCACGTCTTTTGAGGGCAATGATACTATGATAGGAGCTGGTTCTTTTTTTACTGTGGGTACCCTCCATGCCTTTTCAAATTGATCAGTTTTAATGTTCAGCTGTTTCGCTAACTTTTTGACCACTTCAACTATATTTTCTCCTTCTTGCTTCTTGACATTCACTATTTCAATGTTTTTCTCCAAGTCCCGTTGTTCAATATAAACTATCCTTTCTTCTAACGCTTTACTACATTTAACTAGGTAGGTATTTTTTTGCAGAAGATCATTGTATCTGTTTTCCTCTTTCTTTCTATATTCTACCGCATCTTCGTTGAATTTAACTACTTCATCATATTGGGCACTTAGGTAATCGATAGATTTTTCCACTTCCTCGCTACTTTTCTTCATACTCTTCATTTCTTTTTTTATTTCTGCCATATCTTTCTGCATTGTCATGAATCTCGCATCTTGTTCTTCTTTTATGGAATTCAGTAGGTGGTTCATGGCCTTCATTTCTTCCCGAAAAGCCTTCATCGTTTTATTTAGCTTCTCTGACGAGCAGCAGGGGACTTTGTGTCGACGTAGGTCCGAAGTATCGCTTTCAGTGTCCTCTGGTTCCTCGTCTTTCTTTTTTTCCTGTCTCGTCCTTATTAGTCTACCCGGTTGCCATTCACTGTCCATTGTTTTTTTAGTTGGTGTTCGCTGTACGTGTGCCATACTTTTTAATCACAGGTTTACGCACTGATTGTTTACGCACTAAAGAAACGACGCTACACAGACACGACTACTCGTAACGATCGCAAGCGAGAATGGCACTGGATTGGCCGTCTACATTATTCTTGTTGCGCTGGAATGGTCGTACTGGATTCAAAAGTAGACCGCCAATCCAGTTACTGGACTGGATTGCTATATGGATCCAGTGCGTTCCAGTGTAGGTTTACATGTTTCCAATCCAGCGCTGGATTCGATCGCTGGACTGGAATAATGTAAACCGGTCAATATGTGTTTCTAGCTACGCCCTGCGGTTTCTCGCGTAAGTCCCGATCCCGTGAGCATATCAGAATAAAAAGTAGCCTATGCTATTCCCAATCAATGTATTCTTAACAAGTTTCATCAAAATAGATCCAGTAGTTTTGAAGCATATCCGATCCGCAAAATCTTACTTCTTCATAATATTTTGTTTGTAGATTTATATTTTTTAGATTCTTCAGTGAATCATTTGAAGAGAACAAATGAATAAAACAAAACCGTTTAGAATGTACATATTTTGTGTATGAGTTGTAAAAATTTAAGTGCCCAATAAAAATGTTAATTTAATTCGCAAATATGGCAGGGTGAGGTGTAAAAACCGACGTGCATTAATTCTGGTGGATCTTAAAGCATCGATAATAAGGTACAGGGGTTGTACTTGAGGAGCTTTTAACGATCGTCTACTGTTCTATGGTTTTGTACCTCAAGAAGGAAAAAACGATAAAGTGCGAGTCAAACTCGTGCGGTCGGGTTCCGTACATAACCATTACACCGCCTACAACCTTATCGCTCAAAACGATCTCTTCCACGCAACCTTTGTATGGACAAGAAGTTAATTTAAGGACTTCATTGGGTTAAGTATGTATGAGGACAGCCTTTAATTTGCTACTTTTTTAGAATATTTTCCATTGTTTGTGCTGTAAGACCAGTCCGGTTGACCTAAAATTGTCAATTTAGGTTAAAAGCAAGGTTTCCGAAAGTAAAAAAGTCGAAAATAAAGGTAAATTTTTGTACATACCCATATATTTTTATCGTGTTGACCTTGATTTTTATACACTTAACTAAGGACTAAGGATCTATGTACTATGAAATTAATATCAGATAGGTACCTATCTGATATTAATTTCATCTTGCAAGGTGTCCACCCGTTACTGAGACAATCGGTGGTGACGCACGGACAGACAGACGGACAGAGGGTTTCTTTTTTCCTTTTGAGGCATGGAACCCCAAAACGGGCCCTAAAATCCTTTGGCGCTGTCATAATTCCACAACATTGTGCGAGCTATGCATGCTATTTGCATGCTATTGAATGCTATTCAAAACACTGAAGTTTTAAACAAAATAGAAAAGATACATGTTAAAGTGGATAGGCAATTTGTTGTTTTTTTCTTTTCTCCTATCTATTATGTCCTGGCATCGTCCGATCGTTCCATTAAACCAAACGAGGCACAGTCCACGGCACAAAGTTCTTCAAGCACTTCTTGTCCAATATTTAACTTGCCTGTACTAGACACATTCAGTAGAAATTACTTGTAATTTCAATAATTTCCCTACAAACTTTCTTATTTACTGGTGCGAATATTTTTAGGACAAATATTTGTAAGTTTATTAGGAAGCGACAATTTCATTTTCTGTTTTACTTTTCTCTTTTATTTTAGAATTACTTTATTTGGTGAATTTTTTATTACTTTTAAAAGGTTATTTTACTTTTAAAAGTTTATTTTACTTTTAAAAGTTTTTTTTACTTTTAAAAGTTTATTTTACTTTTGAAAGTTTATTTTACTTTAAAACCTGTCAAAAGAGTAAGGAATCAGTAGCAAAAATCAAACCTAACGTTATAAATGCGTCATGAAGTGTAACGGATCTATAGAAAGAGGAAGTAGCTAATCTAACCTATTCGTTTGAAGGTAGCTTTAATCCTTCTAACAAAGGTCTGTCTGTCAGTATTGCGACTTTCCGTAAGATGAGAAGTTTTCGTACTTACAGAAGCTGCGTTCTTGATAACAGCCTACCTGTTTTTCTATACTTAAGCTTACGTTATTACGACCCAGTTGGCACAATGGTCACCATGCCGGGCTGCCAAACATAGGGTTCCGGGTTTGACTCCCGCCTCAGACATGTATTTATGCTTAGATATTTGTCTGTGGTCTGGTTGTTTCTATGTATTATAAGTATATATTTACAAAAGAAAAAGTATATAAGTAGTATATTCGATGTCTAGCACCCATAACACACGTCTAGTTACTTAGCTTCGGGCTAGATGGCGATGTGTGGAATGTCCAGAAATATTTAATTTATTTATTAAGGGTGATTATATTTTGGTTTCATTTCGTTTTGTTAGTAGTTATCACTGCTTTAGAAAAAAACTACTTTATATAAAGAACAAAAATAAATAAAATGTAATAAAACGAATTAGAAACCTAATAAGGACCGACCAAATGAAAAAAAAACACAAATCTTATATCAACATTTGGACCAAACTATTTAACTACCTATTTTTTCAAAAATAAACGAATATTTTTTAATAAATTAAAAACTATTGGATCTTAAAAGCTTTTCATTTAATCAATTTTATATTCCCATACTTATATATTTTGACATATTGTAATCATCACATTAAGGGTGACCACAGACGAAAGACTTTATGATCGCCTGAGACAGGCGCACATTTGAACGCCAACAATTGAAAACCGACTTCATAACTTCCTATGTCAATGAAATAAAAAAGGTGTGGTCCTATTTTTAATACTATTTTGGGTAGTAGGGTTCAAGGGTTGCCTGGAGGTATGCCCTTTTCAAAAATAAAATAATCATCGAAATCGGTTCATAAACAAAGACAGATCGGACATCCTTATGAACATATTATGTAAAGTTGAAATGAAGTCGAGTCGAAATTTAAAAAAAGTTTCCTACCAATTTTCAATCGGTCAACTTAAGACTTAAAAATACTCTTGACATGTTTTTTAAATTAAATGGTGTAGCGTCTATTGTACCTAGATGCCAAGACTAATTAATTGTAAGAAATTGTATATGTTCTTTTTTTAAAAATAAAAAACATGTGGCACTCTAGAAAGCTATTGCATCGTGCGAGCTACGTACAGTGTCGTACCATATACGTACACGTTAAGCGAACGCTCGGCCGAGCTACATGGTAGGCGGAGTGGGGAGTGTTCGGTTTTATTTCCGTTACGAAATTTCTTGAATCGGTCGCCGCGCTCAAAGCCCGCGATAAAAGCTATGTAATAGATTAAAAATAATAAAATAAATAAGTCTCAAATCTGTGACGGTCCTTAACTTGTATAGTTAACCTAAATGAGCAAACATAGAGTTTGGTTTATCAATAATCGAATGTATTAAGTGTATTAAATATGTATAATATATCGATAAACATTCCTACATAATTTTGGGTTTAGATAAATGTGCCTATGTTTGACCGGGTTGACCTGTGGACACGAAGTAACGGTATTTTGGGCCTTATTTTATAAACTTTGTTTTTTTTAGTTAGTTGTTGTTTTGATATAAAATAAATAAATAAATAAATATTGCAGGACATTCCACACATCGCCATCTAGCCCCAAGCTAAGTAACTAGACTTGTGTTATGGGTTCTTGACAACGGATATACTACTTATACTTTTCTTTTGTAAATATATACTTATAATACATAGAAACAACCAGACCACAGACAAATATCTAAGCATAAATACTTGTCTGAGGCGGGAATCGAACCCGCAACCCTGTGTTTGGCAGTCCGGCATGGTGACCATTGTGCCAACTGGGTCGTCAAATATATATTACACGCTCTTATGATTTATTTAATTTATATCGCACCTTCGCTCAAATAGTGTCATATCTCAAAAAAGAAAACTGTCGACAAATAGGTGTCTAAAGTAATCGTTTTTTTTCTGGTTTTCTACTCTTAATTTGAAAACTAATAGAATTAGCGATATTAACATTTCAGTAGATTTGAATGATTTTTAAGCTTTATAAAATAGTGTGTTAGGTTTCCTGAAAATATAAAATAAATAATATTGTTTTTGATTTATGACACTATTTGAGCGGAGGTGCGATATATTGTAATGAAGTTCCTTATCGCGGGTTGGCGGGGGCCGTACAAAAAAAGGTAACGCGTTACGCGTTACAAAAACTGTAAGAGAAAGAAAGAATTAAGAAGATCCATAACTAACCTCCCATTTAAATAAATGAATAATAAAAATAGATAAAGTGACTTTTCCTAAGGTTGATCCTAAGGTTGCCTGGAAGAAATCGCTTTAAGCGATATGGTCGCCTGTTTGTACAATTTCGTAATTAAAAAGCTTTCTCATCCTTTTTGTTATTTTCAATGTTTTGTGTGTTGTACAAATAAAGTGTTTATCTATCTATCTTTTTTTTAAACGCGTGTCCCGCGACAAGTTGATTTTAGACGTCTAGAAAATCCCCCTTTCGTTTTAAAGCCCCTTTGCTAAACACATTGTATTATGCACAGAAAAAAGATTCAGGCGACTACTATGCCAGTGTACATACTTATATATAGATTTAACTCATTTAACTTAACAACACAGGATTGCGGGTTCGATTCCCGCCTCGAACAAGTATATAGATATTTGTCTGTGGTCTGGTTGTTTCTATGTATTCTAAGTATATGTTTACAAAAGAAAAGTATATAGTAGTATGTCCGTTGTCTAGCACCCATAACACAAGTGTAGTTACTTAGCTCGGGGCTAGATGGCGATGTGTAGAATTTCCTGCAATATTTATTTATATGATACTACCCCTTTTCGATGGAAAAGTCTTTGATCCGCGGATGCCTTTAACCCCTTGTGTTAGACGTCCATTGTAATGTTTAATAAATGATATCAATTAAAAACAAACGCCATTAAACGCAGACACCGCGGTTAGTACCTGGAACAAACAAACAATACTATAATTATTGGGTTTATAGCTAATACCTGAATCCGTCATCCTGAAGACAGTAGCTGATAGGTATGACTCCCCACTATGGCAGCCTCTAATGAGAAGGGTAATAGCAGAGATCCCCTTGCTGCCTCCTCTTTAGCTGCTAGTCTGGCTGCCTGTGGACGGCGGTCTTATTTTATAACCTGCATAAATCTCCGAATTTTAGTATGTAAGCTACTAACATCTAGTCGTTTAAGTTCTATTTTTATTTTTATTTTTATTACTAACAATTTTTTGTATGGACCATATTAGTTGTCTGAAATAAATTATTTTTATTTTTATTTATTTTTTTATTTTATTTTTAATAGCTTTTACCCGCGACTTCGTTCGCTTAGGGGTTTACCCTGCAGTGGGACACAGAAACTACAAAATTGAGTTATTTCTTTAATTTGCCATACTAATGCTTGTTTCCAATTGATCTCTATCAGCAACACTTTCGATTGGTATAAAAAAATAGAATGATTATTATTTTTCAAAATCAACAGGTTCGATTCCCGGCTTAGGTAATGACTTTTTCAAAAATCGAATGAAGCAGTTTTGGCTTTTATCAAAAACGCAACTCCTTTCAGAATCTTTCGCTATCTCTTATAGTTTAGGATACAGCCCTGAAGGCCCAATTAATCACCCTGTATATAAAAATGAATCCTTATTTTCCTTGATGAACGGCTCGACCAATTTCGCTAATTCTTTTTTTGTTGTGTTTGTTACTGTCAAGGTTTTTACGAAAGAAAAAAATAAGAATGTTGCTTAGAAAGTTACCAAGCGGGTGAAACCGAGGAGCGCTAATAAATAATAAATAAATAAATAAATACTGCAGGACATTCTACACATAGCCATCTAGCCCCAAGCTATGTAAATAGACTTGTATTACGGGTGCTAGACAACGGATATACTACTTATATACTTTTCTTTTGTAAATTTATACTTATAATACATAGAAACAACCAGACCACAGACAAATATCTAAGCATAAATACTTGTCTGAGGCGGGAATCGAACCCGCAACCCTGTGTTTGGCAGTCCGGCATGGTGACCATTGTGCCAACTGGGTCGTCAAAAATAATTGTTAATTGTATTTTATATGTTAAACAACTCAGTTCTACTCCAAGAACTTAATCCCCGAAACAACTGTCTCAGTTCAGTTCAAAAGGCCAGACAGAACAATATCACAAACACAAATTGTACCAAATAATATCCAAGCGAGGTGTTGTGTTAGTTTAAATTAATTAAAACAAGGCTTTGATGTTAATATCTCAATTCCGAGCCGTCCCTGGTGTAAGGATTAGTTTCTCGATTTTGACTAGCTTACTTAATACACGTAATTGGATTGTGGGGTTTGGAACGCAGCTTTTTGTTTAGACAAGTGCAGTTTTGGACCTTCGATGTGCCTTTCTTGGACTAGTCATTTTATAAAAACCTATTTAGAAACATACATCAGAGTTTTGGAGGGAATGTGAAGCATACTTGACGTGGCGAAATCAACACATAATTTCGCTTTAATTTCTAACTTATATTATAAACTAGCTGTGGCCCGCGGTTTCACCCGCGTAAGTATCCCGATATTCCCACGGGATCGGGTCCCGTGGGAATATCGGGATAAAAAGTAGCCTATGTGTTAATCCAGGTCTTGAGCTATCTACATACCGAGTTTCATCGCAAATGGTTCAGTGGTTTTAGCGTGAGAGAGTAACAAACATTAGTAGGATAGGATACGAAAATTGCTCATATGTTTCTTCCCTCTTTACGGCCAAATGACTGAACCGATTTGGATGAAAATCGGTAAAGTGGTAGTTTATGGGATGGCAAAGGACATAGGATATTTTTGATCCCACGGTATCGGTCCTTGCGCTGGTGAAACCGTGGAGCACAGCTATGAATTCAAAAATCTTTTTTTTTTTACATTTTAAAGTCAAATATCTCCTAAAATACGTAACTTACGAGATTTTTTCACAGAATATAAATTGAAATTGAAAATTGAAGAGTCAGAAATGTTCATTTCTATTTTTAGCCCCCTCGATGCAAAAACGACAGGGTGTTATAAGTTTGAGAGTGTCTGTGTCTGTGGCATCGTAGCTCCCAAACGGATGAACCGATTTTGATTGTTCTTGGGAATGTTCTTATCTATGTTTTTACACCATTTTTCATAAGTTCTACTTATACTTTTGAATAATTATTAAAGTAATAGAGAAAATATGCGCATAAAATACCATTACTTAAGAGTAAAGGGTACAGACGCTCTCTCCATACAAACCTAGTCGACTGTTTCCTCCCTGGATAATGACATTAGAGCAAATATTTTTGTTGCATAAAACTGCCATGCCCCTATGTATTGTTTTATTTTTATTTTTTTATCTAAATTTCTATGATAATTAGAAAATGAAAAAAATCAAGACATAGGGGCATAGTCAAATAGTCATGGCAGTTATAGGTTTTATGCAACAAAAATATTTGCTATAGTGTTATTATCCAAGAAGGAAACAGTCGACTACGTTTGTATGGAGAGAGCGCCGGTACCCTTTCACCTTAATATTGTAGCTCCTTGTGTTCAATATCGCTTTGTTTTCATACGAATAATAGCAATTTTCCTAATGGATGTTATTGCAAACGGTTTCCTTTTGTGTCTCTATACAGCGTAATAACAAAAACGCTGTAATCCCTTTCAGATATTTGTTTTTTTTTAGGATATTACAAAAAAACAAAAAAATACGTGTGGCACTCGGAGACTGCCGTGGTAAAGCTATTGCATCGTGCGAGCTTCGTACAGTCGTACCATATACCTCGGCCGAGCTACATGGTAGGCGTAGTGGAGGGTGTTAGGTTTAATTTTCGTTACGCAATTTCTTGATTCGATCGCCTCGCTCAAAGCCCGCGATAAAAGCTATGCAATAATTTAAAAAGTAGTATTAAAAAGTTAAATATTTATTTATTTGCTAGTCACCTACATATTATTCGGTTAGTACGGCGTATAATCACCGGTCCCTTGGCCGTCGCTGTAACCGGATTCTACTGTATTTTTAGTAGCTCCAAATCCATATCCCTCAGCAAAGTCGGCATTTTTCAATAACCAAAAGTCAAGTGCAAAAAGCAAGCAAACAGTCACCATGTTTATCTTAACCATATTTATTCCACGGTTCCCCTTCAACCTAAATAAACAAATTTATGGGATCAACACTGTCTCACATTACCCTTAACACCTTAAAAAATTCAAAAACCCCCAAGCCATAAGGTTCAAATTCCCATTTTAAAGTCATCTTACCTTTTGTAGGAATTACCAGTGACCGTTATTTTGGGGATGATAAGGTTCAAATTCCTATTAAATAAAACGATAAACCATCTGTGAATAGCACCTTAGAATAATTCTTAATTTGTTGTGTTAAGGTGTATTTTGGGACGGTAAATATGTTTAAAAATGATGTAAACATCCCCTTCGTTTAAGGCGCTCTTCCAGTACCGTGTGTAGGTATTTACATTACCTTAGCCAACTGCTAACTGTTATATTTGATCGATATGCAAAACCATTTTAGTATTATTATCCACAAATATAGTTCCGAGAGGTCAAAACCTATCATTTGATTCAGTTTTAGAAACAAACGTTAACTATTTTGAATAAAACCCGATAAACGATCTAATAATTCTCTGTTTTCTAACATTTTTTTTAACGAACGAAGTTGTTCATATCATGTTTTCAACCACAATAAACAAAAATATGGTTATTAAACTACAATATCCATTTATATCCAAATAACAAAAAAAGAGTATTTGAATACTTAGAGTTGCTTAAAACAAAGGTCTTTTGGTAGCTTTATTAGCACAGGGCCTTAAGAGCAAAAAGTCTCGTTGTGTCGCAGTTGTAACATCGTGATTTGAATTTAAATTGATCGTGGATGACTTGGTGCATCGGATTCCAGTTTCATCGTCTATTTATTTCAACCTTTCTACTGTCTCGATTGTTATTTTGACGATGTTTAGAAAATACGTCTTTGTAACACGGTGGGCTATTGGTATTTATCTCCTTTTACCGACTTAAAAATAAAGAGGTTCTCAAAGCATTTTTAAGCTATTGCATAGCTTTTATCGCGGGATTTAGCGGCGACCGCATTTTACAGTGCAGACAGAGATAATTGCCGGTTTGATGTCCACATCATACTTTACCATAAAACTTGTTATTGTAAAGGGCCTCTACGTGTTGGCTTCGGCCCCACGCATGCCTAGGTATCCATGCATCCAAAGGTCCGGGACTCCATAGTCCATATAACAAACAAATAATAATAATAATCTTTATTGTTAAACTTACAGTCTCAGTAGGTGGAACTCTGACTCTTAAACTAAGAAAACTTGTGTTTTAAAAGCCAGCGTCTTCTCTTTTTATGAGCACAATACGAGTTTAACACGAAGAAAATATAATATTTACAAATACAATATCTTACACTTTGAAAACCATTAATTATCTATCAACTGCAATATAAACTTCAACGATAAACGACTCTTTTCTTGTCTATGGTATATGGTACGACTGTACGAAGCTCGCACGATGCAATAGCTTTTTTTTTCTTATATATCGTAGAGACTGGACCCATCTGGCACTAGACAGGGAACAGTGGGACGGATGGGCAAAAAATAAAAATAAATAAATAATTGTTTATCGGATACTCGAAATAGGCTCAACTGATTGAGTTTTTTTAACATGTTTTCGTGAGGATAGTGCCCCGATTTATGAAATGGTGACATTTACCTGCAGTTTCGCAGATATGAGAGGTACGCAAATAGTCCATTTGTCAAAATTTGCGTTTTCCGGAGTGCTTCAAAGTGCAATTTGAATTCCTAAAATCGGTCGGTAACTTTTTGAAATTTGTCAAAAATTGGAAAATTAAAATTTTTTCGCTGATCCAAGAAAAAGAAAAATAATTATCTCGTGAGTGAATTAACCTACAAAGTGAAAGTAAAAGTCAAAGTCAAAAAAATATTCTTAATACATTTGTAAATAGACCACATAGAAACGTCTTAAAAACTACAGTTTAAGCTATCTAAGGAGACGAGTGGATGAAAACTGTAGGCTGTAGCGGGTCCCTTACGCGCGAGGTCAGTCTACGCTCCGTTCACTTCATCGTATTTTACATCTGTACTTCGATGTGACCGAAGAGCAGCTTAACAAACTTGAGCGACTTCAAAATGTATGTATAAGGTTCATATTTGGGTTACGCAAATATGACCATGTTTCAGAATTTCGATATAAACTTAAGTGGCTGCCAATCCGCCTTCGCCGGGATGTCCATACTCTGTGCTTCCTGTACAAAATTCTATTTTATTTTTCATCTCCCCCTTACCTAAGAGAACGTTTTAAGTTCCTTAGTGACGGTCATGATAAACAACTCCGACCCATTGATACCCTTCTCCTTCGGGAGCTTAACAATTCAACTTTCCACAGCAAATCCTTTTCTTTTCGTTCTGTCATTCTTTGGATTTCTCTACCCCAACCTATCCGCTCTGCTAAAACCCTACCAATTTTCAAGAGTATGGTAACTGAACATTACTTTCACTCTATTGTTACATAACTCTTGCCTCCTATTTCTTTTTATATTTGTATTGCTTGTATAGTTTTATTATATTTTATTTTTATTTTTTGTATTATATACATATTTGTTAATTTATTCTCATTATGAATAGTTTTGCTAAATATTATTATGTGTATGTTATGTTATCTATGTTTAAGTATTTAGTTTATATCTTTTTTACGTATGTATTTATTATTATATGTGTTTCTTACACCACACGACCTACCAGTTAAGCTAAACAGACCTTCTCCATCCTAAGGTTGCCTGGAAGAAATCGCTTTAAGCGATAAGGTCGCCTGTTTGTACAATTTCGTAGTTATAAGCTTTCTCATCCTTTTTGTTATTTTCAATGTTTTGTGTGTTGTACAAATAAAGTGTTTATCTATCTATCTATCTATCTATTTTAGTCAAATATTATCGTGTGCTTTATTTCTAAATCACATTTTAATGCCTTTGATACACGTAGTGTGAGACCTGTAGATTTTTTTCTTTTGAAAAGGGGGATCAAGGGTGTTCCCATAAAAAAATTGAATCTGTGTTCGTAGTTATAAGCTTTCTCATCCTTTTTGTTATTTTCAATGTTTTGTGTGTTGTACAAATAAAGTGTTTATCTATCTATCTATCTATCTATTTTAGTCAAATATTATCGTGTGCTTTATTTCTAAATCACATTTTAATGCCTTTGATACACGTAGTGTGAGACCTGTAGATTTTTTTCTTTTGAAAAGGGGGATCAAGGGTGTTCCCATAAAAAAATTGAATCTGTGTTCCTCATCTATTCTCAGAGTTCTCGATCGTCATTTTTCATTTTATTATGAGACTTTTGAATAAGTATTAATATAATTTGAAATAGATCTTGGCAAATTAATTCAATTTGATGGCAAAAAACGTAATCATCATAAATCACAATTGATCGACATTAAATTAACATATAAAACAAAAAATTGATAAACATCCTAATTAAAACATATGAAATATGATTCCATAATCGAAAACAATTTTTAAATCGAATAAAATTGCAGAATCAAACTGTCATTGAACTTTAAAAATATAATCAATTTCTTAAAAAAATACGTTTAATTTTCGAACATTCTTTTTTTAAAGGGGTGTTTGGCCACTGTCACACCTGCCTTGTGATAAATGACGATGCGGCCTAGGATGTAGCATGCGACTTGAATACCCCCAAATAGTAAACGTCAGGAAACACAGACGCAAGTAACTGATTCACTAAGAAAACGCTTATTGCGTGTTTTTGGCATTTCCAACCATGGCTCGATTTATTTAATATTAGCTGACCAGACATTTTTCTGAAGCGCCATCTGCCGGGTTCAATAGTGAAGCATGTACTTGTATACAGGCTGTTTTTCCGCCATTGGACCCTTTTTAATTGGGTCCTTTTTGCGTGAGGATGGAGTAGGCTTGACCAGCACCTACTATCCTCTCAGCTTAGTCGACCATGTCCAGAGGAGAGAACTTGTCAATACTTCTGGAGCCAACTAAGCCGCGGGTTTCATCACGATGTTTTCCTTCACCGTAAGAGCAATGTCAATTAGCGCACATAATTTTTTCTTAAGAAAAATGCATTGGTGCACGGCCGGCCGGGATTCGAACCCACGACCTTCAGAATGAAAGTCGAGGTATCTACCACTAAGCCAACACCGCTCTTTTACATGCACAAATTTATTTATATTAGTAGCGATCTGCAGTTTCACCTACGTAACTCCCGATCCCATGGGATTATACAAAAGTAGCAAAGTCGAAGTCAAAAAAATTATTCCTTTGGATTAAGAATCCAACATTTGTACATAAATCACATAGAAACGTTTTAAAAAAATAGCCTATGTAAGGTCCAATAAAACATACCAAATTTCATCAAAATCGATTCAGTAGTTTCGGAGCTTATTCGATGCAAATATTTAAAAAAATAACAAAAAAAACCTATCCTTTTTATAATATTAGTGTATTGTATGTTACCAGATATTTTTCTACTTCTATCGATACAGATTATAAAAGAATTTATCAAAATCGGTCAAGCTATTTTCGAGTTTGAGTGAGACAACCCTGCACTATTGATTTTTACCTATATAAATAGATAAAATATTTTAAAGAAATAAAGTGTTATTTTTAGACTATAATACAAATATTTTATAAATATCAATCATAAATAATATTTGATATTGTATGAATATGCTTCGTTATGTACAATGATGCTCAATATCGTACAATCTAGTGCATATTATTCGAATAGTGATGGGAACTCTGACAATATACCTTTATATGACTTTAAGTAAAGGACATCGTTTTAAAACTGCTTGGAGTTTTAAAACGAGAATGCGGAGTTGGCTTAATATTTTGATTTTAATTAATTTTTAAAGTATGTTTTTTTAATTTTTATCACGGATCTGCTGAATACAAACTTGATTTTTCTGAATAGGCTGCATACTTAGGTAAATAAAACAAACGTTAATATTTACCATGTTTTTTGTTTATAACTTCAGTTCGATCGTCTTTTGTTTCATTTTTCGATTGGCTTTTGTTTCTTATTTCGATCTTTTGTTTCTTCTATATTTTTTTAAATTTTTCGACCGTCTTTGTTTTATTTTTTCGATCGCCTTCGGTTTTTGATTTTTCGATTGTCTTTTGTTTTATTTTTCGATCGTCTTTTGTTTTTGTTCTTATCGGACAATAAAGTTGCAAACTACTGGGACAAAGGTAAAATAATGAATCTAGATTTTTCTTAAATTATTCAGTTCAATTTGTATTAAAATTATTAATAGTCATAATTTCGAAAATCAAATAAAATAGTAAGTACTTCATTTAATTCGTGAGGCCTTAGGGCGATCTGAAAACTCTAACAATAGGTGAGCCACACCACTATACGAGAAGAAGAAGAACATTTAATTCATATGAAATGGCAGAATAAAATACTGCTTTCATATTTATTAAATCTTATATTAAACGAAACAATACAATAGTTATTTATTATTGAAATAAATCGCTATTTATCCCTTTACTTTACTATATTGCACATAACGGCATGTTTTATTTTTATCTCCAAAGAATTAAACCAATGAAGCATATTACTGCTATATTCGAAAAATTTATTTTCGTATTATTTTAAAATAGATTTGCAGTTTAAAGGTCTTTGCTCGATTAACTAGCTTTGTCTCGAGGTTTTGCCCGCGTTATCCCGTGGGAATATCGGGATAAAAAGTAGCGACTGTTACAAGGATTCTATTGACCTCCTTAGTTTAGTTTAGTTTACGGGGCTGTTTCCGCACTTAGCCTCATTATTTGGGCCATTGTGCGTGCCCCTTTATATCATGTCTAATTACAATCGGTCTTTACAAAAAGAAACACATTCTTTTATATAGATATATGGAATTTTTAAATTAATAGAACGCCCAAATGTAAAATCAAATCACTGATATATCTTTAAATACACATAAAAATACAAAAAATTGATTACCAGAAAACACAGAGACAAATAATACACCTTTTGTCGGACAATTAATAATACACGTCGGTTTACGGACGATAATTTTACGTGATGACGTCTTATGAAAACATTGATGAAATAATACGTTGCTATGGTGACCTATCATGTCGACAGAACCTGAACATTACCATTTTGCATACTTCAATACGTTGCTATGGTTACTTTGTCAAAAACGGAACGTGAGCGATGACGTCACACTTTTTTATGATTGCTTTTTTTAAAAGTTGTCTGTAAAGTCGGTTTACGGACGATAATTTTACGTGATAACGTCATAAGAAAACATTGCTATGGTTACCTTGTCAATAACAGAACGTGAGCTATCACGTGACACTTTTTGTGGATGCCGGTGTTCATCGATTTATAAGACGCTATCACGTCGATAAACAATCGAATTAAGGAGCTCCTCCTTTTTTGAAGTCGGTTAAAAATCCCTCGGGATTCCGTAGAAATCCAATAAAAAGACAACACTAGCTCAGCTAGACTAGACTCGGGATACAATACAACAGAATGAATATTATTACATTTGCATAATGTTTATAAAAAGTATAATGCTGTCTCATTAACTCCCAGTATTGGAAATTCAAAGACATTCTGTTGAAAACTGCTTATGGATTAACTCTGAAAGCTTTATAAGTTTTAACAATGTTGATATTTATTTTGCGAGCAGCTTCAGCCTGTTATTTTTGTGTTACGCAGCTTCAACCTGTGACTATTGTTTTACTTTTATACTGATGCGCGCGCATCTTGAAATTTCACACTCAATTTTTTATTAACATGCGCCTTCCAAAAAAAAAGGTTGCAATAAATAAAAAACACATCAATTTCCCATCTCTATTGCCACTCACACGCAAAATATTGGCGCGTCTCACTGCCTGCAATTTTCACTTCCGCCCGCCGAGTCAAATGTAAAGAATTTAAATAATATTCGTATATATACTATTAGAGGAAAATATATCTTATATTTGGTGAAAAGAGTTTAAATTGCAGTGGTTTCAACGACTGTATTAATTTCGAGGAATCTAATTTTCATGTGTCTCGTTTCTGCTCTATGTAGTTCGCATATCTTTATTCGAAATTTTAAAAGTTAAAATTTTAACTATTTTTCGTGAATTAAGCCTTCGCACGACTTGTGTATTATAGCCAGTTCCGTTCGTAATGCAATTTTGTCACAATGAATATTGTAGCGGACGTATTTTATCCAATTTGTTATTATACAAAAGCGAAACAATTATTATTGTATTCAACGTAATGACACCACATCCCTATTTTGCACCCTCGAAATTTTCGAAAAAGGAACAAACTTTCATGTTGCCAACTTACACAAAAAAAAACTAATAAATTATCGAACAAGACAATTCGAAATTCGAACGGTCAATAAATCTCTGAATGAATGAGACGTCCCTTTAGTGTTGACAGTTCCATTTTCTAAAACTAATAATTACTGTTCTGTTTTCAAATTTTTAGACAAAAGAGTTTTGTTGGTGATTTAAAAACCTTCTTAGAAAATCGGACAAAGTGCTTTGTGGTATCATGTTTTGAAAATAATGTGGCTTGAACTGTTCAGAAGCTATAATTACTGGAGATTGAAAAATCGACCCTAACACGCTCATTTTAGGGTTGATTTTATCCAGCAAACTTTACACAATATTATGGAAAAGTTTAAAAATGCTCTTTTTCTTCCAAAACATAAAGTAGACTTTTCCTTGGCAGATTTTGATCTTATGAATGAGATCGAAAGATACTAGAAAAATGAGCTTTATAGTTTTAGAAATTAGTTACATTTTCAAATAGCTTTTCGTACAGCGTTGATTAGCTACATTAGTATCTATAGGTAGTTTGTTTATGAGCTTTGAGATAAGTACAAAATATTTTAGGAAGGACAATGTAGAAATTAATAGTACTAAACAGAAAATGGATGGAGTTTGGATATTGTAGTATTTCTTATTTGAGAGACGCACTATGACCGACAGTATTGAGCCTGTTTTAAAACTTGATGATGGCTAGCTAGGGATATCGTGCGAAGCCAAAACTGAAAAAAGCTTGAAATTGGCACTGGCTTTACCAAAACAAGATGAAAGTAATACGACAAATATTTGACACTGGACATGTATGCATAATTTGTAAGAACTGCTTATAAGATGAATATTTATCACTGGATATACGAAACTAAAACTTAAAATAATAAGCTACGGTTACAAACTTCAAGTTGCTTTGAAAGATAAATATTTGTCATTGGCTATATGCACAATTTGTGCGATGGCAAATACATATATAAAAAACAAAACTACAGTTACGAACTTCAAGTTGGTTCAAAAGATGCATTATTTGACACTGGCCATATGCACAAATTGTGCGAAGCCAAAACTTAAAATAAAAAGCTACCGCTGCGAACTTCAATTTGGTCTATTTAATAAGTTATCAGTTTGTAAATCCCTTGCAAATTAGTACATTTTACTACCTTACCTACCCTAAGGGTGAAATACAACGGACTATCAACTTTTTGATCGCTCGATAGCCTGCCAGCTCGTATATGAAGTTATGGATATTTTTGCCGTGAAAAAACAAAAATGGTGGGTCGTTCTCGTGTTTTAAGTTCATTTAATAATTTCACCATTTTTAAATAAAAACATACATTAAAAAAAAACCCGACGAATTGAGAACCTCCTCCCTTTTTTGAAGTCGGTTAAAATTAGTTTCTCAAACAAAAAAAACACGAATTCATCATGTATTGTCAAAAAATGACAAAAAATATTCGAATTTCCAAAAGTAATTGAACAAAAGTTGATTGTTAAAGTGCACAGAAGCAGCCCAGAAGTTTGTTATATAATGAGTAGGTGTATAGAATTATTGATAATAATACAAAAAAGCGGTTCAGAAGGCCAATTCTCGTAAATAAAATTATTGAAATTACATTGCAATATCATTCAAAGTCAGCTGTTCGTATTTTTTTTTCTTTTATTATGGCTTCGCACGTGTGCATTTAGCCAGTGTCAAGTTATATTTTGCATCAAATTATGACCCGATTTTTCATAAATCGGTCCTAAAGTGTTTCAATACAGTCAAAGTCGTCATAGTCCGTCAAGTCAGGGGCTATAGTAAAGCGGTGGCAAGTTTACCATAACCTTAATAGGAGATTTGGAGGCAACGTGAAAACTGCATGTTTGACACTGATTTTTACTTTCACTACACTTGTGCACTTTCACAGAACTAAATTGAATAACATTCCACCAGAATTATACAATTCAACTCGGGTTACAACTAAGTTTCATGAAAATAAAACTGCAGCACGACATGTTGTTAACACGTTCCCGCCAAAACTCGAGCTGTTCGTATTCTAAAGCAGACTTTGAGCGTATTGCTACTTAAAGAGTATTTTTGTAATCGAAGTGCAAATGGAATTATATTGCAATGTAATTTCATTAATTTTATTTACGAGAATTGGCCTTCTGAACCGGTTTCTTGTATAGTTACCGATAATCCTGTATACCTACTTATTATACTATAAAATCCCCTTGCCGCGTCTGTCTGTCACCTAGGGTAGTCTGTGCCCACCCTTCTGATTTTTGAAGTCAAATTATTTATGTATTTCATGCGAGTAACAACTCGGCAAGGGTTGCATGCAACTTCTCTTTGTAAGGAGGTAAATCAATTATTCAAATATAGAATGTTTGAGTTTTGTTATGTTGGCTATTTTCATGGTATGCCATTTATGGACATTCCCCTTTATTTTTGACTAGAAGCGCCCTGCGGTTTCACCCGCGTAAGTTCCGGTTTCATTGGAATATCGGGATAAAAAGTAGCATTTGTTACTTCCTGGCTATTTTCATAGCGGTTTGTCATTTATGGACATTTCCCTTTGTTTTTTGACTCATTATTCTGTGGGAATATCGGAATAAAAAGTAGCTTATTTAACTTCCGATGAATCAATGTATTCTCATATCAAGTTTTATCAAAATCGGTCCAGTAGTTTAGGAGCTTATTTGTTACAAACAAATTGAAAATATTTTCTCTTTATAATATTGGTGTAGAAAAATAGATTTCATGCGTTAACAAAAAGCGTTCCGTAAGATTTAGCTAATCTAAGAAAGAAAATCGAATGAACTAATTAAATTATGTTCTTCAAATATTGTCAATTGATTATCGATTATACACCAATGAGATAAGGTTTAATTTAAAGTAAAACATATTCAGGTACAATCAACGGTCAAAAGTCTCAGCCCACCGTAACGTTTACAATCCTGTCCAGCACTATTAGAACATTATAACAACGTAACCTGTGGATCGAACCCACGTCGGTCGTAGCGGGTGACGGCTTATACCACTCACACAACTAAAGACATAGCTAACATGTTTAAAATAATAATCACACTGATTAATTTTAATTCAAGTATTTGTGTTTGTGTGTAACGTCTATTAGAAAAAGGTCGTAAGTCAAAAACTTGTCCACGTCTTCGTCCGCGTAAAAGTCCTACATGGACCAAGGAATCACGTTGTCCCATACAAACTTCTGAAATCTGAAAAATATGACTCTTCCTGACATCTATTGGCGAACTACTAATACTATTTTTTGTGAGCTATAAAATTATTTCAGCAGATGGCGTTGTTAAGTAACACGAAGTCAATGAGTGTTTGCTTTGTGGTTAGCCTAAGTAAAAAAAAAAATACCGAGCAAAGCTCGGTCATCCAGGTACTAATAATAAAGAGAAGATTGTAGCAAACTGATAGTGTACTTATGACGCATACTGTACAAGTCCGATCAACATAATTCCTTGTTGGGGGTGAATAATCATGATTTTGAATAGAGGTGCTGATCAGATGCATCAAATATTCCACCCGAAACCGGATGAAGCAATTTGGGAACGTCCCTTATGGGTGGATGATTCCGTACTCTATGGTACGAACCTCTATCTATAATACCATAGACTTAGCATATACTACAGTATACCTACACAACCTGACAGCCCGATAATGCGTAACTATGTTTTTTTTTCTATTAATTATGGCTTCGCACGGCTTGTGCATTTAGCCAAGTTATATTTTGCATCAAATTATGACCCGATTTTTCAAAAATCGGGCCTAAAGTGTTTCAAAACAGTCAAAGTCGTCATAGTCCGTCAAGTCAGGGGCTATAGTAAAGCGGTGGCAAGTTTACCATAACCTTAAAAGGAGATTTGGAGGCAACGAGAAAACTTCATGTTTGACACTGATTTTTACTTTTACTACGCTTGTGCACTTTCACAGAGCTAAATTGAATAACATTCCACCAGAATCATACAATTCAACTCGGGTTACAACTAAGTTTCATGAAAAAAAACTGCAGCACGACATTTTGTTAACTCGTTCCCGCCAAAACTCCGTAACTATGTTTATATAAATAAATAAATATTGCAGGACATTCCACACATTGCCATGTAGCCCCAAGCTAAGTAACTAGACTTGTGTTATGGGTGCTAGGCAACGGATATACTACTTATATACTTTTATTTTGTAAATATATACTTATAATACATAGAAACAACCAGACCACAGACAAATATCTAAGCATAAATACATATTTGAGGCGGGAATCGAACCCGCCACCCTGTATTTGGCAGTACGGCATGGTGACCATTGTGCCAACCGAGTCGTCATTAAACTTTTCTACCATTTATTTTTCTCTAAGATCACGTGACTTTTTGTTGGCTTTTCTCAATTATAAAAAATGTCTATTGATTGGCGATATCGGTAATAGCAATCTTGTCCAAGGTTCTTAATAGGAGCGGTGTTGGCTTATGGTAGATACCTCGACTTTCATTCTGAAGGTCGTGGGTTCGAATCCCAGCCGGCCGTGCACCAATGCATTTTTCTTAAGAAAAATTTATGTGCGCTAATTGTCATTGCTCTTACGGTGAAGGAAAACATCGTGATGAAACCCGCGGCTTAGTTGGCTCCAGAAGTATTGACAAGTTCTCTCCTCTGGACATGGTCGACTAAGCTGAGAGGTGTGAGGGTAGTAGGTGCTGGGCAAGCCTACTCCATCCCCAAAGGACCCAATTAAAAAGGGTCCAATGGCGGAAAACAGCCTGTATACAAGTACAAGGTTCTTAATAATCTACAAATACGTAATACAATAGGTAAATAATAAGGAGGAAAGATTTTATGTTTTTTTAAGCTATTGCATAGCTTTTATCGCGGGCTTTGAGCGCGGTGACCGAATCAAGAAATTCCGTAACGAAAATACAACCTAACACCCCCCCACTCCGCCTACCATGTAGCTCGGCCGAGTGTTCGTTTAACGTGTATGTATATGGTACGACTGTACGAAGCTCGCACAATGCAATAGCATTACCGCGACAGTCCCCGAATGCCACACGTTTTTTTTGTAACAAATAGGCTCCGAAACTACTGGACTTTATATAAGGATACATTGATTCTTTGACTACATTTTATCCCGATATTCCCACGGGATCGGGAGTTACGCGGGTGAAACCGCGTTGCGCACTTAATGCCTAAATAATTTAGCGAACCTTTGTTTAGCTGGATTAGCTACCACCGGTGATAGTCACGGCAAATGATTGCGTTGGATTGCCCCCGGCTAGCGATGGCGTCTGGTTGCCGCTCACTGTGCCCTATGGCTTCAACCGATAAAATAAGGGAGGACTTACACTACGACAGAAAGAAGAAAGAAAGAAAGAAAAATATTTATTTGGACAAGCACAAGACAAACAGAAAAGTACTGAGTAACAAACATAAATGCAATGCCATAAAAACACAAAGTGAGTATTAAATAGAACGAAAAAAATAAAATTACGATAAACAAAGAAGATTTGCGCGAACATCCATAAAAAATACATACAACCGAATTGAGAACATCCTCCTTTTTTTGAAGTCGGTTAAATATAATAATGATAACAGACTCAGAACAATAACTACTACTTTCACACTTTTTTTTAAGACGATTCAATGTGATCTGATGCCAACTGAATAAAAAAAAGACTTTAAAAATCCGCCATAGGGATACGACCACGAGGCAGACCAAGTCGACAATCGCGGGATGATTTTGACTCATATAGGAATGACTGGTATGCAATTACTATAGATCGCGATCAATGGAAGAAAGTTAGAGAGGCCTTTACCCTGCAGCGGGAAAGTGTAGATTCTTAATAACAATAAAAATAAAGAGGCGGGAACCGAACCCGTAACCTTCTGCGTCGCGCTAAATAGTTTTACAATACCTACCATTTCGCCGTGTCAAAAACATTTTTCCTTTTTCACTTTTTAAAATCAATTTAAAAAAAGTATAGCCAAATGTACGTTGACCATTACTGAGTGGATGGCCTAATTATGCAGAAGCAGCGGGATTTTGATTTCAAATCCCGTCCGGTATTAGAGGGAACGCACACGGCGCGGGCGGTAATTGCCCGTAGGTATAGACACCGCATCACCCGGCCGACTGCACCGTGTGCGGTTAACTTTAATTTAGTCATCTAATTGAATTCATTGTGTTTAACCTGATTCAAAAAGAGGTAATAAAGTTGTTAAACTTTCATTGTTTCTGAAGGGGAAGGCAAATTGTTTTTACTCCATACAGCCTCGTCTGACTCTTCTTTTTTTGATGCTGCCTGGAAGAGACCACTTTGAGGGATAAGGCCGCCCTTTGTAACACTTAGACTTAAGCTTTGTTTTTTATATTTAACTATTTGTTCCGGCAAACGTTGTCTTGCCATATACAAAACCCGAATGCAGCGCCATCTGCCGGGCTGATTGTGTATTTACAAATTCCAGGATGCCACCTAAACGCTTACAAAAAAATCATACAAATCGGTCCAGCCGTTTAGGAGGAGTTCAGTGACATACACACGTAGGTACATTAGAGTTATATAAAATGTATAAAGATAGATAGATAGATAGATAAATTCTTTATTGTAAACACCAATTTCAAATAACATTAAATAAAATGTTACAAAGTGTTAAAGATGTAATTAAAAAATTATTTTTTTCCTTGATACTGAAGAGCGGTGTTGGCTTAGAGGTAGATACCTCGACTTTCATTCTGAAGGTCGTGGGTTCGAATCCCGGCCGGCTGTACACCAATGCATTTTTCTTAAGAAAGAATTATGTGAGCTAATTGACATTGCTGCTCTTACGGTGAAGGAAAACATCGTGATGAAACCCGCGGCTTAATAGGCTCCAGAAGTATTGACAAGTTCTCTCCTCTGGACATGGTCGACTAAGCTGAGAGGGTAGTAGGTGCTGGGCAAGCCTCCTCCACACGCAAAAAGGACACAATTAAAAAGGGTCTTATTGCGGAAAACAGCCCGTTCAAGTACAAGTACCCCGATACCGCTACTAGCAAATAATAAATTAAAAAAGAGAATCAGCGAAAAAAAACCCAATAAGCGTTATAACCTTGAAAGTTCCCGCTCTATCCCAGATTCCCGGCAGAAGTACATATAAATATGCAGCCCGCGTCCCTATATTAGACGCGATACGATCTCTGAACAATATAAATTAACATAAATATAAGATATTTCAAGTTCAACTCTCAAGTCATTATGAATCAAAACGTTTTTGATCGATTCACGAGCAGTTTATTAGGGTCGTTAGCGCTACAATTTGACGCATACTGGCATATTTCGGTCACGTTATGCGGAGGGGCGATGAGAACCTGGAGAAAGAGATGCGATGAGACTGATCATCCTATGCAAATGTAGACCACCTAATGATGACCACGATCCTCAGTCATGAGGGGCCGACTACAGAGAGAGAGAGAGAGCGCTACAATCATATTTAATGAGAGGTACCCTACTATTTTATCATTTTCAGGGTTCCACATTTCGTATAGAGGAAAAACAAAATCCCGGTAAAAAACGTGATGTCCCTGTAAAAAAATTCAAACAAGATTTTTTTTCTATGATTGTTTCCTGGGTAAAACTTTTTTAATATTTACTACGTTTTTGGTCCATATCTTTAGTAACTAACCTTTTGAAAATAACCTTGTTACTTTAAAATACTACTAGGGATTACTTAAAAAAACAATACTTAATTTTTTCTTTCTTTTTGTTAACGTCAAGTTCCTATCAAATGGCACCTCATTATTACCACTACCAATCCCGTAACCAAAGTTATTATAACTCTTTTGAAATCTTGAATTTATAATTTTAGAGATTTTATAGTCGACTCGAATTTGTTGCTCGCAACTGTTAAACGACAATTAAATATTTCGAAATAACTCCCAAATAGAAGAAGAAATCGCTAACAAAAGACGGTCTGAGGAATTGTGAGCTATCTAAAAAGTTTGAACGTTTATAATTGAAAAGTTTGTGTCGTAGTGTAAGATAGGCGAAGCAGTAGCACATGAGTAGAGATAGGCACTACGTGTAGGTACTACGTGCAGTGTATTCTGTCACTATTCTGTCGCCAAGTTATTTGTTTA
The DNA here is from genome assembly GCA_951213275.1 of Idaea straminata. Taxonomy (NCBI): domain Eukaryota; kingdom Metazoa; phylum Arthropoda; class Insecta; order Lepidoptera; family Geometridae; genus Idaea; species Idaea straminata. Next base: position 7,455,255 of record OX577870.1, read on the forward strand.
CTTTACTTGCGAAAGAATACCTAGTGGCAGAAAAGTGACACAGTAGTGGTAGTATAGTGGCACAGTGGTGGCAGAGTAGTGGATTTCCTAGTTTAGGCATACTTTATCGCTTTAAAATGTGATTTAGCTCTATAGTATAATATTGAGTAAAAGTTTTTATTCATTAAATTATTCTATTCTATTCTATTCAATAGTAGTGGCAGAGTAATGGCAGTATAGTGGCAGAGTAATGGCAGAAAAGTGACAGAGTAATGGCACAAAAGTGACAGAGTAGTAGCAGTATTGTGGCAGAGTACTAGCAGTATAGTGGCAGAGTACTGGCAGTATAGTGGCAAAGTACTAGCAGTATAGTGGCAGAGTACTGGCAGTATAGTGGCAAAGTACTAGCAGTATAGTGGCAGAGTACTGGCAGTATAGTGGCAAAGTACTAGCAGTATAGTGGCAGAGTAGTAGTAGACTAGTGACGAAAGATGTGGATGACAGCGTAGTATGGAATAGGAGATGCGTGCAATATGAGATTTCATGAGCACAAAAAAGCACGCAATATTTTTTTTTGTTTCCACGTTTTATTGCCCCGTGAACTCAAGTACAGTAAATAGTTAAAAAAAATATTTATTCAATTGAAATCAGATCATTTTACTGTTCATAGCTTACAATATCATCGTTTATCACTGGAACGTCACCTGAAGCGGTGACAATCCCAAGTTCCGAGACCCCTGAATTCTACCCGGGCCTTAAATAATAATAAAACATCTGAATTAATTACAGGAATGACATTTACTAAATTGTTTATGAATTCTTTTGTTGTGTCGCGCTCAATGGGAGATGAAAGGAGTTCAGTTTTGTCTCTGATTTTGATTAAGTTTTAGGAATAAGTGTCTAGATTAATTACGGCGCTTATTTTAGCGATCTCACCATGTCAATTGGGAAGAATATACTTAGGTACCATCAAATTCAAAGCTCTGACTACTTGATGTATAACGAATGGACGGATTGGGCTAGAATCTGGCACACAGATATTGTGACGTAGGTATCCACTAAGAAAAGATTTTCGAAAATACAAGTCGCGGTTGAAAACTAGTTTCAAACAACCCGATACGTCAATCGATACTTCCTTGCATATGGTAATATCAAAGCTGTTCAATAAAATATCTAGAACGTTCGAGACGTCTGCACACCGTCTCAGCTCGTACAATAGTGATAATGAAACATGCATTGCTCCGTCTTTTATACTTCCCCCTCCACTCTACCGTCACCAATCAGAGCGCATTCACTAACTTAATGAATTTTAAATTTAGAACCTCTCTCTTGCCAGTACAATTTTCTCGGGAATTCTAACTTTGTGGAAGAAAAAGGAAGTTTTTTTTACTTACTACACCGTCTGGAAGATTTACGTGGTTAAGGTAAATTGGTAAAATAGTTCTTTAACGTCTGCGCTCATTTTCTTGTCTTGGGAATAAAACTAATAAATGACAGATAATTTTGCGCGAAAAGTTGGTGTACGATTTTCGCTTTTATGTCGCTCTCTATTAGTAAAAAATAATGCTTTACTTGGTGATTGATAACAAAGAGAACAAAGCCTCGATAATTAATTGATATATTTCGCAATTTCAAAATTATGTGTTTTAACGCGAATTAACACTAATATATAATTGAGATTCAGAGCATGTGATGTTTACTTTTTATTCCCTCCAAAACTCCAGCTTCCATATTGGAATTTGTATGTGAACTATATGCAGGGATCGCGATTCGAATTACAAATGTATTTATCGCTGAACCTTACGATATTGGATAGCGAATTTAAACGTAAAATTGAATTCCGAATAAGAAATCGATTACGTGCGTAAACGATACATAAACTCGATATTCCATACCGATTGCGATTCCAGTTAGATGTTTGAAACTAGATTATATTACTTTTACAGATGTAAATCGATTCATAAATTTGTCTGTTGACATCATCAAAAACATCGTCGATTTACGGACGATAATTTAACGTGATAACGTCATAAGAAAACAGCAATGTATTATCGTTGCTATGGTTACCTTGTCAATAACACTTACGTTGAAACCCAAGGCTTAGTTGGCTCCAGAAGTATTGACAAGATCTCTCCTCTGGACATTGTCAACTAAGCTGAGAGGGTAGTAGGTGCTGGGCAAGCCTACTCCATCCTCACGCAAAAAGGACCCAATTAAAAATAGTCTAGTTGCGGAAAAAAGCCCGTATGCATACATACATACATACATACATACAACACTTACATTCCCGTAACATGACTCCGTTGCTATGGTTACCTACCATGTCAACAGAACGTGAGTGGAACGTGAGCGATGATGTCACACTTTTTTGTGAGTGCAGTACCGTTCATTGATTTATAAGAGGTTACCAGTTACCACGTCAAAAAATATCATATATGTTTTTGAAGTTTAGAATAACCACATTTTTTTTTAGAATGTGTACCTACTTGTATACAGGCTGTTTTTCGCAACTAGACCTCTCTAATTGGGTCCTTTTTGCGTGAAGATAGAGTAGGCTTGCCCAGCACCGATTACCCTCTCGCAGCTTAGTCGACCAAGGAAATAACTTGTCAAGTTATGGATACACTAAGCCGTGGCTTTTATCACCATGAGCAATGTCAATTAGCGCATATTTTAGACAATCCATTTGAAATATTAAATGAAGACAACATCCTTGATCAGAAGGCAAATTCTCTTTAGTAATATAATTCAAATAACATTGCAATACCATTTTGATTTCATTTCGATTACAAAAAAACCTATGACATTTTTAAAAGCTTTTATTTAATTTGCAGTGTATGTACCTTCGGCTGCATAATTGCAGATCCACCGTAGAGCTCTAAAACAGTGTAAAACTGTTATAAGAATGTTTTCAATACGAGCAAGATTCTAGACACCTGCTTTAAGTGAAGTTTAAAGTTTTCTAACTCATAAATCAATCAAACAAAAATCATTAGAATGCAAACATACCAATAATAGTCATTTTTTTGCAGCCGACTGTATGTACATATGTTTGTTCGGGTCAAATCTTGCAACTTAATTTTATTTTTGAAAGTGCATAGTATGCACTGGACTATCTGAAAATATTTTTAAGGAAAAATCAGTCTTCAAAAATTGCAACTGAGACGAGACTCGAACTCGCATCCCTTGAATACCGTTGAGCTACTTAGAAATAAAAAATCTAACTTTGAGGCTACTTTTTTGTAGCCAATAGAAATGCAATCGGCATGATATTTGAACAATTTCATTTATGAGAATTGCTTTCAGATACCTTAAGGAATATTGAATAAGCGTTTTTTGTTTTACTGGAAGAAACGAGCAGTACCTAGCACCCGCTAGAAGAGCTATTGCAGCTGGAAGAAACGAGCAGTACCTAGCACCCGCTAGAAGAGCTATTGCAGCTGTTCCATGCTCTTTAGCATCCTCTCACTGCGGCCAGGAAACCTTTAGCCGTCAGTCGATTGGTCTTGTGAGTCCGCTTGACCAGCAGTGAGAAAATCCATTCCGTGTACATTGCACGACGTACACACACCCCCTTTCCTACCCACCTTCCGTCTGTCACCCTAGGTCTCCTGGTGACAGACAATCCCGTACTTATCTATATATTTATTATTGTTCGAACCTTATGGTCAGGGGTAGGGCAGTAGGGACACGTCTGGTAGGGTAGGGACAGTAGGTACACACACATACACACACACACACACACACACACTAACTAGGGTCCACACACATAGGGTCCAGGTCTGCTAGATACAAACCGTTAGGTACTTGTAGGGCTGTGTAGGGATAGGTGTTAGGGTAGGCTCCCCTTTTTATTGTGAACACATCTAGTGACATCACGCCCGCGTGACACCACGCGTAGGGTAAGTGACTCGTCAATAGGTGCGTTTACACATTCGTTATTGTGTCCGTCATACACCTCAACAGGATTATTGCTTTAAGTAACCTTTTTTCCTGTGTATCCTGGTGATGACGAGCTTCGATGATTAGCAGTTCGTCAAATAAATCGTTTGAAATTACGAATCAAAACCAATCTCCCTACCAAAGTGTAAAAGGTGCTTACCACCTAAATACCAATAAAATATCGGTTACCGTTATATAATTTGCGGGAGAGGACGGACGGTGGTAGTGTGCGGTCGGATTATAATACAAATAGCAATCGATTTAACTGTAGTTTGATTGGATGATCGGGTTACATAGTTACATTGATCTGGGTTTATGATTTAGGCGAAGGAAATTGACAAGAGGGTTTACCGCGTATTATGATTACTTTCGTTTATAAGGTAACGACCCGCCCTGGCTTCGCACGGCTATATGATGCATCTATTGTACAGTATGCGCCGAAGTACACAATCAATTTTCGACAACGATAAGACTATAAACAAGTATTGGAATTACGACCTTCTTCTAATAGACGTAACACATGTTAAACATAGGGGCATAGTCATGGCAGTTATAGGTTTTATGGCACAAAAATATTTGTGCTAGTGGCATTATCCAGGGAGGAAACAGTCGACTACGTTTGTATGGAAAAAGCTCCGGTACCCTTTCACCTTAATGGCTGAACCGATTTGTGTATATTTGTTAGTTTGAGAATCGAACATTTTTTTCCTCTTTTTTTGTAAATGGGTATGCAACGTTTTCCGGGACAGCTAGTCTGTGTTATAAAAATAAAAATTTTGATAGTATATTTAGTGACATACAGATTCAATAAAGGCTAAAATCGATAGCGTTCCATTTATCTAACGTTCAAATCCAGGCTTTCTATTCAGAGTCTAGAATCTAGCCCCGACTAGGATGCCTAAGTGATTGCTAGTACATCCCCTAGCTCTATTTGCCGGCCTGTCACCGAGACAAACAGTTTAGCTGAAGCGTTGCTTAGCTTTCTAGTTTAGTAAGATTTGGTTTTTCATAGTAAGTGTTAAAATTCTGTCAAATGGCTATGTTAAAGTCAATTGACTTTATCTATACTTAATATTATAAAGCTGAAGAGTTTGTTTATTTGAACGCGCTAATCTCAGAAACTACTGGTTCGAATTGAAAAAATATTTTTGTGTTGGATAGTCCATTTATTGAGGAAGGCTATAGGCTACTTTTTATCCCGATATTCCCACGGGATCGGGAGTTGCGCGTGTGAAACTGCGGAGCGCTGCTAGTCATCTATAAACAAGCTGCGTCCCGCGTAATATCAAAATAAAAAGTACCTTATAGAAGGCTATATGGTACTTTTTATTTTGATATTTATATTATAATATCTGTCCCGTTGTGTTGCCGTATAAAAAAACGACAAAAAATTTCATACTAATCGGTGCAGTCGTTCTGGTGGAGTTTGGCAACTAACACCGCGACACGATTGACATCAATATTTATACGATACAACTAAATTCACTCAATTGTTTTGCCTTCCCGGAACCTCTCCATTAAAACTCAAACTTTATGCTATGGTATTAAAGTTCAAATTGACTTTTAAGTATCATTAGGAGTCGTTTGTATGGGAATTGGGAGTATAGAAAAGTGTTGATTTTAGACTCTCCGTAAGAACCATCCTCGTACTTCAAGTAATATTCTAAAAAAATAATTAGCGAAATCGGTTTAGCCGTTCTCGAGTTATGCGCTTAGGAACACGACGTTTATTTTATAGAAAATTTGTATGGGAGAATATAGAAAAGTGTTGTTTTTAGACTTTTTCAGGCATTTTTTTAAAAAGAAAGAAAGAGCAAATTCAGCGTTTGTTCCTCGTTTAGCACCATCCAAGGAGTACGTATAGGGTAGCTGAGGCTCTTACGGACGCAAGAAACACCAACCCCCTATGTAATATTTTCGAAGTAGTAAAAGCCTTTTCATTACTCATACTCCGAAAGTAGGTCTAAAGATGCCTGAAGAGCATGTAGAAAAAAAAACTTTCAGCCCTAGGGAAAATCGCTTTCACTGACAGCTGTCATGTCAAATTATGGCTTCGCGCGGCTTGTGCAATGTGCTTGTAGCCAGTATCAGTATCATTTCGCATTAGGAACTTCAAAAACCTAACCTCCTTATTGTAGGTAACACCAAAGAATAACAATTATGGCTTCACACGGCTCATGCATACTGCCAGAGGTAGCGTGGAGTCTCTCATTCACTCTCGTTAATTGAAGAATTTTATGTATTATTCGTAATGAAAAGCACAGTGTTTACCTCGGGTAAAAGACTCATTAAGTCCCTCGAATTATTAGCTCCGTCTCGGGACTCAATGAGTGACTTTCACACCTAGGGTAACAATTTACTATTACTACTTCGAAAATATTACATTTTGTTTCCTACTTCGACATTATTGAATTTTGTAATTTTTCCGTCATATTTACATTTCGACATTTTTAGTAAACATATGTTTCTGATTTTAAAAGACGTGACTCCTTGTCATTATTAATTTTAGACAAAAGTCGCAAAGCTCCAATTATTACAATTCAGCGTCTTAATTCCTGATAAAGCATGATATTTCGGTTATTTACTTGTAGTTAAGTTGCCTTGTATATTTTACCATCACAATAAGTTCAGAAGCTCTCCCGAAAGCTTGTTTTATTCATGTACATTTCTGTTTTGAAACTTCGGCAAAGCTTAAATCTAGGATTTCTAAATGGAGTAGTTTATACTTCGCTTACAACACCTACACCGATTCCAATTTCTAAGTGTTTTGTTAACCAGAAGGCCAGTTCTAGTGCGTGAAATTGTTCAAACAATATGTATGTATGTATGTATGCATACGGGCTTTTTTCCGCAACTAGACTCTTTTTAATTAGGTCCTTTTTGCGTGAGGATGGAGTAGGCTTGCCCAGCACCTACTACCCTCTCAGCTTAGTCGACCATGTCCAGAGGAGAGAACTTGTCAATACTTCTGGAGCCAACTAAGCCGCGGGTTTCATCACGATATTTTCCTTCACCGTAAGAGCAATGTCAATTAGCGCACATAAATTTTTCTTAAGAAAAATACATTGGTGCACGGCCGGCTGGGATTTGAATCCACGACCTTCAGAATGAAAGTCGGGGTATCTACCACTAAGCCAACACCGCTCTGTTCAAACAATATAATTCCATTGCATTTCGATTACGAGAAGTACCCTCAAAATCAGCTTATTTTTTATCAAAAAGTAGACTTTGGCAAAAAATTCCTTCAATATCAGCTTGTTTTTTATCAAAAAGTAGACTTTGTCAAAAAAATCCTTCAAAATTAGCTTGATTTTCGAAAAAGTTGATTTTGAGGATATTTTTTGTAATCGGAATGATATTGCAGCGACCCAGTTAGTACAATGGTCACCATGCCGGACTGTCAAAAACAGGGTTGCGGGTTCGTTTCCCGCCTCAGACATGTATTTATGCTTAGATATTTGTCTGTGGTCTGGTTGTCTCTATGTATTATAAGTATATATTTACAAAATAAAAGTATATTAGGTAGTATATCCGTTGTCTAACACCCATAATACAAGTTTAGTTACTTAGCTTGGGGCTAGATGGCGAAGTGTGGTATGTCCGTCCTGCAATATAATGTCCTGCAATATTAATTTGAACAATGTTATTAGGAGAAATTGGCTTTCTGAAAATATAAATAGTTTTGATTGCTTTTTTTTAAATTTTATTATATTGAGCTCGACTTTTCCCTTTATAATCCAGTAAAATTAAATTCGTTTAAATTTGGAAAAAAATAAAAAAATATTTTTTTTTAAATTCGAAATCTTGACTACTTCACGACACTTTTAAAAATACATCAAAGCGGATAAAACCGCAGTGCGAAGCTACTACATAAACATATCCACTCTAATCTATAAAATAATACAAAGAAATATTTTTTTTGTAACGAATAGGCTCCAAAACTACTAAACCGATTTTGATGAAACTTAGTATGAGGATACATTGATTAATTGAGAATAAAATAGGCTACTTTATATCCCGATATTCCCACGGGATCGGGAGTTAAGCAAGCGCAGAACCCAGCTAGCTGATAAACACAACACCCTCCATTACGTCGCGCATAGAGGCATCTTGTTTTGAAGGTACAGTCGGCTGTATAATTGCAGCCCCCGGTAGAGTTCGAAAATTACTATTATTGGAATGTTTTCATTCTAATAATTTTTGTTTGATTAATTGATGAGTTAGACGACTTTAAACTTCAACTAAAGCAGATGTCTAGAATCTTGATCGTGTTGAAAACATATAACAGCCGTTTTGGAGCTCTACGGTGGGTCTGGAATTATGCAGCCGACCGTACATAAATAATTCTCTTATAAACATAATTATGCAAGGCAATACAACATCAAAATGCATAACATGCATAATGCATGGCACTTCACTTGAAAAACAGGGCTATCATGAACCGGGCACCTATCAATTTGTCTAAATTGATACTTTGTGATTCTGCCGTGTGAATCAGAACATTCACGTACGAGTCGGCAGACTCATTTTTAATCGGCCGATAAATGTTGTTTGTTGTATAATACGTACGACTATCTAGCCCCAAAGCATGCTCTGGCCCATCCATTCATTACGGGACACCCTGAATACTTTTCTTTTGAAAATATATACTTATACTTATAATACATAAAAACAACCAGACCACAGATAAATCTATACTAATATTATAAAGCTGAAGAGTTTGTTTGTTTGTTTGTTTGTTTGTTTGAACGCGCTAATTGAAAAATTCGTTTTGTGTTGGTTAGGCCATTTATCGAGGAAGGCTTATAGGCTACTTTTTATCCTGATATTCCCACGGGATCGGGAGTTACGCGGGTAAATATCTAATACTTGTCTGAGGCGGGAATCGAACCCGCAACCCTGTGTTTGGCAGTCCGCTGGGCCTAGACGTCTAAACAGCCCTCGCAAACAACTTTTGTTCTACGACTTACGTATAAGAGAGTGATCTTATAAGGGTTCCTTTTGTGGTACGGACCCCTAAAATCTCGAACTTTTTTCGAAAATAGGCTGGGTCTATCATAGGCTACTGTTTATTCCGATATCCCCACGGTTCCAGGATTTACATGGGTAACACCGCAGGGCGTTGCTGGTTAACCCAATAAAATGAACAATATTGTTGTTAAAACGATGAAATAACATTTAAATAACAGTTTATGTTGTTGTTATGGAAATAACATAATTATTTAAATTATTATTGTTTTCGTAAAATTCTCAATTGTGTATGAAATAATTATTTTCGCTTAAGGGTTCACGTCGATATAAACTTTTAGAAGGAATTATGTTTTTCAAAGTGGGTTTTTATTAGTGGAACTCTAATCTCTTGTTCGTGAAAATGATGCTTGTAACTCTACCTACATTCAAAGAAGAAAAAAGAAAAAAAAAGTTTCTTTTTACTTTTCAACGTTTTCTTATGACGTTACCACGTAAAATTATCGTCCCTAAACCGACTTTACATACAAACATTATTTTTCTTCACAAAACTCTTGTTCAATCAACCAAACACAAGACGAAAAGTGCATTCCAACCTAAGCACCTACTCGGAGGCCTGGTAGCTTTTTCGCTCAAAGGGTCAGTCTGGCCATCCAGAGGGGAAATGTTGCCAGCCTTCTGGGAACTATGCCTCGGGGAGACGCGCTTGAGGATGTCTTTTATTTGTTATTTTATTTTATTTTCCGTTCGTATATTTTAATTTTGTAATTGTTTTTAAATGTAAAATGTATTGTGGTTAAATATTAAGATAGTGTTAAGTCCAAATAAATAAAATAAATATTATATACAGTCTAAAAAAAAAAGCACCTACTTAGGTAGGTAGTAAGGTACATAAACAAATCGACCCGATAAGATTAAGCTGCAGAAACAGTTGAAACAAATGGGGGTAGATCTAATTTATCACCCCTTATTGCTAAGAGGGGTGAAGTATATTAATTAGATCAATTTTGTTCTACGTCTTGTATGTTGCAATTATTCGTTAAGTGCTGTTTTTGTACGAAAAGTAACAATTTGGGAAAACGAGAACTTTTAAAACGAAAAGAAAGAAATTAAATAGATTTTTTTAATTTTTTTTATATATAGTACCTTAATGTGGATTTTTTAATATAATATATATGGGAAATATAGATAGGTGAGATATTAGTTTCTCTTACGGTATTTCGTTTCACGTTTTCGTAACGCGTTACATTTTTCCTCGGCTAAGTCCCCTTCGCCAACCCGCGATAAGGTACTTTGTTCCAAAAAAATCTCAATTGGGTGAGTCTTCGACTAATCGGTAGCTAAACATTTAAAAAAATATAGACGACGAATTAACACCTTCCTCTTTTTTTTGAAGTCGGTTAAAAGGGTAGCATATTGTAATGTTTTTATTTTGTTTTGAAATTCTTTGAGCCCGATTGCTGAAAATCTGGCCATAATTGAATGCAAAATACAACCTGATACTGGCTATATGTACAAACCGTGCGAAGCCATAATAAATATAATATAAAAATATTTTGGTTCCGCCATTTTGTCGTACATAGGCTACAATTTTATCCAGATATTCCCATGGGATCGGGAATTACGTAAAACCGCGAAGCTGAGCTAGTGGAAGGGTCTTATGGATAGGGTTGCCAATCGTACTATAAAATAAAGCATTTAAGGCCCTGTGCTAATAAAGCTACCAAAATCGACCTTTGTTTTAAGCAACTCTAAGTAATCAAATACTCTTTTTTTGTTATTTGGATATAAATGGATATTGTAGTTTAATAACTATATTCTTGTTTATTGTGGTTGAAAACATGATATGAACAACTTCGTTCGATATAAAAAATGTTAGAAAACAGAGAAATATTAGATCGTTTATCGGGTTTTATTCAACAATAGTTAACGTTTGTTTCTAAAAATGAACCAAATGATAGGTTTTGACCTCTAGGAACTATATTTGTGGATAATAATGCTAAAATGTTTTGCATATCGATCAAATATAACAGTTAGCACGCAGCACGCTACGTCTTTGAGAGCGCGGGCTAAGATAATGTGAATAGATACACACGGTACTGGAAGAGCGCCTTAACTATATTTCCGGTGTTCGCACTATATACTGTTGAAACAAAAATAAGTACGAATAAATACTATATTTCAGACAATAGGTTCAAAATGTTTTTACTTAATTGTATTCTAGACGAATGTTCTTATAATTTTACTAGCTGTTGCCCGCGACTTCGATCGCGATGTGGTTTTGGGTTATTTAGAATACCTAGCATTTTTCTGCATAGATACAATTTATCATTCGGTGTAAGTTATAAAAACAAAATAGGTAGTTACATTGTTTTTAAACTATATTATTAATTGATTTGGCAAAGGCAATTCTTATTCTAGGCTTACTCATACTACGAAAGTAGGTCTAAAGATGCCTGAAGAGCGTGTAGAAAGCAAAACTTTCGGCCCTAGGGAAAATCGCTTTCACTGACAGCTGTCATGTTAAATTATGGCTTCGCGCGGCTTGTGCAATGTGTTTGTAGCCAGTATCAGTATCATTACGCATTAGGGACTTCAAAAACCTAACCTCCTTGATTTAGGTAACACCGAAGAATAACAATTATGACTTCGCACGGCTCATCCATACTGCCAGAGTTTAGTACATAATAGGTTTTTTCTTAGTAATCGAATTCAGGTAGATATATTTAGTTCAAGATATCTTATTTAATAAAATAAATGTAAAGATGAAAATGGTCAAAGCGACGTATGACCATGCTGCGCCTCTACCGGCGCCCTGTCAAGATGTTGCAGATGTGGCTTTATGTGACCGTGCGGTCAGTGTCGTTTCTTGAGTAAAAAATATTGGCGGGAAATGCTTGCATTTTGAATGATTTTAATTAGTATTATCTTTTGTTATTTTATTATGTTTTTGTGTTAAGTTTAATCTGGTTTTTCATTTATGATTGTGTATTTTGTGTAAATAACATTTTCTAGACAAACCGTGTTACAAAAACTGTAATTTTAATCTACGGACTTCGCGTCATCACTCAGTGTTGGATAAACTAATTTATAAAAATCTCTTCGGTTAGTACCGACGTATTTGAGTATTGAAAACATGTTGAAAACAAATAGCAAAAGCAAAAAATCTACATAAGGTCCCAACCTTGTAAGAGGATCAGGTAGTATGGAGTCTCTCATTCACTCTCGTTATTAGGAAGAATTTTATGTTTATTCGTAATGAAAAGCACAGTGTTTACCTCGGGTTTGTTTTGTTTGCCCAAGGTGTGAAAGTCACTTATTTAGTCCCTCGAAGTATTAGCGCCCTCGCTACGCTCGGGCGCCAAACTCCGTCTCGGGACTCAATGAGTGACTTTCACACCTTGGGTAACAATGTACTATTTTTGTTAATTTTTCACAAATAAAACATAATAAACAACAATATGATAAGCTAAAACTAAATAAAATTTCTATTAGCACAAAATGTCCTATGAACCCCATTTTCTGAATTCTTGACCAAAATAACCAGTTTTTTTATTAGATAGCTGGCAGGGCTACGTAATTTTGGAAAAAAAATTATTTTTACAAATGACTATTACCTGTATATTTTTTAACCGACATCAAAAAAGGTGGACGTTCTCAATTCGTCACGTAAATATATATTTTTTTATGTATGTTCGCTGATTACTCTTGGAGCGATTTGGATAATTCTTTTTTGTTTTTACTATCTAAGGTTTCCGCTACTTGAACTCATAATTCAAACTATAGCAGGAGAAAAGCGCGATAGAAGTGTAACATCGGAGGTCTTCGGTAAAGGAGATCGGTAATATTATGTAGTAGTACCTCTTTGTATTAACCTCATTTTTAGTTTCACGTAGGTAGTATTAAATGCAAACTATTTGGTTTTATGTCAGCTGTCATCTTGAACGGAGGCATGTACTGCACCCCTACCATGACTTTTTGAAGAACTCGAAATAAAAGAAACCCTTTTTCGATCACTCTTTTGTCCGTTTGTCTGTCGGTGTGTCACTACCGATATTCTCAGAGACGGGTGGACCTAGTAAGTTGATTTTTAGGAAGTTTCATAGTGAATACTCAATATAGTATGTTTAATCGAATACGTAAAAAACCCGTGGTAAGGGTACTGTTCCCTCCTGACGTTCGATTACGTTTTACCACGGAAAAATATTTCAATTTCTTATTTTTTAAATGTTTTTTTATCAAATATCTTAATTATTGTATTAAAGTTAAATTAAAACATACCCTAAATGTTATTCTGATATATTCTGAACATATTCGTGTGGACCTTTTTAAAATCAGTTCTGTAGTTTATGAGATTACCTGGTTCAAACAAACAAACAGACAGACAAACAGACAAACAGACAAACAGACAAAAATTCTAAAAAGTACCCTATCGTGTTCAGCTAACGATTTTAAGGCGACCTGTGTATTTTTTTTCTGGATATCTTACAATTACAGATTTTTTGATGTCTACAGATTTATTATATGTATAGATACAAAAAGAATGGGCAAAATTGCAGTCGCTGGCTTCGCTCGCTTCATCAATATATTGCTTTTCCGGAGCGAAAAAAATACTTCAATTGGAACTTAAAAGTAAGTACCTGACCCTGGGTAAAAACATGACTCTCTTTTTGGCCTCCGAGTAAAAATAAAAAGGTTTAAAAAATACAACCGAGTAAATGTAAAATTTGTAAAAAATTTTTTTAAATAAAATGACGCTATCTTTTTTGTGAGTGCCGGTGTTCATCGATTTAATAGACGTCATCACGTCAAAAATGGTGGCAACCCTATTTAAGTTAACATGTCTATAACTATATCAAGTTAATTGTACTTAGTTAAGTAGGAAATCGGCTTACAGATAATCATACAACCTTTGAAGTATCCAAAAGGGACAGTAATCCTAAAGAAACCTTAGAGGAATGCTTCATTTTCAGTCATTAAGGTCCACGTCCACTGTGATATTGTGACATTCTTAGTTGGTACAAAAAAAACTCCAAGCCGAGGTTTCGTCAGCTTTCTTGCTTTCATCATCTTAACAAGATGATCTTGCTTTCATCATCTTAACAAGATGATGAAATGTATGAGCTTTAACGTTTAATTTTCTTTCTTCTAGATTGGTATCTATAAAACTACGTCTGCTATAGTTTATAGTTTCTAGATGCAGCCACTCAGGACCGCGGTTCCAGAGAGTTAGATCTACTAACTCCGACGGTTGGATTCCTCGAGATGCAGGATCGGCAGGATTTTCTTTGGATGCAACGTGACACCATTGATTTCCGTCCGTAAGGGTCAGTATCTCCGATACTCGGTTAGCAACGAATGTCTTCCATCGACTGGGATGGTTGCTAAGCCAAGCGAGAACGATTGACGAATCGGTCCAAGCATGTAGGTTTTGCTTCGGAATCGAAAGAGTTTCTGCCACTTCATTAATTAGTTTAGCCAATAAGACAGCACCACATAATTCCAAACGTGGAATCGATACCTGCTTTAAGGGTGCTACCTTTGTCTTGGATGTGATCAGGCTAATATGAATTTGGTTCTCTTGATCTATGATTCGAGCATAGACTACAGCAGCAAAGGCGACGTTAGATGCATCTGAAAACCCGTGAAGTTCGAAGGTCTTATTGTTCTTACCGGCGTTAATCCATCTAGGAATACGAATTTCGGCCAATCTGTAAAGATCGTTGCGAAACTTGAGCCAGTCTTCAAGCAGCGAAGGTGGAAGTTCACTGTCCCATTCTATTCCCGATAGCCAGAGCCTTTGAATGAACACTTTAGCAGTGGTAATGGCCGGTGCCATCCATCCTAAGGGGTCGAACAAACGAGCAATATCAGCCACCACACGACGTTTTGTAACTGGACGTTCAACTGGAGCAAGTTTAACTGTGCACTGGAACTCATCGGCTTTTCTATGCCAAGTCACACCTAGAATTCTCAGTACTTCATCGGATTTTATCTCCATCTCTGTCATGGAGCTGTCCTTTCCTTCATTCATGTATACGAGTCCCAAAAATACTCCAATAAATAAAACTCAAGTCAATAGAGTTCAAAAAGTATTATAGATTTATTAAAAACCCAAACGTCTATACAAATGGATAAAACACAATGATAGCGCGAGTTAATTTTACCTGTGGCGCCATCTAGCGGCAGCCGTAACAACTAATTATATAAACAAGTTCAATATCAATATTGAACATACCTGTGGCGCCATCTAGCGGCAGCCGTAACAACTAATTTAATAAACAATGTTCATTATCAATATTGAACATTCCGCCCGACATGGACGACTTAGTCCATCCATACACATAATAAAAACAGAAAATCATAACCTACAGCCAATAACTATAACTAGGAATAAGCTAGGAACTATATACCATAATAAAAGTAAGCAGACCTTAACAATATAATATGCAACGTAAGACAGTTCATTGAGTACAACAAATTGACCAATTTAAAAGTAAAAGTACATGACACAAGTACATCGGTAATAGGTATGCCATCTATATAAAAAAGAAGACAAAAAAAAAGTTCGGCAACCATAATAACTGGTAACTAACGGTATATAGTATCAATCAGTTATGGGTAGCTTTACAATTTTGGACACTGGTCGCTTAAAGATATTGTCCTTATAACGCAAACTGACGACGCGAGTAACCTTGTCCAGACCAGTGTGTTTCTCCGTGATGATGCCAAACAACCATCTACCAGGCGGAAGATCGTCTTCCTTCACTAACACAACATCACCAATCTCTAGTTCAGTGGTGCGATCCTTCCATTTGTAGCGTTGGAGGAACTGCGTTAAATACTCCCGCGACCAACGTCTCCAAAACGACTGAACCATGCGCTGGGTGAGCTGCCAACGTTTCAGACTGTTGATGTTGGACTTTTCGTAGTTGTGGTCGGGCACAAGAACCAAGGGTTCTCCGACCAAGAAGTGTCCAGGAGTTAACGGGTATGCGTCTTCTGAGGAGCTGTCACTATACCTTGTTACTGGTCTCGAATTAAGACAAGCCTCAATTTGAGCCAATACGGTGGTGAGTTCCTCAAAAGTAAGAGTCGAGGTGCCGATCACTCTCTTGAGATGGCCCTTTGTGGACTTAATTCCAGCTTCCCACAGTCCACCGAAATTGGGACTGTGAGCTGGAATTCGATGCCAAGTCGTGCCATTGATACCAAGCCAGTCCGCTATTTCAGTGTTAAAGCTCGATCTCTCAGCAGCAAACAAGGTCTTAAGCTCCCGATCAGCTCCGACGAACGTTGTGCCGTTGTCGCTCCACAAGTCGGCACACTGGCCTCGTCTAGCAACAAAACGTTTGAAAGCTGCTAGGAAAGCCTCGGATGTCAGATCACTGACTACCTCTAGGTGTATAGCTCTAGTCACCATGCAGACGAAAAGGCAAATATAGCCTTTCGTAGAACGATGACCACGGCCTTTAGTCGTCCTGACTGCAATGGGACCGGCGTAATCTACTCCACTTTGTCGGAACGGTTTATCGACTGTAACTCGTGCTGGTGGCAGTTGACCCATTAGTGGTTGGACTGCCTGAGCTGAGTAACGTATACAAGTTACGCACTTGTGTATATGTGATTTCACCAAATTTCGTAAATTAACTATCCAATACTTAGTATGAATGTAGGTGATGGTAAGTAGTGGACCTCCGTGGAGTGTCCGTTCGTGAGCATCTGCGATGATTAACCTAGCCAAATGCGACTGGCGAGGTACCATGATGGGATGTTTCCGATCTTCGGACACATCAGCTCTCTGTAGCCTACCTCCAACCCGCCAAATACCATTGACATCTCTAAAAGGGTTAAGAGGAGCAAACTTGCTTCTCTTATTTTCCATGTCCTTGACAAAGTATTGGTCCTGACTTACCTTAATGCAAATAACCAAAACATCTTGCAGCTCCTTTGCAGTTAGCCAGGATGGTTTAGGGTGACGCCCAGGCAAGTATGCTCTACGACACCAAGCTAGTACACGAACTGCTTTCATCATCTTAACAAGATGATGAAAGCAAGATTTTGTTTAAAAGAAGGATTAGCAAAAGTTAATGCATTGACGCTGGTTATTTTCTATGTTACCAGGTATGCCCATTTGTGCAACTTATACTTTCTAGCTACTCCTTTATTTTGAGTTTATCGTGTTCTTTTTCTTTTTGTGTTGTACAAATAAAGTTATCTATCTATCTATGCCAAATCGTTTGAAAGTTTGTTACAGTAAAGCTTGTATGTATACAAATACACTCGTTTTTTTTGTAATCAAAAATACCTATTAGTTTTGATTTTAAAGGCGATTAAACTTACGTTGTGACGTCAATTTACAACGCTCAGATTAGTAACGCATCGAGTATGAGTCCGTGTCGCACGTTTACTTTTATTCATCGGAAACTAATTGACGTATCGAAGTAATTCTTTCACTTGTATCTTTTATTTTTGACAATGATTAAGGAGAGATTAAAAATATATATACTTACGCGACAAATTGAGAACCTCCGCCATTTGTTTGAAGTCGGTTAATTAGTTAACATTCTTCATTAGCAGTATTCAATGAATTTTTCTTAAGAAAAATGTATGTAAGCTTAATTACCATTAATTGCTCTTACGGTGAAGAAAAATATACTGATGAAACCCGCGGCTTAGTTGGCTCCAGAAGTATTGACATTTTCTCTCCTCTGGAAATGGTCGAATAACCTGAGAGGGTAGTAGGTGCTGGGCAAGCCTACTCCATCCTCACGCAAAAAGGACAACAAACACGTTTGTTTTATATTGCTGCGTGCTGTGTGACGTCATTGTTGTCATGACTTCACCGGAACGTGACAATGACGACACGCATCGGGAAAGTGACAATGACGTCACACAATGAGAACATGACATTGACGGAATTTTTTTTGTGAATTTCCATCAATTTATTAGACGTTATCACGTCGAAATGCAACTTTGAAATGGGCAGGGTTTTGTCGTGGGTTATGTGATAAAGTGTCCATTTACACTGGGTTTAAAAAACCCGAGTAGTTGAACACCAAATAAAAACTATACCAATACCACTATTACTGCAGAATGACACAACCGTTTATGACATACAACTTTATAGCTCTATAATTAACTTCATAAATGTCTAAAAATATGGTGTAAAAAAAATAAAACGTACTCGTATTAAGGCTAAATGTAAACTGCAGATTGTTTGATCGGTCGATAGTTTATGACCGGACAATTTATTTCGGTAGGAAAATGGTGTCAAATGGCAGAATTGAAATACGCTTCTTTGATTTAGCGTCAGTAAATTCTGCGATTTTACAGTATTTTCCATAGAAACTTTTCAAGATGGCGACCCGTCACGACCATCTCGATTTGTATCACCATATAATACAAAATCACATATAAAAACAATTCCTATTATGATTCGGATACGATTCGTCGAAAGTAGCCATACTGGTTACCTAATCAATCAACTATGACGACACTGTTGGCACAATGGTCACCATGCCGGACTGCCAAACATATGGTTGCGGGTTCAATTCTCGCCTCAGACGAGTATTTATCCTTAGATACGAGTATTTGTCTGTGGTTTGGTTGTTTCTGTGTATTATAAGCACATATTTACAAAATATAAGTAGTATATCCGGTGTCTAGCACCCATAACGCAAGTCTTGTACTTAGCTTGTATTTATTTATTCATTATTTTATTTGAACAAAGATTGGCCGATAGATAAGTTTTTCGTGTGTCTTCACCCTCATGGGATGTGGTCCAACGTGGGTTCAACATAGGAAGTGGTCTAACACAGAGACTTAATAGTGACAACTCAATGTGGAAAGCCATATAAAATCTCAAAATAAATTACCATACGTTAATTTTAAAGTTGCATTCAAGTGAGTGTTATGAAAAAGAAATTTAGGTTCCGTAGAATTTTAATGTTTAATTTGTCCCCCTATTGATGATGGTGGAACAGGAGAAACATTTTATGTACATTTGTCCCTCAGTATAAGAGCACGGGGACAGATTGCAATTATAGTGTCTCTGAAAATACTATAGCGGATATAAATAATAATTAATTTAAATCTTACTCGTGCACTGGTTCAAAGTACGAACTGCTCCAACTACTGATGCAAGTTAAGCGACCACCCGGATGAAGGAGCACTTCATGGCTCTCACCTTCCTGAACCATGTCCGAAGGTCTTGAGCCATTAGCAAAGTACTTGATCACTTTTTAGCGCAGTAGCATCGAAAGTAGAAAAATAGCACTTAGTATATTTAAGTAGTGTATCCGTTGTCTAGCACCCACAACACAAGTCTAGTTCCTTAGCTTGGGGCTAGATGGCGATGTGTAGAATGTCCTGCAATATATATTCTTTAATTTATATAATAAACTGCTGTCAAACTTGAGGTAGAGAATTTGACATTTATTTTATGTTCAATTCAGGCCTAGTACGGTCGAAACGTGATTGAATGTTCTAATTTCATTGGTCTATTAGCCTAGTCCTTTTTTATTATGAAGTAAAATATGAATTTTTATTTGAATTATTAGCCTTTTTCATGAATATTTGGCACTTACTTTGAGAATCTTAGGCCCGGCATGGCTTGTCGATTAACAATATTTTATCGCAATTTCGAAGATAAGTTTTTTCTTAGTCACACGACTCCTTTTTCACAACAATATGTTTACTTCCCAAGAAAAAACTAAACAAAACTTTCAAACACAAATTGTTAAAAGATTTATTTTGTTTCTCACAAGGAACCCTAAAGGTCATAAATTCACAATTTTATAGAAAATTGTCATAGTTTTATACTAAAGTATGAAAGTAACATAACACCCGATGATGCTGCAGACACGGGTAACACAATTATGGGTGACAGCAGACAACGGACTGATTAAACCTCTGAAGAGATTCGCATTCTTCTTCTCGTATAGTGGTGTGGCTCACCTATTGTTAGAGTTTTCAGATCGCCCTAAGGCCTCTAACTTGACCCAACGACTGCTACTAGAGGTAGCAACCGGGACCAACGGCTTTACGTGCCTTCCGAAGTACGGAGGGGCTCAAGAAAACACATTTTTGCCACACTACTAATTGGTCACCCATCAAAGTAATGACCGCGCCAGGCGTCGCTTAACCCGCACGACCGTAAACGATCAGCGAGCTTCGCTTAGCTGTGAGCTTTCTTTAATATTATAAATGTGAAGGTTGTGTGTTAGTGCATGTGTATTGTGTATATTGCTCCTTCATGCAAAAACTACAGGTACGATTGCAATGAAACTCGGTATCTATACATAAAAATGCTTTGTCTTGAATGACTCACTCACTGGCTGACTGACGGATCAACGCACAGCCTAAACCGCTGATCGTAGAGACCTGAAACTTGGAAGGTGTGTTCTTTGTATGACGTAGCCATCCGATAAGAAAGGATTTGCCGGAATACTACTCCTAAGGAGGTGAAAAGGGGGGGGGGGGGAATTTTGTATGAGACAATGTGATTCCTTGGTCCATTTGCGACTTCTACGCGAATTAACTGTAACGGAGGGCGCAGATAGTAGTTCATATATTTCCACCTACAAACTTTCCTTAGAGTAATTGTTTCATTTTTTGTTGTAAAAACCTACTTTCAAACAAAATTATTTGAATTTTTTTTATCTAGCTATTTCATCACGATGTTTTCCTTCGCCGAGCGTACGTACGAGCAATGTCAATTAGCGCACATACATCTTGCTACGAAAAATCCATTGGTACACGGCCTTCGGATTAAAAATCGAGGTACTACTAAGTCA
This sequence comes from Idaea straminata, assembly GCA_951213275.1. Classification (NCBI taxonomy): domain Eukaryota; kingdom Metazoa; phylum Arthropoda; class Insecta; order Lepidoptera; family Geometridae; genus Idaea; species Idaea straminata. The sequence continues at coordinate 7,475,942 of OX577870.1, forward strand.
ACATCGCTCCAAAAAAGGAGCTTTTTCCAGCAGTGAGACAAAAATGGCACAAAAATGTTGGCCGATAGCTGGCGACCGTTTAGTCCTTAGTCTGCAACTGCCAATGTAACATTGAACTATCATTACACGTTAACACAGTTTCAAATTGTTTTTTGATAGTGTTTGCGAGACTTGTTAAAGGGGTAGTAACATAAAGGTATAGAGATTGGCATAGCAATCGTCTCAATCTTTTGTTTTTTTATTTTTACGCTAAATCACAATAAATACAGGACATTAATACCATATTAATACAAACAAGAAATGCTTTGTAACAGAATTTCAGATTTGCCTACCTATTTGATGTTAAAAAAAGACTTAAGAAGATATTGTACCTACCTATTTTCTACCTTGATGACCCAGTTGGCACAATCAATGGTCACCGTGCTGGACTGCCAAACACAGGGTTGCGGGTTCGATTCCCGCCTCATACAAGTATTTATGCTTAGATATTTGTCTGTGGTCTGGTTGTTTCTATGTATTAAAAGTATATATATTTACAAAAGAAAAGTATATAAGTAGTATATCCGTTGTCTAGTACCCATAACACAAGTCTAGTCTAGTTACTTAGCTAGGGGCTAGATGGCGATGTGTGGAATGTCCTGCAATATTTATTTATTGTTTATTTTCATAGAGACTGTTTTCCCGCGTATCGGATATTTTTTATTTTTATTTATTACCTATTTTATTTGTCAATGTCTTCTTTACTTCTATACATTGCCACAGGTTTAAAAAGTCGCCACGTTGCTAAAAAATGATTTAAATGGCTGACCCTTCACTATGCCAAAATGGTATAACCCTTTTGCATTGTTGAAAGTTTTATTTCTTGGTAAGAATGAAATTTATTTTACTCAGTAATTTAATTTTCAAACAGCAGTTTTATTTGAATTTTATTTTGATGTGAACTGAATAAATTGAGGACAACGAAAAGGCAAAAATAGAAATAGTTCACGATGTTTTGGCCGTTCTGACAAATTCTACTTCATAATAATGAGAAAATACAAACATTAAGTTAATAGTCGCTATAAGAAAGATTTGCAAATAATTTTTTCCTTTTTTTTTACAAAATTAGGTCTGCCCGATGGTGGTGACGGATGAGGCCCAAGATGTAGCACGCTTTCCTAGTAGATACCTGTTCACTCACGAATTAAAAAATTTCACGTTTGAGGTTTTAAGTACTACTTAAGATTTATCATCATCATCATCATATCAGCCACAGGACACTGCTGAACATAGGCCTCCCCCATAGATTTCCAGAGCGATCGGTCGCATGCAAGTCGTTGGAATCAAGATTTCAATACTCCATTTTTTTTTTCAATTTTGTTTTTGTTAATAAATAAGTAGGTATTTTTTGTGTTCGTTTGTATTGTATTAGTTATGTATGTATGATATCATTATTTAATTTATGTTTAGGTTTAATTAGTTTTTAAATTATCTTTCTATCAACTATTATAAATTGTAAATTGATATTGTAATACATTGAAAAAAAATATTTAGTAGGTAGTTATATATTGAGACAATGTAATTTAGATATATACAATGCTAATTCAGCGTATTCTTTGTTTATACCTAAGTTAAATTCAAGGAATAAACTGTTTAGTCTAGATATATTTTGTGAACAATAACATCCGTGTAAACTTTCGTTCGTCTCTACATTATTAAGTTAGTATTAAAATCATACTCATAGCAGTAACATGTAGTTTTAATTTAGTTTTTAAAAAGTTAAACTAGCGCTCCCGAAACTTAACTGGCGCAGCCTGGGACGGATGTCCATTGTGCTAGCGTGTGTGTGAATTTCACGTATTGGCCGCGGCATCCGGAACCAAACAAATAAATTCGTTACTTTCGGCGCAATGTGGAAACGAGCGGCAGTGGCGTTAATGTAAGTGATTACTCAGTACTCACCCCTTCTAATAAGCCCTTCCGATCCCGTACCCATTCGAGTGTATTGGTGCCTAATTTTAAGATTTAGATTTTTTTTTTATATTGAAATTTTAAGAATTAATTGTTTTTTTATTAGTTTATAATTAATATTTTAATAATTTAAAATGAATGCGGATAATGCGATAGATCTCGGAGCGGCATTAACAATGGCTGCTTCCGAAATTCCTCGCGACGTAATCAATTTAATTCCCGAATTTAATGGGGATACATCAGTGTTAACTTTATTTTTAAGAAAGTGTGAATTTGTACTTTCAAAATATCAGGGTACAAATGAACGAAACGAATACTTGTTACAAGTTGTTACAAGCAAACTTCGAGGTAGAGCCGCCGCTTTAGTGAACGAACGAGGAAACTTTTCTAGCTTTACCGATATACAAAATCTTCTAGTCCAACATTTCGGAGATCCACGTAGTGAAGAGTGCTTAGCTTTAGAACTAGCAACCTCTAAGCTAAAACCCAATGAATCTTACGTAGAATTCTGTAAGCGAATACAGGAGCTAAAAGCAAACCTTTTCGCTAAGGTAGAGGTATCAACCCCAATCATAACTAGGGACGCAAGAAAAATAATATATGACGATAAAGCCCTTAAGGTTTTTATGTGCAATCTCCCAATAGATTTAGTTAAAACAATAAGGCAAAAGAGACCAACAACCATCGAAGAAGCTTTAACCATAGTCTTAGAAGAAATTAATTTTGCTGAAGAATACAATATGCATTCAAAATTAATAGGAAACGGTAGACCGCCAATTACATTTTCAGGAAATAATTATAAACCTTTGATTACTCCTATTCAAGGACCAAATTTCATGAATCAAAGACCATCAGGATTCATACCTACAGGATCTAAACCCTCTTTACAATTTCAGCAGATAGGAAATCCACCAAATCAATTTAGAAATAACAATTTCCCTCAAAATTATCAGCCTAGACCCCAATTTAATAATCAACCCTCTGGTTTTAGACCTCAGGCAGGACAATTCGGATATAGACCTCAGCCATTAGCATTTAGACCTAATAATCAATCTTTTGGATTTAAACCACAGCCTGGTCAATTCGGATACCGACAACAACCAACTCAATTCGGATACCGACCACAACCAGCTCAGTTCGGTTATAGACCTCAATTCTCAGGTTTCAGACCACAGCCAGGTCAGTTTGGGTATAAACCACCCAACCAGCAACAAAACACGGACGTTTCTATGAGGACAGCTCCAGCTCGACCTCAACAAGTACCCGTGAACGAAATCTACACAGAATTTCCCTATGAAATTCCGTACCAACCTGAATTCGAAAACTTTGATAATTACTATGATTATAATGAAAATTATTACGATAATAGTTATGATGAAGACCAAACAGCTAGCTACGAACTTGCTTTAGATTATGCGGAATCTTCACAGAACGTAGAGCAACAAAATATAGAGCCCATACACCAGGAAAATAAAAATGAAAATAAAATGGAAATTCAAAATTTTCAGATAGGTATCAAACAAAAACATCCGAAATAATAGCGATTAATTTTAATGCAGACCTAAAATTACCCTATATATATGTACCCGAAATAAACGCCCGACTAATGCTAGACTCTGGTAGTTCAAAATCATTTCTAAGCCCCAAAATAGCACAACAATATTTCCAAAAGTATAAATTTCAGGAACCATTCGTAGTAGTAAGCACACATTCAACTAGTTCTCACAATGAAGTTATCGAAATCCCACTTTTTACAATATTTAATAATAACAATTTTCACAAATTTTATTTGTACGATGTTGATCAAAATTACGACGGTGTTATAGGATTCGATTTAATGTCTCAGCTCAATGCTAATCTTAATTTAAAGGACAAGCGTTTAGAAACAAACGATACATGTATTCCTATAATTTTTCCGGAAGAATCCATGATTACTCTACTCCCACGTTCAGAACATAAAGTCAGATTACCTGTAAATCAGAAAGAAGGTTATGCACTTCTTAATTTTATACAATTTACAGAAGGCGTAAGAATGCCCTCAGCAATAGTTAAATGTGAGAATTATTTAGCTACAACCATTATTCAAAATTTACAAGAAGAAGAATTATTCCTTAAAATTACATCACCCTTTAAAGTTGAAAAATTAGAACATATAGAGTTAGTAGAATTAAATAATACACAAATACAATCCGAAAACATAGAGACAGACAGTTTATTAATAGAAAACCTAAATGTTAAACTAAGAACAAATCATTTAAATAACGAAGAAAGAAAAGCCATTCAAGAATTATGCATGGAATATAGAGATATATTTTATTGTGAAAACTTACCACTAACTTTTACAAATCAAGTTAAACATCGCATACGTACCGTAAACGAAGATCCTATTTATGTTAGACCTTATAGACAACCTCCGGCGCAAGCTGAAGAGATTAAAAACCAAACTGAAAAATTACTAAAAGACAATGTTATTAGGGAATCATACTCACCATGGAGTGCCCCTGTCCATCTAGTATCAAAAAAAATGGACGCATCAGGTCAAGTTAAATATAGGATGGTTATAGACTATCGACGACTTAACGAAATTACCATAGACAGACTTAGACAGACAAACTTAAAGATACAAAATACTAACGCAGATGCCCTTTCTCGAATAGAACATTTGCAAATAAATGCTTTAGATTCAGATAAATACTCAATGATAGTTAACGTAGATGACGAAAAAGGACAAAAGGACTCTGAGGAGACACTTACTATTTCTGATGACGAAGACACTATGACAGCATCCGAGCCAGATATTGAGGTAATTCCACAATATCCTGTACCATCGGATAGCTCTGTTGGTACAGTTCACTCTGCACAAGATTTAGAATCACACGGTATACCTATACTAGAAGAAGCCATAGACACAAAACCGAACCAAATCTTAGTTTTTAATTGGTACCGCGAAGAGTTACAAGTCAAAAACTTATCTAGGGACAAACAGAAAGTATTAGAGGTTTTCTTACCATTAAATAATTTAGATATCATAAAACAGTTTCTCAAAGAATATATAAAACCGAAATTAAAATATTTTATTTACTTTGAAAACCCACAACATAGGAAAGAATTTGCTACAGTAATAATTTCATTATTTAAAAAAGGAACAGTTAACTTTTACGAATGTACTCAACGCGTAATCTATTTAGAAGACGAATTGGAACAAAAGGCAGTAGTAGAGAAATTACACGATGGAAAAACTTGTCATCGTGGAATTTCTGAAACCATCAAACGTATCAGACGAAATTATTACTGGCCAAACATGCAAGAAACAGTAGCCGCAATAATAAATGCTTGCGAAAAATGTAAAGTATCAAAATACGACAGAAAGCCGATAAAACCAATATTGCAGCTAACACAGACGCAAAGTGCACCCTTTCAGGAAATTTTCATGGACATATTTTCAATAGATTCTAAACAATATTTGACCATGGTAGATAGTTTTAGTAAATTAGGTCAAGCGATCGAAATTGAATCAAAAAACACCCCAGAGATAGTACGAGCTTTAATGAAGTACTTTACATTTTATGGCATACCTAAGAGAATTAGTTGTGACCCAGGTACTGAATTCAATAATGACCTTATTAGGGAAACTACAGATTTGTACAAAATAAAGTTACACATAGGTACACCAAACAACCCAAACTCTATGGGTATAGTAGAGCGTTTTCATTCTACAATTACAGAAATATACAGATTAGCTAGATACGACCAAAAACATACAGACGCATTGTCAGTCATGAATTACTCAATTATAGCATACAATAATACAATACATAGCTCAACAGATTTAACACCATTTGAGGTAGTCTTTGGTCACACAGATTTAAATTCCACCTTTGATATAGATTTTGAAAAATCATACAGTCAACAGCTAATTAAAGACCATAAAAATAGAACCTCAGTGCTTTATAAACATTTAATGGAAAAAATGAAAACAGCAAAGGAAAACTTAGTAAGAAAGCGAGGCGGTGAAGAAACACCACCATTACAAATAGGGCAAACTATATATACAAAAGCAGTAAATAAGAGACAGAGTAAGGATAAACCAAAGTTTCAGAAAGCAAAAGTTACAGGTGAAATAGAAAGAAATGTAGTACCCATCCAGGTTAGGGAAAGACATACAAGAGCCCCTATACTAAACGTCAAACGTCCTCCACAGGTTCGTCACACAAATATGGGCGCAGACGACAGCCAACCAGGACCCTCAAATAGTCAAAATTAAGAACAATACGGGAATCTTACCTGTTAAACAGGGAATTGCATACTTACAGACGGAAAATTGGTCAATCATTAAAACCATTTCATTAATTGGTATTCGATCGGATCTTTACTTTAACATTCATAAATTTCAGGATTTTATTACTATGATTAACAAACATAAAATATATTTAAATGAGACAAATGAATTAAAAGCTCAGGCAGAATATTTAAGAGATGAAGCAATAGAGAAAGTGCAGCAGTTAGTACCTTCCAGTAGAGTCAAGCGAGGTCTCATCAATCCCCTAGGATCTATCATAAAAATTATTACAGGAAATTTAGATCACGATGATGCAGTACGCTACGATAACATTATAGGAAAAATAGAAAACGAACAACAAGCAATAGACAGTAAAATCACTATAGTTTCTGAAATGATGGACCACTTTTTAAATACAACTAAAATTATAGACGAAAATACTAGACTCATGAAAATGCGTTTAGATAAACTAGAAAGCATGGTCATTCGTTCATTAACGGCAGAGAACAACTTCACATCATTATCTTATTTTATTGGCGTAATTAATTTATTTGTTTCTAACTTCAGAACCATTTATATAAAATTAAGCGAAATAGAGACAGCTCTAGCATTAAGCAAAACTTCAGTATTACATAAATCTGTTATAAATTCTAATGAATTACTTACCTTGTTATCTGGAATTGCCAAATATGAAAATCTAATGTACCCTGTAACAGAAGAAAATTTAATTTATATAGAAGAAACATTAACTGTAAAAACTTACATTAAAAACGAAGAAATAACATTTATTATAGATGTACCTGTAGTTAATAAAATAATGTATAATTATTACAAATTGTACCCATTACCCATGTCCGATGAATCCACAAACCAAACCTTTATAGTGATCCCATCTCTTTCCTTTCTTTTGGTGAGTAATCACGAATACAGGCCATTCGCCCAAAAATGTAAAGAGATAACTACCGAAGAATATCTTTGCGATGAAAACGAATTAACGCCTTTTCCTGGAAAAACATGCATAGAGTCACTTATGGAATTCGAGAAAGACTTTTCTTCATGTACGTCCTTGTCAATACATATCAACGACGTCAAACTGCAGCGAATTAACACAGATAGTTGGATTTTATTCTGTAAAAACAATCAAGTTCTGACAATAAAATGCGGAAATAATGAAATTCACGAGCAACTGAAGGGAACCTATATACTCACTATACCAGTACAGTGTGATGCCCACATCGGTGAAAATCGAATTCATAGTCAACGGCAACATACATTAAAACCAGACTACAAACGCATTCCAGTTTTGAATTTACCTAATCTACAAGATTTGCGGAATAACCCGAAAACCAATGAAGACTACGACACCGAACCAGTTAACCTCAAAGGAATCAACTTGGACGATATCCGGCAAATGAACAATTTAATCAAGAAAAGCGGTAATCATGATAACACGAAAGGAACGCGAAAAACTTTAAACATAATGATTATGTTAAACATGTTAATTATAATATTATTTATCATATTAATTTGTATTAAATACAGAAACATATTTTTAAGGAATCGGGAAAATGTAGTAGAAAATAACGTGAACAATGTAAATCCCGTTGAATTACAAAATCAACGTTTAATTGTTTAAAATTTTAAAAATCCTAATTTTAGGTAATCATTTATTTTCTTTTATTGTATTCAATTAATTCAAATAATCAGTAATTTTAATATTATTATAATCATATAATCAATTATTTTTGTATAATCACTTTGTTTAGTAATTATTTAAATTCTTTTTGTTATAATTCAATTAATTATTAATTTTAACCGTTTCTTTTACGTCAATTTTAGGTATCTGGAAAAAACCATTTTAATTATTTTTTCCCGATACTAAAAGACTAAGGGGGGAGGAGTTATATATTGAGACAATGTAATTTAGATATATACAATGCTAATTCAGCGTATTCTTTGTTTATACCTAAGTTAAATTCAAGGAATAAACTGTTTAGTCTAGATATATTTTGTGAACAATAACATCCGTGTAAACTTTCGTTCGTCTCTACATTATTAAGTTAGTATTAAAATCATACTCATAGCAGTAACATGTAGTTTTAATTTAGTTTTTAAAAAGTTAAACTAGCGCTCCCGAAACTTAACTAGGTATTTGAATATTTTCTGTTTTTGTTATTGAGTATCCTTAACGTTTCATATCTTTGATAACTAGTAAGTCGTTTTGCCACTCAAGACATTGTCACCATAAAGAAAGCGGAGTTCTGCGGTTCTGCATACGGAGCGTTTAGTCAAAGAAATAACAAAAACAACTTGTTTGTACAAGTATCAAGTTGTTGGATTCAATGTATCTTCACACAAAGTTTCATCAAAATCGGTCCAGTATCAGAAACCTATTTGTTACTTACTCTTTCCTCTTTTAATATTATAGTGTAGATCTACCATAGCATAACGTAAAGTTAAACGGCGGGCGCCGCGCACGCAGCCTGTCCGTTCTAGGGCTTCAGTATCATGTGTCCGCATTTGAAGGTTTTCAAGGAAAGTTAGGGTACTGCCTAGACTGAGGATCGTACTTTGAACCTGGGTTAATTTAGTTATTACAAAACAGTTAAATGATAATCAGTATGGGTCATAAGTAGATTTTCAGTTTGCTATAATAATATCAACAAGTATTGGACTTACGACCTTCTTCTAATAGACGTTACACACAAACAACAAGAGCGGTGTTGGCTTAGTGGTAGATACCTCGACTTTCATTCTGAAGGTCGTGGGTTCGAATCCCGGCCGGCCGTGCACCAATGTATTTTTCTTAAGAAAAATTTATGTGCGCTAATTGACATTGCTCTTACGGTGAAGGAAAACATCGTCAACCCGCGGCTTAGTTGGCTCCAGAAGTATTGACAAGTTCTCTCCTCTGGACATGGTCGACTAGGCTGAGAGGGTAGTAGGTGCTGCGCAAGCCTACTCCATCCTCACGCAAAAAGGACCCAATTAAAAAGGGTCTAATCGCGGAAAACAGCCCGTTCAAGTACAAGTACACACAAACATAAATAATTGAATAAAAATACTCAGTGTGATTATTATTTTCAACATGTTAGCTATGTCTTTAGTTGTGTGAGTGGTATATGCCGCCACCCGCTACAACCGACGTGGGTTCCATCCGCAGGTTACGTTGGTATAATTTTCAAATAGTGCTGCACAGGATTGTAAACGTTACGGTGGCAGTTTACTTTTGACCCTTGATTGTACACATTATATGATGGGAAGACGCTGGCTTTTAAAACACAAGTTTTTTTAGTTAAATATTCAAAGTTCCACCTACTGAGACATTCCCTCTTATTCCAAAACAAGGTCTAAGGATAGCTCGAGATGTGGATTTAAACCTTAGATTTAGACACAGATTTAGTCGTGAACCATAGTTTAAACACTATCACTGTTTCCTCCCGACTACGTTTGTATGGAGAGACCGCCGGTACCCTTTCCTCTTAAGCATAAACTGCGGCACATATTGGCAGATAATAATTACCAGTCTGCAGAGGCCCTAACCAATCTAAATTACTATGTACATAATAAACACGAGTCAAGAAAGTTTCGAAGTTTGTACTACATGAGTGAACAACTGGCACTGGCTTACCCACATGAGTAAGTGGGACAAAGTGTGTAATGAGTTTTGACTTTTGACCTGATAGATTCGAGTTACATAGTCTAGTACTTATGTAATACTATAGACGATAGATACAAGAGATAGACTGGATTTTTTCAGATAACTATAAAAAAAAACTATTAATTAGTACGTACGGTAGGCTTCAAAATTGCAGACCGACCGTAGAGCTTCAGAACGGCTTATAAGAATGTTTTTGACACAAGCTAGATTCTAGGCACCTGCTTTAGTTGAAGTTTAAAGTTTTTTAACTCATGAATTTATCAAACAAAAGTTTTTATAATAAAAACATTCCAATAATAGTAATTTTAGAACTCTACGATGGGTCTGCAATTATGCAGACGACTGTACATGTAGTTTTGTCTAATTAATAATAAGTAAGTTTAATTTCTAAAAGTCTGAAATAGTAGACTTTAACTGGAAATATGTACCTAAAGAATAATGACACTTCGAAAAAAAAATTACTTGTTTGCAAGGAGGTTGGGTTCTTGAAGTTCCTATATTTGCATTGGCGTCAGATGCTGAAGAAAATGAAAAACACGTAAATGCTGAAATCTTTTTTCCACATCTAGTTCACGCAATATATCAATTTCATTGTAATCTAGAAAAAATGGAGAATTTTATTATTTATTCAATTACTGTTTAAGTCCAAGTATTGCCTTACTATCACTATTTGAAATGCAATAAAGTATTTCATTTCGTTTATTCAAGTAAAGATGGCGCTATATCAAAATATTCCCAAAGTTAATAACCTTTCGATCCCGGCTTGAACAATACACAAGTGAAAATCAATCTGCAACGTAATTCACTGACCAATACAGGTTCGATTCCCGCCTCGTCATTCCTGCCATAGCTCACGCTTCAGACAATGTTCGAAGTCTGGGCTAGGTATGTTCTAGACTCTATTCATTGTGAAGACAATGAACGACGAGTTTCTAAATAAAGTTATATATTGTAGAGGTAGGAAATACACTGACAAGTTTCCAGTAAATATTTTAAAGGTGTTCTTAGTATCTAATCGTCGGGCCCTGTCGGATTTAATATAAATAAGAGAGGTGCAAGATGGTGCGAAATTTATTTTTCCCTGTTATTTTGATGCCTTTTTTATTTTTTATACTTTTGTTTTAGGTTAGTGCTTTTATGTTTGTTACTATTTTCCTGATTGTCGTGTGTCGTGTCCTTGTCCAAATAAATGTTTTCTTTCTTTCTTTCTAAATTAGCCGCCTTAGTACTGAAGAAAAGGATTTTCGAGTTTCGAAGTGTATGACAATACAAAGCATTTCATCACCTTTACGACAGTAGGAATATCATTTTATGGATTTTAGTCGTTGATACCCAAAAACTGTTTCTAAGACACCTCTATCGCGCTTCTGGTCTTACCACTTTGGCTTAAAGTTAGAAAATTATTATTAGCATTACATTGTAACAAAATTGAATAAATTTGATTCTTCACTAGACGACCATCTCAAAGCTACCTACCAGCTATTTAATATTAATCTAACAGATGCCGTGATATATCTCCAGTGAAGTGTGATTTAATCTCGTAAGGCACTGTTTGACAAAAAACTGGTCCTGAGGCTACACCATCTGACAGTGGAAGAAGGTCAGCTGAGTAGGGTTGGCACTTGGGCACATAGCTTCAATATGTCACCGTATTAACCTACTTGGTAATTTTAAACTGCTTTAAGCTCACACTTACAAAGACTGGTCAAGAAATCTCTAAAACTACAAGAGCTACGAGTCTGAAACTTTGAATGGGTGTTCAATATACTTAAACCATTTGGTAATTTAAAAGGCTTTATACACATTTACAAAGACTCATCAAGAAATCTTTGAAACTACAAGAGCTACGAGTCTGAAACTTCGAATGGGTGTTCAATATAGGTACTTAAACCATTTGGTAATTGTAAAATGCTCAATAAATCTTTGAAACTACAAGAGCTACGAGTCTAAAACTTTGAATAGGTGTTCAATATACTTAAACCATTTGGTAATTTTAAAAGGCTTTTATACACATTTACAGTGACTCATCAAGAAATCTTCGAAACTACAAGAGCTACGAGTCTAAAACTTTGAATGGGTGTTCAATATACTTAAACCATTTGGTAATTTTAAAAGGCTTTTATACACATTTACAAAGACTCATCAAGAAATCTTCGAAACTACAAGAGCTACGAGTCTAAAACTTTGAATGGGTGTTCAATATACTTAAACCATTTGGTAATTTTAAAAGGCTTTATACACATTTACAGTGACTCATCAAGAAATCTTCGAAACTACAAGAGCTACGAGTCTAAAACTTTGAATGGGTGTTCAATATACTTAAACCATTTGGTAATTTTAAAAGGCTTTATACACATTTACAGTGACTCATCAAGAAATCTTCGAAACTACAAGAGCTACGAGTCTAAAACTTTGATTGGGTGTTCAATATACTTAAACCATTTGGTAATTTTAAAAGGCTTTATACACATTTACAAAGACTCATCAAGAAATCTTTGAAACTACAAGAGCTACGAGTCTAAAAGTTTGAATGGGTGTTCAATATACTTAAACCATTTGGTAATTTTATTAAAAGGCTTTATACACATTTACAAAGACTCATCAAGAAATTTTTGAAACTCCAAGAGCTACGAGTCTAAAACTTAGAATGGGTGTTCAATATACTTAAACCATCTGGTAATTTTAAAAGGCTTTATACACATTTACAAAGACTCATCAAGAAATCTCTGAAACTACAAGAGCTAGAAGTCTCAAATTTCGGATAGGTGTTTCTTTTAGGACGAAGGGAAGCACTACGAAAGGATTTTGAGAAATTCGACCTGGGATTTGTCCCAGGTCGAATTTCTCAAAATCCTTTCGTAATTTCTAATAAGTGCCGATAAAGTTGTTTCAGAGATTTCGTAATGAGTATTTTTCTATTTTAAATATCTGGAAATCATACTATAGGCGCTGTATTTTAGAAACATATTCGGTATCAACCCTACAAAACACAGTAACTATAGATCGATCACCTGGCTAGCGCGATGTGGTGACGTGTTTATGTTGTCCCCAAGTGTCCGAACCCCACCGATGTACCTTGTCTTGTGTAATCAATGACTTGCGAGCTTTATTGGACCTCGTGTGAATTAGTAGGTGAGGAACGTTTTAAGAACTGGTTCCTTATAAATGAACTACGGCCGGAATTACGTTATATTGATCATGTTATTTCCAATGAATGAATGTATCGTCATACCAAGTTTTATCAAAATTGTTCCAGTAGTTTTTGAGCCTATTCGTTACAAATAAACACAAAATCTTTTGTCTTTGTAATTTTAGTGTAGATGTCAAACCGAACAACATTAAATGTAATTAAAATCCCATTTCTTGAATAAACTGTTGACTTCGTAGAATAAATGATAACATTTTTTGACAAAAAAATTTATTAACTTATTATTGATAAACAAAATTTTAAAAAAATATGGGAACGCAATAAGTAACTGAACGTGATGTGATGTGATGAAAAGTGTGATGAATGTGATCAGATCAGCTATTTGCTAAGAACTGATCACTTAGAAACACCTTTTCATCACAAAACTTCTCAAAGTTTGTGCTTGCAAGGTCTAATTACATTAGTAGTAACTAGTAATTATTTTTGCAAACACCATTTTTAAATTACATCCGGTGTTAGTTCCTTATGTCCACTTAAACGGCTGAACCGATTTGTATGAAGTTTTTTGTGTATATTCGTTAGGTCTGAGAATCGAACAACATCATTTTTTTTTTGTAAATGGCAATACAATGTTTTCCCGAACAACTACTAAAATATAAAAATTAGTGTTACAAAGGACGGCCTTATCGCTTAAAGCGATATCTTCTTAACCTAGTCTACTATTCACAAACTAGTTTAACATTAAACGCGAAGCTGTTTCGAACAGTATCTAAGTCTCTCATCTCTGGTGAAAAGCTTAATCAACCTGCAGCATTTGAGCATAAAACACAATCACTACTTTGTCACAACAATAACTATAGTACAACCACGTTTGCTTCACAGCATTGTCCACACATCCCTTAGTTTTGAGGATTTTTCAAAGATATTTAATGCTTATTGATCATCTACATAAAAGGGGAAAGTTTTCTGCTATTATATAGCTTTTATCGCGGGCTTTGAACACGGCGACCGAATCAAGAAATTCCGTAACGAAAATAAAACCTAACACCCCCCACTTCGCCTACCATGTAGCTCGGCCGAGCGTTCGCTTAACGTGTATGTATATGGTACTGTACGAAGCTCGCACGAATAGCGTGCCACACGTATTTCTTTTTGTTTGTAACGAATAGGTTCCGTAATTACTGGATCGATTTTAATGAAACTGGCACATACTGACTAATTGGGTGTAACGTAGAATTTTCTCCTGATATTTCGACGGGATCGGGACCTACGATGAAACCATTTAACAAGTTTAATAAATTTAAAATTTTATTTTGATTAAACGTTAGACACAACTTAGGTGATTTTGCGGCTTCCACTGTATTTTTTTTTTGAAATATCGATGTTGTACAGAAAACTGATTACGACATGTTTTGTTTCAAAAATATAGCATACGTTTTGAACTTTACCGAGATATCGTGTTCCTACTATAAAGGGGGTGCCATTGGGACCAGTCAATCTGCATAGAAATGCGATGAACGAAGCTAGCGATGAAAAATGTTTTGTTACTAGAAAATACGCGGGAAATTCGCGGAAATTCCTCACTTCGGCAGATATTCCTGCATTTTTTGCGATGCCTCCGAGATAAATTGACATGATTGGAATGTTTGACAAACGGTAAAATATTAGAGGAAGTGTTTGAGGATGCTTTTATAAGGTTACGCGTATTGGTATACGGTTTCTTTTTGTTCTGTGGAATCAATTAAGAAAATGTTGTATAAGTATATAAACAAGGTTATTGAGTTTATATAAGAAAGCAGTTGAAGGCTATTTCTGTTCACCGTAACAATCAACTCACGTTCTATGTCGTTAGAAAATTTGAATTTTTTTCGAAAATTTCGAGGTTAGGAACTAAAATAGCTAATATTTTGTAGGGTATATTGCTATTGCAAAATGACGATATCACATTAACGTGAAATGCCATTAGTAGCAAAACGTCTAGATCTTAAAATGTTAGTTAAAATACACTGTTAGCAATTTAACCTTTATCCTACCTCATTTGGTCTTAATTTTTTCCACTTTATTTTAATTTTGATGTCACAAAACATACCTGAAACAAAAAAAAACAAAACCATTAATTTAAATAAAAAAAAACACAAAATATTTTACATAACAAAGAGTTTCGGTAAACATTAAAAACTATAACTTAACCATATTTAACTTAACCAAACAAAATTCCCATTGTTCCCAAAACCATAAAATCTAAGACATAACTAATTTTATTACCTTACAAACATTTCCCATTTGAAAAACCATAACCCATCATCAAAAAACCGAAAAAATGTCAAAAAAACAAACATATTTTTTTTTAAAGAAAAAAATCATTTAGAATAAATATTCCGAGTCATCAATATGGTAACATAATAAATATAATAAAATTATAACAAATGGTAATAGGTACATCATTTGACTGTTCCATGGTTTTTTACCACCCGCTGCGCAAGAGTCGTATTTTGAAACTCCCGCACACTTAAGACTTTTCTAACCGACTTTCCAAAACGGGGTGTCAATTCGTCGCCGCAACATATATAGATATAATACTAGTTGAGCTCCGCGGTTTCACCCGCATAGGTCTTGATCCCATGAGAATATCGTAAAGTCTATGCAGTGTTTTGGGACTTCAGCAACTTACGTTCTAAGTTTCATCGCAATCGGTCCAGCCGTTCTCGAGTAACAACTGTGTTCACCGATTACTCGAAGACGGCTCAACCGATAGAGTTAATTCTCTTCTTTTTTTGTTTGTAACGGTTCACGGATATGAGGTGAAAGTATACTTAGTTTAATCGAAATCCAGTAGTTTCAAAATCTGGCAGGTTTAGTAAGTATGACTATTATTGGTAAACACACTTATGAAGAAAGGGTACCGACTTTCTCTCCATACAAACGTAGTCGACAGTTTTCTCCCTGGATAATGACACTAGAACAAATATTTTTGTAGTATAAAAATTGTAACTGCCATAACCATGCCCCTATTTTTTAAGTCTTATTTTCTATGATAATTAGAATATGAAAAAAACCAAGACATAGGGGCATAGTCATGGCAGTTATAAGTTTAATGCAACAAAAATATTTGTGCTACTGTCATTATCCAGGGAGAAAACAGTCGACTACGTTTGTATGGAGAGAGAGCCGGGTACCTTTCCTCTTAAACATAATTTCAGCAATGTTTTTTTTATTAAGTATTAGTGTGTATCACTGTTGGTGTACCTAATTAAAACACTGCTTATTATAATAGGAAAACTGAGGTATTGTTATCATCGTCCGATTTATACTGATCGGCCGACAAAAGTCTGCAGTTTGCGAGAACTCTAAGGCCTTTTGGTCCCACAGTGATATTTTATACTTTATTGGTACAAACATATTGGTAGCTGTTGATTTTAAAATATTGTTTTAACATAAGATTTTTAAATGGAATTTAATACGAAAATCAATATAAATGAAATTAACGATAAAATTGATTGAAAAAAGTCTCAAAGTAATTTCAGTTTTATTTGTTATTAAATAGTAATTCTTAAGTAAACTGACCCTTTTGGCTATTAAAACTGAAGACTTTGAAATAGACCATTCTTACAAACAGTGGTCTAATTTTATAGTAGCGTCCCGCGGTTTTACCCGCGCTGAGTTTTTTGACCTTGTACTTGTATACAGGGTGTTTTCCGCCATTGGACCCTTTTTAATTGGGTCCTTTTTGCGTGAGGATGGAGTAGGCTTGCCCAGCACCTAGTACCCTCTCAGCTTAGTAAACCATGTCCAGAGGAGAGAACTTGTCAATACTTCTGGAGCCAACTAAGCCGCGGGTTTCATCACGATGTTTTCCTTCACCGTAAGAGTCAATCAGCGCGCATAAATGTTTCTTAAGAAAAATACATTAGTGCACGGCCGGCTGGGATTCGAACCCACGACATTCAGAATACAAGTCGAGGTATCTACCACTAAGCCAACACTGCTCGCTGTTTTTTGACCTTATAAATCGATGAACATCGGCATTTACAAAAAAGTGTGCCGTCATCGCTCACGTTCCGTTATTGACAAGGTAACCATAGCAACGTATTATTGTTGCTATCGTTACCATCAATGTTTTTATAGACGTTGTCACAAATTATCGTCCGTAAACTGACTTTACAGACAACCATTTTTTACAAGAACTAGTCTTGTAGTAGCTTGCTCGCCTAGAAAATACTTTAATTACTTCCAAGGATTTTGTGTATCCTCATACAAAGTTTAATAAAAATCGGTCTAGTAGTTTCGGAGCCTATTCATTACAAACAAAACATGTTTGGTCCGCGTATATTTTGTAGTGATCTCCTAACCTTTATTCTTAAATCTTCATAATTTGTCACAAGCAGATAATTTACGAAATTAAAAAGCAATTTATATTAAAAAAATTTATATTTCCAACATAATATCTGCTTAAAAACCATAAATAAATAATGGAAAAAACTTTGTTTCGAGTACGATGACATTTTCTTTTATGAATTTATTCATCAATTCTCTTTGATACGAATTTTTTAATATTCATACTTTTGAGGTTAATGCTTTCGACTTTAAAATAGCAACAATTTTTAATAAAGTAAATTTAAATTATTTGAAAATTAAATATAAGAAATACTTATATTGGTCGCCTTTAAAAAAGTTGTTTCAATACATATGCAAATGTAGTCCTTTTAAAAAAAACACAAGTCAAGTGCAATCGAACTCGAACTCAAGGGTTCCGTACTAATAAAAAAAAACAGTTGTAATGATAACTTTCTCTCTACTTTTCTCTCTTTTCTCGATTCTCTTTTTAATGGATAATTTACTCGCAGCAATATTGGAATAAAATATGTGTTACTCATTCAATGTACTTCCGGCTGTGCCGAAGATGCATCGCACAGCACACATAACACGTCACGATCTCACCTCCATATGTTGTCCCCCATGAATTTCTTGTGCCTTCTTCTTATTGGTCCTAACTTAGTTTTTAAGACGTTTCTATGTGGTCTTTGCAAAATGTATTATGCCTCCAAATAAATAACGAGCCACATGGTAGGCGGAGTGGAGGGTGTTAGATTTTAGTTTCGTTACGGAATTTCCGCGCCCAAAGCCCGCGATAAAAGCTATGCAATAGTTAAAAAAAATTGACTTTAACTTGACTTTGATATAAGACAAATGTATGGAAATAGAGGCACACGGACATGTCAAAAGATGCATCACTGTGATACATTGATGAAGTTTATCTAGGTGCTTTGGCTTGTGATTGGTCAACAGAAGAGCAGCGCGCTCTTTATAGTTAGCACCGCACTCCACTAGTATCTACTAGTGCGATGTTGATGTGCGATGCATCTTCAGCATAGCCGTAAGATTTAAAGATGGTATTTACATTTCATTTCTTGTGTAAAATGTAGGTCACAGAATTACATCATTGTGATGTTTGAACTAAATTTCATGGAATTTCAACCAATGATAGACGTGTCTAAAACAATTTTGTTTGATTTTAATTTTAATATTTAAGAAATCTTTTAAGAAGAAATTGTGCTCGGGTATTATGTATTTTCGTAGTTTGTAGCTAAAGCTAAAGAGTTTGTTAGTTTGAACGCGCTAATCTCAGGAACTACTGGTTAGAATAATAAGATTAGTTTTGTCCATTTTTCAGGATAGGCTACTTTTTATTTTGATATTTCCAAGGGATCGTGACTTACGCGGGTGAAACCTCGAGGCGCGCTATTGGTTAAATAAAACTGACAAACAGGCGGAAAATCGAGTGATCAAGGGTCCTATTTTACTCCTGAGGTACGCAACCCTAAAACGCCTAGTTTTTAATATCATACAGATAAAACTATGAAGTATACACTATTTTTCCTTCATAACCCAGATTCCTGCGAATAGAAAAAAACCGCAGCAACAAAAGCTATTAAGAAATAAAGGAGAATAAGAAAAATGGCAGTAATTTTGTTCAAAGAAGTGCAGTATCATGGGATAAACCGCTCTTCAAGAGGGGTACTTATTCTGTAATCCGGGATAGAAATTTACATCGCAAATATAACGTTTTATGGACTGAGCTCTAGCTGTCTACCCTTTACATTGAAATCAGACCACTGATATTCTATCGGCCGACGATTTCTTACAAATCGGCTAGCAAAATATCATTTTTTTTACTTTTTTTCTTTTTTTATCGCTGGTTGACCTAGCCGAGAATAAATGTTACGCGAAATCATGAAACGAATTACCGTAAGAATTTTACCTGTGGTACCATCTAATTACGAATCTCTCCCAATAATCAATTCTACTAATATTATAAATGTAAAAGTTTTTATGTGCGTGTTTGTTACTCCTTCACGCAAAAACTACTGGACAGATTGCGATGAAACTCGGTATGTAGATCTGGATTAACACATAGGCTAAGTTTTATCCCGATATTCCCGCGGAATCGAGACTTACGCGGGTGAAACCGCGGGGCGCAGCTAGTAATTTATATAAATCTCTTACACATATATAAAATAAAAAGGTATAGGGACTTCTTCCAAACGCGTGTCCCGCAACACGGTCATTTTATACAAGGTTTTATTTAGCTTCACCTGTCCCGATGTCTGTCATGGAATCTAGCAAATAAAATTTGATCCACTTCCCGGTTACCGATTGAGCTGAAATTTTGCAAACTTGTGTAAATCGCGTGACAATGCAAAAAATATGTTTTTATAAAGATTTTTTATAAGCTTTTTTTTCTCGTTTTTTTTCTTGTTTTTTTGTGAAAAGCTACCAAATTATGTTAGAAACCGAAGTGTAACATTAAATTGAAATTCGCTTATCTAGAATATATATTTCAATTACAAAATTATTTCCTTTGAAACTATCCCCAAAAACCAGCAAAATGCGAGTCGCACTTACGCAGGAAGGTTTCCGTTCCAATACATTCTGTTTTTAGTATTTGTTGCTATAGCGGCAACAGAAATACATCATCTATGTCGTCTATCTAGCTATCACGGTTCATGAGATACAGCCTAGTGACAGGCAGACAGTGAAGTCATGGTAATAGGGTTCCATTTTTACCCTTTGGATACGGAACCCTAAAAATGAAAAGAGTTGTTCATAAGCTATCGGCAGACTTTAAATCTTTCTTCTGTCTTCACTTTCAGTCTACATCGTACCCTTTATTCAGAGTGGCTGCGTGACGCGTGAATTCATCAATAAAAGGTCTGAGCTTTGAAGCGTATAAAGATACCTTTTAAATACCTATTTTTTTAATAAGTAAATGTATTAAAATTTGGAATCAACCCTGGAATCGTCCCACGTCGGCGGACAAGTTTGAAGTTTATTAAAATGATTTCTATCCTCTTACTCGTCTCAATATCTTCCAAACTCCAAATAAATAAAACAATTAAATATTGCAGGACATTCCACACATCGCCATATAGACCCAAGCTAAGTAGCTAGACTTTTGTTATGGGTGCTAGACAATGGATATACTACTAATATACTTTCCTTTTGTAAATACATACTTATAATACAATAGACAACCAGACCACAGACAAATATCTAAGCATAAATACTTGTCTGCGGCGGGAATCGAACCGGCAACCCTGTGTTTGGCAGTCCGGCATGGTGACCATTGTGCCAACTGGGTCGTCAAAATAATTACTATGAACCCATTTTTTTTAGTATGATAATAAAATAGTTCTCGGTATTTAATTAACAACAGTATGAGCTATCTTAGGAGGCGGGAACACAAAAACTGTAGGCTAACGCGCGACGTCTCAGTGCTCTGTTCACTTTATCGTATTTTTGTCTTTGATCGGGTGCTTTATTTCTGAATTAAATTTTCAATGCCTTTGATACTTGCGCTTAGTGTAAGATCAATAGATTTTTTCGATTGTAATTATTTTAAGGGATAACGCAGATAAAGGACCTTTTGCTGCCTTATATTAACTTCTTCAAGTTGGCCGTCTTCTTCTTCTCGTATAGTGGTGTGGCTCACCTATTGTTAGAGTTTTCAGATCGCCCTAAATCCTCTAACTTACCTAATGGTGGATTTCGTGTTTTTTGCGATTCTTTAATTTGAGAAGGTCAGGTGATTTATTGTGCAGATACCATCCTTCTTCCTATTATCGCCTTCCTTGTCTAACATGCACACGATGCAATCGGCTATCTTCGTTCATACATCGGCGTTGAACGATGCCCACCACAATTTTTTATTGTACTACGAATTAATGTCTAAGCTAAGACGCACGCGCCGTTCTGGTGACAAATTGATTTAAGTGTTACGTGATTTTTCATAAACTTCAGCGATATAATTGTTCCGCTACTTGTGATTACCGGCAAAGGACTTTAAAGGCGACCCGAAGAAGTACCAACTGGTAAGTGTGCATGTTCCCTACCTTCTCCCGTCGAGAAACACCCATTTTCATCGTCCATTTTTTTACTGGTATTTTGCAAGTAGATTTACTTCCGTATGTCTCGTTGAAGAATCGCAGAAAATACAGTCCACTTAATAATCTAGCCTAAAGATTTCAAATCTACCTAAAACCAGCACTTTAAAATAATTTCCCGCACCCAAAAAGTGTGGAGTTTATTAGGCGCCTCCACCTAACGACTGCTACTAGAGGAAGCAACCGGGACCAACGGCTTAACGTGTCTTCCGAAGCACGGATGGGCTCACGAAAACACATTTTTGCCACACTACTAATTGGTCACCCATCGAAGTAATGACCGCGCCAAGCGTCGTTTAACCTACACGACCGTCAACCACGAGCGAACGTCGCTTAGCTGTGAGCCTCCACAAAAAAGTTGGCCGTTATCGCGCATTGCGAAAGGGGTCTAGACGGAAAAAATTAAGACCAAAAGTTGTAACGACACTTTTTGAGTTTGTAAGCCGTGCGCCGCGTGTTTCTCTGTCTGTCTCTCTCTCTCATAGAAAACAATTACTAAAATTGAGCTTACTCATTAAGTTTATATTACATTATATATCTTGATAATAAAAAAATATAATTTTAACTTAAAGAAAATAAAATTTTATTACAATTCCTTCACTAATTAATCGAAAGGACCTTCGTTCCATCCGGGTGTCCCTTGATACCTCTCAAGATTTTTTAACTAACATGATTATTTTGACTACTTGAGTTGTTTACATGATTATTACCATGTTTTTGTCCCGTTTATCCTACTAATATTATAAATGTGAAAGTTTGTGTGTGCGTGTGTGTATGTGTGTGCGTGTGTGTTTGTTACTTCTTCACGCAAAAACCACTGGACCGATTGCGATGAAACTCGGTATCTAGATAGCTGGAGACCTAGATTAACACATAGGCTACTTTTTATCCCGTAATTCCCATGAAATCGGGACATACGCGGGTGAAACCGCGGGGCGCAGCTAGTAATATCTTAAATACCGAAAAGGCCTATTTTCTATCAACTTTTATTTTTCATTTCAGTATCGCATCCAGAATAACATCTGAAACGTTATCTATTCTTTTTATCTGCAAAAGGCTGGGGAAAGCGATACAAGTGAACGGAACCGGTCAAGTGCGAGTCGAGTAGGCGCAGCGAGGGTTCCGTATTTATCCAAAAAAAACCTAAATCCTACTAATATTATAAATGTGAAAGTTTGTGTGTGTGTGTATGTTTGTTACTCCTTCACGCAAAAACTACTGGACCGATTGCAATGAAACTCGGTGTCTAGATAGCTGGAGACCTGGATTAACACATAGGCTACTTTTTATCCCGATATTCCCACGGGATCGGGACTTACGTGGGTGAAACCGCGGGGCGCTGCTGGTAATTCTATAAAGGTAATTGCCAACCAAAATATATTTTACTTCGTAAAGTGACTGAACGAAAGGGGTCAATGAAATTTGAACTTATTAAATCACGTCCTGACCATTCTTAGGGGTGATTTAACAGTAAATAATTTTTTTTTTTATATTATAAATAAATATTGAAGGACATTTTTACACAACGCCGTCTAGTCTCAACCTAAGCAACTAGGCTTGTGTTATGGTGACCAGATACCGAATAGAACACTTTTAAGTCTTTTTTAAATATAAATAGCTTTATTATCAAGCTTTTTTAATACTCTCGATCCCGTGGGAATGTCGGAATAAAAAGCAGCCTATGACACTCCCAATGAATCAATGTATCCTCATACCAAGTTTCATCATAATCGGTTCAGTAGTTTCGTAGTCTAGTCAATTCAAACAAACAATCAAATGTTTCTTCTTTATAATCTTCTATATATTAATTATCTATACTTATATTATAAAGCTGAAGAGTTTGTTTGTTTGAACGCGCTAAGCTCAGGAACTACTGGTTCGAATTGAAAAATTATTTTTGTGTTGGATAGTCCATTTATCGAGGAAGGCTATAGGCTATTTATAGGCTACTTTTTATCCTGACATTCCCACGGGATCGGGAGTTACGCGGGTGAAACTGCGGAGCGCTGCTAGTTACTTATAAAATTATCGCGTCGCGATGTTTGTTACTAAACTCCTCCGAAACGGCTGAACCGATTTGTATAAAATTTTATATGCATACCTGGTAGGTCTGAAAATCGGCCAACATCAATTTTTTTTCTAGTTTTATTATATAGATATACGATTATAGATAGATAAGTATAGAATATTTTTATTGACTTTATTTCTCTTGAGGTGTGGAACCCAAATAATACAAGAAAGTAATAAGGGTTATTTTTTTACCTTTTGCGGCACGGAACTCTAAAAAGGGAATCGCGTATCTCAAACCGAAAGGTGTACCCAGTGTCAGTAGGTACAAGTGGTAATGACTCGGGGAATATTCCTTTGAAGTAAATAAATGTAATATTTTTACGTGGAAAATATTTGAAAGTTAAGAGAAGGTCAAGGTAAGTGAGTTTGGATCAATCATAGTCGGCAAGAAGTTTATATAACTAGTTGCGCCGTACGGTTTCACCCGTAATAATTTTCTACGCAATTTTTCATTCATAAAGAGTATCTTCCGACAGTAAGAAACACAACAAAAAATAATTAGCTATATCTGTTCAGCCGAGATTTGCACTAAGCACATTCAGAACACATTCAGCGACTCATTTTTATATCCTACAAATATTATAAATGTGAAAGTTTGTGTGTGCGTGTGTGTGTGTGTATGTGTGGGTGTGTGTGTTTGTTACTCCTTCACGCAAAAAATACTGGACCGATTGCGATGAAACTCGGTATGTAGATAGCTAGAGAGCTGGATTGACACATATGCTACTTTATATCCTAATATTCCTACGGGATCGGGACTTACGCGGGTAAAAACCGCGGGGCGCAGGTAGTTATAGAATAAAAAATACTCCCAAAATTATAAAATTATTACTGCGCACGGATTTACATGCCTAACTCAAGATTTTGTCGAAAACTTGGATAAAAGTAGCCGGTGTTGTTCGCAGGCGTTATCTGAATAAAATTAAAAAGAAAGCTTTTATATATTTTTTATAATCGCCGCAATAATTTTATCCAGGCATGCCATTCTTCTTCTAGGCGAGCATGCTACATCCTGGACCTCATCGTCGCTTCCAATCGCGTGAGATGAGGTCAAATGCAAGCCTATTTTGCGTGAAAATGATATCCGCAACTGACTGGGACAAGTAAGCAAGTAAGATATTAATTTCGACCGTAGTAGTCTTATGTTGCTTGGTTAAAGCAAAACTAAAAGACGAAGAAAATTTGAAATGATATAATTTGACACTGGCTATATGCTATAGATACAAACATGAAAAAAAGGTACGTTTTAGAAAATAGGTATCTACTTCAATACCGACGTTAATTAACACCAAAAACCTTTCACAAATTAAAAAAATACCATCGTAATTTATTCAAATACCTATCAAGTGACATAAATCAGTTGACTACAAGTAAACATCGGTTCCAATTAAAGGTTAATGCAGACAACAAACTTTTCGATCGGTTGATATTTAAAAACAAAAAAAATTAAGGTGAGATTAGTTATTTTATAAACTAACAACAAACAGAAAAAAACAAGTGATTGAGAAAGCAAAAAAAAACCTGAATTACAGTTCTCGAAATTCACGAGGGCGCTCGGCCTTTGTTTGCATGAGTGAACCTTCTGTATATGCGTCGTGTACACACACTAACGAACATGTATTGTGTATAATTTAATATTTAAGTGTGATTTTATGATGTTTTGTGTCATTTTGATATGAGGCATCGATTCATGGTGGACATACCAGACGTCCGCACTAAGCGTTATGCTTCGTCATTTCTTATTCGTACTACAAGGGAATGAAATCAGTTGCCTGCGTCTGTGTTTCCTGACGTGTACATTTGGGAGACTTCAAGTCGCGAGTGAATAGGTTTCTTCTAGGAAAGCGTGCTACATCCTAGGCCGCATCATCACCTACCACCTATCAGGCAGGTGTGAAAGTGGTCAAACCGGTAAAACCGGAAAATGGTAAAGTGGAATAATAATATTAGGTTAGGATTAAGATGTATCTGATCTGTGTTACCCCTAAACATCGGTTCCAATTAAGTAGAAACTGAGCACTGTGAAACCGATTACCTACTGTACTCACCGCAGATATATAGAGATAGAGAGATAGATTATATAAACAATCTAAGAGTAAATACCTATATATGTATGTAGGCAATGTTGCCAACTCTACGTGTTTGTCACAAGTGAAACAAAGTTCTCATTCTATAGAACTGTGACTGTGTAAAACGAAACGTCTCGTCTCACCAGCTCACCTTGTAGAAAAACTTAACCTAGTGAGCGGCTGGACCGATTTCGGTAATTCTTTTTTGTTGTGTTTTTTATTGTCAGAAGAAAGTTCTTATGAAAGAAAAAATTAAGAAAGTTGCACAGAAAATTATTACGCGGGTAAAACGCGCATATAATATACTTGTAGGTTTTAAATGCACCGTGAAAAATTAATCTGAAATAGAAAAGACTCGAAAGAAGCCAGGAGATTTTAGGTCTAAAATAAGTCAACTCCGAAACAGCCATTTCAATTCAAGTCAGGAACTGCGCAAACATACCACCAACCACAGCCACCGGTGGCCAGCCACTAACAGTTCACACGATTTTTCATACATTTTGTTGTGGCCACCACACCACCGACCACGTTGTGTGCGCCGCGTTTTAGCAAAATGTATGAAAAATCGTGTGAACTGCTAGTGGCTGGCCACCGGTGGCTGGTGGTCAAATTGCGCAATGCCTTAATCAATAGATCGAAATTAATAACCGATTTTGACCAAAAGTGGGGGTGGAATTTCCCCAAAATTATCACTTTGTTATACAGCGAAGGGCTTTAATACGAAAAGGGGTTGGTCTAGACGGCTAGGCGAACAACTATTGGAAATTCGAACATTTCGTTCGAAGTTTTAGTATGAAATTTAGATAGATAGATAAACACTTTATTTGTACAACACACAAAACATTGAAAATAACAAAAAGGACGAAAAAGCTTACTACAAAATTGTACAACCAGGCGACCTTATCGCTTAAAGCAATCTCTTCCAGGCAACCTTAGTAATTTCCATAAGTCATAGAACAAAAGTTGTTCGCCTAGACGTCTAGAACAACTCCCTTTCGTATTAAAACCCCTTCGCTGAAACACATGTATAAATACACAGTCGAATATTAATTAAGATCAAGATTACCTCTACCATAACACCCGATGTAACAATTTAGTTCAAGTTATGTAGATTCATAGATAACCTTATCTATCAGAACTATAATTGGGCAGGTTTAAACTATGAATAATTGATTACTTACCTTTAAAGTTTATTATATACTAGCTGTTGCCCGCGACTTCGTACGCGTGGTAATTTTGTTTTATATACTTCCTAATGAATTACTCTATCTATTAAAAAAAAAGATTTAAAGATCCTAGCCATTGCCCGCGACTTCGTACGCGTGGTAGTTTGGTTTTATATACTTCCTCTTGAATCACTCTATCAATTAAAAAAAACCGCATCAAAATCCGTTGCGTAGTTTCAAAGATCTTAGCATACATGGCCAGACAGCGGGAAGCGACTTTGTTTTATACTATTTAGTGACTAGCTGTGCCCCACGGTTTCACCCGCATAACTCCCGATTCGGGAAGACTGGTGCTAACCAATCTTTAAAAATAATAAAAGCATATAAGTATCCAATCCTTCCCCATCCTCTAAGCTATTCCGATTGTCATCTAAATCAGTTCAGTCGTTTGATCGTGAATATATACAAATAAACAAACTTTAGGGTTTATAATATTAGTTAGGATGTTTTTATACAGTTACTTGTAACAGGGCTTGGAGATAAATATCTTTGATGGATACTGTTCGCGAATAAATATTTTGATATAATGTTTTTTTTAATGAGATACGTAATTAAGATCAGAAGAGATTAAAATGAAGTGAGTTTCAAAACAAAACATTTTATTAAAATCAAATTTCTTTATTAATTTAGAATCATACAATTTGCATGGCAGCACATTGAAACGTCTTAAAAGTTAGGATGTGTGCCCTCGGATCGCGCCCACCAATGAGAAGTAGGCACAAGGAACTCATGGCGTTTATTCTTTTTTGTGATCATGCTCACAAAGGTCAAGATACCAAATATTTTTGAAGATATATTTGAAATGGAGCAATTAAAGTCATGTCCTTATCATTAAGGTCCGCCGAAGTATCATAATACGACTAACCGCACAGTTTCTGCTTTATAACATTTGAACCTGTTAATGGACATGTCATATACATCTCTTGGTAACTTATTATAATAGCGAATACACGTTCTATGAAACAATATTTTCCGGAGTCTACTACCGGGCACGGATCATTTTTAAATACATTGTCAAAACCGCATAGATTCATCTTAAATAATATTTACTTTGTAAAATAAATATCAACAAAACAAAACCAAAAGACACCCTAAAAATAACTCGCTTAAATCTGGTAGGTCATCAGAATTCCTTCTACCCACCCAAAGAACCCCTTATAAAAATTGACTCGATGAAGAACACTCAAAAACCTTTCAATTACCGAAAAAAAAGAAAAGAAATAATTCAATATAAATTCAATAAATAGCACTTATTCCAATACATTGATCCAGAATCCAGAAGGATAGAGATGAAATAGATTAGAGAGTCCATCGGACCATCTAATACTAAAAACTATATAAAAAAACTATTTTTGAAGTTTAAATGTCATAAGCGTAAAATGTGTCATTAATACGTCATTATTTGTAACGGGTGTTGCTAATCCAATCACTTTAGGTTAT
Source organism: Idaea straminata (assembly GCA_951213275.1). Classification (NCBI taxonomy): domain Eukaryota; kingdom Metazoa; phylum Arthropoda; class Insecta; order Lepidoptera; family Geometridae; genus Idaea; species Idaea straminata. The sequence continues at coordinate 7,504,226 of OX577870.1, forward strand.
TTAGTTAATTTGATATAAAAGTTTAAACAAGACGTCTTAATGGTGAATGTCAGTATGTCCCTGATACAAAACAAGCATTTTTTTTAATCATCTCTGAAAATACTGTACCGATTTCTGATGAAATTCGGATACATTGAATTCTTTAAACTTTTTTAACGTAAGTCCCAACCCCCAAATTCTTACGGGATCGGGACTTACGCGGGTAATACCGCGGGTTTACTCGTACCTTAGTTACTAAAAATCATAACACACATTAACTCCTTAATAAAAATATAAAAAAACATAGCATCTTCTTTTAGGTAATAACTTTGATTTAAAATTGAGTCAAATATAATATAAGTTTTTTTGTATAATTGACACATAGTTTTAAAAATCCTAAAGAACTGCTCCAATGAATCTATTTTACTATATATTGAATTTCTATGGTCAGGAGTTAAAATAAACCGAATAACCGCGAAAGGTCTAAGACAAAGCTCCTTTACGAGGCTTTACGGGCTCCGCAGACTAGGATTTTAACGATCGAGCGATTAAAAACAACAGTCATTCTCTATGGGTTTGTAAAAGATTTATAATAATTGCCCCAATGAATACTCAATTCGCTTATATTTTTGGATCGCTTGATAGATGGCGGGCTATATAGCCAACGCTGTCAAGATATTTTAGTTCTATTTTATCCGGTCAGGGAAGGCATAGACTGCTGAGTTGAGCGCATACAGCCTCATCTTTACAAACTTCGTCGATTTTTGAATGGTCATAGACATCCGCTTTTTCGATTTCGATTTTCGATTTGTTTCGTCTTTTGTTTCTATTTCGATCATCCTTCGTTTCCAGTTCGATCATCTTTTGTTTCCATCGAAGTCGAAACTTTCGACCTGAGATTGATGACGAAAACTTTAGTTTAAACTACCCTAAAAAGGTTTAGACGAAATTGAAGCTTAGACCTGCATTTAGGACGACATCAGCTTTAAGCCATCTGCTGCTTAGACGAGTTGCTATCTTAGACGACCTGAGTTTGCGACATCATATAGCCTTCATCCTGCGTAGATCAAACCTCTATATCCAAGTGTTTCAGCCAGCTTCCGGCGGCAGTTGTGAATTTATGAACTTCCGACATTCCACCGGGACGAAGTGGGCAGGTGATCCGCAATCGCACTATGATGAGTTTTCCCGTGTTTTGAGTATGCGACGATTCAATACTAACTCTTTCTTTCCCTTAATTGATATACATTGCTGATATGCTGCTATCTATTTTTAGTAACCCTAATTACTTGTAGGCCGATGAAATACGTTTCCCGTCCGGATAACACTTTTAATTTGCAAAAGCCATCGAAATACGCCCTTGAACTTTACGAGTGTTTCTCAATTTTCCGGATTTACGAGTGATTTTTGCAAATACGAGGTATTTTGAGGTGTTTGAAGGACTGATGACTGCTTGATCAATGACTGACGAGGAAGACTGAAGTGGGTCGTGATATTGAAGTGCCTAACGCCTGAAGAGTTATTGATACAAATCCCTGACACAAAATACACATTCCTCAAGGTTCCAAATATCATTTTGATTGGGTATTAAATGGGGCTAGTTCGAAGGTAGAAATATTTATGAAAGAAAATTCGAGAAAAACGTTAAAAGAATTAAAATTATTGTCGATGTACTTTTTTTTAAGAATTGCAATTTTCATAATTTGCTAAAAGCTAAACCAATTGTGTTGTCAAAGCAAAATAACTTTTCAAACGAAACAATTTACAGAAAGAATTTACAGCTTTTAAAAAATCTACTTTTATGAACAAATATGTTTTAGAGCTTGAATACACAGACTGCTGAAACTGCAGACCGACTGCAGAGTAGCTGCAGTCCATGCAGTCGATGACGCTAGTCTAAGATCTCGATGGTTCTATTTCCTGACGCGCATACGTTTCGCTTTGGTCGTTCCTAATTCGCATTAGTGGATAGCGGAATCAGTAGCCTGAGTCTGTAATTCCTGACGTGTACAATATAGGGGCCTCAAAACACGAGTACGTGTGTATTTTCAAGTTATTAATTCAAGGTGGGAAAACCTAGAAACCCACACTAAGCGTTTTGCATCGTCATTTCTTATTCGCACAGCAAGGGAATGGAATTAGTTGCCTGCGTCTGTGTTTCCTAACTTTCACAATTTGGAGGTCTATGAGTCACGGATGAACAAGTATCTTCTGGGAAAGAGTGGTACATCTTAGACCGCATCGTCACCTATCATCAGGCGTGATAGTGGTCAAATGCTGACCTATTATTTCTAAAAAAGCGAGTTTGTAAATATCAATGACAATGGAATGTATGCAGACCCCGGTCATTTTGCAGTCAGTGCAGTCTTTGCCATTCGTCTGTAGATCCACCGTTGAAATATGTAACACGAAAACCTTTGCACTTCTAACAACTCAATCCTTCAACCAGAACATGACTAGTTAATAACTGAAAATTACCGGGTAAGTTGAAATGTATTTGTTAGGCAGCCATGTTTGTTTAGCTAAGTAGTAACCATAGAAGTAATAAGTAGGTATTACAGTACCATATCATCATAAAGTTTTTTTTTTCGCATATGATAGGTTAGCGTTTGACCACTATCACAACTGCCTGACGGTAAGTGACGATGCGGTCTAAGATGTAGAAAGGTTTTCTAGAAGATACAAGCCCCCTTAAGCAAGATTGTTTTCTATTAGCGGAATCGTCAATCGATAGACTTTTTTATTTTTATTTTTTGTATGAAATTGACACAAGCCAACGAAAAGTCACGTAGTCTTATAGTTAGATAAAAAAATGGTTGATAAGTTCCATCTTTTGCTAATTTTATACAATGTTGTATGTCAATTTCATACAATTAAATCTAATCTATCGATTGGCGATATCGCTAATAGAAAGCAATCTTGTCTAAGGGGGCTGTTCACTTGCGACTTGAAAACCCCCAAATTATATGTCAGGAAAGACAGAAGCAGGCAAGTGATTCCATTTCATTGCCATTCCATTTTGACGACCCAGTTGGCACAATGGTCACCATACCGGCCAAACACAGGGTTGCGGGTTCGATTCCCGCCTCAGACAAGTATTTATGCTTAGATATTTTTCTGTGGTCTGGTTGTTTCTATGTATTATAAGTATATATTTACAAAAGAAAAGTATATAAGTAGTATATCCGTTGTCTAGCACCCATAATACAAGTCTAGTTACTTAGATTGGGGCTAGATGGCGATGTGTGGAATGTCCTGCAGTCCTGTACATATAAAGAATGACGAAGCAAAATGTTTGATACGGGTGTCTGGGGGATTTCCATCTTGAATTGATGTCGCATAACTCGCATATCAGTTTACGTGTATGACGAAACAATGGAGATGGCAAAATTAGGTCGTGAAGTTCTTTTGCACCCTATTAATTTCATAGTAAAACTATACATACTATTATACAATAATGTATGATTTAGATGTTTTCAACAAATACTAAAAGAATCGGAAACGGGAAATAAATTATAATTATTTTATTTTATATTATAGAAAAATTCAGAATTTTTGGCAATTATTTACATATTATTCGGATAATTTTATTCATTCAGTGTAGCTACGGTTTTGTACCACTGACCTTTACTCTCGAAGGTGTTTCGAGGGTTCTGGTCGATGGAGACTTGTCCGTTAACGATCCTTATTCATCAAATCTAAAAGGCGCTGGTCAGTTTCCACCTCAGACGATGTGTCGAAGGTAAGGAGACCGAAGGCTAGCCAATACAAGAATATATCGAACTTGATACGCAGTCCAATATTACGAAGATCAAGACAAAGGTCCACACGTGATGCGCGGCGCGGAGCTACAACGATGTGCTCGCTCGAAGGTAGTTAGACGAAGACTGTCGGTCGTGGTACGTTCATTATTCAAACGGGATAAATGTTTGAAATCTACCCACAAGTTGTGTTTTCTTTCAAAGACCTACCCTCAACTATAGATAAAAAATAATCGAACGAATATACTCTGTTCCTCTATGAAACATTAATAAACAATTCAATTTCTAATACCTAGAGATTTCTGATTTAAACACATCCAACATTTTTAGTAATATTACAATCAAAATTGTAATAAAAAGAACTACAATAGGTTTATTATAAAATATTCGCTACCGACTTATTTACCTAGCAATTTCATAATCGCTAATTATACACCACACGGATTCATAAAAGAAATTCTTTTCACTCGAATTTCAACATTAAATTCAAAGCGAAATGATTCAAATTATTCCGAATTCATTTTCTATAGAGAAACGAATATTTGAGGGATGTTCAGATGCAACTATTTGTGAAGTTTAAAACAACTTAATGCGTGCTTTGTAACAAGGAACTTTAAGCTCTATTTCAGGCGAAAGGAGTCGAATTTTGAGTGATATTTGTAGTGGATTTAAGGGTGGGTTTTCGTGTAGAAAATATGCCTTTGGGATATGCATTCGTATTCATCCAATGTTTGCGATATCCGCCCTTTTTTGAACACCAGATGTCTGTGAGGACCTCCATTGTGAGCGGACACGTATGAGTGCCCAATTATATTGTTAATTTACAAAATATATGCCTTGAAATTTAACACGGTCGAGCGAATAATAAGCCATTATGAAGCACAAAAGTTTGCACGACTAGTGTTGAGTTACGTTTAATGTTTTGCGATGGAATTGACACAAAAGGTGTTGGATATTCACTTGGGTTTATGGACCATAGTCACATGATTCGCATACCTACGTGATTTGATTTAAAACACGCTGGTCCATAATATATATTCTATACTGCATACTCGTCAAACCTTCGAATTTTATTCATCAAGTTTTGATAACCTTGATCTTCTGAAGACCCATGTCGCGTTTGACGAACACGAGTTGCGGGTTCCGCTTCAATATGTAAGGACAGATATATTTTTTTCTTACCTGGGTGTTTCTGTAGTAAATACCTATGTATTTACAAATTATAAGTACGTACTTATTCCATCCATTGTCTGATCCCTATAACACAAGTCTTGTTTATACAAAATAATAATAATAAATATTACAGGACATTCCACACATCGCCATCTAGCCCCAAGCTAAGTAACTAGACTTGTGTTATGGGTGCTAGACAACGGATATACTACATAAACACTTTTCTTTTGTAAATATATACTTATAATACATAGAAACAACCAGACCACAGACAAATATCTAAGCATAAATACTTGTCTGAGGCGGGAATCGAACCCGCAACCCTGTGTTTGGCAGTCCGGCATGGTGACCATTGTGCCAACTGGGTCGCCAAAAAAAAAATGGAATAGAATCAAGTTATTTTGTGTGTTTAGTAAATTAAGGCTCACATTATGAGGTTTATAATTTAAAAAACAAACTAGTTGTTTAGAACGGAGCTAGATGGCGCTGTGTGAAACGTCCTAAATTTTAATTCATTTTATAGGTGGCGAAATGCACTTATGTCTTGGTATCATTCAAGTGTTATTATAATTGTCCCTTCATAACCCTATGAGTTTCTTGTGCCTTCTTCTCATTGGTTCCGAAGGCACACATCCTAACTTAGTTTTTAAGACGTTTTCAAGTGGTCCATGTACAATTGTATTAAGCATCCAAAGAAATAAAAAAATTGACTTTGTTTTTCCTCAAAGTTTTAACGCTTTAACGTAGGTCTAGCAATCATCGACTCACGATCAGTTCTTAAAAGATTCGCACATTTCAATGCTAATAAAATATTCGTGTTAGCTTTTACGGGTTTCGTAAACAAAGTTAGTAATTCGATACGTTGTTTTATCGAATTCAGATTACCAATACATACCTTATTCGAAAGATTTTGATTATCTTAATTTTATTGCTATTGTAAATTCGAAACGATTATGTTTTGGTTTCTAACAATTTTATTATGTTAATGTATTTGACAAGTTTTTTGGTCACGAATAGTGATTTTATCGATTTTTCGGCTGGGCTCTCGGCCGAAGCGCCGAATATTCGGTTACAATTAGTACATTCCGCGGGTAACAGGTTCTGATCCTTACAACGGTGAATACTAAATCCAAAAAATAGTATTCAAGCGTAGCAGAATTAGCCTCGATTTATTTATGATCTCCCGGTACCTTCCAGTAATAGTGAGCGGCAGGAATCCTATCTATTAATATTAAAAATGTGAAAGTTTGTGGGTATGTTTGTTACTCCTTCACGCAAAAACTACTGTACAGATTGCGATGAAACTAGGTATCTAGATAGCTGGAGACCTGGATTAACACATAGGCTACTTTTTAAAGATATTCCCACGGGATCGGGACTTACGCAGGTGGAATCACGAGGCGCAACTAGTAATTCATAAAGAAAAGCGCAATTGCTTTCATCAAAGGTTAGAATTTATCATAACTGTACCTACTTCTGCTTGTACTTTTATTCGGGCTGTTTTCCGAATCTTTAGTTGAGTTCTTTTTGTTTGAAGATGCAGTAGGCCTTAGTCGACCGACCGTTTTTTTTGTGAGTAATGATATGCTTCATTTTTTATGATTTGGTATTTGACCGAATATACGCAATATTCAGCCGAATACCGAATAGTTACCGAAAATTCCTGTCATCACTAGCTTTTTTTATGGAAGATTGTTATAGTAAAATCATTTAAATGGTTAGTTATGTTGTAAGTAAAAGCCATTTAATTCGCTATAATAGTTATATTATCTACTTGTCTTTTGAATTAATTTTTAATAACATTGCTACGCCATCTAGCCCCAAATTAAGGAAACTCATAACTACCGAACGGATTTACCTATGCTGCGTGCGAAGCCGTGGCGGGTCTCAAGTCTAAGATTTGATTGTTTGTTTGTTTGCATGGAATAGGCTCTGAAACTAGACTGATTTTGATGAAACTCGGTAAGAAGATACATTGATTCATTGGGAGTGTTTTTTGTGTTTTTATTCCGATATTCCAACGGGATCGGCAGTTAAACGGGTGAAACCGCGGAGCGCTGCTAGTTTACAATAATTATTATGACAATTGATGATACGTGACGAAAAACGGGATATCCGAATCGTGACCATCGGGCCACTAGACAATTATTTTATAGGTGGGAAATCAAATATTTTATGTTATGTAAGTCGCATGAGAAATAGCGGTCTATATGCCTTTTATAAAAAAACTCTTTTAAATGGGTTTGTGGCGACACTTCACATTGCCACCAACAGATGAAGCCACTAAGCCGATCGGAGATCCTAGATCGCGCAAGTGAAGTTTTTCTGAAGATAAGCTCATATATAAGTTCCAACGAAACATCGTTGGGCCGCGGCCTACCGGGTATAACACCTGCCCGGTGGAAGATCTTCGCTTTGGAGGTACACACCACCAACTACCTCCAAAGGTTTTTAGTTTGGTTTTTGATTCTTAAGTGACTTTAAAGTTTATTATACTGTGTGTCGGGATTTCGGGATAGGGATAAAAGAAGCCTATGGTTTGTTTTTGGACTCCAGCAGGCTCCAAGTCTCCAAGTATCTAAATAAATAAATATTGCAGGACATTACACACATCGCCATCTAGCCCCAAGCTAAGTAACTAGACTTGTGTTATGGGTGCTAGACAACGGAAATACTACTTATATACTTTTGTTTTGTAAATATATACTTATAATACATAGATACAACTTATGAAAACTATTGAACAAATACATTCCAAACTTTATCAAAATCGATACGTATTGTATGAAAAATTTCCTCTGTTGAAATTTTAATTTCTCTACTCTAGCTCGAAATAATTCTCCGAACAACCCAGCGGTCACAAACAAAATGTGAGTACTTACAAATCATCGTTTGTTTTCATATTCGTCCCTCGAGTGTCTGCTATGTCCATAGTAAATCCTTCTAGGTTTAGATTGACGATACGTAAACAACAACACGACAGAACGTTTTTCGATGTATTACTTACTAGCTTTTGCCCGCGACTTCATCCGCGTAAAAGTCAAAAATGGACCAATTATGATTCCTTGGTTCATTTTCATCCTGTATATATAGAAATCATTCTATAGCCGCTGTATTTATAAATATACTAGGTGTTGCCAGCAATCGTTCGCGTAGAAGTCGTAAATGGTTCTAATAGGATTGTACCAAGGAATCACGTTGTCCCATACAAACTTTTCCCCCCTTTTTCACCCCCTTAGGAGTAACATTTTGATAAATCCTTTCTCATCGGATGCCTACGTCATACAAAGAATACACCTTCCAAGTTTCATGTCACTACGATAAGCGGTTTAGGCTGTGCGTTGATCCGTCAGTCAGTCAGTCATTCAGGACAAAGAATTTTATATGTATAGAAAAGCGTTTTATATGTATAGATAGCTCTTGCCCGCGACTTCGTCCGCGTTGAAATCGAAAACGGACCAAGGATTCACGTTGTCCCATATAAACTTTGCCCCCCCCTCCCCCTTTTCACCTCCTTAGAGGTAGAATGTCGGAAAATCCTCCACTATACCACTCTCTCAGCTTAGTCGAAGCTCGCACGATGCAATAGCTTTACCGCGGCAGTCCCCGAGGGCCACACGTTTTTATTTTTTCCTTAGGTTGCCTGGAACAGATCGCTTTTAGCGATGAGACCGCCCATTGTGCCATATTGTTAGGTTTAATATTGTTTTTGTAACAGGAGTTTTTGTTAGAATTAAGGTTTAATGTGATACAATAAAGAGTTTATCTATTTATCTATCCTTAGAAATATCCATTAGTGATATCTAGCGCTAGGCCAACATCACTACAACAAAAACGTTAATTCATACGAAACCAATAGCAAATTAACAAACAATAATTTGAAACTTATTCGGATTAAACACAAGCCGCAAATTTGATTTCATAATTGCAAACAAATTATTCAAATCGACCGTTAATACTATGATCAACACACTTGAATTTATTTTATAAAAACATTATTTTTTTAATGGATGTAGATTTTTAGAGTTTCGTACCCAAAGGGTAAAAATATAAATAAATAAATATAAATATTGCAGGACATTCCACACATCGCAATCTAGCCCCAAGCTAAGTAACTAGACTTGTGTTATGGGTGCTAGACAACGGATATACTACTTAGATACTTTTTTTGTAAATATATACTTATAAGTCTTATAATACATAGAAACAACCAGACCACAGACTAATATCTAAGCATAAATACTTATTTGAGGCGGGAATCGAACCCGCGACCCTGTGTTGGCAGTCCGGCATGGTGACCAATGTGCCAACTGGGTCGTCAAACGGGACCCTTTTACTTAGACTCCACTGTCTGTCACTGTATCTCATGAACTACGGTTACTAGACAGTTGAAATTTTCATAGATGATGTATTTCTGTTGCCGCTATAACAACAAATAATAAAAACCGAATATGGTACGGAACCCTTCGTGCGCGAGTACAACTCGCACTTGGCCGGTTTTTTAACGTAGCAATGACTGAATTTTTCTCCGGTTTTGGAATGGACTATATCATTTCGAAACATCAAAAACCCAAAACACTGAAAACTCATTCTTAAGAGGATAGCTTTCCTTTTTGAACGTAGCAAAGATCTAATTTCGCTCCGATTTTGGAATAGACTAAGTATATAATTTCGAATCATCAAAACCAGGGGCAGATATAGGTTTTATGTAACAAAAATATTTGCTCTAGTGTCATTATCCAGGGAGGAAACAGTCAACTACGTTTGTATGGAGAGAGCGCCGGTACCATATCACCTTAAAGGTAAGGATATTTTTCGTTTTTAAAAAAATGAAGAAAGAGAGAAACGAAACACTTATTTGGAAAAGCACACGACCCAAGACATTTAGAAAAGTAGTAACAAACATAGCAACAACATAGCAATGATAATTTCTCTCCGGTTTTGGAAAATACTATCATTTCGAATCATCAAAAACCCTAAACACTGATTGACTATTCATCAAAGACCCGGCACAAAGGAATGAGACCACAAAATAGCGCAAAATATGGCTTTAGCGCTGAATGCGTGTTCGATTTGTCGCATATTTAGTTCGCGGTGGTACTACGGGTCGATGCGGTTGGACTTGCGGGACAATTCCGGATCCGATGCCAATGACTGCGCCGTGATGACGCTTGCTGTCAGCTGCTACGTTTAATTACGTTTAGTTGCGGGAGAAATTTGAAAAACACAATGTCGTAAATCAAATGAAATTAAAGGCATTAATTTGAAATTCATTTCGGAGTTCCATACATCCATAAAGTTCCATAAAGAAGTAAACTATCACTTGTTTTAATCCTAATATATTTATTCACATTAAATCAATACATTAAAAATACATTTAAATCAATTAATAAAATAGAAAATCAAATCAGTAAATTAAATCATCAATTAATTATCAAATGTCAAATTTTTCTATTAGTCTGAAAAAATAATTAATAATTATTGTTTTAATAAAAATGTAGCTTTCAGATACCTATTATCCTTCCGGACCAATGGCTCAACTTCTACGCCCAAGTGCTTGTGCCGTGGATACTTTTGAGACACAACTGATTGCTCCGATAGGGGGAAAAAAATGAACCTATGGCCTAACTGACAAAACTGGACGCAAAGCACAGTACATTGGCAAACTTAAAACATAAAACTAAACCCTTAAAAAAACATCCGCTAAGATTTTGAAAATTCTAAGCGGACGAAATCACGGGCAAAAGCTAGTCTAGCACTACTAAATACCAGTAACTTGCACACAGTAAACAAAGCATAGTGATTTCGAATCGCAACCCGAGAGCAATATTGTCCACAACACGATTGAGTATTGTTTGGACGCTAATGAGATTTGTGGAGGCAACACGAACACAAGGAACACTCTTGTGTTTATGTGCCCTTAGTAATTTGATACACATTACCTACGTTTGTTTGAAAATTGTGCAAAAAATGTGGAATTTGTTTGAGAGTTGGATATTTGTGTTCATTTATAATGTACTAGCAATGCATTGCGGCTTTACCCGTGTCATTCCTGATCTCCTGTGAGAGTCTCGGGATTAAAAGTAGCCTCATACCAAGATTCATCAAGATTGGTCCAGTAGTTTCGAAGACTTTTCGTTACAAACAAACAAAAAAAATCTCTTAATAATATTATAGATGGGTAGATATTAGATTAAAGATGGATATATATATATTATAGATAGATATAGATAAGTGTAGACTTATTTATCTATACTTATAATAAGGGATGAAATAGGAGGATAAAGTATGTACTTGGAAGAAAATTAATTTTAAATTTAAATGTTAAGACAACATGTCAACTAATATTATAAATGTGTAAGTAAGTCTGTCTGTCTATCTCATGACACCTAGTTACAGACACATGGTGCAATAAAAAAAATTTAGCGACTAAACAAAAGACAATCTGAAACTTTGAGGTTAAAATGGCGCTGCTCTGTAAAAAATACACAATTTATTTAGTTGAACTCCTTACATCTTCAAATCCAAATGACCATAAGAATTTGGCTACACATCCCAAAAAATCAACGAAACAGCAAATAGGTCAGGACCATAAGATCTTCATGACCCCATTCTCCAGAATCGTCTCCATCACGAAGATACAAATATGACCCTTATTAAATAAATCCCTTGTTCCTTCTACGACCCGTAAAATAAAGAAAATCTTAAGTCACTATTCAATATAGCTCTGTCCCTCCTTGTCCCGGACCATAAAAATAACGTTTCCGTCGTGATGTGCTTTCGCACTCGGAATTGCTCGCTTTTACGACATTTTCTAGGATTTATTCAATATATTTTACGGTTTAGTTTAGAAAAATTAGTTTTTATTGACAGGATGTGAAGGTCTATAAAGTTAAGACGTGGAATTTTATTTTTAAAGGATTACTTTTATACCCTTCAGCTAAACGGTTATCGCACAAGTAGATACGCGCAGTGCTGTGTGAGCGAGACGGGACGCGGTGACCTTGATTTGACCAATCACGAACCAGCCCCTTAGACAAGACTACTTTCTATTAGCGATATCGCCAATCGACAGATAAAGCATTGTATGAAATTGAAATAACATGGAGCTTGTCTACCATTTTCTTTAACGCAAGATCACGTGACTTTTCGTTTTCTTATGTGAATTTCATACAAAAATAAACAAAAAAAATCTAGCGATTGGCGATATCGCTAATAGATAGAAACCTTGTCTAAGGGGGCAGAGCACATAGATGTATCACTTCATCGAGGCATCGCGCGACATCTGCTTTTGTCATTTTCCATACATTTGTTTAACATGGAGGTGACATCAATGCGTGACTATGCTATGTGTGATGTGTGTTCGTACCCAGTCAGGACTCGCGTTTTACGAGGCAATCATACTTGATAGAAGCGGTGTAGATGCGCGCGCGCCCGTAAAGTTAATGACTGCAAAAGAGCACGCAATATAGACTCTTCTATGTTCTATTGTTTTTTGAGAACCGAGTCGCGAACGCAAGAAGAGTCATGATAAGTTTAGGTACAAATCATCCTATCATTTTATAAACTTTTATTTATTTATTTTATTTTACTAATATTATAAAGAGGAAAGATTTTTATGGTTATAACGAATAGGCTCCGAAACTACTGAAATTTTGATGAAACTTGGTATGAGAATATATTGATGCATTCTCCACAATTTTATACAAATTACTTTTTTAAGCTAAATTTTGAAAAAATAGGTTAAGGCGCTCTTCCAGTACCGTGTGTAGGTATTCACATTACCTTAGCCCCGCTCTCAAAGACGTAGCGTGCTGCGTGCGAACTGTTATATTTGATCGATATGCAAAACATTTTAGCATTATTATCCACAAATATAGTTCCTAGAGGTCAAAACCTATAATTTGATTCATTTTTAGAAACAAACGTTAACTATTTTTGAATAAAACCCGATAAACGATATAATAATTCTCTGTTTTCTAAAGTTTTTTTTTTATCGAACTAAGTTGTTCACATCGTGTTTTCAACCACAATAAACAAAAATATGGTTATTAAACTACAATATCCATTTATATGTAAATAACAAAAAAAGAGTATTTGATTTCTTAGAGTTGCTTAAAACAAAAGTCGATTTTGGTAGATTTATTAGCACCGGCCCTTAAGGTTAAAATTGTGGAGAAAGCAAATAAAAATTATTTTTATTATATTGGGAATAACACATGCTTATTTTTATCCCGATGTTCCCACGAGATCGGGATAGTTACACCTGTGAAACCGAAGAGCGCTGCTAGTGATAAAAAAAGAAATATTGACCCAAATAACACTGAAAGAAAACGAAGTAAAAATCCACTGAAAGAAGTAATAAAAAAGAATATACTTGTAACAGACGTAATATTCTCATTAAGTCTCTCCCTAAAAGACCTAAAGCCGACAAAATCCCTAAAAAAACACAACTTCCCGCCAAAAAACATCAACATTTAATACCGCAAGACAAACGAAACATCGTGAAACTTTTCTCATATGTAAAATATATAAAAGTTGTTATCTAAAGGCGGCTAGGGGCATGTGACATTGTGTGGAAAATGAAAACTAAATAAAAATGGGCCGGGCGTCCTCAAATATTGGCTTCGTAGCATCTGCTATCAAAACTTTACTCTATCCTTGGGTTTGGAGATAAATTAAAATGGATCTGGTACTTTTAGCTATAACATTAATTTGGGAAGCAATCGTGTAGGCTGATTCTATTTAATGGAGTCGCCTGTCCTTAAAGGCTTGAAGGCTGGGTGCTTATTCTCAGATGCTCATAGGACATCAAAGTGTAAAGAGCTGGGTGATATCACCCATGGCCCTTAAGTGGCCCCTGAATTGACCAGTAGAAATTGAGATCTAAAATCTGGGTGGGGGGTTAAAATATATAAATACGTGACGAATTAATTTCGTACCGCCTAAACAAGGAGATGGTTCTCATTTTCGAGAGTCGGTTCAAAAATAGGTTATATTAAAAAATGATTACTCCAGAGGCATTGTTAAGGAAGAAAATAGAGCCTTTAAAAGTAATATTCATGTGGGAGGAGGCTTAAAATGCAAGAACAAAAAACGTAAACCACATCAAATAAATTCCTAACTCCTCTATATTTCGATTGTTTCGCATATCCATGACGTTTTTTTGTTCATTTCTTTCATAACGCAGATCGTTCGGCAATGTACAAATGTTTTTGTAACATTTCCAATAGTAAACGATAAACTTTTACTATTTTTGAACTGAAGTATCGAAAATTCTTGCTTTTTCCTAGTGGAATGAAATAAAATTTCAAAAACTAGTTTTTGAAAAGGTTTCTTTCGGCGGAATTTCGGAACTTTTAATTTGGTTTAAAATAGTTAAGTTTGGTAGTTTAGGTACAGCAAACATGACGTCACAAGTCAAAAGTCAAACGTCAAAATCAAACTATCAATTAGTAAATAGCGTTTGACCATTATCTCACGCGCCCCTAGAAGATACCTATACGCTCATGACTCATAGACCCCCAAATACGGGGACTTTCGAGGGACGCGAGTGAAGGTAGGATGACGGAAGTGGAATAATTATTCCGACCCGTCCTAAGTTTGTGGCTGCATCGACCTACGTATCGGAACATGGACAAGTCCGCTTGAGGGTATTTTTGTAATCGAAATGCAACTGGAATAATATTTCATCATCTGGCTGACATTTGAGTATTGGATATGCATGTATGTACAGGTGCGCAGAATAGAACCAAAGCATTTTATGTGAAAAGTCCAGCTTCCTAATATCGCTTTTATATAGGCACCAAGTCTCCGACGCGTATAAAAGGATAGTAATTGGCACGATAAACTGCAAGCTTCGTTCGTAGAGTGACGTCATGAGACTTCTACACGCGTTGGTTCAACCTGCCAAAGGTTGCAGCGGCTTCTGCTATGCGGGGATCTCAGGCGCAAGCCTATTGTCAATCCTAATGTGGGAACCTAAGTACCGAAAATTGGTGACTTCTTCCAGGATTGTTCCATCAATGGTAAGCGCACAAGGGTCCGCAGCACATCCTCTCTGCGGTTGCTTTAGCAATTGGGTCTTCAAGTCGATAGTTATGTACAGTACATAACTAACATGTACAGGTATGTACACAATTGGGTATCTAATTATTTTATGCGTCTAAAGGCTTCAAACTGGAAATCCAGGTACTTAGGATTTCCACCGTGAATTAGTTCTCCATCTAAACGAAAATGTATACATGCAAGAACCACCTAATTGAGAGAGTAAATATAATCTATGTATTTGTACATATAAAGTGGTTTGTCCTGACTGACTGACGGATCAACGCACAGCCTAAACCGCTGATCGTAGCAACCTGAAACTTGGAGGGTGTGTTCTTTGTACGACGTAGGTATCCGATAAGAAAGAATTTTCCGAAATTCTACCCCTTAGGGATTGAAAAAGGGGGGGCAAAGTTTGTAAAGGATAACGTGATTCTTTGGTCCAATTTACTTCAAATTTTTCACTTCTACGCGGACGAAGTCGCGGACAAAAGCTAGCTAGTTCTAAAATTAAACCGTGTTATCTACGGTTTGAGGAGTAAATTATTGTTTATTGGAATTCAACTTTTTAAACTCAAAATTAGAACCACGCCTATTTACTAAAAAATGTTCCTTCTTTCAACTGTACAATGAACGAATAAAACAAAATACTAAATAACAAAACGCAAACCTATTTCACAGAGACCTCAACAAATGCTTTTAACCATTGATAATCCAATTTGGGGTCAGAAAATCGGCAAACGATTAATGTAGCAAATGGTCCAAACGCTTCGGAATGGGTCCATGGGCCCATTGTCGTAAGATAGCCAATTTTACGCGATTCGAAACGCGTTGGGCTTAAATCGATACTCTGTGGTCTGTTGGTTCGAACAGTATAATCTTTATGGGACTAAATGGAAGGGTAATGGACAGATGGATCTTTTGCAACCTTGTTAACAAAGATTGGTACATATTTTTATAAATTGACAAAACAAGATATTATTGCCACACACACACATACATTTGCTCAGTATTAAAATTAATTATTAAGATAATATTATTCACATTTATTTATCTATCTTCTTCTATACATATAAAATGCTTTGTCCTGAATGACTGACTGACTAACGGATCAACGCACAGCCTAAACCGCTGATCGTAGAGACCTGAAACTTGAAGGGTGTGATTTTTGTATAACGTAGGTATCCGATATGAAAGGATTTTCCGAAATTCTACGCCTCAGGGGATGAAAAAGGGGGGCAAACTTTGTATGGGACGACGTGATTCCTTGGTTCATTGTCAACTTCTACGCGGACGAAGTCGCGGTCAAAAGCTAGTTTTTTAATATTTTTCTCTGTAGAGCTTAGTTGAAAGTAAACCGATTTCGATAAAACTTGGTATATGATACATTTAATTTTTGGTAGTAGGTAACATCGCGAACCGCGATAAATGATCTTTTTTCTTTAAAGAAAGAACAGATGCCCATCCGATGTCCATTCTTTAAGGACCAAATTTTCCGAACACCTGATAAACGAGAAATAATTTAATAAATAAATTGTCTATTGTTTTTATTTCAATCGTCTTTTGTCTCTATTTCGATCGCTGTTTGTCTCTGTTTCAATCGTCTTTTGTTTTTGTTTTTATCCTCCTTTGACTCCGTTCCGATCGTCTTTTATCTCTTTTCCGATCGTCTTTTTCGTCTTTGTTTCGATGTCTTTTGTTTCTGTTTCAACAATTCTATAACACGTAGATCTTTATATACTTAATATACCCTTTTTGCTATCTATACATACCATAGAAAATTAGAACTAATTGGAAAAACGAAACGAATATCAAGAATGAATTGGAACTAAATAAAATATTCTTCAATCTAATGGCATCCGAAGCTTTCTATATTTTTGTTCGAGACTTGAAATGTTTCATTTGCCTGTAATTTCATTAGCGAAGTAGACCAGACGAACTATTCCACGATATTGGGTACCATAAACCTTCGGAAACATGTTATTCAATCAATCCCAATTTTGTTATATGGGTCGGCTAATTTTTATAAAAGCTTGTCCTATATTTTCGATGGAGTTCATTGATAGGCCAATTCGTTAGGCGTAATAGGTTAGGTACGGCCGGAATCATAGTTGCAGACCCTTCATAGAGCTCCAAAACTACTATTATTACAGACCTTTTCCATCCTAAGGTTGCCTGGAAGAAATCGCTTTAAGCGATAAGGTCGCCTGTTTGTACAATTTCGTAGTTAATAAGCTTTCTCGTCTTTTTTGTCATTTTCAATGTTTTGTGTGTTGTACAAATAAAGTGTTTATCTATCTATCTATCTATCTATTATTAAATGTTTTCAACTCAAGCAATCTTGCTCGAGTTCAAGTCTAAAGTCTTTCAACTCATGAATTTATTACATAAATATTTAGAATAAAAATATTCCGATAATAGTCCGGCTCTGCAATTTTAACTTCCGCCACCTTAATTAACTAATTCACCTTTCAAACAAAAAAACAAAATCAAAATCGGTCCGTCCGTTTGGGAGCTACGATGCCACAGACAGATACACACACGTCAAACTTATAATAAGCCATCGTTTTTGGCTAAAAACTAAATATTTCGTAAATTAGGGAAGACGACTTAAAAAAAAAACAGTTCGTTTAATAGTACATGTGCGCTCTATTATAATAAATTACCTAAAGATGTATATGACATGTCCATTAAGCAGGTACAAAACTTTAATAAAGCATAAATTGTGCAGTAAGACGTACTATGATACTTCGTCTTACCTTAATGATAATAAACCCGTGACTTAAATTGCTCCATTTCAAATAATACTCTCAAATATTTGTAATATTGACCTTTGTGAGCGTGATCACATGAAAAAAAAAACCCCATGAGTTTCTTGTGCCTTTCTCTCATTGGTGGGTGCGTTCCGAAGGCACACATCCTTACTTAGTTTTTAAGACGTCGCTAAGTGATCTTATACCTAGGTATTAAGTATCCAAAAGAAATAAAGAACTTTGACTTTGATCGTTAAATAAATATTGCTTTATTGTCAATCTGAAAAACAAATAATTTGTTCATTTTTTTACTATTTTGTAACTAATATCGACGATTTTAAAAACCTTTTGTTGGCCTTTATTACCCGCAGTACCTTATTTCAAATAAAGAGTTAAAAACACCTTTATTTTTCGTCATCAATTAAAGATGGCACGCGTTCTTATTGGAGTTTTTTGACGAGCAGTAAAATACAACGTATATCTTTTTACCACATTTAGTTCTCGAAATACTATCAATTTACTTGTAATATAGAAAAACGGATTCTATCATATTTTTCTATTTGTATAATATGCTTAAGTATTGTCGTTCCATCATTCTTTGGCATATAATAAAAGCATCAACAAAGAAACGATTTTAGAAAAAACAAACCCCAACCGAAGTCGCGGGTGAAAGCTTCTTATACATAATTCACATAATATTCATCCCTTATTTAATAATAACAAATGTTATAATTAAAAATAAACATTACGCGATTGCATGGAGTTAGTTTAGGTACAAAGCAAACATATTAAGGGATGATACCACCCCCTTAGGGTGTTACCATGTCACTTGCGGGGTTATTTTACTATGAATTACGTAAAATATGTTTTAAGTAGATTATAAAATATTAGTCTTCCATTTAGGGGATGGTACACCAGAAGCACGTGAAATAATTTTCATTTAATGTATCAATTCATTTTTACGAAAATCTTTATTTTTTTTATTTCACGTGCTTCCAGTGTACCATCCTTTTATTTTTTGGTAGCAAAAAACAATGTACAAAAAAAAGAAATAAAAAAAAATACAGACAACCGAATTGAGAATCTCCTCCTTTTTTGAAGTCGGTTAGAAATAGAAAGAACAAAAATGAGAAATAAAACACCCAAAAACATGGTTCTTCTCCAGAACGACGCTCTGGCCAAAACATCTCCTCAGCACTGGTTTTTAATACGAACCTTTTGTTTTTGAACACTTTACAGAGCGTCATCTAGCCCTAAGCTAAGTAACTAGGTTTGAGTTATTGCTCAAGAACAGATATTTATATAAGTATTTTTACATACAGAAACACACAGACGAGAATAAAAATCTGTACATAAATATTTGTTTGAGGTGGGAATTGAACTTAAAACGTTAAATGTCGCAGGAGGGCGTTCGTCTCCGCACCACAGACGTCGCGTCGTCGAGGGCGCATAGTTACTATTAATTACTCTGTGCCAATCAGGTTGTCAGTTATGTACAAAAATCATTATTTTTGTACGTCGCAACGTCAACATTCCTGACAGACAAACGTACAAAATGACCTTCACAATGTTGTTTCTAATGCACCCTCAGAACCCGGCACCGTGACGAGCAGATGGTAAATATAGAGAACTTTAGGGTTCCTTTGGTCAGGGTACAAAACCAAAATGAAAATAACAAAGTAAACTAACATGCCAAGAAAGAAAAATCGATTTTGGTAATAGGACGATGCGCTTCCCAAAGGCTTCAGAGCCTTTAACATCATCGCAAGGTGCAAGCCTGTCTTTTTTTATCGGGGAATGTGCAACAGAACTGCACGACCTAATTTTATCATCTCCATTCTTTCCTCATACAAACAGGCAAACTGATAAGCGAGATCGATTCGTGGTGGGAATATCAATCAAGCGCTTACTTCTGCGAGTAAATGGAACTAGCTGCCATGCGTCAGTCTTTCCTGACGTGTAGAATTTGGGGATCTTCACGAGTGAACAGATATATTCTAGACCCGCGTGCTATATCTTAGACAGCATCGTCACTTATGATTGGTCAAACCAAGACCGAACTGCTTGGTATGATGAAAAAGACGAATGAAGAAGACATTTGACCAGCTATGGAACAATATTATAAGCTCAAACAAGCTTTTGTTTTTTTTTTGTTTATAACTAAGCTAGCTGCGTTCCGATCCCGTGATTCCTCCATAAATGGACTATCCAACACAAATTTTTATTTATTTATTTCAAATTTGAATATTTTTTCAATTCAAACCAGTAGTTCCTAAGATTAGCGCGTTCAAACAAACAACTTAACTCTTCAGCTTTATAATATTAGTATAGATAGGCTCCAAAACTACTTGACCGATTTTGACAATACTCGATACGAGGACACATTTATTAATTGGGAATAACATAGGCTACTTTTTATCCCGATATTCCCACGGGATTGGGAGTTACGCGGGTGAAACCGCGGAGCGCTGCTAGTAACATATAATTTGTTTCTGTAAGTAGGTACCTATTTTGCGTTGCCTAAAAAGTCATAAAAATAAATATGATAAAAGAAGTTTCAGGTGTAATAAAAACTATAAGTATTGAAAGACATATTTCCTTACAAACAATTTCTTCGAAGCAGAGAATTAATAGAAATCTTATAAGAAATAACATACTAAGACTTAATGAAATACGTAGAAATTCTTGGAATCTCATGACAATTACAACTGCCTGTATATATTTTTTTCTATTTACCTTGAAACCTTAAATCGATGTTACGGTCTTGTTGTAGCGTCCATGGTCACGTAAAAAAACCG
Organism: Idaea straminata; assembly: GCA_951213275.1. NCBI lineage: Eukaryota > Metazoa > Arthropoda > Insecta > Lepidoptera > Geometridae > Idaea > Idaea straminata. The sequence goes on from OX577870.1 coordinate 7,524,737, forward strand.
CACTATGTATGAAAATCGGGAAAATTTTGAAATTTAACAATTATAAATATTAAATACTATTTTTCACCCGCGATTTCATCTGCGTAGGAGTTGAATTTACTGTGATGATGACGATAAGACTTATTAACACTTTGAATGTATGGTGTTTACTGAATATTTATTGAGTAAAAGCAGGGGTTTTTATACTAATTAAACTAGGTACATATCACGTCACATAACCTTCTAATATAGTATTGATTCCTGAAGATGTGCCAAGGCCAAGGTTACACCTTGGTCTTGGCACATCTTCATATCAGTGCAGGTGCGATGCAATATCAAATTACAATGTTTGGATTATAGTTTTGTCTATAACTTGTACCACTGGTTTCACTTGCCTGCATTCTTACACAACATTACCAAAATCCTTAGCGGATGTCTACATCATAATAGTACCAAATTTTTTCCGATCAGTCCATCGGCTGTGCGTTGATATATCAGTTTAACAGTACTTTGAATATTTATATTTATAGATTTACACTTGCTTTTAAAATGCTATTTAATAATAGAAGCAAGTTTAAAGTTGTAATTTTATACGGAACCTTCTCCTCTACCCGCGAATCGATCTTTAATAATATAAATTAAATATTATTAAACTAAGTATAACAAACAAAATGTCAAATTAAAGTATACTGTGGCGGGCTTAGAAAAACTGTTAGATGTGGTTTTCCTGCCATTTTGTAAGTTTTTTTGTTAATAAGTAGGTGGGTATTAAGTTGGGTTATATGCCCACTTTACCGTATCATAGGATCGTGGCCTTATTTAACGCACTTTGCCGTTTATTCTGCGATATCCTTCTAATATTATAAATGTGAAAGTTTATGTGTGTGTTTGTGTGTATGTTTATTACTCCTTCACGCTTAAACTACTGGACCGATTGCAGAAAAAATCGGTATGTAGATAGTTGGAAGCCTGGATTAACACACGCAGAGAAATCAGATTCAACCAGAAGTACAAAACAGTTTAGTTAAATTATTTCACGACAATTTTAGTCTGAAATACTGTTTTCTTGTAATGTCTACGATTTTATTTTAAACCTCACTAAATGTTTAATAAGGTATACTAGAAAAATATTTTTAAATCAAAGGTACAATAATTTTGTATTTCAAACAATAATTCTTGTTTATAATAGGAAATGATTTGTATTGTTTACTACAATAAAATGTACAGTTGACCAAGTTAAGTGCTCTGATTAATGATCGTCATGTTAGTAATGCCCTACGAAGTTTTCTGTATCCACAACAACATTATTTTAATTATTACAAGAATATATAATTATCCTTACTATTTTGTTTGTTTCTGAAAATAACTAAAACAATTTGTTTTTGTAAACAAATAATTAAGTTGCCATAGATAAATATCATGTTCATTTAACTGAACACTGTGTTCTTTTATTTATACAAATAACGACTTGGTAATGCAAGTTAGTCTAGTTAAATAATTAGATTTATGTGTACCTACTATTTTTTTTATTTTATGAGTCGCAACTAGATGGCGCCAGTAGTAAATTTAGATCGCGCTATCGTTGTGTTTTATCAAGTTACCTTGGTCGAGACGACAATTTTGTTTTGTATCATGAGTGCGTACGGATCACAGACTCCGCACTTAAAGCTATATGTGGCTTTACTCCACTATAGCCATAAGTGTTGCATTTCTCGTACAGACGCGTAGTCTACGAGACAATGTAGTCTAACATAAATACCCCTTTTTGCTGTCTAGGATTACTATAATTGATTTATACATCGAATGAGACTCTACAATAATTACTGTAATGGGAGCTAGAATATATTATTATATACTACAAAAAAATCTAGTTACATTTACAAGAATCTAGTAAACATAACTAGATTTTTTCTCCGTGTATACTAGTAGTCTAGTAGTGTTTACAATAATTTCTGGTTGGTTCTGAATAATAAATATTTGGTAAAGACAACTAGTGAGTACTGCTGTCACGGATCCAAACAGAAGTTCTCGTTGCACTTACGAGATTTCTCGTATGTCTTACAACATTTTTCTCTGTGTGCATATAGGTTACTTTTTATCCCAATATTCGAACGGGATCGAGACATACGCGGGTGAAACCGCGGGGCGCAGCTAGTTAACATATAAACTAAGAGCGGAATTGGCTTAGTGGTACATACCTCGACTTTCATTCTGAAGGTCGAGAGTTCGAATCACAGCCGGCAGTGCACCAATGGATTTTTCTTAGGTAAAATTTATGTGCGCTAATTGACATTGCTCTTACGGTGAAGGGAAACATCGTGATAAAACCCGCGGCTTAGTTGACTCCAGAAGTATTGACAAGCTCTCATCTGGAAATGGTTGACATTACCATTTTGCTTCAATACGTTGCTATGGTTACCTTGTCAATAACGGTAACGTGACATGACGTCACACTTTTTTGTGAGTGCAGGTCTTCATCGATGTTTAAAACGTTATCACGTCAAAATGAACAATAAAGAATTTATCTATCTATCTAATATAAAGCACTAATATAAAGCTATATATATATATATAGTACTAATATAAAGCTTAAACTAGGTAGTCTAGTAAAGGTGTAGTTTGTCATATGCTGTTGTTCACACGTTAAATATTAATAGGAAGGGTGGGGAGCGAGTGATAGCGACATTTTATTTTTTAAATATTTAAAAGTTAGAAATGTTTTTCTTCATTGTTTTTGAGGAAAAGAGCGTACAACTTTATAACTTTGAAAAAATAAAACGTAATAAAAAAATGCCTTTTGGCGTAAAATATTCCCATTTAAATATGATTTTGACGGAGTCCATAAATTGTTGTAATGGTTGAAAACTATTTTTCCATGAAATCTACGTGATGTTACTAATTTATTTACTTTAATAATATCTTTTTACAAAAACATTTACAATAATTAAATAACTAAAATAGGGGACGCTTAGTCACACATATCATTCACATCCTGACTTAATTTTAAAGACACTTCAAAGTGATGCAATGCACTGTGCAAAGTGATGTAGCTCCTATTGAATGAAACATTTTGATTTGATTAGTATATCACTCCATTCATCCACAAAGAAATCACATTCACGATTCTTATCCAGGATATCGTTCCAAAAGTTGAGGGCAAGAGGAACAAGCGATTGCCTGCGTGACGCTGTTCGAGGGTAATGCCAGTAACTTATGGTGCCTACCTCGCAAGTAGTAAGCAGTTATGAACTGATGTGGAAAAAATATATAATCATTTAAAGTTACGTGTTTGTCAGGTTCTTCATCGGCATTTGACGCCATTCCACACATCGCCATCTAGCCCCAAGCCAAGACAACGGATACACTACTTATATACTTTTCTTTTGTAAATATATACATAAGACAACCAGACCACAGACAAATATCTAAGCATAATAAATACATGTCTGAGGCGGGAATCGAACCCGCAACCCTGTGCTTGGCAGTCCGGCATGGTGACCATTGTGCCAACTGGGTCGTCATATAGGAGCTTCAAGAACCTAACCTCCTTGGAAACAAGTAATTTTTGTTCAAAGTTTTGCCATTATTCTTTTGCCAGACACGGTCAATTAAGTAAGAAGGAAGCGATATTCTATGACCACACCTCAACTGACGCCATTTGTGTATTTTCCCAATCAATCATTTCCATTTCTAATAATAATTCAATTCGATAGACAGACTTTAAATTAGATTCCATTCTGACCATTGAGTAGGTAATTAGAGAGAGTGGTAAAATTATGAGGCGACTGCACCATAATCATAATCTATACATATAAAATGCTGTGTCCTGATTGACTGACTGACGGACCAACGCACAGCCTAAACCGCTGATCGTAGAGATCTGAAACTTGGAAAGTGTGTTCTTTGTATGACGTAGGTACTGATAAAAAAGGATTTTTCGAAATTCTACCCCGTGTTACAAAGGGTGACCTTATCGCTCAGGGGGCTAAGGGGGTAAAAAAGGGGGGCAAAATTTTTATGGGACAACATGATTCCTTAGTCCGTTTTCGACATTTACGCGGACGAAGTCGCGGGAAAAAGCTATTCTCATTACAATATTGCAAATGTGAAAGTTTGTGTGTTTTATATGTATTTGTTTGAATATTTGTTACTCCTTCGTGCAAAAACTATTGGATCGATTGCGATGAACCTCGGTATGTAAATAACTGGAGGCCTGGATTAACACATAGGCTAGTTTTTATCCCGATATTCCCACGGTATCGGGACCTACGCGGGTTAAACAGAGAGACGCCGCTAGTTATTCATAATTCACTTCATTGACATAATATGTATTTTCTACCAACTTGCAACACTATTCTCGAAAATCAATAAAAATAAATTTAAGATAAACAAATGAATTAATAATAATAATTATACTTTTTATCTGTATTATCGACAAAAGAAAATCAACAGTAGCTGGTCATGAATACAATAGTCATACGAAGAAAACGTTAGAGCTCCTGTTGTGGCGCCATCTAGGGTTTTTAATGTAATATCTAATACCTGGATGACCGAGCTTTGCTCGGTATTTTTTTTTTACTTAGTCTAACCTCAAAGCAAACACTCATTGACTTCGTGTTACTTAACAACGCCATCTGCTGGAATAACTTTATTGCTCACAAAAAATAGTATTAGTAGTTCGCCAATAGATGTCAGGAAGAGTCATATTTTTCAGATAAAAAAAGTAAGTTTCGATAAAACACGAATAAAATGACATTTTCTAAAAATGATTCCTAGCTAGATCGATTTATCGCCCCCGAAGCCCTCTATATACCAAATTTCATGAAAATCGTTGGAGCCGATTCCGACATTCCAATTATATATACGTCGCAGTGGCGTCATGATTTTGAACCGTTTAGTTGGCTCCCAATTTGTGTGCCTCCTAACTAGTTTATAAATATAAAGTGTAGATAAATTACGTATAGTATTATTTTTAATTTTCATTAAATTAATCGTGATAGGTAAGTACTTATGTGACGTACTAACAGTGAGTTCAATTATACTTACCCTATGTTCATTTTTAGCTAGAAATAAAGTACAATAAAATTACTTAACATTAACATCTGTATGAAACTATTTTAAGTAAATATTTCTAGCAACTGCTTACGATCGGCCTAGATAGATAGATAGATAAATTCTTTATTGTAAACACCATTTTCAAATTACATGAAATAAAAACAAAGCTTAAGTCTAAGTGTTACAAAGGGCGGCCTTATCGCTCAAAGCGATCTCTTCCAGGCAACCTTTGGATGGACAAGAAGTTGAGGAAGGTCTGATGGATGATGAGTGACATGAGCGCTCTACGACCTAGTAGATCCAACCTCTTTGATTCCGACAGACGTACTTAATTACTGGATTTAAATTAATAATTAATATAAACACGTAAAGATAGTAATTAAAGTTCCTACTTAATATTGACATGACAAATCATGGCTCAAAAATAGTCAATAAAATTCTCACGAGATTAAGATCTACGCGAGTGAAATCGCGATAAGAAACTAGTTAAATACCTACCTATTTTACAAAAAAAAAAACAAGCGACCTTATTTAACATTTCCGTGTGAAAAGGTAATATTTTGAAGCGTATTTAAACATATTTTAGCGGCATTTAGAAGAATAATTTACGATTATTGTTTTTGGGAACACGGAACGAAATAGGCTTGGTTTACGTTGAAAAGAGACTAATCTATAGGCCGACTTTAGACTTATGATAATAATTAGAGTGCTCGCAATCTATACTATCCATACTCTACTTGAACGGGCTGTTTTCCGCAATTAGACCCTTTTTAATTGGGTTTTTTTTGCGTGAGGATGGAGTAGGCTTGCACAGCATCTACTCGACTAAGTTGAGAGGGTCTCAGCTTAGTCGACCATTTCCAGAGGAGAGAACTTGTCAATACTTCTGGAGCCTAGTAAGCCGCGGGTTTCATCACGATGTTTTCCTTCACCGTAAGAGCAATGTCAATTAGCGCACATATTTTTTTCTTAAGAAAAATGCATTGGTGCACGGCCGGCTGGGATTCGAACCCACGACCTTCAGAATGAAAGTCGAGGTATCTACCACTAAGCCAACACCGCTCTCTATATCTATACTAATATCATAAAGAGGAAATATTTTTGAAGCTTAAATAGATGAACACCTTCATCACAAGAAAAGTGTGACGTCATTGTCACGTTCTGGTGGTCATATCAATGAAAAAATATTTTTGTGTTGGATAGTCCCTTTATCGAGGAAGGCTATAGGCTACATCACGACTTCTGAGATGCTTATTATTTATTGTCTTTTGTATTTACTATTCTTCGTAATTTTGTCCTATTGTTTCTTATTTGTTTCACTATTCTCTGTAACTATTTCTTATTCATTTTTATTTATGTGTATGTCATGTGTTGGTTTGAATAAACTAAATTCTATTCTATTCTACTTTTATTTTGATACTAGCAGCACTCCGCGGTTTTACCCGCGTAACTCCCGATCCCATGGGAATATCGGGATAAAAAGTAGCCTATAGCCATCCTCGATAAATGGCCTATCCAACACAAAACGAATTTTTCAATTCGAACCAGTAGTTCCTGAGATTAGCGCGTTCAAACAAACAAACTCTTCAGCTTTATAATATTAGTATAGATTCTTACGGGATCGGGAAATACGCGGGTGAAACCGCAGGGCGCAGCTAGTATTTTTTATACACTAGCTGCTCCCCGCGGTATTACCCATGGTCCCAGTGAGAATGCGGCATTAAAGTCCTAGAACTCCAACTATCTACACACCAAGTTTCATTGTAATCGGTTTAGTAGTTTTAGCGTGAAGACATAACAAAGATAACACAAAAACGAACACATTTATTTGACATTAGCTGCGCCTCGCAGTTTCACTCGTATAAGTCCCGATTCCGTGGGAATATCAAAATGAAAACGTAGCCTATAGCTCTCGTCGATAAATGGACTACCCTACATTAAAATATTTTTTCAATTCGAACCATTATTAGCGCGTTCAAACGAACAAACTCTTCAGCTTTATAATATTAAGTATATAGATTTTAACAAAAGGACATTTTGATAAAGAGACGTTTTGGCAAACAGACATTTTGACAAAGCTACATTGTGAGAGAAGGACATTTTGATCGGTTAACAAATGTCGAATTCTATTGTTCAATTTGTTAGCAAATTAATTTGCCTACTGATTAATTGATTGTCAATTAAGTAAGCTTTGACATCGTAATAAGATAATTTTGTGATTGAAAGGGAATGATGATTAATTAATTAGTAAATTTTAATTGATAAATTTTGCTACTTTGTAATTATGTAGCTTATGAATATGCCTTTACTAGATGATTTTAACAGCGCCAGCAACTTTAATTAGTTGGGGTAAGCTTTCCAGGCACCTATGCCATCCTTTCAGCTTAGTCGACCGTATCCTTAGGAAATAACTCGTCAATACGTCGCAAATTCTCCAAATTGTTATAGTACCAATGAAATCGAAAATCATGTTTAATTTTCATTATTTTGATTTAAAATTAATAGTAATAGTGACGCTTGACGCAAGCTACATGGTTAAGAAAATCTGTTCATCTTCTCAATTAAAAAGTACGGTCGGAGTCAGAATTGCAGACCCACCGTAGAGTTCTCAAATTACTATTATTGGAATGTTTTTATTCTAATAATATTTATCTAATAATGAAATGCTATAACTTGAATTCGAGGAAGAACTTAGAATCTTGCTTTAGTTAAAAACATCTAATAATAGCAGTTTTGGACCTCTACGGTGAGTCTGCAATTCTGACTCTGACCGTACCTATAGATTCCTATAACGTAAGTATCGATAGCAAAATAAAGTGTTACCAAAAAACCGGTAAGAATGAGTATAAACCGATAAGTACAGTCAGCATGTAAAGAGTTCACTTGACCTATTTTCCAATCGGGTGATAGGGAAGGGACAGGTTCGATACGTTTCCGTCGGAAGAGATTTATCTTGTTCAGGATGGGTGCCTTCTTTCAGGTATGTCGTATACCTTTTTTTTCTTCAATTTGTAAGCGTTGAACAAGTGCGTGTTTTGATAGGAATGGAAAAGAAAACGTGTTATCTTGCAGCTAAGTTGTAGTATCTCTAAATACTATGGAAATGCAATATGTCGCAATTATAAAGTTAGATTTTCTTGTTATCTATTTTAGTATTTTTTAAAGATATAAAATGATTATTTAAAATATATAGGTAGAGGGCCTATTTTTCATAAGTAAAGAGCGAATTCCAAATACCTAATGAAGTTACATTTTTGGAAAGTATATTCTAATTTATTATCAGTCACATAGATTACGTATTATGTGAGAATTGAATTATATTTGAGAACCTCTCCTTTATTAAAAGTCGGTTAAATATTTTTATCCGACCGAGTATGGTTCAAAAAATATCGGATAGGTATTTTCCCCATCTCTCACATCCAATACCCGCTGTGAATATTTGAAGAGTTTACAAACACGGCAATGATTCTTGCGACTCGTTCACGCGAATTATTGGAAACATGCCTCCCACCGATGAAAAATTAAATTATTTACCGCGCGACAGTTAGAAATTGTTAGGAAATTGCTCCCTGATTTGCTGACGGTACTTTTTACGGGTATTTTTTTACCCGAATTTTTGTAAACAAATTCCGTGGTAAATGTTTGTTGCTCATTTCGCCGTGTTATTTTGTGATTAGAGTTTTGGAGGAAAAAAATTTTGAATAACACTCGTTTAATACTTGTTTGGAGTTCGTGATTTATGTTTGATAGCATCGAAATTTTGAGTCTTTTGAGTGCGAAAAAAATGGTATGCAATTAAAATAAGTGTAAGTACTATATAGTAAGAGAAATGTGGGTAGACCACCAACCAAATGGTCCTACGACTAAAGAGCTCAGGCTGGAACAGCGTGGTCTAGGACAACTGATAATAGGAAAGTGTGCAGAGATATGCAGTGAGCTAGGCATATAGAAGAAAAGATAAATAATTCCTCAAAGAGGAAATAAAAACGGGAAGACCTTTAAAGGGTCACTAGGTTGTCCGTCTGTCTGTCAAGACCCTTTTAAAAGTTCCTTATCTAAAGAGGAAAAACCGGAAACCTTTCTTATAAGATCACTTAATTTATATATCCCATATTTATTTTTTCTCAAATTATTTTGTTGTCCGTCCTTTCGTTTGTTTTAATACCGTGTTCCGGTAAAAAAACCGGCAAAAAACACAATAAATAAATGCCGAATGATTCGTTAATAACTTAATACCATGGAATGGTTTTAAGTTACTAGCAGCGCTCCGCGGTTTCACCCGATAACTCCCGATACCGTGGGAATATCGAAATAAAAAGTAGCCTATTATAGCCTTCCTCGATAAATGGACTATCCAACACAAAAATAATTTTTCAATTCGAACCAATAGTTCCTGAGATTAGCGCGTTCCAACAAACAAACAAACTCTTCAGCTTTATAATATAAGTATAGATTGGTAAAAGACCGGTTCCTTTATACAGGACAAACAATGCCGAATGATCCGTCAATAGCTTAATACCGTTCCGGTAAAAGACCGGTACATCTGCACCTGATATACGTGGTGGACTGTGATCTTTATTTGTGAGGACATTTGGCTCATAGCCTAAGCAGAACGGTTAGATAGCCTAGAAACGGAAGCTTGAATTTAGATGCCTTACGTCACCGGGTGATAAGAATCCCGGTATGTATACCGGGATTCCGGTATATTTAGAAGTTTCGTAATAACATGTTAAGTGGGTAACAGTCACAGCTCAGTCTTTATCTGATTATACTTTCTCTGTGATTCCGAGATAATGGGTTTTGTTTTTCTGGATATTCTAGATCGCGCAAGTGGCATCACTTTGGATGGTGAGTTTATGGGATGTAAGGGATTTTATGATGGGCGGCTTGCATTAAATTGTGTTTAAACATATGTAGCTAAATATATTTACCGGGTAATATTTTATTATACTAGCAGCGCTTCCGTGGGAATATCGGAATAAAAAAAGTGTGTGTGTCAGCTCCGACGCACGACTGGAGTTTACTCCTTAAGTACGAGTATCTAACCATACGCAATACATGGTACCGGAACATGACGCTGTCATGGTATTGGAACATGACGCCGTCATGGTACCAGAACATGACGCCGTCATGGTATCGGAACATGACGCCGTCATGGTACCGGAATATGACGGTGTAAACAGACACTTTTTTGTAAATGCAGGCGTTCCATCAATTTATAAGACATTACACGTCAAAAAATTAGAAAGTTGCGCACTAAAGGTGAACGTGAAAATCGAAACCAAAAACGTGACCGATTTTCGTTACTTGTTAGTAGGTTTTACCCCTCGGATTTTTCTCATACCGGGCGCCTTATATATGAAAATCGATTCTTAAGGAGTAAACTCCAAAAAGTAGCTTAAGCTTTACCCAATGAATCAATGTATCCTCATACCAAGTTTCATCCAAATCGGTTCAGTAGTTTCGGAGCCTATTCGGTACAAACAAACAAACAAAAAAATATTTCCTCTTTATAATATTAGTGTAGATTCCAATACAATAACCACAAGGTTAACATTATTAAATCAGTTTTGACACTTTGACAGTTAATCATGTTTCAAGGTCTTAAACGTATTTAAGTTTGCAATTGAACCTGACTGTAAATACCTATTTATGTCTAGAGGTTTTTATGTGAGATCTATTTAAATAAGATTTAAAGTCCTGACAGACTGCTATATTAATGCACAGCACAAACCATTAGACGGATAGAGGTAAAGGAACACATAATCACTTTTATGACGTAGGCATCCGCTAAGGACTTTGGAAAATTCAACCCCTAAACGGGTGAAATCTAGTTAAACTTGCAATGCCTACTAATATTATTTGATTACATAATTTTTAGGTATAAAATTTTTAAGCTATAATTTCAAACTTATAATTTGAGTTTATTTTTAACTGACTTATGGAAATGATTTTGAAAGATTACGTTTTTTTATTCTTTTTTCATTATTTTTTCCAACAGTTGCGTTTTTGTTTGAGATGATACAAAATTGGCTGATTATGTCCATCTGCTAAGTTTTGACGCCTGAACCAATTTCGATGCATTTGGTATAGAGATAGATGGAACATGAAAGATAAAACATCATAGGTACTTTAAGGTCCCGAATCCAGATTTACGCGGGTGAAACCACGAGACGCAGTTAGTAAAATCTAATTGATACATTCTAAGCCCGATTTCGTGCTAAGAATGTCAAATAACACTTGACACTGGCTATATGGAATATTCGCGCGAAGACATTATTAAACAATAACAAGGTCAAATCATATTAAACTTTTGACCTAATTGTTATTGAATGTAATAAGTCAAGTCCTTCAGACTTCAGACTTTATCGGGTGATAGCTCGAAGCAGTGTTGCCACCTAGGTTTAAGGGTACCGGCGCTCTCTCCATACAAACGTAGTCGACTGTTTCCTCCCAAGACAATGACACTAGCACAAATATTTTTGTGCCATAAAACCTACAACTACCATGACTATGCCCCTATGTTTTGTTTTTCAATGTCAACACGTCAATTTTATAAATATAGGGATATATAGATATATAGCGATAACTTCTTCATTGGTCAACCGATTTTGATAATTCTTTTTTGTTTTTTAATTTGTATTTAACGAGTTTGCTTTAATTCTATAGGAACCTACATTTGGATAGTCAAAATGACAAAATAGTATAGTGTTTTAAAGTCCTAAATTATGAGCGACTAGCTGCGCCCCGCGGTTTCACCAGCGTAAGTCCCGATCCTGTGGAAATATTGGAATAAAACGTAGCCTATGTGTTAATATAGGTCTCCAGCTATCTTTATACCGAGTTTCATCGCCATCAGTCCAGTAGTTTTTGCGTGAAGAAGTAACAAACATACATACACGCACACAAACTTTCACATTTATAATATTAGTAGGATTTCTTAATGTCAATCATTCATTCCATCTCCAAATATTAACACTATCGTCCATCTATCGTCCGATCGGAAAGTTTTAGTCTGAGTCTGCCTGAGTTTGAGCCTTTAATGAAACTTAATCAAGCTGTCTGGTACAAATTAGAAAACAATTCATTACTGAAAACCAATTCATTCAGTGCACAGGTGGATTTGGTTTTAACTTGAGAATTAAATAAACTGTTAATTTAAAGAACATGTCAGACGAGGCTGTATGAGCTTGCTAAAAGGTTTTAGCCTTTACCCTGTCGTGGGGTTCAAAAAGTCCGTTTATCGTCGAAACCACTAATTAGCTCCAAAAGGTTAAGCTGTCATTTTTGTAAATTTTGCTATAAGAAAGATGTCAGAAAAAAATGTCATTTTCAGTCTTGGTCGTCGATAGATAGGCTATTGATTTCGACAATAAAAAAAAACAAATTAGACAAAATTAGAGATTTTGAAATCTCAAATTTTGTCTAATTTGTTTTTTTTTATTTATACAGAATGAAATTATTTTACACAATAAAGATGAACAACTTTGATTCAATTTCAAGCTGATTTTTGATATAAAAAAACTGTCATACTCAAGAACCGAATTGTAAGAAAGCGGTTCTCTTATCTTCTCAATTCTTTTGAATTTTTTATTTGCTGTTTGGGTATTACTTCTTTATATACGAACCGATTTTGATGATTCTTTTTTGTTGCTTAATTTGCTTGCTTCAATTCTATAGAAACTTTTGGATAGTCAAGGTAATACACAGTGGTGGTTCTTCTTGAAACAAAAGTCCTAAACTACGAGCGATTTCGAAGTGTCAAACATTTATTCCGTTTCTTACTTCTTTTTTCAAAAATCCAATCATAACCAAGAAACTAAGAGGAATACGAACGTCAAATTCTATGATCATAACTATCAATTTTAAAAAAAGAACAATTCAAAAATCCAATCGTAACCAAGAAACTTTGAGGAATACGATCGTCAAATTCTATGATCATAACTATCAATTTTAAAAAAAGAACAATTCATGTGTCGCCGCTCGCCTTCCAATTACAAAATGGGAGTGTTAAAACTTTTTTCCTTTTCTTGCTTCGTGCTTCGTTGCTGGCATTTTTTTTTCTTTTCAATCGGGGCGGTAGTATTTGCAGACGGATCGTACAATGGGGCAAACAACTGAAGGGGTGCTGTAGTTTAAATCGGAAGTGCAGAAATAAATTGATGTGGTTGTTTTAAAATAGTTAAGAGGAAAGGGTATCATCGTGGGCTCTCTTCATACAAATGTAGTCGACTGTTTTCTCCTTAAACTAGAGCAAATATTTTTTTATCACAGTTGCTCATAAAGTGGATATTATTCAACGGCTTTTAGGCTCATAATCCAACATATTATGCACGCGTGCGTTTTAGATTTGTTAACTAGTGCTGTAAAGTTATCCCGAAAAGGTAGGTACCAAAGAGTTTTTTAGCTAGCAAAAATGGTTGTCTCTAAAGTCGGTTTACGAACGAAAATTTTACGTGATAATGACTTAGAAAACGATTAAAAATTGAGTTGTTTATTTTTTGTTTTTTCTTTACTTAAATATATTGTTTTTCCGTACCATTGTATTTTGTTCTTAACCCCCGACGCAAAAACAAATAGAAAAACCCTAAAAAATAATGTATGTCACACGAGGATGTATAGGTTATATATAAAAAAATCATAAACCTAACACAAAAGGTGCAAAATGAACACCTCATATCTCAATCGAAGAACAAGTCTCAAGCTACCTGGAAGATAATTAACAAATATTCAACTTGCAATTTTCCTAAAGAAAATATTTCCAATATTTTAATTAACGACGTAGAAATAACTGATGCCACTGAACTATCAAATACATTTAATGATTTCTTTATTGACTCAATAAAACCAACTGATACTAATAAGTCAAAATCTACCCATATACATGTTAAGCATTCTAATTCAATATTTCTTTCACCGACTACGCCATTTGAAATATTAAAAACAATCTATTCTCTTAAAAACACTAACAGTGTAGGTTATGATGATATCTCTACTAAAATTGTAAAAGAGGTAGCTCATTTAATAGCACCTATATTAAGCTTTATAATAAACCAATGTTTAGAACTAGGAGTGTTTCCAGGCGGACTGAAATTATCTATAATAATCCCGATATTTAAAAAGGATGATAAAAAAATCCTTAAGAACTACCGGCCCATTGCATTGAACTCCATATTCTCAAAGATTATAGAAAAAATTATATTTGAAAGATTTAATGATTTCTTTGAATGCAATAACTTATTTACAAACAAACAATTTGGATTTCGAAAGAATAGATCGATAAACATGGCAATGTATGAATTTTTTGAAACAGTTATCTATAATGTGAGCAAGCGTAAACCAACAATGGCATTATTTATGGACATGTCGAAAGCCTTCGACAATGTCCATCATAAAACACTATTAGACAAACTTGAAAAATATGGTATTAGAGGAAGTGCCAATAAATTAATCGAATCATATTTAACTAACAGAAGACAGATCACACACATAAAGAGGATTAATGCTGTAACTGGTATTAATACATGTCATTCATCTAGAGAGAGAACAGTTTGCAGTGGTGTTCCACAAGGCAGTGTGCTAGGCCCATTATTATTTATTATATATATAAATGATCTACCTACTGTGACTAAACATTTTATGACTATTTTCGCTGATGATAGCACTATTCTATTTACATATGATAATTTACATAATACTGAACTTGACATGAACAACACATTAAAATCTTTGATTAACTGGTTAACATTAAATAGTTTGACAATTAATTTAACTAAAACTTACTTGATGAATTTCAAACAACGAAATAACCGTCCCTTGGATTTTGATATTAACTACTTGGGAAATTCTGTGAAGGAAATAGATACTACAAAATTTTTAGGTCTGACCATAGATAATAAGTTGACAATGAAATCGCACATTAATGATTTAGTTATAAGAATGAACCAATTTTCATATGCACTATATATGTTAAAAAAAGTATCTAATATCAAGACACTGTTAACGGCCTATCATGGATACGTTGCGTCTATTCTTAGATATGGTGTTATGTTCTGGGGCAATACAACAGACAAAACAATTGTTTTAAAAGCCCAAAAAAAGTGTATCAGATCTATGTTTGGTCTAGCCTCAGATGAATCGTGTGTACCTTATTTTCGTAATCATAAGATACTTACGCTTCCGTCAATTTATATAAGTGAAATTGCAAACTTTATTAGAACAAACCCTCAATACTTCACAGCTTATCCTAACACAAGCCGTCTTGCAGGTTCTATAAAGGTAACTCGTAAGAGCGTGGGTCTCATTAGCAGAATGAGTGTAGACATTATGGGACCTATTATTTACAATAAAATTCCTTTGACAATAAGAAACATTAATGACAATAAAAGATTCAAAACCGCACTCAATGGCTTTCTTGTTGAAAAAGTATACTATGATTTGAGAGACTTTTTGAATGATAAGCTAAATAATATTTAGATTGTATGATTTTTGACATTAATTTATTATTGCTTATTTTGTATTTGAAATCTATATGTAACTCTAAAATCAATAAGGACATTAATTTTTATTTTTTGAATTTGACATTTTTATTTATTTTATTTATTTGGACTTAACTAACATTTATAATTTGATAACCTTATTTTTTATGTAATTTTCATTGACGTAACTGATTGATTATTAAGCACATTCGGATATATTGCACTTTTGTTTTAATTGATATTTTGTATAATAATAGAATAGCAAAATGTTCATATGCCTATTAAGGTGAATCGTGGAGGTGTCAACTTTATTGTATTCTGTTAAGATCTTTATATTTAACCCATGATTATGAAATAAATGAATTATGAATTATGAATGACGGTTAAAAGTCTTTAGCCTGGCCTTTCCGGAGCATAATTAACAAAAAAATATTGCCTTAAAAAAATGTAAACATAGAGTTATCACAAATATTTTGTTAATTATTATTTTGTTTTCTTTTCAAGTCTTTTCTTTTATTCGCAAATGTGATAAAAAACGTCGTACGATATACGTGTGGAATTGATATTTGAATCTTGGCTTCTATAACACGCTCGCTGCCGCTCGCGCGTCATAAACCGCCTCTATGCAAAGATCAATTTACCACACTTATATCGTAATGTACTATTGTTGTATAACACTTATAACTGCCATGGCCATGCTCCTATGTTGTTTTGTTTTTTGTTTAAAATCCTAATTTTTATGATAATTAGAAAATGAAAAAATCAAAACTTAGGGGCATAGTCATGGCAGTTATAGGATTTATGGCACAAAATTATTTGTGCTAGTGTCATTATCCAGGGAGGAAACAGTCGGCTACGTTTGTATTGAACGAGTACCCTGATTAAGAACGTAATGTAAGCAACTGAAGCAGCCGCGTCGCGTCGATTAGTTTCTGGTCTGAATTTTTTTAAAATCTTAAATTAAATTTTATTGACCAAAAGGTTGATCTTATTTAATCAGTTTAACAAATTGACAGTTGGTTAATCATGTTTAAAGTCTTAAATAAATTTATTATTTGTTGCATTAGTCAAATTAAGATTTTAATAAAAAAATTAAACTGCCATATTAAATTTTCTCAAACATAAAAGAACCCATCATACTAGTAGTATTACCTCGCTGAATAGCTCTAGCCAGCCTTTGTGCTAAAAAGGACCCAGAATGGAACCAGAAAAGAAAGAAAATAGGTTTATGTGTAATTAACACAGTAAAACACAGTGTGGCTACAAAAAGGAATCGAAACCTTAATATTCTTGAGTGGAAAATCAAAAGTAAACAAAATATTTAAGCAAACAGTCAGAGGAGAGAACCACCACTTTATTTTAATATTGGTTAGTAATTTTTTATTGAAAATACTCGCGTCTATTACTTCTGTTATAGTATAGTATGGTTTTATTTATATACTAGCAGCGCTCCGCGGTTTCACCCCCGTAACTCCTGATCCCGTGGGAATTTCGGGATAAAAAGTAGCCTATATGTTAATCCAGGCCTCCAGCTATCTACCTATCAAATTTCATTGCAATCAGTTCAGTAGTTTTAGCTTGAAGGAGTAACAAACATACACACACACACACACAAACTTTCACATTTATAATATTAGTAGGATATTTTTAAATTAATTATTGTTAGTATTGAATTTTTCATAATTAAACTAATGAGTGCTTATGTTCGTCCGTGTGTCACTTGAGGCTCCTGCTGAAAATCAGCGCTACAGTCATCTGTAGCATATTAGCTGAGCTCGAACCTTTTCATGGCAGAATTGTATACATATGCACAAGTTTTTGATTTAATTGTATGTATAGTTAAGTATTTTAGGTTATTTTGTGTTTATAGGAATAAACTTATTTCTATTCTATTTCTATTCCACTTAGAAACATTACATTTTGAAGTTTTGTAGTTTTCACAACGCCAGAGGAAAATCATACCACATCAAAAATCTTCGGCCATCCACAAGAACACAGGATTGCGGCTAGCAATCGGGCCACATGTGGGTGATATACAGGAATACAGTACACCTACAGGAATTCTATCCTAGGTCTTAATACTGTTTACTGTTAAAGGTCCTGTGAAATACTTCCTCTACGGTTTATACAATAGGATTTTCAAAGTATGCTTAAAAGGAAAAATCAGGGTTGGCATAGATAAGATTACTTTCCATTTCCAAGGTGTAAAACAAAACAAAATACTAAATTGTTAATCTATCTATCTTCTATACTATAATAAAATCGTTCGGGGATGAATTCTGTACATTGAAGATATTTTGAATATTTCTACTGGTGGGCAGGCTGTTATCGATACTGAACCAGAAAATGTAGTAAAAAACATTTTTGTCTGTCGGTCTGTCTGTCAGTCTGTCTTGGCCGCGCATTACGTCGAAACTACTGAATGGATTGAATTGAAACTTGGTGTGAACACAGCCCTTATACTGATGTAACATCATATAAACTTTTTATCCTGAAATTCAGCATGGTTTCAATGGTGGGGGTGATGAAAGTCTTGGCCGCGTATCACGTCGAAACTACCGAATGGATTGAATTGAAACTTGGTGTGAACATAGCCCTTATACTGATGTAACATCATATAAACTTTTTATCCTGAAATTCAGCATGGTTTCAATGGTGGGGGTGATGAAAGGTAAATGTCTTGGCCGCGCATCACGTCGAAACTACTGAATGGATTGAATTGAAACTTGATGTGAACACAGCCCTTATACTGATGTAACATCATATAAACTTTTTATCCTGAAATTCAGCATGGTTTCAATGGTGGGGGTGATGAAAGGTAAATGTCTTGGCCGCGCATCACGTCGAAACTACTGAATGGATTGAATTGAAACTTGGTGTGAACACAGCCCTTATACTGATGTAACATCATATAAACTTTTTATCCTGAAATTCAGCATGGTTTCAATGGTGGGGGTGATGAAAGTCTTGGCCGCGTATCACGTCGAAACTACCGAATGGATTGAATTGAAACTTGGTGTGAACATAGCCCTTATACTGATGTAACATCATATAAACTTTTATCCTGAAATTCAGCATGGTTTCAATGGTGGGGGTGATGAAAGGTAAATGTCTTGGCCGCGCATCACGTCGAAACTACTGAATGGATTGAATTGAAACTTGGTGTGAACACAGCCCTTATACTGATGTAACATCATATAAACTTTTTATCCTGAAATTCAGCATGGTTTCAATGGTGGGGGTGATGAAAGGTAAATGTCTTGGCCGCGCATCACGTCGAAACTACTGAATGGATTGAATTGAAACTTGGTGTGAACACAGCCCTTATACTGATGTAACATCATATAAACTTTTTATCCTGAAATTCAGCATGGTTTCAATGGTGGGGGTGATGAAAGGTAAATGTCTTGGCCGCGCATCACGTCGAAACTACTGAATGGATTGAATTGAAACTTGGTGTGAACACAGCCCTTATACTGATGTAACATCATATAAACTTTTTATCCTGAAATTCAGCATGGTTTCAATGGTGGGGGTGATGAAAGTCTTGGCCGCGTATCACGTCGAAACTACCGAATGGATTGAATTGAAACTTGGTGTGAACATAGCCCTTATACTGATGTAACATCATATAAACTTTTTATCCTGAAATTCAGCATGGTTTCAATGGTGGGGGTGATGAAAGGTAAATGTCTTGGCCGCGCATCACGTCGAAACTACTGAATGGATTGAATTGAAACTTGGTGTGAACACAGCCCTTATACTGATGTAACATCATATAAACTTTTTATCCTGAAATTCAGCATGGTTTCAATGGTGGGGGTGATGAAAGGTAAATGTCTTGGCCGCGCATCACGTCGAAACTACTGAATGGATTGAATTGAAACTTGGTGTGAACACAGCCCTTATACTGATGTAACATCATATAAACTTTTTATCCTGAAATTCAGCATGGTTTCAATGGTGGGGGTGATGAAAGTCTTGGCCGCGTATCACGTCGAAACTACCGAATGGATTGAATTGAAACTTGGTGTGAACATAGCCCTTATACTGATGTAACATCATATAAACTTTTATCCTGAAATTCAGCATGGTTTCAATGGTGGGGGTGATGAAAGGTAAATGTCTTGGCCGCGCATCACGTCGAAACTACTGAATGGATTGAATTGAAACTTGGTGTGAACACAGCCCTTATACTGATGTAACATCATATAAACTTTTTATCCTGAAATTCAGCATGGTTTCAATGGTGGGGGTGATGAAAGGTAAATGTCTTGGCCGCGCATCACGTCGAAACTACTGAATGGATTGAATTGAAACTTGGTGTGAACACAGCCCTTATACTGATGTAACATCATATAAACTTTTTATCCTGAAATTCAGCATGGTTTCAATGGTGGGGGTGATGAAAGGTAAATGTCTTGGCCGCGCATCACGTCGAAACTACTGAATGGATTTAATTGAAACTTGGTGTGAACACAGCCCTTATACTGATGTAACATCATATAAACTTTTTATCCTGAAATTCAGCATGGTTTCAATGGTGGGGGTGATGAAAGTCTTGGCCGCGTATCACGTCGAAACTACCGAATGGATTGAATTGAAACTTGGTGTGAACATAGCCCTTATACTGATGTAACATCATATAAACTTTTTATCCTGAAATTCAGCATGGTTTCAATGGTGGGGGTGATGAAAGTTAAATGTCTTGGCCGCGCATCACGTCTAAACTACTGAATGGATTGAATTGAAACTTGGTGTGAACATAGCCCTTATACTGATGTAACATCATATCAACTTTTTATCTTGAAGTTCTGCAAGTTCTGCATGGTTTCAAGATATTAAATTGTAATCTATGATCTATGGAATAAATGATTTATTATTTATTTATACTAATATCATATCTTAACGTTGGTTGTTACCAACCAGTTTGTCTGTTTGTATGTATGTATGTCGGGGGTAATCTCCGAAACCACTGAACCGATTTCAAAAATTCTTTCACCAATAGAAAGGTATTAATTATATTCTGACTGAATTATTTTAGGCAACAAATTTGCAATATATTTATTGACATATATAATTTGATATATAATACTTTTTATCCATTAAACAGCTTGATGAAGGTCGTCCTTAAAGTTTTTAAAGGGATCTTAGGTAATTGGCAATATTGCCAATCGACAGATTTTTTGTATGAAATTGATATAAACTATAAAGCATTGTATGAAATTGGCATAAGATGAAATGTCTAACATTTTTTTCTCTAAAAGATCACGTGTCTTTGCATCGGCTTATGTCAATTTAATCTGTCTTTACGTATGAACGTCAAATTCTATGGTCTTTACTGATATGTACAATTTGAGGGTCTCAAGTGGCGAGTAAATAGATAATTATCTTGTAGGAAATTGTGCTACATCTTAGGCCGCATCATCACCTACCATCTGGTGGGTATAATAGTGATCGAACACGGATTATACACAGAGGTCCACGACTCTTTCATACTTTGCTTCCAAATGGGTCCACGACATTTTAAATAATTAATATTTCCTTTCTAAAACGACGCTGACCCATATGTATAAAAAAAATACTATACATTTGAAAATATTTACAAGGAAAAAATGCATCTCTATTTTGCACCTTGCATTTCAATTCGCGACTAATATCCACTACGTTGTTAACGTTCAATATCCCCCTCTCGTGACATAACATCAACAAAGCATTGTTCTACAAAAGTTTCTCTTAATAACATTTTTGCGGCCATAAGTATAAGAAAACAACGCAAACTAATTTCCACTCTACATAAAACATCATTCAATTTTAACTCGATACCCACTACAAATGGCTCATTCGACACGGCTTACCACGGCCGAACTAGCAACTACTTCAACTACTAAGATAAACAGTATGAAAGTTTGTATGTTTGTTACTTCATCACGCATAAACTGAATTGCAATGAAACGTGATAGCAGAATAATATTGAACTTTACACCTAATCTAATAAAGTAAACCAAATAATCTAGTAGCAGTTTAATTTAAAAATGATGTTTCCAATAAATAATTGTTCATAATTCATTCATTTATTTCATTTCAAAGATAGATAAATCAATTTATCTATCGATGATTTACAGTGCCAGCAACTTAAATTCGATTCAGAGGGCTGTAGTGCCTGGACCATGAAGAGGATGAAATAGGCTTGCCCAGAACCTATACCATCCTTTCAGCTAAGTCCCCCCAGATGTCCAGAGCGATCGATCGCATGCTCTCTGCGTCCAACGAATTTCCGCGACCTTAATTAAATCGTTCGTCCATCTAATCGGAGAACGTCCCACGCAATAAGAAGCGTTTAATTAAAAAAATATTTACTTAATTCGCAGGTAAAACCGAGGGCATAGCTAGCTAGGGTAGTTAAAAGCTATTAACTTGGCCGTAACCAATCATTGTTATCGCTACCCTACACTCGACATGTGACTATGTGAACAACAAAAATAATGCTATATTTCTTAGCAAACATAATGTTAGTAAATGCTGTAGGCGAAAAATCATTTAACGCTTGCAAAACCTACGGCGAATCCATGCTTGAGTGTCGAAATATCCTCGGATTTACAAGAGTGAGAGTGCCTATTGATATGTTATTGTTCCCTCATATGGTGCTTATTGGATTCAGTTCAGGAACAGAAAAACCGGCTTGGAAGTGTGGAGGAACCCTAATATCAGAAAACTGGGTTCTAACTGCAGCCCATTGTAAAGAGGATCCGATGATCGGACCACCTACTATTCTCAAAATCGGTACAGCAACGTTAGAATTCGAAGAAGATTACGATATAGAACAAGAAAGAAAAATCGCTGAGTTTAAAACACATCCAGATTATAAACCACCTTCCAAATACCATGATATAGCGCTGATAAAGGCTGAAGTACCTTTTACACTGACAAGGGATATAAGAATAGCCTGTTTGAGTGTAGACGAAGATTATCCTAAGGCCGATTTAACAGTTATAGGTTTTGGAGTAACAAAGCCAGGAGCTGGAAGTGGAAGTCAAACACTTATGAAAGTTGATGTTGATTTGATTGAAAATGAAATATGTAATAAATCTTTTAAGTATATGATAAAAAGAAAGATTTTACATGAAGGTATAAGTGATAGGCAGATTTGTGCAGGTGAGACTGACAAAAGACTCCTATATCTGTTCCGCAGTACTTATACCATCCTGCCCTTCCTTCCACAAGACACCGAAGTGAACAAATAATCGCAATCCACACATGGTAAACTTTCCAATTTCGTGCACAAAGCGTCACGCATCCACCTTTCTTGTGCGCACTGCTAAGAAGCGGAACTCTCACTCCGCGTCGCTGTTCCCCCAAAACTACAACCTAGGTGTCTTTTAGAGTGAATAGGTACTTTTTAGCCGAGCCTGCTATGAGCCTGCTACATCCTCAATTTCGCTTTCCATCAGGTGAGATGAGGTCGATGCAAGTCTATTCTGTGTAAAAAAATAAAAACTGCGTCTGAACCGATTTGAACGCGATATTTCTTCGAATTGATAACGACAGTTCTTGGTTGAATATAGTTCAGTTGTTTCCCACAACTTCTACTAATTTTCAGGTGATTACGAGCATGGAGGTAGAGACACATGCCAAGGTGATTCCGGTGGCCCTCTTCAAGTGATGGTGGACCAAGTGGATTGTTTACGAAGTTTTCCTTTACACAAAGTTGTTGGAGTGACGTCGTTCGGCAGAGATTGTGGGAGGAAATTCTCTCCCGGTGTTTATACCAAGGTTTCGAAGTATATTGAATGGATCGAAAGTATTGTCTGGCCTTAATGGAAATAATATTGTGATATGAAAAAGTTTATCGGAAATATTGGCGCGTATACTCGTAGTGTTGTGATAAAATAGTAGTAAATAAATAGTTTTATTTATTTTGAAACATTTTTTAAAAAGGTGTGTGCAGGGCTTGTAAACACCCATAGATATAAAATAATATTGCAGGACAGGTCAAGTTAGAGGCCTTGGGGCGATCTGAAAACTCTAACAATAGGTGAGCCACACCACTATACGAGAAGAAGAAGATCTATTCACTGGTTATTCATGTAGACACCACTGCGTAAACTTGAGTTACGTAAGTCTATCCAAAATCTTATATTGCGTATAAAGTATAAAATTTAAGACACTAATACCTCCATTCTTCCATAATTTTGTAAAAAAAAAAAACAACGGAACAACGGAATAAACCAACAGTTATCCTGTTTATTGTTCCTTATAATTTTGACATAATTTCTAAAAAAAAATGAGCTTAGAATATATTACAAATAGCCATAAAATATTTTACGTCTCCAGAGTAAAATTTTGAAAATTATCCTTAGCTATGATGTAACCACAAATTTTCTTAGTTACATGATGTATTTCTTATTTTTAAAGTATTTCGGACACGTTCAAATTGATCTCAAGCTTCAAGCTTGATGTAGCGCGAATAGAATAAAATAGAAATAAGTTTATTCATGCCAGAAAAAAGACGCACACAAAATAACCTTAAATACGAATTTTGTGTTCGTAGAAAAGGCATGCATCTAAAGACCACATAGTTGCTTGCGGCAAGCGTACTTCGCAGACACAGAGACCAGTAGTGCAACATCCACTTTTGGTCTCTGTGCCAGCGAAGTACGCCTCCAAAACGAGAGTCTTCCATCCCTGTCCTGTCTTTCAAATTGCTGACTTGAAGTTCGTGCAGGTCAGCTTCAACTGTGTCCTTCCAGCAACATCAGCAGCAACTTTTAGCGATCTTCGACAAGGGACAAGCGTGATAAAGTTTTATTGTAACGAAGTTCCTTATGGCGCGTTGCGAAAGGGGGCTAGACGGTAAAAATAAGACCAAAAGTTGTAACGACACTTTTTGATTTTATTACAATTCCTTCACTAATTAATCGAAAGAAACTTCGTTCCATTTTTATTTTAATATTGCGGGACATTTCACAGTGCGCCATCCAGCCCTAAGTTATGTCACTACAGGCTTGTGATATATTGGCTAGATAAGGATAGAATAGGTACTTCCATATATTTTTTGTGAATTATACTAAATATACAAATAGAGAGATAAATCAGAAACAAATCTTTTAAAGTATAAAAAATGAATCGCTGAATGTGTTGCTAAGCGCAAATCTCGAAAACAGCTGAACCGATTTCTTATACCTTCATGCTAATTCTTTTTTTATTGTGTTTGTTATTATCAGGAGAAGGTTCTTATGAAAGAAAATTGCATAGAAAATTATTAAGCGGGTGAAACAGCGGGGCGCAGCTAGTATCTATAAATAAATATTTGCTTGAGACGGGCTTCGAACGCGGAACTTTTTGAGTCACAGGCAGACTTGAGTGCAGACTTGAGCTTGATCGTGTCTTAGCAGTCTTAGGTATTGTTCTTTTTCTCATAATTAAATTTTCAGTCATCCAAGTCCTTTGTTTCAAAAACGACTTTGTTACGATGTCGTAAGGTTTAATATGCTGTGAAATATCAGTTTAGACTTACCTTGAAGGCGAAATAACTGGAAATATTCCGGTTTATGGCAGTGTAAAAGGATAACAGGACTCAACTCACCTGAAACAAAAGAAATTTTCATGAAAAAAAACTCGCGTGTCAATGCTACGTCTCGGGGGTAACGGGGGGTAACGTAAAGGAAAGTGGGGGGAAGGGTGGACGCAGACGACAGACTGAAATTAAGCTAGTAAGAGAGTAGTTAGACATATACATTTACTTCAAAAAGAAGTCCGAATCCAAGGAAAGTACCTATTTGGTACCCGGACCAAATAGGTATTTTCCTTGGATTCGGACTTACCAAATCATACCAATTTGGGTCATTATTTATATTTTCACAAACAGTTTTTTTATATATGCAGTTATGATAAAATACGGTACTTTGATGCGAATGAATTCAACCCGAAGTAATTTTTATCCCAGAATCCAATAAAAATGGATCATTCTCAGAAGATCCATGGACCAGATCCAGGATGGATCTAGTGAGATATAAAAATACAAAAAAAATAAAAAAAAATCAGGACATTCCACACATTGACATCTAGCCCAAGCTAAATAACTAGACTTGTGTTATGGGTGCTAGACGACGGATATACTACTAATATACTTTTCTTTTGTAAATATATACTTATAATACATAGAAACAATCAGACCATAGACAAATATCTAAGCATAAATACTTGCCTGAGGCGGTAATCGAACCCGCAACCCTGTGTTTGGCAGTCCGGCATGGTGACCATTGTGCCTACTTGGTCGTCAAG
The DNA here is from genome assembly GCA_951213275.1 of Idaea straminata. Taxonomy (NCBI): domain Eukaryota; kingdom Metazoa; phylum Arthropoda; class Insecta; order Lepidoptera; family Geometridae; genus Idaea; species Idaea straminata. The sequence continues at coordinate 7,550,533 of OX577870.1, forward strand.
TCGCCCGACAGTTTCGTCAAGTCTAGACTATAGTCTGCATTTGCCCTTAAGGGAGAATTGTAAGAAATATGTAAATGTATCGTTTGGGAAATGTTTTTGTTGTGGTTGGATTTTTCGGAGCTACTGTCGGGTAAAATTTTGATATGTCGAAAATATTCAGGATTATCTCAGTGATAGGTTGAGTGGTCTTATGAAACTTTTGAAAGAAGAACTTTTCCTTCCGTCTATTTACCCTAATATCATCACCTAGCGGTTTCACACGCGTAAGTCCCGATCCCGTATATCGGGATAAAAGTAGCCTATGTGTCTCCAGATTTCATCTAAATCGGTCCAGTAGAACCCGCAACCCTGTGTTTGGCAGTCCGGCATGGTGACCATTGTGCCAACCGGGTCGTAATGGTGGCCAGACAACGGAAATAAATGTGCCCATATCTTTTTATCATGTTGACTCAGGACCTTGATTTTTTAAGGCCCTATGAGTCCCTATTAGGTGTAAATGTACACCTACTAGGGACTATAGACCTCAATATCTGGTATAAATTTCAACTTGCTAGGTCCTGAGAAAATCGGTGGTGACACACGGACATACAGACGGACAAACAAGAGAGTGATCTTATAAGGGTTCCTTTTTTACCTTTTGAGAACACTAAAAATGCAAAATATTGCAAAGTACCCGTATTCTACCACAAATTCTAGCGCGATTACTTAACACCCAACATTTTGTTAGATCCAAGCGACACTTAACAAGGTTTAACGGGTTCTCAGTGCCATTTCCTTCTTATCCTTGCTTTGAATCTACTCGTGTATTTCCGGTACATTTTCCACCTTTTCTCTAAAATGTTTAAGATATTCTATAGCACGATTACTTCTATTGCAACACTCTTGCAAAGGGAGACGTGGGGACGTCAAACGAAACAAAATGGCGGAAGCCTGTAAGCAAATTCTGATGCAGCACGTGCAAATTATTTTAGAAGAGCAACCTTTTGTCATTTGTCAAATTATAAGACTAGTTTTATTAACACGCTTTTATTATTTTGGATACTAAAACTTCCCTCTTGAATCACTCTATCTATTAAAGATCTAAGCATACATAGGGACAGACAGCGTCAAGCGACTTTGTTTTAAACTATGTAGTTAAAAAGATACGCGAGAACAAATGAACAAACCCATCCATACCAATACGGATCAGAAACATAACCTTATCTTTTGCCTTCAGTAAAAATTAAAATTAAAAAAGCGTGTTAAATACGTTGATAGAGCTGGAATAAGGCGTCAGATATTTTCACTATACAACATGGAGGCAGCGAGATTTAGTATTTATCTGAAACTTGGCGGCAAATTCAGTTCGTTGGATGGAGTATTTCCAGGAATGAACGCTGCATATACTGATACTAGCTACTAGCTACAAAGGTTGCCTGAAAGAAATCGCTCTGAGCGATAAGGTAACACCTTTTTATTTATTCAATGTTATAAAAAATGGTGTTTGCATTAAATAATTTATCTATATAGTAGAGGCTTGGAGTAAAATTTATTTACATGTAAGCCGATAAAACACCAATTACCCTAAAAAATACTTTCAGTGTGTGTGAAGAACCCTCCTGTGAAGATAAGCCGGTAAGAATCGGGTTGTACGGACCCTTCGCTACTGCTATCTAGTTTTACTGCGTTAGTGTTCCAAATATAAGTGTAGCTTTATACGATAACCCCCTATCTCGTATTATTTAAAAAAAACATCGGCAATTGAAGTTAAATATAGCATGCAATTAACCAGATAATAGTTTTTGTAAAATTTTATTTCAACTTCATCGGTTTTTTAATGTCATTCCATTTATAAATGTTAAATTTTTAAAACAATTCCGAGATAAAACTAAAAAACTGAATTTTTGCAGCAAAAGCGAAAATTGGTAGCCATAATACCTTAAATAAATAAGAAAATAAGTTGGTTATTTTTATTTATTCAAAAAAAATATTCATATACATTGTTTTTTTTTATTAGTTAACCATCCATTTCAGATAATTAACGAGCTGGCTGTTACTTTTGGGTATCCTTACTAGGCAAACTTATTTCGATTTTTAATATTATTTACTGAAAATTTATTTTTCGAATTTCAATCCAAGACTTTTTGAGACGACAACCCTTACAAAAAACATTTCTTATCGCTCCCAAGAATTATATTAAAAATATTCCCGTAAGAGATAGTAATCATATGATATTTATAAAAAAATTGAATTCCCAAAATTGTTAATCGTTCTTGGTATAAAAATTGAGATAGGTAGATAGAAATCTCTGGAACAGATTGCCAATTATAAAAAACGAGACCGTGTTCTTTAGATGGAAAAGATTGAGTTTTGGCAATATGCTTGTACTTAAAGTGGATGTTTAAAGGTGAACGTCCATTGTACCTTATGATACAAATACGTTTTTTGTTACCTACGTTTGTTGACTGATTAAGCCTTAGACAGTCAGTAGATCCACAACTTGATACCTGGATCTAATCAGAAAAAATATATGACTAGATCCATCTTGGATCTGGCCAATGGATCTTTTAGAATGATCGATTAGTCCTTAGATTCTAAGGGATACATTCTCCAATGTCTCATATTGGATGATGAGCCCAATAATGATGCCATGGCGAACGTCGCCATCGTTAGAGAGATGCATAGCTCTAACGAGATGTGAATTAGAAACAACGCTTTCATACCAAAAATATAAAAAAATGAAAAAATAGTTTACATATTGTGCTAGAAAGAAGTAGTCCCTTTAATTATTTAGGATCGGATACAGGAAGGTCCCTTTTGTTTTTGTTCAGATCACCTTTTTGTTTTTACTTTCAATAGTCTTTTTATTTTAGTTTCGATCGTCTTTTTGCTTCTGCTTAGATTGTCTATTGTTTCTGTTACGATAGTCTTTTTGTTTTAGTTTCGATCGTCTTTTTGCTTCTGCTTAGATTGTCTATTGTTTCTGTTACGATAGTCTTTTTGTTTTAGTTTCGATCGTCTTTTTGCTTCTGCTTAGATTGTCTATTGTTTCTGTTACGATAGTCTTTTTGTTTTAGTTTCGATCGTCTTTTTGCTTCTGCTTAGATTGTCTATTGTTTCTGTTACGATAGTCTTTTTGGTTTTAGTTTCGATCGTATTTTTGTTTCTGTTTAGATTGTCTACTGTTTTTGTTTTGATAGTCTTTTAGTTTTAGTTTCAATAGTATTTTTGTTTTAGTTTCGATCGTCTTTTTGCTTCTGCTTAGATTGTCTATTGTTTCTGTTATGATAGTTTATATGTTTTAGTTTCGATCGTATTTTTGTTTCTGCTTAGATTGTCTATTGTTTTTATTTTGATTTATATAGATCGTCTTCAGTATTTTGTTTCGATCGTCGACGATCAATCACATACAAGATGTGATTGATCGTTGTTAATGGATAAATCGGGTAAGATGAAACGCCTGTGCGATCATATCTTATCTAGTACCTAGATCGTACTAGGACAGTATCCGGATCGGCTTTCTTCTCAATAATTTAGCGATCTCTTGTCGACCAGTTGTCCCGGTTTGTTCAGAGCATAACCTACTTAATTTGAAGGTTTTATTCAGTGCTCAAAATCCCCGTCATGAACGCTCCCTAAAGAAATACTTGAGATGGATATTACTCACTTCCCATATAAGTTATAAATTGTGTTTCCGCGTAATATGATGACTTTTAAACTTAATTCCAAGTTAAATGGCTTTATATTGACCTTAAGACTTCGAGCTTTGCAGGTAAAGATCTCAACTTATATAATCGTTTTGCATATTTTATGAAAAAGCACACGATTTTTTATTTTAATTTTTTTTTTAAATTTTTATAAAATGGAGTAATGTTTATAATAAAAGTTGTTTAGAGCGCACAAATTGCGAAATTTCATACATAAAAAATTATATAAACAGAAATTGTCAGAGCTCAATAAATAAATAAATATTGCAGGACATTCCACACATCGCCATCTAGCTCCAAGCTAAGTAATTAGACTTGTGTTATGGATGCTAGACAACGGGTATACTACTTATATACTTTTCTTTTGCTTTTTTTTGTGAGAGCTATGGCCAGTTATGGGCAGTTACTGAATGGAACTCGTGATTGATTGTCGCCGCGCGTTCATCGTCACGAATACACGCGGCGCAGTGCCACGACATATAGGTACTACGCTAAACGATTATTTTTAGGATATTTTTCACATAAAATTTACGACCAAAAAACATTGTTTTTTGCAAAAATGTAATAAAAAATGTAAAAAAAAAAACGATACTAAAGTTATTGAAAACAAGATATTTACAATGTACCTATTCTGTTTTATTTTGTAGAACTCGATATTTCGATGCTGTTTCAAGCACCATTTTCACGAGACCATTGTAGTTTAAAATCCAATATTGTGTGTTCCACGAAAAAGTTGTGCCGTCTAATATTTTAATTCTTGCTGGATTATGATTTGTGTTTTTGCTCGCTTGTTTTGTATCTATACCTATTCTATTTTCTACTCGTGAGAACCTATAATTTCCTGTTTCGTAAAGCTGTTGGTTTTCCAAATAAATAAATAAAAAAAGGCTTATTCTATACTTTAGTATAATGGGAGAAGACTTTGATGCTTTATAAAATAAACACTAAGGTCCTAAACAATACAGAAACATTTTCATTTTTACTGACCTTCATTTTTTTGTTGTTAAACAAGAAAATAAACACTTAGCAAACAATTAAAGAAAGGAACTGTCACACTTTACCGCTAAAAAACACTTTAACTTAAGTACTTCCAGTTCTAACCCCAAAACAAAAAAAGATATTCGGCGAATGCATATTACCGACTTTTAGGTCGGCTGACAAAAAAAATTATAATTTTGAAAAATATATCTATATATATAAAAGAAAGTCGTGTTAGTTACACCATTTATAACTCGGGAACGGCTAAACCGATTTGGCTGAAAATTGGTAGGAAAGTAGCTTACAACCAGGAGACGGACATAGGATACTTTTTTTTTTCACCCAAATCTGTTCTGCCGTTCTTGAGTTATAAGTGGTGTAACTAACACGACTTTCTTTTATATATATAGAATAAAAAAGTTAAATGCTATTTTTACCCGACTGCAAAGTCAAGTCAAATTTTTTTATTCCTTTGGATGCTCAATACAGTTGTACAAAGACCACGTAGAAACGTCTTAAAACTAAGTTTAGTGTGCCTTCTAACCTAAGCATAAATACTTGACTGAGGCGGGAATAGAACCTGTAACCCTGTGTTTAGCAGTCCGGCATGGTGACCATTGTGCCAACTGGGTCATCATTAGTAACCTATTGACAGGTACTTAGTTGTTTTTCTTCACCTCAAAAAAAAACTTGTTCAGCAACGGTTCAAATTGGATATATTCTTTGCTTGCAAAAGTGAACGGTCAACGAGCTATCGGCAGATTTTTGAAGTTTATCAGTGGTCTGTTTTCCCCCTTTACCCCAACAAAAAACCTCTTAATAGAAAAATTCTGGAAAAAAAATACCTCCTTTGCCTACCTCCTTTGAGCTTATCTTCACAGTAAACAAATTCCTTTAACTATAAAAGATCGTGAAATGTTCAGATTTAACTTAACGCTTTACTTTGTTTTTTTAAGTTAGACTGACGTAACTTTGAGATAAGACTTGGCATAATAACTTAATAAGTTACGTGTTCTTTGTACTTTTTTTTAATGTTTTATTTTGTCTTGGAAAGGCAGTCGAGTTTATTATAAAGGGTTTGCTTTTGTGACGTGATTGTGATGTCTAATCTTGTTTATTTTTAGAACTTAGATGACTGTATGTATTAATACAAAGCCATTATTTTTATGCGTCAAGAAATAAAATAAATAAATATTGTGGGACACTTTACACTTTGCCATCTAGCCCCAAGCTAAGCTAAGCAAACTAGGTTTGTGTTATGGGTGCTAGACAACGGATATACTACTTATATACTTTTCTTTTGTACATAAATGTATACTTCTTCTATACTAATAGTATAATATTCCTCATTATATTTAAAATATTATCATTCCTTTTTATAATGAGGAATGATTTGACTGTTTGTTTGTTTGAATTGAATAGGCTCCGAAACTACTTGACCGATTTTGATAAAATTTAGTATGAGAATACATTGTTTTATTGAGAGTGTCAAAGGTTACTTTTTATTCCGATATTCCCACGAGATCGGGATCTACGTGGTTCCCCAAAGATAATTTTGAACATAGGCCTTCCCCAAAAGCAATTTTAGAATACCATGCAAAAGGAATGGAATGCCTGTAAATCCTGAAATAGAAATTCAACCAACCAAATCACATTATTATTGAACATTTAATTAACATCATAATTATCTAAATTTCTACCTAATTTTAGCGCCTATTGCTCATTGTCTAATTACGGCGAACACCAATAGCTATACAAAACCATTCAATCAACGACCTCCGTGGCGCGTCTGGCGAACACCCGTTGACGCAGAAGGTTGCAGGTTCGATTCCCGCCTCAAACAAGGAATTATGCTATAGATATTGTCCTGGTCATAATTTAATACAATTAATTACCATACATAGATTTAATGATGGGCAAAGAGTATCTAAGTGGCCAGAATTTATCAGAAGTTGGCACAATGTTACCTGATTCTGTTTTTTTAACAATATACTAGCCTACTAATATTATAAATGTGAAAGTTTGTGTGTGTGTGTGTGTATGTTTGTTACTCCTTCACGCCAAAACTACTGGACCGATTGCGATGAAACTCGGTATATAGATAGCTGGAGACCTAGATCACATAGGCTACTTTTTATCCCGATATTCCCACAGGATCGGGACTTACGCGGGTGAAACCGCGGGGCGCAGCTAGTACAATATAAAAATATCTAGGTTGAATACTACATTTTCGTAGATGTGCGTGTGCGCTGTGAGTCACGCGGGGTTCACCTAGCAAAGAGGTTGGATTAGTTACATCCGTCAGAATTCTGTCTAATTGAGGTAAGATAAGATTTAAGATACCAGATTAATTTCTTTGTGGTTTGAAGGGAGTGGTTTCTGGTTGGCCATGCTGTATGTTCGTTAGCCCTTCACGCAAAAACTACATAACAGATTGTGATGTAACATGTTACGAAGATAGCTGTAATCCTGGAATAACACATAGGCTACTTTTTACGACGACCCAGTTGGCACAATGGCCAAACATTGGGTTACGGGTTCGATTCCCTCCTCAGACACGTATTTATGCTTAGATATTTGTCTGTGGTCTGGTTGTTTCTATGTATTATAAGTATATATTTACAAAAGAACATTTATAAGTAGTATATCCGTTGTCTAGCACCCATAACACAAGTCTAGTTACTTAGCTTGGGGCTAGATGGCGATGTGTAGAATGTCCTGAAATATTAATTTATTTTATTCCCACGGGATCTGGAGTTACACAGGTAAAACCGCTCAGCTAGAAAGATAGATAAACACTTTATTGCACCATAAAACAAAACGCAAAATGATTACATATTTCAAAAACAAAATAATTACTAGTAGGTAATATTTCTAATAACATATCTGATTAGTTTATTTATACTTTGACCAACTCCTATTTAGCCTCATTAGCATATTCTACACCCCCTTCTTGTTGTTTTAGGGTTGTTGACCTTTTGACAGCTGACTTTCCCTTCGGTTACCCCTTTAGTTCTAGTTGACTATTTTGTCTGTGTGTTTGTTAGAAACTCAAACATGAAGTCTGGCCCAAAGGCAGTACAAGATTAATGTTACTAATTCATATGCTAATTCTACCAATTGGTAGAAATTTGGGGTGTGAATCTTATACCATGTGTTTCGACGAAATATTTCTAATACGAAGGAGGAGGAGGCTCACAGCTAAGCGATGCTCGCCGATCTTTTACGGTCGTGCGGGTTAAGCGACGACTGGCGCGGTCATTACTTCGATGGGTGGCCAATTAGTAGTGTGGCAAAAATGTGTTTTCGTGAGCCCTTCCGTGCTTCGGAAGGCACGTTTAGCCGTTGGTCCCGGTTGCTACCTCTAGTAGCAGTCGTTAAGTCAAGTTAAAGGCCTTAAGGCGATCTGAACACTCTAACAAACCTATTGTCAGAGTTTTCAGATCGCCTTAAGGCCTTTACACCACTATACGAGAAGAAGAAGAATACGAAGAAACTCTTCGTTGGAAGACATTGGATGGAAGGAATGCAATATTCACAAGAATATGCATACTGGTTAAATATTTCTCAGGGTTCCGTAACCCAAAGGGTTACTATTACTTCACTACTTTACTGTCCGTCCGTTCGTCCTCCTGTCTGTCACCAGGCTGTATCTCATGAACTGTGATAGCTAGACAGTTGAAATTTCACAAATAAGGTATGTATTTCTGTTGCCGCTATAGCAATAAATACTGAAAACAGAAGAATATATATATTTTTTTAAATCTACTATAACATGTTGACGAAATATGTATTAAAGTTCATTAATTTAGTTTAATTTCATTAAAACCTACCAAAAATGTTGGCCACCCAAACCAAACTTTTCATCTGACAAATGTCAATTTATTCGAGTTATTTTCACTTCATTTCAATAAACCGAGTTCTTTAAATTATGGATAATCCGAGGACTGGATTCAGGTCGGTTTACAAGTGACTGATTCCATCTGCAACGGTCAAATACAGATATGAATTTATTTATTTATTTTATTATAATACTCAATCAAAATAATACATGTGAACTTCGATGGGTGACCAATTAGTAGTGTATCAAAAAATGTGTTTTCATGAGCTTCTCCGTGCTTCGGAAGGCTCGTTTGGCCTTTGGTTCCGGTTGCTACATCTAGTAGCAGTCGTTAGGTCAAGTTAGAGGCCGTAAGGCGATCTGAAAACTCTAACAATAGGTGAGCCACACCACTATACGAGAAGAAGAAGAAGAAGAAAACGATACATTACCATTTCTATTAATTGACTTAGAAAAACAAGTTGATCACGCACTGACAACACACAGACAATATTGATCTCCACTCATCCGCAAGCAGATTATATTCAAGTTCCAGGAGAGCGTTAAGATGAGGTGGTAAGACCAGAAGCGCGATAGAGGTGTCTTAGAAACAGTTCTTGGGTATCAACCACGAAAATCCATATAATGATATTCCTACTGTCGTAAAGGTGAAGAAATGCTTTGTATTGTCTTACACTTCGAAACACGATTTTGCCTCGATAGAAAAAAAATCGAGAAAATTTAAAATTTTCTTGATTTTACGGCGACTGTAAAGAAAAAACAAGTACAAATTTATATTTTCATAAACCTTAAATCAAATCCCATGATATAGTACAGATGGTTTTCACTAAAATAGATGTTAGTCTTTTAATTACATAAAACACTGAAACGGTCATTTCGCAGCGCGCGGGAGAAGGGATAGAGTCTTTGCGCGGCGCGCGTGTGGTAAAGGGATAGGGGTTTTCAGTTCCTATTTCACCTTAGCCAAGTTATCATGTCTCAAGCATGACCGCTGTGCACTCTTAACTAAAGAGCGCGTCCCAGTTTTAAGGCAACAATACTGTTTTTCAAAGCTGTAGATAGATACAATGTATTTATTATTATTTAGTTTTGAGTTCCGATGTTAGAACCACAACAAAAAATAGATAAGAAAAAAAGGGAGAAGTAGTAGAAATGCTAAATGATTGTTCATACATCCACCCCGCGCAGTAAGTATTTGTTTCAAAACATCACTAATCGAAAGACGATCGAGAAAGCACGCCGATCCTTTCAACTGATCCAAATTCATTTCTCTCAAGTATATTTAACGCCCCGTCCTTAGGAACAAAGATAAAGATTGAAAAAGTTTTCATTTGACACTCAACAATTCTCCCAAAATAGATCCGTTTTCGTTTTACAGCCGAATTTCGAAGACAGTTTTCTGAAAATCAACCTTAGAAAGTATGATTACAATTTACTGCAGGAATTTTCAAAAAATGTTTCTGCAGAGTTAACCGATATCTCTTATAGTAGGTAGGTTTAGGCCATTGCAGATCGGAAGGGGCCCTAGAATAGTTTCCATTAGTTATAAGACCTTTAGCAATTTTGAGTATTGGTGACATCAATATTACAATAAGAATATACCGCGGAGAGTTCTCTAAAGTATAAAAAATGTTTCTGCAAAGTTAACCGATATCTCTTATACTATAGGCCATTGCGGATCGGAGCCTAGAAGAAAACTATTAATTGTTAGACCTTTACCAATTTTCAGTATTGGTGACATCAATATTACAATAAGAATATATCGCGGAGAGTTCTCTAAAGTATAAAAAATGTTTCCGCAAAGTTAACCGATATCTCTTTTACTATAGGCCATTGCGGATCGGAGCCTAGAAGAAAACTATTAATTATTGGACCTTTACCAATTTTGAGTATTGGTGACATCAATATTACAATAATAAAAATTCGCGGAGAGTTTTCTAAAGTATCAATAACAATCAATTTAACACAAATATCTCGCTTTGTTAATTCAAATCAAATGCGATCGTTTTGAATGGATTCAAATACGATAGGGTTGCCACCCGACCCATACACAATAATAGATTTGACATAGACATAAAACTATCTAATAGTAAAATGTTCACCTTCACAGAAATGGAACTTAAACGAATTGGTCTTAAAATATCGGCTCAAAAAAAAAGTTATTTTTTTTTAAGACTTAATGTATTATAGAGGACGTCATATTGAATTTATTGTGACGTGTGCATATAACCAGCGGACGATCAAGGTGCTTTTAATAAACTACAATTGTCAAATTAAAGTAGTTAAGAAGATATGCTGGAACAGATGAACATATTTATATACCTAGATCCACTAACATACACAAATATATATATAAATATGTTCATCAAAACAGACAGTCCAGTGTGCGTTATGTTTTAGACCACATGGTGTAAAACATAACACACACTGGACTTCAGGAGCAGCAGAGCTTTATCGAAAAATAGTAGCAAAATCAATGTCGCCAAAGCTTTTTTTGGCAAATGTATTCGAATTTAGTTTTTGGCATGCATACCATGTCTATAAAAAAAATGTGCCTTTTTTAACCCGACGGCAAGGAAAGGGTTATGTCTTTATAGTTTCCATATCATGATTGGGAAAGAACACTGTGCAAATTAATGGTTTATAATTCAATAAAACAAGTTATAATTTATATGGCCATGGTTGATGGTTAATTCGTGGATTTGAAAGCGCATCGAAATAACCTAAATCATTAATACCTACTTTAATCTCGATTGTCGAATTTCAATTGACACGAGTATTAGAATAATTTATGTGAATTGGGTGTTTATGTATATTATATATTAACATAAATGACTTATTTTTAATCTACAGTGCTATTTTAAAGATATTCTTAAAGAGTCTATTCCCTGGGTTTTTTAAATATAGTTTTATTTTTATTTTATCTTCCTATTTTTAAGTCATTTTTAGTCAGCCCGTTGCATTTTTGTCCCCGTTTTCATTCATGTGTCCATCTCCAACCTTTTATTCCTATTAATTTTTTATTATAATTATGTCAGCGTTTGACCACTATCTCACACGATGGTAAGTGTCGATGCGGTCTAAGATGTAGCATACTTTTCTAAGATACCTATACGATCATGACTCAAAGACCCCCAAATAAACGGAGGCTTCTAGGGACGCGAGTGACGGCAGTGGAATCAAATCTTTTCCGACCCGTCCTTTTGCGGATTTTAGTCTTTGTTTCAGGTTTCAGTCAATCAGGACTTTGATTTTATATTTATAGATAATTTTGGTCATAGTGTGGGTAACATACAAATGACAATTACTATAATGTTACAGACTATATTTCTATTCATGTGCCAATTGGGTGAAACATGGCCGAACTTATATAATTACCATATATTTAACATCATTGCCATGTTTATCAATGAATAAATTAATTATTATCCTTTTTTTTTGAAATGGCAACCCTAAGTGGCGCGATCTAGCACGCAAAATGCACAATCCGTATAATAGGTCCACGGGCGATGGCGCGTATAACAATCGGCTTAATTTATTGAAGTGCTGGCCGTGCGTACGCATTACAATTTTTATTGACAACCCTATTCAATGCTATGCGATGATATTGCCTGAACGTGATCGCTGAAAATAAATAACTCGTCGAAATTGTTTAGGGAAACTAGTGATAGCTCTAAAACAACTCTGGGTAAGAGCTACTTAGTTGGTAAAATTACTTCAATAATAGTTTTGACATTGACTGTGTGCAAAGGGCCATAACTCGAATAAAAAGTCATTTGGGTTATTACAAATTGTGGGAATGGAAACTATTTAGATTTTACTTCAGTTTTATTTTTTTAGATATTGCAGCACATTTCACACATCGCCATTTAGCCACTAGTAACTAGACTTGTGTTATGGGTACTAGACAACGGATATACTACTTAATATACTTTACTCTGTACTTTACTTCAGTTTTTTTTTTAGATATTGCAGCACATTTCACACATCGCCATCTAGCCACTAGTAACTAGACTTGTGTTATGGGTACTAGACAACGGATATACTACTTAATATACTTTACTCTGTAAAAATATACTTATAATACATAGAAACAACCAAACCACAGACAAATATCTAAGCATAAATACTTGTCTGAGGCGGGAATCGACCGCAACCCTGTGTTTGGCAGTCCGGCATGGAGACCATTGTGCCAACTGAGTCATCATACATACAACCCACTGCTGAGCAAAATGTCTCCTTTCCTTCCAAGCATCTTCGCTCTAGCAGTCCCCGTCCAAGGCATTATTGTAATATCTAATAACAAATTCTTATTTGATACACAATACCAAAGTATCCCATACATATGTTATAAGGCGTACACAATTTACAAATTGCTCGCTTTTGCTTTTGAGATGCAAAATGTTGACCACACAGAGACGGAGTTAGGTCGTGAATAAATAAAGATAGGTACTGTTTTATTTCTAAGCATTTTTACAACTCTTTCTTGGAGGTAAAAAGAATATTTTGTTTTATCATTGATAAGTCCCTAACCTATTATAGAATAGACTAAAAAACCAGCCAAGGGCGAGTCGGACTTGCGCACGAAGGGTTTCGTACCATGTCGTATGGGAGCCCCACTAAAATCTTTTTTATTTCTGTTTTTAGTATTTTTTTGTTATAGCGGCAACAGAAAGACATAATCTGTGAAAATTTCGACTCTAGCTATCACGGTTCATGAGATACAGCCTGGTGACAGACAGCCGGACGGACATAAAGACAGCGGAGTCTTAGTAATAGGATCCCGTTTCACCCTTTGGGTACGGAACCCTAAAAAGGGTAATTCATTTCGAAAGTCGTGGATTCAAGCCGTGCACCAATGGATTTTACTTACAAAAAATGTATGAAGCATTGCTATTACGGTAAAGGAAAAACTTCGTGATGAAACCCGTTAATAAGTTGTCTCCAGACGTATTTACGAGTTCTTTACTCTGGACACGGTCGACTAAGCTGAGAGGGTGGTATAGGTTCTGGGCAAGCCTACTCTATCAAATACCTACATGTCCCAGGCACTACAGAGCCCTGTGCGGTTGGAGGATGTGGTCAACTCATTCGAGTCCTTTAGATGCCACAAATAAAAAATCGGGCAGGCTATTTCGGGTCTTGCTTACCAAAGAGTTCTCATTTTATTTAATGACCTAAAGAGGTTGGATTAGCTACATCAGTTACAAAAATTATGAAGAATTATACCATCGCATCAGTCATTAGGTTTTTGCTATTCCTTACTCTTCTGACCCATTCTGAAGGGCTTTGTCCCAGCAGTTCGATTGACCGAACTGATGCAAGTTATTTGTCCCAGTAGTTCGATTGGCTAATGCAGTTTTTCATTGATATTGGTCCTGTTCAAGAAAAACAAAAGACGATTGAATTATATTTAAAAAACACGCCAAAAAAGACTTCATTTCGTTACCTACCCACCTATCAGTTTTTGTGTACCTACAGTACTTGTAGGTAATCATTGTATGTCGGTGGGTATTTTATAATTTACTTTTATATCGTTAATGTAGCATTACTACAAACCTCTGTGTGGTTTATTAAGCTACATAAAATAAATGTTATTTAAGTTTCTTTTTACATTAATAATAAAGAAAAAAAATTTGATACTCGATTAAATGAATTATTTTGCTTCTGTAGATCAAATTCATCCCTGTACGAAACCATACGTCCCTGTACGGATTTACCGGATTAAAAACCCTTTTATAGGATATAATATGAATTGATTACGTTTTTTCAAAAACGAGCAATTCAATTTAGTATTGGTGTCGATCGCATAATCCTTAACACGAGTATCAGATAATTGATTTGACCAGGCTATCAATATACTGATGGATTAGCAGGTTTCAGTTTTTATTTTTATAACAGAGTTTAAAATGGGGAAAATTCTTTGTACATTTTTCTAGGTAGGTGATAAATGGGTCAGCGTTTCAACACTATTTCACAAAGATTTCACATAATGGTAAGTGACGATGCGGTCTAAGATGGAGCTCGCTTTGGTAGAAGATACCTCGCCACTCGTGACTCAAAGACCAGAAATAGACGGGTCTTCGAGGGACGCGAGTGAAGGCAGGAAGACGACAAAAAAAAGAGTAAAAATGGTTGTCTGTAAAGTTGGTTTACGTACGATAATGTTTCGTGATAAGAAAACATTTATGGTAACCATAGCAACTATAATATGTTGCTATGGTTATCTTGTCAATAGCGCTCGCGTTCCCGTAACGTGAGCGTGACGTTACACTTTTTTGTGAGTGCAGTAGTAGTGTTCATCTATTCATAAGAAGTTATCACATGAAAATCTTTCCCGACCCGTCCTCCTTTTGTGGCTGCACCGGGCTACGTACCGGAACACGGTTGTCCGTGTTCCGATACGTAGCCCGAAGCAGTAATATTCCGAATACCAAGTCGTATCGTCAAGCGGACTTGTGTCCGCTTGACGATACGACTTTGTTAACAAACAAGCCGCCGCCAAGAGATACTTTTTGCATTGAACATCTAGGCTAAATCCCAGGGACGTGAGCAACACGAACCCTCAAGTACATCTATATGTTTTATCAGCATCCACGTCTTTCAAATCTGAATACAGCTATGCAAAAATGCAACAAGTGCACAGTCCTATTCAGCAGCAAAAACAAAAAATTAAAAAACATATTTCATATTCCAAGATCTGCTTATCATAACATTTCAGAGAGCGTGAAAAATAACCATCCAAAAAATGTGCGAATACCTCGCGAACTAGCGTCAGAGAAATGATCCCATATAGAGCATTTCGTTCTGTGGTTTAGCAATTTATTCACGTTACATATACAAGAAAACCCACTCACAACCGCTAGTATATGAGGGAAAGATTTTTTCTGTCACTGTACGAAGACGGCAGATAAGAGATTTTTCGGTCCTTCGATGTTTGTTGCAATACTCACACGTTGGCCACGTGTGATATGACAAATGTTTGAGATAACAGCTAATTACAAGCAGGTTTATTAGTCAAGCATTTGACTAGTTTGAATTGTAGAGGGATGGAGAGGAAGAGGACGACTTAAGAAAAGGGGATGTGGGAGACAAGATATGAAAGGCATGGAAGTGAACTTTGAGATGACAACTGATAGAAGTAAATGGAAGAAGAAGTCATACTGCAACACCCTTAATAATTTGGTAAAAGGGCAAGCAGAAGAAGAAGCAGGTGTCATTAATGCTGGGAGCCAAGAATTTGAGCCAAGAGCTCATAGGACGTTTTGCAACAGTCAAGCATGAATTTATCTAAAGCACTTACGATAAAATTAGTGACTCCAATGATGAAAAAGTAAAATGAAGTGTCGAAAAAACAAACGAAAGCCTTTAAGAATAACGAATGAAGCTCTCAGAAAACCAAATGAAGATAAAAGAAAACCAAATAAAAGTTCAATGAGAAAAAAGAAGATCTAAAAAAACAAATTAAGATCAAAGAAATAAATGAAGATCTAAGACAACAATAGAAGATCTAAGAAAACGAATAAAGATCTAAGAAAAACAAATTAAATTTTAAGGAAAACAAAATTATATCTAAGAAAATCTAAATGAAGATCTAAGAAAACAAATGAAAGTTCAATTTGAAACTACTATTGAGCCCGTAGCCTCTGGTCTGCGGAAACTCTTTGAAATGAAGATAAAGTAGGTCGGATTTTGAGTTGATTAGACGTTATTTTGTCTAAGGGTTAGTAGTGCTGACGGCACCCTATTATTGCCTTCGGATTGTGATACGTTGCGATTTATAGTCAAACATTTAGTATTCAAAGGCAGGATTTTTTTCCTTCAATTAATGGCTTCGCACGATTTTTGTATATAGCTAGAATCAGAACATATTTATTGAAGATCTGAGGTACAATATAGGGTTTTATACATAATTAGCTACGACCCACGGTTTAACCGCGCTTTTACCCCCCCCCCCCCCCCCATCGAGGTCAATTCCTAACGACGCAAAACACATAGTGGTTTATGAATGGTGTCACTAACACTAATCATTGCAAGCCTCATTAGTGGGCGGGAGGGCGGTGCACTACTCATCTTGTGTATTGGCACTAGGCTCGGAACTCAAAACTAAATATCAGCACTACGTATTGTTATAAAGTTCCCCTGACTTCATCAATTAAGATCAAGTATTCCCTGACTCAAATAATTAAGATCAAGTTATACCCTGACTCAATCAATTAAGATCAAGTTTAGCTCAAGTTGAGATTAAGTACTCATCCGTCAGATTTTGCTTTAGTCAGTAAGTGCTTTATTGACTATTTTGGTTCAGTTTCGAAGTTTTAGACTTGAGCTTCAAGCAAAGCAAGCACATAACCTCTTGCTGTTAAAATCAGCTAAAACTCCCCTTTGATATCCAAAGCTAAAAAGTACAAAGATTCACAATCCACTACCCCTTTAAGTATTCTTTTACGCTAGCCATTTCAAACGGTATCTCAAATTCATATATTCAGATATCCATTGAACATTCAAATATCAATCTAGAACCCGAGACGGCTATCCGAAAAGCTATTTACCGAATGACGGTGAAACACAATGGAGTGACGTGCGACAGCGACAACGCGAACGACATCATTATACAAACCTGAAGTTTGAGTTTAACCAAAGATCTTAGAAACTCTTTACGTAATTAACCGGTAACACAGACGCAATGCAAACTTTTAAAAACTTTGGTCAATAAAATGACGGCTTTTGATAGTGTTGCGCATGTGTTGCCTTTCTACTTTTAAACAAAAAAGAAGAGACGCGATGCAATAAACTCCAACAAGAAAAAACTCACTTTATATTATGACCAACGTACCGAACGTTGGTACCGTCAATAGCTGTGAAACTTTAAAAATATATAAAAACTAAACGCAAAACTATCAGAAATCGCCATTTTATTGACGCAAGTTTTTAAACGGTGTTTCTGTATGTTTAAAATTGATCCTTTCCGTAAGAAGTTCCTAAAGTATTTGCTTTAACTTTGGATTTAAATCAACCTTAGAAACTCCTTCAGGCTTGTATTATGCCGATGTTCGTACTGTTCTGTGGTTTTCCGCTCCAATGTGACCTGTCACTTAAGGTTCGTTCGGACGATAAATCTTGGAGCACATGTGATTGACGATGTTTGCTGGATCGATGTACGACGAAGTAACAGGTTTTCGATGGGGTTACTAGCGTTACGTGCTTCTTAAGATTTTGGAATTAAAAGACAATAGCATCTGAAAATGCCTAAGCACTTGAAATAATAAATTCGATAGCAACTAAATATTTAAGTTGCTTAATTTTCTCTCTCTGTTGGTCCTTCATGACTGAAGATCTGCATTTCTGAAGGTCTGCATTTAGATCGGTTCTAACGGCTTAGCCATATTCTTGGCATTTCTTTTATTGTTATGGAACCTAAAGTCTGATGAGTTCTTGATCTGATCCATCCACCTAATTTGAGGATTGATCTCGAGAGAGGTCACGATGACTTTCTTCAGTAAGGTCCAAATCCTACCAAAAAGGCCTATAAAGGAAGGTAAGCATGTACTTGTCTTCTTATAATATATTACTTTACATACATCCTTTATGAAGTACTAGCCGCGCCCCGTGGTTTCATCCACATAAGTCCCGATCCCGTGGGAATATTGAGATAATATTGCAGGACATTCCACACATTGCCAGCCCCAAGCTAAGTAACTAGACTTATGTTATGGGTACTAGAAACCGAATATACTACTATACTTTTCTTTTGTAATTATATACTTATAGGTAGAAACAACCAGATCACAGACAAATATCTAAGCATAAATACTTGTCTGAGGCGGAAATCGGGCCCGCAACCCTGTGTTTGGGTCCGGAATGGTGACCATTGTGCTAACTGGGTCGTCATAATGAGGTACAGAAACCTAAAAATTTGCCTATGTGGCTCTCAAGGATCCTTTGTAATTCATAAAATGGTTCTGACTGAATGATTGACTGATGTATCAACGCATAGCCCAATACAATACACGGGTCGGGTTATAATTGGGATCTTGACTGATTTTCATTTAGTGTTTCAAAAGTCGCAAATGTTTGTTAGAGACCCCTTACAATTATCATTTTTTCCGAAAAAGTCTTATTGAATTGAAAAAGAAAAAATACATTTTCTTCATTAATTTAAATTGTCCACCGAAAACATTCAGCCACCATACGTTTACAATCTGTGACGTCACCTTTCGTTGCGCGCGTTTTTGTTATTTCTCTAGAAAAAGGGAAAATCGTAATGACACACGAAGATCAGTCATGGCCGCCTGCTTTTCATTTCTTTTAGTCAGCAGACGAAATATTGGAAATTTATTTTGTGAAAATAAAATATTTACAATACATATGAATGCGAAATAAATACTGTAGAGTTATTGTAAACCTATTAACTTCCATTTTCAACATATTGCATAGTTTATCGTTATCACATAAGTTATATACTACATAATGTGATAACATAAGTTATCACATTATGTAGTCAATTTGCCATATAAGCTATTGTGACGTAGCAGGCATTCGCAAAGAACGATTTTTGAAAAATTCAATCAATAATAAATCCTGATAAAAATAATCTAAAAAAATCCAGAGACGAATAATCCGCAAGAACACGTAATGTGACCAGCCATTCATCTTTATCGAGGATTCGTTCCGAAACTTGCGCAGCTACGTTACTACACAATCGAAATAAATATTTCATTCTTCTGAATTACTATTGTGAATGAAACCTCTCAAATGTCAAGGAGCAAAAGGCTGGTCGGCCGTCTGTGGACCTAGTTTTCAGAGGGACATTTTATGCCAATAAAATGTACAAGTAATAATAACAAAATATATCCCTTTCCCAATCGGGTAAAAATATGGATTTTCTTTCGATATTTTTATTTCATTTATTAGCCTATTCTGCCACACTAAAACTTATTTTAAATCTTTATACGTCAGAAATCAAATATTTTTTTACAATAATTTCTAACAAAATTTCGTCGAAAGTCTTCAAAAATATAGCATACATAGCCACCATATTCCTGAACGACTAGTGATCAAACGTTCCTTGAGTATATTTCGGAGTAGCCCAGGAAAGGTTTTTGCAATTAACTAAAAAGTTAATAATTTAAAGTAAAGATCAAAATGGCAACAAAAGACGATCGAAATGAAAAGAAAGGACGATCGAAATAAAAACAAAAGACGATCGAAACGGAAACAAAGGACGATCGAAATGGGGATTTACACTGACCATATGCATAAATCCTAATATAGTCCTAAGGCCAAAACATAAAATACGGCCGTATCACACCTTTGAAGGAACATACTCATGTATGCAGAATGGGGTATTCCCCATGTCCCACCTTCCTCCCATGGCCTTACCGACATTTAGGTCTTAAAGGCTGAATCTCGGGACATACGTTGGTTACTTGCACTGGGCTCTTTCACCAACGTACTTAAAAAAGTCGAAAAAATATATTTTTTGAATGCTTAACACAATTGTACATAGACCACTTGAAAACGTCTTAAAAACTAAGTTAGGATGTGTGGGGTTACTTAAGTCCCTGTCCTCTTATTTACGCGTGCCCATAGGGGGATATTGGGAATCTGCCCATAAAGTAAACCAGGTATTAAAACTAAAACCGAAATAGGAGCAGAAAGGCGCATTTACATTACATGAAACCCATTCGTTCCTGTTCTTTCGAAACCCTTATTTTTACAGTTTAAAAAGGATTTTAACTTAAAATACCGGTATTGGACAGAATATATAGTCTCTATTTCATGCCACGTGGGGCGCGCGGGACGGATATCGGTTAACATAGGTTATAATGCCAGTATTTCAATTTAAGAGGAAAGGGTACCGGCGCTCTTTCCGTACAAACGTAGTCGACTGTTTCCTCCCTGGATAATGACACTAGAGCAAATATTTTTGTTGTATAAAACCTATAACTGCCATGACTATGTCCCTGTCTTGGTTTGTTTCAATTTCTAATTATCATAGAAATTAAGATTTAAAAAAAAAAAAAAAAAAAACAGGCAGCTATAAGTTTTAAGCAACAAAAATATTTGCTGTAGTGTCATTATCCAGGGACGAAACAGTCACTTATGACCCGCTGTGAAAATTTTTGTAGTAAATACTTTTCAAGTACATGTCTAATTATTTATCTTTATTCCCTTCAGCTTAGTTTATGCAGGCATAAGGCGAGCTGGAAGGTTAATCATAAAATCTGGGACGCTAATAAAGTCTTCTTATACACGCAGGATATTCTAATTTTTGACCCACCACGGGAAATGGGTGGTAAAGTTTTGATTAAACACACACATATGTGTACTATGTATCTTTATACTATACTAGCTGCGCCCCGCGGTTTCACCCGCGTAAGTCCCGATCCCGTGGGAATATCGGGATAAAAAGCCTATGTGTTATTCCAGGTCTCCAACTATCTAGATACCGAGTTTCATCGCAATGGGTTCAGTAGTTTTTGCGTGAAGGAGTAACAAACATACACACACACACACACACACAAACTTTCACATTTGTAATATTAGTAGGATTTATCGATACTGTTTCAAAAAGAAGCATTTCGAATGAGATTTACTCTCAGATTAGCTTATTTATGCTTAGATATTTGTCTGTGGTCTGGTTGTTTCTATGTATTATAAGTATATATTTACAAAAAAAAGTATATTTATGTAGTATATCCGTTGTCTAGCACCCATAACACAAGTCTAGTTACTTAGTTTGGGGCTAGATAGCGATGTGTGAAATGTCCTGCAATATTTATTTATTTATTTTATACGATTTCCACTCTTGAATATGTAAGAGTGACTTATTAGATGTGAATTTCAAGATTTATCTAACTCAATAGTAATATTAAGAGAAAATATTTTTTTGGATTTATGTAACGAATAGGCTCCGAAAGTACTGGACTGATTTTGATGAAACTTGGTATGAAGATACATTGATTAATTCACAAAAAGTGTGGTAACTTAGGATTATCTTTGGATTTCATTTAATAATAATATCGCTCATCTTGTATTATACTGACGAGTGACGAATAGAAGACTTAGGTATATAAAAAAAATAATAAATAAAAAATATATTATATTTATAAGTACCTAAAGGAATAACAAAAAAAATCTCTATTTTCATCGTTTTCTTATGACGTTATCACTTAAAATTATCGTCCGTAAACGAACTTCACAGACAACCGTTTCTTTTTTTTTCTATTTGATATTATAGCAGCGACAGAAATAATTTGTGAAAATTTCGACTCTCTAGCTATTACGGTTATCGAGATACAAACTGGTGACAGACAGACGAACAGGGTTACGTACCCAAAGGGTAAAAACGGTATTAACACTTCACTGTCTGTCTTTGTGTTAAAGATTATGCATTTCTGTTGCCGCTATAACAACAAATATTATAAATAACACAAAAAAATGTTATTTCATGCGCGAGTCCGTGCGAAGTAAGAAGTAGTAGAAATGAAAATAATCATATTATTTTAAAATCAAATTTTTAAGACACGTTAAAGTAAAATCATTATTTGTACACAAGCCAATACGAATTTTCGTTGAAATTTAGTATGTACCTAATTCAAGTCAAACAATATAATAGAATATTTGGACTAGTTTTCAAGTAAAGCTAAACAGAAAAGACTGCCAAGATTTTTCAATGAAATCACAGAGGCTTTCGAGTATTCCTGCCAAAATATAATTTGGCCATTTTGGGCTCCGCTGATTTTTACAGCACTCTTTGTCAGACAGTAACAAGGATTTGGTATATTGTTTATTTTATTGTTATTATCTTTGGATTTCATCGTTTTCAATATGATTAAAGTTTATTTCTTCGAAATCATTATTGAAAGGACAATGTTCACATCCATAGAAGATGTGGCTTGAACTTAAACAACTTAAAAACTTTTTGTTTTTCCTTATATATTTTTTCCTTTATATAAGTCTTTTATTCGTCACTCGTAGCCATAAAACAAGGCTAGTCACGAATACACGCGCGTCTAGCTTGTAGTAGTGTACTTATCACAGAGCATTATATGAGACCTTACAATATGGTCCTTGTTTAATCATGTGGCAACAGCAACCATAATACGTTGCTATGGTTACCTTGTCAATAACATGACGCGTTCCCGGAACATGACGCATGACGTCATCTTCTTTGTGAATGCAGGTATTCATCAATTTATTAGACGTTATGACGTCAAAACTACCTAGTACAATAAGGATAATAACAGCGAAATATTTGAGTTATATTTCTACGAGCTTTCACTCTTCTAATTAAGGAAGTTATTAAACACGAACATTCCTTTGCTCTTTCTTGTGTTTATATTTTTTGAAACTAAACCTATATTTACAAAAAAAGGGATGGAAATTGTACAAAGAGTAGGGTAGCCATCAACCGAGATCAAATACGGACAGGAGGTTGATTCCGCTCTACTAAATATTCTGAAGAGGCGTTTTTTATATTGAAATATGTTAAAAGAATACGTTGAAATCAGCAACTTCCCACAGTACACAGTTTGTATTGCTAAACATTTTTTTTACATATAATAGGTCTGCGTTTGACCACTATCACACCCGCCTGATGGTAGGTGACGATGCGGCCTAAGATGAAGCACGCTTTCCTAGAAGATACCTGTTCACTCGCGACTTGAAGACCTCCAAATTGTACACGTCAGGAAAGACAGACGGAGGCAACTGATTCCATTCCCTTGCAGTATGAATAAGGAATGACGAAGCATAGCGGTTAGTGCAAACATCTGGTATGTCCACCATAAATGCCTATTTAATGCCCTATATAGCTCAACAAATAGATTACTCAACTAAGTTAATCAGTCACACTAAAACTGGAAACAAAACTCTTCATTTTTTAAAGTATTGAATAAAATATAAATAGTTAAAATATATTATTTAATGTAAAATGAATGTGATCTATACTAATTATTAAGAGGAAAAATTTGATTGTTTGAAGCGCTGCTAGTCCTCTTAATCTTATCTTATATCTTTAAATGAGCAATTCTTGTATATATATATATATAATTGGAATCTCGGAATCGGCTCCAACGATTTTCATGAAATTTGGTATATAGTGGGTTTCGGGGGCGAAAAATCGATCTAGCTAGGAATCATTTTTAGAAAATGTCATTTTATTCGTGTTTTATCGAAACTTATCTGAAAAATATGACTCTTCCTGACATCTATTGGCAAATTACTAATACTATTTTTTGTGAGCAATAAAGTTATTCCAGCAGATGGCGTTGTTAAGTAACACGAAGTCAATGAGTGTTTGCTTTGAGGTTAGACTAAGTAAAAAAAAAAAAACCGAGCAAAGCTCGGTCGTCCAGGTACTATAGGTAAATTATAAACTTCAAATTTTCAATACAAAAATAAATTTATAATTACAAAAGCAATAAATAATTTACTCCACAAACGGAACAAGCCAATTCCGTTCCATTCCAAACAACTGTATTGTTTATAAAGGAAAGACAAAATTAAAAATAGCTTAGCAAACAGTAACGTAAAAGCGAAATAACAAAT
Source organism: Idaea straminata (assembly GCA_951213275.1). Classification (NCBI taxonomy): domain Eukaryota; kingdom Metazoa; phylum Arthropoda; class Insecta; order Lepidoptera; family Geometridae; genus Idaea; species Idaea straminata. Next base: position 7,574,593 of record OX577870.1, read on the forward strand.
AAAAACAATAAATCTAAGCTGGCCTTTACTAAAGCGGAATGTAAAAAGTGCTAACTCGAAAGAACGTATGTGTAGGGTTGATACGGAGCATAAAAATAGCTAGTTATGAGAAAGTATTATTCCGGATAAAACATAATAAAGATCGAATAAAATACTATTACATTTTATTTATTAAGTTTAGTTTTATTTTACTAATTATTTTCTTTTTTGCGTTAGTTTAAAATACACAACAATCTATTGCACCTCGAATTGCTTTGCTTACCAAGGAGGTAGAAGTCGCAATTTCATTGCTGTGAAAATTTAAGAGACTGCATTATTTCAGAAAATAAAAAGTTGAGTGTTATATACAATATAATTCACTTATTCGCAAATAGTCGAAACTAGAATTTGCGATCGATCAAACTCCAAACTCTTAACTGTTTTTTTCGTGAATTTTAGTGCATCTGGCACCTGGCACTATAATTTACGAAAAAAACAATGAGAAATTACTATCTTCAAAGGGAGTTTGATCGATCGCAAATTCTAGTTTCGACTACTTGCGAATAAGTGAATTTATTAGTCGAAAAGACTAACGTTTTTGACCAACCTAAAGACAGTTTTATAATAGTGCAAACTGTTAAAGATTTAGTTTTAGAAAAGCGTCAGCCCTAAATTTTAATATGAAATGGATGCGAGTAAGTAATTCTTAGCGCCGATTGTAAGCGGTCTCTCAACAGAAAGCCGGACACTCAGTGTAAACAGAACGAAAAACTGAATAAAATATTGTATGGTCGCAATATCAGTAATGCTGTTCCTTAAGAGGAAAGGGAACCGGGAGCTCTGTCCATACAAACGTAGTCGACTGTTTTCTCCCTGGATATTATTATCCAATATTTTTGCAGCATAAAACTTATAACTGCCATGACCATGCCCCTATTTTCCCCTAATTTCTATGATAATAAGAAAAAGAAAAAACTAAAACATAGGGGCATAGTTATGGCAGTTATAGGTTTTATGGCATAAAAATATTTGTGCTAGAGTCATTCCAGAGAGGAAACAATCGACTACGTTTGTATGAGAGAGCGCCGGTACCCTTTCACTTTAAGGGTGGCGCGGGGGTGAGAGGGGTTGAAATATGTGAAACTATTGACAGTTGACGATGGCCCGCCGTCCCATGATAGTCATGGGACGGCGGGCTATAGATGGCTCAGCCATCCTACGTAATTAGTACAACACAGAGCGGTGTTGGCTAGTGGTAGATACCCTGACTGACTTTCATTCCGAAGGTCGTGGGCGCGAATCCTGGCCGGCCGTGCACCAATGAATTTTTCTTAGGAAAATGTATATGCGCTAATTGCCATTGCTCCTACGGTGAACGAAAACATCGTGATGAAACCCGCGGCTTAGTTAAATCCAGACTTATTGACGAGTTCTTTCCTCTCGATACGGTCGACTAAGCTGAGAGGGATGTATAGCTGCTGGACAAGCCTACTCTACCCTCACTCAAAACGCACTCACACACAGAGTGTGTGTTTGAGTGTGTGATGTGTGTCTCCGTGAGTTTGAGATAGCCTTCCATCCGTGAAATAAATTAGTTATTTATTATTTACCTTTCAGTAGAAAAAGTTCATTAGTGTTAGTAAAGGGTACGAAAATAGATGTCCTGAGTTAGGTTCGAACCTAACCTGAATTAATTAATATTCATGAGGTATCGATTCTCCTACATTCATGTTAATAAATTCGTGTACTTACTGACTGCATGTTACACCGGAACGTTTAGAATTTATATATGTACTTTAAAGGCTATGAGCTTCATGAGCTCGTTCCATCCTGCCCTTTCTTCCATAAGACAACGAGCATGAGGTATCACCACACATGGTGAAAGCTCCAGTTTCGCGCACAAAGCGTCACGCATCCACCTTCCTCGTACGCACTGCTAAGAAATGGAACTCTCTACCCGCGTCGCTGTTCCCACAAAACTACAACCTTGGAATCTTCAAGTCTAGAGTGAATAGGTACCTTCTAGGCGAGCATGCTGCATCCTCGATCTCATTTCGCTTCCCCTCAGGTGAGATAAGGTTAAATGCAAGCCTGTTTTGTTTAAAAAAAAGGCAAATATTTTGCCTTTTTCTACATTAAATGATTCATACAACGCCAGCAATTTAAATATATGCTAGACGCAAGCATTTAAAAAGGTTGATGTCAGGCAGCTGGACATATTTTGCCTAATTATTTATTTGATTTTCTATTATCTTATTTAATTTCCTAAGTTTAAACACCCTACCCTTCACCTTCCTCAACTTCTTGTCCATCCAAAGGTTGCCTGGAAGAGATCGCTTTGAGCGATAAGGCCGCCCTTTGTAACACTTAGACTTAAGCTTAGTTTTTTATTATTAATGTTATTTGAAATTGGTGAATTTACCTATCTATCTTATTTTTTACAGTAAATAAATAAAGAAAAAAGAAGACGTAATAATTCGGAAATCTTAAATAACTTGCTTCCGTAATTTTTAAATAATAAAACTCAAATTGGCCCTAAATATAAATTTATATGTTTAATAAATGCATAATATAGCCGTGCGAAGCCGGATCAGGTCGCTAGTATTATTATAAATGGTACTTATAGAATGGGGCTCTCATCATACGATTGAAAACTCATTGATATAAACGGATCTTGTTTAATCATAGTAAATTCGTATCGGTGTAAATGCATTCCCAATTAGTGAACACGACATTAGTTCAATTTACCTAAATTTGATTTCGGTCGGTTATCGCCGCTCCTGTAATTACACAACTGTTAAATATTCTTGTCAAATACATATGTTGAATATATACGGGGACTTTCATTTTAAATGTAAAGTAAGCCTATTAATATATATGTTATGGATCAAGTGAATAATTGGTCATTATACATAATGCCCGGGCAGTATGAATAATGACCAAAATGAGAGTGCAATGTGATTATAACTACTGAAATAATTATATTGCCCGGGCATTATACATAATGCCTGTTACCTATTGGGCAGAGTAATAAAAATACATGTTAAATTACTGTTATTTCTATTAAAGACATTAAATCAAAATTTGAAAAAACATAAATTACACATAAATTCTTCGTTTTATAGATGATCTAACCTCCTTGTCCGTCTGGATTCGCTTTAAATGCAAAACAAAACAAAAAGACTTTTAAAAAAATTAGCGCTGTGTAGTGAACGGGTACATTGTTTTTCCCATTTCTACTCAAATAATAAATATGACACGGTAAAAAAGGTAATTCGGTGCCAGAAAGGTAGGTTAGGTTAGATATTGTGACAAAGCACGCGCGAGCGTAGCGAGCGTTTAGGTTCACACTGTTCAAAATAGCGTTTAAAAAAGCTCTTTACCCCATAGAATCTATGTCTATTATCACATTGCCCAACGCTCAGGTAGCAATATTCATAATGCCCAGACAATGTAATTAATTTAAAAATTTGATGATGATTAATCACTATGTATTATAGGTATATATTTACAAAAGAAGAAGTATATGAGTTGTCTAGCATCATAACACAAGTCTAGTTACTTAGCTTGGGGCTAGATGGCGACTTATGGAATGTCCTGCAATATTTATTTACTATCTCTTCCTACACTAGGTGTCAATTCGCAAAGACAAACACCCAATACCAATTAAAAAACAACCTTAAACCATACGTTACTAATGGTAGATAATTCCAACCATCTCGTACGTTTTTCTTCTCTGTAGTGATAAATGAGAACATTAAACGTTAAAACTGGTGCACTCAACAACCACGCCCAGTTACCAGAGAGGTTCGTTCCTTAAGGCGGTTTTAAGGTTAGAACGAACCGGTATAAAAAGTCGCACGAACCAGTACGGCGAGTTAAAACTGGTGCACTCAACAACCACGCCCAGTTACCATAGAGGTTCGTTCCTTAAGGCGGTTTTAATGTTAGAACGAACCGGTATAAAAAGTCGCACGAACCAGAATGGCGAGTTAAAACTGGTGCACTCAACAACAACGCCCAGTACCAGAGAGGTTCGTTCCTTAAGGCGGTTTTAAGGTTAGAACGAACCGGTATGAAAAGTCGCACGAACCAGAATATCGAGTTAAAACTGGTGCACTTAACAACCACGCACAGTTGGCAGAGAGGTTCGATCCTTAAGGCGGCTTTAAGGTTAGAACGAACCGGTAAGGAAAATTGCGCGCCGCCAAAATACTTACTGACCGTAGATTCCTGGCTAGGGTACTGATTTTTCCAAAAATCTAATGTTGCAGTTTTAGTTCTGGTCAAAATCGGGCACGTAAATTCTATTAGCATTTTTGGATATCTCTTATAGTTAAAGATTAAAGCAAAAAATGCTGAAAGAAGTTGGACTCTCGAAGAGTTTCGTACATAATTTTTTAAATAAAATAACGTCTACATCACGGTAATTAATATGAAGATTCAAAAAAATCACGGTTGCCGTTGCGCACTTGGCCGCACCTCTTTGCAGCCAGGTGTAAACAGGTATGATTTCGATAAATTTATACGTTTATAACCTATTTTCATTAATTATATGTCAAATTGAAGCTAATTTTTTTCTATTAATTATCATATAAAGTTGCTTAATTAAATCTGGCCGCAAATAAGGGTTACTGGCTGTTAAAGATAATAAATATTTAAGGTAGAGTGAAAGAGAGTTAGCGCGTAACATCATTTGTCAGAAGAGGACAGCGATTGCCAGCTGTGCGACGCTTTTAAGCCATTGCGCATGCGTCGAACGTTAGTGTTCTCAACCACCGGGGAGTAATAGAGACGACTTATAATAAATACTCCAAAAAATATGTAATTTTTTTCAAAATGACAAATTTAAAAATTGCAACAAAAAATTAATATTGATTTGATATATCGACAGTCTAGTTAGCAATTTGTCTATCTCCTTATTTTTTAGAGGGTGATTTTTTTAACATTTTGATGAAGCAATAATCGAATTACAAATTATTTGAATGATTCAAACTTAAATATTATATCTCTATTAGATATTAATGATATTAAATGGTTTTTTAAAATGATAATAAATTTTGAAGAACATATATATATTATGTTTTTAGGATTTGTTGTTATAGCGGCAACAGAAATATATCATCTGTGAAAATTTCAACTGTATAGCTATCACGCTTCATGAGATACAGCCTTGCGACAGACTGACAGACAGTAAAGTCTTAGTAAAAGGGTCCTGTTTTCACCCTTTGGGTGCTGAACCCTAGAATTAAGAGGTTAAGTTGCACGACGCATGGTGCCGGTGTGTTCAGAGCTTAAAGTTTGTTCCTCAAAGTGGTTTAGTGAAGAATCTAACAGTTCAAACGGTTTCCTTATTCAGTACTTGTAGTTTTTTTATATTGACCGACTTCACATGTTTTTGTTTTTAGATATGAAACCCACAATACAACACTGTTTATTTATTTACTTGTGTTTGTAAAATCATCACTATTAAATATGAATTTACTTTTAGCATATAGGTAGTTACTTAAGTTAGAATTAATTTTAATTTTGTTGTGTAATAATTTTGCGATTTGTTTTTAAGGTGCAATAAAGTGTTTATCTATCTATCTATCTATCACTATATAGTATAAAGCAAAGTCGCTTACCGCTGTCTGTCCCTATGTATGCTTAGATCTTTAAAACTACGCAAAGGATTTTGATGCGGTTTTTTTTTTAATAAATAAGGGTTCAAGAGGTAGTTTTGAGTATATAAAACAAAACTACCACGCATACGAAGTCGCGGGCAACAGCTAGTAAGTTATGATAAACATAACCACGTTAGATATGTAGTATTTTTAACTTCGACTTAAAAAAAGGAGGAGGTTCTTACTTCTTTATTGTATGTTTTTTTTGACACACATAGATATATTTGATAGGTGTGTAGATCCAAAATCCAAAAACCGTACACACACACACACACACACACATCCTAACTTAGTTTTGAAGACTTATTGTTTTTTTATTATTTTTATAACTTATTATTAAGAAATGTGATGCAAATTGTATGGTAATCATACAATTTGCAAATTAATAAAGAATTTTGAGTTTAACTTCGACTTTGTTACACTGTTGATTTGTACAAAAATGTAGTGTATTTTTTTTAAATATTAGCAGGTTCGATTCCTGGCTAGAGTGTCGATTTTTCCAAAACTCTAACGAAGCAGTTTATTTTTTGTCAAATTCGGGCATGAAACTATTTTCAGCACATTTCGCTACTTATCTATTATAGTTTAGAAAAAACCCCGTTAAAAAATCACCCTGTATATTTTTTATTATCCATAGCTGCGGCCCGCTGTTGCACCCGTATAAATCCCGATCCCGTGGGAATAGAAAAAAGTAGCCTACCTTACTTCCAAGTTTAAAAAAAAAAAACGTTTGTTACAGACAAAACATCTTTTCCCAAGCATTTCTCTTAATAATATTAGTATAAAAGATCAACGAATGATCTCAAATTCAAATTATTTTCAAAGCTCAAAAGGCGCTATCAACTGTGCACAAAAGACAAAAGGAAAGGATCCATATTGAAATCTAATTTATGAAAAGTCAGAAAATTCTTTCAAGTTTCAAGATAATATCTCTCTGCTATTTTAAAGAGAATCATACCGCAAATACTTTCAGCTTTAAGGATTTTATATTTAAGCTTATGGATAGATAGACATCAATTGAATTTACAAAAAGCACATATTAGATAGATAGATAAACACTTCATTTGTACAATACACAAAACATTGAAAATGACAAAAAAGACGAGAAAGCTTATTAACTACGAAACTGTACAAACAGGCGACCTTATCGCTTAAAGCGATTTCTTCCAGGCAACCTTAGGATGGAGAAGGACCTATAATATGTATATGAAGGATCTATATGTATTATGTACCTATATGACGATATGGGATGGAAAATCTATATACTATAGCTTTTGCCCGCAACTTCGTCCGCGTAAAAGTCGAAAACGGACCAAGGAATCACGTTGTCCCATACAAACTTTCCCCCCTTTTTCACCCCCTTAAGAATAAAATTTCGGAAAATCCTTTCTTATCGAATGCCTACGTCACACAAAGAACACACCCTCCAAGTTTCGGGTCTCTACGATCAGCGGTTTAGGCTGTGCGTTGATCCGTCAGTCAGTCAGTCATTCAGGACAAAGAATTTTATATGTATAGATAAAGCTGAAGAGTTTGTTTATTTGTTTGTTTGAACGCGCTTATTTTAATGGAGCCAGTGTTGCCAACTCCTGTTATAAAAAAAAAACTGTCTTAGCTGTCTTATAAAAGTGGATCAAAATTATGTTGCAAAATTTGACCCGGACAAACATACATACATACATATATACTTACATACATTGCGAGTTAAATAAAAGCTTTTAAAAAACTATACATTATGCTTAAAAAACGGTTAAAAACAATATAAACAACAATTAATTCCATTTTATTATACAACAAAAACAAAAAATCTAAGTTTGTAGAAATAAAATCGGTAACTAACTTTAAAATTACTTTAATTTCCCAAGTGTCAAGTTTCAAGCTTATAACAGTTGTGAAACAAACTCGATGTTGTACACTTATTTTAAAAGCTTTTTCTTTTAAAAGTTTTTAGTAAACCGATCTATAAATGTAAAATTCAAAGTCGTCTGACAGATTTATCAACTTATCTCTCAAAGAAATAAATTTTTGAAAAATTCAACCCCTACGCAAACGAAGTAGCAAGTGAAAACTAGTTTTCTGTAAAAAAAAAACTGATATGGTTTAGTGGTTTTTTGTCATCAAAACTTATTTTATATTTACGTAAAGTTTTACGCATAGAGCCGCAAATAGGACGCTGATTCGCTAGAGTGAAGAGAGCAGCAAAAAAATTACCAATCATAGATAGGGCCGCATTTAGTGCAGTGCGTACACTTATCCAAGAGCAACTTAAGTACTGTTTCTAAATACGGGCGTATGTTTTGTAAGTAGGTACTTAGTATCAAAACGAAGGAATTAAACAAAGGCAACAATTTTATTTTAGAAAATATGTTTTCTTACCACAGCTTGATAAATAGTTATAAATTATTTAGAAACTAAAGAAAGAAATTTATTTGTGTTTGCTACTCTCAATTTTAAATAACCCTTTTAAATTAGATGTTCGCCACAATTGCAGACGGTTTAAAAAGGTTTCAACCTTGTTTAACCCTAAATTGGATTCATCTCAACAACAAAAAAAACTACGCAATGAGATTGACAAGAAAAGGTCAAATAAGGTTTTAGAATGAAATAAATTAAAATTAAAAACCGTATTTAAACTAGGGTAAGCACATGATAGCTATACTTACGTGGTTACAGAACTGTCATTTATAGTGAAAATATATATTTTTGCAATTTATGGTTTGGCGCGATTTGTGCATCAAGACGGTGTCAAGTAATAACTTTGCATCAAATTTTGCTCAAATCAGGTATCAGAATGTATTAGAAAAAATACACATATTTTGATTCTGACAGAGCCTTGCAAAAGCTTTGTTTGTAAGCTTCACAAAAAAGAAATTCCAAATTCAAACTCCCAAAAAATCCAACAACCCAGAGCGCCATGATTGGACAAAACGCGACCTACAAACGTGAATACTTCGCGCTACGATTGAAAAATTTCAAAATTCTTTGTTCAAACAGAGTCTTATTTTTATGGAACTCTCGAATAGTCTCGAAACTATTCGAGTAAACAGGAATAATTCAGCTGAACATGCATCTTGCATCCGTACCCACAGTATTGACTGTTAAGAAGATTGCACAATTTGCACATTTGAAATAATAAGCATCGACGTTTTTGTAATGAAATGGTATAGATAAAAGTATACAAAAGTGTATAATTAGTCAGAAAAATGAAGAGAAATCAGCATGAAGTAATGAAATTAGAATGAAATGTAGTACCTACTTAAATTTTGAGTTTTGAACAATCTCATTGCACATTGAGTGCTTGGAAGAAATTTCTCCATAGACTAATACGTACTTTCATAATTTGTATGTGATGTGCGCTTTTAGAAGTTCTATCCTTTAGAAATTTTATAGAAATCATCAGCTCCTTAATCAATATTTGTTGCCCATTCGGTCCCACTGTAGGGCAAAGGCCTACTTCCTTTTCACTGTTCTATCATCGAATCATGTTCTATTGTGCTTTCAGCGATAAGGCAATTGTGCAAATTATACTTTCTAGATATTACTTTACTTTGTGTATATAGTGTTCTGTTTCTTCCTGTGTTGTAAAAATAAAGTTATCTATCTATTATCGCCTTAACATCACTAAATTCAGACTATAAGATCCCTATATATTAAAAAATCTCGTGTCTTGATATTTTAGTTACATGTGTCCACATAAACGGCTGAACCGATTTGTATGAAATTTTTTGTGTAAATTCGTTAGGTCTGAGAATCGAACAACATCTATTTTTTTCCTTTTTATACATTTGTTTTTGTAAATGACAAAACAACGTTGGCCGGGACAGCTAGTAAAATTAAAATATTGTAAACCTTTTCAGTAAGAAATGACTCTAAGGTAGCAAATGTAAAAGTGTAATAATGTAAAAGTGTCTTTACAAAGAATAATGATGTGCTCGTTCGCCACATTATCGATTTAAACTTAAAAACTGGGCCAAAAGTGTAGTTCCTTTTTATTTATGTTTAATTCATAACTTCGAGTTTCGTATTCGACCACAAATATTGGACTTGTTAGCTTTTGTGTTTTGTTAACATTGGGGAAAGGAAAAGATTTATTTTTTGGGTATTTTTTAGAGGCATTGCGGGGTTAGAATATTTTCCCGCCGACTTTACAGGAATATTAATTTGAATATCATATAGTGAACAAAAACCTAGCACACAACCTAGCACTAAACCGTGCAGAATGGAAGAAAAGGATAGGGAAGGCCGACCCCAAAAAGATGGGGAAAGGTCAAGGCAAAGAAGAAGAAGATATAGTGAACAAAAAAAGTCCTACAAATTTAACGGTCCGAAAAATCGGCTGACAATAAAAGCTGTTTTGGGTTCATTAGTTCCAAAATACGTTTATACTTTTTACATTTCTCCTATGATGCCTTATTGAACACTTATTTTAACTAAACTTCATTAAGACAAATCATTATTACAACAACCGTCTTTAACTCTGTTACTATATGAGATTAGCTTCTCTTACGGTTATTCGTTTCACGTTTTCGTAACGCGTAACATTTTTTCTCGGCTAGGTCCCGCCACGCAATCCGCTATTAGTTATTTTAAAATATTTCATTTACTTGCAAAAATAAAAGTAACGAAATATACTTTGACAAGATCGCTTATTACTTTGGAACACTTACCGGCATTGTTTAATGACTATTATTAAAATGATAGACATCAACAAAAAGACATCGACAAATGATATACATAATATAAAAGAAAGTCGCTTCCCGCTGTCTGTCACTATGTATGCTTAGATCTTTAAAACTACGCAACGGACTTTGATGTGGTTTATTTTAATAGATTTTCTTCTCGTATAGTGGTGTGACTCACCTATAGCTAGAGATTTCAGATCGCCCTAAGGCCTCTAACTTGATCTAACGACTGCTACTAGAGGTAGCAACCGGGACCAACGGCTTAACGTGCCTTCCGAAGCACGGAGGCGCTCACGAAAATACATTTTTGCCACACTACTAATTGGTCACCCATCGAAGTAATCGCACCAGGAGTCACTTAACCCGCACGACCGTAAACGATCAGTAAGTTTGGCTTAGCTGTGAGCTTCCCTTTTTTTAATAGATAGAGTGATTTAAGGTGATAAGGGTACCTTCGCTCTCTCCATACAAACGTAGTCGACTGTTTCCTCCCTCGATAATAACACTAGCACAAAAAATTTTGTTGCATAAAACCTATAACTGCCATGACTATGTCCCAAATCTTGGTTTTTTTATTTTCTAATTATCATAGGAAAAACATAGAGGCATGGTCATGGCAGTTATAAGTTTTATGCAACAAAATATTTGCTCTAGTGTCATTATCCAGGGAGAAAACAGTCGACTACGTTTGTATGGAGAGAGCCCCCGGTACCCATTCCTCTGAAGAGGAAGGTTAATATGTATAATACATGCATAATATAGTCGTGCGAAGCCGGGCCGGGTCGCTAGTTGAACCTAATCGGGCGCAACACGCTAGATTGCTTTTACGTAAGTTCCACTATCATGAACTCCTTTTCAAACAGGCAAAATGTACTAATAAAATAAAACAGACAAGGTATGTAAAAACCGTTAAAGTTTACGGTTACGTTCAGTATTATAGGTAGGTAGGTACCTACTGTAAAGAGTTCGCGATGAAAACGTGTACCAAGTTCCAATAGTTGTCGTAAACAGTAAGTACCAACGAGTATCGAAACTAAAGAGGTTACGAAATATTCAGACTCCTTTCAGTAAATTGCGGGATATTCAAATTGAGAATTTAACCTTTTTTTAACGGCTGTAAAATCGGCTTTTGACGTGATGTCGTCGCTCATGTTCCGTAACAAGGTAACCATAGCAACGTATTATTGTTGCGATGGTTACCATCAATGTTTTCTTGAGACGTTGTCACCTAAAATTACCTAGTTTTATGCTAAAAAAATATATTTGCTCTAGTGTCATTATCCAGGGAGGAAACAGTCGACTACCTTTGTATGGAGAGAGCGCCGGTACCCTTTCATCTTAAGTCCTGAAATAAGTCAAAGTCTATTTTTTTTTTCCTTTGGATACTTAAAAACTAAGTTAGGAATAACAAACACATAGGCCGATCCAGAATAACACGTGTGAAACATTTTTACTAAATACCTATGAAGGGAACAATTCTCATTCTCCTAAATTCCAAACTTTCTAGAATGTTAGAGAAAACAAAAGATTCCTCAACGTACAAAATTAGATTTAGTGTCCACACCAGTCTCCGTCTAACGAACAGGGGAAATGTCGAATAAAAATCACTAAATCACCTACTGGCAAATCGAACAACGAATCCATTGCTTTTTGTTAGATAATTTTATTTATTTTATTTTCATTAAAAACTTGCAGCAAATTCCTCGGACCTAAAAGATTTACAAAATGAACAAGAATCATAAAACACATTTTCTTAAGAACTTTATCTCTTATATCGAAATAATATTACCAAGAAATATTCAATAAACGTAAAATTTTCAAGAAAAAAGGAACATAAATTTTTTATAGGTTTTAGAATACATTTTCAATACGCCTGTTTTCAATAGATAGTACTTTTAAATAGGTATTAAAATATGCCTAACAATAATTCTAGCAATTCTCAGTAAATTAAAAGAGAAACACAAGCAATCCGCTTTAAAACCTGATGTATTTATAGTTGAAACAAACACCGATTGATATTGAAAACAACAGCGATCTGAGAAATCCCTCGATACGATCCAGGCAAAGCCGTGTGTCTAGTTTATAAAAAGCCAAAACACCCTGACCTATTCCAACGGAGCTTTTTCTTCTGTATACAGGTCTTTCTCCACTAGCCGGGTCACTGTCTAGTTACACTGTCTAATATATCTTGAACTGTGACATCGAACATGTAACAATAAATTGCAGGTCAAGTTATATTGGACATCAAAGGTTCTGAGACCAATGTTGCCCAACAACATTCAAAGGTAATTGTGATCATGAATCAATCCTATCTCGAAATTCTCGTATTGTGAACAAATCGATAGAGGATTCCATTTTATTGGTAACACATTGCCCGCTTTGTACGACTACTTTAATTCTGTATTTGAATTTGAGGTGCAATGGTTTGGGTAAATCATTCTTCGTGGTACAAAAAGTGGTATGGAATACTGGGATAGTTTAGAGATGTAATATAAGGGATTTTGGGTGATTTCACTTCAGACCTTATTGGTCGCTAATGCGATTGTAGGTACATACTTACATATTTACGTTGATATATGTTATTGGGCTCATTTCTTATTTTCAGTGGAATTTCCTTGGTATAAAAACATGGAATTTAGTATTTCCTAAGGTTTTCGCGACTTGAACTTATCTATACTAATATTATAAAGCTAAAGATTTTGTTTGTTTGAACTCGCTAATCTTAGGAACGACTGGTTCGAATTGAAAATATATTTTTGTGTTGGATAGTCCATTTATCGAGGAAGGCTATAGGAAGGATAAGGGCAGGAAGATGATGATATACATCTTTAGGTAACTTATTATTCAAAAACTTCAATATTCCCAGCACCCAATACGTCTTAATTAAACTCAACATCGAATACAAATGGTACAAAATTGATAACTCACTTCAATTCTTTAATAAACGGAAAGAATTCTAACACCGTATTTCTTGCTAACTCTCATTAATCAAGGAAGTAATGAGACTATTCATCTCTTTGCCAATCACGTAGGATATTTATTGCATTAACCCCTCTTCACTTCTCACCCCCATAATCGTCCCCTTTTTTAACCCCCGCCACCCCCAACTTGGGTCTAGACCTTCCCACTTTAGACGCTCAATAGAAGAATGCCACTTGAAATTTTCTCACACATTGTTCCTACTTTAAACTGTCTTAGCGGGTAGTTTTAGTTGGATGAAGTCCATTGCTTGGTATACGAATATCTACTAATACAATAAATGTGAAAGTTTATCTGTCTATAGATATAGCTAAGTTGCAAAATACAATATACAAAGAACAGTACATTTTGCAGCATAATCTAATCATAAAATCGAAAACAAATGAGAATCAATAAGACATTTTTTTGTAATAATTTTTTGTACGAAATTGTTTGAAGATTTGATGAAATTTGGTTTGGAGATTATTAGCTGGATCTTTGAATAACACGTAAGCAACATTTTATTGCTCGTGGAAACGCGGGTTTTTATTAATTAGAAACGTTCAGAAGTCTTGTTTGTTTGTATATTCCCAGATATCTCTTTCATATCCCTCTTGGCAATCAAACAGCATTTAATTAAAAATACTGGTAGCCTAAACAGTAAAATAACAAAGACTAATTTTATTTTATTAAACATAAAGCGGGTAAAAATGCTACTTATAGGTCCTATTCATTTTATTTTATTTGTAACGAATATCTTCGAAGCTATAAGACCGATTTTCATGAAACTTGGTATAGCATAATCCAGGAACTATGTAAGTAGTTGTGAATGTTTGAGCACTTGTTATTGCAAATGTTTTAATTTCCATCAACTTGGTTTTTTTCGTATTGTTGATAAAGGGAAGGATACCTACTACTATCCATACAAGTGTTCATATTTCCTGTTAGTTACATATTATTTTATTGAAGTATCTACTGTAATCGTTAACTTAATTTAAGTTAAAGTAAACTTAATTTAAGTTAAAGTACATTATAATTATTATTATTTAAGTAAATAGAAAATAGTGTGAAGTATGATGAGCGCTATAACAAATTATTGTAACTATTTACTAAATGAATCATTTATTTATTTTATTTTAATATACATAGAAATTTTAAGAGTAACTTAAGCTACTTTTTAAAAGCTTTTATTTAACTTGTAGGTTTAAAGGTTAGGTTTAAAGATCTTTATTCTCAAATAAGACATTACTGTCACTTACATGAGAACTTAACTAATACAAAATATTTGAATGTTCTTGCAATGTATGTATGTAAGTATGTACGAATGTATGTTTGTTCAGGTCAAATCTTGCAACTTTTTATTCCGGATATTTACACAGGATCATACGCGGATAAAACCGCGGGGCGCTGCTATAGTTTCATTTATATGAAACCAAGCAATGTATACTAATCTACCTCGGAGTCCACCGGGTGAGCTTGTTTGCGACAAGATTCACTCAGCGGGACTTAATTTTCCGACTGCACCTTTTAACGTCCTTTTTTAGTATCCTATTGCGTTGAATCTTTTCTCGAAGCTCGATATTCGAGACTTTATCGAATGAATTGTTTGAAAAGTTTCGGAATTTTGTCCGTGGTTGGAATTTCTACTATTTCTAATATCCTATAAATAATGATTTTAATTTTTATAGTGTGTGGAAGGTGCATTGCCTGCACCACTGGGCTTTTTAGAAACATTATGCAAAAACTATTGAACCGATTGTGATAAAACTTTATGCGTTGGAACACATATTTTTTTATAATTGGCTCATGAATTTGGTCATGGGAGTGCGACCAAAAACAAACATGCATACAAAGACTGATAGACATATCACCACTCCTTAGATTATCCTAATTAGACAACATTTATAACAAAATTAAAACAAAATAAATAAAAACAAATTAGTACAAATAAAAATAAATATCTTGTCCTTCTCCATCCCAAAAACTACCGATGCCGATTTTCATCCAACTCGGTCCAGTGTTTTGACCGCGAACACAAATCCGCGTCATACAAAGATCACATTCTCCAAGTTTCAGGTCTCTACTACCAGCGATTTAGGCTGTGTGTTGATCCATCAGTAAGTCAGGACAAAGAATTTTATATGTATAGATTATGATTCCTCACCCCTTTTGCCTCATTTTTCTAATTAGCAAAAAACACCCAAGCAATTGAACCGGCTACCCTAATCCAAGTACATCGGATGCCTCACAGTAACAAACAGAATAATAAATCAAGGGAATGGATTAATGTACTCGTTTCACCAGAACATTATGGTGTAATTAGCACATAATGTAGGCATTTATGAAGGTATTTTCATGGTGTAGTTTACACAAGATCGTTTAGTTTATTTTCGGGGTACCTAATTAGTTAGGTCAGTGGTTCTCAAAGTTATCTGAGCTGGACCACGAGCCATCTAAAAAAAATATAATAAAGGCATTGATGAAGGTATCTAACGTTTTTCGCCCAAATAGCGCAGTCGACAATGTCGAGTGGTTTATGAATGGTGTCACTAACACTAATAATCCTAATTTCCATTGCCTAATTGTGCAAGGGGGCCGGTGCACATTGCATCTTGTGTAAGGCACTAGGCTGGAAACTTAAAACTAATTAAGAATAGATGTATGGGGAACTAATTCACCTTTCAAACAAAAAAAAACTAAATTAAAATCGGTTCATCCGTTCGGGAGCTACGATGCCACAGACAGGCGCACACACACAGACACGTCAAACTTATAACACCCCGTCATTTTTGCGTCGGGGTTTGAAAATAACTTTCATAGCCTCATCAAACGTATAAAGTTAGGCTAGATTACTGTTATCAAGAATTTTGAGAATTTTGTTTCTTATGTATTTACTATGTCTTATGTATTTACTATGTCTTATGTAACTTTTACCTATTTTTTTACCTTGTGTTTGTACTAAATAAATAATTGATCTATCTATCTTTTAACCAATAATCTTCTGAAACTCGTTTCATAAATGTGGTCCTTAGTTTCAGGACTCGCGACCGACCAGTGGGTTTGGAACCTATAGTTTGAGAAATACTGTGTTAAATAGTTGTATTTAGCTCTCAATTAGGAGGTGTTTTATACTTAGCTGACTAGATGAATGGTGATGGATTCCGTTTAACAACCATTTTTGTTCCTTAGCGAATCATGTGTGACTTGAGACGGTATGATATGGTGAAGAAAATTACCTGAAACAAAAAATACAATTTATTAATAAACTAGCTGTTAGCTGATTCATACATTTCTCTTAAATCACTCTATCCATATCAAAATCCGTTGCGTAGATCATATAAAATATAAGATATAGATCTAAGCATACATAGACAGACAGACACCGAGAAACGACTTTGTATGAAGTGATTATTAACTAGCAGCGTTCCGCAGTTTTACCCACGTAATTCCTAATTCCATCGGAATGTTAAAAATAAAAAGTAGTCTTTGTTACTCCTAATAGATTCTGCATTTTGGATTGCAAAAATTTGACCAATCACATTAGTCGTTTGTCTTCCGCAGATGCCAGAAGCGAATCCAGGAATCGGGTTGCATGGACCCCTCGCCACTGGTATGTAGCCCTCATACCTAAATAAATTCAGATTAAAATCTAATAATTATCAATGTTTATCAATACGAGAACTCAATTAAATGTTACGACAAGATTAATATGGCGGATGAACATTAATTTACTTAAAAAAAAAACATTTAAATATTTATTAACCGATTAAAAATCAAGCATTCACTTCAATTAACATGAATTAACGATTAATATTTAAATAAAGATTATTTTATAAGCTTTAGATTAATAGTTCAAGCTCGAAGTACCGCTTCGGTAAATGACCGAATCAGCGAAAAATAAAGTTTGTATCGAGGTGTCACAGAATAGAGAAACATGAGTACAACGAAAATTGTGAGCCTAAGTTATAAATCTTTTTAGGGTTCCGTACCACAAAAGGTAAAAACTTGAGAGGTATCAAGGGACACCCAGATGGAACGAAGTAAGTGACGGAGTTGTAATATTTTAATTTTTTTAAAGTTATAATAATATTTTTTTAGTTATTAACAAATATCTTACTAAATTATAAATGTGAGAGTGTGTGTGTGTGTATGTTTGTTACTCCTTCACGCTAAAACTACTTAACCGATTGCGATAAAACTCGGTATCAAGATAGCTGGAGACCTGGATTAACATATAGGCTATTTTTTATCCCGATATTTTATGGGATCGGGACTTACGCGGGTGAAACCGCAGGGCGCAGCTAGTGTAATATAAACCTAATCAATGGGCTCAATTTTAGTAACAAAAATCCTGTATACACTCTACAAAAATAATCGTCGCGGACACCACATTGTTCAATGCAAAATAGAAAGACGAAACGAAATTAACTGGCTGCTTTAACTTAACTGCTTTCTATGAGAGAGAGAGAGAGAGAGAGAGAGAGAGAGAGAGAGAGCGACAGACAGAGAAACACGCGCACGTCGCACGGCTTACAACTATAGCAAAAAGTGTCGGTACAACTTTTGGTCTTAATTTATTCCGTTTAGCCTTCTTTCCAAAAAAAGGCAACCTTATCAGATCACTCTCTTGTCCGTCTGTTCGTTTGTCACCACCAATTTTTTCGCCTGGATGTATCTCCTATATTTGTTTCCATATATCCTTAATTCTTGTCCACCCAATAGTTACCTAAAAAGGTCGCTTTTAGCGATAAGGGCTCCCATTGTATATTTAATTTTAAGTTTTGACAAGGTCGTTTAAGCTGAGAGGATGTGGTATAAGTTTTAGTTCCAGGCACTTATTTCTGGGACTTTATAAATCATCTTACATTACATGTAAAAAGTCAATAATATCTTACCAAAAAATAGAATTAAAAACTTTAATTAAATCTATACATATAAAATTATTTATCCTGACTGACGGATCAACGCACAGCCCAAACCGCTGATCGTAGAGACCTGAAACTTGGACGGTGTGTTCTTTGTGTGACGTAGGCATCGGATACGAAAAGGTTTTCCGAAATTATCTCCCTAAGGGGATGAAAAATGGGGGGCAAAGTTTGTTGGGAACGCGATTCCTTGGCAAAAGCTAATAAATAAATAAAAATATTCAATCGCATGTCAAAAACGTAGATATAAAAAAACCAACATGACAAGATCCGTCAACATCGCGTGATCTACAGGATGATTCATTATTCGTCCAGTTCGAAATGCCACGATAAATACTACCGACACGCACGCACACGATTTATACACTCAGCCTGTATACAGATTCTTAAAATAGGGTTATTTATTGACACCTTTTTTTCCTATTTTGTAACACGCTAGTTTCGAGTAATAGATTTTTGGGCCATTGTGGTGGAGATGAATGGGTCTTTGGACACTTCTTCGAGTATCAATAGAATATTTTATGAAATAACTTTTTTAACCAAAAATTATGAGAACATCCTCCTTTTTTTGAAGTCTGTTAAAAACAGGTCGAAGGTGCGAGTGTGAAATTTTAAGATGCGCGCACATCACTGTAACACTAAAGTAACAGGTTGAAGCTGCCCGCAAAATAAATATCAGACGGACGGACGGACAGACATACAGACGGTGTATAACTTCTAGAAGTATCACTTCTCAGGCGCGTACATAAGTAAACGCACCCTTCTTTTCCAGTAAATAGGTCAGCGTTTGACCACTATTTGACACGATGGTAAGTGACGATGCGGTCTATGATGTAGCACGCTTTCCTAGAAGATAATTGTTGTTAATAGTTGACTGTTAAATCCATAGAAATCACATGTATATGGCTCCAAATTCTATGGTTAAAATCAGCTTAAAGACAAAAAAAACTTTGACTTTGATCATTTATGACGCACAGTATGTAAATCAGGCATAAGACAGGGGTGTTGAACAAACGACGCGTTATTTGCAGAAACATTTAGCAATCTAGTTCGAAATTCGAATCGTGCAAACAGCACTGATTGGCCATTGCTTTTGTAATCAGCAACAATCATTTTTAAACAGCCTGTATGACGGAGTTAAGCACAGCTACTTGTTGTGAAACTTCCTCAAGCGTCAAGCGTAACAATTTAAAAAAATCTACAAATTATTATTATCAAGTTTGGCTCAAGCCCGACCCCAAGTAAATGGGAAAAAACAAAGGCAAAGTAGATCAACTTTTGTTCAAATATAATGTGGAATACATAATCGCTTTATTTTTTAAACGAGTTCCGAATGAACTAGACAATTTTAAGTTTTTTTTATCCAGTTATAAATAAAAAACTAGTCCTTTTTCTAGGATGGCTCATTGCTTTATAACCGACTTCGAAATAGGAAAGTCCTCAATTGCGTGCGTGCCTATATTTTTGTAAGGAATTAGCAGCGCTCCGCGGTTTCACCCGCGTAGCCCGTGGGAATATCCTATATTACTCCTTCTTCATCTTCTTGAGGTGCCATCTCCTACCGAAGGTCGCCTATCATTAAGGCTATTTTTACTATTGCTGAAAAAGTAACTAGTGCTTTGCTTAAGGTAAAAGAGTACCTGGCGCTCTCTCCATACAAACGTAGTCGACTGTTTCCTCCCTGGATAATGACACTAGCACAAATATTTTTCTGCCATAAAACCTATAACTGTCATGACTATGCCCCTATGTTTGGTTTTTTTATTTTCTAATTATCATAGAAATTAAGACTTTAAAAACAAAACATAGGGGCATGGTCATGGCAACAAAAATATTTGCTTTATTGTCATTATCCATGGAGAATACAGTCGACTACGTTTGTGAGGAGAGAGCCCCCGGTACCCTTTCGTCTTAAACTATGTCCAGAGGTTATATTACTCCTAATGAATCAATGTATCCTCATACCAAGTTTCATCAGAATCGGTCCAGTAGTTTTGGAGCATATACGTTACTAACAAAAACAAACAAAACAATCTTTCCTTTTTATTATATTAGTGTAGATGTAGATTATTTCTTAAAATAGTATCATACAAATATATTCTGAGACCTTCAACTATTCACAAATAAAGAAGATATTTTTAAACAACAAATAGAAAGGTCAACTTTCCTCAATACCTATTGTTTACTTTTGTATCGAATTTTCCGCGAAAGCGGATAAGTACAAATAAAGTATGAAAATGAATAGTAAGGAAAAACGCACTACATAAGTTTTTTTTATAAAGGTTCTGCAAGGGTTCCGTACAATTTATTTTATATCGATATAATAGGGTTGAACGCAGACTATAATGTGTCATCTTACCTTAATAATAAGAACCATGGACATTAATTTAATTGCTCCATTTTAAATATACCTTCAAAAAAATTGTAATCTTGATCTTTGTGAGCATGAAAACAAAAAGGGAACTTCGTTCCAAAAATAATAAAAACCCCCATGAGTTTCTTGTGTCTCCTTCTAATTGGTGAGGGCGTGTTTAAGACGATTCTATCTCTGATTTAATACTAATGATTTCGACAATAAAATTTTTGACTTTGACCTCGACCAAACTGTGGCTAAGGATCATACAGAAATGAAAATTGAAAAAAAAAATGGAATACTTTCAGAATATCCATATGGCAAAACGTTCTAACGCATTGATATTAAAACGTTATAGACACCGCTAAATGCCGTAGTAGCAAAATGTCTGGATCATAAAATTTCTTAATTCATAATACTGAGGAAATCGTCTAAGTTAATATAACCGACTATCACATTTCAATGTAAACAATTAAAACATATATTTCATTATTTGTTTTTCAAAGAAGGAACCCTAAAACATAAAAGTATTAGTAAACAGAACTCAATTCTATGCTAATACGATGGCCGGGGTTATTCTAGTATTGTGTTGACGAGTTAAGTGGAGTGCACACTGTCTCAGTCTTGAGGGATTTAAGGACTCAAGGACTCAAGGACTGTTAAAAAGTTGTCTATGGAAACATTGATTCTGGAGCTCTCGTCAGTCGATTACCAATATAAAAAGGTGAGTGGGAGTTTTGGCGGGAACGAGTTAACAACATGTCGTGCTGCAGTTTTATTTTCAAGAAACTTAGTTGTAACCCGAGTTGAATTGTATAATTCTGGTGGAATGTTATTCAATTTAGTTCTGTGAAAGTGCACAAGTGTAGTGAAAGTAAAAATCAGTGTCAAACATGAAGTTTTCTCGTTGCCTCCAAATCTCCTATTAAGGTGATGGTAAACTTGCCACCGCTTTACTATAGCCCCTGACTTGACGGACTATGACGACTTTGACTGTTTTGAAACACTTAAGGCCCGATTTATGAAAAATCGGGTCATAATTTGATGCCGAATATAACTTGACACTGGCTAAATGCACAAACCGTGCGAAGCCATAATTAATAGAAAAAAAAAGTTGGGTGTTAATTTTTCATTATGGATTACAAATTATATTGTAAACATGACTGTCTTCTTCTGCCCTAACACAAATCTGACATAAGAGAATCTGTCATCACCAGAATCTGTCCTTATGCGAAATGAGGACTATAGAAGCTTTTTAATCCTAAACGATTCGTAAAGTTAATTTCAATATTTACTAATTTGTAGGTAACTGGTTACGTGAAAGGAGACATTTTTTTTTCGTTTGTAACTGTTTATAAAACAGAGTTACATAGGCGGCCGAAAGGTTTATAGAAAACCACTACCAATCGAATTGTTTTTAAATCTTTGGTTACCCTTTGCAACTCCGTTAACTAAAGAATAATAGCAAAACTTCGAACAAAAATTACTTGTTTCCAAGGAGGTTAGGTTCTTAAAGTTCCTATATGTATAATGGCGTCAGATGCTGATGAAGAAAAAAACGTGTACCACTCAGGGACTGCCGCGGTAAAGCTATTGCATCGTGCGAGCTTCGTACAGTCGTACCATATACATACACGTTAAGAGAACGCTCGGCCGAGCTACATGGTAGGCGGAGTGGGGGGTGTTAGGTTTTATTTTCGTTACGGAATATCTTGATTCGGTCGCCGCGCTCAAAGCCCGCGATAAAAGCTATGCAATAGCTTAATAAAAAACACGTAACCTTAAATGATTTTAATATATCTTTTTTCCACATCTGTTTCACGAAATATTTTTTTAAATTGATATAGTATTTCGAAATACTTTCGAAATACTGTATCAATTTGTACTAAAAGTTAGAAATTTCTAAAAAATTACTAAATATTATACGACATTAACGACCCAGATGGCACAATGGTCAACATGCCGGACTGTCAAACACAGGGTTGCGGGTTCGATTCCCGCCTCAGACAAGTATTTATGCTTAGTAAGTAAGTAAGTATATATTTATAAAAGAAAAGTATATAAGTCGTATATCCGTTGTCTAGCACCCATAACGCAAGTCTAGTTACTTAGCTTGGGGCTAGATGGCGATGTGTGGAATGTCCTGCAATATTTATTATCTATTGCTTACAGCGCTGTAACTAAAATACAACTAGCTTACGCACCCTACTTTTTACGATCCATAAAACTCAATTCACAATAAATCGAATAACATAACTATATATTTATGGGATGCTATATTATTTTTATGTACCGTAGCCTTGCAAATAAGCGTCTTTTCTGTTTATTTGTATAGTCTGTGGTTGGACATGCTTAATCTGATTTATTTATTTTATTAACGAGTTATTTGCAAAGGTTTTACTTGTTTAAGTCCTGATCTTGTATATGTATAACTAGCTGCGCTCCGCGGTTTCACCTGCCTAAGTCCCGATCCCGTGGAAATATCAAAATGAAAATTAGCCTATAGCCTTCCTCGATAAATGGACTATCCAACACAAAAATAATTGTTCAATTGAACCAGTAGTTCTTAGCGCGTTCAAACAAACAAACTCTTTAGCTTTATAATATTAGTATAAATTCGAAAGCTCCAGTTATCTGCACCAAGTTTTATCACAATTGGTTCAGTAGTTTTTGATCACATTTTCACTATGTTGAGCGCAAATAAGGACTTAAACAGGACTTAACAGGACTTGTGCTTGGCAGTCCGGCACGGTGACCATTGTTTGGCACAATCGACTTAGTTGGCTAAGTCGTCAAAAATATAAAGAGGAATGATTTTTCTTTGGAACGAATAAACTCCGAAACTACTGGACCGATTTTGATGAAGCTCGCTTTAACGATACATTGATTCATTGGGAGTAAAATAGGCTTGTACTTGTACTTGTATACGGGCTATTTTCCGAAAATAGATAATTTTTAATTGGGTCCTTTATGCGTGAGGATGGAGTAGGCTTGCCCAGCACCTACTACCCTCTCAGCTTAGTTGACCATGGCCAGAGGAGAGAACCACTACAAGTAACATAGGCGAATTTATCCCGATATTCCCCGATAAAATTAATAGGAGTGAATGGAAGTAGAAAACATACTGCGCCGACCCCAAACAAATTGGGATAAGGGTAGGAAGATGATGACGAATCCCACGTGATCGAAGTTTACGCCGGTGAAACAGCGTATTTCTACTTGGATATAAAGTAGTCGAAAATTGAGAGATTTTTTAACATCTATCTAAGAATTCTCTAATACAAAAATTAATGTACCAAAAATAAATACTTCAAACAAATATAATAATACCGTCCAGTGTCCACTTTAAGGCATCTTTATAGAGATTTGATAAAACCATTTCATTTTCTATATCATTTACCAATTTTCTCATGACCTAAAATATTTTAGATGAGAAAGGGCTCTTAGGATTTCAAAGGAAATTCTTTTGAATAGAAAATTGTATTTAATGTTTATTTTTAAAACTTATATTTTTATGTAGTTTTTATATAATGTTTGTAAGATTATTTTTGGGAATTGGGCTGAAGACGCCACAGCTCAGAAGTAAAACCTGAACTTCAGTAATAAGATTTATTAATATTCTCAGGATATTCTCACAATATTTGTAATACGTTTGCGCGCTACGCGCACATCAACTCGAGTCCCTCCGTTCCCTCTCTCCCCTTGATACCAAACATTGTTTATAAATTTAGGATATACATACCTACATAGATCTATATCGATGATAATCAAGATATAGAGGTATAAACTAACATAAGCTAACAGCTCGAGAAAAGTAGCCTATAGCCTTCCTCGATAAATGGACTATCCAACACAAAAATGTTTTTTTTTCTATTCGAACCAGTAGTTCCTGAGGTTAGCGCGTTTAAACAAACAAATTCTTCAGATTCATGATATTAGTATAGATATAATAAAACTAGCTCCGCCCCATTGCTACACTCACGTATTTACTCACCATCTAAAATTTTCTTGGATTCCCACAAATATTTCAAAACTAAAATAAGGGATTCATTTATATCAAAATATTACTAATGAAATATTAAGAATTATTATGAATGAAAACGTAATAGGTAATTATTTTACTTTAATGTTTGTGGAAATCATTCAAATTTACTTTCTTTTTTTTCGTTTATGTGAACTTAGGTACTTTTATTTGAAATATTAACAATCTATATATACATACATATCTACTGTTTTTCTTTTCTTTTAAAATTTCGTTAATGAAATTGTGACAGCTGGTCCTTAAAAGTAAATAACTGTGTTGTCAGATTTTAAAGAATTCCCTAAAGCTCTGGGTAAAATAGGGTAATTTCCCCAAAGTTATTGACTTAGAGTTTTATATGATCAACAAGTCAACTCCAAAGAAATGTGTTTCAACAGAATTTTTTATAATCAAATTAAAACTTGGTAATTAACTAGTCTATAGTTCAAGTTGGAAACGAAAATAATTTTTTTATGGTTGGTGGAGCAGTGTTGGCTTTCAAACCCAAAGTCGTGGGTTCGAATCCCAATGACAACCGTGGGGTTTTGGGGGTATTGGGGGTTCGTATTGCTCGCGTCCGTGGGATTTAGCTCTAGATGTCCCACGCGTGACCCCTGGTGCTAAAGGAGCCATCTCCTGGTGGGAGGCTTTGGGTGTGGCTTGTTACCACCCACCAGCCTAAGTCTTATCGCCAAACGGACTTGTCCGTGTTCCGATACGTAGCCCGGTGCAGCCACAAATGAAGGTCGGGTCGGATACGTTTTTGTTCCACTGCCGTCTAGGAAGACGGGCGCCTTTACTCGCGTCCCTCCCTCTTTATTTTTATACTTTATCACCTTGTAGTTTTTAACGTGATAACGTCCTTTAAATCTATGAACATCGGCAGCACTCCCAAAAAAGTGTGACGTCATCGCTCACGTTCCGTTATTGACAAGGTAACCAAAGCAACTTCACTCGTCACTCGAACGCGAGTTATTGACAATGTTATCTTATGACGTTAACGCGATTATTTTTTTAAATAAATACATTGAACCATTAAAAGATAGTTTTTGAAGAAATTCAAGAATTTGTATTTTTTATTTTTATTTATCGACAACCCTACTCTTTATACAGCTTCATTTGCGAGTAAAATTGATTCTTTAAGTTTTGAAAGTTTCAGACTTTACACCTATTGTCTGCTGATCAATACTAATATTATTAAGCTGAAAAGGTTGTTTGTCTGTTTAATTTATCGAGGAAGGCTACTTTTTATCCCGATATTCCTACGGGATCGGGAGTTACGCGGGTGACACCGCAGAGCGCTGCTAGTAGGTTATATAATTTCTAACCTAATCTAAAAACCTGACTCAGCAGCGAATACATTCCCTCAGATTCTAGATAAAACCAGAAATAAATATAATTTTAATGATTTTTAGGATTCCGTACCTACCTCAAAAGGTAAAAAGGAACCCTCTTAAGATCACTTTCTTGTCCGTCTGTCTTTATTGTTATAGTATATGTGGCCTGCATTGGGATGAAATTATTGAAGACGCATTTTTCCTAGCATTATGGGAACCTTTACGCCGGGTACGATAAGGGGCGGGTTATTTGGTTTGGTCCACTTTTGTAACTGATCTTTCATAACCAGCTATGAACACGGATTTTTTTTCTTTTTTTCATTGACTAACTGGTCACTTAATTTTTTGTATAATGTTAAATATCTATGTCTTTTTCTATTAATGTAATTATAAATTATGTATTCTGTAATTTGTTGATTGCCTTCAAATAATTACTGTATCGGCCGATAAATAAGTCGAACAGTCTGTAGGAACCTCAAAGCTTCGAAGCACCTAGTTCCGGGCTGTCTTGTCTCAACAAAAGAAACAAAGTTTACTTTACAAAAAGTTCTTAATGAATGAATCGATAGTTAATTGAAGTATAAGGAATAAACTTATATATTTTTTCCTTCCGGGTAGTTTTTGCTTTTACTTGTATACGGGCTGTATTCCGCACATATACCTTTTTAGTTGCGTTCTATTTACATGACGATGGAGTAAGATTGCCCAGCACCTACTACCCGCTCAGCTTAGTCGATCGAGGAAAGATCTCGTCAATACATCTGGAGGTGACTAAGCCGCGGGTTTTGTCATGATGTTTTCCATAAGAGCAATACTAATTAGCGCATTTTTCGTAAGAAAAATCCCTTAGCGCACGGCCGATTTGAACCCAAAACCTTCGGAATGACAGTCGAGGATCTACCATTAGGCCAACATAGCTTTCACGATATCTAATCTAAACTAATATTATGAAAAGGAAAGAAATTTTTGTGTTTTTTTTGTTTGAAACGAACCGAAAGTACTGAACCGATTTTGATATAACTTGGTTTGAGGATACATTGATTCATTAGGAGTAATGTAATCTCCGGACACGGTTTGGTGGTACATACATAGATAGACTGATCAACAAATTACCACTCCTTTGCGTTGCGCAGTCGGTTAAATAGCCCGATATTCCCACGGGAACGGGAGTAACGCAGGTGAAACCGCAGAGTGCTGCTAGTCATTCTAACTTAAAAGATTTAGTAGATGGAAGAGAATGAATGATTCTTACTAAGTATATTCTATCAGCAGATTTGAAACCTGTATTCTGCAGCCAAAATCTGTTCGTTACAATGAATGAAACTAAGTTAACAGTGGTATTCAGTGCTATGGTGTGGAATTTATGCTGAAACTCTCGCATAAATTGCAGGCTACCGTAAATGTATCCATTACACGTTGACACTATTTAAGGAGATGGTTTATTGATGCGATTTTCAATAAATAAATATATAATTAAAAGACTTACCTACAAAAACTCAAACGTTTAGATAGATAGATAGATAGATAAACACTTTATTTGTACAACACACAAAACATTAAAGAAGACAAAAAATACGAGAAAGCTTATTAACTACGAAATTGTACAAACAGGCGACCTTATCGCTTAAAGCGATTTCTTCCAGGCAACCTAGTACTTTAGTAGTCCCCTTAATATGTAAGACGGTCCTATCCTATTGAAATATGACACTTAGATGTCAATTAATTCGCCACTTATTATCTAATAATTTGAAGAAGTCATATTATCATGTATCGTATACCTTTTGCTTACAAAATTATAAGCAGTACCTCTAGAAGAGCGGAGCCTTCTTTCATGTTTAAAAGAAGGTTTCAACCTAATGTAGATAGATTTAAGCATTTGTAAAAGAAATAAACGCATTTATTTAATTACTAGCTGTGCCCCGCGGTTTCACCTGCGTAAGTCCCGATCCCGTGGGCATATTGGGATAAAAAGTATCTTATGTCCGTCTCCTGGCTCTAATCTACCTCCCTACCAATTTTCACCCAAATCTGTTCTGCCGTTCTTGAGTTATAAGTGGTGTAACTAACACGACTTTCTTTTATATATATAGATAGATTATTATTAATACAATAAGTAGTCTTTCAGTATTCGGGCGTTACTGAATGATTTATCAGCGCATAGCTTATACCAATGCATGGATCGGGGTTAAAATCTATACTTATAGTATAAAGCTGAAGAGTTTGTTTGTTTGTTTGTTTGAACGCGCTAATCTCAGGAACTACTGGTTCGAATTGAAAAATATTTTTGTGTTGGATAGTCCATTTATCGAGGAAGGCTATAGGCTACTTTTTATCCCGAAATTCCCACGGGGTCATGAGTTACGGGGGTGAAACCGCGGAGCGCTGCTAGTCTATCTATATATATAAAAATGAATTGCTGTTCGTTAGTCTCACTAAAACTCGAGAACGGCTGAACGGATTTATCTTATCTTAGTCTTGAAATGTTCGTGGAGGTCTAGGGAAGGTTTAAAAGGCGAGAAAAAATCGAATAATTTCCGGGAAAACCCTAAAAACAGCCCTTTTCTATTCCCCATACAAACGTTTTCTAGAGTCAATTCCTACGGGATCAGGACTTACGCGGGTGAAACCGCGGGGCGCAGCTAGTTTTAAATAAAATTAAAGCTATACTTTGGTCATTTCAACATTTTTACTTATTGACTAGTTGTCTTTTTAGCATTTGTACATTTTGACACCTTGGACATTCTATATTCTGACCCTTAAACTAATACCCCCCTGGAGGCATTATGACGTAGGCATATCTACGTACGTGAACGAAATTACGCATAAAAGCTTTGGTAAATTTTATATCATGGTCGAGAACAGCAAGAAAAGAGAGATGAAAGAAGCATTTGCTTGAAGAGATGGATTCAGAAACTTATGTGGTTTATATCCAAATTGAAACAACAAAATACCAAACATATTTGAATTTCCAAAAGTCGTAGTCGTCGCCAATAAAATTATAATTTTTGGGTAAAATATCATAACATAGTATAAAACAAAGTCACTTTCCGCTGTCTGTCCCTATGTATGCTTAGATCTTTAAAACAACGCAATGGATTTTGATGCGTTCTAAATAGATAGAGAGGAAAGTTTATATGTATAATACATGCTTTATATAGCCGTGCGAAGCCGGAGCGGGTCGCTAGTATTTATTAATTGTCATACTTTTATTATTATAAAGTTCCAACACATATTTTTTTAAAGACAAATGAACAGACCCAAACATATACTTGAGTACTAAAACGCATTAGAGAAGCCGTGTCCTAAACCAGCTCTGTCCGTGCCCTGGCGTGTGTCCAAGCCGCGAGTGGTCGCAGATGACGAAGCGTCTCTCTGACTCGTTATCGCAAGCTCCGCGACGACAAACTTCACGTAACTACAACGCAATTAAGACGCTGGGTTGCCAAACGTACGAGATATGTCGTATATGTACGAGATTTAGCAGTCTCGTAGACGCGAATCAAGAAAAATGAAAAATTGGACGAGTTTTTTACAATGTTGAAAGACAAATTAATAATTATGTTATAAATAGCTGCGCCCCGCGGTTTCACCCGTGTAAGTCCCGATCCCGTGGGAATTTCAAAATAAAAAGTAGCCTCATAGATAGATAGATAAACACTTTATTTGTACAACACACAAAACATTGAAAATGACAAAAAAAAGACGAGAAATCTTATTAACTACGAAATTGTACAAACAGGCGACCTTATCGCTTAAAGCGATTTCTTCCAGGCAACCTTAGGATGGAGAAGGTCTGTTTAGCTTAACTGGTAGGTCGTGTGGTGTAAGGAACACATAATATAATAATAAATACCTACGTAAAATAGATATTATAAACGAAATACTTAAACATAGATATCATAAAATACACATAATAATATTTAGCAATACTATTCGTAATGAGAATATACTAACAATTATTTACATAATAAGAAATAAGTAAATAAAAATAAAAGAAAAAATAAAAATATAATAATATTATACAAGCATTTCTAAGAGAAGAAACAAGAACATAAATATGAAAAGAAATAAGAGGCAAGAGTTATGTACCAATAGAGTGAAAGTAATGTTCAGTTACCATACTCTTGAAAATGGGTAGGGTTTTAGCAGAGCGGATAGGTTGGGGTAGAGAATTCCAGAGAATAACAGAACGAAAAAAAAAAGGATTTGCTATAGAAAGTGGAATTGTGAAGCCTTCCTCGATAAATGGACTATCCAACACAAAAATATTTTTTCATTTCGAATCAGTAGTTTCTGAAATTTGTGCGTTCAAACAAACAAACTCTTCATTTTATAATATTAGTATAGATATGCCCTTGCCACTAACAATTGACACAGCATATTATAAGAAACTAAATTTATTACCTCATAATTTTAGTATGTTTAGTCAATTTCATTAGAAAACGTAATAGGTATTATTAGCGTTAATTATTAATTATGTACGTGTACGAGATTTCGTACTAAAATGTACCGAAAGTACAAAATTTTGGCAACCTTGATACGAGAAAAAAACAGGCATCTGGCAACACTGTTGAGACGCTGCAGTTAAACTTCGGCTTAAATTTTGAAATACTGAATCAGTTCCGAATTAATTAAGTTAAATTTGATAGATTGGGTTTTGTCTTTAATTTGAAATAGTACAATGGGGACTGCACGCGGTGGTCTAAATCGGGACGACGTCATTTTATTAATTTTACACTGGTTTTGTTCATTTTGGTGCGGTCGCGCGGCCAATAGTACTGGTTTGTCAAAAACCTTATCTCAATTTTACCCAACTTAAAAAAATTGAGGTTCTTATTTCACCAAAAAAATGAGTGTTCTAAACAAATGGAGGTTCTTATCACAATTTTAACCAACTTAAAAGAATGGAGGTTCTTCATCGTTCTACACATGTTCAACGATTGAGATGCAATCGTTTGAGGCGTCTTCGAGAAATCGCTCTGTCAATTAAAATTTATTTAAACATTAAAACTAAAACATAAATAACAAAATTGAGATGATTCTATTTTTATTGGGGACAGCTCAGGAGTTGACTCAAATAAAATATCAACAAAAACATATTTGATTTTCTATATTTATTAGGCTATATGCCCCAAGGTTGTACTCGTTTAAATCCCGATCCCGTAAAAAATCGAGATAAAAACCACGTGTTAAACCATCTATCTACATACAAAGTTTCATCCTAATCGGTTCAGCAGTTTTTGCGCGAAGTTGTAACAAACAACAAGTAGAAAGGAATTTAAGCTTATTCTCTACATCAAACGATAGTCCACATAACCCATAAGGTGAAAGGGTACCGGCGCTCTCTCCATACAAACGTAGTCGACTGTTTCCTCCCTGGATAACGACACTAGCACTAATATATATGTGCCATAAAATCTGTATCTGCCATGACTATGCCCCTATGTTTTGGATTTTTTCATTTTCTAATTAACATAGACATTAAGATTTAAAAAAATAACATAGGGGCATGGTCATGGCAGTTATAAATTTTATGCAACAATAATATTTGCTCTAGAGTCATTATCTAGGGAGAAAACAGTCGACTACGTTTGTATGGCGAGGGCGCACGGTACCCTTTCTTCTTAACTCCTGCAACTAGTCGACCGACATATCGATCGATATCTCAACCTAGATGTTCTATTTGAACCACTTTATGCTATTCAATTACTGATTCAGACCATCAGTCAATCTGGACCAATACCTATTGATTAATAGATAAGTTTATTTTGGCTATGAAATTCGGTTAAACTGGTTATGTTCAGTGTCGACAAAAGAAAAACTTTTAGTAGTTAATAAATATTGCAGGACATTCCACACATCGCCATCTAGCCGCAAGCTAAGTAACTAGACTTGTGTTATGGGTACTAGACAACAGATATACTATTTATATACTTTTCTTTTGTAAATATATAATTATAATACACTAGCAGCGCTCCGCGGTTTCACCCCCGTAACTCCTGATCCCGTGGGAATTTCGGGATAAAAAATAGCTATTAGCCTTCCTCTATAAATGGACTATCCAACACAAAAAGATTTTTTCAATTCGAACCAGTAGTTCCTGAGATTAGCGCGTTCAAACAAACAAACAAACTCTTCAGCTTTATAATATAAATAATAAAGTATAGATAGTATAGATAGAAACAACTAGACCACACACAAATACCTAAACATAAATACATGTCTGAGGCGGGAATCAAACCCGCAACCCTGTGTTTGGCAGTCGGGCATGGTGACCATTGTGCCCACTGGGTCGTTAATAGATGTATATATACTATATCGTGTGTTTGTTCGAATAAATTTTATTCTATTCAAAGTCCACGACATAAGCTCAAAGAAAGTTATATATTCTAAGCTTTTATAAGCTCTTTTAGGAATTGTCGATGGAAATCGTTGCTTCTAATTATCGTTAATGAACTCACTTGTCACGTTAATTAAAGCCTTTTTAGGGAGCATGTACATTGGAAGGTGAATCTAATCATGGATATTGTGATGTTTCTAAAGGGGGAAGGTTTCTCACATTGGAAATAATCGGCCAAGTGCGAGTCGAACTCGAGTATGAAGGGTTCCGTACTATGTTGTATGAGAAAGGGAAATTTTTTTTTAGTTGGATTAGATTTTTTTCCACTGGCCCAATAAAGCCCAGGGCCGATAGGCTTGGAAACGGATGTGGGCAGACCTTTGCCCTGTAGACAATAAAGGTTAAGGGCAGGTGCTAATAAAGCTACCAAAATCGACCTTTGTTTTAAGCAACTCTAAGTAATCAAATACTCTTTTTTTGTTATTTGGATATAAATGGATATTGTAGTTTAATAACCATATTTTTGTTTATTGTGCTTGAAAACATGATATGATTCGTTCGATAAAAAAAATGTCAGAAAACAGAGAATTATTAGATCGTTTATCGGGTTTTATTAAAAAATAGTTAACGTTTGTTTCTAAAAATGAATCTAATGATAGGTTTTGACCTCTAGGAACTATATTTTTCGATAACAATGCTAAAATGTTTTGCATATCGATCAAATATAACAGTTAGTACGCAGCACGCTACGTCTTTGAGAGCGGGGGCTAAGGTAATGTGAATACCTACATACGGTACAGGAAGAGCGCCTTAACTAAAAAAAAACCGTTTTTAGTATTTGTTGTTACAGCAGCTACAGAAATACATAATCTGTGACAATTGCAACTGTCTAGCTATCACGGTTCATGAGATACAGCCTGGTGACAGTCAGACGGACAGACGGACGGACAGTGAAGTCTAAAAGGGTCTCGTTTTTAACCTTTGGATACGGAACCCTAAAAACGTAAACAGGGTTACCGGTAATTATATAAGAAAGCGATCTAGGGCTACTTCTGTGCACCTTAATAATCGACTTTTGTTCTACGACTTTTTAAAATTCAAACATTTTTTAGAAACTTTTGAGGATATGTTTATGCAATTGTGAGACATTAGCGACTCGTGATTTGAAGCAGAGAACTCTGTTCCTACATATTTTTTATGACAATGAAACCGAAAGAGTAAAAACGGGACCTTATTTAGACTCAACTGTCTGTACGTCTGTCTGTCACCAGGCTGTATCTAACGAACCGTGATAGCTAGACTGTTGAAATTTTTACAGATAATGTATTTCTGTAGCCGCTATAACAACAAATACTAAAATCAAAACAAAAAAGTGGGGCTCCCATAAAACATGGTACGGTAAACATGGTACATATTTATTAAGGTGAAAAGGTACCGGCGCTCTCTCCATACAAACGTAGTCGACTGTTTCCTCCCTGGAGAACACTAGCACAAATATTTTTGTGCCATAGAACCTATAACTGCCATGACTATGCCCCTATGTTTTGGGTTCTTTCATATTCTAATTATCATAGAAATTAGGATTTAAGGTCATGGTAGTTATAAGTTTTATGACAAAATATTTGTGCTAGTGTCCAGAGAGAATTATCCAGGGAGAAAACAGTCGACTACGATTGTATGGTGAGAGGCCCCGGTACCCTTTCCTCTTAACAAAGACTGTACAGTCATTATAGTACATTATGACTAACATACACACACACACAACAAAATGTACACATAAGTGTTGTGTGTGTATGTTACACATAATGTACTGTAATTACTTTAATGTACTTGGCCGGTTTTTATCCATCTTCCTACCAATTTACATGATCAAATGTATCACCATCTTTACATTGGTAACCTTGCCAGCCAGTACACCACAACCCCTCAAGTAGGTTCGCAAGAAGTATATAAATCGCAGCTATCTCACTCCACCAGCCGCTTCGTTAAGATAAAATCTTGAGACAATAACAGCATAGCATAATTTATTGAAGAGGAATAACGTTTGCGGCTCAGACCCCTATTAAAAGATAGAAAATATGGCAGAAATTTAGGGGGTTTTTAGTGGTTTTGTTGTATTTCTATCTAATGTTATTATCTTAGGCACCATCCTTTCTTAATAATCCTACTTCCTACTATCCTACTAATTTTATAAATGTGAAAGTTTGTGTGTGTGTGTGTGTGTGTTTGTTACTCCTTCACACCAAAACTATTGGACCGATTGCGATGACACTCGGTATCTAGATAGCTGGAGACCTGGATTAACACATAGGCTACTTTTTATCCCGATATTCCCACAGGATCGGGACTTACGAGGGTGAAACCGCGGGGCGCAGCTAGTGATTAATATTATAAATGTGAAAATTTGTGTGTGTGTATAGAATAGAATAGAAATGAGTTTATTCATGCCAGAAAAACACACACACACAAAATAACCTTAAATATTTAACTATACAAAAAATTGTGCATATGTATACAATTCTGCCAAGACAAGGCTCGAGATGAGCGATATTATTATTAAATACTCAGTTTTCTAAGTTAGCATGACGCGTTTGGTCATATTACCATGACGCATGACGTCACACAATAATACCGTGACACTTTTTTGTAAATGCAGGTGTTCCACCATCTTATTAGACGTTATCACGTCAAAAATATCGTGGCATTTCATAAGAGTTTCTGGCTAAAATAACATGCAGACCGTTAGGTCTAAAAAATCTTATAAACTGTTTAGTTGACAAGATTTTTTACATGGCATCTTATGCCCATGTATTCACCATGTACCCATGTATATTTGTTAATAAATTCTTATTATGAATAGGATTGCTAAATATTATTATTTGTGTTCCTTACACCACACGACCTACCAGTTTAGCTAAACAGACCTTCTCCATCCTAAGGTTGCCTGGACGTAATCGATTTAAGCGATAAAGTCGCCTGTTTGTACAATTTCCTAGTTAATAAGCTTTCTTGTCCTTTTTGTTATTTTCAATGATTTGTGTGTTGTACAAATAAAGTGTTTATCTATCTATTCATCTATATGAAAGGCCACTCAAAAAATAGATAAGTAAATAAATAAATTAATAAAGTTGTTTCTATTTAAACCTATATTTATCTTTAAAACTAAAGCATAATAAACCTTGTTTACAGTTAATTAATAACACTAGCACACGCCCCGACTTCACATGGTTATTACAAAGGATTATTACGATCACTAACGTACAAACTTTGGCAAACTTAAAGCAATATCATGGCTTAATGTAGTTACTAATTTTATTGCTAGAAACTAAAGAGATTAACATGGTATTATGTTTTTATTATGATAGATTAACCTTTACTTAGTTTTAATTAGGGGTCTACGATGTAATTGAGGCAACGGCCCATCAGGTGCTAATAAAGCTACGTCATCAAATCGCCCGCCAAAAAAAACGGTGAAAATCGGAAAAACAAGCACAAACTTTTATTCAGAATTTTTAATAACCCCCAACTTTTATTCCTATAACTTATAGACGGCTGAACCGTTTTCGCTTAAACACTACCGACAAATTCACCTTTCAAATAAAAGAAACGAAATCAAAATCGATTTATCCTTTCCGGAGCTACGATGCCATAGACAGACGTGAAGGTTAACACCCCGTCGTCGTTTTTGTGTGTGGGGTTTAAAATGAAAAAATCACGGAGAAGAAAGTGATCTTCTTATGGGTATTGGAAAATCAAATAAAATTATAAAAAATAAAATGGTTGTCTGTGTCGGTTTACGGACGACAACTTCATAAAAAACCGATGAAAAATGAAATTTTTTATCTATACTTATATTATAAAGCTGAAGAGTTTGTTTGTTTGTTTGAACGCGCTAATCTCAGGAACTACTGGTTCGAATTGAAAAATTATTTTTGTGTTGGATAGTCCATTTATCGAGGAAGACTATAGGCTACTTTTTATCCTGATATTCCCACGCTGCTAGTTTTATATAAGTCTTCTATTCGTCACTCGTCACCATAACACAAGTCCAGATGATCGATATTATTATTGCGTGCTGCGTGCTGTGTGACGTCATTGTTGACATGACAGTGACGTCACACAATGGGAACGTGACAATAACGGCAACTTTTTTGTGAATGCAGGTGTTCCAGCAATTAACTTCTCGTCAATAACAAACAGATTGGAGACCACGTACCGGAAAGCGCAGCGCGGGACGACCTCCGACTAGATGGACGGACGACTTAATTAAGGTCGCGGGAAGTCGTTGGACGCAAAGAGCATGCGACCGATCGCTCTGGAAGTCTTTGGGGGAGGCCTATGTTCAGCAGTGGACGTCCTGTGGCTGATATGATGATGATGATGATGAATAACAAACAAGCGTCAGAAAAACAGATGACCATTGCAAAATACAGTAAATCATATATATATTAAATTATATAACAAATAATACAGCTGAGAAAAGTACAGTTATGCATTTGTAGTAGGTATTCAGCCTTCAATGGTCACCATGCCGGACTGCCAAACACGGGTTGCGGGTTCGTTTCCCGCCTCAGACAAGTATTTATGTTTAGATATTTGTCTGTAGTCTGGTTATTTCTATGTATTATAAGTATATATTTACAAAAGAAAAGTATATTATAAGTAGTATATCCGTTGTCTAGCACCCATAACACAAGTCTAGTTACTTAGCTTGGGGTTAGATGGCGATGTGTAGAATGTCTTGCAATTTTTATATTTATTTATTTACCACGGGGAAATACTAATTCAGTTCTTAGCCTGTGGAGACGTACTGAAGTACCTTTTTATAATATATGCTTGGTTGATACGATCTTAGTATGATACAAAAGGCACACTAGACGCAGACCTATAAAAGGAAGTTTTGAAATTCCCACGGGATAGGCAATTTATTCGAGCCAGCTACAAATATTAGTTAGGTAGCTAAACAAAACTGAATTAATCTTCAAGTAGGTAGTAGCCCGGTCGGCCGGAAACCCCATTTTTAAGAACATCCCTTAACCACTTGACAGTTGACGAGGGACGCGCACGGCTCACAAAATTTAACAAATATCTAAGAGCTACAAATAGTAAAGGTACTATTCACAATAGAGTTTCACAATATGCGACGGAGAATTAACAAGCATGTGCTTCAAACGTACTACGAAATTAAGAATACATACACGTTAAGCGAACGCTCAGCCGAGCTACATGGTAGGCGGAGCGGGGGTGTTAGGTTTTATTTTCGTTACGGAATTTCTTGATTCGGTCGCCGCGCTCAAAGCCCGCGATAAAAGCTATGCAATAGCTTAATATTTTTCATTTAAAAAGTACTTTGCAGCGGTTCAAAGTTTTCATTTTGAAATCATTTTTTTTCTAATACTTCATGTTTGATAACTAACACCTGCAATTGACGTATTTTATTTATTTTGAAATAATTGCCTTCATTTCGATTTTTTTTTTTTAATTTCTAACCCTCACTAATGGTGCGGTTTAAATCTTTTGGTTTCGCACGACTAGTGTCAAGTGATAACATTTCTTATCTTAACTTCAAGTTAACCCGAAAAAGGGTCCTAAATATCTGCTGTACCTAGCTGTTGACAATTGCGTGACCGATTTTGATATCAAAATCGGATGATAATAGTTACTGGATATTTCATGAACTGCATCAGTTACCAACCCTGCACGCGTGTCCATTTGGTGGAGCTTATTGAGCTCAAATTTTACCGATAGAAATATCATACGACTAGCTTTTGACCGCGACTTCGTCCGCGTAGAAGTCGAAAATAGACCAAATAATCACGTTGTCCCATACAAACTTTGCCCCCCTTTTTCACCCCCTCATCATCATCCGAGCGATGTTCCCGGTTGCATCCTTCTCGGGACCCCGGGGTCCGCTTTCCTGCTTTTACGCCTCCACTTCGCACGATCTTCAGCATCCTGGTTTGTAAGGCCATTTGCACGCATATCACCCTTTACGACGTCAAGCCAGCACTTCTTGGGTCTACCCAGTCTGCCACGACCCGGCGGAGGCGCCATGGCAAGACATTTGTTCCCCACGTAACTAGCCGGTTTTCGCAAGACGTGACCGTACCAGCGTAGGCGGCATTCTTGCAATTTATCTGCAATGTCTCGGACATGAAGGCTGCCCCGGATGCGAGAGTTCCTGACGCGATCCTTTCGCGTCACTCCACACATCCAGCGCAACATCTTCATCTCCGTGACACGCAGCTCCTGCTTATGTCGCTCAAGCACCGGCCACGCCTCACTACCATACAAAAGGACAGGTCTAATGATGGTTTTATAGACCTGTCCCTTTAGTTTAACCGGCATTTTGGGGTCACAAATGACACCAGTCACCTCACGCCACTTGGCCCAAGCCGCTGAAATGCGTGACTTGACGTCGCAATCGATGTCGCCGGACGCGTGAAGCACAGATCCCAAGTACTTAAACTGGTCCGTCCGCTCGACCATATGACCGTCTACGCAGACGGGTGTGGGATCTGTGGTATTGCAAGTCAAGTACTCTGTCTTCGCCACATTCAGTTGCAAACCGCCGTTCTCAAGCGACTCCTTCCACGTGTGTACACGTTGGACCAGCCGCCCCTTATCCGAATCCGCCAGCGCAATATCATCAGCGTACATGAGCAGCCACGGAGGCTGCTCATGTGCATCCCTGATGGCAACGGACAGTGCATCCAATATTACGCTGAACAAGAACGGGCTTAGGACGGGACCCTGGTGAACTCCAACGGTAACAGGGAAGGGTTTAGTGTCACCAACAGCAGTTCGCACCACGGAATCAGAATTTCGGTACATGTCTCTGATGATTTCAACATGGGCTTCCGGCACCCTTTTGGACCGCAGCGCCCACCAGATCATCATGCGAGGAACACAGTCAAAGGCCTTCTGCAAATCTAGAAATAGAAAATGCAGAGGCGTATTCTTCGTCCTGTATTTCTCCATAACGATCCTTAGGGCGAAAACAGGGTCCATGGTGCCATGCCCGGGGCGGAAACCATATTGACACCCAGAGACAGTGCACTCCTGTCGAATCCGAGAGTCGACAATCCGTTCGTAGAGCTTCATGGTGTGGGACATGACCTTTATACCTCGATAACTGCCACACTCCTGCACCGATCCCTTGCCCTTGAAAACCGGGGTAATAATACTCAATCTCCATTGGGCAGGGATCTCGCCCTTCTCGAGTATGCGGTTAAAGAGGTTGGTCAGGATGCCCACACCACGAGAACCCATCGCCTTCCACACTTCGATAGGGACTCCATCGGCTCCGACAGCTTTCCGATTCTTAATGCGGCGAAGAGCCTTGCGGACTTCTTCAGGCGTAATCGGTGGCACAAGTCCTTGATTCGGAGGGAGTTCCGGTGGCTGCACCTCTTTGTGCTGCTTATTCAGCAGCTCGTGGAAATACGAGCGCCATCTCTCCTTCACCGCGAGGTCCTCGCAAAGCAGGTTACCATCGGGGTCTTTTACACAGCGGCACCTGGATATATCCTGCGCCGCTTTTACCCTCGACCGTGCCAACTTATAAATAAGCTTCTGCCCCTCAGACGTTTCCAACTTATCGTACAATGACTGTAAGTGGTTCTGTCTGGCTCTGGCTACTGCTCTTTTTGTGGCACGTTTGGCGGCTTTATACGAGTCGCGATCTTCAGGAGAGTTGGACGCTTGCCACTTTTTAAAGAGGGCTTTCTTCTCCTTAGTCTCCCTTTGGACTGTGTCGTCCCACCACCAAGTTTCCCTGTCACATTTGCGTCCACCTTTAGACATGCCGAGCACTGCCTTCGCCGCACCAGTGATCGATGCCTGAATCTTATCCCAATGGTCCTGGATTGGTTCGTCTCCGGCACCAGCGCACTTGTCACCGATAGCCGAGACAAGCTTCTGGGACTTGGTGTCATCCAGCATCCACCATCTGATTTGGCGACGACATCGCTCAGTGTGTTTGTCTTTGGGTTTCACACAGAGATCCATTACAAGAAGACGGTGTTGATCAGTGAGACTCTCACCGGGTATGACTTTGCAGTTAGCCACGTTGCCGATGTGATGTCTCCTAGTGATTAGGAAATCGATTTGGGTAGCGTGCCTCCCACTCTTGTAGGTGATCAAGTGGTCGGGTTTCTTTTTGAAGTAAGTGTGCACGAGGGCCAGGTCGGCAGTGGCACACGTACGAAGGATTTCTTCCCCTTCCGCATTCCGACTGCCGTACCCGTAGCCTCCATGAACACGCTCAAATTCCACCCCCATCTCGCCAACATGACCGTTCAGATCACCACCTAAAACGATCCCCTGTGACAACGGGATGGCTCCAAGGACCTCACCGAGTTTGTTCCAAAACAATATCTTATCAGCGTCGCTACAACCGACCTGCGGCGCATAAGCACTTATTAAGTGGGTTACAACCCCCTCAATAAGCACCTTCACGGCCATAAGTCGGTCGCTAAAGCGTTTTACCTCCAAGATACAATCATGAAACCCCTCAGCGAGCACCACAGCCACCCCGTTCTCTCCACCAGGTGCACCCGTGTAGATCAGCTTGTAGCCGTTCCCAATGTGCCGGGATCTGCTGCCTTTCCATCGAGTCTCCTGCAGGAAAGCCACGGCCACTTTTCGCCTGGAAAGTACGTCGGCCAGTTCCCTCGCGCGTCCGGTTAGCGTGCCAATGTTCCACGTTGCGAAGCGGAGTTTCTTTTTAACAGTTGGGGTTCGCGTCTTTGGCCGTGCCCGCCCATGACACAGTAGCCCTCGTCCACTTCCCACAGGAGTCGGGCGAGGCTCCTGCGCGCCGTTATGCGGCGGCGCCCTATCTATGGGACAACTATTTTTGACTTTCTTGGGGCGACTGCCGTCTGACCCCCCAATCCCCGAGAGGAAAAAGTCAGCGCCAGAGCCTCGTCCGTTTCTCAGCAGGTGCACCAGCTTGCAGGTGAGGTTGACTTGGGCCCAAAGATCTTAGCGGGAACCATACACCCCTATTTCACCCCCTAAGGGGTAGAATTTCGGAAAATCCTTCCTTATCGGAAATGTCTACGTCATACAAAGAACACACCCTCCAAGTTTCAAGAGTCTACGATCACCTGTTTAGGCTGTGCGTTGATCCAGTCAGTCAATCACGAGAAAGGATTTTATAAGTATAGATTAAATACATATCGTGAACTTCTTTGTGAATTTTAAGGTTTTGGTCTCAACCAAAACACAATTAATACGCGTCTCATTTTAAAGTAATTCAACAAACGTAGGGTCTAGCAATACTATCCGGACATAGCCAAATAACCGAATAAGGCATCTGTAACGTTTGAATGTTTGCCAGAATTGCCACAACTTTGAGCTCCGGATTCTACTAATCTACAAAATAGACACTTTATAATCATAC
Organism: Idaea straminata; assembly: GCA_951213275.1. Lineage (NCBI taxonomy): Eukaryota > Metazoa > Arthropoda > Insecta > Lepidoptera > Geometridae > Idaea > Idaea straminata. Next base: position 7,616,263 of record OX577870.1, read on the forward strand.
AAAAACTCTCTACTTGGAAGTAAATTTGAAAAATAGCGGATCTTAAAAAAGCGTTTTCATATTTTTTACAATTCATGTCTCTCTGGAAGTTTATTTATTTGTTACCTATGCAGTCAAAAACTACCGCATCAATAAAATCTGATTTTCAGTTTTAGAAAACACACTTTTCTGGGGAGGTCGTGGATATTTAATATCAAAATCTAACAAGTAGAACCTGCATGAGAAGGAAGAACTGCGGTCGCGCCCGTATTTGTATAAATCCCGATTTTCTCACAAGATTATAATTAACGCGAACAAAACAGCAGGGCACAATTAGTAAATAAACACAGCTTGTTTCTCGGAACTGTCACCACTACCACGCCTGTGAAGCTCCGCATATTTTTCGGTAAAACTGCGCGTAATGTGATTGATTGATGTATGCCATTTAATAAAGTTCTACACTTATAGAAAACCACAAAATCTCGAGAATCTTCTCAATAATTTTGTAGCCAAACATTTTCAACAAAACTCGAGTTTTTTCCTACGCAAAATAAGCTTGCATTTGTTCTTATCAAACCTGATGGGAAGCGACGATGAGGTCCAGGATGTAGCATGCTCGCCTAGAAGAAGATCGGCATGCCTGGACAACATGATGGAACGTGACGAGTTACTTTGCTCCATGACTTTGACAAAATGGGCATTTGACCTCATTTCACCTGATGGAAAGCGACGATGAGGTCCACGATGTAGCATGCTCGCCTGGAAATAGAGCCTGGATGCCCGGGACAACATGATGGAACGCGACGAGTCATTCGGCACCATGACTTTGTCCGAGATGTGGTGGTTTATAGAAGCAGCCGGTGAAGGCCCACCATCGCTTGATTGCCTCTGGTCTGCTCCTTTAGCGTCAATGGGCTAAATTCTACAATCTCGGCGAGCTTAAACTCCCCAATACACAATTGTTTAGAGTTTAGAAACAATATTTTCAACCGGAATCGGCGCCCAGATCGATTGCGGTGCTACCCAAAACTGCTCGGCTATTAAATGTAATAGCATACCCAATCCAAATGGGACAACTAACCGCTTTCACAGTACCACACACAGCACCGCCGACCGTTGAAAGATTTTAAAACGTGCAAACTTTTCAATGCGATATCGTTTCGAACTTCAGATACTATTTGCCATTGGTTTATTTTTTAATAGCGCTTTAAGAAAAACAACCTTTTGCGACAAGGCTTTCGAAAAACGATATGAAAGAATTTTGATTGATAGAAATGAAATTAAAAATATACTCAAAAATATTTACTTTTGTACTGTTTTTATAGCGGCAACAGAAATATATCATCTGTGAATATTTCGAATCTCTAGCTATCACGGTTCATAAGATACAGCCTGGTGACAGACAGACAGACGGACGAGCGGATGACGAAGTCTTAGTAATAGGGCCCCGTTTTTACCCTTTGGGTACGGAACCCTAAAAACCAAATGAAAGGAATTTTGTTAATTTTAATGACTTTTTTTATAGGCTATCTGATATTTCAACTATGACGGTACACTATTGATTGGCGAAATTAGAAGCGCACCTGGACGGTAAGATTCAATAGTACATTGTTACCCTAGAGGTGAAAGTCACTTATTGAGTCCCGAGACGGAGTTTGGCGCCCGAGCGTAGCGAGGGCGCTAATAGTTCGAGGGACTTAATGAGTCTTTTACCCGAGGTAAACACTGTGCTTTTCATCACGAATAATACATAAAATTCTTCATAATAACGAGAGTGAATGAGAGACTCCATACTACCTCTGGCAGTATGCATGAGCCGTGTGAAGCCATAATTTTTATTCTTTGGTGTTACCTACAGCAAGGAGGTTAGGTTTTTGAAGTTCCTAATGCGTAATGATACTGATACTGGCTACAAGTACATTGCACAAGCCGCACGAAGCCATAATTTGACATGACAGCTGTCAGTGAAAGCGATTTTCCCTAGGGCTGAAAGTTATTCTTTCTACACGCTCTTCAAGCATCTTTAGACCTACTTTTAGAGTATGAGTAATGAAAAGTTCTTTACAAGTCAGGTAAACATTTACTGATATTTTAAATAAACATTAAATATAGGTATTAATTTATGATAAAATTGATACCTATTACTTTGTTTCTACAACATAGAAAAAATATCCACATACACATACCCACTATCAAGCCATAGGTAGCCCTTGAATAAGAACTCTAAATTAAATTAACAAATCAAGTAAACAATTTAATACAACGTAATAAATTCGAATAGTTTAGAGAAATACCTTGCAATGAATTCAAGATATGTTGTCCCTAAAGTTTAAATTGTTATATACCTACAAAACCCTGGAGAGTTACCAAAGTACCAACTAAATTCAAATCACTCACGTAGTAGCCAAAACCGGTTAAGTTTCTAATTTCTATTAAATTAATTATAATTAATTTAAAATTAATTATAATTAATTTAATATTATCTAAGGTGAAAGGGTACCGGCGCTCTCTCCATACAAACGTAGTCGACTGTTTCCTTTCTGGATAATGATACTAGCACAAACATTTTTGTGCCATAAAACCTGTAACTGTCATGAATATGCCCCTATGTTTTGGGTTTTTTCAATTTCTAAATATCATAGAAAATAAAAATTAATAAACAAAAAAATAAAAATAAAGCTAAACATAGGGGCATGGTAATGGCAGTTATAACAAAAATATTTGCTCTAGTGTCATTATCCAGGGAGAAAACAGTCGACTATACCCTTTCCAATCGTTTATTTATTTTTTGACAGCTCTAATACTTACTCAAATAGTGATACCCTGACCCGTTACCGATTCGATTTCTTTTATCGATCGATTTTATTCATGAAGAAGTTTTAATCGATTTGACACACTCATTATTTTGTACCTGTTCTTTACAAGTAGGTACCGCAGTTCATTCACATGCTTTTTATTTGAACCAACTAGAGTTAGTCTAAACGATTATTTTAGATTCATTAATTTGCAACGAATGGTCTTTAATTACGAATGACACATCTCTAAGTGGGCGGAGCCCGTCCATGAAGTACAGTATTCCCTGTAGTACATTGTATCAAAACTATTATAAAACTTTATGTGCGTGATCTGTCAAAAGTTAAATAAACCATTGGAAACACTATACGTGTGTATGGAGAGAGCCCCCGGTACCCTTTCCTCTTAAGTACGCAGTAGTTGCCTCGGATCCGTCGCAAGTCGTCCCACGTTTGCAATTTGTCCCATTTGCAGGTCGCACGAGGGGTACTAAATGCCATGATGTCATAATGTGTCAGGTGTCAGATGGCAACAGTGTCAAAATGTATCGATGATATATGTTTAAAAATGTCTAATTGTTACAAAGATCTATTGTAAGAATGCAATCATGTCAGATATCACAAAAACAATATGTTGGAATGCAATGATATGATATCCACGACCAACGAGAGCAAGTAAGATAGCATTATTTTATTATACTAGTAGTGCCCCGTAGCGTGGTAATATCAGGATAAAAGTATGAAATAATGTATCCTCATACCAAGTTTCATCAAAATCGGTCCAGTAGTTTCAAAGATAGAAAGATAGAAACTGAACACAATATACACAAAGCAAAGTATGAGCTAGAAAGTATAAGTTGCACTAACGGACTACCTTATCGCTGAAAACGATTTCTTCCAGGCAACCTTTGGATGAAAACTGATTCAGCTTTGGGCGATTCATACTGCGGGTCGAATTAACCCATTCAAAACGAGCTATTGGGCGATTCACACCACGGTGCCAATCGACTAACGACCCCAGCTTTTATGGTAGGTTGTGAGTAATTTAACTTATAAACAAAGTTCAAGACTATTTAATTCAAACAAACAAACAATCAAATTTTTTCTATTTATAATATTAGCATAGTACGGGTTGAGAACCTCCTCCTTTTTTGAACTCGGTTAAAAATATGTAAACGCTTTTCTCCACATTTCATTATTTTAAAACTATGAAAAACATCCATCGACAAAAACATCCATTTCTAAACTGCAATATTCCATATCACTATTCTGATACATCTCGATTCTTTTTCTAAATTTCTTTCGATTTAGAATCGCGTCTGGGAACAGCTTTATGTGTTTTAAAACTGCAGCGCGACGATATCATTTGTTGCACTCAAATTGCTTCGGATAATAATGTGGGAACCGATATAGTTAGATGGGACTACAATTTTCTTTTATTAGTTTATTAGCTGCGCCGGGCGGTTTCACCCGAATAAGTCCCAATCCCGTGGGAGGGTTAAAAAGTAACCTATGACATTCCCGATTCGGAGCCTGTTCAATGCAAACAAACAAACAAAATCTTTCCTCTTAATACTATTACTATAGATTATTTGAAACAACATATTATGTATTATTACACATCATGTTTGAACAAATTAGTTCTAATACGTACGATGTTGATGTGCGATAAGTTCTATCGAAACTTAGTAAGTTGTTCAGTTTGTGTGTTGTGAACATCTTACATATGTATAACTATTACCCGCGACTTCATATGTGAACGGCTTGAATTCTCCGAAATCCTTATTTGGATGCCTAGCTAAAACGTTATCTGTATGGCAAATGTGCTGATGGTTTTAGACAAGCGTTAAAATATATATATTTTGCCACCAAGTGTCGCAGCAAACCCTTTTGCTCTAAACGAGTGCTCTTTAGTTTATATTTATTATTAGTCTATGCTGATGTAGACCTTTATAAATGATAGATAGATAGATAAACACTTTATTATTATGCAGGTTTACAGGTCTAAAGTTTACCCTCCCTATTCCAAAACGAGGTTTAAGGATAGTTCGAGATGTGGATTTAAACCTTACATTAGGACACAGATTTACTCATGAACTATAGTCTAATCACTATCCCTATTTAATCTATAGGGATTATTCTTTAACTATAGTTCCCTATATAATCTACAGGGATAGTGTTTAGACTATAGTTCACTAATAAATCAGTCTTTAAATGTAAGGTTTAAATCCACATCTCGGACTATTCTTAAACCTCGTTTTGGAATAAGGGGGAGTAAAGTTACTATCATCTATTATAACCAAACCTAGTATTTTACCTGTCTCAAAATAAATCCAGCTTTCTACAGAAGATGTCACAGACAGAAACCTTATCGCTTATGTTTTCGCTCGTTTCGCTCGACGAAGCTTTTTAATGAGCTTTTTTATAAAGTTTAATAAACGGCGACTGTGAGGCAACTATCGGAAACAGTATAATGAAGCTTTTCTTTCTCTGTTGTACAATTCGTTTCGTATTATTTAATGAGATTTCGCTTTTAGAGCCACTTTAAAATAGGAGCTTCCAATTTCTACCATTATATACTGGCTGCGTCCCGCGGTTTAACCCGTGTCTTTTAAAAAACGATGTCTTTTTTAACGTGCGTAAGTGCCACCTGTAGGGAAGCTATTTAAAACATCTTTAAAGAGAAAAAGAAAGAAGAAGAGGAGATAAGTTTTCCCTGAAAGAATTTATGGACGATGATTTGATGATGATGATGATGAATAGATGTATTACAGCCTATGATTGCCTATGACATTTAAATGGTATTTAGTTTTATACTCTAGTAAAGTGTAACTGTCTGTCTTCCTTAAGGGTGTAGATCGTGAAAATCACCGAAAAGAGTGTTACGATTTTTCATATTTAACCTATTTACATATGATTGATATCAATGATAATTTGTATATATTACAATCAAAGACCAATAAGTATGTTCATGCTTAAATTAAACTCTTAAACCTAATAGTTGTTTTATAATAAACGTCAACAAACGCACAAAATTGAGTAAAAATGCAAAAACATGACTTCGTATTTTTCAGATTTAACCCCATAAATCAACACAAATTGATAAAAAGAAACACTTTTTGAACACTGAAGAAACCAATAAGTATAGCTGTATACTTTTTTTTATACCTTTACAAACAAAGACTTCCTCTTTTAAAGCCCTAAAATCTAGATATATTTTAAGGTAAATTTTTCATACACAAATGTATGGGATAAAACGTTCGTTTCATTCGTGCAATCTCGGTGGTCAACAGCGGCAGTTCCTTTCTGTAAGTGAACGCGACACCACGCTTGTCGGCTGCAGACAGCAGAATTACGTATTGTGTATTTGTGTTTTTTGTAAAAAACTGTAAGTATAACATTTTTATAATTAATTTATTTTCAGTTAGTAGAAAGTATCGATATAATGAATGTCTGAAAGAAAACCATGATGGAACTAGATATAAATCGTAAAAAATACAATATCTACACTAATAGGTATTATAAAGAGGAAAGATTTGGATTTTTGTATGTAACGAATAAACTCAAAAAGTACTGGACCGATTTTAATAATTCTTTTATCATTCGAAAGCTACATTATCACTGAGTAACATAGGCTATTTTTTTCGCAGGACTGATTGAATTTGAGTGTCATGCCAGGGAAAAGAAAGTTTTGTACGCATTATAAAAATATGAAAGCCAAAAGATCTCGGAATAAAATGTAAGTACTTACCCTACTTATTTATTATCGCATTTGAACAGGGTACATTACAAAGCTAATAGAATATGTCATATGATTTAGATCGCCCGATTCAGACATATACCTACAATAACATGTAGGTATATGTCAAATTGTGGAAGTAGGTAGGCGACAGCGCAACTTTGTCGACATACCCGCCAAACAGACGCGAGGCGCCTAGCGTCTGGCTTAGGGTTGTACAAAATAAATAAAAAGTGGATAATATTGATGAATAATATTTCCAGTATTGAAAATAAAGAAAACCTTGGGGCCGAGACTCTGAGCAACAATGCTACGCGCTGTATAGAGGTAAGTTGTTATACGTAATTCTTGTAGACTTGTTACATAAATAAATAAACTACTTAGTTAGTGATGGGCGAAGACAAAATCTCAATACCTACCTATAGATTTTTTCTTGCAATATTTATTATTTTCATCGAGAGACAAACACCTTAGTACCGAAATACTTCTCAATTACTTTCTCAAAAGAAAATTTACGTTCAAATAGGTGACGTCATAAAAAAACAATACCTAATGCGTAAAGAAACTATAATTTCTATTCATCAGGAACCTAATATTGTATTAATTCTTTTGCATTTTTTTAAATTTTTAATTATTTTTTATAAAAAAAATCAAGCCATTATCTTTCTTTACAGGAACTAGTTATTGAAAACGACCAAGAGGGAAAGGTGGATGAAATGGAAGTTGGGCGTAGAGTTGTAGACGTTTCTTTTTTTTTTAAAGCTCTTCAGGCCATAGGGGACCACGGTCCAATGGATTGTAAGTTAAGTTACCTCAGTATAATAGGTGAAGTAAAAGTTGGTCTGGACTCAAAACTCATCATGAAATGTAGTATGTGTAGTATGAAATTTACTGTGTGTTTGATTGAAAAGAAAGAAGATAGAATGGAAGTGAATCATCAAATTGTATCTGGTATCATATCATCTGGTGGGAGCTACTATCAGTTAAAAACATTAACTGCCGCAGTAGCCCTACCAATCATGTCACCTTCATTATACAATGAAATTAATAATACGGTTTGCGATTGGTGGGAAAAGACAGCAGCACATTCCATGGCAGAAGCTGTCAAGGAAGAAGCGGAGTACGCAGTGTCTATAGGTAGTGTTGATAAAAATGGTACACCATTAATATCTGTTGCTGTTGACGGTTGTTGGAGCAAGAGATCTTATGGTAAGAATTTTTCCGCCTTGTCCGGCGCAGCTGCGATAATTGGCATTAAAACTAATAAAGTATTGTTTTTTGGAGTTAAAAATAAATACTGCGTAGTTTGTGCACGAGCCGCAAAGAACGACAGTCAGCCCTCGGAACACCGTTGTTTCAAGAATTATTCGAGATCATCTACCGGTATGGAATCGACCATAATAGTTGAGGGGTTTAAACGTTCCATTGTTGATCACGGTGTAATTTATAATAAATTTGTAGCAGACGGCGATTCCAGTACTTATAAAAAAATATTAGATTCGCGACCGTACGGTAATTTAACAGTAGAGAAAATTGAATGCAAAAATCATCTTTTACGAAACTACTGCAATAGCTTGGAGAAACTGTCGAAAGACACTAAGTATCCTTGCGAATTGCGGAAATTCCTAAAAGAAAGGTATTTGCGTTTAAGAACGGGTGTAAAATGCGCTATTAAATATTGGGGCGATCAAAATCAGTCACTCGAAGAAAAAATAAAAAATCTTAGTGAAGATATCCTAAATGGTCCACAACACGTATTTGGTAATCACCAATATTGCAAGGAGTATTTCTGTAGACCTGATACTCGTCGAATAGAACCTGTTGGGTTGCTTCCAGCAATTGTTGGATGCGGATTAATGGACGCGGTACACATTTTAAGTAAAAGACTGTCATATCATTCTAGAAGTTTAATTCATAATTGTACAAGTAATATAGTTGAAAGTTTTAACGCAGTGATTGCCAAATTAGTAGGGGGTAAGCGTGTAAATTATTCTTCCCGTGGTTCTTATGCGGGCCGATGCGCAGCTGCTGTTGTGTCTTTTAATACAGGATCGATTCATAGTAAAACTCATGAAGTAATATTTAAATCTAGTCCTAATCCTTTGATCGCGAAAGTGGAAAATTGTAATCGTAAAATCCGTTTAATTGCTAAACCTAAATTAAGATTGAAAAAGAGCCACAGCGCTGTATCGAAAGACGCTCACTATGGACCAAACTGCGAAAAACCTGATCTGAGTCCAGAATTATATGAGAAAGCCAAGTCATCTTTTTTAGCCGATTTAAAGTTGTCTTGTGCTGAAAGAGAGGAGCTTGAAAGGTCGACCCATTTGCAAAGAAGTAGTTCTGAGTGGATGAGTACAAGGAGAAAATTACTAACCTCATCATCGTTCGGGGAAGTTTGTAAAAAACGAGAGAGCACAAGTTGTGCTGTTCTTGTTCGTAAAATCGTTTATGGTAGTAATATCTCCAGTTTGCCTGCTGTACGGTACGGTATCGAAAACGAAGAAACCGCAATTAAACAGTTAGAAATTCAAGAGAATATTAGTATACAAGGTTGCGGTTTGTTCGTCGACGATCAATATGAATTTCTTGGTACTACACCAGATGGCATTTATGCAAACGGTTTAATTGAAATTAAGTGCCCACATTCTTTAGCTGGCATGACTCTTGATGAAGCAATGGCCAAACATACCTTTTGGGTTAAGGACAAGGCTTCCAAGGGTTATGTCATAAATAAAAATCATAACTGGTATTTCCAAATTCAGGGACAGGTACATATTACTAAAAGAAACGTTTGCATGCTTGGCATCTGGTTTGGTGCTACTGTACCTATGAAAGTTTATATTATAGAAAAGGACGACAAATTTTGGGAGGAGAAAATGGAGATGAAATTAGTTAGGTTTTATTACGATTGCCTACTTCCAGAATTAGTTGATCCTCGGCAGTCACGAAGCATGCCCATTCGTGACGCGCCCAGTATCATAGAGGCTATGAAAGAGAGGAAAGAAAGAGCTTTACGTGTTATGAAAGAGAAGAACGCCTAATGATTTTGAAAGATACAGGTAACTTAACTACCCAGCCAGTCGATTCACGTAAACACGCCAGTCCAAAAGTCGTTTTAACTTAGGAACTTAGAAATCGCCTTTTGGTTTTCTGTTTTAAACGCACTTACTTATCTAGTCTTGGATTGTCATAAATCTTCCAATAGCTCAATTACTATACAATTTCTGAGTTACCTGGTGTAAAGAATCATAAAAATTGGTTAAAAAATACAGCGAATTGAGGATTCTCCTTTTTTTAAGTCGGTTAAAAGGGCTAAATTTGCAAAAAACGAAGTGACGTCACTGCGCTACGGTTTTTATTACTTACGTGAATCGGGCAGCTGGTAACGTTTTCATTCTGATAGGTTTTGTGATAGCCATTGATTTTATCATCAAATTAGCAGAAATCAGAACTTGATCCGTAATCGAATGAAAAACCATTAGAATTTTGAACTCATATTTCGTTATTGTTTAATTACATACTTTTAATTAGTATATTAATAATTTACAAACTTCTGTTAAAATTAGTAAATAAATGAATTATTTACTAATTTTTGTACAACCCTAGCACGCTTTTGAGATAGCGAGTAATGGCGACTCATATTTGTTATTGTGTAGTAAATAAATCATTTTTATACTTGTGTTTCATTTATTGACATTTTTTTTTAAACCCTAGGATTTTTTTTTAGATATCGACGAGGTGATCGTAAACAAAAAGTAAGTATTTGAGTTTACGCAATAGGCACATTTCCTTGCGTAGAGATAAACACACTTACTACTGAATTTGCAATTATTTTATTGAATGAATATTTTACGAATTAGAATAAATTTTGGTAGTGAAATTACAAATAAATAAATAGTTGGAATCAGTCAGATGTCAAATGATAGAAAAACATAAAAATTGTGTCTCAACAATCTATTAAAAAGAATCAACAGCTAGTTTCCAAAAATTCAACGTTATTGTTATGCTGTAAATATTCAAGTTCAATAACAATTTCTCAACGTGGAACGTTTGTTGCAAAACATTTTGAAAATCGCGCTCTCTAGGTCATTCATCCGCCCCGTCGGATGTTACATTAAACTTTGGCGCTGCGGTCGCTCGAAATCGAGATCTCAGGCCAACAATCTACACCCTTAATAAATAAAAATAAATAAAATGATGGTATCTTTAAAAATGATATGTACAATATGTTTCTGCGAAGGGGTTTTAATACGAAAGGGGGTTGTTCTAGACATCTAGGCAAACAACTTTTGTTCTACAACTTTTAGAAATTCGAACATGTTGTTTGAAGTTTTCGTATGAAACAGCTGATTTTCAATTAAAAATTCCCTCATAATTATCGAAAAAAGTTCGAATTCTCAACAGTCGTAGAACATAAGTTTTTCGCCTAGACGTCTAGAACAACCTCCTTTTGTATTAGAACCCCTTCGCTGAAACTCATTGTATGGGTATAGATTTTTGAACTAACTGCGCCCGGCTATTTAGCCCGATTCTAGTAGTATTCTAGCAGAAAACGTAACCTGTGAATTATTTCAAAGATTCAGATATTCAAATTACTAAATTTCATCAAAATCGGTTTGATAATAATTTACCAATCTTCATCTGCACTAATACTATAAAGAGAAAACATTTTTAATTTGTAACGGATTTGCTCAGAAACTACTGGACCGACTTTAATGAAACTAGATACAATCATAAATTGAGTTATGTTTATTTTTTGTTTTTTCTTTACTTAAAAATATTGTTTTTCCGTACCATTGTATTTTGTTCTGAACCCCCGGCGCAAAAACAAATAGAAGAAACCCTAAAAAATATTGTATGTCTGACGAGGCTGTATAGGTTAAAAGCCTTTAGCCTGGCCTTTCCATCCATCATCCGAGCGATGTTCCCGGTTGCATCCCTCTCGGGAGCCCGGGGTCCGCTTTCCTGCTTTTACGCCTCCACTTCGCACGATCTTCAGCATCCTGGTTTGTAAGGCCATTTGCACGCATATCACCCTTTACGACGTCAAGCCAGCACTTCTTGGGTCTACCCAGTCTGCCACGACCCGGCGGAGGTGCCATGGCAAGACATTTGTTCCCCACGTAACTAGCCGGTTTTCGCAAGACGTGACCGTACCAGGAATTGATCTTTGCATCATTTGTACAAGTAAGCGGCGCCCTGGAGAGCGCATCGGCCACAACTAGTTGCTTTCCTGGAACGTAAATTACTTTTTATCACAGTTGCTCATAAAGTGGATCTTATTCAACGGCTTTTAGGCTCATAATCCAACATATTATGCACGCGTGCGTTTTAGATTTGTTAACTAGTGCTGTAAAGTTATCCCGAAAAGGTAGGTACCAAAGAGTTTTTTAGCTAGCAAAAATGGTTGTCTCTAAAGTCGGTTTACGAACGAAAATTTTACGTGATAATGACTTAGAAAACGATTAAAAATTGAGTTGTTTATTTTTTGTTTTTTCTTTACTTAAATATATTGTTTTTCCGTACCATTGTATTTTGTTCTTAACCCCCGACGCAAAAACAAATAGGAAAACCCTAAAAAATAATGTATGTCACACGAGGATGTATAGGTTAAAAGTCTTTGGCCTGGCCTTTCCGGAGCATAATTAACAAAAAAATATTGCCTTAAAAAAATGTAAACATAGAGTTATCACAAATATTTTGTTAATTATTATTTTGTTTTCTTTTCAAGTCTTTTCTTTTATTCGCAACTGTGATAAAAACGTCGTACGATATACGTATGGAATTGATCTTTGCATCTTGGCTTCTTAACACACTCGCTGCCGCTCGCGCGTCATAAACCGCCTCTATGCAAACATCAATTTACCACACTTATATCGTAATGTACTATTATTGGGGATAACGGAAATTTTTTATATTGATATTCCTACGGAATTGACAATTACGCGGGTGAAACACTGGGGCGCTACTAGAAAAAATAAAGCCACACAAACTTTCGCATTTACAAAATTCATATACGTTTGCCACATCTTATCTCCTACATAATTTGTCATACGTATTCAAAACAACCCGACCAACAAAATTCTCAAACCCTAATATATGTGACAAATGATTAATTTTACATAACATAATTAAACACGTCACTTTTGCTTTAATAGCATGAAAAATGAGACTTTTCAGAATTTCAGCATTATTTTCAGGTTTCAGTATATATCTTATATTATAAAAATGAATCGCAAAATGTGTTGGTAAGCGCATAACTCAACAACGCCTGGACCAATTTGGCCAATTCTTTTGTTGTTGTCTTTGATATTGTCAAGAGAAGGTTTTTATGAAAGAAAATATTAAGAAAGTTGCGCAGAAAATGATTACGCAGGTGAAACCGCGGGGCGCAGCTAGTATATTATAAAATATTCTGACTCGCTATTCATACTGTAATTGATCGAGCTTACAACCTTTTTTTTATTCAGAAATTTAAAAAAAGTGGAATCGTTTTTGAATTGATATGACTGGCGTTCGATTGACAGTTGATTTCAAAAAGTTGCAGTGAAAATATTTGGTGGCTTTTGGCGGGATCGTCAAAAACATGGTGTGTTGTATTTCATATTCGCTCTTGTTAGTGTGAATTTGAAGTTAATGACATAATTTTGACAGCTTTTTATTTAATTTATGGCACATGAGTCATACGCTGGTGGTGAAGCAACAGAAATATGTATCCATCGGTGATGGATACATGTTTCTACCTTTTGCCACTTACCTGAGAATCTTAGGTTTTTATAAAACAACTATCTGCACCCCGCGTTTCACCCTCGTAAGTCCCGATCCCGTGGGAATATCGGGATAAAAAGCAGCCTATATGTTAATCCAGGTCTCTAGGTATCTAGATACCGAGTTTCATCGCGATCGGTCCAGTAGTTTTTGCGTGAAGGAGTAACAAACATACACACACACAATGTGAAAGTTTTGTGTGTATGTAACACACAAAACTTTCACATTTATAATATTAGTAGGATTTCAAAATTATTATGTATAAGCTTCAGGTGACCAAAGATCTGGCTGCTACTTTGGCCAATGGATCGGCATTGCCATCCAATGAGGCAGTAAGCCTTTTTGGGCAGCCTACCTAAAAAGAAACTTATTTCGATTTTTAATATTATTATTTTTTCATTAAGTTGTATCTCTTTATTTGTTTTGTAACTTGTATATAAATAATAGTTAAAGCTTCACTGAACCAACTAGATTTTGGCAATACGCACAAATAATACCAAGCCCTTAACCGACATAAAAAACAAGGTTATTTTTAATCGAGTTCGAAGTTCTCGGTTACTTAGAACTTAACCTACATTCGAAGAATAGGTAAGTCTAAGTAGATACCTACTTACGTAGCTACCGAATACCTCTTACGCAAGGTTCATTGAATTTCATCCCAAATTGATGTTTGAAATGTTTCAGGGACGCCCTTCATCAATATACCTACTGAAATTGGTGGCTTCACATCGTAACTGTAACTGAAACTAACTTTCATTGTGAAATTATAGGGTTACAAAATTAAAATAATCAAAAACATAATAAAAATAATTTTAACAATGATGGCAAAGCCATACTTTAGCATATGCATACACATAGAAAAAAAAATTTGAAAATATATCCGTTTTTCTCGATAACAATGCTAAAAAATAATATAAACCAAACAATACTACCATTATTCACCATGCCAGACTGCCAAACACAGGGTTGCGGGTTCGATTCCCGCCTCAGACAAATATTTGTCTGTTCTCTGGTTGTTTATATGTATTATAAGTATATATTTACAAAAGAAAAGTATATAAGTAGATTATCCGTTATCTAGCACCCATAACACAAGTCTAGTTACTTAGCTTAGGGCTAGATGGCGACGTGTGGAATGTCCTACAATATTTAAAAAAAATGGCACAATGGGCGGCCGTAAAACCGATCTCTTCCAGGCAAACTTTAGATAGACAAAAATAAAAAAATAATTTAATTAAAATAAATCATTATTCAGGCAACTATCGACAAACATTCTAAGTCAATTCTAAAAATCTAAGTCTATGTCAATACAAACAAATAAATTACAGAAGTTAATCATGTCAATCAGAAGAATACACACATTTATTAAAATTTAAAATAAAATTAATTAAAAAAAAATTTAAATTAAATTTCAATTTGGTAAAAAAAATGTCAAAAAAATTAATATTAAATAAAACCAAGTAAAATAAATGTATGCTTCATATCGTCTCTCAGGCATCGGCATACATTTGGCATTGCAGTGCCAAATGTAAAAAGCCGCAATCATCGCCATGTAAAAAGCCGCAATCATCGTCACCGCGATAAGTGCGTCGGTTTCAAGCCAACGCGTCGGCTAAGGCCGATCCGCGCCCCACACTGGGCGGTATTTTGAGCCCGCCTTTCATAGGATTTTTGAAAAATTAAGTTGTTTTATTCGTGTGTTTTAAGTATGCAGGATTGTAGGGGACATCAAAACATTCAAAAATAAGTAATTTTGGTTATGTTATTATTTAAAAACACCACAATCTATGACTTTGTTTTTTTTTTAAATAACAACCAGAATCACATATTTTTGAATGGTTTAATGTCCCCAAAAATCCTGCGTACTTAAAACACACGAATAATTACCTAATTTTTCAAACTTTCTATGAAAGGCAGGCTCAAAATTCCGGCCAGTGTGGGACGCGGATTGGAATATCGACGTCGGTCGGCTTGAAGCCGACGCAATAAGCGCGGTTGTTGGAGCTGGCCCTCACTCTGCGCACCATGGACGCGACCCGATGAGTTCTTGTGATACAAAGGAACACAGAAAATTAACACTATATCCACCAATATAAAACTACATACATCCCCGGTCTAGACAAGCTAGGAGCTATAAATATACGAATGTCGCAGTGGGCGGTTCATTTAATTAACTCTCATATACCCAGAATAGAGTGTTAAAGTATTAATCCATTAGACTATCAAAATGTATTTTTTATTAGGTTTTCGCTTAATTTTTTTTGTAGTAGATACCTACTTACTAAATTAATTAATTAATTTTTTTAAATTAATTTTATTTTATTTTGAATTTTCTTTTAGCATATAGGTAGTTTTAGAAGTTTTAATTAAGAATTAATTTTAATTTTGTTATATGTAAATAAATGTTTGCGTTGTGTTTTTATGGTGCAATAAAGTATTTATCTATCTATCTATCTATCTATCTGAATTATATCCTACTAATATTATAAATGTATATGTTGTTACTCATACATATGTAAATATGTTTGTTACTGGATCGATTGCGATGAAATCCGGTATCTAGATAGCTGGAGGTCTGGATTAACATATAGGCTACTTTTTATCCCGATATTCCCACGGGATTGGGACTTACGTGGGTGAAACCGCGGGGCGCAGTTAATATTATTAATACGAAAGTTTGTTTAGGTATATTTATATATTTGTTGCCTTTTCACGGTCAAACGGCTGGACCGATTTAGGGGATGGAGAAGGATTTATTATACTTTTGATCCCGAAATACCCGCAGGATCGGAATTTACGAAAAACGAAAATAAACTAAAGACTGAAAAGAAAAAAAATAAGTGCAATAATTTCGTGATCGATACACAAATAAACCGAATAATAAATTCAAAAGCATAGAGCATAGCGACTTGAATAGTCGGGACCCATTATTGTGAGGATTTAAGCCTGTCTATATGTTGCACCCCATGAGTTTCTTGTGCCTTCTTCTCATTGGTGGGCGCGTTCCGAAGGCACACATCCTAACTTAGTTTTTAAGACGTTTTCAAGTGGTCTAAGTACAATTGTATTAAGCATCCAAAGAAATAAAAACTTTTGACTTTGACTTTTGCACATGATTACATTATAATTATTTTTATTTTTTACCCGACTACGTGGAAACAGATGAACATACAAACATACAGGTCAAACACATAATCCTACCATTTGGCTTCGCCGTAGTCGGGTGATAATTTATAAAAGATTTAAAGGAGTTTTGGCGGGAACGAGTTAACAACATGTCGTGCTGCAGTTTTATTTTCATGAAACTTAGATGTAACCCGAGTTGAATTGTATAATTCTGGTGGAATGTTATTCAATTTAGTTCTGTGAAAGTGCACAAGTGTAGTGAAAGTAAAAATCAGTGTCAAACATGCAGTTTTCTCGTTGCCTCCAAATCTCCTATTAAGGTTATGGTAAACTTGCCACCGCTTTACTATAGCCCCTGACTTGAGGGACTATGACGACTTTGACTGTATTGAAACACTTTAGGCCCGATTTATGAAAAATCGGGTCATAATTTGATACAAAATATAACTTGACACTGGCTAAATGCACACGTGCGAAGCCATAATAAAAGAAAAGAAAAAAAAAAGATTTAAAGTTGCAAGTCTACATTGACCGGGACAATTTCTCCGATAGTACAATCACAGAGATAATATCACGGCGGAGAATTTAAGAAAAAAAAGAAAACAAACAAAAATATCGGGATCGCCACCATAAACGCACACTAGCTCGTACACTTGATGTTGTAAAGATTTAGAATTTATGGAAGTGGCTTGTGTCAATTAAAACACAATGCACAATAATAAATAAATATTACAGGACATTCCACACATCGCCATCTAACCCCAAGCTAAGTAACTACACTTGTGTTATAGGTGCTAGACAACGAATATACTACTTATATTACTTTTCTTTTGTAAATATATACTTATAATACATAGAAACAACCAGACCATAGACAAATATCTAAGCATAAATACTTGTCTGAGGCGGGAATCGAACCCGTAACCCTGTGTTTGACAGTCCGGCATGGTGACCATTGTGCCAACTGGGTCGACAATCAGGATAAAGTATGCCAACATGCGATCTGCAGGCAGATCTGCAACCACTGTTCGGGCAACTACAGAACGACCAAAGTCACCTTAGTAGATTTGACAATCTAATGTGGTAACCGCTTAAAAGTAAAATAAGCATAGTACTTAAGAGGAAAGGGTACCGGGCGCTCTCTCCATACAAACGTAGTCGACTGTTTCCTTCCTGGAAACTAGAGCAAATATATTTGTTGCATAAAACTTAAAACTGCCATGACCAATGACCAGGCCCCTATGTTTTGTTTTTTTGTTTTAAAAATCTTAATTTCTATGATAATTAGAAAATGAAAAAACCAAAACATAGGGTCATAGTCATGGCATGTAGAACTTTTTAAGGTGTACAATACTGTAGTACATTATTTTGATCTATCTCGTAGGGTTCAATCACTCTATCTATTAAAAAAATAGCATCAACATTCGTTGCGTAGTTTAAGAGATTTAAGAATACATAGGGATAGCTCTAGTTGCTTCCGTAACAACTTGACTAAGGACTGGTTGAGTGCTGTATCCTAACTTGGTGAACTCTTTTTAATCTATTTTATTGCTTTCCTTATTTTATTGTTTAAGCGGCCCGCTCCGGCTTCGCACGGGTATAAAATATATAGACTATGTGATTAAAATCGATTCAGTAGTTTTGATTTATTCATTACTGCCCGTGGCCCGCACGCGTTTAATTTGGAGTAAAACAATCCCCCTTTCCCTATACCATGAAGATTTCCTGCTATCTTTGGAATATCTAAATTCATACACTACATTTTTACTTATTTACTTTTTACATTTTTTTGCCGCACCGGGCGGCCGGCCGGTACCGCCGCAAACGCTACGTCCCGCAATTTTTAAATCTGTAATATCTTCGAAAATATTCACTTAAATCATACAGTGTAAAGGGCCATATAGATCTATATTAAATGAACAATGTATTCAAGGTATTTAATTGGTTCAGGATTAATGCTGTATTGGTTAAAATCGCTTCGAAAATTAGCCATTATTTGTCGTAAAAAGTAAATGACAAAAAAAAGTTATTGTGGGTTATCCATAAGAGATAGACATATACCATCACTGACTTTTCTGTAGACCTTTTCAATGTGTACAATACTTAGTACATTATTTTGATAAAACTCGTAGGGTTCAGCCTGCGTTTGCAATGTAAGCGGAAAAAATGTAATTATTTACGACATCACATTAGAAACCTCAAAAATAACAGTACTTCTCCACTATTTAATGGATGTTATTATACATATAAACCTTCCTCTTGAAATCACTCTATCTATTAAAAAAAACCGCATCAAAATCCGTTGCGTAGTTTCAAAGATTTAAGCATACAAAGGGACATAGGGACAGAGAAAGCGACTTTGTTTTATACTATGTAGTTTTGGTTGTAAGCGGTTATTGGTGTTCTTTCTTTCTTTGTTTTGTTTTCTTTTTTCCGTTTCGTTTTCTTAATGTATATACATATATAAGTATTATTAATTTTATGATATTATTTAAGTATTTATTTTTTGTTATTATGATGGTACTTGGTGTTTGGTACTTATGTTTGTCGGACTGATGCGATATTGCAACTGTTTAGAGTCTATATGCGAAAGCTCATAAATGGTGTGTAGAATTAATTTTATATATCTTATTCTGAATAGTTCACTGTCTGCTTTCCGAATAAATAAAAATAAAATAAATAAATAAATAGACAGACAGCGAAAGCGACTTTGTTAAGCGGGTAACAAGGTACAATAAAGCTCAGCTTGATTTTAGGTACAGTCGGCTGCATAATTGCAGCCCCCGGTAGAGTTCGAAAATTACTATTATTGGAATGTTTTCATGTTAATAATTTTTGTTTGATAAATTGATGAGTTAGAAGACTTTAAACTTCAACTAAAGCAGGTGCCTAGAATCTTGCTTTTGTTGAAAACATTATTATAACAGCCGTTTTGGAGCTCTACGGTGGGTCTGCAATTATGCAGCCGACCTTACGTTTAATAAAGCGGAACCTAGTTAATTTTATATGTCACATCCATTTACTCTAAAGCTACGTTCACACGAGCTTGTTATTAAAAAAGCCCAGAACAATCTGTAAGAGGCTCAGCTCGCTCATTCCGGCCTCGTATCCAATTACGTACACAGGCATAGTGTACGCTCACCTTTTTATTTTGCAGACTGTTCTATCGTCTAGTGTGTGTGAGACTTTATGAAGAAGATTTCAAAAAAATATAAGAAAAATTAAAGTAGTATGGTAGCGTTAGACCAATGGTCCATTAGTAAAGCGTTTGCAAAAACATAGTTAGTTTGAATATGACATAAATTACTCGAAATAATTGACAAAAATTAAAAGGTTTCATTACATGGAAACTTGGCACTCAGTGTCATAAGCATCAACATCAACATTTTTATAAATCGATTTGTGTACGGAATCCTCAGTGAACGAGCCCGACTCGCAGTTTGATCAGTTTTTTTAAGCCCCGACGCAAAAACGATGGGGTGTTTTAAGTTAGACATGTCTGTGTGTGTGTGTCTGTGGCATCGTAGCTACCGAACGGATGAACGGATTTTAATTTAGTTTTTTGCTTGAAAGTTGAATTAGTCTGGAGTGTTCTTAGCTATATTTAATCGAAATCGGTTCAGCCGTCTGAAAGTTATGAGGGATAAAAGTCAGGATTATTTCATAACTGAAATATGTCATAAGGTGTTTTCTATTTGATTCCTACTAATATTAAATACTAGAAACACCCCGCGGTTTCTTTATTAAATTTCCCATAAAGCGTATGTTATTCCCAATGATCTAATGTATCTTCATACTAAGTTTTATCAAAATCAATTCAGTAGTTAGCTTAAAAAAGAACGACAAATTACAGGTCGTTATGCTAGAACAGATACAACCCTGAAGACGAAGATTTTTAACGCTTTCAGTGCCTATGGATGACCTATATAAGCAAACTGCCCTGAAAACCCTACCAAATTCAAACAGGGGCCATGTTTTAATAGCCCTAGGATTGGCACCCTGCCAACTGGTGCCAACGTACTTCAACAACTGCCAATACCAAGTACCCCAACAAATATGAACAATCGACGCTCAAAAGTACACCGCCACAGTAACGTTTACAATCCATAGGCAGCACTATTTGAACATTATAACAACGTAACCTGTGGATCGAACCCACGCCGGTTGGTACGAGTAGCTTGTAGCGGGTGGTGGCTTATACCACTCGGCCAACTAAAGACATAGCTAACATGTTGAAAATAATAGTCACACTGAGTACTTTTAATTCATATATTTATGTTTGTGTGTAAGGTCTATTAGAAGAAGGTCGTAAGTACAATACTTGTTTATTGTATTATTGTAGCTAACTGATAGGTGACTTATGACGCATACTGTATAGGAATGGTTAAGAGAAGTACTATCAGGGCATAAAATTGCATAACCACCTTCTAAGTTAAAATGTAAATAAGTGACTTCTTTGTAGAATGAGACTAAAAATTGACTTTATGACAGTGCACTAGTATAGTTTTACTATGTATTTTGAACTCCAAATAAATTATACACACTTTAACTTGGTGACTATGGTGACGCATTTTATGTACAAATTATAGGTTGTATTGTGGCCTACTTTCCTTCACACTAGACATCTCAAAATTCTCTTTGATGTGCTTTAGTCACCGAGACAACCAGTCAACACGAGTCGTAAAATAGGAGTTGTCAACAAATTGGAAAACAATTAAAGGCAAATAAATAGATAACTTATCCACAGTATATTTGGCCACTTTCACAACTCAAATGTCAAAGTCAAAGTAAAGAAAATTTATTCTTTTGGATGCTTAGTACATTTGTACAAAGATCACATAGATACGTCTTAAAAACTAAGTTAGGATGTGTGCCTTCGGAACACGCCCACCAATGAGAAGAATGGTAAGAGAAGATGCCGTCTAAGATGATAATTTTGTCTCCTGATGCTCAAAAATATTTCAGATCTAGTCTTTTATTTCCATTTTGATCGTCTATTGTTTTGGTTCAGATCTTCTTTTGTTTCCGATTCGATCGTCTTTTGTTCGTTTCGAAAATAGTCGGACCACCACCCCGCGTTCAGGTCTCCAACACGGGGTCGTAATAGCATTCACAAGAAAGTATTACGGTAATATTGTGCGACGTCATGCGTCATGGTAACTTAGGAAACAGAGTATTTAATAATATTATCGCTAAAGTCAAAGTCAAAATTCTTTATTCCTTTGAATGCTTAATACCTAGGTATAAGATCACATGGACACGTCTTAAAACTAAGTTAGGATGTGTGCCTTCGGAACGCGCCCACCAATGAGAAGAAGGCACAAGAAACTCATGGAGGGAGCTAATTTGGGCTTGTGTTATGGTGTGACGAGTGACGAATAAAAAACTTATATAAAATTTAAGTCGTTAGACAGAATAGTCGGACCAACCCACGCATTCCAAAAACAAGCAATGTTATCGCACAATTTTGACCTAGAACTAGAATCGGGGAATTTCTGCTTCAGTCAGTGGCCAATATAGACACTCGTAAAGTTCTACATGTTATTGACAATCGCATATTATTTATTGTATTTGTAGTGATACGTATGCACAGCACAATAGTCACCCAAAGAGTTTCAATATTTACCAGAAGTAGACGGGACCACACTGTACTGGTTAGTACGTTTTTGTTTAAAATAAAGATAAAAGTTTTTGAATGAAAAAAATATATAATGTCATCTATTTAATAGTAATTTGAATTTCACTTTGTAGTGACCAGATATATTTTTAGGGTGGCCAATTAATAGTATGGATGAGTATGAATGTAGAGGGATGGAGAGGAAGAGGACGACCTAAGAAAAGATGGATGGACTGCGTGAGATAAGACACGAGAGAGATGAATGTTAATGAGATGATGACTAATAGGAGTGAATGGAAGAAGAAGACATACTGTGCCGACCCCAAATAAATTGGGATAAGGGCAGGAAGATGATGATTATTGGCCACCCTAAAATGTGTGCCACAGTTATCTATGATATTTCTATACCTATACCTAAGTATTAACAAGTTTTTTGTTAGCATAAATTGTCCCACTGCTGGGCAAAGGCCTCCCTTACATCTTTCCAAGCAGTTCGGTCCTGAGCTAAGTTTGGCCAGTCTTAATTATTATTATTTTAAGGTCGGATTTTAGGGTTCCTTTCCACTCCCACTTATCAGTTTGAATGTGTCTTAAATTTTCTTCGATACCGAAATCTATACATATAAAATGCTTTGTCCTGAATGACTGACTAACTGACTGACGGATCAACACACAGCCTAAACCGCTGATCGTAGAGACCTGAAACTTTGGAGGGTGTGTTTTTTGTATAATGTAGGCATCCGATACAAAAGGATTTTCCGAAATTCTACCCCTAAGGGGATGATAAGGGGGGGGGCAAAGTTTGTATGGAACAACGTGATTCATTGGCCCATTTTCGACTCCTACGCGGACGAAGTCGCGAGCAAAAGCTAGTTCTATAGGTAAAGTATTTACTGCCAGTAACTAAGTACCAAATCTTTTTATAACTGACCTTTTTAGGTTCACATCGGATCAGTCATTTCCTACCATTAAAAGGTGACTTGCCAAAAACCGAGTGACCCGGGTAAATGAACCAGAAGGGCGAGTGAAGACTTACGAAATGACCCGAACGTGACCGAAGACACTCGAAGACACATAATAAATCCTACTTCTTACTAATATTATAAATGTGAAAGTTTGTGTGTGTATGTTTGCTACTCCTTGAAGCAAAAACTACTGGACCGATTGCGATGAAATATAGGTAGCTGGAGACCTAGATTAACACATAGGCTTTTTTTTCCCGATATTCCCACGGGATCGGGACATACGCGGGTGAATCCGCGGGGCGCAGCTAGTAATAAATAAATAAAAAATAAAAATAGCTTTATTAATCCTTAACACTTAATATTACATTTGAAAAAGTAAAAAAATGATATGCAGGTGCGCTAGTTGGTGTAGTTGCCGCCTAAAGCGGTAAAAACCTCCTCCAATAAGCCCCATCTCTTGTACTTGTATACAGGCTGTTTTCCGCCATTAGACCCTTTTTAATTGGGTCCTTTTTGCGTGAGGATGGAGTAGGCTTACCCAGCACCTACTACCCTCTCAGCTAATTCGACCATGTCCAGGGGAGAGAACTTGTCAATACTTCTGGAGCCAACTAAGCCGCGGGTTTCATCACGATGTTTTTCTTCACCGTAAGAGGAATGTTAATTAGCGCACATTTTTTTTTTTTCAAGAAAAATACATTGGTGCTCGGCCGGCCGGGATTCGAACCCATGACCTTCCGAATGAAAGTCGAGGTATCTACCACTAAGCCAACACCGCTCCATCTCTTGCGGAGACATACAACTCTTAAAAAATAAATTTAGAAAGATCGTGAAAAAACATGGCGTGCGGTGGTGTCTTTGCAATAATTAGTATTTTTGCCGTGATAATGTCTTATAAATTGATAAACACCGTACTGCACTCACAAAAAAGTATGACGTCATGCGTTACGTTACGTTATTGCCTAAGGTCGCCTGTTTGTACAATTTCGTAGTTAAATAAGCTTTCTCGTCTTTTTTGTCATTTTCTATGTTTCGTGTGTTGTACAAATAAAGTGTTTATCTATCTATCTATCTATTGACAAGGTAACCATAGCAACGTATTGAAGTTGGTTATGTGTTAGGTTCTCTTGACATGATACGTAACCACAACAACGTATTGAAGTATGTAAAATAATTATGTCAACGATACAAAAAAGATTCTTTTGACGTTATCACGTAAAATTATCGTCCGTAAACCGACTTTACAGTCAAACCTTTTTTTAAATTTCTTTTTTCAACAATTCCACTGCAAGGCATAGGTCTCCCTTCCTTTCTTGCATAATTAGTTTTAAATTTCTTAATTTTGTAGAACTGTGCCTCTGTGTTTTACCCACATAAATCCCGATCTCGTGGTAATATCAAGATATAAAGTAGCCTATGACTTATTCCAGAAATCCGGCTATCTAGATAAAAAGTTTTATCGTTATCGGTTCAATAGTTTTTGAGTGAAGGAGTAAGAAACATACTAACACACAAATTTTGAGCTTGGGAGTCCTAATTTCTAATTCGCTACATGTAATCAAAAGTATCTCAAAGATGGTCGAAAGTTTAAAATACTTCATTCGAAGGAAATGCCGGATGAAAGGCAACATACGGGACGAAATTCGGGATTATTAAAGGAGACAAATTATTCAGGGAATTCTCGGATTTTCTCAGGAATTGGTTTGGGTAAATATGTCTTTAAGAATGCAATAGTTTGATGTCGGATCTTGAAATTCACTGACTTCAACAAAAGGAGGGTTAAGGTCGGCGCCTATAGTACCGCAGCATTTGACGACGAAGTTGGCACAATGGTCACTATGCCGGACTGCCAAACACAGGGTTGCTGGTTCGATTCCCGCCTTAGACAAGTATTTATGTTTAGATATTTGTCTGTGGTCTGGTTGTTTCCATGTATTTTAAGTATATATTTACCAACGAAAAGTATATAAGTAGCATATCCGTTGTCTAGCACCCATAACACAAGTCTAGTCACTTAGCTTGGCGCTAGATGGCGATGTGTGGAATGTTCTGCAGTATTTATTATTTATTTATTTACGATTGATACAAAAATAAAGGCGATTTTTATTTTTCCAAATTAACAGGTTTGATTCTTGGCTGCGCTACCTCTCCATGACACTATGTTCTGAACTTCATAATTGCACATCGTTCATTACTGTGTTGGAGGCATGCGCTGAGTGATTCTCAGCTTTTATCAAATCACAAAGGTGGCGGTAGGCGGGATCTTGGTCTATGAAAAAAAAATTGATAGGTGTCATGGGACACCTGGATGGAACGAAGTTCCTTTCGATTAGGAAAGGAATTTTAATAAAATTTAATTTTGTTAAGTTATAATATTTTTTTTATTATTAACAAATATAATGTAATATAAACTTAATCAGTAGGCTTAATTTTAGCTGGCTTGCTTTCTGTGAGAGAAACAGACAGAGAAACACGCGCACGCCGCACGGCTTACAACTATAGCAAAAAGTGTCGTTACAACTTTTGGTCTTAATTTTTTTCGTCTAGCCCCCTTTCGCAACGCGCGATAAGGTACTTCGTTCCAATATTGAAGACGACCGAAATATTCACATCAGTACCCATACTAACTGCTATTTATACTGTAACACAGTTCAAATAGCTTTAATAAACCCATTCACAACAGAACTATTAAACCTTACCCACCTACTGGCAAAATATTTAACACTATGTTTCCGAGCTCATCTCTGAGTAGCCATTCTACCCTGATCCCTTATATCATTCAACCTCAACCACTTCTGTTTCAACTCTCTTCAACTTGGTAAGAACTGGGAGGTCTTGCTTTACTGGTCAGGGTGCTATACCTGGAGTTAAGATGGTCTTAATGTCCCCTAATGTAATGTGAACGGTTGAAGACATGTTATGGCTAAGGATGACACTGGTGAAAATTTTGGAACGAATATTAGGATAAATAAATAAATAAATAAATTTTATTTGCCATAACGGTAATACAGTAACGAAACTTATACTAGTACAATGATTTAGTTACAGATGGCAACACTGTTAGAAGAAAGAAGAATATAAAAAATATTTTAAAGGTATAAGTTACAGCGGCTTCTGCACTAAGCAAGCTTGTCTCGCAGAAGCCTGACAATTTTTTTTTAACAAGTAATTGTAAAATT
Organism: Idaea straminata; assembly: GCA_951213275.1. Lineage (NCBI taxonomy): Eukaryota > Metazoa > Arthropoda > Insecta > Lepidoptera > Geometridae > Idaea > Idaea straminata. The sequence continues at coordinate 7,642,431 of OX577870.1, forward strand.
AATACATTATCGGAAAACCAGAGGATCGGAGTTAGGTCTGGTCTAGACATCTACCCCCTTAATTTAAACCTTAGATTTAGACACAGATTTACTCGTAGTCTAAACACTCACACACATTTTGATTACATTTTGTTTTATTATATTTTTTCTATTATTTTCAACTTGTGCCGTTAACATATTTTTTAACACGCTTTTATTATTTTTACAGTAAAATCAATTTGTAATAAATAATCAATTTTACAGTAAAATAAAAATAAAAAATCTTTTGATGCTAATGTAACACTTTTTATATTGATTTACCACATGTATGTATGTATGTATGCATGTTTTCCGTAACTAGACTCTTTTTAATTGGGTCCTTTTTGCGTGAGAATGGAGTAGGCTTACCAAATTCATTTCTCTTAGTACTTAGTACCTTTTTTAACACTTTTTGAGGTGTTGGCCGCCTGGAAAAAATATCTTAGAATTTCCCTTCAAAACATACAAGATTCAACCCTCAAGATTTATCTCGTACATGATGTTACGCATTAGGTACCTATCAACTCGTTATACAGGGTGATATTGAAACACGCAAGATGAGAGCGCTATCTCAAACACCACTTGAATGTTACTGCTGCATTATTATACAGGGTGTACGCAATTTGTGTTAATAGTGTTTGATACATTAGGGGCGGATGCAGACGGAAGATTTTAAATCAGACTATAGCTGAAATTTCTATGATTACTTGTCAAAGTTCATGCAATGTTCTGGGAAGTCAATTTTAAAGGCCTAATTCAGAGACTACTCGATGTTCTAACCGACTTAAAAATAAAACTGGTCAAGTGCTAGTCGGACTCGTGCACGAAAGTTCCGTACCATTATATTCAGTTTTTAACCCCTATTAATAACGACAAAAAAAACCTGACAAGGCTGTATAGATTAAAAGTCTTTTGCCTACCCTTTTAGGAGTATAACAAAATTAACAAAAACATATTGCCTAAAAAAATCTTAAACATCATAAAACTCTTAGAAACATACTAAAAATATGTTTACTTTTTATGTTCTTCGAATTTGTTATTATAGCGGCAACAGAAATACATTATCTGTGAAAATGTCCATGCAAAGATACAGCCTGGTGACAGACAGAAGGACAGCGAATCTTAGTACTAGGGTCCCGTTTTTACCCTTTGGGTACGGAACCCTAAAAAGGAGGAGGTTCCCAATTCGCAGGTATACTTTTTTGTGTGATGTGATGTTCGGGGAGATGTCGGCCGACCGTTTTTTTCCTAGTCTAGGTCTACATTGGCCATTAGTAGGTGTAAATGATAAGGGTTACGATAAATTGATAGATAAGTCTATTGTGAAGCAATCCCAAAGTCATTTGTCAAACTAATGAAGCCACATATGAAACAAATCTATTGACATTTAGCGATAGATACCTTTTATCGTAAGTGACCTTGCAAAACCAAATCACATCCGCCATTTAGTTTTCTATAGTGACTTTGTAAAACCAAATCACATACGCCATTTGGTTTTCGGAACTGACCTTGCAAAACCAAATCCCATCCGCCCTTTGGTTTTCGGAAGTGACCTTGCAAAACCAAATCACATCCGCCATTTAGTTTTCGGAAGTGACCTTGCAAAACCAAATCACATCCGCCATTTAGTTTTCGGAAGTAACCCTGCAAAATCATATCACATCCGCCAATTGGTTTTTGCATGTGACCTTGCAAAACCAAATTACATTCGCTATTTCGTTTTCAGATGAGTTCTTGCAAAACCAAATCACATCCGCCATCTAGTTTTCGAAAGTGATATTGCAAACCCAATCATATTCTTGACTAAAAATTTTAGACCACCCATTTGCAATATTTATTGACTTATTTAACTTAATATAAAATACTTTTCATCCATTAATCAGCTCGCTGAAGGTCGTTCTTAAAGGGATCTTAGACTATCACTGTGCGTGGCCTGACAATAAGCAATAGAGTAAACTTTTTGCTAAAACTTCAAATAGTGAAGTTTTCTCCACGTCTTAATACAGTTTCTCATAATTAAATCACGTTCTCCAATTTATTCCGATAAAAGAAAGTAAAACGACAAATAATATCTTTTTTTCTACCATTGCCATTTTCTTTGATCAACTGTCTATATTGAGATAAGAAATAATGAGAAATATATATTTTTTTTCATGAAAAAATAGGTAATATAATTCTGTTTTGAATTACGATTTACGAAGGTAGGTACTACAGTAGATTTCTATACTACGGAGGTACTACAAGGACCTACGACGTTCTACGAGTACTACGCAAACTCATCAAATAAATTATATAATGGACTAGCTGCACCTTGCGGTTTCACTCGCTTAAGTCCCGGTCCTGTGGGAACATCAAAATAAAAAGTAACCTATAGCCTTCCTCGATAAATAGGCTATCCAACATAAAAATATTGTTTCAAGTTCAAACAAACAAACTCTTCAGCTTTATTATATTAGTATAGCTTAAGAAGTACTACGAAATTTCACCAAATATGTCGTTTTTCAGTTCTACAGAGGTTCCAGAAATACTACAAAGGTCTACGACATTTTAAAATATTACAAAAACTTACCAATTGTGCCGATTGCATCAAAAAAATTTGTCTATTTTACTAAAAAAAGACAGACCGGATGAGTCGAGTAGGAGAAATTTCAAAAAAACGTACCTGCAACAAAAAAAAACAACATTGTTAACGAAAAATAAACACAAATCTAGCGAGTTCGAAGCTCATCGGGGACAAAGATTTTGGCAAGCGTTTCCGTTTTAAAAATCAGATTGTTAGACACGGTATCTATTATGTAGATTACTAATAGATCAGTCTTCATACCAAAATCTTGAAACCCCTTCAATCAAATCAAGGTCAAGATCCCTTTGTCTTACCCGATTAGAGCTAACCAAAGAGATAAAACATAAATATTCAAAGAGTGGGCATCATGACAATAATCTATACATATAAAATGCTTTGTCCTGAACTACTGACTGCCTGACGGATCGCACAGCCTAAACCGCTGATCGTAGAGACCTGAAACTAGTTTTTATAATAAAACTATAACAAAGGGATAAAACGCATTTACTTTGTTGTTTTATCAGATTTTCAATATTTTTATTTTTATAATACACTAGCTGCGACCCTGGTTTACCCGCGTTAATGTCTCTTTAAATGTGATAGTGATGTCCTACAATCATAGAATACATAATAGCTACTACAAACTGCAAAATTTATAAGCCAGTTAGAGGTCGAATTTCCAAAAATAATTTCTTGGTGCATCCGTACGTCCTAAAAGGTACCACCATGCGAAGTTTCAGGCTCAAAGCTCTTGTGTATTTTCAGAGCTTTCTTGATCACAGTTATTCTCGTTTTTTGGCGTTTGACCGCTATCTTACAAGATGCTTAGTGACGATGCGTTCTAAGATGTATCATGTTGGGGGTTCAGGTATGCTAACTTGGTTAGGATTAACCCTTGATGCTCTACATGTAACACCCGAGTGGCCCTACAGGAGCAACCACGTCAATCAAGCGTTGGTAGGCCTCTGCCAGCGGTTTCTAACACCACCCTCTTAGTCACCCCAAGTCATGGTGTCATGTAACAAGTGTTGTCCGAAAAAAAACATCTCTTTTATAGATATCCCTATATATTTATATAAAATTCTGTCGGTCTGACGACCCAGTTGGCACAATGGTCACCATGCCGGACTGCCAAACATAGGGTTGTCAAAGTCAAAGTCAAAGTCAAAAATCTTTATTCCTTTCAATGCTTAATACCTAGGTATAAGATCACATAGACACGTCTTAAAAACTAAGTTAGGATGTGTGCCTTCGGAACGCGCCCACCAATGAGAAGAAGGCACAAGAAACTCATGGGGTTTTTTTTTTTTCATGTGATCACGCTCACAAAGGTCAATATTACAATTATTTGAAAGTATTATTTGAAATAGAGCAATTAAAGTCACGTCCAAGGGTTGTTATCATTAAGGTAAGACGAAGTATCATAGTACGCCTTACTGCACAATTTATGCTTTATAAAAGTTTTGAACCTGTTAATGGACATATCATATACATCTTTAGGTAATTTATTATAATAGAGCGCACATGTATTATTAAACGACCTGTTTATTTTCCGGAGCCTACTACCGGGCACGGTCAGTTCATCCTTATTTCTTAAGTTGAAATTATGAATATCGCTATTTTTACGAAAAATATCAGGATTTTTGTGAACGTATAGCAAGTTTTCGTAGATATATTGTGAATAGAGCGTTAATATATTGATCTCTTTAAATTTTTCCCTAAGTGATTCCCTGGGGCCCATCCTGTAGATAGCTCGGACAGCTCTCTTTTGCAAAATGAAAATGGCATCAATATCCGCAGCACACCCCCACAGTAGGATGCCGTACGACATGATACTGTGGAAGTAGCTGAAATAGACTAGGCGAGCAGTCTCAATATCCGTATATTCGCGAATTTTCTTAACGGCGTAAGCGGCAGAACTAAGTCTATTGGACAATGCTTCCACATGCGGGCCCCACTGAAGCTTAGGATCTAAAGTTATACCTAGAAAGACAGCCTTACTGACTAATTCAACTTCCTCATCATTAATTTTTACAACAGTTTTGACTTGTTTTACATTTGGAAGTGTGAACCGAATTAATTTAGTTTTGGATCCATTCAGTAATAAATTATTGGAATTGAACCAATCAACTATTCTAGAGAGAGCATTGTTCACATCGTCAACGTTCGACTGACGCCTTTTAACCTTGAACACCAAGGAGGTGTCATCTGCGAACAACACTATCCCATGGTTGTCCCTTACAAGGTAAGGTAAGTCATTTATATAAACTAAGAACAGGAAAGGTCCTAATATGGATCCTTGAGGAACCCCCATTGCTATCGCAGATCCGGGGGATCGTTTTCCGTTAACATCAACACTCTGGACTCTACCGCTCAGATAAGAAGAGATAAGATCCAGGGCGCTGTCCCTAATACCGTAGTGGTGTATCAATCAAATGCCTTGGATAAGTCACAGAATATGCCATACGCATCATGCGACTCCTCCCAAGCATCAAATATGTTTTTAATTAACGCTATACCCGCATCAGTGGTCGAGCGCCCCTTACTAAAGCCGAACTGTTTATTATGTAAGATATTATTATCATGAAAATGTTTAAGTAGTTGCTTTAAAATAAGTTTTTCAAAAATTTTACTAAGCGTAGGTAGTACTGATATTGGTCTAAAATTGGAGGGGTCTGAGGTACTACCGGATTTAAACAGTGGAATTACTTTACTCAATTTCATTAAATCAGGAAACACACCACAATCTATACATCTATTAAATACAATGACAAGTTCCGGTATAAGCAGTTCGATAACTGATTTAACAATCGGAACTGAGATCCCCCATAGATCTTTAGTTTTTTTAAGATTTATTTGCTTAAGCACTACAATAATGTCATGATTTTTAACATATTGGAATTTAAATATTTTATTACAATTCGGTACATTGGTTTTTAATAAACCTTCTGCAATGGGGGTAGAAGAGTTTAAAGCCTTCGTCAAAGTAATAGCTACATTGCTGAAAAAATTCTCAAATTCATTAGCGGTATCTTGATCATTATTAGTTATATTTCCATTAATACTTAATTTAAACTCGGTGTTTTTGGCTGCGACTCTCCCTGTTTCAGCATTAATTACTTTCCATGTAGCTTTAATTTTATCAACACTAGTTTTTATAACAGATTTAATGGAGAGTGATTTTGCCAATATACATACTCTTTTAAATATCTTTGAATAGTTTTTAACGTAAGCTCCAAACTCCTCTGATGTATTAACCTGTCTTTCCGCGTATAACTCATATAGTTTATGTCTACTTCGATGAATGCCAACCGATGCCCAGCCACTAAATTCGCGTTTGTCGGAGACCACTTTAGATCTGGACGTAAAAATAGATTGAAATTGGTTATTAAGAACCGAAAAAAAGTTATTATATAATACATTTGGATCCGTATCACAAGGCAGAAACGGTAAAACTTTAGCTAAATTCAATCTAAATTCCTCCAGACGAGCAGCAGTCACCGGTACGTACTTTATTTTCCTTTTTGGTATTGGTTTTGTGACGATAGTAAAGCTGACAAACTGACCACTATGGTCCGATTCTAATTTGTTAATGATAGATTTGCTAATCGTGGTTATATTATCAGTTATATAAATATTATCAATACATGTTGCTGTAGTGTCAGTGGTTCTAGTAGGCTCCAGAAACACGTTAGACAAATTGTGTGATTTATACAAATTTAGAAGTTTCGTGGAAGAGGTACTTGCTTTCAGTAAATCTACATTAAAGTCACCACATACAAGCAATTGCTTTTTTGATTTTGTTAATTTTGTTAACATTTCATCCAAAATTTCAATAAAGTCTTTAAAATTATCAGAAACAGGTCGTCTATACACACATACTACTATTAATTGCTCCAGTTCTACACAGGATATTTCCGTTACACATTCCACAGACATAGACACGACATCTTTTCTTTCTTTATATTTTAATTTCTTGTTCAATATTATAAGAGACCCCCCCTTTGTCGTATTTACTCTACAGAATGCGCTGCCAACCCGGTGGTCGCTGAAATTGAACATGAGCTGGTGAGCCCGACGATGGTGTTCTGTTATGCATACTATGTCAATGTCCTCAGCGTTCATGTACAATTCCAGTGTTAGTATTTTGCCCTCTGTTAAATTATATATATTTTGATGCACAAGATTAATATTTTTTACATAAATTTTCTGTACTTTATTTATTTTGGGGCGTTTATTCCAGCAATCGTTATTATTTGACTCGTTTGATAATGAGATTAATAATTGGCTAATATTGTTGTCTAAACTTATTTTCTTATTATTATTACTTTGTAAAGCGCTAGAGGATATCTCTATTGTCTCAAAACTACTGCAAGAGAATTGCGGGTTCGATTCCCGCCTCAGACAAGTATTTATGCTAAGATATTTGTTTCTATGTATTATGAGAATATATTTACAAAATCAAAGTATATAAGTAGTATATCCGTTGTCTAGCACCCATAACACAAGTATAGTTACTAAGCTTGGGGCTAGATGGCGATGTGTGGAATGTCCTGCAATATTTATTTATATTATTAATTAATTATGGGGTGTTAGTTGGCAAACTCCGAACGGCTGAACTCATTTGTATGAAATTTTTTGTGTATATTCTTTAGGTCTGAGAGTCGAACACTACTCTTTTTTTTCCTTTATATATTTTTTTTGTAAATGGAAAAACAACGTTTGTCGCTATGGTTTGTTGGGACTGCTAGTGATATAAATAATACCTCCATGTTTGATAAAAACCTCATTGGTAACTATTGTCCGGTCTATTTCTATTAATATATTGAAAGTCTATAGAGCTAACATACAAATTGAAACGAACCCCTCTACCACTGAATATAGTTGATCTAGTTTCAAACGTGGTTCCCCTTTGAAATTTAAATCGAATCCCCATACGTAGATATGTGGGCTCGTGTTACAAGCTATCAGCGATTTTGTCAAGCACTTGAGGTTTGAAGATTCATGTGAGTGTTAAGTTGTGGGGGAAAGAAGGTCTGTAAAATTTAGCGCGATTTTTTTAGTTTTTTTTTTATAATATTGTTAATTTTGACGTGATAACATCTTAGAATCGATGAACACCTGCACTTACGAAAAAGTGTGACGTCATGTCACGTTACCGTTATTGACAAGGGAACCATAGCAACGTATTACAGTATGCAAAATGGTAATGTCAACAATACAGCAACACTAACACCCGTATTAACAACCAACCCTACGATATTGCATAGTGCGTGCGACCGCATAGAGCCGAAAATAAGATGCTGATTCGCTAAAGTGAAGAGAGTAGCACAAAATTGACCAATCATAGTGTATCATAGAGTGCATAATTTGGTGATTTGGACATTTCTTATCGATTTTATTGATTTTGATTTATTATTTGATAACCGGATTTTTTTAATTTTTTAAGTTTGCACTTTATAATTGACATTTAGACTTTCGTTTTTAATTTAGACTTTATATATTAAAATTTGATTTTTGAATTTAAATTGCATATTATGTTTCCCTACTTTTTTAAATGAAATTACGACATCTGTATAATTAGTTTTAATTTTATGTGCATTTGTATATGGGTTTTGCCTGATATAAAAATCAATTTATTTCTTTATTTTATTTATAGGGCCGCATTTAGCGCAGTGCGTTCACTTATTCAAGAGCAACTTAAGTACTGTTTGTGAATACGGGCGTTAGACCACGTTAAATATTTGTATATAGATATAAATTCTAAATTTGTCAACCCGCTTCCGCCTGTGACCTATCCCGCGTCGTAACCCGCTCCAGCCTACACCGAGTACTACATTTGCATGTCACTCAGTTATCCTCATTACATAATTTTTCATAAATTTCACATTTTCGAAAGGAATCGACCGTAAAAGGTAACTTTACCTTATCTTTTTGGAAAATAAATTATTTTTTATTATTTTTCTAATATAAAATTGGCTTCTTGAATGTTTTCCAGTATTTAAAAGTACAAAATGATTATTATAAAAAAAAAAAGTTCAACTACCTTTTTTGCAGAAATTTTTTTAATTAATTTGCTATGACTACGATAAATAGGTATAACTTTATACCAGGACTTTACATTTCCTTTATTTCTAAGATAAAACAAACACACACAACATTCAATCCTAAACACACGGAATCAATTTCCTTACGCTAATTAGAAGGAGTACAATTGATAATATCTTTAACATTTCAAGCTCAAACCAACCTTATCTCGCAGCTATAGAGATCAAAATCACACTATTAAATCACCTGTTGATAATTAAGAACGAATTGAATTTTAAAAGCTATAAGAATACGGTATAAAATTGAATGACAAATAGTGTTTGTAGTTTAATTTTATACAGTGAAAAATCAAGGTGCACGAATGTTGGGAAAGTGAAATACAAGATTACAATTTTATTTTTTCTAATAAGAGGTTAGATTAGCTACATCCTTTTTTCTTTTATCCGTTACATTTGGTGTTTGCAAGATCAATTCTAAGAAAATGATACACTGCCGATTATTTTAAGGTAATGGTTTTTTCGATTTTAGCTTTTTTTTCTTGTTTTCTGTTTTAAACGTTATAATTAAAGTAAAATAAATAAATTTAATAGACTGCCTGGCTTTATAGAATTAAACAAAATAGAAAAACAAGTTTTTTATTGAATTTTTTAAATTCTTCATACTCTAGCAATCTATATCTATACTTATATCTTTTTTTCTTTCTTTATTAATATTATAAAGTGACAAATTTTATTTGTTCGGATGAAATGTTCCGAAGCTACTGGACCGATTTCGATTCTGTTCTTAGCTTAATATTTTTAATGTATTACATTAAAAAAAAATTTGAGCGCTTATGAATTCTCTTGAGGTTTTTATATAAAATGGTGTAGCGTCGATTGTACCTAAATGCCAAGACAATGGTCTTAATTTTTCCGTCTAGCCTCCTTTCGCAACGCGCGATAAGAAACTTCGTTCCAAAATATTTAAAAAAATGAAACTTGGTATGAGGATACATTGATTCATTGGGTACTTGTGATATAGGGTACTTTTTATCCCGATATTCCCACGATATCGGGACTTACGCAGGTAAAACCGCTGCTAGTATGGTATAAACTGAGAACCTTCTTTTCTTCAAAGTCGGTTAAGTAATGTAGCGTTATTAGATATTCGTACAAAGTAGAAGTACATGTAGATAATGGTGATTGCTTCTATATCTATTGGAAATTAGGGTAGAGTCCACCTGCCTTGCACATCAATATTTACGTAACTCTTGGCGTTTTAGTACATGTGCGCTCTATTATACTAAACTACCTGTGCCCCGCGGTTTCACCCGCGTAAGTCCCGATCCCGTAGGAATATCGGGAATTTAAGGGCTTGAAGGCGGAGCTAGAGTCGAGCTAATACATAGGCGCTGTTTTCTCGTGGTCCCAGGATTTTGTCCCATTAATGGGACCACGAGGGAGAACTGTTTTTCGTAGTCCCATTATTATGTTCAGTAACATATTTATCCTCCTGTATATTAAATAATTCTTCCTACATAGATAAACTTTTTAGAGTGCATTGTGAATTGATGATAGATAATGAATAAATTAATGACACTTGACTGTCATTGATTATAAATTCACCTATGTTGAATGATTACCTATATTTATTATGGAAGAAATTTCGTTTATTAATAGAAAGGGCGGAACCGCAAATTAAATATTCATTTTGCATAGGCCCGGGGTGCATTGCAACGGGCAGTTACCATTTGCCTCCGTCACCCATAGCATCAAAGTTATAGTAGCTCGGCTCTAGTTTACGCATAGTTTAAGTGTTGTGCCAATATCGTTGAAGTAGATTATAGACAATAAGATAGGGTTTTATAATATTGTGTTTCTTTGTTCTCATTTTGTCAAATTTTGTCAAGTCTTTTTACTCATAGACTAAGAAGCCTATATAAAAGTCGATATAAACCTAGGGAACTTCTACCCGACAACAACAAAGCGGATTTTTACTTTTTTACTGAATTATTCGACTAGGGGGTCTAGATAGGAAGTAGACCAGCTGCGGCAACCCTGGCGTCAAGGTTGGTAGGTTAGGAATCTAAGTCTAGCAGTGGATCTAGGTAGTCTAGACGGAGGACTAACTCTCTCTATCGCCAACATATATGTATTCTTTGTCTTGACTGACTGACGGATCAACGCACAGCCTTAAGGCTATTTATGCTGCCAAACGCAACGCACTAGAACTACACGTCGCATACAACTAACATTGTTGATTGTAACGAATGTGTTTTGGTTTTTGGCTCAAAGTCACACCAAAATGTGTCGGTAAAAATCTCACCTACAATTCCATCTCAGCACTTTTGAGAAAAAGAAATCACATTCGTAACAATCAACAATGTTCACCAACGAAGGCGACCGGTGCCGGTAGTAACTATTTAGTAGGCTGTGTACCAATTCGTTTTTGTATGAACCCCCCTTAACCGCTAATCGTAGAGACCTGAAACTTGGAGGGTGTGTTCTTTGTATGACATAGGCATCCGATAAGAAAGAATTTACCGAAATCCTACCCCTTAGGGGTTGAAAAAGGGGGCAAAATTTGTATGGGAACCATAGCAACGATAATACGTTACTATGGTTACCTTGTCAATAACACTCACGTTCTCGTAACATGACTACGTTGCTATGGTTACCTACCACATCAACGGAACGTGACACTTTTTTGTGAGTGCAGTACGGTGTTCATCGATTTATAAGACACATCAAAAAAACAAGCGAACGATTCACTATGACGAGGAGCCATTGAAATATTTCTACAGTCCTCAGTTGAAGTTAGTAGCTATTTTTCCTTTACCAAAGATAAATTTTCTATGTAAATATATAATAAATTATGAAGCTATTTATTACGAAAAATGTTCAGTAGTTCCAAACTCAATGGTTCCCAATTTGAATTCGTTACAGACAAACAATATCTCTTTTTGTTATAATAGATACTTAATAATAATAAAATGTGAAGGAAATCGTAAATATTTTGGATATAATGATCATAATTTGGTTATAGACCGCCTCCATGGTTGTAAATAAGGGGGGTAACTAAGAGTCGTTATGTATAAAAGGGCATAGCAACTCTTTAGGAAACGACGCAGCAGATGAACTAGCCAAAAGGGGAGCCGCGGCAATAGTTTACGGTCCGGAACCTCTATTGCCCATACCCCAGGCCCAAATAAAAACATGGCTACGACAAAAAACTGAAGATGCGCATAAAACAGAATGGAAAAACAGCGAAACCTGCAGGCAAACAAAGAGTGCAGTTCCGGAAGCACCCAAAAGATTTGCCCGCAGCATCATTAGACTAAAAAGAAACGAAATCCGGACAATCATAGGTGTCATAACCGGTCATTGTGCTTTAAACAAACACTTATTTACCATAGGTGTCACAGATAGCCCCCTGTGCAGAGGATGCATGGAGGCAGAAGAAAACCCACAGCACGTGCTCATGGAGTGCAGTAGCGTGGCAGATCAACGGGCTCGGTTTCTTCAATCGCCGGCATCTCTTCCGGAGGCCTGTAGCAGCCTGAAAGGGCTGCTGGCCTTCTGGAAGGACCTGGGATGGTTGGAGTGACAAGTAGGATATTCTCACACGCACAATGGCCCAAATAATGAGGCTAAGTGCGGAAACAGCCCCGTAAAACTAAACTAAACTAAACTAAGAGTCGTTATTTCCTACGTAAAATAAATAACTTCATCGAATTGGCATAAACAAATTAATGATTTTGAGTTCCGTACTCAAAGAGTGAAAACGACCCAGTTGGCACAATGGTCACCATGCCGGACTGCCAAACACAGGGTTGCGGGTTCGATTCCCGCCTTAGACAAGTATTTATGCTTAGATATTTGTCTGTGGTCTGATTATTTCTGGTTGTATAGTATATATTTACAAAAGAAAACTATATAAGTAGTATATTCGTAAAACTGCCTTTTGCGAATGAAAATAAGGTACAAACAAAGAAATCAAAAGTCTTTTTTGCGTAAATTGATTTATCAACGCGCTTAAAACTAATTGGTGGATCGCTCAAACATACAACATACAGTTAACTATTATGACGTAGGCATCCGCTAAGAAAGGATTTCGGGAAATTCAACGCCTCCGCGGACGAAGTCACTGGTACAAGCTAGTTTTTAAATCTATATTAATATTATGAAGCTGAAGAGTTTGTTTGTTTGAACGCGCTTATCCCAGGAACCACTGGTTCGAATTGAAAATATCTTCTTGGGTTGGATAGTCCATTTATCGAGGAAGCCTATAGGCTACTTTTCATTTTGATATTCCCACGGGATCGGGACTTACGCGGGTGAAACCGCACAGCTAATAAGAAATAAATTACAATGTCAAAACTAGCTCACATCACATACTTAAGACTAGATATCCCAAAAAAACATCTGTGCTCCGATGTACTACACGATTAATATGCAGAGAAATTACCCCATAATTTCCCAATTTACCCGAAAAACCCTCGTAATAAACTAAATTTATACGGAATTCCGTAAGGCAGAGCGCAGTCTGCAGACTTTTATATCGACCGACCAGTACTTTCAAATTGGATCAGTGAACGCACTGCGCTAAATGCGGCCTTGTGATTGGTCAATTTTGTGCTGCTCTCTTCACTCTAGCGAATCAGCGTCTTATTTGCGACTCTATGCGTTCGCGCGCACTATGCAATCTCATAGGGTTGATTGTGTATACGGGTGTAAATATCTACACTAATATAATTAAAACGAAATATTATTTATTTTCTGTTTGTACAATTAGGCTCCGGAACTACTGGACCGATTTTGTTTAAACTTAGTATGAGGATACACTGATTCATTGGGAAAAACATAGCCTACTTTTTATTCCGATAATCCCACGGGATTAGGAGTTACGCATGTTAAAACGAAAAAATATTTTTTATTTTGGGTTGATAAATAAATATTACCTACCTACTATTTATATATATTATACACCTAGCCCTCAGCTAAGTAACTAGACTTGTATTATGGGTGCTAGACAACGGATAGACTACTTATATTCTTTTCTTTCGTAAATATATACTAATAGAAACAACCAGACCATAGACATTATCTCAGCATAAATACTTGTCTGAGGAGGGAATCGAACCCGCAGCCCTGTGTTTTGCAGTCCAGCATGGTGACCATTATGCCAACTGGGTCGTCAAAATCGTCAAAAGGGTCGTAAAAAAGTTATTTTTATGGTTTCAAAAATCTTTTCCAAAAAGTAGTCTATGGTATTTATCGGGCGATAAAAAGTCTGTAATCTGTATTACACCCTAAGGGAACAGGGAACGTGTCAATATCAAGTTAAATATTCAATCTACGCGATATTACGTGAAAATAAATCGAGGAAACTTTGTTATTACGCCCCATAATGTGGGGGGTTATTTTTTTACCCCTTTTTACGCTTTTTCTTCTCTCCAAGGGGTAGGAAACGTGCGTAATGTAATTTTGATATGTGATGTTAGAGACGGGTTGAATGATTCTTGGATTTTGAAATAATTATCATCCACTGATGGTTTTTAGGGTTCTTTAGCCAAAGGGTAAAAACGGGACCATATTACTAAGACTCCACTGTCTGTCTGTTTGTCACCAGGCTGTATCTCATGAACCGTGATAGCCAGAAAAAACATGTATAATTTCTCAGTTTTTCTAAATTACAATAAAATTGATAATATTTCATATGGAAAAAAGATATAAGCATTTAAAGTCACGTGTTTTTCATTTTTTTTCTGGTGCCATTACACATATAAGAACTTCAAAAACCAGCTGTTTGCATCAAGTAGAGGTCATTAACCTTAAGATTAAACTTATTTTTCAAGTCCTATCGATTTTTTAAAGAAGAACCTTTAACTGAAAAATTTGCTTCTATATATTTGCTTCTATATAGTCTAAGATCCCTTTAAGAACGACCTTCACCGATCTGATTAATGGATGAAAAGTATTTTACATCAAATTAAATAGGTCAAAATATATATTGCAAATCTATCTAAAATAAATATATCTAATCTTAGCCCTACAATAACTGCCTACACGTTAACCTATCACGTCTGTGACCTACAGGTATTCCCCATAGCCATACCCATCGGTAGTACAATTTGTAACGCAATCACAACCATCCGTAGGGGATACTTTAGCTAACGAAGCGTCTTCACTACTCACTGATTATCATTATTATGAAGGTAAATACTCGGGGACTGATGGCAGACTAATGATTTTAAATCAACTGATAACTAAATTATATTGTAAAAAAAAATGGTTGTCTGTAAAGTCGGTTTACGGACGATAATTTTACGTGATAACGTCATATGAAAACATTGATGGTAACCATAGCAACGATAGTACGTTGCTATGGTTACCTTGTCAATATCATGACGTTGCTGTAGTAACTTGTCAATAACATGACGCATGACGTCACACTTTTTTGTGAGTGCAGGTTAAAACATTTTAACGTCAAAATAATATCGCCTCTTAGGAACATGTAGGTTTAGGTACCTCTGTTATATAGACCAAGATCCCGCCTACCGCCAGACCTTCGTGATTTTATAAAAAGCTGAGAATTACTCAGCGCATGCCTCCAACACAGTTTTGAACGATGTGCAATTATGAAGTTTAAACCATAGTGGCTTAAAGAGTTATCAGGAACAAAGCCAAGAATCGAACCTGTTGATTTTGCACAAAAGAAAATCGCCTATAACATAATAATTCATCTCTACTTTGGACCTTAGCAAAAAAATATTTAAAAAACGTGTGGCACTCGGGGACTGCCGCGGTAAAGCTATTGCATCGTGCGAGCTCCGTACAGTCGTACCATATACATACACGTTAAGCGAACGCTCGGCCGAGCTACATGGTAGGCGGAGTGGGGGGTGTTAGGTTTTATTTTCTATATTAATATGATTAATATGCAGAGAAACGTGTCGCGTGTTTGGAACGAGGTCCCTTAATATTTTTCTCTTACGGTTTTTCGTAACGCGTTACATTTTTTGATAAGTAACAAACTATTCGATCGGTGCGATCGGTCGACTATGTAGTCGGGAGTCTGCTGTCGCCCTAAGTCTAACACTGACATTCCTCAGGGAGAGTTTTAGGAAACTGAAGTAAAATCTATTAAGAAGATACATACTAACGGTGTCCCGCGGCTTCACCCACCTAAGTGAAAATATTGACATATAAAGTAGCCAATCCAATCTCCATATCTTCAGCAGTTTTTGCACAATAAACAACTAAAGATAATTGAAATTTTAAAATCACCATGTTTTTTTTTAATTTGCAGAGCTTGTTTCGGCACTGTTGCAAGGGCCATGTTCACGAGACACATACACAAACACTTTTCGCATTTATAAAATTGATTAATTTGGCTAATTAATGATGGGCGGCGGGCGAAAACCTCCCTGTGAAGGTTGCGGGTTCGATTTTCGCCTCGAATCAACATTTACATACGGACTAGGTTTTGCCCACAACTTCGAAGAAAATGGTTCTTATAGGATAAGACCAAGGAATCACGCTATCCCATACAAACTTTGCCCCAATTTTTCACTCCTAAGGGGTAGAATTTCGGAAAATCCATTTTTATCGGATGCCTACGTCATACAAACACACCCTCCAAATTCAGGTCTCTACGATCAGCGGTTTTAGGCTGTGCGTTGATCCGTTAGTCAGTCAGTCAGTCGTTCACGTAGAAATCACAAGTTCGTGCCTCAAAAATTTGACATTTCCAGGTTATGAAAAATGACTACGAAAGTAGAAAAAATATTCCTAATTAATAACCGGTTATGAACATAGAAAAAAATATCATTTTCGTAGCTGTTTATGAACCATGGTTACGAAAAAGACAAGTAAATTCCGTTTTCGTAACTGGTTATCAAAGATCAGTTACGAACGTGGAGTAAAGGCTCACAAAGAACTTGTGATTTCTATGGTCGTTCAGGACAAAGCATTTTATATGTATAGATAATAGTTTTTAATTCGGATATTTATTTTCATGTAAGTATTCCTATCCGTTTGTCTGGTCACCATAACACAAGTCTAGTTACCTAGCTTGTATCTAGATGGCGTTGTCTACAATGTCCTTCTAGTTATACCTATACACAGATACAACTAACATACACCGGCTTTGCCTGTCACATACGATTTCATGCCCAAATTGAATGTGCGATGCACCGAGCAATCAGTATTACGTATATTTCTCTCGCTTCGTTGGACTAACGTAACCTAATTGAGGTGACATACAGACAGATCTAAACATATGTACTTATACATAATATATAGGTATAGGTAC
This sequence comes from Idaea straminata, assembly GCA_951213275.1. NCBI lineage: Eukaryota > Metazoa > Arthropoda > Insecta > Lepidoptera > Geometridae > Idaea > Idaea straminata. The sequence continues at coordinate 7,659,355 of OX577870.1, forward strand.
ATATGTGTGTGTGTGTGTGAATGTTTATTTATCGTACTATAATAATTATAAATGTGAAAGTTCGTGTGTTATTATGTGTGTATGTTTGATTAGTTATTCTCGCAAAAACTACTGGACCGGTTGCGATTAAACTCTGCATGTAAATAGCTAGAGACAAACGGTACGGCAAGCTGCAGACGAGGCTGTATAGGTTAAAAGTTTTTTGCCTGGCCTTTCGGGAGTATAATTAACAAAAAATATTGCCTAAAAAAATAGTAAACATGGTCAAAATATCACAAATATTTTGATAATTAATATTTGCTTTTCTTTTCCAGTCTTTTCTTTTACTAGCAACTGTGATAAAAAACGATACACGTGTGGTTTGATCATTCCATCTCGGCTCTATAAACGCACTCGCGTTCCGCTCATAAACCGCCTCTATGCAATGATCAATTTACCACACTTGTATCGCAATGTACTATTCTAAGGTAACTGAAATTTTTGTTCCTTACTCTTCACACCTGCGATTTGAGCCCACATAAAATCGAAAGCAATCTAAATAATTCACACGACGTAGTTAAGACTCTAAGTCCTTCCCATGAGCCCTTAAGGCCTTCAATATGAGAGCTTCTGAGCTCCAACCTAATTGGACACTGCATTACATTCTAAAGATGATTTACGACGTTAGAACGGTCAAATTACATGGAAGATATCACATATTTATGTAATATTAGGATTAATCTGATCCTGTGGTGTTTTCAATTAGTGTAACTTAAGGTGAAAGGGTACCGGCGCTCTCGCCATACAAACGTAGTCGACTGTTTCCTCCCTGGATAACGAGACTAGCACAAATATTTTTTTGCATAAAATCTATAACTGCCATGACTATGCCCCTATGTTATGGATTTTTTTAAATATTGTATGTCAGACGAGGCTGTATAGGTTAAAAGTCTTTTGCCTACACTTTCGGGGGTATAATTAACAAGTAATAGCAAACATATCTTATCACAAATATTTTGTAAATTTTTAATTATTTTTACAAGTCTTTTCTTTTATTCGCAACTATGATAAAAAACGTCGTACGATATGCGTGTGGAATTAATCGTTGCATCTTGGCTTCTAAACACGCTTGCGTTCCGCTCTCGCGTCTTAAACCGCCTCTATGCAAAGATAAATTTACCACACTTATATCGTAATGCACTATTACACATCGGTTGAAGGGATCCGTTTCAACGAATCTGTCGATCTTAACGCCTTTTCATATTGCTTATTAAAATTGGTAATTACTCGTTCTTTTAATCTGTGTGATCGCTTGCCACGCCCCGCGGGTTCGGCTGTCAACACTTTATTTTAAAACTTTATGCATGAATATAGTCAATGAAATGAGATTACTGATACTCGTACGTATTTTTTAATAAATAAAAATAAAAAATATCCATAAAAATGAATTTTAATCTAACTCGGTTCAGTAGTTTCGAAAATAACATTTTTTTTATTTAAAATATTTATTATAGATCTATAGTCATATTGATAAGAGATGTTTTTGCTTTTGTTTGTTTGTAACGAATAGGCTCAGAAACTACTGGACCTATTTTGATAAAACTTGATATGAGGATACATTGATTCATTGGGAGTAACATAGGCAACTTTTTACGCGGGTGTAACCGCGGGCTGCTACTAGTAAAATATAAAGACGAAAGACAGGTTAAAAATTTTTTTTTTCTCAATTTTCAAAAATCTTTTCTGATACTCCATAGCCAATACTTGTTACCCATTTAAAACCCAAAAGTACACCATAACGTTTACTCCCTGTACCATATCCCAATGTAATGTAAAAAAAACTCACGTGTAGTAACCCAAAAACAACCAATTGTAGCAACAATCACAATAAACCTGAATAACTTCGCGTTAGTGAAACCCCAAATTTAGAAAGCACAAGGAAAAATTCAAGAGGTAACAGCTTTTAAGCTGGATACATAGAAAAGGCGAAAACGCGAATATTCTTAAGGTGAAAGGGTACCGCGGGCGCTCTCCATACAAACGTAGTTGACTGTTTCCTCCCTGGATAATGACACTAGCACAAAATATTTTTGTGCCACAATGCCTGCCATGACTATGCCCCTATATTTTGGTTTTTTTCATTTTCTAATTATCAAAAAAACAAAACATACAACAACATGGCCATGGCAGTTATAAGTTTTATGCAACATAAATATTTGCTCTAGTGTCATTATCCAGGGAGAAAACAGTCGACTACGTTTGTATGGAGAGAGCCCCCGGTACCCTTTCCTCTTAACCTGACCCAAAAACATAACTCGGCAGCAGGTTAGGTTAGAAATGATAACAAAATTATTATTGGAACGAAGTTCCTTATTGCGCGTTGCGAAAGGGGGCTAGACGGAAAAAACGTCTAGCCCCCTTTCGCAGCCCCCTTTGTCTGTCTATCTCTCATTTTCATTCCTAACCTCTTAACGTGGAAACCAAAGACTATAAGGACGAGGGGTCTTTATAGTCTTTGGTTTCCACATTGGCAACCAAGACTCACAACCAGTTGCCAAAGAAAAATTAACATTCTTGCTATTCAACCAAAGCCAAAGACGATGGAAACGGAAACAGAAATCAATAGACAGTCGACCAGCGCTGCAACAAAGTTTCCGTTGCTTAGTATCAGATTCAGTTATTCGGATCGGGTGAAACCGCGAGGCGCAGCCAGTTTTTAATGAATACTAGCTGCGCCCCGCGGTTTCACCCGCGTAAGTCCCGATCCCGTGGGCATATTGGGATAAAAAGTTCTTATGTCCGTCTCCTGGCTCTAAGCTACCTCCCTACCAATTTTCACCCAAATCTGTTCTGCCGTTCTTGAGTTATAAGTGGTGTAACTAACACGACTTTCTTTTATATATATATAGATTTAAAAAGTGATTCCTCAATTTATTTTCAATAATAGCAGCGGTTTCACCCGCGTAATTCCTGATCCCGTGGGAATATCGGGATAAAAAGTAGCCTATAGCCTTCCTCGACAAATGGACTATCCAACACAAAAAAAACAATTTGAACCAGTAGTTCCTGAGATTAGGGCATACCAACAAACAAATATAATTATAGAAATGATGTATAAAAAGATAAAAAATAAAAAAAAATAAAAATCATGTAGGTACTCTCGAAGAACCTCGTCTAAATGCTCAGAAACTACTAGACCGATTATGATGTAACTAAGGGCTACTTTCTAGGCAATGTTACTTTTAAAATCAGGATCGGAAGTTACATAAGTGCAACCGACGGGCAGTGCTAGTATTCTCTAAAGACGCCTTCGCCACGTCCGCGCCACGCCTCGTGCCACGTTGATAAATCTTGCCCTTGAAGGGTGTGCAATTTCTTTGATACCATCAACCCCGGAGCGTCTCTTAAATTATTCAAATAAAATCCCGCACATATCTGTGATTGTAAATTTTCGGTGTACAGATGTGTGTACACTTCGGGACAATGAAGCTGGGATTTCAATATTATTATTGGAACGAAGTTTTTTATAGCGATTGGCGAAGCGGAGGGACCCCCTATTTATTTTAGGCTATTTTAAACGGGAAAGCTGAAAAAGAAATAAAAAAAAATTGTATTCATTATTATTTCAGTCTCGTTATAATGCTTGTAACAGCATCAAAATATCGAGCTTCATAAAATAATAACAAAAAACAAGGTTAAAATCTCATTTTAAATAAATTTAGCAATGGAATAACACACAATAAAACATTTTTACATAATTTTCGGATTTTTTTATTACTTATTTGTGACATGTATATAATAACATTGATTATGTGACTACTATGTAATTTATAAATGTAATACATAAATAAATAAATCCCAAAAAGTACAATGAAATAACGAATCAAATAAACCGCCCCGCGACACTCCCGGCACAAAAGATGCCAGAATGCAAGCGGCATTCCCCGCTGGATGGCGATGGCCAATCTTTGAGCCAGGAATACCCCGGAGCGATGATCCAGCCCCCGCAAAAAAATGTAATTAAATACCCGAAATAATTATAAACACTTTAAGATCCTATATTAAACAAATCTCTTTATTAAATTATTTGTTTGTCCTCAAGTGTAAACAAAAGGGCGTTTTATTTTTGACATCACCTGTTTTCTCCCGTTATAAGCCAATGTGGTGTGGTAACAGGGTTTATTGTTTCAATGCTGTTATTAAACACTGTTGTTGATTACAACAATTATATCGCTTGATTGGTTTGTTGTTAACATCAAAACTTTTAACCGTTTTTTTAAAAAGGTTTTGTAAATTATTACTTTTGTAAACACTGGCAGCGTTAAATGTAGCCTATTTTATATTGAATAAAAATATAAAATCTAGCCAAAAATTGCATAGAAGGATATATTTCTAGTTTAAGTTCCACTCTAATACATCAATGGATTTGATTCTACTTTTAGTTCCAATCTAATCCATCAATAAAAACTAAAATATAATTATTGAAGCCTCGGCGTGGAGAAGGTGGTAAAGAAGAGAGTGGACTGTATATTAAATGTTTAATAGTTCAGCCGACAAAATATATGAACAGGATTAATAGTAAAAAAAAGGTTGTATGAGCGAGACGCAGGGTAGGTCGCTCGTAGTAGGTGAATCAAAGAAGTGCGCGGGCGCAGGCTACGGTGAGGAAGCGGGACGCGGGCGGGGGCCGCGCGCTAGCCACCGTAGTAGGGAGGTACGGAGTACCGGTTTGGTTGGCGAGAATATGCTCGCGTCAACAAGAATAAGATTAAAAAATAAGGATTCCATGCAACCAATGTAAGTATAAGTATTAAAACTATTACATACTATTTACCTATTACTATTTCTTCCCGCTTCGGCTCGTTTCTGGTGCAGAGGTTAGCCATCGCCATTCAGCGTGGCAATGCTTCTAGCATTATGGGAACCTTTACGCCGGGTACGATAAGGGGTGGGTTATTTGACTAACTGCTCACTTCATTTATTTTTATTTATAATGTTGGAGAAAAATCGCAGTCAGCCTCTTTGGTCATAATTCTACAAAATCTAACATTTAAATATTCCTGCAAATCGCCCTTAAGGTGAAAATACCGACGCTTTCTCCATACAAACATAGTCGACTGTTTCCTCCCTGGATAATGACATGGGCATGGTCATGGCAGTTATAAGTTTTATGCAACAAAAATATTTGTGCAAGTGTCATTATCCAGGGAGGTGTGTCAGGGAGGAAACAGTCGACTACGTTTGTATGGAGAGAGCGCCCGGTACCCTTTCCTACTCGTATTAATCACCCAATAATTCTAAAGTTGAGAGTCATACAATATTATAACACTAACAAAAGATTATTAATAACTATTTCAAATGTAAAAGAAGACTAAACTGTAAAGATTAAGCAGAAGAAACAAAGAAGATGATGAGGAAGTTGAATTAGTCAGTAAGGCTGTCTTTCTAGGTATAACTTTAGATGCTAAGCTTCAGTAGGGCCCGCATGTGGAAGCATTGTCCAATAGACTTAGTTCTGTCGCTTACGCCGTTAAGAAAATTCGCGAATACACGGACATTAAGACTGCTCGCCTAGTCTATTTCAGCGACTTCTACAGTGTCATGTATGGCATCCTACTGTGGGGGTGTGCTGCGGATATTGATGCTATTTTTATACTACAAAGGCACACCGCCTAACTTAGTTTTTAAAACTTTTTAAAGTGAACACATGCACTGTACAGTCGGCTGCATAATTGCAGCCCTTGGTAGAGTTAAAAAATGACTATTATTGGAATGTTTGCATTCTAATAATTTTTTTTTGATTAATTGATGAGTTAGAAGACTTTAAACTTCACTTAAAGCAGGTGTCTAGAATCTTGCTCGTGTTGAAAACATTCTTATAACAGTCGTTTTGAAGCTGAAGAAGAGAAGCAATTATGCAGCCGACCGTACGTGATACAAAATATATGAAAAAAAATTGAGTTTTGAGTGATCCGATTAATTTGCATTGAAGTGTAGTAAAATATGTGAGAAGGTGAGACGTATCTATTTTCATTTCATTTCAATTTGATTTTTAAAGGCAAGTCGATCGAGTTATTTCTAATAACTATTTTAAAATTGCTTTTCGAAATGGAAATTTCTATCTCATAGGTATGTGTGAGGTTTTTTCTTTTAGGTTTTGGCCTCAGACGACTAACGCCCGTAAAAAGTACTTAAGTTGCTCTCTGATAAGTGAACGCATGATCGGTCGACCCAGTTGGCCCAATGGTCACCATGCCGGACTGCCAAACACAGGGTTGCGGGTTCGATTCCCGCCTCAGACAAGTATTTATGCTTGGATATTTGTCTGTGGTCTGCTTGTTTCTATGTATTATAGGTATATATTTACTTAAGAATAGTATATTTATGTAGTATATCCGTTGTCTAGCACCCACAACACAAGTCTAGTTACATAGCTTGGGGCTAGATGGCGATGTGTGGAATGTCCTGCAATATTTATTCATTTATCGGTAAATTTTGTGCTGCTCTCTAAGTCTTGTCAAAAAGCGTCTTATTTGCGGCTCTATGCGTTCGCACGCACTATGCAGTCTCATAGGGTTGATTGTGAATACGGGTGTTAGTGTTCTTTAAAATGAAATACTATTTGTTTCAGAAAAATCTTCTTTTCGAGGTTTTCGTTTTAAGTAAAGCACGTTCTGTTTGGACAATCCGAAGTTTCTCAAACTTTACTTGTTTGTTTGTGAACGTTGGCTTAAATTTAGTTTTGGTCTGATTTTGTCGTTCCGGTCTCCGCATTGTGTAAGAATCAAATAAATCACTTAGGTAATGCTTTGGTAGTTATGTAGCCATTTAAAAAAAAATGAAAAGTTTCCTATTAGTTTTTCTTGGCTTCTTATGACACGCTCGCTGCCACTCGCGCGTCATAAGAAGCCAAGATGCAAAGATCAATTCCACACGTATATCGTACGACGTTTTTTCTCACAGTTGCGAATAAAAGAAGACTTGAAAAGAAAACAAAATAATAATTAACAAAATATTTGTGATAAGTCTATGTTTACAATTTTTTAAGGCAATATTTTTTTGTTAATTATGCTCCGGAAAGGCCAGTATAAAGGCTTTTAACCTATACAGCCTCGTCTGACATACAATATTTTTTAGGGTATATTCTATTTGTCTTTGCGTCGGGGGTTAAGAACAAAATGCAATGGTACGGAAAAACAATATATTTAAGTAAAGAAAAAACAAAACATAAACATAACTCAATTTTTAATCGTTTTCTAAGTCATTATCACGTTAAATTTTCGTTCGTAAACCGACTTTAGAGACAACCATTTTTGCTAGCTAAAAAACTCTTTAGTACCTACCATTTTTATACATCAAAACAGTATAACCCAGATAAATTAAGAATGTTTCACCTACCTAACATGTAATTAGCAGTAAGATACTTATTTAACTTATCGGGATAACTTTATAGCACTAGGTTGCTAATGTAAAACGCACGCGTGCATAATATGTTGGATTTCATAATCCATGATTTTAGGCATAAGCCTAAAAGCCGTTGAATAAGATCATGATCATAAGATCCACTTTATGAGCAACTGTGATGAAAATCCTTTTATTAAATAAATGTACACTGCACACATCGCCTTCTAACCCCAAGCTAGGAAACTAGGCTTGTGTTATGGTGACCAGAGCACAGATAGAATACTTATAGTACGAGTTCTTTTCATTTGTAAATACGTGTTTAATATAAATATAGAATGTCCAGACCAGAAACAAATATTTGTAAGTACACAAATACTTCGACGGTGGGAATCGAACCCGCAACCTACACAGTCGAAAAAAAACCGAGCCACGATATTTATTAATAAATAAATATTTGTTTCTTAAGATTTGATAAAGCACAAATTCGTTCAACACAGCTGCGCTAACTTTAACTGCAGATTAAAAAAAACGATAAATAACCAAAAAATATTTTCCTATGACAAAGAAAATTGCCATCCGTTTATTAAACTTAATCCATCAGATATAAGGTTCAAAATACGACAAAATGTTAAACTTTTCTTGAAATAGATGGATAACCCCTATTATAAACATTTAGGGGGAATACAGACGGCAGACTTTAAATCGGTTGATCGTATAAAACCAAACAAATATACGAACGAAGTTCCTTATCGCACGTTGCGAAAGGAGGCTAGACGGAAAAAGTAAGACCAAAAGTTGTAACGACACTTTTTTGTAAGCCGTGCTGCGTGCGCGTGGTGCTCTTTCTATCTCTCTCTCTCTCTCTCTCTCTCTCTCTCTCTCATAGAAAGCACACCAGTTATTTTCGTTTCGTCTTTCTTCGTTCCATCTTTTTATGAACTGTTTATTAGTTAGGCATTTACAAAAGAAAAGTATGTAAGTATTCTTTCTGGTATCCGGTCACCATAACACAAGCCTAGTTGCTTAGCTTGGGGCTACATGGCGCTATGTGCTGTCCTGCAATATTAATTTATTTAGGAGTGGTGTTGGCCTATTGGTAGATACTTCGACTTTCATTATGATGGTCGTAGGTCCGAATCCAGGCCAGTCGTACACCAATGGAATTAATGTGCAACTATTGACAATGCTGTTACTATGCACGAAAACATCTTATGAAGTTATGAAGGAGTTATTTCCTCTGGACATGGTCGACTAAGCCGAGAGGGTAGTACTCCACCTAATATCCTGGCACTACAGCGCCACCAACAGCATGGATAAAGTTCCTGGCGATGTATAAAATATCTAAATTAGATTTAAAATTAAATAAAAGCTTTTAATAAAGCCAATAATATTATTTCTCGTTTATTTTTTTATTTTGTTTGATTGGTCGGCGAGCTATCGTCATACTATTTTGTCTGTAGTCTCAGTTGCCATAAAGGGGGATGTTTAAAAATAATTTCCATTATAAATATGAATAATAGGGGTTATTATTGTGTGTTACAAGTAATGCAGCTCATATGTTAAAAGGGGGGTTGAATCAAATATTACGATTGGACCAGCGTTCTCCGACAGTCGTTTCGCCTTGCCGATAGGACGATTCATTTGCGCGTTTCGCCTGTGTAATCGTATGTGGCTGTTCGACGACAGGACTTGTCAACTATGGACTATTCAGCGATAGATCGTTTCGTGTACGATTTTCTTAACTACGTAATGAGAAGTCTAAATTAAGATTTCAATTTTCGTTCTAAATGCAAAGGCCTTATTTATTGTTGAACTAGCTTTTGCCCGCGACTTCGTCCACGTAGAAGTCAAAAATGGACCAAGGAATCACGTTGTCCTATACAAATTTTGCCCCCCTTTTTGACCCCCTAAGGGGTAGAATTTCAGAAAATCCTTTCTTATCGGATGCGAACGTCACACAAGGACCACCCTCCAAGTTTCAGGTCGATCAGCGGTTTAGGCTGTGCGTGGATTTTATAAGTATAAAGGAAGATATTATTTTATTAACAAAATTTGTTTTACCTATTTACTGTAGCGCCATCTACCGAGTATTTTAGCAAGTGAAATTGAAAATAAATAAAGTATATAGTCTGAATTCACCCTAAAATCACAAGTTTAATCAACCTAATTTCTCATTAAAATAACTGTTTACTTCATTGCTCAGTTTACTATCTTTGTGTTCAAATGATAAAGATAGTTCAAAAATTCAGTAAAGGAAAGCTCTATGAAAGTTCGGACTTCCTTGAAAACACTTTTAAGTTCTCGTAACTTTTACCACTTTGAGAAAATATTACTTGCTAAAAATACTCTTGAGAAAATTTAATTTTAAGTATTTTACCATAATATACCTATCTCGCTTCAGCCCCCTTAGACAGGATTGCTTTCTATTAGCGATATCACCAATCGACCAATTTAATTGTATGGAATTGAAATAAATCATTGTATGAAATTGACATGAAATGAAACTTGTCTAACGTTTTTTTCTCCAACGCAAGACCACTTGACTTGTCACTTTCATACAAAAACATATAAAAAATCTGTCGATTACAATTATAATTTCAAAAGTCTTTATTAAATACTAGCAGCGCTCCGCAGTTTTACCCGCGTAACTCCCGATCCCATGGGAATATCAGGATAAAAAGTAGCCTATAGCCTTCCTCGATAAATGGACTATCCAACACAAAAGAATTTTTCAATTCGAACCCGTAGTCCCTGAGATTAGCGCGTTCAAACAACTTATAAAAAAGGGAGGCAAAGTTTGTATGGGACAACGTGATACCTTGGTCCAATATACTTCAAATTTTCAAATTCTACGCGGACGAAGTCGCGGGCAAAAGCTAGTCTCACATATTTCTAATCAATCCGACAGGGACCGACGATTTAAACCTAGTAGTATTTAATTTTAACATCGCATGTTTTAAATTATATCGATTCGTAAGTAGTAGGTAAACTTCAATTTTTTTTATAGATATTTGAAAGGTTACGACCACAATTTACGTAAACTTATTTTACAACTGAAACCGATTTATCTGTCCATATAAATAACATCTGAAAACGTGGGATTTTCTCTAAACTTTTTTTATTACCACTGACAGAATGACGTTCACATTAATCTGAGAAATGTGGATAAGGCATTTACAACTAGAAAATAATCAAGTACGCTGGGACGCAGTCACAGTTTTCATAAGAGGAAAGGGTACCGAGGGCTCTTTCCATACAATCGTAGTCAACTGTTTCCTCCCTGGATAATGACACTAGAGAAAATATTTTTGTTGCATAAAACTTATAACTGCCATGACCATACCCCTATGTTTTGTTCTTTTGGGACGAAGTTCCTTATGGCGCGTTGCGAGAGGGGGCTAGACGGAAAAAAATAAGCCCAAAAGTTGTAACGACACTTTTTGATTTTATTACGATTCCTTCACTAATTAATCGAAAGAAACTACGTTCCAACCCGGGTGTCCCTTGCCACCTCTCAAGTTTTTTGTATATTAGTGCCCATTTGCCCAATACCCATTGGTCCTTTAGTATATTAAGTAAATTACTAATTAAATTAATTTTTACCAGTCAAAATTAATTTAAATTTAAATTAACCCCTATGAGTCAAAATTAATTTAATTTACCTACTACCTCCTCGTTCCCTGGAATAAAAATTGTAGATTTGGTCCCTTTATAGGTGCCTATTGGTCCCCCCTAGGAGACCAGTAAGTTAAGTCAAGAAAATGTCACATTTTTTTTCAATTGCTTTTCGTGTACACATGTTCACTTGTATTTAATGAAATGAAACACAAGGACCTGGAAGAGATCGCCTAAAGACTATAAGGCCGCCTATTGTGCAACATTAGATTTACATTTCTGTTTTCACCTTAAGTTCTACAGTATTTTTTTAAACAACGCCATTTTTGTAGCAAAAAAAACTTATCCATAGTCAATAAAGTTGTACCTCCGTGACAATAGCACCCTTTTTAATATCCCTCCGTGACAAGTGGAGGAGAGAGGTGCCCTTCAGGGGGCCCCCGCCCGTGTCGTTTAGACAACCATATTGTGTCCTACATCAGTTCATTTACCGTTGAAATGGATAAGGTAGAACTGCTTTTTGAATTGAACTAAAATATCTAATCGAAAACATTTAAAGAATGATTATTGAAAACCTCCTCCTTTTTTGAAATCGATAAAAAAATTCAACCCACTATGTGCGAAGTCATAATAAAACGTAGTCGTAAATAAAAACCTAGTTGAATTAAATTTGCAGCAACATCTCCATTTCTCTAAAATTAGATTCAGTTCATACAAAAAGACAGAAAACTAAAATCGAGTTTCAAAAAAAAAAACTAAACCAAAATCGGATCATCCGTTCGGGAGCTACGATGCCACAGACACACACACACAGACCCGTGAAACTTATAACACCCCGTCGTTTTTGCGCCAGGGGTTAATAATGTCAAAAAAAAATAGTAGTTACAGTAAATGTCTATTCTAAATTGTGGAGAAAGCAAACAAAAATTATTATTCTTTGGAGGATAGATAGATAGATAGATAAACATTTTATTGCACCATAAAAACAAAACGCAAAATGATTACATATAACAAAATTAAAATTTATTCTAATTTAAGCATATGTGGTCTATATGCTAAAAGAAATAGTAGGGATACCTACCCCTATCTTTTACAAAATCGAGATTTTTTTAAAAACAATTCTACCTTTTCGCTATGTCTCTGGTTGTCGAAATAACCAAATCGAGTGGTAGGGTGGGCCCTTACATCTAGATTGTTCATTTGAAAGGCCCCCAGACATACTGTATTAAATACTTATGTTATATCCAAAGGGTTTCTATCGAGGGTTCCTTCACTGAAGGGAAAAATGCTAAAATTGTGGTGATAAGTTGAAACGTTGCACTTGACATTGAAGGTCCGCCTCAGACAAGTATTTATACTTAGATATTTGTCTGTGGTCTGGTTGTTTCTATGTATTAGTATATCCGTTGTATAGCACCCATAACACAAGTCTAGTTACTTAGCTTGGGGCTAGATGGCGACGTGTGAAATGTCCTGCAATATTTATATATTTATTTATTTATTTTATATGTATAAAACTCTTATGTCGCGGTTAGTTGCCGAACTCCACCATGTATGAATTTTGTATATTCGTTCTGAAAATCGAACAACATCTATTTTTTTATCCTTTTTTTTCTATGGCTAAACAACGATTGCCGGGACAGATAGTAAAATATAAAAAAACAAGCATAAGAGGAAAGGGTACCGGCGCTCTTTCCATACAAACGTAGTCGACTGTTTCCTCCCTGGATAATAACACTAGAGCTAATATTTTTGTTGCATAAAAGTTGTAACTGCCATGAACATGCCCCTTTGCCCATAAGTTTGACGTATCTGTGTGTATGTGTGTGTGTGTGTGTGCCTGTCTGTGAACCCGAAAACCATGGCATAAAACAAAAAAAACTAAATAAAATCGGTTCATCCGTTCGAGAGTTACGATGCCACAGACAGACACACACACAGACACGTCAAACTTATTGGCAAAGGACATGTTCATCGCAGTTATAACTTATAAAAGTATTTTTGTTGCATAAGCAACACAAATATTTGCTCTAGTGTCATTATCCAGGGTGTGTGTCTGTCTGTGGCATCGTAGCTCTCGAACGGATAAACCGATTTTGATTTAGTTTTTTTTTATGCGATGGTTTTAGGGTTCCGTACCTCAAAAGGTAAAAAGGAACCTTTATAAGATCACTTTCTTGTCCGTCTGTCTGTCCGTGTGTCAACACCGATTTTCTCAGAATTGGGTGGACCTACCAAGTTAAATTATTTCAGAACGAAATTCTTACATCTAATACATAGGCTGCACTAAAAGTATCGGGAATGGAATATTTCCACTGTTCCTGTCATATTTAAATCTTTTTAATTGAAAACTCCTTGGTTTTAAGAATCGAATACCATTTATTTATTTAAAAAAAGAATCTCGGTCTTGTCACAAGGTTTTGTCAAACTTGTTAAGTCGTTGAGAAAATGGAATTGACGCGAGAAAATTCAAGAGCGATGATTTATTATGACTTTCGAAGTGGTTTATCACAAAAACAGTGTGTTGACCGGATGATTTCTGCATTTGGCGATGAAGCCCCATCCAAAACCACAATTTATCGCTGGTTTGCTGAATTTCAACGTGGACGTGTCAAGTTCAGTGATGATCCCCGTCAAGGTCGTCCAAAAACTGCACTCACAAAAGAAAACGTTGATGCTGTGTGTAAGCTGATTGAGGAAGATCGACATGTAACATACCGGGAAATTCAGGCAACTTTAGATATTGGCATGAGTCAAATACAAATAATCTTGCATGAACAATTAGGTGTAAAAAAGTTGTTTTCCCGATGGATACCGCATTCGCTCTGTGAAGAGCAAAAAGTGGCTCGCGTTACTTGGTGCGTCAGAACTCTCGAAAGATTCCACGCAGGATCCTCAAATGCTGTATACAACATCGTATCAGGTGACGAATCCTGGATATACGCGTACGAACCCGAAACAAAAAACCAGTCACGAGTTTGGGTGTTCGAAAATAAGTTAAAGCCAACAAAAATTGTTCGTTCACGGAGTGTTGCAAAAAAAATGGTGGCCACGTTTGTCTCCAAAACCGGCCATGTTGTGACTATTCCTCTTGAGGGACAAATAACGGTTAATGCAGAATGGTATGCTAGCATTGTTTGCCACAGGTCGTTTCTGAACTCCGTAAAGAGAACTGCAGCCGCCGCATCATCCTCCATCACGACAATGCGAGTTCTCACACCGCGAACAGAACAAAAGAGTTTTTAGAGCAAGAAAACATAGAATTATTAGACCATCCGCCGTACAGCCCCGACCTAAGCCCTAATGATTTCTATACTTTCCCTAAAATAAAGAATAAATTGCGTGGTCAGAGATTTTCATCACCTGAAGAGCTTCTTCAGGTGATGAAAATCTCTGACCACGGACCACGGTGGACGCCTACAAAACGGCCATTTAGGAGACCCCAACTTCCGAATGGAATGGTTGCTTTAATGATTGGTTCCATCGTATGGAAAAATGTGTCAAATTTCGCGGAGAATACTTCGAAACGCAATAAATACATTTTTAAATAGTAATGTTGTGTCACTTCCTTGATTCCCGAAATTTTCAGTGCCGTAGTGTAACAATCAGGTATCGGCTGAGTAGATTTCTATAAATAAAGAGGTATCGGTAGGTATTTGAGTGGGTATTTCCTTTCACACGACGATTCATTGGTTCGTGAACTTATCGGAGTGTATGAAGCGAACCGATTTCTTGTCTCTCAATAGATGGTTCTTAGATATTTCAGTGTACTTCGTGTTACGCTCGTGTACCTCTTAAATGCCTATAGTCACTACAGAAAAAAAAACAAATGGTTGCCTGTAAAGTCGGTTTACGGACGATAATTTTACGTGATAACGTCATAAGAAAACGATAAAAATTGAGGTTTTTGTTATTCCTTCCCATATTTTTTTCCTTTGTTTTTTTATATATATTTTTTCATTTACATAAGTCTTCTATTTGTCACTAGTCACCATAACACAAGCCCAGAAGCGATATTATTATTAAATACTCTGTTTCCTAACAACGGACGCGTCATCGTCATGTTACCATGACGCATGATGTCACTCAATATTACCATGACGCATGCCGTCACACAATATTACCGTGACACTTTTTTCTGAATGCCGGTGTTCCATCAATTTATTAGACGTTACTAGGTCAAAAATTTAAAGTTTGTAAATCCCAGATACCTGCACTAAGCGCTTTTATCAATGCTTGCTTAGTAATGCAATAGTGGGCTAGTCAATTTGTTTAAGTCACAGTCAAATTATAAACCTACTCGTTATTTTATAATTTTCCAATTTATTTTTAGCCTGATCACCTCTTTCCACTGTTCCTTGCCTAGTGCCAATTGGGTCCAGTGCCTACGATGCGAGTCCAACTCGTCCCACCATTCTCCTTTTGGGCCTGTCCTTTCGCCTGCTGTTTGGCCCAGATCGTGGTGGTTTTTGCCCACATCTGGTCCGACAAACGGCAGACATGGCCAGTCCAGTTCCATTTAAGTTTGGCAGTCATGTAGCCAACTTGTTTAATTTTAATATTTCAATAGTATTAATTTAGTTTGTGGATGACCCTCTTAAATTTTCCTCTTCAAAAAATATCAACGTACCTACAACAATATCATTAGAAAGAAAAATCCGTGCGTTCGTTGACCATGTAAGAGCATTACGATTCAGAGGTCACGCAGAAAAACGTAGGAATACTTATATCACATCTCAATGAATTATTCATTATATCTGAAGATGGTCTATGACGGGAAACTGTTTCAGGGCTGTCACGAAAGAGAAAGTGAGACTAAAAGTTGCTTCTTAGGTTTGGTTGACTTACACAACAAACTAGGTCCACCCGTTCCTAAGAAAATTGGTGACACACGGACAGACGGATAAGAGAGTGATCTTATAAGGGTTCCTTTATTTATCTTTTGAGGTAAGAAACCCTAAAAATGCACAACAAAGCCGCCCTTAAAGCGGCATGCAAGTTTAGTTTAATTCTAGCTAAAGGCATTTATCGCGTTTTCTAAATTATATTTCAATAACCACTGATATTATTTAATCAGTTTGACACTTTGAGAGTTGGTTAATCAGATTTAGGATCTTAAACTAATTTATTTTTTGTTATGTTGCTAAACGCTATCCTGCTAAATTAAATGTTATCTGACCAAAAGCTTGCAACAGCGATAGCAGCATCATTGGCCTTGTAAAGTTCACTAATCAAAGCCTATTCCTTACAAATTATCATTTCGATTTTGTGCCTAATCCAAGCGCTTTGATTCGCGTGCGATTCTAAGATGTAGCACGCGCCCCTATAAGATACTAATTCACTAGTGACTTGAAAACACCCAAATTGTATTTTGTCAGGAAAGACAGATGCAAGCAACTGATTCCATTCCCGTGCGGTACAAATAAGGAATGACGAAGAAAAACGCTTAGGATTTATAGGATATCAATAAAAATCTGTACTGCCTAATTTTTCAATATCTAAAATTAGACTTTTATTTATCTGTGACAACCCTTAACATCCGATGACGGCAAAAAGAATAATAAGTGTAACTTTCCAAAAAAAGGATCAAAGGCGATTTGTTACTTTTGGTGCGCGGCTTACAATGTTAATTCTTGGAATTTGATTTGAAAAGAAAATGTCAATAATTCCTTTTGTTCCAAAAATATCAAGTTTATCTTTTTATAAAAAGTCAAGCAGAAATATTGATATGGTCTATTTTTAACCCCCGACGCAAAAACGACGGGGTGTTATTAGTTTGACGTGTTTCTGTGTGTGTGTGTTTTCTGTGGCATCGTAGCTCCCGAACGGATGAACCGATTTTGATTTAGTTTTTAGAGAGATTGTTTCAGATCAGAACATTTTTCATTTGAATTTTCTTACACAAACGTCAAGCTAGAATGAGCGATTTTTACTAGTAAGTACAAAATATTGTGAAACTCAACAAATGGGACCGAATTTATTTGTTTTTTGTAGTCTTTTTATTTTATTTTACCTCTTTTTTAAATTGTTTTTATTAAATAATTACGTCAAAATTAAAAATTAAATCTATTGTTTAATATTCAAAAATATAAATAATTAACCATTACACCTGTCAATTCACTTCATTTGATTTCAAATCTGAACAAACATTATCACCAGCCATGTGCAATAATGTGCAAAAGTCAAATAAACATGTGCAGTTGGTTAATGAAATCCTGTAATTGGCTCTCTGCCTATTTTTAATTGTTTCTAGCGTTGTAAGATGTTGATTTTCAAATAAAATAAAATTTGCAGAAAGTCTACTACTATCACACCTGTCTGATGGCAGGTAACGATGCGGTCTAAGATGTAGCACGCTTTCCTAGAAGATACCTATTCACTCGCGACTTGAAGACACACAAATTGCAGGCAACTGATTCTATCTGATTTTATTATTGGAGTGGGCCAATAAAATAAATAAAACCTACGTAAATATTATTTATATTTAAAACTCACCTGAATATTAAAAAGTACCCGAAGGCATAACACTCATTAATTTAAATGATTACCTACATTAATATACAAATAATAAATTTTAAGTAAACAAATCTATATTCATTAATTCGACTATAGGGGTATTATTCTCAAATAATAGATAAAAAGACGTATAGACATAAGTCGAAGGAAGATTAAAAAGTGTTATCCTTTTGGCGTCAAATTGACTTTCTTGGTCATTGCAAAAATTAAATAACGGATGTGACGTTATAATTTGTAATGGATGTTGTTAATTCAACCTTTGTGTTATGTTCTTTTTACACAAAATAGACTCGCCAAATGGGTAGCTATTGCATTTTAAGAGAGGTGAAAACGAGCTGTGTCCCTGATATATTATCATCCCCAATTTTTAAATTCCTTGTGTAAAGAAGTTCCATTATGCCTCAATAGATATTTTTGGTTAGTAATAACTAGTAAAAATGCGATGTTGTTTCAAACACCATTTTCACGAGACTGGAGTGTATGGGTATATCTTGATAGTTCTTGACATCATCGAAAAATCGAGCTTCACAAAATAAAAACAAAAATCATTATGCCCGTTTAAAAAAGTTACCATAGTAGTTGACAGTACAAATACAAAGAAATTTACTTTAATATAGGTATTTAAGTATGACACTAAACATGAATGTATCCTTATACCACGTTTATTATATTAAAAAGCAGACCAAAGTGTTGCTGGAATTTTGTAGAGTACGAGGATAGGAGTTGTTACATTGAAATAATTTCGTTTTATCTATCGTCTTTAGAATAAGTCCCCGAAATGAGGATATCTTTTATTATTTTTCACAAAACGGTCTCATTTACCGGAAACTTAATTAATGAGAAGGACGATAATTCGAAAACAATTATTATTAATTATTTAAATGATCTTATTTTGAAAGATTTTTTCGTCTTTCTTCTCTTTGGAGAAAATCTATTAAGGTTTGTCGACGTCACTGATGTAATGTATAGGCTGCGTTTCATGGTTTCACATGCTTATCTGATCCTAATATTATAAACTAGCTACGCCCCGCGGTTTCACCCGCGTAAGTCTCGATCCCGTCGAAATATCAAAATAACTCGCGTCTCGTGTTTGTTTTATATTGCTGCGTGCTGTGTGATGTCATTATTGACATGACGTCACCGGAACGTGACAATGACGACACAAATCGGGAACGTGACAATGAAGTCAACTTTTTTGTGAATGCTGGTGTTCCATTAATTTATTAGACGTTATCACTTTAAAAAAGACTCATCGAGAAAGCTTAACAGGAGTCTGAAAATTCGCATTGAGGTTCCTTTGAGGACGTAGGCCCGCACTAAGAAATGATTTTAGAAAATTCAACCTCTAAAGAGGTAAAAAGAGCTGATAAAGTTTGTTAGAAATCTATCAACATGCCAAATGAGCATCCAAACACCTCCTCTTATTCAATTCGGATAGAATGCTTTTTATTTTAAGAAAACTCAAGGTTTCAGTCCGCAAGTTCCATGTTTTATTAAGTTATTAAGTTTTAAAGTTTGAACGAGTTAACTCCGTCTGGTATTTCCCAAATGGATTTTAGCTTTTCGTATTGTTTTGTTAAAAGATCCAGTAATAGGTTTCGAAGGAGAATAACAACTTTTGAATAGTTGAATCTTTATTTGCATAGTGATGTGTACAAGTAGATACTAAAAAACGTATGGCACTCGGGGACTGCCGCGGTAAAGCTATTGCATCGTGCGAACTTCGTACAGTCGTACCATATACATACACGTTAAGCGAACGCTCGGCCGAACTACATGGTAGGCGGAGTGGGGGATGTTAGGTTGTATTTTCGTTACAGAATTTCTTGATTCGGTCGCCGCGCTCAAAGCTCGCGATAAAAGATATGCAATAGCTTAAAAACCTTCCAACGTTTTTGCATGAAAATAAATAAAAAATATTATAAGGAATTCCACACAGCGCCATCTAGCCCCAAGCTAAGCAACTGTGCTTGTGTTGTGGTGGCAAGACAACGGACAGAATACACTTTTATTTTATAAATTATACTTAATATTTAAACACTTGTTTGAGGTGGGAATCGAACCCGTAACCTTCTGTGTCGCAGGCTGGTGGTTCCATTGCATACATCCGTTACCAGTTATGACGCATTTATGACGTAACATTCGTTAGATTTGGTTTTTGTTCTGTGGCGCATACTGGTAGTTCCATTCCTTAAATCTGTTACCCGTTATGACGCATTTATGACGT
Source organism: Idaea straminata (assembly GCA_951213275.1). NCBI lineage: Eukaryota > Metazoa > Arthropoda > Insecta > Lepidoptera > Geometridae > Idaea > Idaea straminata. The sequence continues at coordinate 7,679,096 of OX577870.1, forward strand.
TACATCCGTTAGATTTGGTTTTTGCACGTTCCCCGCCTCTTTTCTAACGAATTCTAAAGCCGTTATACGTCAAAAAAATCAAACCCAACAAAACAAGACCAAAACATCGTCAAAACACATAACCCTCTTTTTACTGAACAGAGTAAAAGCGCCATTGTTATAGTTTAGCAACTATTTTCACAGAGAAATACTTATTCTACTAATATCATAAACGTGAAGTTTGTGTGTTAGTTTATTACTCCTTCACGCGAAATCTATTAAACCGATTGCGATGAAACTGGGTATTAGAAAAACAGCTGTTTTTGGGTGTTTGAAGTAGTGGTCCAAACTAAATAAATAAAACTGCAAGGTCAATGACCTTTAACTCCAAAAACCAGCTGATTTTCGGGTACTGAAACATAATCTCCAAATTTGCCAATTTTTAAAAATCGTAGAACAAAAGTTGTTCATCCAGACGTATAGAACAATGGCCTATCGTATTCAAACGCTGCGTTGAAAAACATGGACATTTTATCCCGGAAAATGAATTAAAATATAAGTACCAAGGTCATTTAGTAGTTTTTAAAATTAACTTTCAAACAAAAAACCTAATTCGAAATCGATTCATCCGTTCGGGAGCTACGATGCCACAGACACACACACACACACAGACACGTCAAACTTATAACATCTCGTCGTTTTTGCGTCGGGGGTTAAAAACTAAGACTAACTATATATTCCTACATCAAAATCTATGCAAGTGAAACTGCAAAACACAATTAGTGCAGAACATAACATAGATGGGTTCAGTTTCAGAGTTTAAGAAACTTTATTTGATTTATCATCGCGACATACTTAGCTTTTTGGAATGCTTTTGAAAGGGGTAGTGGCATATTAGTATGGAGAGTGGCGTAGTTTTTTTTTGGTATGGCAATGTACAGGGTTATTGCTAACTAAATAAGCAAGCATTTGAGAGCCACTTCTGTGCACCTAAACAAACTTTTGTTCTACGAATTTTGGAAATTCCAGCATTTTTTTGAAAATTTTCAATATTTTTAAATTCGAAAATCAACATAGTAATATAAAATAGTATTATCATACTATTTTATTAAAACATTTTTTTGACGATTTTATTTGCCTTCAAATGTCCGTCGATCTTGTAGTCTTCAATTTATTAGAGATCTTTAACTATAAAATTTTAGATTACTACAAAAATTACCCAAGGTTAAATAGATTTAACTAAGTAAGAAAATAATGAAGTTAAAACTAATTTAAAAATAGCACTAAACATGAAACTTAAACTTTGAACTAATCCACAGTGAAGCCAACCTTTAAAATGCAGGCTCTTAAAGAAAGCAATTTGAAACAAAACAGCAGCCTTAATTGTATGTACAATTGCTTCACTATGTTACACACACGGGTTTGCTCTCCAATTTACTGGTATTAGTTTTGTACAGGGACGGAGTCAGAGGGCTAGTTGAAACGATGTAAAAAACTGTTTATTCTTGTTTTTCTTTCAGTAAGTAGATAGGAGCCTTCAGAACATTTATTTTGTTTTCAGTATTTTTATTTTTGAAAGGGAACCGAGCAAATGGTCTTTACTTGATCATAACGATAGCAAAACAAGACAATCTTTCATTATAATGACTATTCAAAAGTCGATTATCTGCAATTAATGTGGATACACAGTTAGAAAGGTACCTATGGTACCTATATACCCTAAGGTCGGTCACTCCATTTTCCCTTTTTCAACTTTTTTTACCCACACATGAACAATCCCGACAATTATTTCCATATCGAAGCACGCTTCAAATCAACACAAAATAAAATACGGTCAATACGTACGAACTAATTCGTATCCGTCCATATTTTTTATTTTCGAAATTAAAACGCCCCACAGTAACACCCCTGAGTACATCCCAGATACATTATTAAGAAACTAATTTCGTAGCTATTCTATTATGCGCCATAACACTTATGAAATACGATTGTTTTTCCCTAAACCTATTTCTAACAAACATTACATTGTATTTGGTTGTTTAATACCTCATTTGTGAAATTTCTCTTTCATTTTTGACGTTAAATTGACATAATTTGACATTTAAAATGATGGGAGAGAATGTCTGTTATTGTCGTTCAATCACGTGAAAACTACTTAACCGATTTGAATAAAATTTGTATGGACATAGAAAAACCCTAGAATAGCACATAGGTTAGGTTTTATTCTGATATTCCCACGGGATCGACACTTACGCGCGTGAAACCGAATGTCGTAGAGACCCAATGTACCAGGATATTATGAATCATTTCCTAGTGTTGGATTAACTCTTTAATAAAAATCTCTTCAGTAAGTACCGACGTATTTGAGTACTGAATACAAATAGCAAAAACCTTAAAAACACTACATAATGTATAACCTCTTTGGTCCCAACCTTGTAAGAGGATCAGGTAGTATGGAATCTCTCATTCACTCTCGTTATTAGGAAGAATTTGATATATTATTCGTAATGAAAAGCACAGTGTCTACCTCGGGTAAAAGACTCATTTGACAGTCCCGAGAATAAATTAGTTACTTTCACCCCTAGGGTAACTATGTACTATTGTTAAGCCATTTTTTATAATATGCTATGAATTTATTTACATTTTAAAATTAGTTCTGTGAAAACAGATCTTCATCATTAGTTTTATCAGATTGCATAACTGCATTTTTTTATTAATTTATTTAAATATTTAATTATTCATTTTTTTTGTCAATTATCCTCCTTACATTATAAATGTGAAAATTTGTGTGTTAGTATAGTGTATTTGTGTGCACGTTTGTTACTCCTTTACGCAAAAACTACTGGACCGATTGCGATTCAACTCGGTAAGGAGATAGCTTGTGTTTTATACAAACAACGAGCGTCCATCCGCGCCTTGCCCGTTATTTTTCCGCGTTTTTCCGAATTTCGGAAAACCGTTTATTTGTCGATACCTACACTTCACTAAGAACACACCCTAGGAATTTTATATCTCTAAAGCCAGCAGTTTCAGCTGTGCTTTGATATAAATAAATAATAAATAAGTTCTTATTTCAGTAACTAAGAGGTATATATTTTACATAATTAGGTTGGAGACTTTCTTTTAAGCGAATAACGCTTGTGTCAGAAAATATATATATATATATACTAGCTGTGCCCCGCGGTTTCACCTGCGTAAGTCCCGATCCCGTGGGAATATCGAAAAAAATATCCTATGTCCGTCTTCTGATTGTAAGCTACCTCCCCACCAATTTTCAGCCAAATCGGTTTAGCCGTTCCCGAGTTATAAATGGTGTAACTAACACGACTTTCTTTTATATATATAGATAAGATATATATTTCTATATCAGAGTTTATATTCATAGATTTTAAGGCCTTTTTATCCTGAAACGCGCTAACGAAATAACTTTCGACAGCCAATGTCAAACCTGCGTCTGTTAACAGCGTTTTTCTATCACACGTCAAGTCTCCCAAAGTTTTTCCCTAAAACTATTTTCCATTTCCCTAAAACTTTTTTCCGACATAGTATTGGGAAAATGTGTTTTCCATTTACAATGTAGCTTCCGAAGTCGGTCGTTCGGTATGATCGTGTGACAAATATGGGTCAGCGCAGTTACATTGGATGTCAAACACATACGAACTTCGCTAATGTAAGGTTGAAGATACACAGGGCAATAGCAATGAGGAAAAAACCGAAAAATGCGCCATCCTACTAATATTATAAATTTTAAAGTTTGTGTGTTTGTTACTCCTTCACGCAAAAACGACTAAACCGATTGCAATGAAAGTGGGTATGTAAATAGATAGAGACCTGGAATAACACATAGACTTTTTATCCCGATATTCCCACGGGATCGGGACTTACGCGGGTGAAACCGCGGGGCGCAGCTAGTATTCTCATATTTTGAAAACATCTGTCAAGACCGATTCACCATTCTATTATCCAGTCTTTTTGTGCTGGCAATGGCTGGCAAACGTTAAAAATATATGTGCAACACTGTCAAAAGCCGTAAATTTCTAAACCCTTTTTGGAAGTTTGCTCGCAGTTTTTGAAGGTATTTAACGACGAGTTTTTAAACTCTTTAAGCGATATTGTATTTTTAATCCATTTTCATTTAATTAAAGATATATCTACTGGCCGTTTTAAATGCTAAAAGTCAATTTGATTTTATTCAATGAAATAATTAATTTTAATGGTTGATTTTTCATGGCCAACTTGACTTATTTAATGAAATAATCATAAATGTAGCTATTTTGGTGTCCTTGAATTGACTTTATTTTTTTTTCTTTACCACAATCGTAATCAGCTTATTAAATTAGTGATCATTGTGATATTTCAAAGACAACTCAATTTTTATTTTCAGGAAAACTATTTTTTTAAGTTTATTGCGACTCTATTCTAAGCAAGTATGACATAACATAAAACTATTTTAATGCAATTAAATGCAAACGAGATTGGCTAAATAACTCTTGTACCCAATACATCCCAATCCTAAAGCAAAAATCGTAATGCAACCAACCTTTTTTTCCGTTCTTTGCACACAGCGTGTCTTTTCAGGATACGCCGTGAGCGTTTTCAGGTTTTTCAAAGGAATTCACATAGGTACGTAATAGTGGAAATGGCAAAGAGCTTTATTCGGGAACTAATTAACTAGACGCTCCAATAAATTTATAGGATCAGACCTGACAACTTTTTTCAGGGCTATATTGGTTGAAATTGCGGGGCACTCTAGAAATTTATCTCAAAATATATTATTTTTCCCACAAACGATACGAAACAAATTCAGTCACATAATTTCCACCCATGTCTCTCTTATAATAGTCGAAAGAAATAAGAAAAATGTCCCATTTTAAAAATTGGATATTAAAATGAACGACAATTTTGCGAGACCGCTTTGTTTTTTTTGTGGTTTTATTTGCATCGTTCGAATGTATCTTTCGTTTTTATGAAATAGTGAATAAATTGTGGAAAGTAAAAGATGTGTTTGTTTATCTTTTATTTTGTTTGATGGTACTTTCTAAGTAGTAGCTAAACCAATTTTATTATATTAGTATCCATTTTTTTTTCTTAACTTTCCACGCAATATTTTACGAACCATTAGCAGCAAAATCTACTTTAGCTCAAGAAAGTACGTGTTTAAATTGATCGTGATCCAATTTATTTGGGGTCGTCGTCATACGTCTTCTTCCATTTTCCTCTATTAATCGTCATCTAATCGTTCACACTCATCTCTCTCATATCTTGTCCCACACACGCAGTCTATCCATCTTTCCTTAGGTCGTCTTCTTCCTCACCATCCCACTTTTCCGAAAAAGTATGAAAAAAAAACATTCGTCATCTCATCGTTCACATCCATCTCTCTCATATCTTACCTCACACACACAGTCCATCAATCTTTCCTTAGATCGTCTTCTTCCTCACCATCCCACTATTACGAAAAAGTATGCAAAAAAAACATTCGTCATCTCATCGTTCACATCCATCTCTCTCATATCTTGTCTCACACACGCAGTCCATCAATCTTTCCTTAGATAGTCTTCTTCCTCACCATCCCACTTTTCCGAAAAAGTATACAAAAAAAACATTCCCTTAAATTCTTCCATCATCCTTAGGAATGTAGCGACTAATAAAGTCTACTTAAGTAAGCATGACACATTTATTCAGATCCGAAAAATTTCCACCTCATAATTTACCCTCGCCTAATACCTCATCAGCTCCAAGGTATTAGCATACAGAACATTGATCGATCAGGAACACTCAGCTGGTCGGCGAACTCGAACCCGGTACCCCTGGCGAAGAGCCAAGCCCGTTGAGATATGACTGGTGAAAACTGCGGAATTGTCGCTCCAAGTTTTTTTAAAGATTTATAACTGGTTTTTTATCTGATGTAAGCGATTGTGTTAAAATTGAGAAATGCTGGTTGGATCGGGTTATCACCACTTTTGAGATATGAAGTAGTAAAATAGTCATAGGGAAGAAATGAAAGGGAAAATATCCCCAAAGGAAGGATCCACCTGGAAGATGTTATGGTTATAACACATTTTTTTTGGAATGAAGTTTCTTATGGCGCGATGCGAAAGAGGGCTAGACGGAAAAAATTAAGACCAAAAGTTGTAACGACACTTTTTGATTTTATTACAATTCCTTCACTAATTAATCGAAAGAAATTTCGTTCCATCCGGGTGTCCCTTGACACCTCTCAAGTTTTTTACATATGATAGGTCAGCGTTTGACCACTATCACACCCGCCAGATGACAGGTGACAATGCGGTCTAAGATGTAGCACGTTTCTAGAAGATACCTATTCACTCGCGACTTGAAGCCCCTCAAATTGTACACGTCAGGAAAGACAGACGCAGGCAACTGATTCTATAATATTATGAGAAAATTCAAAGGTAATTTAAACAACAAACGCAAAAGAACACGGTCTTGGCCGGTTCTTAACCACAGACAATCCTCATTTAAAAAGCGACATTTATTTAGCGATTCAGAACTAGTTAAGTTCAGAAAGATTTTTAGAAAAGGCCATTACCATTGAACAGTCAAATAGGATTTTAGTTTATTTAAATTCAATCAAATTTACCTTTCCATACCCAAAGGGTAAAAACGGGACCCTTTTACTAAGACTCCACTGTCCATCTGTCTGTCACCAAGCTGTATCTCATGAACCGTGATAGCTAGACAGATGGAATTTTCACGGATGATGTATTTCTGTTGCCGCTATAACAAAGATTTTTAGATTTAGTATATGTTGATACTAAATCTATACATATAAAATTCTTTGTCCTGAATGACTGACTGACTGACTGACTGACTGACGGACCAGCCTAAACCGCTGATCGTAGAGACCTAAAACTTGGAGGGTGTATTCTTTGTGTGACGTAGGCATCCGATAAGAAAGGATTTTCCGTAATGTTATTCCTAAGAGGGTGAAAAAGGGGGCAAAGTTTGTATGGGACAACGTGATTCCTTAGTCCAATTCTATTAGAACCATTTTCGACTTCTACGCGGACGAAAGTTAGTACAAAATATAATGGTACGAAATCCTTCGTGCGTGAGTCCGACTCGCACTTGGCCAGTAATTTTTAATTTAACACGGAAGTAGCTTTTGTAAGTCAATTTTGATTTACAGGTATCGGTATATTTAAATTCTGCTTTTGATCTACGCGATAATAATTCTGGCTCTACCATGGACATTTCAAGAATTCGATGAAATATTTTCAATTAAGTTAAATTTTCATTATATTTGTTGGCACGAATACATTTCGAAATTTCAGTAACAGAATATTGATGGAAATATTTAAATATTATGAGTACAATGTATGCAAAGGTAAATATAAAAAAATGAAAATTGATTTATTCAGACAAGACCATGACTTAATAGGCATCTTTTTCTGTAAAAAACATTTCAAAAATTATAAGAAGTCTTTCGAAGAAGGCACAAAAAGTGACGGGATTATCTGAAGACTTCAGCATCATGAGCGGTGTTGCCTTAGTGGTTAATTCCTCAACTTTCATTCAGAAGGTCGTGGGTTGGTATAAGGGGTTATTGGTAATTGCGGTCGAAGGCTATTTCTGTGCACCATAACAACCAACTTTTGTTCTACGACTTTTGGAAATTGCATCTTTTTTTTTAAATTAAGCTTATGTTTACCCGAAAAGCAGCTGTTACTTACACGAACAGGTCATTGACCTTAATATTAGTCTTACTTTTATAAAAAAAGTCGAATTAGGGACAATAATACAATAAAACTCTTTTGTATCATTGACATTACCATTTTGCATGCAATACGTTGCTATGGTTACCTTGTCAACAACGGTAACGTGACATAACGTCACACTTTTTGTGAGTGCAGGTGTCCATCGATTTATAAGACGTTATTACGTCAAAAAATATAATTGGCAATTTGTGATACATAATTATATGCAATAACATCTTTCAACTGAATTTATTTTTAACCAGTATGCCCCAACAATGAAAACAGATAGGAAAGTGAAATAGGCCAGTATAAACTAGGTTGCGATACCTAGCCAACATTGTGACTTACTCCCACGGCGCTGAGTGACTGGGTGTCCGTAGCTTTGATGTTTGCCGGGATTTACACTTTATACGGTGACAATAGTGCACTGAAATATGGGACATTTTAGCCTTTGACTTTTTAGCAAAGTTGAGAGCTGTTGTTTTGAAAGACTAGTTTTTAAATTAATGAATTCGTTTATTTCGGAAAACAAAGATATGGCAACGCAGCCGACATTTTAAGGACCACATTTGGACATTTTATTTATAATATTAAGGTAGGTATTTTGTATTTTATAGTTGAACATAGAAAAAAAGATTTTTTGAAGTTTTAATCTTATAATATATATATATTATAATTTCTTCATCTCTCTCTAATCTTACAATTTCTTGTTTTAGTAATTGGAAAAAAAGATTTTTTGAAGTGAGAAACTAACAAATAATCCTCTTATAAAGGCTAGAGAATGAGGCTTGTTACCCGACTAAGGCGAAGCCAAAAGGGATATTTTAGTAAATATTCTTGAAAACAATAAACAGTATTCTTAATTTAAGAACATTAATTTTAAATTGCTGCTTATAAATTTCAGATATTATTCTCTCGCTTCTATAAGGAGAGGAATATTTCTTACTTCAAGGAACCTTTTTTCCGTGTTAGTTTTTTCCTTATTAAGAGGAACGGGTACCGGCGCTCTCTTCATACAAACGTAGTCGACTGTTTTCTCCCTGGATAATGACACTAGAGCAAATATATCTTTTGCATAAAATTTATAACTGCCATGACGATACCCCTGTTTTTTATATTTTTTAAATCTTAATTTCTATGATAATTAGAATGAAAAAAAAACCAAAACATAGGGGCATAGTCATGACAATTATAGGTTGCATGGCACAAAAATATTTGTGCTAGTGTCATTATCCAGGGAGGAAACAGTCGACTACGTTTTTATGGAGAGAGCGCCGGTATTTCACCTTAATGTTCTTGTATGTTATGCATTTGTAACTTACTCAAAATTATTGCTTAAAACAGACTTTTTACTGTACAAAAAGTTTTAAAAGTAAGTTTCTATCTGTCGGTAACCACCGAGATTTCTTTAAAGTAAGAAAAGCTCTAAATAAGTTAACCAACGAAGACCAACTTTCGGTTAAGCTTCCAACCCATTTGGTAAACTTGAAAAAAACTGCGGCTTACAAAGTGCTTAAAAACGTCACATTGTACAAAAATTATGAGTTTTAACTAACGCCAATCTTAATATATCATTATTATTTCAAATAATTTAACTTTAAGTACACAAAAAACTACCATATATCATAGAGTTAAAGTATATTTTTCTTTGTAAAGAAAGTAGCATGTTTTTGATTTATGTTTCAGTGCTGAAAAACCGCTTTTCAGTCTAAATTGTTACTGCTTTTTGTGGAATTAGCAAATACGCTCGGTTATAAAAACAATGCGGAGATATGAACCTTAACAGGTTTGTTTTAAGAGTTATTTTCGTTTGTGGTGTGACGAATATTGTTTAGGGATGTGTTTTTTTTTTATTTTGATTGAGGATTAGTTGTTTGGTTATTTCGTAGTTTTGTCGTAAAGGGTAGTTTTGCAGGCGATTCAGTGATTTAAAAATAATTGTTCATTTCAATTGACGAACTGAAAAAAAAAATGTACTTAGTAATTTATGAAGAAGCAAAGGTTACTATTTTGAGTAAATAAGTAACATAATGAAATGAATAAATCGGCAGATATTTTTTATACGTCGTCGAGACTCGAACCCACAATCTCCTGTGCCAAAGATGAGTCACACTACTGTGTCACAGACGTTTTTTTTTCTATGTTTAAAATTCCATGTTCGTATAACTGGTTCCCATGAGTTTCTTGTACCTTCTCATGGGTAGACTCGTCCACACACACATCCTAACTTAGTTTTTAAGACGCTTGATTTCATGAAAATTTTATGATTCCAAATAAATAAAGAGTTTTGAATTTTGGTTATCAAACGGGAACAATTCCAAATGAGTTACGTATGTTAAGTTACATAGTTACGAAAGTTAGGTTGGGAACGCAGCTGAAATGTATCTATAACCCCACAATCTCTGACTACCTAAAAAAAAGATCACCTTCGAAATCGAAAATGGACACACACGATAACCAAAAACACGCTTTGATCAAACAGCAGCAATAGAGAACAAAAAATCATTTGTATTTCCCGTTGATAGGGCCACCTCTGGGGAAATACGGAGACGATATATCTTCCATGCGTATTGGAAAACTGACGTTAAGGTCACCGCCCATAACCGCGAATATGATACTCATAAACTAGACGAGGGTAACAAAAGACCATCAAAACGGAAACAAAAAATGAATATTCTCATTGTTTGTGCCTTTTGTTTCCTTATTGATCATCTTATATTTTCATTTTGATCGTGTTTTGTTCCCGTTTTTATCTTATTTTTAGTTTCGATTTTGATCGTCTTTTGTTCCCATTTTGATCGTCTTTTGTTGTTTCTGTTTTGATCTTTTTTTCCTTTTGATCGTTTTTTGTTTCATTTGTTTCTATTTTGATCGTTTTTTTTTCAGTTTTGATGGTCTATTGTCTCCGCTTTGATAGTCTTTTGTTCCCATTTTGATCATGTATTTTGTTTCCATTTTGAACATGTCTTTTGTTTCCATTTTGATCAAATCTTTTGTTTCCGTTTTGATCGTTCTTTGTTTTCGTTTTAATCGACTTTATGTGTCATTTCGTTTATCTCATATATTATTTCGTGTATATTATGTCATTATGCGTGTAAATCTGTTCGACAGGTTTAAGTAATGTCCAGCAACAACGTCGTTGTCTATTCAAGTCAAATTATTCCACCTTCAAACGTTCAGTAAACAGTCACGGTATCATGCATTTACACAATAATTCATTAGGGAATGTGAATAGGCTCACATAACAACATTATACATGTGTGTAGTTACAATAGATACCAATTATATGCTTCGAGGAGTTGAAATTATATTTCAAATTACATTGTTTTCATTTTAGGTTGACTAAATATTTATATAAATTGTCGAGACAAAATTTAAGCTTATATAATAAGTCGAATTACTTTTCAGTTCCATGATGTCATGATTTAATGATCAAATGTTAATACGTTGCGTGACTAAAAAGGGTGCAAAAACCTCCTACATACAGGTAGTACTTAAGGTGAGAGGGTACCGGCGCTCTCTCCATACAAACGTAGTCGACTGTTTACTCCCTGGATAATGACAATAGCACACATATTTTTGTGCCATACAGCCTATAACTGCCATGACTATGCCCCAATGGCTTTTTCATTTTCTAATTATCATAGAAATTAAGATTATAAAAACAAAAAAACAAAACATAGGGTCATAGTCATGGCAGTTATAGGCTGTATGGCACAAAAATATTTGTGCTTGTGTCATTATCCTGGGAGGAAACAGTCAACTACGTTTGTATGGAGAGACCGTCGGTACCCTTTTCTCTTAAGTATCCGTGTCCTTTGATGCCTTGCGTGTCCTAAAAAAATTGAAACTTGAGATACAAAGTCTTAAAAAGTTGTCTTAGATGAGGTGGTAAGTAAATATGTAAAAACAAAACCGGCCAAGTGCGAGTTGGACTCGCGCACAAACGGTCCCGTACCATGTTGGGAGCCCTGCTTAATTTTTTTGTTGTAGTACCTATTTATAGTGGCAATAGAAATACATACTATTATACTTCGTCTTACCTTAATGATAACAACCCATGGACGTGACTTTAATTGCTCCATTTCAAATAATACTTTCAAATATTTGTAATATTGACCTTTGTGAGCATGATCACATGAAAAAAACCCCATGAGTTTCTTATGCCTTCTTCTCATTGGTGGGCGCGTTTCGAAGGCACATCCTAACTTAGTTTTTAAAACGTTTCCACGTGATCTTGTACCTAGGTATTAAGTATCCAAAGGAATAAAGAATTTTGTTTTGATTTGATTTGAACATGACCTGTGAACATTTCAGCTGTCTAGCTATCACGGTTCTTGATCTGGGTATGGAACCCTAAAAATTGAAAGAACCCCTGAACATTTTGCACAAACTTGCACATTGCTATAAAGTCTAAAACAACATAAAACATTAAAACAACTTGAGAACACCTGGAGAAAGTTCAGGTTAAGCGGAAAATGTTATCGAACCCTGGAGTGTACTATAGCTAGATTTATAGATAGTTTTATTTCTAGCCTAGATTGCAGGCGTTATCCCGTGAAATCTAGGTAAACTAAAGATATACGCCGACATAATCTTAACCGCTCATATACCAGGTAGGTTGACTAGCTGTGCCCCGCGGTCTCACCCGCGTAACTTATTATCTGTGTGGCTTTTTTAATTTCTTCAAAAGAGGTTGGCTTATCAAAATCTGTCACAAATTATGATGATTATGAAAATTAAATTAAATTATGACGGTTTTTTGCAAGTAACCTACCTCTTCTGACGGATTTTAAGACATATGTCAGAAATATATTAAGAAGTGTTTTTTCACATATGATAGGTCAGCGTTTGACCACTATCACACCTGCCTGATGGTAGGTGACGATGGCCTAATATGTAACACGTTTTCCTAGAATATACCTTCTTTCGCGACTTGAGGACCCCTAAATTGTACACGTCAGGAAAGACAGAGAAAACAATGAAATATATTTAGGGCTAGATGGTACTGTGTAAAATGATCTACAATATTTATTTATTTAATTAATGAAATGTATTTAAAAAAAAAACTTAAAATTGTTACGTTTCATGTTAACGTGACATGTCACGGTTAGTAAAAATATAAACTTGTCAAGACATAATTATCCGGCTACTTCTCCAATATAAACAAATCTAAAAGATCAAAGATTTTAATTATCACAGACGAATGAAATCATCCAATATCCGGAGCCCACCCAGAACACTATACAAACAAATAATTATCAACCCTCATATCTTGTTATAAAGTTAATTTTCCATTCCATTATTTTATGAAGACTTCAAAAGAAAATTTTACAAGCGTTGTCAACAAACTGTTTGTTAATACTTTGTTATTTTTCGTATTACATGTTTGAAATAATTGTCTGCTTCTACATTTTTAGTGTAAAATAAAATGTTTAATTTAGACAAGAATGAGATGATCAAAATGGAAACAAAAGATGATCAGACGGAATTGATGGTGACAAGTAAATAAACTTTGAATTTATAATATTAAGGTTAGAATAATTTAAGTTTAGTTTTAATGAATTGCTGTTGGTTTTCTTGATAAATAAACTAATCTACATCTACACTTCTACACTAATACAATAAAGAGGAAAGCCTTTTTGTTTCTTTGTAACGAATAAGCTCCGAAAGTACTGGACCGATTTTGATGAAACTTGGTACAACAATACATTGATTCATTGGGAGTAACTTCAGCTACTTTTTATCCCGATATTCCCACGAAAACGGGACTTACGCAGATGAAACGTCAAGGTGATGCTAGTAGAAAATAAACTAAAATAATATATTTTTCGCGCCTATTCATCAATAAGTAAGTTTTCTCAGCTATAATATTTTGTCCTTCACCTAAATAGGTAGTCGGAAGGAGATGGGTAGTTGGAAAATAAGTCAATAGAGTGTTACGGGAGGAAAACAATGTTTTTCTCCTCTGTCAGGGGCACTCTCGTCCGATCTATAGGTATGGATGCTTGTTACACCGAAGCGTTGTATGAAAAGCTGTGCTCCGCGGTTTCAACCTCGTAAGTTCCGATCCCTTGGAAATATCAAAATGAAAAGTAGCCTATAGCCTTCTTCGATAAACGGACCATCCAACACAAAAAAAATTCGAACTAGTAGTTCCTGAGATTAGCGCGTTGAAACAAAAAAACTCTTCAGCTTTATAATATTGGTATAGATTTCAAAATAATACTTACCTACTTATTAATTGTATTGTTATTTTATTTTGTTAATATATGAATTGTATTTTATTAATTATTAGACACTTTAAAATACTTAAACAATAAATAAATAAAATAAATTATAAATAAATAGAATTTCAAAATTGATACTCCATCTGTTTTATTAATTTTATTAAATTAAATGCCAAAAAAATCAAAAATTCAGTCGTTTTTCTTTTTTTATTTAACTAACAAATATGATAAGAAGGACAATTTTTGTAAATTACATTGTTGAAATTACATTGCAATATAATTATTGCATTTCGATTTCAAAATATACCCTCAAAATACCTTAATAATAAATAATAAAAATAAAATTAAATGCATTTATATCAGATAACTAAGATCCATAATGTGAATTAAAATTAAAATTGAAACAACTCAAGTCACAACCCATGCATAAAATAAAATAAAAATTCAAGCAGTAAAAAAAGTATTTTTTTTAAAAGCAGACTTTCAGGTATTTTTGTGATCGAAATGTCAATGAGGATTGGCCTAATCATCCAATTTCAGCCAAAAGATCAGCTAATTCAGTGGTATATTTTTTGTCCGGTGTAAATGCATCAATTCGCCCCTGCCCTATTTTCCGTGGATAGCAAATAAACAATCGAGTAAAAAAACTCTTATCATTGTCAAAGATAATATCTGTCGAGAACAGTTGACATGAGTTTTATTCGAAAGGATTTTTTTGGTACAAACGAGTACTGTCGACAAAAAAGTCAGTTTATAGATGAAAAGCTTTCATCCGCGACTTTGTTTGTTTAAGGATTGAATTTTCCAAAATCCTTTCTAAGCGGATGCCTTCGTTATAATAGCTATATGTGTGCCAAATTTTAGCCAAATCCGTTTATTGGCTTGAGCTGTGCGTTTATTTATCAGTCGGGACTTTCAATTTTATATGTATAGATAGAGAATAAATACTTTTTGAAAAAGTAAATACATATAGGCGAAAATATTTTTTATTATTTCGCTTATGTTTTTGTTTGAATGTTTTTTGTCATTTTGAACCTTTAGACAAGTTTACTTTATTTTTCGAAGAGCATTTTTGTATACACATTTTTTTCTGGTGCAGCTAATATTGTTTTTACGAAAAAAACATTGCTTGTTAGCTCCAGACGTATTGACGAGTACTTGCCTCTGAAATGAACTCCATCTAATACAAGTCCTAGATACTACAGCGCCCTGAAAAGTATGTATTTCTCAGGCGCTAAATTATCTAGATTAAAGATCAGGACCTGAAGATAAATAGAAAGAGATGCTTCATTCTTTCGACGAGAAGTTTTTACACAACTGCAGGTACTAAGCCGATTCTAAAACATCAAATAAGACATTTCAATCTTATCTTAAAGTTTGAGAACCTCAATTTCCTTGAAACAATGGACATGTACCCATCAATTTTCATTGTATAATCCGTATCAGATGATTACTAAGACACGTCACATGCAAGGACTGACCCTTAACTTAAATTAATCCTTGTAAGGGTGCTTTGGACAGTGGTTCTCAAAGTGCGGATTAAGACCAAAGCTGGAGTTTGAGAAAACTTCAAACAAAAATTACTTTGTATGGAAAAAACCTGTTTGTTAGGTTTTGTCTTATGGCGTCAGATGTTGATGAAGAAAAATGAAAAACACGTGACTTTCAATGCTTATATCTTTTTTCCACATTTTGTTCACGGAATACTTTCAATTTCGTTGTAATCTAAAAAAACGGAGAATTTAATTTTTTTTTTCTATTCGTGTACACATGCCATGCTATCATTCTTAATACAATTGTTATGAACTAATTACATTGCAATGCCCGGCAATACTTATATGCGAACTTGTTTGCATGATGTAAGATCTATTGTACCTACTACATAAATGAAAATAAATATAATAAAATGACATTTGTCTACGACTTATTTATTGACCTTCATTGGTCGACCAAAATTAAGTGAATCAAACTATTGTTTCCGGAAAATATTTCTTACTAGGAACATCTTTTACTTCTTCTTCTTCTTTTCGTATGGTGGTGTGGCTCACCTATTGTTAGAGTTTTCAGACCGCCCGCCCTAAGGCCTTTAACTTGACCTAACGACTGCTACTAGAGGTAGCAACCGGGACCAACGGCTTAGCGTTGCCTTCCGAAGCACGGAGGAGCTCACAAAAACACATTATTTGCCACACTACTAATTGGTCATCGCTTCACCGACGGTAAAGCGAGCGAGCGTCGCTTAGCTATGAGCCTCCTCATCTTTTATTTCTAATTTGTTTTAATATAAATCAGATCAGTAGTTTGGGAGAGTACCAAGTAGGCAAAGCTTTTTTACAATATTAGGTAAAAATTTGGAAATAAAAACGTGGGCTAAACCTTTCGAAAGTTTGACAGCCACTGTCTAAGACCCTAAGACACCACAGGATGGGCTTTATTAGCCCATCAAAACCAGATTATTGTCAAACAGAACTTATACCTGTCATAAACATGAAAACAAATTTAATTTTACAATTTACTTAACAATTTTGACGAGGCATTTTGGACCTTATAACTAAGAGTTAAAGTGTGAAACAAAAATGTTTTGAGAAATAGAAGTTATTTTGTTCAGCGCCTCTACGTAGTGTTTTACCTTCAAAAGGGAGTGATTTCAAAGAAAACTAAATCGTATTTTTATTGTTTTCAATTGTCATTTTCAGGGTTCCGTACCCAAAGAGTAAAAACGGGACCATATTACTAAGACTTCACTGTCTATCTGTCTGTGACCAGGCTATATCTCATGAACCGTGAAAGCTACACAGTTGAAATTCACAGATATAATGTATTTCTGTTGCCGCTATAACTAAAAACAGGAAAAAAAATATACTTATTTTTTTTCCTGTTTTTAGAATTTGTTGGGCTCCCATTCTACATGGTACGGAGCCCGACTCGCACTTGGCCGATTTTTTATTTATTCATCCAACCATTGCTATTTTCTGGGCAAGTGTCTCCCCCATAGCCCTCTATCGGTCAAGGTTTTGGGACACCATCGGCCAAGCTGGCTCGAGACTTATGGCATCGAAGTCGCCAACCTCATCTGCTTGTAGTACTTACGCTTTTATTACAATTACTTTCAAAGAGACAGCAATTCCAGGGTAGATCTCCTAACAAAAGATCAAGTCATATTTAATTATCAAATATTATATATCTCAAGATTTTTTTTTTCAATTCCTTTAAAACGGGTCTTGTTTGGTTTCAATTGTTTGGGGTTACGTCATGTGGAAAGAAAAGGGCCTCAAGATACGGAACCTTTGTTAGATGGTAATCGGCTTTCTAATTTTTGCGTTAAAAAAGTAAGGCCTTAAAATTTGGTTTTAAACGACTAAAACTTACGCGTCGAATTGAGAACTTCCTTCTTTTTTTTGAATCGGTTTATTCATTATGTATTTGGTCTACATACCTGAAACAAAAAAAAAATAAAAAAATTACAAGGTGTCCTAAAAACATTCACTATGATATCTCATTCACTCTATCATTCATTTATTAGAATAACTAGCTGCGATCCTTGGTTTCATGAGTGTAAAAAGATGCCTATGTAACAACTTAGTAGAGATTTCTTCTATATTTCAATATAGATTACTATCCGGTACAAATTTTTATCGAAAACGGTTAAGTAGTTGGAGCGTAAAGAGGATAAACAAACATTTAAATTTATAATAATTGTATTAGTACCTTTTTTAAATTAAAATAGGTACCTACAGACAGCCTGAAATAAGGTTTCCAAAAATGTACGACTAGCAAAACAAATCCATCTTTTTCACTTCAATAAAATGAGACAGTGAAAGAATGATAAATAGACACAAAGCCGTTATCCGGGGTAAAAGGTAGCGAGTTATAAAATCATTTTTTTTCTATTCCAAAGAAGATTGTAAGTTCAAGTTGGGTTTTCAGTAGGATTTCCGTCAACGTCGGTTCAAGTAAATGCAGAACCGTTAGCAAAAAAAACACAAATATTATCAAAATTGTTTTTTTTTCAAGTGTTTTGACTTATACACCCTAAAAGTTTTAAGGATTTATTTACAAAATATATTTGCAAAAATTAAGCTCAACAGGTTTCTTTTGCCATGCCGTCGTCGTACAATATTAACAACGCCTAATTTATAATTAGCACAATAATGATTAGGATATTAGTAATTAGAAACCGTAGGGCCAAAAACTATATTAAGCCTCTAAAATAATAAATAATATATAAAAATCTTAAAATGTTAGTTCAAATTTGCACAAATTTTATTTTTAACTATTTAAAGTGTAGTGTTTCGTAATTTTGACTCGATGAGTCGCGGTCACCGTAACATAGTCACCACCGCTGCGGTGAAGTCGGTTCCAGCCCGACCAGAGATAAATATTTTGGAAACTTACTAATAAAGTGATTTGAAATGTATTTTATAAATACTTCTATACTAATATTATACAAACAAAAGTTTTTTTTGTTTATTTTTGTTTGTAACGAATAAGCTCCGAAAGTATTGGACCGATTTTAATGAAATTTGTTATGAGGATACACTGATTCACGTTATGTACAACACACCCATCCCCTTGTTTAATTCTTGTCCATCCAAAGGTTGCATGGAAGAGATAGCTTTTAGCGACAATACCACCCATTGTGCCATATTGTTTGGTTTAATATTGTTGTTGTAGTAGGAGTTTATGTTAGAATTAAGGTTTAATGTGGTACAAAAAAGAGTTTATCTATCTATCTATTCATTGGGAGTAACATAGACTACCTTTTATCCCGATATTCCCACGGGATCGGGAGTGCTGCTAATCTTCTACATTATTTCCACTAATTTTATAAAAAGGAAATATTTTTTTGTTTGTTTGTAACGAATAGCCTCCGAAACAACGGGACCGATTTCAAAAATTATTTCACTATTAGAAAGCTACATTATCAGGGAATAACATAAGCTATGATAAATTAAAAAAATAGGGATCCGTAATTGTTTTTAAAATCTTTTAATAAAATAATAAAAAATAAATAATAAAATAAAATAAATAAATATTTCAGGACATTCTACACATATCGCCATCTAGCCCCAAGCTAAGTAACTAGACTTGTGTTATGGGTGCTAGACAAGAGATATACTACTTATATAATTTTCTTTTGTAAATATATACTTATAATACATAGAAACAACCAGACCACAGACAAATATCTAAGCATAAATACTTGTCAGAGGCGAGAATCGAACCCGCAACCCAATGTTTGGCAGTCCGGCATGTCGTCAAAAATGCTGAATTTCAATTTGTTAATCTGTCAGATGTTTTTGCTAACCGTACCCCATACCTTATCTTAAGCCGTACGTAGGTATCTCATTCATTCATCTTCAACAAATTCCACATTCATTTATTACAACGATAACACCGCATACCGTCCACACACACTGATTCCTTGCTAATCCCACTTTCATAATAACATTGTTCTGAGTGAAATGAACGAACGAATGAATGAAAACCGTACACTCTCGGATTTGAATAGAACGAATGATATATTTATCCGTTTCACGGGAATTTTTAAATTTTTAGAACACCCTCTTTTATGAGAATGTTATTTAAAAGACTCGTTATAAATTGGCATACTTAGTAAAATCTTTGATTTTTATTAATTCTTTTTTCGCGCATGATAGAAACAAAACAAACATTAAGTCACATAATGTCCTTAATTGTCACATTTGTACGAAAGCAAGCTTTAAAAAAAATGTGCCGAAACTGAAAATTCAGAACCTTTATGTCACTAAATGGTGTTATGTCCTTTGTCTTCTTAAAAAATACTGTAATAATACTACCCTCTCAGCTTAGTCGACCATACCCAGAAAAAAATATTTCAATGCAAACAAAACTTCGATTTCATCACGATGTTTTCCTTCACCGTAAGAGCAAATAGGGCGCGGTTCGGTTGCCTGCGTCTGTCTTTCCTGACGTGTACAATTTGGGGGTGTTTAAGTAGTAAGTGAATAGGTATCTTCTAGGAAAGCGTGTCACATCTTAGACTGCATCGTCACCTACCACCAGGCAGGTATGATTTGGATCAAACGCTGCCCTATTATTTGTGAAAAAATTACGAAAAATCTATTGATGCATGGCCAGTCGGGATTTGAAACCTTCGGAATGAATGTCGAGGTATCTCCCACTATGCCGACTCCGCTCCTCCAGTAGGTAACTTATAAGTTATCAATAACACAAATCAATCGTTACAGTTGCTAGGTTTCCAGTTCCAACTTAGTAATTAGTTCGAGAAGGTGTTGGTGTTGGTTTCTATATCGGTTCCTATTGTTGTTAATTGAATATTTGTTATTAATACTATAGGTCTCGTTCATAAGCTCAGAGTCGCTCAGCGGGCTATGGAGAGAGCTATGCTCGGAGTTTCTCTCTTTGATAGAATCCGAAATACGGAAATCTGAGGAAGAACCAAAGTCACCGACATAGCTCTCAGGATCAGTAAGCTGAAGGGGCAATGGGCAGGTCATATAGCTCGCAGAACTGACAACCGCTGGAGAGTAAATGTTCTCGAGTAGCGGCCGCGATGCAACGCGAAACGGAGTGTTGGGAGACCAGCTGCCCGGTGAACCGACGACATCGTAGCGGTGGCGGGTAGTCGGTGGATGGAGGCGGCTCAGGACCGCTGTTTGTGGCTTCGTTTGGGGAAGGCCTATGTCCAGCAGTGAACGTGTATGAGCTGATATAATGATGATTGATGATGATGATGACACATTGAAATATCTAATGAACAATACTGCTTTATTCACGTTCAATTATTTTACTTAAAATTACAATTTTTATGCAACCAACTGAATACAAAGTATATAAGTACATCACTGTCTAAGTTTTTATTCTAAACTAGCAGTGTAACTCCCGATCCCGTGGGAATATCGGGATAAAAAGTAGTATAAGTTAGTGTCAATTCATCAATGTATCCTCATACCAAGTTTCATCAAAATCTGTGAAGTAGTTCGGTACAAACACAAATACCAAAAAAAAGTGTGTGGCACTCGGGGACTGCCGCGGTAAAGCTATTGCATCGTGCGAGCTTCGTACAGTCGTACCATATACATACACTTCAGCGAACGCTCGGCCGAGCTACGTTGTAGGCGGAGTGGGAGGGTGTTAGTTTTTATTTTCGTTACAGAATTTCTTGATTCAATCGCCGCGCTCAAAAACCGCGATAAAAGCTATGCAATAGCTTAAAAAAATCTTTCCTCTTTATAATACTCGTATTAAAGTGAAAAGTAAATAAATATTTCACCTATTAACAAACATTTTCGACAAACAACATCCTTTTTATTCAAAATATTCTATGTTATCATACTTTTGAATTAAAAAACACCCTTTATATTAAAAATATTCAATTTAGCACTCGTAACATACTTTTCCAATAATAAACAACACCGTGTATTATCAAATATTCAAAACTCCAAAGCCCAATCAAAAGTTCGAGACAAAACAGCCGACTTTTCGAATATTAATACAAACAAATTAAACGTAAACATAATATGTATGTTGTTAGGAGGCAAGGGTACCGGCGCTCTCTCCTTACAAACGTAGTCGACTGTTTCCTCCCTGGATAATGACACTAGAGCAAATATTTTTGTTGCATAAAACTTATAACTGCCAAGACCATTACCCTATGTTTTTTTTTGTTTTTTAATCTTAATTTCTATGATAATTAGAAAATAAAAAAAACAAGACATAGGGGCATAGTCATGGCAGTTATAGGTTTTATGCTGCAAAAATATTTGTGCTAGTGTCATTATCCAGGGAGAAAACCGTCAACTATGTTTTTATGGAGAGAGAGCCGGTACCCTTTCCTCTTAAGTTACAGAATTCACTTCGTTATATCGTCACGGTTCAGTTCACGCGGACTGACGT
Organism: Idaea straminata; assembly: GCA_951213275.1. NCBI lineage: Eukaryota > Metazoa > Arthropoda > Insecta > Lepidoptera > Geometridae > Idaea > Idaea straminata. Next base: position 7,700,925 of record OX577870.1, read on the forward strand.
TGTTGAGTTATAGTCTGTATAGGATATTAGTGTACGCGCTTTATTGGAAACCGGTCGCGAATACCGGAATATGGTTTTGAAGCAGAAGGTAGTGAGCACGATTCCCGCCTCACAAATATTAATGTACAAATATCTGTTTCTGGTCTGCACATTTAATTGAAATTTAAATAATCGTTCCCGTTAACCGGGAATTAAGTTAAATCTAAATACTAAGTTTTAATGCAAACAGCCGTTTTCGAGTCATAAATTATGATGCAACTATTTTGCCATATACAAAAATATATGTCTATACCTCATTAACAAAATGATCCGACATTTATTAAATAAAACAAAAAATGTGATAAATGAAGAACCGCTCGACCGATTTCGTGCAAACTTCACATAAACCATCTACTAAATAGTCCGAACAAAGCTTAAACATTTGGTTTAGATAGGTGAGCCCGTTCTTGAGTTATAAAATTACAACGAAAAGTGGCATTGATTTTTATAGATATACATTTGTTTGAGAGAAAACTAAATTAATATTTATTTTTTTAAATTTATTTATTTTTAAATACATTTTACTTTTACCGGTATAAAAGATCGCTAATACCTGCCAAGTGTATTAACTACCCAGACATATTATTACAGGTATTTGACTGCAAGGATCTCGCAGAATGTTTATCTGCCTGTTAAGATTCTTGACATAAATGTTATGTTTAAATGTAACTTTGAACTTTGTTATATATGCTACTAAGCTTTGTGTATGTTATACATAGCTAATGACGTAATTTCATGACGACTTATACATATACTTAATGTTATAAAGCTGAAGCGTTTGTTTGTTTGAATGCGCTAATCTCAGGAACTATAGGTCCGAATTGAAAAATTCTTTTGAGTTGGATGGTCAATTTATCGAGGAAGGCTATAGGCTCTATAACTGTTTTTTAAGCCAAATTTGACGCTTACTTTCAGATAGGAGCGTAACTTATAGGTATAATTTTTGACGTTATAACGTCGTATAAATCGATGAACACCTAAAAAAAATAAAAGTATGCAAAATAATAATGACAACGACGAAATAATATGACGTTTTCACGTTTTTTTTTTTGTAAATATGTGCAGGAACACCTCAGACTACAACAAAAGTTTTGTTTACCTACAGAAACAGATAACACAAATATTTTTTCGACAGCGGGAATTGAGCCTTCTTCTGTCCTTTTTCTAAATCTATCTTTTATAAATAAATAAATTAATTAATTGATCATCGCTCCGGGGCATTCCTGGCTCAAAGATTGGCCATCGCCATCCAGCGGGGAATGCCGCTTGCATTCTCGCATCTTTTGTGTCGGGAGTGTCGCGGGGCGGTTTATTTGATTAGTTTTTTTTTTTTTTATGATTATGTAGTACTTTTAGTTAATAATTATTGTCTATGTTTTTAATTGATTGTTTTAATTAAATAAATTTAGCATTTTGGATAATTAATTGATTTTATTTCAGGAAAAACCCATAGACAAATTCACTTGAAATTATAACTAATTATACAGACGTCAGAATTTCATTTTAAAAAGTAGATATACATAATATGCATTTTCATTTCAAAAATCAAAATTTAATATATAAAGTCAAAATTAATAAAATTAAAAATAAGTGTCCATTGATCAAATATAAAGTTCAAATTAATAAAATTAAAAAGTTCCAGTTATCAAATAATACATCAAAATTAATAAAATAAATGTCCAAAGAAATGCTTATGTTTAAAAAAAATGTTTATGTTGTTCCCACCTAATTCTAACTGAAGATATTACCCAACCATTTCCAGTCACATCGACCAATTTCAGACACAATACCAAATTACAAACACAACAATGTCCAAATTATCCAACATTACACCATACAGCCTTCAACTAACGTTGACATCTGACAGTTCTGACATTTGACATTGGTGTCATAGTGTCAGCGCATGTCAATGTGTCAACTTGCGCGTGCGCATCTAGGTATTGACAAAAGGTGTTGATTTTGAGGTCAAGTTGTTTTGTTAATAAGAAATGTTACATCAATATAATAATAGAAAACATAAGATGGGTTAAGAAAATATCGATGTAATGTTTTCTTTTTAAATTATAGTTCAGCGTTTTATCACTATCACACCTGCCTGACGGTAGGTGACGATGCGGACTAAGATGTAGCACGCGCCCTAGAAGATAACCCTACCTCGTGACTTGAAGTCCAAATTGTACACGTCAGGAAAGACAGACACAGGCAACTGATTCAATTTCCTTTGCTGTACGAATAAGGAAACCGCTTAGTGCCGCCATCAAGATTTCCACCATCATCAAGACCGATGGTGGAAATCCCAGAGACTCGGATTTCCACCATCAATCGGTCTTGATGATATTTATGCTTAGATATTTGTCTGTGGTCTGGTTGTTTCTATGTATTATAAGTATATATTTACAAAAGAAAAGTATTTATGTAGTATATCCGTTGTCTAGCACCCATAACACAAGTCTAGTTACTTAACTTGGGGCTAGATGGCGATGTGTGGAATGTCCTGTAATATTTATTTATTTTTATTTATGATGAAATATATTTTTCGGATAAGGGTTAATACCACGATGATAATGCAACCAACCTTAGTTCTTACCTAAATTGTAATTGAATTTTTAAACAAAAAACCTGTTATTGTGACTTAATATAATAGATAAAAAACTTGAGAGGTGTCAACAAGGGACACCCGGATGGAACGAAGTTTCTTTCGATTAATTGTTGAAGGAATTGTAATAAAATCAAAAAGTGTCGTTACAACTTTTGGTCTTAATTTTTCCGTCTAGCCCCCTTTCGCAACGCGCGATAAGGAACTTCGTTCCAATAGTAAACTATAATAGTGTCGCATATCAGTTTACGTGGTTGTATAACGAAATAAAGGAGATTGAGAGACAAAATTAGTCGCTTTAAAATCTTAAATTCACCTATGAAAATCTAAATTGTCAAGTTATGTATTCTAATTTATCAGCCCTTTTTACACCTCTAGGTGTTAAATTTCCTAAAAAATCTTTTTTAGCGGATCAAAAAGGAACCCCCATACGAAGTTAGCTTATCTATACTAATATTATAAAGCTATAGAGTTTGTTTGTTTGTTTGAACGCGCTAATCTCAGGAACTACTTGATGGAATTGAAAAATTATTTTTGTGTCAGAATGTCCATTTATCGAGGAAGGCTATAGGCTACCTTTTATTTTGATATTCCCATGGGATCGGGACTTACGCGGGAGACACCGCGGAGCGCAGCTAGTAATTTATAGTTCTTGTAGTTTCAGAGATTTCGTGATGAGTAATTTCCCTACCAATTACTAAGACAGTCTACACAGTACGGTCTTGACAGACGGACAGTGATTTTATAATGATTTTATAATTTTCTCCCCAGATAAGGAACCCTAAAAATGAACATCAAATCAAGACAGCTACGAAAAAAAAACCCCGCAATAAGTCCTTTTTCAGCAGTGAACATAGCAATTTGTTCACAAGTCTCGAGGAACAATATTTTCTTAAGAGAAATTATAAGGGAGACAAAAGTGCAATAGCAACTTTGCAAACTTAACGGCATTTGTCACGGTTGGATGCCACTACTATTGATTCTTTCTTGATTCTACTGAAATAACTAAACATAATTTGGGTTGTCTTAAATAAATCAAACGGAGAGCAACTACTAACTCCTATAACACAAGCTCTGCTTAGCTTAGGAGTGGTTGGTAAACAATATTATGAGCAAATGTACAACCATACACAGTAAAAATTACTAAGTACTATTAAGTTTACTATTAAGTGAAGCATTGTAAAAATTGATGTTGTACAAATTTATGAATAAAATAAAATGATTACATATATATATATATATATATTATTCTCGATTATGTTACGAAAAACGTATAAAGGAACTCAATAATCATAAGGCTCTGGACACACCGTTAGAACTCAAGTACGTGATCCACGTGATGTGCGTTAATCCTACTAATATTATAAATGTCAAAGTTTGTGTGTGCGTGTGTGTGTGTGTGTGTTTGTTACTCCTTGACGCTAAAACTACTGGACCGATTGGGATAAAACTCGGTATGTAGATAGCTGGAGACCTGGATTAACACATAGGCTATTTTTTATCCCGATACTCCCACGGGATCGGGACTTATGCGGGTGAAACCGCGGGGCGCAGCTAGTAACTAAATAAAAGTAATTAAATAATTAAAAAAAAAACAATTTTATTACTAATTAAAGAAGGTTTATGCAATGTTTATGAATAAAGGGGATTTAATAAACAGTGTCGAACATGGACTTTTCTCATAGCCTCTAAAACCACCGCTTTATTATACCCCTTAATTGACGAACTATTACGGCTTTGATTGTTTTAAGACACTTTGAGCTCGATTCCTGAAAATCAGGCCATAATTTGATACTGGCCATATGTAGAAACCGTGAAAAGCCACAATTAATAAAAAAATCTTCGATCAAGAAATACAAGAAAAGATTTTTGATGTGAAACATCTATAGCCGCACGTAAAACCAATTTCTGGCGTGGCGACGCATGCCGTGGCGACGTGTCGCCACGCTATATGATGATATATATACAGTCTTTATGCAGTAGTGTGTACAGGTTACTTTTACAAAATAATGTCGATGTTTCACATCTGCCAGGCGTCCCGTGAAGGCTCACATTTTTTTTTTTTGACACAAAATAGGCTTTTGCATTTGCCCTCATTTCGCCTGATGAGAAGCGAAGATGAGGTCGAGAATATAGCATGCTCGCCTAGAAGGTATCTATCTATTTACTCTAGACTTGAAGACTCCAAGGGAGTCGTTTTGGGGAGAGAGAGTTCCACTTCTTAAAGGTGAAAGATTCAAGATCGATCCGCGAAATCGCGACCGAAAAACAATAGTAGGGGTGGTAAACATTTTTCATTACAACACGAAGAAGTTGGTAGAAACTATTGGTGCTGTTATTACGAAAGTGCTAAAGGATATATTACGTAATATGAAACATTGTTAGCCACGCCCTCTGATGGTCGTATGTGCTGGAAGCTGGAATGTCTTGAGTATGTGCAATGTGCACCAAATCAATTACACGATGTACAAGTAAAAATGTTTAGAACAACTGTCTAAAAATTTCATGTAGAAATAAAATAAAATTCCGATCATAGTTAAAGAAATTAGCAGAATCTTTTTTGCAGTCGCGTAAAAATGCATATTATCATTTTTAAAACCAGCTATTCTTAAATAAACATATACTTATATACAATAAACATAAACAAAAATACAAACACCTCGTGGCGTAGTGGTTATCGCGCCCGCACGGTAACCAGTGAACTATTTTAACAAAAAAAAAAACATTTTTCCTTGAATATATTTCTCAAAAGGCCTAGTGCTGGCTTACGCACTTAAAATAGTGAAGTAGGTATATGGCTATGAAGTTTAGTTTCCTTTTTCTTACATTTTAAAGCTTATCACATATCTGTGAAAACCATTTTTTTTCTGATTTAGTGCCCAATACAATCATATTATATTACAATCACTCTTAAATAAAAACAACCTGTAAATTTTCCACTAACATTCCTACAAAGCTTTCCATCAATAAGCCACGTACAAAAAATACAATAAATAAAAAACTCCTAATACACTTAGAAAACAGATATCTCCCGATATATTATCCTAAAGGAGATCTCAATTGAATGTCTCCTTCTACCTGAACTTAAGAAAAACAACTCAGGAGAATACCATTAAAGAAATACGTACTTCGAATACTAAACGACGAGTTAAACGTACGGTATGTCATTGAACTTAGGTATTTTCTTCAGTTAAAAAAAATGTAGCATGTCTGAGGCGGGAATCGAACCCGCAATCCTGTGTTTGGCAGTCCGGCATGGTGACCATTGTGCCAACTGGGTCGCCATGCCGGACTATATTAATATTCTTTAATTACTTAATATTAATATTCTATTAATATCCAAGAAATTTTTATTAATTTCTTGGTGACCCAGTTGGCACAATGGTCACCATGCCGGACTGCCAAACACAGGATTGCGGGTTCGATTCCCGCCTCAGACATGCTACATTTTTTTCAACTGAAGAAAATACCTAAGTTACCGTACGTTTAACATGGTGACCATTGTGCCAACTGAGTTGTCAAAGGAATATTACAAAAAAAACGGTTTGAAAATGATGTATTACAGTTTTTACGATTTTTACTCTCACTATTATGTTCCGATTTCAAGGGTGGGTACCGTTAAATAAGGCTCATGTTTCTAGTAATAGTCGCAAACATTGGAAAAAGCTTAGAAACGCTATAAAATTCTAAGCCCCCAACCCTGCAAACTGCGATAACCGTCTTAAAACAATACGAAACGATTTCACTTTTTGTCTAACCATAAATATCCAATTTTCGCACGTTTTTAAAGAACCCCTACCAAGTTATTAGAATCAATCGCAGTAGCGCTAGCATCTACAAAATATTATAAATTGTCCAACTAAAATTTAGTTCCAAAAGAATCCGTAAGTAAAGATAAATTGGTTAATATGTATTGGATGCTCGGCGGCGAGTGTTGTTGCAAGATTGTGCTGACGTCACTTCCTGGCTTATACTAGACCAGATTCGAAAAGAAAGCCCGTGATTTTCTATTTTACAATTTTCAAACTATATTCTCAAATTGTAGCAATCTTATTCTAGATCTATTTCGGTGCGACTTTAAAAATCCGTTATTTAGTAGCGAGTTTTGTAGTTCAATAATCGCTACTGCTGCTTACCCCATGGGCAATTGGCGTTAAATATCTCAGCCAATAGGCAACTCTTGTAAAATTGCTCAACCTATGGGCAAATAGCGACAAATTGCTCAGGCAACGGGGAAACGGCGACCAACTGCCCAGCCATAAGGCAAAAAGCGAAAAATTGCTCAGTCAATGGCAACTTACAAGTAACTGCCCAGCCAATAGGCAAATTGCGACAAACTGCTCAGTCAATGGCAACTTGCATCAAACTGCCCAGCCAATAGACAAATAGCGACAAATTGCTCAGCCAATAGGCAAATAGCGTCAAATTGCCCAGCCAATGTGGCATGCGAAATTACTAAACTCGCTATTCTTAACTAAGCGAAGCGTATTTTAATGCAAAATTGATTAAATACTAGTCCTACACCTAATGTGGTTACCATAGTACAAGCTCTATTTACTTCAGCTAAAATGCGCTGTCCAGAATTATATGAACTTTACTCCTTATATTTATTGCATACTAGCTTTTGCCCGCGACTTCGTCCTTTTTGAAGTTGAAGTCGAAAATGGACCAAGGAATCACGTTGTCCCATACAAACTTTGCCCCCCTTTTTTCCGAATTTTCCGAAATTCTACCCCCAAGGGAATTTCGGAAAATCCTTTCTTATCCGGTGCCTACGTCACACAAAGAACACACCCTCCAAGTTTCAGGTCTCTACGATCAGCGGTTTAGGCTGTGCGTTGATCCGTCAGTCAGTCAGTCAGTAGTTCAGGACAAAGCATTTTATATGTATAGATTTATGTTGTGAAATATTCGTAAGCGTATAAGTTTGTATGGAGTTTAGACTTATTGACAAGGGGGAGGTATAGAATGTTGAAATATTGCTTTACGCCCACAGACATGTGCTTCTGATATATTCTTAATATCGAACGTTATTTTTGAAAATACCAACTAAAATACAGTGTGTAAAGAAAACCTTGCAATCTATAGTACTTAAGTATTTTATTAGGTTTCATCACATTTTTTTTTAAATTTCGTTTTATCGAAACTTACTTTTTTTATCTGAAAAATATGACTCTTCCTGACATTTTTTGGCGAACTACTAATACTATTTTTTGTGAGCAATAAAGTTATTCCAGCAGATGGCGCTGTTAAGTAACACGAAGTCAATGAGTGTTTGCTTTGAGGTTAGACTAAGTAAAAAAAAAAAAAAAATACCGAGCAAAGCTCGGTCATCCAGGTACTTGGTAATTATATTAGCAAGCTGTTGAGGGCTATTTATGTGCACCTAAAGAAACAACTTTTGTTCCACGACTTTTGGAAATTCGAACATTTTATTGAAAATTTTGAGGTTAGGTTTACTTGAAAATCAGCTGATCCTTACACGGAGAGGTCATTTACCTTAAAATTTTACTTATTCTTAGTCTGAATGACCTTTGTTTTAAAAAATCAGCCGTTTTACGAATTTACATTACCTCAAAAAAATTTTTTTTTTTATTTCCAAAAGTCGTGGAACAAAATTTGTATGTTTAGGTGCACAGAAGTAGCCCTCAACAGCTTGCTAGTATAATTACCAATAACCCTGTATATTCTTTAAAAAAGACATTAACATTAATAATAAGTAATATACCTACCTAAAATAATAGCAATTTTAAACTCTACAGTGAGCATGCACTTTCGTTGCTATATTCTACCTACTCTTTCAAATACATTTTTTTTTCTAATCTACTTTGTGGTTTTGCAGTTCAAAGATCTTATGTAAACCCAGCTTCATCATTTTGCAATAGCATGGCTTATTATAAGACGGTTATTACGTTTGCTTAACCAGTCATCAGAGAAACAACTTGTTAAACTAAGTTTTTGTGAAATCATGATTGATGATGGACCTTGGTGTACAGCCTACTAAATAGTTACTACCGGCACCGGTCGCCTTCGGTGGTGAACATTGTTGATTGTACGAATGTGTTTTGATTTTCTCAAAAGTGCTGAGATGGAATTGTAGGTGAGATTTTTACCGACATTTTGGTGTGAATTTGAGCCAAAAATTCTCTATAGTTTTGAAGCTATCCTAAAATTAAGACTAAAACTTGTCTAGCTTTGAAATAACAAGGAATTTTCGTCTAAAATTACCCCAAAACATCGGTAAAAATTTCACCTACAATTCCATCTCAGCACTTTTGAGAAAAACAAAACACATTCGTTACAATCAACAATGTTAGTTGTAAGAGAGTTGTAGTTGACGACCCAGTTGGCACAATGGTCAGCATGCCGGACTGCCAAATACAGGGTTGTGGGTTCGATTCCCGCCTCATTTATGCATATTTATGTGTCTGTGGTCTGGTTGTTTCTATGTATATTTACAAAAGAAAAGTATATAAGTAGTATATCCCATAATACAAGTCTAGTTACTTAGAGTTTGGGGCTAGATAGCGATGTGTGAAATGTTCTGCAATATTTATTCATTATTAAGAGACAGGTATTTTTGGCGTTGCGTTTCGCAGCATATAAAATTCAAAGTATTGACAATAAATTTAAATCCAACAATATTCGTAAAAATGAACAAAAACAACTTATTCTTAAAGACCTTCCTTTGAAAAATGTTCGCAACATGGTCACAACATGGTCGCAACCAGTGTTCCTGTCATATTAATTATCAAACAAACCAAATATCGTTTGTTGTGTTTCTACAAACAATTCACCCTTGGGAAATTTGAGAAACCCTTCTCGGAACTAACCTTTTCTAGAAGGACCACTCGAATTAAGGGTCGACGCCGACATGACGGAACCAAACCTCCAAAAACAAGTACGAGTCGGACTCGCGAACGAAGGGTTCCTTGCCATTATGTGTTTTTAGTACATATACTACTTCGTCCGCGTAAAAGTCGAAAATGGACGAAGGAATCACGTTGTTCCATACAAACTTTGCAACCCCTTTTCACCCCCTTAGGAGTAAAATTTCGGAAAATACTTTCTTATCGTATGCCTACGTCATACAAAGAACACATCCTCCAAGTTTCAGGTCTCTACGATGAGCGGTTTGGGCTTTACGTTGATCCGTCAGTCAGTCACTCATGATAAAGAATTTTATTTGTCTAGAAGATTTGTTGTTATAGCGGCAACAGAAATACATCCAAGTAAAAGTCGGACTCGCGAACAAAGGGTTCCGTACAATCATGTTCAGTTTTTAGTAGATATTTGTTGTTATAGCGGCAATAGAAATACATCATCTGTGAAAATTTCAACTGTCTAGCTATCACGGTTCATTATATACAGCCTGGTGACAGACAGACAGTGAAGTTTTAGTAATAGGGTCCCGTTTTTTCCCTTTGCGTACGGAACCCTAAAAACTATCTCAATAATTGTTTTACTGAAATCAAATCAAACTGTTGTCCTATTGCTAACTAAAATACATAAATGTCGAATCAAGTATGTATAAAGAATGGAGACATTTCGTCTATCTAGGCGTGTACTAAACTGAGGTATACAACCGAGGGATAACTTTACAGCTACCCTGCAGCTTATGCGGTTATGTTATAGCCACGAGCGAAGCGATTTAAAAATTAATTAGAAAGTTTCCACATGTAAGAGGACAAGTACTCAGCTCTTTCTCCATACAAACGTAGTCGACTGTTTCCTCCCTGGATTTTTTAGAGCCAGGGATTTAGAGCAGTTTTTTTTAGCATAAAACCTATAACTGCCATGACCATGTCCCTATGTCTTATTATTGGTTTTTTAAGTTATCTATACTTCCTACGATAATTATGATAATGACAAAAATAAAGACATAGTATGGTCATGGCATAGGTTATTTGGTCATAGTTTTTACAAGCAAACAGTCGACTGCGTTTGTATGGAGAAAGAGCCGGGTATCTTTCCTCTTAAGCCCAGAAATCACTGAGGCAGAACTGGTATTCTATACTAGGTATAGGATACTAGGTACAGAATACCAGTATAAGAGAGGGGATTATTTCTTGCTTTAAGAAACCTTTTTTTCTGTGCATTAAGCCACAGGGAGCAGGATCACATAGAAACTAAAACCCTAAACATAAATGCAACTAATTATTTCCTGACGTGTACAATTTTGGGGTCTTTAAATAACAAGTGACTAGGTATCTTCTAGGGGCGCGTGGTACATCTTAGATCGCATCGTCACCTACCATCAGGCTGATGTGATAGTGGTCAATGACGTCCTGACATTGGTAAAGAAATCCAGAATTCATTTCAAATCTTATTTACTTATTCCGCTAACTTAGCGACTCAAAGTGGATCTTGGCCTCCGAAATGAGTCTTCTATCGCTTCTCTGTCCTGCTCTATTTCTTGCCAATTGTTGACTTTAAGAGTTCCGCTCAGCTAAAAATCTTAAAAAAATATTTAAGAAATCGCGTTTCACGTCACCATAACACTACCATTACTAAGAACCATTGTAAGGCACGTAGGTAAATCGTGATTTCTTCAGTACAACCTGCTCTAAGGTATAAACAACACAAATAAATTCTACACAGAGAAAAAGAAAAAAATATCCAAGTATGCGGTTTGCTGTAGAAATTAACGAGATAGGTTCAGGTTTTCAGGTATGTAGGTATTTTCAGTATTTTCCTTTTAAAATTCACAGTTAAAAGGGTAGTAATATATAGGTATGAAGACTGGCATAGCAGTCGCACCAACCGTTTGTTTTATATTTTTTGCGCGCTCACCTTTCAAACCTTTGGCAATGTATAGAGGATATTAAGAGGAACCCGGCGCTCTCTCCATACAAACGTAGTCGACTGTTTCCTCCCTGGATAATGACACTAGAGCAAATATTTTGTGCCATAAAACCTCTAACTTCCATGACCATGCCCCAATGTTTAGGTTTTTTCATATTCTATATATCATAGAAATTAAGATTTAAAAAATTAGTTTTTTAAGACTTACTTCCTATAATAAATTAAAATATAAAACCGAACGCGAACGTAAAACGAACGTATAAAGCGAACTGAGCTAGGTGTTAGGTTTCATTTTCGTTACGGAATTGTTTGATTCGGTCGCCGCGCTCAAAGCCCGCGATAAAAGCTATGCAAGAAAACCCAAGACATAGACATGGCACAAAAATATTTGCTCTAGTGTCATTATCCAGGGAAGAAACAGTCGACCACATTTGTATGGAGAAGCGACCGAAGAATGAAGGAAAGGTACCCCTTTCCTCTTAATACAACAAATCCCATATAACAAAATCTCGTTAAAGACTTAAGATTCCCTGTTATTTGAAGCCAAAAGAAGACATTATAACGCGACATAAGTTACCTAACATTTTACGAATTTTTTTTACATGTCATTTGTTCGAACATCCTCTATACATTGACACAGGTTTAAAAGGTGGTAGCGTAGCTAAAACCATATAAAATTTACTGATTACTGTGCCAAAGTACCCCAATGTATTAAACATTATTTTTCCTCAACCGATTCTAACTATTTTTTTTTAATACTTCAGTTTTTTGACGTATAATGTACATCGGCATTCACAAAAAAGTGTCGTCATCGCTCACGACAAGGTAACTATAGCAACGTTACGGTGAGTGTTATTGACAAGGCATACGTTGCTATGGTTACCATCAATGTTTTCTTATGACGTTATCATGTAAAATTATCGTCCGTAAACCGACTTTACAGACAACCATTTTTTTTAGAAGAAAGCCTTATAGTCTTACTTCTTCGTGATCAAGGCTAGTAAGTAGGTTTACCTAAAAAAAATTCTAATTTTGTTCCATGTTTTTTTTTGTAAATGGAGTCCTGCAAAATGTCATAGGTCTTTATTGCAAATTAACTAACTTTAACTCGCGACTTCGTCCTCGTAGGGTTTCCCAAAACTCAGTTATTTATTCTTATTATGTGACTCAATCTTAATACCTAGAACCTTACAAATTGCGAAAAAGGATTCTACGATTATATATCAAATCTGTTTATTTTATACAACATCTACGTGCGTGGGTGTTCTTATATTATACGCATTATAATGAATCTGGGTGATTTATGTCAGCAATATACGCTTATGTTCTGGCTAGACGGCCTATAACCGACCTCGCAGTGAACAAAATCATGTCAAGCCTTTAGCAAAAACTCAGTCCCCCTTATTCCAAAACGAGGTTTAAGGATAGTCCGAGATGCGGATTTAAACCTTAGATTTAGACGCAGATTTACTCGTGAACTATAGTTTAAACACTATCCCTATAGATTATATAGGGAACTATAGTCTAAACACTATCCCTATAAATAAATAAATAATAAATAAATATTGCAGGATATTCCACACATCGCCATCTAGCCCCAAGCTAAGTAACTAGACTTGTGTTATGGGTGCTAGACAACGGATATACTACTTATATACTTTTCTTTTGTAAATATAGACTTATAATACATAGAAACAACCAGACTACAGACAAATATCGAAGCATAAATACATGTCTAAGGCGGGAATCGAACCAGCAACCCTGTGTTTGGCAGCAGGGCGGCATGGTGACCATTGTGCCAACAGGGTCGTCGTCTATAGATTATATAGGTATAACTCACGAGTAAATCTGTGTCTAAATCTAAGGTTTAAATCCACATCTCAGACTATCCTTTAACCTCGTTTTGAAATAAGGGGGCCTAGGTTTTAAGAGCTACTGTTTATTTATTTATTTTTATTTAATATTGTATTTATTTTTATTGTCTGGTCAGGTTGAAAATCAGCGTTGTGTAACTGCCTCTCACAGCATATGCTGCTACTTTTGCCATGCCTATTACTGATGATTATTTATTTATTTTATATTATTTATTTATTAGCTGCACCCAGCGTAGCGTTGTAGGAATAATGGGATGAAAGGAAGCCTGTCTGAATAGTAAAGAAGTAGATACTTAATTGCAGGTAAAAATCACACAAAAAGGTTGTAACATTTTGGCATAGTAAACGCTCAGCCATTTATTTTTATTTGTATGGGCACCTTTCAAACCTATGGCAGTGTATGGAAAGCATTATTAAAAACAACAAAATTTATGTAAAAAAATCACATAAACTGTCAATTTTTTGTTAAGTGACAATTTTTTTTTAATATTTTTGTATAGCAATAAAAAAAAGGCTAGCACTATGCCAGTCAGTATATTCATAACCCTTTACCATTTATAATACTGGTAGGATTATTTATTCAAGCTTGTAATTTCATACTTGAGACTTGAGATGAAGTTTGACCTTGTCATACCAGTTTAAGAAGTGAAGTTAGGCGCAAATGGGACAACGTAATAGCGACCGATTACTTTGAATGTCGAAAGCGAGGACAAAACGACGCTTTCAGAAAGACGTAGCTATTTGAGTGTGAAAATTAGCAGCTATCTTTTGTTTAAAGAGATGATGTTGTACCAAATGCCAGTAAAATTCAAAAAATAAAAACAGTAATAAATCAAAAAGTAACGTATTTTCCACAAAATAATAAGAAAAACATGGTAATTATTCGGTTCTGTGTCACTTCAAAGGGGCAGAAAGGGGCTCAATGTTTTTCAATGCCTTCAAGTCGCCTCAAGATTTTCTTACATGGCATTTATTGTTTGTATAATCTATACTAATATTATAAAGCTGAAGAGTTTGTTTGAACGCGAACCAGTAGTTCCTGAGATAAGGTCAGGAACTACTGTTCGAATTGAAAAAATATTTTTGTGTTGAATAGTCCATTTATCGAGGAAGGCTACTTTTCATTTTGATATTCCCACGGGATCTAGAGTTACGCGGGTGAAACCGCGGTGCGCTGTTTTCCCTATACATTGCCACAGGTTTGATAAAATGTCAGACTGTTTATTGTGTCAAAATGTAAAAACCCTTTTCTTCAAAAGGCTTTGAACAGTACTAAATAAGAATAATAAACCACCAACAACATAATTAAAATAATAAGACTACCTTTGCAAAAAGACAACGGTATTATTAAAATAAAATAGGATTTTCTGTTTTTCTTAAAACAATCCTCCACCTTTACGCCTCAGGCTTTCCGCAATTTCTATTGAAATTAACTCTTTCATCTTGTTTAATTGAATCAATTGCTTTGAAGGAAATTATATTAAATCTTTGTACTTATTAGATGTTGGTTTAGGTTATTGTTTGACTAGGTTCGCCTCCGGGTTTGGAGGAATCCTTTACAGGTATTTATTTTCTAAATATTAATTTGTGAAAAAAGTTTAAAGTACCCGCCCACTGTAATTTTATACTTCAATAGTACTGACAAAACCGATAGATATGGAAACATAAAATTTTGTTTATTTTTGCCCGCAACTTCGCCCACGTAGGGTAAGAAATTTCCAAAATCCTTTCTTACGTGGGCAAATTACGTAGGTAATTTTTATGAAACAAAAAACAAATAAAATTAATTTCGCGAGCGTCCGGTTAATATTTTTCTAAGTTGGGGTTTTCAAGTAGCGAGTGAATAGGTATCTTCTAGGGGCGCAAGCTACATCTGAGCCCGCATCGTCACCTACCATCAGGCAGGTGTGATAGTGATCAACGATGTCCAAATTTTTGTAAAAAAAATTGTTGCCTATAAAGTCGGTTAACGGACGATAATTTTATCATATGAAAACATTGATGATTACCTTGTCAATAACATGACGCGTTCTCGGAACATGATGCATGTCGTTATGTTCCCGGAACATGACGCATGACATCACACTCTTTTGTGAATGCAGGTGTTCATCAATTAAGAGGACGTTATCATGTCAAAAAATTGTATTATTATTAATTTTCGTGTTCCTCTAAGCTTATTCTAGTTAGGTAAATACGTTTAAAGGCATTCAAACAAAAACGCTGATCACTGCATAACGAGTTTTAAGGTGAAAGGGTACCGGCGCTCTCTCCATACAAACGTAGTCGAACATTTCCTCTCTGGATAATGACACTAGCACAAATATTTTTGTGCCATAAAATTATAACTGCCATGAATATGCCCCTATGTTTTGGTTATTTTCATTTTCTGATTATCATAGAAATTAAGATTTAAAAAACAAAAAAAATAAAATTAAAAGGCCATGGTCATGGCAGTTATAAGTTTTATGGAAAAAAAAAAATTTGCTCTAGTGTCATTATCCAGGGAGGAAACAGTCGATGGTAAGGAGAGAGCGCCGGTACCCTTTCCTCTTAACACTTCAATATTTGTTTGTTTGAATAAAACTTGAATATTAATTTATTGTTATGTCAGCAGTTTTTAGTTAAATTTTTAATACGCTGATATGTTTAATTGAGTTAATCCTAGCTTATTAATATAAATCCGAAAGTTTGTTTGTTTGTTTTGTATGTTCCCTAATAGTTATACAACAAGACCGACGATCTGACAGTATGCTTATCTACTACACTGATATTATAAAAAGAAAAGATTTCTTTTTGTTTGTAAACGAATAGGCTCCGAAACTACTGGACCGATTTTGATAAAATTTGGTATGAGGGTAATTTGATTCATTGGAAGTAACATAGGCTACTTTTATCCCGATATTCCCACCGGATATGGAGTTACGCTTGTAAAACCGCGGAGCGCTGCTAGTCTGACATAAAGCGTGTAAATCGAACCCACAACCTTCTGCGTCGCAGGTAAGAATTCTCCCACTGCGCTATAAAGGTCGTCAAAATAAATAAATATTGCAGGACATTCCCCACATTGCCATTTAGCCCCAAGCTAAGTAACTACACTTGTGTTATGGGTGCTACACAACAGATTTACTACTTTTATACTTTTTTTTGTAAATGTCCTACTAATATTATAAATGTAAAAGTTTGTGTGTATGTATGTTTGTTACTCCTTCACGCTAAAACTACTGAACCGATAGCGATGAAACTCGGTAAGTAGATAGTTAGAGTACCTGAATTAACACGTAGGCTAATATTCCCAAACTTACGCTGGTGATACCGCGGGGCGCAGCTAGGATACTTATAATACATAGAAACAACCAGACCACAGACAAATATCTAAGCATAAATACTTGTCTGAGGCGGAAATCGAACCCGCAACCCTGTGTTTGGCAGTCCGGCATGGTGAAAATAAAAAAGTCTATTTTTTATAAATTTGGAATCATACAATTTGTACAAGTAAAGATCACATAGAAGCGTCTTAAAACTAAGTTAAGATGTGTGCCTTCGAAACGCGCCCACCAATGAGAAGAAGGCAGAAGAAACTCATGGATTTTGTGAATTGTTCATTAAGAGACCCCAAAAACAAAATGGCCGTTTCTAATATAAAATTGGGCGCGGACTGTTAATTCCGAAAGTAGAGTCAATCGAACAATACCAGTTATAGTTATGATTGAAAATAACATCGTGGTAATGAACCGGAGCCGTGACTGGGGCGCGCGTGACGGCCCGATACTAACACCATCATTTTTTATTCTAAAGGATATTTGCCTGAATACTCAAAAATTGAGGGGTCCCCTAAATATTTAAGACGCTCCTATCCTTTGTTTATATGACATTTGAATGTCAATTTAATCTTCACTTAAGATAAGTAGCCTTTCAGTATTCGGGCAATTTATCTAGCACCTAATCTATACTAATATTATAAAGCTGAAGAGTTTGTTTGTTTGTTTGAACGCGCGATCTCAGGAACCACTGGTTCAAATTGAAAAAATATTTTGAGTTGGATAGTCCATTTATCGAGGAAGGCTTTAGGCTACTTTTCATTTTGATATTCCCACGGGATCGGGACTTACGCGGGTAAAACCGTGGAGCGCTGCTAGTTTAATCTATTACGTACTTGACTGTGTGGCGCAGTTAGTAGCGCGCTCGTATAGTATGCGTCTCCGAAAATCGCACATTTTTCCTTGATTTTTTTCCAAATGCTAGGTAGACATAGTTATAATAAATTAATGAATGATTAAAATCGCTTCTTAAATTATTTTACCATTTTTCCATAATCTGTATTTTATACGTTTCGTAGAAAAACACCGCTTCGGCCATATTCGAAACCAAACTAATGGAGATTCAATAAAGCTTCAAACTTGTTAGAAAAAAAATTATAAATTTCCTACGAAAATTAAATCACAACGATTGAACCCTTGAACGAAATTGTTAACCCACGCATTCTTCGAAATATTAATGGAATATAAATAAAATCACGTTACGAAGAAAATTATAAAAATAGGAAACAAACATTTTTAAAGATTTTTTTGTAAAATATCTTTTTATATGTACCTAATACGGTTTGTTTTCCGGAACCAGAGCTCTTTCTTTGGGTACTTTTTGCATAAAGATAGTGTAGGCTTGCCCAGCACCTATATCACCCTCTCAGCTTAGTCAATCGTTTTCAGAGGAAATAACTCGTCAATACGTCTGGAGCTAACTAAGCCACAGATTTCATCACGATGTTTTCCTTCACCGTAAGAGCAATTTCAATTAGCCCACATAAAGTTGTCGGAAGAAAAATCAATTGGTGCACTAACGAATTGACGAATCGAAAATACGCGATACGTCAAAAGAATATGTTTTTTTTTAACAAAATAGGCTTGCATTTGACCTAATCTCACCTGATGGAAAGCGAAGATGAGGTCGAGAATGTAACATGCTTGCCACATTCGTTCCATTCATTCCAGACTTAAAGACTCCAAGGTTGTAGTTTTGTGGGAACAGCGGGATGTATTGGCCTTTTGCGTATTTGGCACTATGCGTCGAATCGTGCCCGGCCTGGATTCGAACACACGACCTTCGGAATGACCGCTCCCTTAAAAATGTCCTCAATAATCCGAAACTCATGGACACAGTACCGAAGTAGCAATTGCTTCATCCAATCGTCTACCTAACCACCAGTAGTAGCAGTAAACATAATAACCAGGAAAATGGTGTACCGTTCCATTGTACCATACTAGAGGGGATTCGAGACCGTTTGAGACCGTTTGAGACTGTTTGAGACCACTGTACAAATATCTGAACTTATTTTTATCATTGTTTGTACAAGACTGTAATTTCATTTTTTTATTTTATTCCAATACAAAAAAAACTTAATCTCGTACAAAATTAAGGAGGAACAAAGCTCTTCCGAATTTGTCCGTGGACCAGTGAGTCGGTAGGTAACAAAAAATAGTTAAAAAATTTATACAATTCAAAAGACAAAATAAAAGAACAATAACAAAACAAAAAAAAACAATAAGTCTATGTGTACCAAGGTATGTGTAAAACAGACATGAATGTTGAGTACAAAAAACGGAAAAAAGTCGCTCTGTCCCTATCCATCTCCGCAACGAACCTATCTTGCATCTCAGTCGCAATACAGATAATCCACTACCTCTGCCCGAAAAAAAAATTTATATTAAATAAAATGGAACGAATTCTTATTATGTACCATAAAAGTTCGTGTACTGGCGAAAATCAATAACCTATCTATCAGCTACCAAAGGTTAAACTGATATTTTAGACAGTTCTCCTGTAGATCTCAGCAAACGTCATTTCAACCCCCGCGCCCCGGTAGCCGGCAAATTACAATTTTCTTGACAGTTTTGTTTTAGAAAACATGTTAAAAAAATCATTTTAACCTGCGATGGTCGACAGATAGGTTATTTTATTGATTTCGATCATAGGTTGACTAAAATATATATGTGAAAGTTAGTATAGTATTTTACGATTTTACGCCGAACCAATTTTGTTGAATTTTGGTACCTACCTATAAAGATATTAAAGGACATTGAAGGACTTAATTTCGATCAAAAAATTCCCCCCTAAAACCTTATACATATTAAAAAAAAGAAGTTACTTCATCAGCTGATAAAACACTGAAACAAAAAAAAAAGTCCTTGTTTGATACAAAAACATTCCCATTCGACTAGTTTATCAAAAAACTAATGAATGAAATCAAAAACTTATCTGTCGCTACCAAGGGTTAAAATGACATCTTTCCCATAGAAAAACTGTCAAATAATTGACTTAACCTTTAGTAGCCGATAGAAAGATTATTGATTTCGACCGTAAGTGTAGGTACAAATAACTTTATCATAAAAACATAACAACAAATGTACCCATAACCCTGTAACTATAACCATTCAATGAATAACCAATAACCTGTTAGGTCGGAGTAGGTGAAATGTCCTAAGGGAACGTTAGCCATTTTGGGAATAGTTAAACTTTATAGTTACTGCGCGGAAAATGGCTATATTTTACTATACTTGAATATGGACATTTGGGACCTAGGGAAATAATACGTTTAAGTATTCTTTGAGTGTGCTTTATTTGCTTAAAATGTAGGTACGGTCGGCTGCTCAATTTCAGACCCACCATAGAGCTCCAAAACGGCTGTTATAAGAATGTTTTCAACACGAGCAAGATTCTAGACACCTGCATTAGATGAAGTTTAAAGCCTCCTAACTCATTAATTAATCAAACAAAAATTATTAGAATTAAAACATTCCAATAATAATATTTTTTTAACTCTACCGAGGGCTGCAATTATGCAGCCGACGGTACAATCAACGTTCAAATGTACACAGCCACCGTTACGTTTACAATCCGGTGCCGCACTATTTGAACATTATAACAACGTAACATGTGGATCGAACCCACGTCGGTTGGTGTAGCGGGTGACGGCTTATACCACTCACACAACTAAAGACATAGCTAACATGTTGAAAATAATAATCACACTGAGTACTTTTAACACATGAGTTAATTCAAGTATGTATTTAAGTTTGTGTATAACGTCTATTAGAAGAATGTCGTAAGTCCAATACTTATTTATATATTTTTTCTTTATATAAGTCTTCTATTCGTCACTCGTCACCATTACACAAGCCCAGATGAGCGATATTATTATTATTGCTGCGTGCTGTATGACGTCATTGTTGACATGACGTCACCGGAACGTAACAATGACGTCACACAATATTACCATGAATGCTTTTTTGTGAATGCAGGAGTTTCATCAATTTATTAAACGTCAAAAAGTTAAAATAGTTGAAAATTAATAATTATAATTATAAAAAAATGTCATAAATAAGTGGTGTCGGCCTAGTGGTAAATACCTATCTGGACTTTCATTGCGAAGGTCGTGGGTTCAAAAAAAGTACGCTATTAATTGCTCTTACGGTAAAGGAAAACATCGTGATGAAACCCTCGGCTTAGTTGTCTCCAGACGTATTGATAGTATGGGATCCCTTTAAGAACGACCTCCACCGAGCTGATTAACGGATTAAAGGTATTTTATATCAAATTAAATAGGGTCAATAAATATATTGCAAATGGGTAGACTACAAAATTTCAGTTTACAATGATAATTAATAAAAAAAAATTACATTTTACTGGTTTGGTTAATAGACAAATTATATGCATACCAATGACATACATATTTTTTATTTTTGAATATAACTTAACTTTAATTCTAGGGTAACCACCGTGACGGGTGACGGGAAAAAAAAATAGTCAGCGTAACGTTTGCATATTCTATAAGCCAAATACTTTCGATTGGTATGGAATTTGTTTATTAACTAAACCAGTAAAATGTATAAAATAAAAATAAAATAATGTTAGTTAATCATATTATGGAACAACATTTTTTAGTCAAGCCAGCCACTTGCAAAATATTTATTTATTGACCTATTTGATCTGATAAAAAATACTTTTCATTCATTAACCAGCTCCGTGACGGTAGTTTTTAAAGAGATCTTAGACTATGACGAGTTATTTCCTCCGGATACGGTCGACTAAGCTGAGAGAGTGGTATAGTTGGTGGACAAGCTTAATTCATCTAATACATGTCCCTGGCTTTACAGAATAGCATGGATTAAAGGGGTCGGTACCCACTGGTCTCCTAATATTCGTTCCCCGAAATAAAAGTTGTAGATTCGGTCCCTATTATAGGTGCTTATTGCCCCCCCCCCCCTTAGGAAACAAAAGGAAAATATATAAATATCTATTCTATCCGTTGTCTGGCCACCATATCACATTTTCTTTATAGATGGGAAAATGCATTGTTGCATCCTCCCGCCACTCTGAGGGGGAGGGGGCGACGGAGGTCTGTGTGGGGCTGCATCCAGCCTAAAACTTACCCACTAAAACCCATCGGTGTTACCGCCAATAGTTGAGGTCCGACGTTGTACTGGTATGCTTGCGCAGGACTTTACTGACTCCATCGGTGACCTTATCACAATCCTAGTCGCTGAGCTTAGGGCTAGATGGCGTTGTGTGGAATGTCTTATAAAATGTATTTAATTGTATACGACCTGGTCAATATTATTTTATTTTTAAGGTACCAACCCCTGAAATAAATCTTATTAGATAAAACGGTCAAAACAAAAGAAATCAGAAAACAAAAATAAAGAAAATATATAAATGTCTATTATATACATTGTCTGGTCACCATAACACAAGCCTAGTTGCTGAGCTTAGGGCTAGATGGCGCTGTGTGGAATGTCTTACAATATTTATTTATATAGCTTTACGCGTTATGCGTTTAGGTGTTATAGCAAATTAATTGATCTGAAAATCGTGAGACTAACATCCGCCATTTTGTTTTACCTATGTTTAATCATGTATCAATCATATAAATTACAATGATTACAATTGAGATGTGTTCAAGATATCGCCCATCAAATGCTAGTTTTAGTAGGTGTTTACATTGATCTACTAATATTAGGATGTGCTATAAATAAATAAATATTGCAGGACATTCCACACATCGCCATCTAGCTCCAAGCTATGCAACTAGACTTGTGTTATGGGTGCTAAACAACGGATATACTACATGTATACTTTTCTTTTGTAAATATATACTTATCTATAATATAAAAATGAATCGCAAAATGTGTTGGTAAGCGCATAACTCAACAACGCCTGGACCAATTTGGCCAATTCTTTTTTTGTTGTCTTTGATATTGTCAAGAGAAGGTTTTTATGAAAGAAAATATTAAGAAAGTTGCGCAGAAAATGATTACGCAGGTGAAACCGCGGGGCGCAGCTAGTAATACATAGAAACAACCAGACCACAGACAAATATCTAAGCATAAATACTGATCTGAGGCGGGAATCGAACCCGCAACCCTGTGTTTGGCAGTCTGGCATGGTGACCATTATGCCAACTGGGTCGTCTAAAATAAAACTAGTAACGATAGGTTCATTCCAAGAGAGCCAGACCTTATCCCACCAGGTGGGATACGGTCAAATGCAAGTCTATTATGAACAAAAAAAATAAAAAAAAAGCCTTGAAAGACGGATTGATAAACAGACGAAAAATCTTCTAAGTTTCCCATTTTTTACGTAAAACACGTCAACTTTTAGAAGAGTACGAAGTAACTTACAAAAACCAATTGACATGATATAAATGCGTCATAACGTGTAACGGATGTAAGAGAAGATGGAGCATAGATGGAGTAACTAATCTGCCCAATTCGCTAGACCTCTTTATTTGGGGTGGGATACATCTCGCCCTCAGAAAAACTGGTTTGCGGACCAAACGTCCACTTTTAAAATGTGTGTGGGTAGATTCGTCCTAACCAGAGTAGCGGGCCAGATTAGGTCCTTTTTGCGTGAGGATAGAATAGGCTTACCCAGCACCAATACCACACCTATACTACCCTTTTAGCTTAGTCAACCGTCCACTAGTGTCCAGAGAAAGAATTGATTGAAATAAACGCACATATTTTTTTCGAAAATCTTACAGAAAACCCACCAGAAACAGATGTCTATACCAACCTACATAAATATTTATATGAAGCGGGAAACGAATACGCAACTTTATAAGTAGCAAACGAGTTTTCACTTTCACATAGGTCGTCACAAAAAGGAGCTTTAGGCGAAAACATTCCATTACAATTCCAACTAGCTCTTGCCCGCGACTTCCTCTGCGTAAGATTAGTAGATTGGACCAAAATATCACGTAGTCCCATACAAACTTTGTCCTCCTTTTTTACCCCCTTAGGAGTAGAATTTCGGAAAATTCTTTCTTATCGGGTGGCTACGTCATACAAAGAACACACCCTCCATGTTTCAGGTTTCTACAAACAGCGGTTTAGGCTGTGCGTTGATCCGTCAGTAAGTCAGTCAGTCAGTCAGGACAAAGTATTTTATATGTATAGATAATTATGAATACCGCATCCATGATATCATAAATCACAGACATCAACTTTAATAAGTGAATTTGATACAGCCAGTAATGGAGGTGTTGCAAGAGTTAATTTTAACTGCACATTGTAGCCTTCAAACAAATACGAACAGTTAAAGGTTATACGGCTACTAGTCGGAGATCCCTTTAAGGACGACCTTCATCGAGCTGTTTAATGGATAAAAAGTATTTTATAGCAAATTAAATAGGTCAATAAATATATTGCAAATGGGTTGCCTAAAAAAATTCAGTCTAGTAATTTTTAAACCCCGACGCAAAAACGACGGGGTATTATAAGTTTGACGTGTATGTGTGAGTGTCTGTCTGTGGCAGCGTAGCTCCCGAACGGATGATCCGATTTTAATTTAGTTTTTTTGTTTATTATGTTTTTAAAGCCTTCATTGGCTTGTTTAAGAGACAAATTCCATACCAATCGAAAGTATGAAGCCTATAGAATATGCAGATGTTAGGTTGACCATTTTTCCCGTTTTAAAGTTAATTTAAAAATAAAGATTATGTATTTCATTATTACGGAATTTGTTTATTGACCAAACAAGTGAAAAGTGAAAAAAAAAAAAAAAAAAAATGTCCAAGTGTCAGTCATCACAAAAGATGTCCAAAAGTCATCACTATTATTTGTGATTTCAATCTCTCTGAGTACACATCAAAAAAATATAATAGAAAACGGACATTCTGAGAACGGAAGATTTTGCGTTGATGTTAGACATTTTCAAAAAATGTGTACCAGTGAAATGAACAACAAGAAACTCAAGTGATACGTGCCATTGACAAAAAAACTCCACGATGATGTTTCTTTAAAAGATTGTCACTGGCGATAAAAGATGGATAAAAGATAGAAGAAATAAAGTTTGATGCAAACATTACATGACACTGGCCATATGCCCAAAACGTGCAAAGCCGAAATTTTTAAAAATAGTAACAACATGCAGAGTCAGCAAGAAGTATTCAGGTGCACCTTACATTCGGAATTCCCGACGATTTCTAAGTTTCACGGTTAATTTCACTGTTCGTCTCAGAGGTGCCAACTGCGGGCATAGAGTAGAAAAAATAACAGCGTATAGATACGACAAATACTGCAAAAATTAAGCAAACGCCATCTATTAAAAACAGAACTCAAGAATACAGAATACAACCACAAAATATTGTCATAAATAGACCAAACACTAGAAACATAGGAAATCTGGGTGTTAAACACTTTCACAAGCTAAAAGACGACCCAGTTGGCACAATGGTCACCATGCCGGGCTGCCAAACACAGGGTTCGATTACCGCCTCAGACACTTGTCTGAGGCGGTAATCGAACCCTGTGTTTGGTTTGGAATTATGTTTAATATTTGTCTGTGGTCTGGTTATTTCTATCTATACTTATATTATAAAGCTGAAGAGTTTGTTTGTTTGTTTGTTTGAACGCGCTAATCTCAGGAACTACTGGTTGGAATTGAAAAATTCTTTTTGTGTTGGATAGTTCATTTATCGAGGAAGGCTATAGGCTACTTTTTATCCTGATATTCCCACGGGATCGGGAGTTACGCGGGTGAAACTGCGGAGCGCTGCTTGTGTATTATAAGTATATATTTACAAAAGAAAAGTATATAAGTAGTATATCTGTTGTCTAGCACCCATAACACAAGTCTAGTACTTAGCTTGGGGCTAGATGGCGATATGTCCTGTAATATTTTTTAAAAAGTGTCTTATCTATGCACAAGTAAATTAATCTTTGTCCCAAAGAACAGGTGAAAAATGCATGCATTTCAGAGAAACATGTAGGGTGGCTGACAGAACATTTGCGTCGCTTAAATTTAAAAAGAAAATTCATAGCCTCAGAGACCTTTGTAAAATAAATATCTTTCAACGTGCAAAGTAGAAAAACTCGAACGTGATTGATTGATTGACGGGATTTTTTCAAAGGGGACCCTTGGAAATTCACGTCCATCAATGATTTAGTTAAGTCTATGGTTTTTTAAATAATTTATTACAAAAAATAGGCATAGTTTTTACATTAAAAAAAAGGTTGTCTGGAAAGTTAAATAATTTTACGTGATAATGTCATAAGAAAAATTGATGGTAACCATAGCAAGCAACGGTGTTTTATCCTGCGATAGGGGGCTAGACGGAAAAAATTAAGACCAAAAGTTGTAACGACACTTTTTGATATAGTTGTAAGCCGAGCGGCGTGCGCGTGTTTCTCCGTCTGTCTCTCTCTCTCTCTCAAAGAAAGCAAGCCAGTTATTCTCGTTTCGTTTATCTTTTATTTTTCCTTTATATTCATAAGAAAACATTGATGGTAACCATAGCAACGATAAAACGTTGGTTACCTTGCCAATAACATAATGCGCGTTCCCGGAACATGACGCATAAAGTCACACTTTTTGAGAGTGCGGGTTTTACCAATTTATAAGACGTTATCACGTCAAAAAAATCCATCCCCGTTGGAACATAGAAATAATAAGTAGTCTATGTTACTCCCAAGTAAGAAATGTATCTTCACACCAAGTTATATCAAAATCGGTCCAGTAGTTTTAGAGCCAAACAAAAACTCAAAAAATATTCTTCTTTATAATATTAAGTTAGGAGTATATAACTGTAGGATTCTGAGTGAAAGGGAACGTGATACGTAATGTTCCAGAGATTAATGTCTGATAGGAGTTTGATTAGATTGATAGGATGCTAAAGAAAGTGTAAGGGACGATTAAAACGTTTTTGAATGCGTATGATTCTTAATGTGTGAGCGAGATAGCATGAGTGAAAGAGAAAGATGGTTAGTAAGGCGTGAATGGGGGGCAAGATAGGAAAACAGTGTAAGGAGAAAGGGAGAAAGCGGATAGATTAAGAATTAGAGAATTAGACGACGACGATAATTGTAAAGACGGCTCGGCAGATGAATTGTAAAATTAAAGAATAGAAAATAAAGACGAATATCAACAATACGGAGTTATTAATACGCCCCCATATAACAAATGTAAAAGTTTGTCAGTAAGTATGTTTGTTGTGAAGAAAATTATGGATTTGCTAAGCTAGTTTTTATCCCGATATTCCCAAGGTATTGGGATTTATTCGAGCAAATCCGGGAGGCGCATCTACTAATACTAATACTTACCTACCTTCATTCACTTTCAATTAATTAATCTTGACAAAATAAAGCATTCTATTCACGATCAAACAACAAAACTTTAAAAGGAACTTTGAATGGCACTTATTTAAAATTTACAAGTGTTTTATTCGTAAAAGTTTAAAGTTGAAAAGGTAAAGGTACGGTCCAGAAGATTGGTGCTCTCGAGTAAGGTCACTTGAGGATCTAACTTCGAAGGAAATAGAGTTATGAAATATGCGATTCGAAGTTTAAATTTAGATGTAACTTTTTAAAGAGGTTTGAAATTATAAAAGTTTTAACGGTTTGATGGTTGTGAATATTCGCCAACCCGAAGTGGGCACTCGTGGCGTCTTATTAATAATGTCTATCTCTTGTCTGGGAAGAGGTTTTCAAGCACTGCAATGGGATAAGTAATGAGTAAACTTTTCTTTAAGGCCAGGTGCTAATAAAGCTACCAAAATCGACCTTTGTTTTAAGCAACTCTAAGTAATCAAATACTCTTTTTTTGTTATTTGGATATAAATGGCTATTGTAGTTTAACCATATTTTTGTTTATTGTGGTTGAAAACATGATATGAACAACTTCGTTCGATAAAAAAAATGTTAGAAAACAGAGAATTATTAGATCGTTTATCGGGTTTTTGAATAAAAATAGTTAACGTTTGTTTCTAAAAATGAATCAAATGATAGCTTTTGACCTCTAAGAACTATATTTGTGGATAATAATGCTGAAATGTTTTGCATATCGATCAAATATAACAGTTAGCAGGCAGCACGCTACGTTTTTGAGAGCGGGGGCTAAGGTAATGTGAATACCTACACACGGTATTGGAAGAGCGCCTTTACTTATTACTTACTTACAGCAGATATCTGAGATTTCTAATTCGTAATACATACCTGAAACAAAATAAAAGCAAATAAGTATGAATATTGATATGAATATTTACAAAACATAAATAAATAAATATAGCAGTACAATGCATACGACCTACCAAGCTAAACAGACCTTCTCCATCCTAAGGTTGCTTGGAAGAAATCGCTTTAAGCGCCTGTTTGTACAATTTCGTAGTTAATAAGCATTCTCGTCCTTTTTGTCCTTCTCAATGTTTTGTGTGTTGTACAAATAAAGTGTTTATGTATCTATCTATCATACAGATCCATCTAGCCCCAAGCTATGCAACTAGGCTTTGGTTATGAGTTGTAGACAATGGACAGAAAACTTATATACTTACCTAGCTGCGCCCTACGGTTTTACCCGTGTTAGGGTATCTCTACAAACACAGAATACATAATAGTTACTATAAACTACATACTTTAACAGTCCTTTTTAACCGACTTCAAAAAAAGGAGTAGGTTCTGAATTCGGTTGTATGTATTTTTTTAAATTGTTTTCATGGATTTTTGCGCATATTTCCTTTGTTTGTGTTTTGAGTTTGTCAAATTTCTAAACATCCTTTCTTAGTGCTAGCCTTCGTTCTAAGAGGTCCCTTTTCATGCGAAGTTTAAGGCTCTGGTAATGTGCTTGTACTTGTACTTGTATACAGGCTGTTTTCCGCCATTGGACCCTTTTTAATTGGGTCCTTTTTGCGTGAGGATGGAGTAGGCTTGCCCAGCACCTACTACCCTCTCAGCTTAGTCGACCATGTCCAGAGTAGAGAACTTGTCATTACTTCTGGAGCCAACTAAGCCGCGGGTTTCATCACGATGTTTTCCTTCACCGTAAGAGCGATGTCAATTAGCGCACATAATTTTTTCTTAAGAAAAATACATTGGTGCACGGCCGGCCGGGATTCGAACCCACGACCTTCAGAATGACAGTCGAGGTATCTACCACTAAGCCAACACCGCTCTCTGGCTCTGGTAATTCATATATATTAAGTCTTTATCTAGGTCGTTTTTATGTTAGAATAGGTTAAGAATGCCAAAATTAAAAGCAATAAAAATTTCAACAAAACAATTTATTATGATTAAATCGTAAAATTCTTGCATTCCTTCGTCCAATTCCTCCAATACATATAAAAGATCAATTCTTAAGACAATAATCATAAATAACATAAGTAAAGCAAACTACAGCTTCCATTAGCGACTTGGCAAGGCAGTGAATAGCTTGCTTTATTAGCTTTAAAGCCAAGTAGTACTGCAAGATTACTTATATGCATGCTATCTACGTAAACAGGATGATTTTTTAAATGGGCCTGGTCAAAAATGTTAAAAAAAAGTTGCGTGCCCGTTTCTGATAAATAACTAAAAAGGCATTATTAAATTTTTAGAAAACTTATATTACCCTAGCCAGGAATCGAACCTGTTAATTTTGCAAATAAATAATGACCCTATATTTTTGCGTCAATCGATAGTGTTGTTGATAGAGATCAATTTCTCGAAATAAACATAATATGGAAAATCAAATATATTTCTATAATATAAAAATGAATCGCAAAATGTGTTGGTAAGCGCATAACTCAACAACGCCTGGACCAATTTGGCCAATTCTTTTTTTGTTGTGTTTGTTATTGACCAGAGAAGGTTCTTATGAAAGAAATAATTAAGAAAATTGCGTAGAAAATTATTACGCGGGTGAAACCGCGGGGCGCAGCTAGTATAATATACATTTAAATGTTAATAAGCGACGAATAGAAAACATCTTGAAAAAAAATTGTGATAAAAAAAATACAAGCTCAGTTTATATTTAATTAATTACACAAAGCTAGATTACCACAAAGGAACAAACATACATACATAGACTGATAAACACATTACCACTCCTTTGTGTCGCGCAATCGGGTAAAAGCAACATCGAAATCAAACTAAGTATATTAAGAGGAAAAAAAGGTCATTCTTTTTGTATGGTAAAGTAAATGGTATGTAACCTTCTTAACAAACAAAATGACCAACACTTTAGTCTGCCGACAGAATTAATCAGCTATCTGTCGTCGTAACCGATCTGACAAAGCGAGTATTCACACTTTGACAATAAAACTATTCAACTAACCATTAATCGATACTACACTGTGTTTTATATCGATACAGAGTTAATGAAAAATAGACATCCCATAAGTAATAGCTTTTCTGTCCTGCCTCGAGTTTTGAGAAAAACGCGGTTTAAGGTTTGTGACGTAATAACGTTTTATAAATTGATGAACACCGTATGTACTTACAAAAAAGCGTCAAGTTCTGTTGACGTGGTAGGTAACCATAGCAACGTATTTTCATCAATGTTTCTTATGACGTTATCACGAAAAACTATCGTCCGTAAACCGACTTTCAGATAAATGGCTTACACTTTTCCACTGCAGGGCAAAGGCCTCTCTACCTTTCTTTCATTGATCGCGATCTGTAGTTTTGTTCCCAACTAGTTGCCTACTAAGATTTAGTTAATTAGTATGGTTACGTCCACCTAGTGCAGACTGACAACCGCCAACTAAACTAAGATAGTTTAGCTTAGTTCGGAGTTTTTCAGTTTTACGTAGTTAAGCTGGCATAGATTCCGGTGGACGCACATGTATGAAAAATGGCTTCAACTATGCGAGCTAAGCTAAACTAAGTTAATTTAGCTTAGCTCGCAGTTGTTTAATTTAACGAAGCTTAGCTAGCATAGTTCGCGTAGGATGCAAATATGAAAAATTGTCTTAACTATGTGAGCTAAGCTAAACTAAGTTAATTTGGCTTAACTCGCAGTTGTTCAATTTAACGAAGCTTAGCTGGCATAGGTCGCGGTGGACGCAAATATGAAAAATTTGCTCAACTATGCGAAGTAAGCTAAACTAAGTTAATTTGGCTTAACTCGCAGTTGTTCAATTTAACGAAGCTTAGCTGGCATAGGTCGCGGTGGACGCAAATATGAAAAATTTGCTCAACTATGCGAAGTAAGCTAAACTAAGTTAATTTAGCTTAACTCGCAGTTGTTCAATTTAACGAAGCTTAGCTGGCATAGTTCGCGGTGGACACAAATATGAAAAATTGCTCAACTATGCGAGCTAAGCTAAACTACGTTAATTTAGCTTAACTCGCAGTTGTTCAGTTTTACGTAGCTAAGCTGGCATAGTTCGCGGTGGACGCAAATATGAAAAATTGGCTCAACTAAGCGAGCTAAGCTAAACTAAGTTAATTTAGGTTAGCTCGCAGTTGTTCAATTTTAAGTAGCTTAGCTGGCATAGTTCGCGGGGGATGCAAATATGAAAAATTTGCTTAACTATGTGAACTAAGCTAAACCAAGTTAGTTTAGCTTAACTCGCAATTGTTCAGTTTTAAGTAGCTTAGCTGGCACACTTTGCGGTGTTACTTGGTTTAGTTGGCTGTAGACAAACGGTTTCTATTTTTTAACCCCCAACGCAAAAACGACGGGGTGTTATAAATTTGACGTGTCTGTGTGTGTGTCTGTCTATGGCATCGTAGCTCCCGAACGGATGAACCGATTTTAATTTAGTTTTTTTTTGCTTGAAAGGTGAATTAGTTTGTAGTGAAACTAACCATGGTACCTCTAGAAAATCCAACTCTACGACATTTACCACCACTTGTTCACGATATCAAAGCTTAAAATAACCAATTGACACGTTCATAGCACGGTACCTACCACACATAAATCGTGTCGTGACGTGGCGCGACATCTCGCGGTTTATTTATGTGTGGAGCGTTTGTCGCGCGTCTCATGGCTAATGTATAAAGGGTTTTAGATCTTTTTGTTGGACTTAGAATTTTAAGATGTCAACATACAGGCAGGATGGCACGAAATAAGTAAGATTCAGTTCTTCATTGGGGGATTTAGAACATCCTACTAATATTATAAATGTGAAAGTTTGTGTGTGTGTATGTATGTTTGTTACTCCTTCACGCAAAAACCACAAAACCGATTGCGATGAAAGTAAGTATGTAGATAGATAGAGACTTGGAATAACACATAGGTTACTTTATGCGGGTGAAACCGCAAGGCGCAATTAGTTTTCATATATTTTTTTTCTGGTCTGGGTGTCTGAGTCTGTATGTATATTCCTATATTTATAAAATTCTCGTGTCGCAGTTACCTATGTTCACCAGAACGGCTGAACCGATTTGTATAATTTTTTTGTGTATATTCGTTAGGTCTGAGAATCGAACATCTATATTTTTTTTTTGTGAATGGCAAATCAACGTTTGCCGGATAGCTAGTTAGATATATATTTACAAAAAATATATTTGTATTATATCTGTTATCTAGCACCCATAACACAAGCCTAGTTAGTTGAGGCTAAATGGTGCTGTTTAAGGTGTCCTATAAGCTAAAAAAGTGTTAGATTGTAATGATCACGAATAAAATGTATAAACCTTGACTGACTGACGGATCAACGCACAGCCTAAACCGCTGATCGTAGAGACCTGAAACTTGGAGGGTGTTTTCTTTGAGTGACGTAGGTATGCGATAAGAAAACATTTTTCGAAATTCTACCCGGGGGTGAAAAGGGGGGGGGGACAAAGTTTGTATAGCACAACGTGATTCCTTGGCCCATTTTCGACTCCTACACGGACGAAATCGCGGGCAAGCAGAAGGTTGTAATATTACAACCTCCTCAAGTTCTAATTACTTACCTATACAAACATACCTACGTATAATCGAACCCCCGACCCTCGACCTGAAGTACCTAAGGGTCATATACTGACAAATGAGACACATGTACCAAGATGAGTGCAGTCAAACAGACACTTGAGACTTTATTGCTGGGATTTCGAGATTTGCACCCTTGTGGGGTGATTTTAGGGTTCCGTACACAGAAGGTAAAATCGGGACCCTTTTACTAAGATCACATTAGTAGTGAAGCTAAGACTCCAATGTCCGTCTGTATGTCTGTTACCAGGCTGTATCTCATGAACCGTAATAGCTAGACAGTTGAAATTTTCATAGATGATGATGTATTTCTTTTGCCGCTACAACAAATACTAAAAAGAATATATAATAATAATATAAGATATAATAATAATATAATAATATAAAGAATAATATAAGATTGTACGGAGCACTTGAACCTTTTTTTTTAAGTTTAGGCTTCATGTGTAAATGTCAAGTAATCTTAGTTTTTTTTTAGTTTTGACTCTTCAAAAATTCGAGAACCATAACCAGGCGACCAAAAGAAAACATATGTGTGAATGGACATTGCTCTTACGGTGAAGGAAAACATCGTGATGAAATACACGGCTTAGTTGACTACAGACGTATCGACGAGTTCTTTCCTATGGACATGATCGACTAAGCTGTGAGGGCAGTAAAGGTGCAAGGCAAGGCTACTCCATCCTCACGCATAAAGAACCTTTTTGAGTGCCCACTTATCAAATACGGCGGACCCTCCACTGACTTTAGTGACCTTACGAGTGATGCTATAGAGAATCTTAAAAATGTTAACATAGATGTTTAACTTTATGCACCTGTACTTTATACAGTTTGATTTTGCAGCGCCTCGGGTATGTTCGCGGAGGCTCGTGTACTGTTTCCATGCGAATATGCGTAAACGCACCGTGTCCATTGTGTGCAGAGTGAGGTCCAGCTCCAACACCGTTCTGGCGATGGTTGCGGCCAGGCTGGATTGTCATTACATTTGGCATTGCTGTAACAGGCATGTCGCCGTACCGATGCCCGAGCGAAGATATTGATTCGTGACTTTATTTTGATGACGACCCAGTTGGCACAATGGTCACCATGCCGGACTGCCAAACACAGGGTTGCGGGTTCGATTCCCGCCTCAGACATGTATTTATGCTTAGATATTTGTCTGTGGTCTGATTGTTTCTATGTATTATAATTATATATTTACAAAAGAAAAGTATATACGTAGTATATCCGTTGTCTAGCACCCATAACACAAGTCTAGTTACTTAACTTGGGGCTAGATGGCGCTGTGTGGATTGTCCTGCAATGTTTACTTATTTATTTATTTATTTTGTTTGATTTTAATTATTTTTTCGAAATTTTATTTACCAAATGGACATTTTATTTTATTTTTGTTTTATTCTGATTGACATGATTAATTTCTATAATTTGATTTGTTTGTATTGTTGTTTTATCCCGTACCTATTACATGATTTGATTGATTTATTTTATTTTATGTAAAAAATTGGAATAATATGATACTCTGTATTAGGGTCTATAGTAGCCTGAATAAAGATTTAATTATTCAAAATTAAGCCATACGATAAATAAATAAAAGACCCAACCAGAGAGGTATAGTTGCGGAATACAGTTTGTAAACCTTACTTGAAGTTCTGAAAAATCCTAAAGACTCTAGTATACAGGTTACTTTTTACTAGGTACTTCAGGAAATAGGCACTCAACTATGTCAAAACCCTAAAAGTTCCAGTTCATCCGACTCACAGTATCCAGGGTATAAAGACGTTTGTGAACATAACAAAACTAAGTAAATATCAATCGGTACACACAAACGGAACACTATAATGGGTTCCGTACCGTAATTTAGGGTTAGCTATCACCAATAGAATTGCAAACCTCGATCGGTGGTGAACGACAGCACTTTAGGGACGTTAAGTTTGTGGTACACTGAGAAATAATAACAGACTAAAACAAAAGAAACAAAATTAAAATCGGTTCAGTCGTTCGGAGCTACGATGCTACAGACAGACACACACACGTTTTTGCGTCGTCTTATTTTTCGTAACATCTTATTTATAATCTTTTAATATGCCCTAAAAGATAGCTATTATGACTTAGGCATCCACTAAGAAAGGATTTTAGAAAATCCAACCCCTACGCAAAGGAACTAAATAAATAATAAATATTGCAGGACATTCCTTACATCGCCATCTAACCCCAAGCTAAGTAACTAGACTTGTGTTATGGGTGCTAGATAACGGATATACTACTTATATACTTTTCATTTGTAAATATATACTTATAATACATAGAAACAACCAGACGACAGATAAATATAAGTCTTAATTTTAAAATATTCTTAAGAAAGAAAGAAAATGTAATTATTGCAGGTTTTTTGCGGCTATGCCACATGACGTCACACATCGATGTCACCTCCATATAAAACAAATGTATGGATACAAGCGCACGCACATCTCAAATGATGCATCACTGTGGTACATCGATGAACATCATCTATGTGCTCTGGCTCGTGATTGGTCAAATCAAGGTCGCCCCGGCTCACTCGCACCCCGTATCTTCTTGATTCGATTTTTTTTCTAGATAAGACCAGCATGTGTGAAATAATGGTCAACATTATTTCACACGATGGTAAGTGACGATGCTGACTTAGATGTAGCACGCTTTTCTAGAAAATACCTATATGCTCGTGACTCAAAGACCACGGGCCTTCGAGGGACACAAGTGAAGGCAGGAAGACGGCAGTAGAGCAAAACCTTGACACCCCGTAAACAGCAGCCTTCGAGGGACACAAGTAAAAGTAAGAAGACGGTAGTGGAACCAAAATTTGCAAAAACTTGATGTACGGTCGGCTGCAAAATTGCAGACCCACCGTAGAGCTCCAAAACAGGTGTTATAACAATGTTCTCAACGCAAGCAAGATTGTAGACATCTGCTTTACTTGAAGTTTAAAGTCTTCTTACTCATCAATTAATCAAACAAAAATTATTAGAATGCAAACATTCCAATAATAGTAATTTACGAACTCTACCGAGGGCTGCAATTATGCAGTCGACTGTACAATGCATCTTCGTTATAGTTATATAGTCACTGCAGTTGCAGTGGCTAGCTACTGGGCTGTAAAAATTTGACTGGTCAAACGTCACTGATTCGAAAAGAAGAAGAAGAAGTCAAAGTGAAGTAACTCAGTGTACCCAAAACCTAACATAAACAGACATTCGAGCTGCCTTTACGAGGTCGTATAGATCAGAACATAACATACTAAATGTTTTATATACCATCCTCAAACCAAACCACTTTATCGACATACTTTCTTACACTACACAGAAACTACATGATTGTTCTTTATTTTTGCTCTCTTTAAAAGAAAAAAAATCGTTATCTATGGTATTTTGAACCGACTTGAAAAATACATACAACCGAATTGAAAAATTCCTCCTTTTTGAAGTCGGTTAAAAAGGTTTTCAATTTGGCAGTAAACAAGACAAATTGATGAAATGGTCTTTTTAAAAAATTCCGTGTCTGTAAAGAGATTAAAAAGCTTTCCAAAAGCTTATACAAAAAAGCACTGCTTTCGTGCTTTCGTACACTAGCTACTAGATAAAAAAAAACTGAAAGATGTCTATGACCAATAAAAGTCTATTTCGTAAGGATATTTATGTAAGCATTCTAGTTATATTATTATTTCTCTGCCATTCTTTTGACCATAGATTATGGTGGTTTTAGAGCGTGCATCAAAAGCAAACATGTTTAGACTTTTACATTTTTAGGTACAATTGATACTAAATAATTAAAATATACAATTAATTTCATAATCCATCAATAAGTTTTCGAAAAAAAAAAACATGACCTACTTTGACAAAAGCTATTGCATTACTATTCTTAAATAAGTCAGTCTTTTAGAGTAACGTTCCTCAACAGGAAAAAACGGGACCCTTATGGGATCACTCGATTGCCCGTCTGTCTGTCAAGAACCTTTTTATATATAAAATATACAAAATCATTTTGTTGTAGGACCCCCAACACAAAATCTTGTTATCACGGGAAATAACAGAAGAAATCGAGATGTACCATTAACATCATACCTACTTTAGCGAAGTCGGTTGACAATTCAATCTACGCATGCTAATTTATTTTTCTACTTGCACAGCGCACAATGTAGCATACGACACTTGTCATTAAATATTTTTTTATTTACGATTTTATCGGACTATATTTGTTTTCTCTAAAGACTTTTAATAAATGTACCATAAGCAGATAAGACAATAGTAACACATTTTTATCGCATATTGTATTTACTAGTACAGTCACAGTTTGGTGCAACGTTTGTGTTCTGCGCTAGAGTGTTAATATGCCCGGAAAATAAAATCAACGACAAAGTTTTTGTATGAAAAATGCTCTAATGTCATACAATTTAGCCGTCAATGACCATGACACTTAAAAACCAACATAATCCAATATTAATTTAACTATATTTATTGTTAAATCTACGCCTGACTCATTAATTAATAACTAGGTTATCAAAATTAGGTATGAACTAAATCTCATTAAATGCAAAATAAGCTTAAGATTATTTTACAAATATGCTGCTTGTGCACAGAATTTTTTTTCGACACTGCAAAATGTAAGATTTTGCCGTTGTCTTTCGTCGCACATACCAATGTGCGTTGTATAAAAGAGAGGGAGTAAGAAATGTCGGAATGAAATGGGCCAGATGGAGGAATACGAATAAATGATATGAAAAGGAATCTTACACTGGGGACATCTGTGGCGTGACTGACAGACAGACTTATGGACTGAAATAACGGGACAACTTAAAAAAAATTAAGCAATCAAAAAACTGCATAGAAATTTTAGCTACCTAATCTTTTTAATAACTGCTACTTCGACAATTCTAGGCTTTGTTTTATTATTTTAAAAAAGTATAATTTTAAATTACAACTTTTTAGTGATTTGAAAAAGAACCCTATAAATAGAAATAGAAAAAAAAACGAAACAAAATCGATCAATATATAAGGGAGAAAAGAGCTATTTATTTTTGTACTAGCAGCGTTCCACGGTTTCACACGCGTAACTCCTGATCCCGTGAAAACATCGGGATAAAAAGTAGCCTATAACATGCCTATAACACTCCGAATTAATCAATAAATAAATAAATATTGCAGGACATTCCACACATCGCCATCTAGCCCTAAGCTAAGTAACTAGACTTGTGTTATGGGTGCTAGACAACGGATTTACTATTTATATACTTTTCTTTTGTAAATATATACTTATAATACATAGAAACAACCAGACTACAGACAAATATCTAAGCATAAATACTTGTCTGAGGCGGAATTCGAACCCGCAACCCTGTGTTTGGTAGTCCGGCATGGTGACCATGTGTCCATAAACCAAGTTTAATCCAAATCGGTCAAGTATTTTTTAGCCTATTCAATGCAAACAAAAAAACAATAAAATCTTGCCTCTTTATAATATTAGTATGGATAGAAGAATCTACGGTATGTTACCATCTTAACACAAATAATATGTCATCCTAAGGTACTTTTGTAAAGTCATTATCCGAAAATATTGTATTTAAGAAAGTATTTCTCAAACTTTATCTACGAGACACGAAAACTGATATGGTTGCTCAAACTTTTTTCATATTCTTTTTATATTGAGACGTGTAACTTATTATTTTACTTCTCGGCCTAGTTATTAGGGATAAATGTTCTAGAAAACATTAATTTTTTTAAGGCCAAGGTCTATTTTGAGAAATAAGGTAAAATACCTTGCTATTTATAACAAAATAACAAGAAAATAAATATTGTAGGATATTCCACACATCGCCATCTAGCCCCAAGCTGAGTAACTAGACTTGTGTTATGGTCTCTAGACAAAGGATATACTACTTATATACTTTTCTTTAGTAATATTCTTATAATACATAGAAAAAACCAGACCACAGACAAAATATATCTAAGCATAAATACTTATCTGAGGCCGGAATCGAACCCGCAACCCTGTGTTCAGTCAGTCCGGGATGGTGACCATTGTGCTAACTGGGTCGTCAAAATAAACAAATTAATCGTTTTTCAGATTGACAATTAAATCAAATTTTTATCTAATGACTGTTTATAAGTAATTATATTGAACGTCTTTGTTAATAGAGCTTTGTTTCAAGTTAGAGTTAAGTAGAAAATTGATGAGACAGTTCCCATGGCAACTGTGCCTTCATATCACTTTACATAAATAAGATTAGAGTGTTTAGGTAGGTATCTATATCACATCCTATATATTAAATTAAATAACATTCTGAAGACTTTTTACCTTCTTTTACAAAACTTTAGTAACTTAACTGACATGATCACATAGTGACATAAGTTCAAATATCAAAACCTTGTTTGTTTGTTTGAACGCGCTAATCTCAGGAACTACTGGCTGTGCTACTGGTTCAAAACCGCCAAGCCTAGTTATCGCTTTAAGCAATTAGGTCGCCTGTTTGTACAATTTCGTAGTTAATAAGCTTTCTCATCCTTTTTGTTATTTTCAATGTTTTGTGTGTTGTACAAATAAAGTGTTTATCTATCTATCAAGCCACAAAGTCTTATTACCGAGCGATGAAAATATAGTACTATTTAAAGCCGATAATGACGTAGCAGTCACATTGCGTCTCGGTAACGAGTTCAGAGATTTTATCTCATCTAAAAATATGCGTACCGCGCTAAAAGTTTACACTTCAAAAATAGACAACAGGAAAAACTTGTGTTGTGTTGCTTGTGTGTATGCTGTATTGTTATTTTTTGATTATTTAGTATTTAGAAATTAGTTTTAGTATTTTAGATTAATGTATAATTGTGAGGTTCTTTTAAAATAGGATTAAGCGCTACATCAGCGACAGCAGCGCTATTTTAAGTCACAAATGTAAAAACAACATGGGATTAGCAACATCCTCTTTCATCCGCTACACTGTGTGACGCATTGATAACGATCAAATTAGTTTTCAAAATTTTAAAAATAAAAATACATGCAACCTAATTGAGAACCTCCTCCTTTTTTTGAAGTCGGTTAAAAATGGAGGACAATTAACGCAAAGAAATATTTGTTTAGATAACGCCCATTTGAACTGAAATTATGTGAAAGGTCACTACATTATATTTAGGTAAATTAAACTCGTATACAACAAACAATAACATGATTCCTAAGGAGTCACCATGGAGGGCATTACGGAGAGGATGTCTTACATGTTTGCGGGGATGTTACGTTACTCTCCTACCCCTTATTACAGAGGCTACGAACACAACGTGGCTGTATGAGATTAGATTTATTTGCCTTACCCTTTGAAAACGCAGAAAAAAATGTTGTATTTGAAGGTGTTTTGGTGAGAACGAGCCAACAAGATGGTCTATTTCAAGTCCACTTTAAGCACATGGGTGATACCACCCAGGTGCACAGGAAACACTTTAGTATCTATTGAACACCTGAAAAAATAGGAACCCAGGTCCTTAAAGGTGAAAGGGTACCGGCGCTTTCTCCATACAAACGTAGTCGACTGTTTCCTCCCTGAATACTGACGCTAGCACAAATATTTTTGTGCTATAAAGCCTATAACTGCCATGACTAAGCCCCTATATTTTTTTTTCATTTTCTAATTATCATAGAAATTAAGAAAAAAAGATATGGGCATGGTCATTGCAATTAATTATAAGTTTTCTATCCAGGGAGAATACAGTCGACTAAGTTTGTATGGAGAGAGCTCCCGGTACCCTTTCCTCTTAAAGGCGACTCGAATAAAATTATGATTTTTGGTAATACAGTGCAGCAGCTGTTTTATTATTTTCATTTAATTAACTTATTCAAGTAAGTGACTAATTTAATTCCGTTTAAGTGCAAAGTAAAAGTAAAAAAACATTGTTGAACATGAAATTTTCTCATTTGCCTAACCTGTTAGGTTATAGTAAAGTAGCTTTGCTATAGCCCTGACTTGACGGACTATAAGAACTTTGCCTTTTTTGAAACCACTATTAAGTCCGATACAATATTAATAAAAAATGAATACTATTGGAACGAAGTTCCTTATCGCGCGTTGCGAAAGGGGGCTAAACGGAAAAAATAAGACCAAAAGTTGTAACGACACTTTTTGCTATAGTTGTGAGCCGTGCGGCGTGCGCGTGTTTCTCTGTCTGTCTCTCTCATAGAAAGCAAGCCAGTTTACTAAAATTGAGCCTACTGATTAAGTTTATATTAAAAAATATTATTATAACTTTTATTACGATTCCTTCACTAATTAATCGAAAGGAACTTCGTTCCGTCCGGGTGTGACACTATTACACAACTTGACACCTCTTACGTTGTTTTTCTAATCATTTTAATTTTCTGGTTATTCCAGCTATCCGCTATCCGCTGCCGCGTTTCTTACTGCTATGGTAATGTTCGTGGCCGAACTTTTATAGGGGTAGGTATGAAGTAGGTACCTACTACCCCCACGTACGCATTACCGACCTATTTAGATAACGCAACGATGCTGTCAAAGAGTACCATTTATGGGAAGAATATACACTTGTTACTGTCTATCCTCCGTGTAGTCAAAAGGTCGTGTCTCCCTGCGACCATAACGAAAGAGAAATTAAAAATACGCGATTAAAACACGAAAAAATAATTACTATGAATTTGTGAGTTTAAAAAGTTTATCACCCACTTTATTCGTTTGGAATCATTGCATGAAATCACATTGCAACGTCTTAAAAACTAAGTAACGATTTGTAACTTCGGAACACGCCCACCAATGAGAAGAAGGCGCAAGAAACTCATGGCCTCTTATTCCAAAACGAGGTTTAAGAATAGTCCCGAGATGTGGATTTAAGCCTTAGATTTAGATACAGATTTACTCGTGAACTATAGTCTAAACACTATCCCTATAGATTATATAGGGTACTATAGTCTAAACACTGTCTCTATAGATTATACTAGCAGCGCTCCGCAGTTTCACCCGCGTAACTCCCGATCCCGTGGGAATAACAGGATAAAAAATAGCCTATAGCCTTCCTCGATAAATGGACTATCCAACACAAAAATAATTTTTCAATTCGAACCAGTAGTTCCTGAGATTAACGCGTTCAAACAAACAAACTCTTTATAATATTAGTATAGATAGGGATAGTATTTAGACTATAGTTCACGAGTAAATCTGCGTCTCAATCTAAGGTTAAAATCCACATCTCAGACTTCTCTTAAACTGTAAATATTTATTTTTAGGCTGTTCGGGTATATTTTCATTGTTTTTGAATTTTGAATCTCCCATCCACGCTCGGAACCTGCATCAATCGCCACAGTTGTCCAAGTGTCACATCTTAACCTACTTATTCATTGACACTAAGGTAGTGGTGGTACCACAATCTTGTTGATAACATATTGTTGACAATATTTCTGTGGTCTGCGTGCGACTATGTCAAATGTCCTTGTTTCCTTGTAATAAAATAGTTTTCTATGTACATATGGGTACGTATCAGTGGCGAGGGGTCATGTTTCTTTAAAGGTAAGCCGATAAAATACCATAACAAAAAATATTTATATGCGAGAATCCACCTTATTAGCGTTTCGTAGCTAAAGGGTAAAAACGGGACCCTTTTACTAAGACATCACTGTCCGTCTGTCTGTCACCAGGCAGTATCTTATGAACCTTGATAGCTGACAGTTGAAAATTTCACAGATGATGTATTATACCTATGGCATCTGGAACTAGTCTAAGCTTGAAGAGGAAAGGGTACCTGGCGCTCTCTCCATACAAACGCAGTCGACTATTTTCTCCCTGGATAATGATACTAGAGCAAATATTTTTTTTGAATAAAATTTATAACATTATCCAGGGAGAAAACAGTCGACTGCGTTTCTATGGAGGGAGCGCCGGTACCCTTTCACCTTAATATATTCGTTTGCCTTAACTAAACTAAAATGAAATTTGTCTTAAAAGAATCTCTTACACTTCTACACTAATAAATTAAAAAGAGGAAATCTGTTTTGTTTGTTTGTAACGAATAGGCTCCGAAACTATTGGACCGATTTAGATGAAACTTAGTATGTAGATAGCTGAAAACCTGGACTAACACATTGGCTACTTTTTATACCGATATTCCCACGGGATCGGGAGTTACGCGGAACTCTGATAGTCTAAACTATAATATTATATTAAGGAAATATTACTTTGTTTGTTTTTATGTTTGTAACGAATAAGCTCCGAAATTATTAGACCGATTTTGATGAAACTTGATATGAGGGTACATTGATTCATTGGGAATGACATAGGCTACTTTTTATTTCGATATTCCCACGGGATCGGGAGTTACGCGGGTGAAACCGCGGTGCGTCGTTCCAACTTAAAACTCCTTCAAAGAAAATTATATTTGTCTTAAGAGAATTATTTTATAATTTAGTTTGTAAGTTCCAACCGGGGTGGTTATAAATCCATTGGCCCATTTCAACTTGTTTTGAAACCTTAAATCATAATGTTACCTAGTTTACTGGAATAAAATAAGCATAAAATTCGGGGAACAAAGCTCTGTTTTCCATCGAGGCAAATAATCCCAAATTTTAGTTTCTGACCAAACTAGCATGATAAGTCGCACACCGGAAGTTAAAAATAATCAAGAAGTGAAAAATTGTTCGCTATTTCTATGACCTCTTAGTTGGGGGTTCGATTACCGCCTCGAACAAATGTTTATGTGCAGATATTTGTTTCTAGTTAAAGTGTTTCTGTATGTATTTACGAATGAAAAGGTTAATATGTATTCTATCCGTTGTCTGGTCACCATAACACAAGCCTAGTTGTTTAGCTTGGGGCTAAATGGCGCTGTGCACAATTTTCTGTAATATTTATATATTTTATGCAGCGTGGTTAATTTGTGTGGGCAGTAAAGGTAGGTGTTAATGCTGCTGTAGCTACCAGAAAAGTAATTGACGACCCAGTTGGCACAATGGTCTCTATGCCAGACTGCCAAACACAGGGTTGTGGGTTCGATTCCCGCCTCCGACAAGTATTTATGCTTGGATATTTGTCTGTGGTCTGGTTGTTTCTATGTATTATATGTATATATTTACAAAAGAAAGGTATATAAGTAGTATATCCGTTGACTAGCACCCTTAACACAAGTCTAGTTACTTATCTTGGGGCTAGATGGCGATGTGTGGAATGTCCTGCAATATTTATTTATTTATTTAATTGGAGACCTTCCCTTATTATTTAAATAATCAACATTTGCATAAAAAAAAATCTTACAGTTACCGCGAAAAGTAGCAATTTTCGAGAAAAAAGTTTTTATAACTTAAATTAATGTGGTTTCAAATAAGCAACAAATCACTCTTAAACCACTCAATTTAATCACCCTTGCATACATATGCCGATCGTTGTACATCAACGATCGGCAAATTTAATCTGTCGTCAGTATTGACCCTTATTTTTATCCCACGTGATCACTAACCATGAATTAATTGGGTACACGTGCCAAAAATCAAACAAAAAGCTTTCATAAAACACAATTCATCATTATTTAAAAAATATGAATAAAAAATCAACAATTAGAAAGAAAAGATAAAAAATACATTATTTTTGCAAATCATTCACTGTTCATTCGTTCTGTACAGAGTAATTAGATTAAGTGAGCGAATGAACGAACACAAATGGAATGCAAAGTCATTCATTTGTTTCAAATACAATTTATTTCAATAAA
The DNA here is from genome assembly GCA_951213275.1 of Idaea straminata. Taxonomy (NCBI): domain Eukaryota; kingdom Metazoa; phylum Arthropoda; class Insecta; order Lepidoptera; family Geometridae; genus Idaea; species Idaea straminata. The sequence goes on from OX577870.1 coordinate 7,745,123, forward strand.
AAAAATATTTTTACACGGGCTCGGTTCAATCAGAAATTCAGGGCCTGATTCTGTGAAGAAACTATTCTTACTAGCTGCGCTTCGCGTATTTACCCACACAAAAAGAAGCCTATAGCACTCTCCATAATTTGAATTTCTCCTATATAAAAATTCATGAAAATATGTGAAGCCATCTGAGTTTGTAATGTTAGGAAAAAAAAACAAAAATACACTATTTATGAACTAAATCAAATAATATCGCACTAAATAAATAAAAAAAATTCTCACAAAAACGTTGCATAATTTAACAAGTCTTTGTTTTTAATAACAATAGACAGAATCTGCAAATTCAAAGTAAAAAATCTTTATCAATTTAAAATCAAAACAGTCTTACCAAGACTTTGGAATCATTCTTTGACGACCCAATTAGCACAATGGTCACCATGCCGGACTGTCAAACACAGGATTGCGGGTTCAATTCCCGCTTCAGACAAGTTTTTATGCTAAGATATTTGTCTTTGGTCTGGTTGTCTCTATGTATTTATTATAAGTATATATTTACAAAAGAAAAGTATATCCGTTATCTAGCACCTATAACACAAGTCTAGTTATTTAGCTTGGGGCTAGATGGCGATGTGTGTGTCCTGCAATATCACATCGAAACGTCTTAAACACCAAGTCAGGATGCGTACCTTCGGAACGCGCCCACCAATGAGAAGAAGGCATAACTAAACAGACATTTTATTAAATTTAAATAACCTTATTCTGTACAATTGTTGGACAATCGTTCTCCACATAAAGCCACAGTATATTCACATAGTGAGTAAGAGTATAATATGTGAAGATCAGCACAATTCTAGCCCCAAAAACCTCGAAACTTCAGTCGGAACTACTCTAAAAGTCTCCGAACATTAGTTAATCGTCCGCAACGTTGTACGTACCAAAACTCTTATCACTTAACACTTTGAACTATGGCGGAATACCTCGAACGTAATAGGCGATGAAGTCTTAATACTTTAACGGCGAAAGTTTGGGAACCGCACGCTTTTAAAGCTCGAGCAGTCTGCGGACTTTCAGTCAGATCATGAATAAATATTTATGATTTCTTACCACGAATTAAGCAACTAAGCTAAAGGAATATGTATGCAAGATATTCGTCTTAGAACTGAGTTATTATGTTTGTCTTCGAAACGCTAGAGGAAGATACAAGAACTCTGTCACCAGGCTGTATCTCAATTCTGTTCACTTATAAAAAAATATCATAAACTATTGACACGAAAAAAAACTTGAGAGGTGTCACGGGACACCCGGATGGAACGAAGTTTCTTTCGATAAAATAGTGAAGGATTTGTAATAAAATCAAAAAGTGTCGTTACAACTTTTGGTCTTAATTTTTCCGTCTAGCCCCCTTTCGCACCATAAGGAACTTCGTTCCAAAAGAAGTATGACTGATGGCAGACTGATATGCGGCAACGATTCATGGTGGGAATACCAGACGTCCGCACTAAGCGTTTTGCTTCATCATTACTTATTCGTACTGCAAGGGAATTGAATCAGTTGGCTGCGTCTGTCTTTCCTGACGTGTACAATTTGAGGGTCTTCAAGTCGCGAGTGAATAGGTATCTTCTAGGAAAGTGTTAGCACGCATTATGATAGCATGCTTTATGATAGCATGCTTTATGATAGCAGGCTTTATGATAGCATGCTTAATGATAGCATGCTTTATGATAGCATGCTTTATGATAGCATGCTTTATGCCAGATGTAGCCACCTGGAGAAGACGAGGAGGATGTATTTAGTGGCCAACGATTTAGGTTTAAAGATATTTATTCTCATAAGACAATAGTCACTTAAAATGAGATACAAACATAAAAGTAGGTAGTTAAGTATTCACCTCTGACGTGTTAACAGTTAAGTAGGTAGTTCTAATAACAAGTTAATTGAGAAGAAAGATAAAAAAAAAGTTATTATTATAGCTTGGCAATATGCAATTTAAGTTTTCTTTTAAAAATATTTACACTATTCGATTCTTTAATATCATCAGGCAGATCATTGTATAGCCTCACTCTTTCAGATACTATAGTTCTCTTCCCATATGTAGTTCTATGTGGTCTTTCTACAAGTTTATTTTTGTTTCTTAATCGTTGTGTTTTTAGGTTTTTTTTTTAGTGTTATATTAGAACTTAAATTATTGGATGCTATATTATTTACCAGGACACACGTTTTATATTTATATATTTGAGTTAAATTGAGTAGTTCCGTTTTTTTGTGTATAATTCGTTTGTGGGTGTAAAATAATCGTAATTATGTAGTACTTTGATAATTTTGTTTTGGATTCTTTGCAAGGAAATTAAATTAGTTGGAGCAGCGGAACCCCATATCTCTATTAGATACTCAAGATGTGATTTCACTAAAGAGTTTTTTTCTTTTCTTTTTATTATGGCTTCGCACGTGTGCATTTAGCCAGTGTCAAGTTATATTTTGCATCAAATTATGACCCGATTTTTCATAAATCGGGCCTAAAGTGTTTCAATACAGTCAAAGTCGTCATAGTCCGTCAAGTCAGGGGTTATAGTAAAGCGGTGGCAAGTTTACCATAACCTTAATAGGAGATTTGGAGGCAACGAGAAAACTGCATGTTTGACACTGATTTTTACTTTCACTACACTTGTGCACTTTCACAGAACTAAATTGAATAACATTCCACCAGAATTATACAATTCAACTCGGGTTACATCTAAGTTTCATGAAAGTAAAACTGCAGCACGACATGTTGTTAACTCGTTCCCGCCAAAACTCCAACTAAAGAGTTGTAAATAATTGTTCTTATTTTGATTGGGATACAGTGTCCTACTTTACGAAGAGCTCCTAATACTGACGTCAATTTTGACTGAACGTGCTCAATGTGTGGTCTCCACGTGAGCTTATCGTCTATTATTAACCCTAGGTACTTTTCCGAATATGATCTTTGTATTATTTTATTATTTATTTTAATGGGGCTATATTCTGGGATCGGTTTATTTTTAGCAGCTAAAATTTAGGATTGTCTTCCAATTTCGAAGAATTATCGGTCTACATATTGTTTGTAGTCTGCCAAGTCTACAGTAGTTTTTGGGTAACATGTTTCAGTTGTAACTAAGTTACGCTGCAGATAAGTACTTAGTTTAGATAGTATTCGGCAGATTTTGGAGGGAAATTCAAGTTCGTTAGTCGGATTAGAGAGTTATTTATTGAGTTAGTAAAATCATTCACTCGTCGCTAAAGCAGCACTAATCAAAAATAAACCATTTTAAAGTGAAAACAGGTATCGTAAAGTTGAAACAAATTGAGTTTTGACACAAACGTCTCAAGAGGTACCTATTATGGGACAAGTAATAGGACATGGCCCAGTCGTCGACCATTTGCGGACGATTTATGGTACAATACCAAATAGTTGACAATCTCAGGATGTCCTGTCGATTAGAAACGAAGTGGACACGATGTCAATTTTCGACAATCAAGGCACCCGGCATTTTGATAGGAAGACAGAGGTGCTCAAAGTTTTTTTTTCGAAAAATATTATTTTACTAGATAAAATGAATAAATATAATCGATTAAATTATAAACGCTTTTTACATTTGTTACGTCAATTATTATTCTTTAGCGTCTATAGAGAGAGGATTTTTTTTTGCAAAGGGTAAAATTGGACCCTATTACTAAGACTCCAATGTCTGTCTGTCTGTCATCAGACAGACATTGGATCTCATGAATCGTGATAGCTAGACAGTTGAAATATTCACAGATGATGTATTTCTGTTGCCGCTTTAACAATAAATACTAAAAAGAGAATATAATGGTACGAAACCCTTCGGGTTAAAATACTTTATTTTATCTGTAAAATAATACATACAACCGAATTGAGAACCTCCTCCTTTTTTTGAAGTCAGTTAAAAAGATTTCAAAACAAATTCATTTTTAACTGTTAAATGATTTCAAATGTTGTTTGAGAACCACTGAAAAAGACAAGCAATTGCCACAATGAATGTTAGCGGACAGTAAGTGGCCATCTTGACGATGTATCGAGTTGTCCATTAATCGATTGTCACAACGATTGAGAATCGATTCAAGTATTTCATTCGAAATGTACTTTTAAGTCTGGAGTTATAACGCTGATGGTTATAGGCTGCGTCATATGATAAAATCGTGCGAAGCCAAAAATATAATACAAAAAAGAAATCTTAAAGTAATACCTAAATACGGTTTTTCTTTCTTTTTTATTATTGCCCTTGTTAATTTTGTGTCTTTTTCTTCTAAAACTATGGTTGTCTTATATAAACATTTTTTTTTAATATTTTAAAAAACCCTCTTTTTAATGCGACTACATTTTACGCGAAATCTTTGTGAAAAAATAAAGATTTTTAATGCGATTCTATCTCGAATACAATTTAAAAGTCGCAATCATTTGATCTTAGATAAGGTCCAGCAAGTTATCTACTACGATAAATTGTCGACCACTTACTACAATGTATTTGTTATCTTGCCTTGAGAGAGACAAGGAAATCGCATCGTGTCTACAATGTTCAAGATTACGTCTTATTTACGTTTTAACTTTTAGAATAGGTCACTTTTAGATAAAAGTTCGTCTATTCTTTCTCTATAACATAAAAATGAATCGCAAAATGTGTTGGTAAGCGCATAGCTCAACAACGCCTGGACCAATTTGGCCAATTCTTTTTTTGTTGTGTTTGTTATTGTCCGGAGAAGGTTCTTATGAAAGAAATATTTAAGAAAATAGCGTAGAAATTTATTACGCGGGTGAAACCGCGGGGCGCAGCTAGTTTAAAATTAAAAAAATCGGCTACGTTGAAACCTTAGTATTTTTTAAAGTAAATATTGCAAGAAATTACACACATCGCCATCTAGCCCCAAGTTAAGTAACTAGACTTGTGTTATGGGACAAGACAACGGATATACTACTTTTATACTTTTCATTTTCATATACTTATAATACACAGGAACAACCAGACAAATATCTAAGCATAAATACTTGCCTGAGTCGGGAATCGAACCCGCAACCCTGTGTTTGGCAGTCCGGCATGGTGACCATTGTACGGTCGAAGTCAGAATTGCAGACCCACCGTAGAGCTCCAAAACTACTATTATAAGAATGTCATCAAAATTTAAACTCTTAAGTTTTTATTACATAAATATTATTAGAATATAAAAAGTTTCCAATAATTATCTATACTTATATTATAAAGCTGAAGAGTTTGTTTGTTTGAACGCGCTAATCTCAGGAACTTCTGGTTCGAATTAAAAAAATATTTTTGTGTTGGATAGTCCATTTATCGAGGAAGGCTATAGGCTATAGGCTTTTTATCCTGATATTCCCACGGGATCGGGAGTTACGCGGGTGAAACTGCGGAGCGCTGCTAGTTTTTTACTAAATGCGCACCGCGGTTTCACCCGCGTTCGAATTCTTAAATTTTTTTTATTAGAACCTTCTGCAGATAATAACAAACACAACAAAAAAAATATTAGCTAAATTAGTCCAGCCGTGGGATGCCGTGACATAGGGAAATTATTGTAACACAAAAATTGTTTACATTTCAAGTTTTAGCCCTACCAGCTACTTTAGCGTAAGCTGTGTTATAGCCGGCAGTTCGTTCCTTACAATAATTTTACAAACATTTTTAGGTTACAATAGTAAATAAGATAAGAACCGTACAGAAAAAAAAAACGTTACTTACTAGATACTTCCCTAACTTTAATTCAATCAAGTTTCCACATATAATAGGTATTCTGTGTCGTCATAACTCAACGAATCTAACCACATCTTGATTTTACCCTTGATTTGATGGTTACTCAGGTATCTAAATTTACATTTCATATCAAAAATATTATAAATCTTAGGTGCAAGAAAGTTGTATCTTTTTTTTGCATATTTACTACCTACTCTTGGAATATAGCATTGAATATAGTTTTGATATATAAGATTAGTTATCCCGGCAAACGTTGTTTTGCCAAATCCAAAAAAAAAGGAAAAAATAGATGTTCGATTCTCAGACCTATCAAATATAGGTAAGTATACAAAAAATTCCCTTCAAATCGGTTCATCCGTTTACATCGCGACACGAGAATTTTATGTATAACTAGCTTTTGCCCGAGACTTCGTCCGCGTAGACGTCGAAAATTTGAAGTAGATTGGACCAAGGAATCACGAACTTTGCCCCCCCTTTTTCACCCCCTAAGGGGTAAAATTTCGGAAAATCCTTTCTTATCAGATGTCTACGTCAAACAAAGAACACACCCCCCCAAGTTTCAGGTCTCTACGATCAGCGGTTTAGGCTGTGCTTTGATCCGTCAGTCAGTCAGTTATTCAGGACAAAGAATTTTATATGTATAGAATATGTATAGATTAAACACTCAAAAGTAATAAGCTCTTTTTTAATAAGATGATTGTTTATCGTAAACTTACTTATAATTATCATTTTCAAAAGCTCATTCAATTGCTAAAGGGACAAAATTAATCATCATTCGATAGGGGGAGAGTGGGGGAGAGAGACCCGACCAAAACTTAAATTTTACAACCATACCTCTATGCCATATATTCCATCTTGGCCAATATTAGGGACTTCGCAGACAAAAGATGTTGTTACCTGTCTATATTTTTATTTTCAGAATAATCCCAGACGAAGTGTTTTGCTGGTGGCATCCTTTTTCATCCCACGTTTTAACCACAGGGCATAATTTAATAGCAATAACCGTTTACAATCCTAAATTTTCTAAAATTCCTTTTATTAAACGCAAGACGTACCGTTATGTACCTACTCTTGGTACAAATGAGAGTAACGCGAGCAGAAAAAAAATGTTGTTCAAAATATTTATCCATGAACTTTACCATTATTATAAAATCAAGTCAAATATTTTTTATTATTAATTTGCATAAAATTACTTGAACCGTATTAGGAACTTAGGAGCTTCGTCATTCATTATTCGTACAGTAAGGGAATGAAATCAGTTGCTTGCGTCTGTCTTTCCTGATGTGTACAATTTGAAGGTCAAATTCAACGTAGAAGACATAAAGTCCCAGCTAAGATCGTCTGCAAGATATCTAGGAACGGGACATTGTACAAACGGGCAGGTTCGAGAACAGGCCGCGACATTTCGCGAAATGCTAATGTTTTTAGAAGCATGACACTTTGCGAAAGGGCTATTACCGTCCAAATTGTTAAATTTCGCCTTGCTGGCTAACTATCGACCGATCCGAAAGTCTATTGTCTGCAAGAACCCTTACCCGGAATACCCTCAAGCATGTTCTTCAGCCGATAAGGGTAACGCGATCCGCTATTCCCGATTTTACAACTTTAAACTATAAATTTTGTTGTCCTTATTATCGGACAGTTTTGAAATCTTAGAGCCAGTTTTCGAAATAAGAAAGAAAATACTCCTAAATACTCCTAATAGGCTTATTCGTATTGAAATGTATAGAACTCAACTTGCCACTTTGGAAGCTTTGGTAGCCCGCACTCGAGTATATCTTCAGATCTTTGGCTGCCTGTCCACTGGAGCGGAGTGGCTTTTCCACCAATAGCGCTACGCATTGGTGGGAAGCTGCTCCGCTTCTCTACGCTCCGCTCCAGTGGACAGGCAGCCAAAGATCTGAAGATATACTCGAGTGCGGGCTACCAAAGCTTCCAAAGTGGCAAGTTAAGTTCTATACATTTCAATACGAATAAGTTGCATACGTAGCCAGAGACCCGGCGACATAGGGCCCTAATTCGTCATACATCAACTCAAACGAAAACTTCTTCTGCCTGACCTTATCCTAGTTAATTTGAGGTTGGCGCACTGTGTCTTCTGCTTCCATTAATTAATCGTCATCTCATCGTTCACATCCATCTCTCTCATGTCTTGTCTCACACAATCCATCCATCATTTATTACAACGTCTTTTTCATCCTTCTAAATTCCTACTCATCACTCTTCTAGTCACATGACCGTCCATGGCTCAAACCGCCCCTCCCCAAGGAATCTACAAAATTAAAAGCTAACTTTTTCCTCACCCCCCGTTCCGAAGCCCAACCACAAATGACTGGCATAACCATTGGTGGTAACTCACAAAAACCAAAGCAAATTAAATTCAACTCATGTTAAACTTAGTTTCTAACATATTAAACCACTAATACACTTAAAATACACACTGTAAACGTCACTATAGCTATACTTACGTCACTATATTCAACCCTGTAGTTAACAAAGTCACTGTAAAAGTGTTAACAAACAGGGACGACTGGTTGAAGGAATTTTAGAAATGGGAAATCCTTCTAAAAGTTGATCTGGGCAGAATCCAGGGATCATCCTATCTAATCAAAATAATGTAAGACTTGACTTGTAAGACAAGTTTCGAAAACCTAATAAACGATACCCACTATTAAAATTTAAACTAAAGTGAAGGTCATAGGTTCAAATCCTAGAGAGAAGAAATATTTTGGCACCACTGATTTTTTTTATCTTTTATCTTGATATATAAATTGTTTATTTCCAAACTAATAATATGCGAACGAAGTCGCGGGCTAGTTATTTAAAATTGATGCATGTCGCATCAATTGTGTTGCAAGACTTCTCTCACCGTTTAGTGGGTACCTTAACCCAGCCCTATTAACCACGTCAAATAAGGCCGCATTCACACTATCCCACGCCGAAAGGGCAGATAATAAAGGGCGGTCTACACGTACGAGCTCCACTAAATTAAATTCCACACATACTGACAATGAGAACAGATTTCTTTCACGTAGATATTTCTAATAAATCAACCTTTTATATTGGTTATACCTACTTTTTGATATAAGAGACTTTTGTTTGACAAATTGGATTGATAAAAAAAGTTAGGCGAATTTCGAAAATTAATAGCGAACTAAACGCCTACGCAATAGACTGGCCAGATATTGCTATTGGCCAGGGTGTGTGGAGAAAAGGGGAGGCCTTTGCGCAGCTGTGGGACTAAAATGGCTGCTGATTATTATTACCTTTTTTCGAGGCGGGTTTCGCCCAACGCACCATAGATGTCGTCCTGAGTATAAGTATTCTATCCGTTGACTAGCCACCATAACACACGCCTAATTTCTTAGCTAGATGGCGTTGTGTGAAATGTTCTACAATATTTTATATTTTTTTTAATACTTTTCTTATGTATACATACATAAAATACATACAGAAACACTCACTTTATCACTTAACTACTGCTAGTATAAATAAAGAGGAAATGTGACAAAACTGGACCAGTGAGCTCAAAAAAACGTCATAAAACACACACATCTGTGACAAGTGACGAGCTCACATATTTAAATGAAATACAACGGGGTTGTTTCGTTTGTTGAGTCACACGGGTTTTGGGGATGAAGTACAAAAAAATATATATTTAACACCTCATATATAAAAATTAACACCTCCATATCATAAAACAAGTTTTGTGATTTGTTTGTTTCGCTACTAAACCGATTTTAATACGGTTTTCATCAAAAGGTGCAAAGTTTAAGGCCTTTTTTCATATAGCTTATTAAGTTGTAAAAAAATCGAGTTGGCTGTTTCAGGGTCAAAGCCGCAGTAGCGACTTAAAAAGTCTTGTTTAAATATAAATAATTATGCTTAATAATGCATTAAACTTAATAATCCAAAGAGATTGGATTAGTTACAACCGTTATAAATAAAATCTATTTATGATGTCACATCCTTTACTTGATTATAACAAGTGACCTTCTCTTTTGCCCGATTGTACAGATTTCTACGCGTCAAAAAACTATAAACAATTTTAAAAACAAATACATATTTCGTTGGTAATTTTAATTCTAAAATTAACCAAAGTACTAAAAACAGAATGGTTTCCCCAATAAAATATACCATCCGAAATTGCTTCAATCAAACTACCGTATTTCACATATCAATAAGAGGAGAGAGGGGAAAAACGGCCCGTTTGATAAATAGCATTCTGTTTCCAACGTGAACAATCCAAAATGCACCTTAGTAGGTAGCTTTTACAGTATATTTTAGTTTGTTAAAGGTTGGAAACATTAGGTATATTGAGGTTATTACTAAAATTTGCTTGACGTTTTGAGGTGTTGACGGAAGAAAGTTTGTGTAGTGTAAGGTAGAATGATAAATTATTACACTGTTTATTTTGTGTGACATATAGACTAATATCAGGTAAATATTTTGTATTTATTTCAACTTTTGGCTTTGCACGATTTGTATATGGCCAGTGTTACGACATTAAATTATTGCATCATTTTTTGGTATTTTCTCATATTTGCAATTCATCTCATTTTATGATACATACACAGCGTAATCTAGCTCCAAGCTAACCAACTAGGCTTGTCTTATTTTTCTAAATAAATACAGAAACACCCAGGAATCAAACCCGCAGCCTTTTACGTCACAGAATATAATTAACGATAATGATCGATGTTTGATGTAGATTTTGCCACGGTACATAAGAAATATTAGAAAATATTTTCAATTGTACGCCCCCACTAAATTACCGTACGAAATCATCAACAATCGACTCTTAATAAGCACAATAACTTTTCGAATTAAATAAGCATTACTTGCTTTTGACGTGTGCCCACCATTTTTCTACGACCTTTATTTCAAAGTGTGCACCTCAAAAGATAGGTCAAATTACGCTGGTCATTTTGGACCATCGCCCTTTGATATACGGAGGGCATTTTATTTAATATCAAGTTATTGATTTATGGGTTTCGTAGTGTCCTGTATTGCCCCAGTTTCCCCTATTGCTTAGTTAATGATAGGTAATATATTTGGCTAACTTTTGAGCTGTCAAAAATAATTAATTTGATATATTATTATGTTTAAAAATAACAATAAATAAGGAGCATAGATAGCTGGACAATGATCACCACACTAAACTTAATTTGTAAAACTTCAACCCAAAAAACTTCGGTAATAACCGGTAATGTCTTAAGAAACAGTAAAACAAAGTTTTTTCTGAGAATTTTTTTAAGAAATCAATTGCCGAGTGCAATCTTACGCGCGTAAAAAAAAAGATTACTGCGAGCAAACCTTAAAAAAATATATGTCAACAAAATGGCGGATTTTGATAGTGTTGCGATTTTATTTTTAACGTTTGACAGTCATTGACAGCACAAAAACATGGAGCTATATCGTCATGAAACACTCGGCTTAGTTGTAACCAGATGAATTAAGAAGTTCTTTCCTCTGGACATGGTCGACTAAGCTAATATACCACCCTGTATATTTTTCTCACCAAGCCTACTTCACCTAATATGTTCCAGTCACTACCGCCTTGAATAGCATGGAATAGAATAGCTAGCAGTGTATAAAGCCCGGGACACAAATAGCTCGGACGCGTCCGCGGTCTTCTCCTACAACCGTGTCTGATAAGTATGCACGGTCGTTTAGCATCCAGAGGCCCATATCGCTCTAGAACGTCCGCGGACGTCCGAACGTTCAAGCTCGCGTCCGCGACTTGCGTCCGATAGTGTGCACAGTAACATACATTTACATTACACAGCCTATAAGTCGCGTCTGTCGAACGCGTCCATAAGCCGCGTCAGATAATATGTTCCCAGCTATAGTCATCTAGAAGAGATGCAAAGACAGAAGAGATAAAACGACGACCCAATTGGCACAATGGTCACCATGCCGGACTGCCAAACACAGGGTTGCGGGTTCGATTCCCGCCTCCGACAAGTATTTATGCTTAGATATTTGTCTGGGGTCTGGTTGTTTCTATGTATTATAAGTATATGAAAATGAAAAGTATAAAAGTAGTATATCCGTTGTCTAGCACCCATAACACAAGTCTAGTTACTTACCTTGGGGCTAGATGGCGATGTGTGGAATGTCCTGCAATATTTAATTTTAAATATTTAATAAAAGCATCTACGTTTTTACCTTTCTAATTAAACCTACACGTGAATTCAATATTTTTGTTCGGAGTACCTTACAGGTAAGGTAAGGTAAGATGAATAAAATTAAAAGTAAATATGATGCGATACGTTTCAAACTCGTTACAAATGAGAATATCTTCCAAGAAATCCAGAACACACCTGAAACAAGAATAAATATTACTTAGTATGATTATATAGGAAACCGGCCAAGTGCGAGTCGGTCCCACACACTAAGAGTTCCGTACCGTAATATACTGTTTAGATTACTAAGGTATCAAATAACTAACTGAAAAGGGAACATTGTGGAACCTGTTTAAATTATTGTCAACTTTCCTACAGACATACACAAACGCGCGCGCGCATATAAACGGTGTTTCTCTCAGACGTTACTAAAATATTTATGAATACGGTTACTCAGTAAGAACTTTAAGTTAAGGTTGAACCCTTGTGTAGGATCAAAACTCATTGAAGCGTAAGTCAAAACTCAATTCAGGTAGGTAAAAACAACATAAAATATCAAAACATGGAATCGCCAGGTACTGAATAATACCTACAGTTTAACAGTGGGTCTATGGTGAAAAAACAATTTAATGGTGGACTCACCATTGGGGCATAGTGGTGGGATAAAATATAAAATTGAAAATTTGTGTTTTCAAATATACCTTTAAATATATTTGAGCATGATCACAATACAAAATTATAGGTTCTTGTGCCTTCTTCTCATTGGCGTTCCGAAATCACAAATTCTAAATTAGTTTTTAAGGCGTTTTAGAGTGATTTCATGCGAATGATTCCAAATGAATAAAGAATTTTGGAAAGTCCTAGACTAGAGACCACATACTGAAACACGCAGCGCGGGACGAGTTGATTAAGGTCGCGGGAAGTCGTTGGACGCAAAAGGCATGATCGCTCTGGAAGTCTTTGAGGGAGGCCTATGTTCAGCAGTGGACGCCCTGTGGCTGATATGATGAAATAATTTTGACATACCTACTCCCAGCGGCCCCGTCAACAGGGCAGATGGGAACAAGAGTTTCATCGGCGACGCCGACGCTAGCGGCGCCGTTTTGACTAATATTTCACACCAACACAGTCAGTCAAATCAGTCTCCAACTATGTCTTCTTGAACGTCGTATTGAGTTTCGTGCTTATAACCTCGTTTACTTAACCACCGTTTCTACTACCAGACTGTTATGATTTTTAAAACAAATTTAAATCCCTCGGGATGTCGGGGCAAGTGGGGTTGCCACAAAATATATTTTCGTTTAAATATATTTTGATCGCTTATTTTTTTATATTTTCTTTGTACGATATTGAACCAGCGAGATTAATTTTGTCCCAAGAGAATACGTAGTACAGAATTATTGGTGTTGCCAGAAAATAAACTTTTTTTTTTGGGAAAAATTGAGGACATTGTACAAAAGACCAAACAAGTCACGGCATGCCATAAAGTAGGAAGCTACAAGTATATTGGCGAGTCTCGGATTGTCCATCCATTTCATTCATATCCGAGCATTAAAATAAATAAATCGATACAAAAATATATAAGACTTTTTGTGGACCTCAGTTTTTTTTAATGCACGTATGCAAAACGCTCACAGCGTCTCAGCCCATCTAGAAGCAAGCTAACAAAGCTTGTATTAACCAGATAACTTTAATTTTTGTTCCTGAGACCCTTCTCAGGAACAAAAATTAAAGTTCTACAACAATGGCACAACATCGCAAAAGGCCCTCCTTTTGCGATGTTGTGCCATTGTTGTGGAATTATTGGATCTTTGAGGAGATCTTGGAAAAAAGTGTCTAGGTTGCGCCACTATTTCGGCGTCCAAAAAAGTCCTAAATCGATAGAATTTTTTTTAAATGTAGGCACGTATGCAAAACGCTCACAGCGCCATCTAGAAGCAAGCTAACAAAGCTTGTATTAGCCAGATAACGGATATAATACTTTTTATTTTAGTTAACTTTTCGAGTCCAGTTTGTTACATTCATCAAAAAACATAGTAATGGAACTACTTGGACAAAAAAGTCCAACTAGTTCTATCAATAGAACTAGTGGGAACAGACCCTAAAAATAACTGAAAAAAAAAATGTAACTTGTTTGATGGGATCTTTCTATTAATTAAATGACCTCGAGTGTAGTCATAAAACCGACTTAAACTAGCTCCAATCTAGTTAAAGTCGGGTTTAATTTTTTCTAACCATAAGTATGTTTATACGTGTAAACCAAATATATATCTGTCTGTCATAAAATATTTGAACACAGCCGGAATCAAACCTACAACTTCGTCAAAAAACACTACACCTACAATACACAGACAAATATAAGCCCTTTGTGAAACATAATATAAATGGTGTAATATTAAAGTCAAATTGTAGACTTTCATCTGTCCCATGTCAATCACAATCGAACCTAATATCAAATATGAGGTGGCACCTGCGAAGGTACGTTTCATCTCAATACGGTGAATATGATTACTGATATTTTAAGGATAATCTAGAAAAACAAATAGCTTCGTTGTGTCAAATACTCAATTTAATTTTTAGTCCTGAGAAGGGCCTTTTGCGATGTTGTGCCATTATGGTGGAAGGATTGGAATCTTTGAGGAGATATTGGAAAAAAGTGTCTAGGTTGCGCCACTATGATTTAACTCTGATCCAAATAAACAAATAATAACAATGTAAAATAGTTTCTTAAAATGTCGTTATTTAGGGTATGACATTCCGAATTACTCCAGACTTTTCGCTACCAGTTCACTCTGCTTTTATGTCATCTAACTGAGTTGAAAATAGGCTTGCATTTGACATTATCTCACCTGATGGGAAGCGAATATGAGGTCGAAGATGTAGCATGCTCGCCTAGAATGTACCTACCTATTCACTATTGACTTGAAGACTCCAAGATTTTAGTTTAAGGTTTAGTTTGGTTAGGAATTTTGTATCGTACTAAAACTTTGAAATTTGAATTTGCAAAGCGCTTTGCTTCGTCGCCTTATTCGTACAGCAAGGGAATGGCATCAGTTGCCTGCGTTTGTCTTTCCTACTTTGTACGATTTGGGGGTCTTCCTAGGCGTTTGCGACATAGGCAGGTGTGATTGCGGTCAAATGCTGACCTTATTATTATATGTAAAAAAAAGTGATCCCGATTTATCCCTCAAAAATCAAAACTGTTAGTCGCCCTACTCGAACCACCCTTTCTGATACGCAAAATACGTATTCGCATTTCAATCGGTTTTCGTCACTGTTCCATATATTTGATACTTGGAAGTTTATTGGGCTTTTTGTACTATTTTTGGTTCGGTGAAAGCTTTTGATAAAAAGAAATATTGCTAAAGAGCTTTTTTTTGTATTAAAAATGATAAATCCCATTGTTGGTACACACGTACACGAGATTTTTAAGGTTAAAATAAAAATTATACTAAAGGTCGACGTCCACAATTTGTATAACTATAATCTTAATATATAAGCGAAAAGACTCATCAAAGAGCACTAAGTAAGGATTTTTAGAAAGGGAGGTAAACAGGGCTGTTAAAATTTGTAGTTCTTAATAACAATTATGTATTCTGTGTTTGTCAGAATCCAATATTACTTTAGTCTGGGCGAACCTAGTTATAATTATGAAGATGAAGGTTGGAACCATACATGAGCCAAAGACCCTGTTATTATTAGTCGCCTACAAATTATATCTACGCAAGAAACACACACACACAGCACGTCAAACTTATAACACAACATAAAAATTGAAAAAGAAAAAAAAAACTAAATTCGACTTCAACACAGTCCAATGTACTGAAAACCTTGAGCTTGGGAATAGCACAATGTCAAATGTCCTACATTTATTTTATTTATATAGTTATTTCATCTAATTTTCAACAAAAAAAATATTTAAAAATCTGCAAAATTGATTAATAAAGTTATGGCAGAACATTAATAAAAAGCATCGGAAATGAGAACCTACTCATACGGATAAAATTAAAAACTAAAACAATCGCCAATAAGAATTACATAAAACAAAAAATCGACAAATATTATTTGGAGAATCGAAGTTTCCTTCCCCACTCCGGTACTTAACGTCCATATGAATAAAGATTAACCTCGTATTTCATTCCTATAAGACATTTTACTTATGAGGGTAGTTGTAAATTTTCTTCTCTACTCTCTAAGGGCAACTGCAGACTACACACTTTGCGATTGACCGATGTACAGAGGTCTTACCACGAATTGTTTACGCACTCGATCATACGTTTCGTAGGTAGATAGATAGACACTTAAAATCAAACAAAATATCGTATTGAGTCAATTGAGTATCTATTTAAAAAAAGAGTCAATTGAGTCTCTTTTTTTAAATAGATACTCAATCAATTCAATTCAATGAGTCAATTGAGTATCTTTTTATAAAATAGATACTCAATCAATTCAATTCAATGAGTCAATTGAGTATCTATTTTTAAATAGAGTCAATTGAGTATCTTTTTATAAAATAGATACTCAATCAATTTAATTCAATACGATTTTCGAAACGAGAATTATCGATTACGAAATATCGTATTGAGTCAATACTCAATTGACTCAATACAATATTAACGTTACGTTACGTTATTTTTTTGTTTATTTAAAAAAGTGAAAAAGTCTCACCAAGAAACCTCCAAAATATTAAGTCTGAATCTTTAATTAGGGGCTCCTTGTGGGCACGCACCAAGAAAACTAAACTGACAATACAGTTCGCGATGAATTTTGCCTACAGACCGCTGATCGAAAAACCCAACATCGCCCGATTGAATAGTTTATGGTATGTATCCGCCTTAACAACTTTAAAGTTGTTAAGGCGGATATTTTTGTGTTGGATGAAGTCCATTTATCGAGGAAGGCTTTATTTTTTGTTGGATAGTCCATTTATCGAGAAATGCTTATAGGCTACTTTTTATTTTGATATTCCCACGGGATCGGGACTTTGCGGGTGAATCCGCGGGCGCAGCTAGTAATATATAAGATTTTACTAATCCAACCTTTAGATTATTGAGTTTATTTAATTAAAAACTAACTAATTGAACTAATTCTAGACAATACGATATTATTATCTCTGGAAAATAGATCTTGCATACTAATTAACTAATTTCAAAATTAGTCGAAGTAATTAGAAACTGCCATGTTTACTAGAACCTAGAACCACTACACTAACTAACCAACATTTAGTTTTGTAGTTCAAGAGGACATATCATATTAACCAACCTCATTAAGTACTGAGATACAATTTAAAGAGCCTAGTTTACGCGGGATCCGTTATTGAGAATACGTGTTTTTTAGAGTTCCGTACTTTTTTTTTATTAGCCTGTTATGTCCCACTGCTGGGCAAAGGCCTCCCCCATTTCCTCCCAAGTGTCCCGATCTCCAGCTAATTTTGGCCACTCTGCGTCGAATGTATCCAAGTCGTCGTGCCATCGTTTTTTTGGTCTAGCTTACGGCTTAGCTTGCGGATTTCTAGTGGCATTTTACTCCTTGATTAGAAAATAAAGATCTTTTTTTCGTACTTTACTACACTACAAGAGAATAAAATTATTATTATGAAAACATATAGACAGACAGATAGACAGACGGACAAGAAAGCCATCTCATAAGGGTTCCTTTATTTTTTACCTATTCCGGTACCCTAAAAATTAAATTGTATCGTACTTAGTACTTTGTAAGGTAGGGTTTCGGGTAATGTCCTCTCTGACTATAAATAAATACAATGAAACTATTGAAATAGGTCACGAGGTCAAACCAGTTTGACAACTTGACAAGTTATATGTCAAACCTACGTCAATGTGAAACAAATTTCCATGGGGACGGTTTTGGCGGGAACTCGAAATTTTCATGGCGAGGTAGTTATTTCCTGAAATAAATAAATATTGCAAGACGGAATGTCTTGCAATCGCCATCTAGCCCCAAGCTAACTAACTAGACTTGTGTTATGGGTGCTAGACAACGGATATACTACTTATAATATCCTTTTCTTTTGTAAATATATACTTATAATACATAGAAACAACCAGACCACAGACAAATATCTAAGCATATATACATGTCTGAGGCGGGAATCGAACCCGCAACCCTGTGTTTGGCAGTCCGGCGTGGTGCCAACTGGGTCGTCAAAATAGTGCAAGTAACATTTCTAACGAACTAATGTAACGAATGCAAAAGATAGATAAATAAAGAAAGTATAATTACGTAATGCACATTATACTTTTAAAATGCAATGTGTAACATCACCTTCTGGCGGTGCCGACATCTCACACGGTCTCCCATTCTAAGTCTCCCGTTCTCCGCAGCATCAACGCAATTAACGCTCTCCTGGATGCAAGTGCTGAAACTGATCTGTTTGCGGACGAATGGAGATTGATATTGTCAGTGTGTTTGGATTTTTGCGAGAGAAATGTATGAATGATTTGTCCTAATTAGTCAATTGCTGTAATTGGTTTTTATAATCGTATTAATTGACTATAAATAAATAAACGGTGGTAGCTAATTCAACCTCTTTGGATAATTAGGTTTATTGCATTCGAATAAAAACTCCTTGGTTGGTATACATTTTGTTTACTAATAGCTGCGTCCAATCTGAATATTTTTCTTAATTTTTTTTTTCATTTTTTCTCACCATTTAAGCTAAAGATGGAAAGATGGGTTTTGGCGGGAACGAGTTAACAACATGTCGTGCTGCAGTTTTATTTTCATGAAACTTAGTTGTAACCCGAGTTGAATTGTATAATTCTGGTGGAATGTTATTCAATTTAGTTCTGTGAAAGTGCACAAGTGTAGGGAAAGTAAAAATCAGTGTCAAACATGAAGTTCTCTCGTTGCCTCCAAATCTCCTATTAAAGTTATGGTAAACTTGCCACCGCTTTACTATAGCCCCTGACTTGACGGACTATGACGACTTTGACTGTTTTGAAACACTTTAGGCCCGATTTATGAAAAATCGGGTCATAATTTGATGCAAAATATAACATGACACTGGCTAAATGCACAAACCGTGCGAAGCCATAAATAATAGCAAAAAAAAAAATAGCTGCCCCCAATCTTAATATTTTTCTTTCATTTTTTAATTTTTTTTACTATTTAAAAACAAAATTAGCCAAATCTGTCCAAACGTTCTGAAGTTTTAACGAGACTATCGAATAGCAATTAACTTTTCAATATTCAGACTCAGACTCTTTTCCTTTATTATAATTTAAAAAAAGAAGACAAAACGTTTCACGTACTCTACTGCAGCTGCGTTCTTAATACAGCCTAACCGATTTTCTTTTTATAATTTTTAAAACGACCTGTGTTGTAGAGTCCAGCTATCTCATTTAATTTTTTTGAAATCTGTTTAGTATTATTTCTTGATTTAGCAACAAATAAACTGATAGACAGATAAACTTTAGCATTTATAATATTAGTAGTACTTATATAAATACAAACCAGTACATTGTACAACCAGGCTGGAAAGGTCGCGACCCCTCCTTTCTCTTATTTCGTAAGATAACACATAACCTAATATATTACGCTACATATTATGTTTTAATTTATGTTGGGTAATTGAATGGAACTGTAAAAATCTACGAAGATTGTGAAGACGAGGCTGTATGAGCTAAGCACCTTTAGCCTTCTTTTACAGGAAAAAAGACCAAACCAGTTAACCACGAGGTGACGTAATTTAATTTTGAAAGAAGTACATAATATTTTTGAAATTATTCACAGAGCCATCTGACCCCAAACGAAGTTTCTAGGCTTGTGTTATGGTAGCCAGACTACAGATAGAATGCCTAAATACTTTATTTTGTAATACATACAGAAAGAGGATGGAATCGAACCCGTTCGTTCTGTTTCTTCATTAACTTATCTTCGGTAATTTTTTTTGTTTTAATATACTTTTTATAATAAATAAATAATAATAAATATTGCAGGACATTCCACACATCGCCATCTAGCCCCAAACTAAGTAACTAGACTTGTGTTATGGGTGCTAGACAACGGATATACTACTTATATACTTTTCTTTTGTAAATATATACTTATAATAGCTAGAAACAACCAGACCACAGACAAATATTTAAGCAAAAATTCTTGTCTGAGGCGGGAATCGAACCCGCAACCCTGTGTTTATTATTTATAATACCATTACATAAGTTACGTATATAAGTAGTATATCCGTTGTCTAGTACCCATAACATAAGTCTAGTTACTTAGTTTGGGGCTAGATGGCGATGTGTGGAATGTCCTGCAACATTTATTATTTATAATACCATTACATAAGTTACGTATATAAGTAGTATATCCGTTGTCTAGTACCCATAACATAAGTCTAGTTACTTAGCTTGGGGCTGGATGGCGATGTGTGAAATGTCCTGCAATATTTATTATTTATTTTTTACAAGCTTATATTTAGCTTCACCTGTCTGTCTGTCATGGAATCTTGTAAATAAAGTTTGATCCACTTCCCGGTTACCGATTAATAATATAATAATAAATCATTTATTTCAGGCTACAAAGGCCCATAGATACATACCTTATAGACAAACATACATATTTTGTAATAATAGTTGAATGTGTAAAAGAGATAGCTTAGAACTATGTTAGTAGCGCTTCCATGACACTACACTTTCGTCTTGATTGAGCTGAAATTTTGCAAACATGTGTAAATCGCGTTACAATAGAATAAAAGCTTGTTTTAAAAAAGATTTTTTAATTTCTTGTTATACCATTACATCAAAACACATCTGCATAAACATCTTATATGTAAGACGTCCAAGGCCTAATCTCTTATCTAGTAGCTAATACTTCACCATTCCTTCACGCTAAATCTAAGTTATTAACTTAAATGTCAAGTTAAACAATAGTTATCAGTGAATAACTTATTATGTGAACACTGAAGTCACGACTTTGTAATTTGAAGGCCGTTTGTAGGTTTTTAAAAGAAACCCGTTTGTTGGAAGTCTTTGAGTCACGAGTGTATTAGTATCTTCTAGGAAAGTGTGCTACATCTTAGACCGCATCGTCACTTACCTTCGGG
This sequence comes from Idaea straminata, assembly GCA_951213275.1. NCBI lineage: Eukaryota > Metazoa > Arthropoda > Insecta > Lepidoptera > Geometridae > Idaea > Idaea straminata. The sequence goes on from OX577870.1 coordinate 7,766,035, forward strand.
TGAGATAGTGGTCAAACGCTGACCTATTTGTTATAAAAAAAACTTGGAGCTATAAAGTATGGCCATATAATGCGAAGGGAGGATAGCTACTCAGTGAGAACTGTTCTTAATATGCCCACGAAGCCCCGGGGAAGAGGAAGACCACCCGCCACCTGGTGGACCAATGTTGCTAGGGACATTAAGGCTCTCGATATCTCTACAATGACCGAAGCCCCGACCCCAACTGAATTGGAAAAAGGGCAGGAAGAAGCACAAAGAAGAGGAGGAGGAGCATTAAAGTGCTCAATAAGCTTTAAAGACTTTTTATACAGCAAGCCACAGTTTGAACTGCAAAAATCGCGATCCCTTGGGAATATCGGGATAAGAAGTAGCCTGTGTCACTCTTAAAAACTCCAAGTATTCGCATACCAAGTTTCGAAAATAAAACCTAACGCCCCCACTCCGCCTACCATGTAGTTCGGCCGAGCGTTTGCTTATGTATGTATATGGTACGAAGCTCGCACGATGCCACAGCTTTACCACGGCAGTCTCCGAGTGCCACACGTTTTTTTTTATTGAATAGGCTCCAACAGATTCTTATGAAACTTGGTGTTAGAGAACATTACATCCTTGGGAGTAACATAATTTTTCTCATTATTTCCACGGGATCAGGACCACGTAAAACCGCGGGGCGCTGCTACATTAGTATACATACAGACAAGGTCAAAGGGACAAATTTAATAGCTAATAATAAATTCTAGACCTCTTATTTGCATCATAAAAGTCAAGGCTATATAAACCTTAATGATAGCAATTACGAAATATGACAAATGATAACGTATGAAAACATTAGGTATTTTTAATGACTGATTCTCACAGACATAGGTAGTTACCTACTCACCCATTACCTATTATGAAATACTTAGTTCATTGGTTCAACATCTTGTAATGTTAAGCTTAGTTTATATTATTTTAATAGCTATTCCAGCAAATGTTGTTTTGCCATTTACAAAAAAAAAAATAAGGAAAAAAACGATGTTTTGGTTCAGCCGTTTAGGTGGAGATTGGACTAACGCTGTAGCTGTGCCCCGCGGTTTCACCCGCGTAAGTCCCGATTCCGTGGGAATATCGGGATAGAAGTAGCCCATGTTACTGTCATTGAATCAATGTACCCTTATACAAGTTTCATCGAAATCGGTCCTGTAGTTTCGGAGCCTATTCAATGCAAAAAATCAAATTTACGCAACGGAAGCCCTCAAAGATGAATAATTTTCTCCGTTTTTTCACATTTCCCACTGATTCTTCGCGCTGATTGGACGCAGCGTGATATTATATAGCCTTAAGCCTTCCTCGACAAATGAACTATCCAACACAAAAATATTTTTTTTCAATTCGAACCAATAGTTCCTGAGCACGTTTAGACAAACAAACATTAGCACGTTTAAACAAACAAACTCTTCAGCTTTGTAACATTATATAGTATAGATTACTATTTATTCCGTCCCATTGCAGGGCAAAGGCCTCCCACCCTTCATTCCATTGTTCCCTGTCTAGTGTCAGTTGGGTCCAGTTTCTACGATGCGAGTCCAACTCGTCCGAGCCATTTCCTTTTGGGCTTGCCGTTAATGTGTATGTATGTATGTATATATGTTTGGATAGGATAGTATTAATATATTTAAAAGTGTATATGTACCTTAACAATCATGTAACTCGTACGCAATGATTGCCATCACCCTGCGCCCGCGCAGCGCGCAGCATTCGATTGATGCATCGAATCATTAAGAGGTATTACAAAAAGGTCATCGAGATAATCATTGAACATTTAAAATGGAATTCTAGAGGCACTTGTACATGTTCATTTTTATTCCTATGATGATACAGAGAACTTACTTATTGTGACTAAATGATTGCAGCTGTAACTGTTTCATATTTACACTGTTAAATTTTATACCTAGATATAGTACTTTTGTTATAATTTAATATAAAAAATATATAGCTAATATTTTGTGTGTGACGTCATGCGTCACGGTAACTAGGAAAAGGAAAAGATTTTCGGTAGGAAAAGAGTATTTAATAATAATATCGCCATCTGGGCTTGTTTTATGTTGTGACGATTTTAGAAAACGATTATATTGGAAAAAATGTTTTTTTTTTAATTTGAAAAATTTAAACAACAAAAAAATCATGGTTTTCTTATGACGTTCTATAGCTAATTATTTAAGTCCCTTTTCGCCTGAAACACAGCATTTTCCTAGTTTAGGCAAATGTCGCAAATGTTATTTATCGTTTTAAAATGTGATGTAGCTTTATAGTATAATATTTTGTATAAGATTTTGTTCATTAAAATATTCTTATTCTTATTACTGTAGTATTTTGTTAGATAATTAAATTATTAATAAAAAAAGCGTGATAAAATGATTGATTATACTGTTTTTTTAAGGTTATATACATATAGAACGATATATTGCAATTTGCTATAGTTGCGAAACTAAGTTGCCATCATGGTAAAGTTTTACATGTTAGCAACTGGTTGCGTATAAAGACTAAATAAATTAAAATTGAAATTAGAATATCAAACAATGGCCGCCGTGGCCGCACCATGTATTTTTTTTTCAATAATACCCACCATCATTCTAAAACAGCTCATGATTATGAAATACTAGCACCGCGTAACTCCCGATCCCGTGGGAATATCGGGATAAAAAGTAGCCTATGTTACTTCCATTGAATCAGTGTATCCTTATCCTTTCTACTGGCAAATCGAAGTTTCATCAAAATCGAATTAGGTCAAGTTTCGGAGTCTATTCCTTACAAACATTTTTTTTTATCATCTTTCGCCTTTATATTAGTGTAGAAAAAATATATATTTTCTTATTAAATTTAAGCAAGAAAGACGTTTGTGGTCAATAGGCCTAATTTTAAACTTTAAGGTCATTTTAAATTACAAATAATCGTCTATTGAACGATTTTATTGTTATGATTTTGTTTTAAGTATTTAAATACATAGAATTAATACATATTCGGTGTCTCCAACCTCGATCGCTTTAAATACAGCTCATTTAGAAAAATACTAGTATTATACCCGGCTTGGCTCGGTATTAAACATACAGAGAAACTGTATTAAAAACTCTAACAATAAAATACCTGCGGCTAATAAAGGCCACCTTAATGAAAAACTAATAATTAATTCATAAAAAATAACGTCGACATATAAATAAATATTGCAGGACATTCCACACATCGCCATCTAGCCCCAAGCTAAGTAACTAGACTTGTGTTATGGGTGCTAGACAACGGATATACTACTTATTTCTTTTGTACTTACTTATATTACAGAAACAACGAGACCACAGACAAATATCTAAGCATAAATACCTTGTCTGAGGCGAGAATCGAACCCGCAACCCTGTGTTTGGCAGTCCGGCATGGTGACCATTGTGCCAACTGGGTCGTCATAGTTATTTACAAATATTTTCTTAATTATCTTTGATTGTTTTCTCGTTATTTGGTCACTAATCTTATTTTAGAAGACCTCTTAGTGGCGCTTCTTACCCGCAGATACCTTACAATTACAAAAGAAAAATGCGAAAAAATTTCAACTCGACTAATTTGGATGAAAATTTTATTTAGTAGCGGTAGAAAAGGACGCTTCTTTTTATATTTCCAAGAAATCGAGATTTACATGAGTGAAATCGCGGGGCATAGCTAGTTCCTACGATATAAATTTAAAAACTTGTACAACTTACCCACGTAACTTAAGTCAACTTAACATTGTACAGGGCTCTTGGGAAAAAGCAAAATGTTCTCAGGGGCAAGTTTTGTACAATACATTTTTTTTTAATTATTTTAATTGTAAATGCGTGAAATTGATAGAACTTTCTTAATTATTATCGACTAGGTGCGCCCTGCGGTTTCACTCGCGTAAGTCCCGATCTCATGGAATTATCAAAATGTAAAGTAGCCTTCCTCGATAAAAGGACTAACCAAAAAAAAAATATTTTTTCAAATCGAACCAGTAGTTCCTGAGATTAGCGCGTTCAAACAAACAAACAAACTCTTCAACTTTATAAATATTAGTATAGACAATATTATGAATGGAAACGATTTCAATATTCTGTGATTTTTGTTAGTAATAGCTCTACTGAAAATACTAGATTAATTTTAGTAAGGATACTTTTTATTCGCATTATTCTAACTTACGCGGGTAAGATCGTGGGGCGCTTTTAGTGTATTATTATTTTTTATTATTAAGAGCCTGTAGTGTCCCACTGCAGGGCAAAGGCCTCTCTACTCCCCTTCCACTGATCGCGATCTTTTGCGACGGATTGCCAATCTGTCATAATATCGTCTCGCCACCTTCGACGGGGTCTGCCGGGTAATCTTTTTCCGTTGGTGGGTGTCCAAAAAGTTGTTGATTTGGCCCAAAGTTCTTCCGGCATACGGCAGATATGGCCGGCCCAATTCCACTTCAGTGTGGCAGCTTTTTGGGTGACATCGACTACTTGGGTTTTGGAACGTATTTCGGTATTCCGAATTCGGTCAGTAAGTCTGACCCCGAGAATACTTCGTTCCATCGCCCTTTGGCATACCCCAAGTCCAGACCTTTGACGACCAGTCAAAGACCAAGTTTGGGCGCCGTACGTAAGGATGGGCAGAATGCACACGTCCACGAGCTTTCGTTTAAGGGATAGTGGTAATTTGCCCTTCATGAGTTCTTTCATGGACCAGTAGCTCTTCCAGGCGTTCTCGGTGCGTCTAGCAACTTCTTTTTCTTGTCTAGCTTGGAAGGAAACTAACTGGCCCAAATATATGTACTCATGAACGTATTCAATCCGCCCATTTCCCACGGTAATCGCGCGTTTGACGCTGTTGGTCATCACTTTAGTCTTTGACATGTTCATCGTCAGTCCGACCTCGAGGCTTGCCCTGCTCAGATCTTCGAGCATTTGAGACAGTTCTTGTGCTGTGTTAGAGAAGAGAACTATATCGTCGGCAAAACGCAAATTTGTTAATTTGTGCTCGCCGACCGCGATACCCTTCTCTGTCCAATCGGCTGCCACACTCCTGAAAATTTCCTCTAATAATGAGGTAAACAGTTTTGGGGATAATGGGTCTCCCTGTTTTACCCCTTTCTGTATGTCAAAGGTGGGACCCCTGGCATGGGTTTTGATGGCTGCGGTGCTATTTCTGTAAATGTTTTCAAGAAGTTGGATATAGGTGTTGTGTACTTCTTGGTTGCGGAGGGCATCAAATATTGCTGAGTGTTTTACACTGTCGAATGCTTTGGTGAAATCTATGAAAGCCAGGTATAAAGGTATGTTGAATTCGTTGTGTTTTTCAACGATTTGGTTGATAGATTGGAGATGGTCTGTAGTGGAGAGTCCTCTGCGGAAACCAGCCTGCTCAGGAGGTTGATGTTCGTCAAGTTTACTGCTAATTCTGTGTTCTATAATTTTAATAAAAGTTTTATAAACGTGAGATATTAGGCTAATGGGTCGATAGTTGCCAATCTCGGTTTTGTCGCCTTTTTTATGTAAAAGTATTATGGTGGAGTGACAGAAATTAGGTGGCAGAGCTCCAGTACGCAATATATCGTTGTACAAGGCGGTTAAGTGTTGTATGAGTACCTGTTCGCCAATTCTTAGCGCTTCAGTAGAAATTCCGTCTTCGCCAGGGCTTCTCCGATACTTCATACTGCGAAGCGCGAGATGTACTTCGGTTGGAGTGATTGGCGGAATATCATCTGAGCAAGAGTATGAGCTATTGTCCACATTTGATATATTGTTTACATTATCTGAGTATAAAGTTTTGTAATAGTCCGTGCAAATTTCTAAAATTCTATTTTTATCGTTTTGTTTTGTGCCATTACTGTCTTTGAGGCAAATTATTGAAGATTTTCCTTTTTCTGCGCCTTTTTTAGCTACTTTTAACGACTGATTATTTTCTAAAGCTGTTTGTACTGCATTCATATTTCTATTGCGTATATCTTTTCTTATACTGCGTTTGGCTGCCAAATCTTTAGCTCTATACTCGGTGGTTCTAAATTGGTATTTTTGTCTCTCTTCTATTAATGATTTACTTTTATTACTTAATACTTTTTCTTTGTTTTTAGTCAATTTAATTCTTGAACTGGCTTTTTTGATGCACTCTATTATTTTATTGTATTGTGTCTCTGTATCAGATTCTTCAGTGTTCAAAAGATCAAAACTGTTTTGTAAATCAAGTAGGAAATTGTCTTTATTGTTTAGTAATGTATTACGATCTATGTGTTTAATTTGTTTTTGAATCATAAGTTTTCTTTGTATTTTAGTATTTAAGCGAATTGTTGCACGTACCGGTCTATGGTCTGAACTAAATTTGAAATTGTTCAAAATCTCTACATTTGTTATCAATTTATAAAATATCTTTTAGTCCGCGTATTAGGAGTTGAGTTCTTTAAAATACTTGCTCAGCGGGGATGCCTACGTCAAAATAGCTATTTTTAAGCAAATGTTTTGCCCAATCAGTACATTGGTTGGTTTGAGCTGCGTATTGATAAATCGGATCAGTCAGTAAGTACTTTGTATTGTTGATACATATAGCCTAAACTGCTGATCGTAGATACTTAAAAATTAGAGGTTCCGTTTTTTGGATGACGTAGGCATCCGATAAGAAAGGATTTTCCGAAATTACCCTTAGGGGCTGAAAAAGGGGGCAAAGTTTGTATGGGACAAAGTGATTCGTTGGTCAAATCTACTTCTAATTTTCGACTTCGTCCGCGTAGAAGTCGCGGGCAAAAGCTAGTGTAATTATAACATTCAAAGTTCTTAGATAGATTTGCGTTAAGTGAACTCTGGTGATATCCCAATAACCCTGTATAGAAGACTAACCGTAACAATGCTTTAAGTTTTCAACTTAACTGTCAACTAGTATATCACGTCTTTCACATACTTAACTTACTAAGTTAAAGTTTATCAACGGATTTTTCCGGAACTAAATTATTTATAGGAGTTTATGAAGACGCTAGCGCCAGTTAGGAATGTAATATAAGTTGGTATGTTATGCCAAAGAGTCATTTTGCGTGGGTTTTGAATTTTTATTGTTAATTTTTGTATGTTATCGCTTGGTTTAGAATAGTTTAGATGGTAACTGCATTTTTATTGTGTCACATTCAAAGACTTTCAGAATTCTTAATGGGCAAAAATAAGCTTTGATTTGCCATACTTTGTTCCAAAATTGAGCTTTGATTTGGCATACTTTGTTTGTTGCAATAATGAGCTTTGATTTGGCATACTTTGTTGCAATAATGAGCTTTGATTAGCCATACTTACATTTTACAAAATTGAGCTTTGATTTGGCATACTTTGTTTGTTGCAATAATGAGCTTTGATTTGCCATACTTTGTTCCAAAATTGAGCTTTGATTTGGCATACTTTGTTTGTTGCAATAATGAGCTTTGATTTGGCATACTTTGTTGCAATAATGAGCTTTGATTAGCCATACTTACTTTTTACAAAATTGAGCTTTGATTTGGCATACTTTGTTTGTTGCAATAATGAGCTTTGATTTGGCATACTTTGTTGCAATAATGAGCTTTGATTAGCCATACTTACTTTTTACAAAATTGAGCTTTGATTTGGCATACTTTGTTTGTTGCAATAATGAGCTTTGATTAGCCATACTTACTTTTTACAAAATTGAGCTTTGATTTGGCATACTTTGTTTGTTGCAATAATGAGCTTTGATTTGGCATACTTTGTTGCAATAATGAGCTTTGATTAGCCATACTTACTTTTTACAAAATTGAGCTTTGATTTGGCATACTTTGTTTGTTGCAATAATGAGCTTTGATTAGCCATACTTACTTTTTATAAAAATGAGCTTGGATTAGCCATACTTAGTTTGTTGCAAAAATGAGCTTTGATTAGTCATACTTAGTTTTTATAAAAATGAGCTTTGATTTGCCATACTTAGTTTGTTGCAAAATTGAGCTTGGATTAGCCATACTTCGTTTGTTGCAAAAATGAGCTTTGATTTGCCATACTTAGTTTTTATAAAAATGAGCTTTGATTTGCCATACTTAGTTTGTTGCAAAATTGAGCTTTGATTAGCCATACTTAGTTTGTTGCAAAATTGAGCTTTGATTAGCCATACTTAGTTTGTTGCAAAATTGAGCTTTGATTAGCCATACTTAGTTTTTATTACATAATTTGTTTGTTTCAGGAATTGACATCAGAAACACTCGATTAATACGAAAATATTGGGATGTTATTTTACGATTCTTGAATTGGGTAACGATTTTTTCGCAAATCGAATGATGCAGTTTTATTTTCTATAAAAATTGGGCACGTAACCGAAGCCTGAAGCCCCGCCCCATTTACGAATAGTAAAAAACAAGGACAGAGTTTTGGTATATAAAAAAATTCCTGATACCATCTCTAGAATTGTAATTTTAATGTCTTAGTCACATTCGTATTTGGTTGAGACATAAACGTATTTCTTCGTAAAAATGTAGGTAAAGAGCACATGTCTAGAAAGTAGGAAATAATAGATTGTTTCATACGGGAGAAAAATAACATTTTTACGGCGAAGACGCAATTTCATACGAAGAAGGGATTCTAGAGTAAAATCTCGATTTAAAATACTTTATCGGAGTAATAATAGGCGGTGATTATTAACCGACTTCAAAAAATAATAGGAGGTTCTATAGGCGTATATAATATTTATGTAATTTACCGATTACTCATCTGCTCGACCGATTTAGATGATTATTTTATGTTGAAAAGAGGATACGCCAAATTATAAAAAAACCGGCCAAGTGCGAGTCGGCCTTGCACGTTAATGATTTAGTACTATTATATTCTGTTTTTAGTATTTGTTCTTATAGCGGCAACAGAAATACATCATCTGAGATTTCAACTGTCTAGCAATCACGATTCATGAGATACAGCCTGGTGATAGACAGAGACAAAGACAGTAGAGTCTTAAGACTCCATCTTTAAAAATAGGGTTCCCTGAAATTTTTTTTTAAGTGCAGGTCATGCACTTTCATAAATAAAAATCATTAAAATAGGGGTACACTTTGGGTACAGAACTCTAAAAACTAAATTTTTTCAATGAAATTTTGTTACAATTAACTTGATTCAAGCATATAATTAAATACCAAAGTAAACATGTAACAGTTTATACTGAGAACATGTTGTAGACGTATTTAATTATTAAAGACGTGAATAGCTACGAGATTGGTTACAGTAATGTACTAGTTACACTATATCTTTACATCGAGTTTTGATCACGTAGATGCGGCATATTTAAGGGCCGGTATGTCCTGAAAAGCCCGTTTACAAATGAAAAATTAAGTAACTTCCGCTATATCTATAATACTATTTTTTATGTAGAATGTTTCTTTAGATCCTTGAGCAGTTTTTCCCCGAGTGAAAACATAATAGCATTAATTTTTCTCAATAGATTTGTTTTTATAAAATTGGAATTTTTAAAATTATTTTACGATATATCGTAAAAGCTATAATTACTTTCTTGTTTAGATTAGATAGTCGTTACAGTAATCTAGTTTCTGCCCGGCTTTTTTATCAATCAGTGAATTTTTCCATTCATAAATTATCAATTTTGTTAAAAAACTGCTTAAGACTAGCATCACCTTGCGGTTTCACACGCGTAGCTCTCGATCCTGTGGGTATATCGGGATAAAAAGTAGCCTATGCAACCCCCAATAAATCAATGTACTGTACTCATAATGTACTCATAACAAGTTTCATCAAGATCCAGTAATTTCGGAGCCTATTAAATGCATACAAACAAATGAAAAATCAAATCTTTCCTCTTTACGGACACTCATTATATTTAAGTAAAGAAAACACAAAACTCAATTTTTAATCGTTTTTAGTCGTCACTTAAAATTATCGTTCATAAATATGTTTGTAAATCGACTTTACAGACAACCATTTTTGGTGGCTTAAAAACTCTTTGTTGGTACCTACCTTTTTTTTATCCATCAAAACAGTATAACCCAGTTAAATTAAGAAAGTTTTATCTACGTAACATGTAGCAGTAAGATGCGAATTTAACTAATCAGGTTAACTTATTACAGCACTAGTGTATCATGGTAATGTAAAACGCACGCGTGCATAATACGTTGGATTATGAGCCTTAAAGCGGTTTAATAAGATCCACTTTTTTGTGATAAATAATATATTATTTTACCTTCTCCATAACCCCTAACATCAGTGCACCATACTACCTCGTGGTACAGTATCAAACATGCCTGTCACCGATATTAAATTTCAACAAACATAATATCTTGCTTTTGTCCTGCTTTGACGAACATTAGCCGGCTTTCAATAACATTATTACTTACGTCATACGTCACATCGGACGCGGTGCTGGCTATGCCAAACGGTTTCACCTGCGTTACTCCCGGAACAAGATAATTTTAGCCTTTCGTCGCATAAGAAAGAAAGAAAGAAAAGAAAGAAAAAAGTGTGTGTGTCAGCTCCGACGCACGACTGGAGTTTACTCCTTAAGTACGAGTATCTAACCATACGCAATACACTCACAGCCAAATTAGAAAGTTGCGTACTAAAGGTGCGCACCAAAAACGTGACACGATTTTCGTTACTTGTTAGTAGGTTTTACCCCTCGGATTTTTCTCATACCGGGCGCCTTATATATGAAAATCGATTCTTAAGGAGTAAACTCCAAAACCTTCATTTGGTACAGGCACACGACAACTTTAAAATTAAACACACACAAAGAAATAGGTTACAATTATACAACGAAGAAAGAAACATACACTAAACCTAAGAATATTTAAGAAGCCATGTGCCCCAAATGGGTCGACCTCAGCTGTAAGCTACGGTCAAGCGTAACTTGGCTGCAGCGCTGGTATTCCGGCCAAACCCGCTGCCGTCGTGCGTCGTCTTACGCTCCCCACATACACACAATAAAACGATAAATAAATAAAATAGCAAAATAATTAAGACAACATACGCGTTACGTTTTGTTTTTATGGGGCAATAAAGTGCTTATCTATCTATCTTACGCGAAACACCATCGTTACGCAAAACGCCTTAGTGGTAAATAAAACACAAATTAGTGTTTTGCGTTTGTGGAATTGTACGTAGTTGGTATTATCCGCAAAACACCACAAAACCTGGAGTTGATGTTTCGTGTGTATGGTTAAATATATGTGCACAGCTGGAGTCCACTACAACGAGGACTCCAGCTGTGCACATACCAAGTTCCATCCCTATCTGTTCAGTAGTTTTTGAGTAAAAAGGTACTAAACATTAAATTTACTAAAACACAAACATTCACAGTTATAATATTAGTAGGAAATAGGATTAAAGGTCATAGGCCTACCGCCTACAGTATCATTCACCTCGGTATCAGGATAAAAGGTGGTTTTTCTTTTTTCTATTAATAGCTTCGTACGACTTCTTCATATAGCCAGTCACATAAAAAATATTGCAAATTGAGGTGCAAATTGGTCAGAATTATTTTAATTAATTTGGCTTACCTTTTCTAAACTAAAAAATCCCTATCAATATTTTCCCCATGAGTTTTTTGTGCCTTCTTCTAATTGGCGAGCGCGTTCCGAAGGCACTCATACTAACTTAATTTTTAAGAAGCTTCAAAGTGATGTCATGCAAATTGAATGATTCCAAATTAATAAAGAATGCTGATTTTGTTAACTATGAGATTTTGGGTACCCTCCTGCTGATCAAACTAGTTTGTCCAAAAGGAATAAATTTCCTGTCAAACTACTCAACAAAAGGTAATCAAAACGGAAAACAGACGATCGAAATGGGAAAAGACGATCGATGAAACTTGTTATATAAAAATGTACTAGCGACCCGCTCCGGCTTCGCACGGCTATATTATGCATGTATTATACATATAAACCTTCCTCTTGAATCACTCTATCTATTAAAATCGCATCAAAATCCGTTGCGTAGTTTTAAAGTTCTAAGCATACATATGGACAGACTGTGAAAAGTGATTTTATTTTTAACCGATTTCAAAAAAAGGAGGAGGTTCTCAATTCGGTTGTATGTATTTTTTATACTATGTAACGAAGAAAAGATTTTACCTATAAACGGTTCATAACACCACTGAACAATAATTTTGTTTGCAATTAATAATTTTGATTATAAGCGAATGCACAACACGCCTTAAAATTACATTTTCCAATGATCACAACCGCACAAATCCCTTATGGAAAAAAGGAATGGGACTGCTACCCTTAACACAGATTAATTATTAATCTAGCTAGGGTACAGTTGTGACACAAATCTGTGCATTCCTGCCTTACGCATCTTACATCAAAATCAAAATCAATTTTTTTTATGTACATGAAAATAATGTACTTACATTAATATGTTTTACACTTTTTTGGCATAAATAAAAAGTATTATTATTGTCTGTTATACGTCCTGTATCACGGGGCTATGGAGCCCCGGACCTTTGGAAGGCGTGCGTGGAGCCGAAGCCAACACGTAGAGGCAGGTATTATTATTATTTTCACGATGCTTAATAAACCTTGCATCACATTAAAAGCATTTGCGTCACAAACCACTTTAGATGTGAACAAGACCTTACAATTCGGTATTAGGCAGTGTTACAACATCATAAAACAATGCTGATTGATTTATTTAGATGTAATGTTTACAAGGTTGAATCATACGCCCATACTTCATTGTTTTGGACTCTTGCGCAGCTAAAAGTGCAAACCTCGGTATGTGAATTCGATTTTTTTTATATCGAGACTAGCTTTTGCCCGCGACTTCGTCCGCGTAGAAGTCGAAAAGGGGCCAAGGAATCACGCTGTCCCATACAAACTTTCCCCCCCCCCCCCTTTTCACCCACTTAAGTGTAGAATTTCGAAAAATCCTTTCTTATCGGATGCCTAAGTCATACAAAGAACACACCCTCCAAGTTTCAGGTCTCTACGATCAGCGGTTTAGGCTGTGCGTTGATCCGTCAGTCAGTCCTCCAATACAAAGCATTTTATATGTATAGATGCCGCTTCGCTAGAATTTGGTGAGGTTTTGGCAGAATCGTTGAAAAACCGGTCAAGTGACAGTCGGACTCAGGCACGGAGTGTTAGACAGATATAAAAGATAAATTTATTCTAAACACCATTTTCAAATAACATCTATACTTATAATATTATAAAGCTGAAGAGTTTGTTTGTTTGAACGCGCTAATCTCAGGAACTACTGGTTCGAATTGAAAAAATATTGTTGTGTTGGATAGTCCATTTATCGAGGAAGGCTATAGGCTACTTTTCATTAAGAACTTCCCACGGGATCGAAACTTACGCGGGTAAAACCGCGGAACGCAGCTAGTAATATTATAAAGCAGAAAGTTTGTTTGTTTGAACGCGCTAATCTCAGGTTCGAATTGAAAAAATATTTTTGTGTTGGATAGTCCATTTATCGAGAAAGGCTATAGGCTACTTTTCATTTTAAACTTCCCACGGGATCGGGACTTACGCGGGTGAAACCGCGGAGCGCAGCTAGTTTAATATATAAAAAAAAGCTTAAGTCTAAGTGCTACAAAGGCCGGTGTAGCACTTAGACTTAAACTTTATTTTTTACACTAAAGCAGTTGCTTTAGTGTATTTTAATATATCTTTTGACCTGATTGAGTCATTTCGAAATCTTACTTTAGTACCTAAGAACAACAGTTAGTCATGTTTACCACAATATATTCATACGGTATGTCTGTTTGTCTGTTTGCATAATGTATAGCGTACGTTTCTTGAATATTAAATGTATTTGTGATTGCATTTTGAGTTCTAGGATGTTGTGGAATTACTGGCTTATTTATATTACTAGTTGCGCCCCGCGGTTTTACTGCGGACACCGTGGGAATCTACACTAATATTATAAAGGTGAAAGTTTGTGTGTATGTTTGTTACTCCTTCACGCAAAAACTACTGGACCGATTGCGATGAAACTCGGTGTTTAGATACCTGGAGACCTGGATTAACACATAGACTACTTTTTTATCCCGATATTCCCACGGGATCGGGACTTACGCGGGTGACACCAGGGGGCGCAGCTAGTTAAAAATAAACATCCATACAGGGTTATTGGTTGATAAATATAACCCTACTTTTATTTACCTTAACAATCAATTTTTAACGACTTTTGGAATTTCAAGCGCTTTTACCATTTTCACAATGTATACGTGACGAAATGAGAAGCTACTACTTTTTTGAGTCGGTTAAAAATTTGTCTACGGTGTTCCAGAGTTTTCAGCTCTCCCAAATACGGTACGACAATTAAATCGGTTCAGGATATTTCATAACCGTAAATCGTCTTCGAACTATTCTTTCGAAGAAGCTTCGAATGATAAAAGAGGAAGACATTTGTTTTTATTTTGGAATTTTCATTTTTATACCCCCGATTCAAAAACGACAGGGTGTTATAAGTTTGACGTGTCTGTGTGTGTGTTTGTCAGTGGCATCGTAACTGCCGAACGGATGAACCGATTTTGTATTAGTTTTTTTTTTAACTACTGGGCCGATATTAATGAAACTTGCTATGAAGATACACTGATTAATTGGTAGCAAGATTTTTTTACATAGTCGACAGCCGCCAGATGTTAGGTGACGAATTGATGATGCTGTGTAAGATGTAGCACGCTTTCCTAGAAGATGCCTATTCACCCCCAACTTGTACAGTCGGAATACCAATAAGCTGAACCCTACGTGACCCAGAGCTCACTTGCACATCTGTAAAAATGTAGTATTTTTACCTACTTTGTTATTTTTTATATTATATGTTGTATTGTATTAGCTCTGGGTCACGTGGGGTTCAGCTAATTGGTATTCCGACTGCACACAATATTCAGATATTCTTAAGGTACCAAGGATAACGCGAGTGTAATCGCGTAGCGCAGCTAAAACACAGTTATCCGGTCTATCGATACTTCGATTAAGGTTTGTCGCGAACGAGTCGTGTCGCGAGATATGTGACGTCACGCATTGCACCTCAATCATACGTTCCTCCCGGGGCGCGAGAGCCGCGCCCGCGCTCGCCTGCCCTCGCCCCGGGCCATACAGCACGATCCTAACATAAATCATGGAGTTCACATTTAGAAAAAAAGGAAACATACATTTTCAAGGCGACCACATTTTCGACTTTCTAAGTTTTTTTCTAATTAGATGATTATTGAAATTTAGGTAGACTTTTTTTTAAACCTACAATAAAAGTTTTAAAACCTTGGATGCGAGGCTTAGGGCTACTTGCAGGAATATTTAAATCTATTTAGTAATAATATATTTTTAAACCTACAATATAGATTTTAAAACCTTGGATGCGAGGCTTAGGGCGACTTGCAGGAATATTTAATTCTAAAAGTAATAATATTTTTTTAAACCTACAATAAAGATTTTAAAACCTTGGATGCGAGGTCTAGGGCGACTTGCAGGAATATTTAAATCTAAATTTAGTAATGTTACCACTTTAACATCAGTTTTTAAAATAATTCTAAATTCTAAAATAACTTTTTTCACAGCGTCAACAAATTGTACAAACACATGAATGTTGGCTATATTTGACCATATTAATAACGTTTTCTAGCAAAAGAAGCTGCGGCTCATTTTATTGTGACTCCTTTTGCCTGAGTACTCTGTATTAAAATAGAAACTTTTTAAACCCAATAAATTTATTATTCTGACAATTAGTGACATCTTTTATCACTATTTTTATCTCTGTCAAATTGATAAGTACCTCAAACTAGCCCCATCGTGGGCCGTAGTAGATACGTAGGACGAATTTAAGGTTTACTTAGTTAAAAGGATTTTTTTAGTTTAATTTGCTAATAATCAACACAAACATAAGTTTTTATCGAAAAACATCCCGTATACGTCTTCAATCATGGCCACCCTTACCGGGATGCGTTCCGAAGCCTCTCCGATTTGAGGACACCTACGTGTCCAGAATGCCAGAACATTCGATGCCAATAAAAATCACATGTGACGTTTGATAGAGGGCGCCACTTCCGCGACGAGCCAATTTCACGGTGGAGGGACTTTAAAATTACACGTGGTCCATGGAGAAGGACACTGGCTACTTTTGCACGCGAGGGAAACCACGAGGATAAGCTAGTATTAATACAGGGTTATTGGTAATTATACTAGCAAGCCGTTAAGGGCTACTTCTGTGCACCTAAACAAACAACTTTTGTTCTACGACTATTGGAAATTCGAACATATTTTTGAAAATTATGAGGTTAGGTTTACCTGAATATCAGCTGTTTCTCACACGGAGAGTCATTAACCTAAAAACTTTACTTATATTTTAAGTTTTATCTAATGTTTAGCCTTTGTTTTAACAAATCAGCTGTTTTTCGAATTTACATAAACTCAAAATTTCCATTTATTTTCGAATTTCCAAAAGTTGTTTGTTACGGTGCACAAAAGAAGCCCTCGACGGCTTGCTAGTATAATTAGCAATAACCCTGTACATTTCGTAAAAATATTTTACTATCTAATTCTCTTTTTCAAATTTTCTTCAATTTACAAAAATACTATTATTAAATCAACAATCCTATTATTAAATAAAAATTAATTTGTTACTTTCAAACTAATCTTTGAAATACAAATAAATAGACTTAGAATTTACTAGACCGATTTGGATGAAACCGTGTATGAGGATAAATTGATTCATTGGGAATTACATAGGCTACTTTGTATCCCGATATTTCCACGGGATCGTCACTTACACGGGTAAAACCGCGGGATGTAGCTAGTCAAAGATAAAGACATAGATAAGTATTGTATCTCTTTGACGACCCAGTTGGCACAAACACAGGGTTGCGGGTTCGATTCCTGCCTCAGACAAGTATTTATGCATGGATATTTGTTTTTGGTCTGGTTGTTTCTATGTATTATAAGCATATATTTACAAAAGAAAAGCATAAAAGTAGTATATTCGTTGTCTAGCACCCATAACACAAGTCTAGTTACTTAGCTTGGGGCTAGATGGCGATGTGTGGAATGTCCTGCAATATTTGTTATTATTATTATCTCTACACACACATACATACATGTAGTGTACAAAAGCAATCACTAGTTCACACATAGACAGCTCAATAGGCGACAATGTAAACACAATCAGAAGGGTTGGACACCCCAGTCCTCTTTATAGCGGATGCAGGCAGAAAACTAAACGATCGGCAGATAGCTTGCCGATAGCAACAAACAAGTGAGAGTCTTGCCTTCAAATTGAATTACAAATAACTAACAAGTGAACCTTTTACCTTCAAAATTGAACAACAAATTAAAAACTAGTGAACTTCTTGCCTTCAAATTGTACCACAAATAACTAAAAAGTGAACGTTTTTCCTTCAAAATTGAACACCAAATTAAAAACTAGTGAACTTCTTGCCTTCAAATGAAACAACAAAAAACAAACAAGTGAAAGTTTTTCCTTCAAATGAAACAACAAATAAAAAACGTCTTGCCTTAAAATGAAACAGTCGGCGAGCAATCGGCCGATCGAATAATTTAAAGCCTGCCATCACCCTTAGGGGCACGTACGGGGCATTTTTTCTTGCATACTCTGGGGTCGATTAATTAGGTTTGAGTGTGAACCGTGCCTTATCGCTCGGGACGTGTGTGTGCTGGGCTTTAGTTGTATGATATTCCGTTGATATGATGGTTTAAGGTTCGCACAAACCGCGCGATAGCCGCTTAGGTTTATCCAGAGCCTTATAATATACGTACAGTCGAAATCAGAATTGCAAACCCACCGCAGAGTTCTAGACTTACTATTATTGGAATGTTTTATTATATTCTATTTATCTAATAAATTTAAGAGTTGAAAGACTTCAAACTTGAACTCGAGCAATAACTTAGAATCTGGCTTCAGTTGAAAACATTCTAATAACATCAGTTTTGGAGCTTTACGGTGGATCTTCAATTCTGACTCCGACCGTACTTACCTACTATTTCGTGGCTATATCTTAAGGTGAAAGGGTCCCGGCGCTCTCCCTACAAACGTAATCGACTGTTTCCTCCCTGGATAATGGCACTAGGACAAATATTTTTGTTGCCTAAAACCTATACCTGCCATGACTATGCCGTCTTGGTTTTTTCATTTTCTAATTATTATAGAAATTAGGATTTCAAAACCAAAAAAGACATAGGGGCATGGATACGACAGTTATAAGTTTTATAAAACAAAATATTTGCTCTAGTGTCATTATCAAGGTAAGAAACAGGCGACTACGTTTGTGTGGAGAGAGCGCCCGGTACCCTTTCCTCTTACCTAATAAGCAAATATTTTTTGTTTGTTTGAAGAAGCTCTGAAACTTGACCGATTTTGAAGCATGTAGATACATTGAATCCGTTACTTTTCAACTAAGTAACGCTCCTTTTGACCCAATATTCCCACGGGATCAGTACTTATAGGTGAAACCGCAGGGCACAACTTGTTCGGTATATTAAATTAAAATTAAATTAAATTTTATTTCAGAAATAATTCCATAAGTAGATACAAATTAAATTAAAACAAATAAATCAAATCAAAAACACTTAAACAATAAACAAACACAAAATTAATAAAATAAAATAAGTCTTTTTTATAAAAGTCATACATATAATTAATGTCATATTTTATCGCCCATCGCAACCCTCATCCAGCGGTTAAGAGAACTCAGCTAATATTCGTATTTAAAAGTCCCAAATTAAATATAAAGTTGTTGCACAAATGCAAATTGAATTTGTCTTTCTAAATACCGTTTCGAAATTTTCAAAGCACGAACACAACTTTGGCTATGCGAGTTGCGTTGTGTAGTCGAAGCGATCATTGCATCAGGTTTTATATTCCAATTCCCTTATCCATAAATATTTAAGAAGCATTCTTTAGTTAAAATGTGTTTTGTCACTTTCGCGCTTTGACAGATGACTGTTCCTGAGAAACTCGTTTATGACACACGGACAGACAGAGAGTGATCTTAGGTTTTCTTGGGTTACCTTTTGAGGTACTTACGGAGCCCTAAAATGACAGTGACCTCTCCGCCTAACTAACGTCCCGTCCAACAATCAGGTATCTCACGAAGTTCGATAGTTTTCAAACACGAATAGTTGTCTTTGCCAGGTAGAGAAGAACATCTGAGCCATTTTCATCTGCACATAACATTAGCCCGTAAAGCGTGCACTACACGATCAAACTACACGTCAAACTTGAACATAAAACTGCGCAAGAGTGAATGTTGTAAATAGGTAAGGACACGAGGCGCACATTGCTAATATATCACGACATATAATTCGCCATTTTATTCACACAATTTTTAGTGCTGTCAATGGTTGGCCAAAGAACAATACTTGCGAAGATTGTCATATTCATATTCATATATTTATTCATAATTTGCATTATACGTCAATCTGTTATATTTTACATTTTGTATGTAATATTAATAATTAAAACTTAAAGTAAATAGCAATAAAAAGAGAAATGTCAGAAAATAAAGAAATACAATGTCAAGTTAGGTACTTACAAGGTATAACAATTTATAATTTAATAGCCAAAAATTCGTCAATGCTGTAGAAGCACCGCTTAATAAGCCACTGTTTGAGTCTAGTTTTAAAAAGTCCAAGGTTACCGGCACTTTTTACATCGTCAGGTAGCCTATTGTAGACATGTGGACTCATGGGGTGTATAGCACGCGAGGCCTTCACCAACCGGCTGGAAAGACCGAGCAACCTGCTACCATGACGAAGTGGGTATCTTGCAAAGTCCGATCTCTTTGGGAATTCATGTAGGCGTTCACGGGCGTACAAAGCAATATGAAGGATTAACAAGCAAGGTAACGTCAAGATCTCTAGCTCGATGAAATAATCCTTGGCGCATTCGTCGGGCTGTATACGCGCGATAGCTCTCACAGCACGACGCTGCATGTGGAAGACGCGCTCCCAATCGGCTGCACGACCCCAGAACTCCAGGCCGTACTGTAGGAGAGACTGGACTGTTGCAAAGTAGCACGTACGGACCGTGTTTTTAGGGAGCGTCACGGCGAGGCGGTTCAATGCAAAGCAGGCCTTAGCCAACCTCGCACACAGCTGTTCGATATGAGACTCCCAACACAAGGTTTGGTCTAATCGAAAGCCAAGAAAAGAAGCCGTCCCCACCTGATTCACCCGGACCCCATCTACGTCCACCATCAAGTCGCGACGTCTACGTCCTGAGAGGTCAAAGCGAATAAAATGGGTCTTAGACAAGTTTAATTTAAGACCATTTAATTTAAACCAATCGTGCAGTTTGCCCGCGACCTCCGTCAAACGACTTTCTAGGTTTGGCTCATTATCAGCTGTGACAACGGCAGCCACATCATCCGCATACATAAACAGCTCAGCATTTTCTATGTAATTCGGTAGGTCGTTCAGCAGTAATGAAAAGAGGAGATTTGATAAGGCTGATCCCTGGGGAACTCCTATACTCGTATCGAGACCTTTTGATTTTATGTTGCCACTGTCGCCCATCACAAACTGAGTTCTGTCTCTCATGAAGCTTAGCAACAGATTGTGAGCTTTTGAGTTGATACCATACCATTGCAGCTTTCGAGATAGTACTTTATGATCTGCCACGTCAAATGCTTTCGAAAGGTCACAACAAAGGACCGCGACCTCTCGTCTGGCCTCACGTGCAGACATTATTTGATGTAGTACCTGCCGCGCGAGTAAGGTGGTGTCAATAAATACTCTGTTTCCTAACGGGAACGGACGCGTCATGGTCATGTTACCATGACGCGTGACGTCGCACAACGGGAACGGGACGCAATCATGACGTCACACAGAACGTGACGCGTCATGGTACCGGAACACTTAACCCTTTTTTGTGAATGCAGATTTATTAGAAGTTATCAACGTCAAAAGTTTTTTATCTTTTGCAGAATTGAGTAACGGTGTCCTCATATGTTGCAGCTGTCGTTTGCTAGGTTTGAAGCGATTATATCCGTTAAAATAAATATATTTATCAGTTATCGCGAAAACCTTAGAAATTACTATGATATATCAAAGCACAGCTCAATTTAATTCATGGATCGGGCTAAAGGTATAATTACTTTTCTTTAAAAAAATAAAAAATTGGTAAGTACATTCTTTTCTATAATTTTATAATAAATTAAATTAAAAATTCAATTAGGTACTATTAAAAACAAGGACAACCGGACACCCGATTAAATAGTGAAGGAATTGTAATAAAATCAAAAAGTGTCTTTACAACTTTTGGTCATAATTTTTTCCGTCTAGCCCCCTTTCGCAACGTGCGATAAGGAACTTCGTTCCAATACATCGGCAGGGTCAGCATTATGACGCGATAAGCCGTTTTGAAAACTTCAACTCCTACGCGGATGAAGTTAATTGTAACCATTTATCGAGGGAATTCATCAAGAATTTATCAAGGGAAATCGTGACACAACATTAATGGTTACACAAGAGTGACAAAAACATGAGTAATGGCTACTAGAGGGACAAGATTTAAGACACGACTGATTAATGTTCTCAGCGGACGTATTTGACTGACGAATAGTTTACTGTTTCTAAGTTAGAGGTGTGTTTATGTACGGTCGGCTGCATAATTGCAGAGCCACCGTAGAGCTCCAAAACGGCTGTTATAAGAATGTTTTCAACACAAGCAAGATTTTAGGCACCTGCTTCAGTTGAAGTTTAAAGTCTTCTAACAAAAATATTAGAATGAAAACATGCCAATAATAGTAATTTTTGAACTCTACCGGGGGTTGCAATTGTGCAGCCGACTGTACAAACACTAGCTGCACCCCGCGGTTTCACCACTGTAAGTTGCACTGTTTTTTTTTCCCTATTTTAAGTAAAGTATCTTGCACCTAGTAGGAAGAGACTAGTCACCCACAACACAGGGTAACCTAGTGTATCATAAGGTGCCTACCTAGACATGTAAGCATTATGTACTTCAACTTTTTGATGAATAAATATATTTGTATTTTGTATTTAAGTCTCAATCCCGTAATATCAAAATACAAAGTAGCCTAAAACCTTCCTCGATAGATGGACTATCCAACACAAAAATATTTTTTTCAATTCGAACCAGTAGTTCCTGAGATTAGCGCGTTCAAACAAACAAACAAACTCTTCAGCTTTATAATATTAGTATGGATTCACATATTGACTTACAAACATTTATTACCCGGTCAAATACGTATTTTTATTTTTTATTTTTTTTATTTATCATATTAACAATCATACACAAACACAGGTCTACTTAACATATAAAAAACCACGGAGGTTTGACGTGATGCTAAGTAACAAATAAGTTAACGTCAGTCTATAGGTAAGTAGGTATTTAACGAGTACAACACTATTACATAATAATAATATTCAAAAAAGTAAGCAAATAAAACAAAAGCTTAAAAAAAATCAAATAATCAGTTTCTCTTTTCAATAAATTTTCTCACAATTGAATTTAACTTTCAAAAATAACCAACCGGCCACGTTTGCCTGTCCACAGTGTCCATTTTATTTTTTAAATAGATTTTCCTACACAAAGCTCGTGTCAATCCTAGCTTTTTAAAACGTGAACATTATATATTCAGCATGGTGGAATACAAAATTAAACTAAAAATACTATTGCTGTATTCACACCTTTATTATTAACGATGTGATAGACAGTTGACCATTTATATACTTTATTTTTAAAAAGAGTTTGGTCTCAAATCTGGCATTTGTGAAATTTATCGCAGGCCAAAAAAAACCCAATAAGTTTCTTGTCGCTTCTTTTGATTGGAGGGCGCGTTTTAGAACGTTGTTTTCCGTATCTAAAAAGGTTAAAAAGGAACCCTTATAAGACCACTTTCTTGTCCGTCTGTATGTCTGTTTTTTTTACAAATGATAGGTCAGCATTTGACCACTATCACACCTGCCCCCTTAGACAAGATCACTTGCTATTAGCGATATCGCCAATCGACAGATTTAATTGAATGAAATGGACATAAAACATTGTATAGAATTGGCATAAGATGTAACTTTTTTTATTTTTTTTCTCTAGCGCTAGGCCTACGTGATTTTTCGTGAGCTTACGTAAATGTCATACAAAAAAAAGATGAAACTTAAGAAAAAGATGATCTATGTTTTTTTTCTCTAGCGCAATCTTACGTGACTTTTCGTGGGCTTACGTAAATGTCATACAAAAAAATGAATAAGATGTAACATAAGAAGATGATCTATATTTTTTTTCTCTAGCGCAATCCTACGTCACTTACGTAAATGTCATACAAAAAAAAATAAGATGAAACTTAAGAAGATGATCTATGTTTTTTTTTCTCTAGCGCAATCCAACATGATTTTTCGTGGGCTTACAAAAATTTCATACAAAAAAAATTAAAAAAATCGAGTCGATTGGCGATATCGCTAATAGACAGCAATCTTGTCTAAAGGGGCTGAATAACGATAGGCGACGACGATACAGTCTAAGATAACTATTCACTCGCGACATGAAAACCCCCAAATTGTACACGTCAGGAAAGACAGACGCAGGCAACTGATTCCACTCCCTTGCAGTACGACTAAGGAACGACGTTGAATCTGGTATTTCTACCATGAATTGGAGTCGCATATCAGTTTGCCTGATTGTATGACGAAAGATAGATAGATAAACACTTTATTTGTACAACACACAAAACATTAAAAATGACAAAAAAGGCGAGAAAGCTTATTAACTTAAATTGTACAAACAGGCGACCTTATCGCTTAAAGCGATTTCTTAGAGGCAACCTCAGGATGGAGAAGGTCTGTTTAGCTTAACTGGCGAAAGAATGGAGATGACAAAATCAAACACATAACCCTTCCTTTTGACTTCTCCGTAGTCGGGTAAATAGGTCGTGTAGTTTGCAAATAATCAAATGTTTTTAAGATAATAACAATGTGACGTCTGTGACGCTGAACTTTGCGTGTTCGATTCCCGCCTTAAACATGTATTTTCGCTATAGTTTAAGTATATATTTACAAATTAAAAGTATATACGTATTCTATCCATTGTCTAGCACCCATAACACAAGCCTTAGTTGCTTAGCTTGGGGCTGGATGGCGCGGTGTAAAATGTTCTACCATATTTATTTATGCAATAAAATTATGAATTAATTTAAAAAAAAACAAGTTAATATCTTACAATTTGTTTACAAAAAAACTTGTAATATGAATATGATGTAGCTATAGCATTGTTTAGTAACAAGATAATCGCATTACGAGCTGCCGAGTACCGGTCAGTGCCGGACATTAATCTTTATATCTAACTGGATGTGGGGTGTGGTATGAACTTTGTTTTAAATGTGTGTTGGATAGTCTATTTATCGAGTAAGGCATTTTGATATTCCGGGATCGGAAGGAGGGATCGGGACTTACGCGGGTGAAACCGGGGGCGCAACAAGTCCTATATAAAAAAAAATCAAGAGTATTAAATAATACATTGGTAACTTCATAATATTAAACAAATATGTCGACCCTATTGGCACAATGGTCACCATGCCGGACTGTTAAACACAGGGTTGCGGGTTCGATTCCCGCCTCAGACAAGTATTTATGCTTAGATAATATTTGTCTGTGGTCTGGTTGTTTCTATGTATTATAAGTATATATTTACAAAAGAAAGGTATATAAGTAGTATATCCGTTGTCTAGCACCCATAATACAAGTCTAGTTACTTAGCTTGGGGCTAGATGGCGATGTGTGGAATGTCCTGCAGTATTTATTTATTTATTTATGTACTTAATTTTTTAAATTATTGAATTGTGTATGATGTCAATGAATTAAAAAATCGAATATGGTACGGAGCGTACTAAGTTCGCTGTGCGGACCACACCGGGTTCGATCGTCTATTAGTGCTTTTACTATTGTAAAGTATCGAATTTGATGAGGAAAATTATATGTAATCTTGTGACTTATACCACACACATGCCCAAACAAATCCGACAAATGGTGACAAGCAATATGCCTATATGAGTAACATCAAAATGTTAAAACAATTATTTTACTATATTTCTCTCTTTTATACTATTATAATAGCAGTAACGTGATAAATAAAGGTCTGGACCAGTCGTACGTAATTTATAGAGCACGAGGGGGTATATAGTTTTCATCTGCACTGCTACACTAATAAAATAAAGAGGAAAGATTTTTTATTTGTTTGTAACGAATCGGTTCCGAAACTACCGGACCGATTTAGATGAAACTTAGTATGATTAATTGGCTGAGTTTGTTTGTTTGAACGCTAGGAGTCGGATTTGAAAGTGTCCGGGCATTTTAGTATGAGAGCTTTCCATAGTTTTTTTTTTTGGCGCGGTGCATTTTGAACCCCATACATATCGGGCATTACGGCGAAAAAAACATCGTTTAAATTAAACTTCTAAAGCGTATACAACAAAAAACCCGAGACGCTACAAAGATTTGGTGTGAAAGTATTAATTGTTTCCCGTAAAGCTTTCTATGGATAGGTAGGTATGGGTCTCAAAGTGCACCGCGGCATTTTTAGTTGTCCAAAAGCCTTTTTTTACATTTGTCTACACTGGAGATTTTTTTATATCCTTTCCAAATAGTTTGACATTTTTATAAACCAACTAGCTGCGCCCCGCGGTTTCACCCGCGTAAGTCCCGATCCCGTAGGAATTGACTCTAGAAAACGTTTGTATGGGAAATAGAAAAGGGCTGTTTTTAGGGTTTTCCCGGAAATTATTCGATTTTTTCTCGCCCTTTAAACCTTCCCTAGACCTCCACGAACATTTCAAGACTAAGATAAGATAAATCCGTTCAGCCGTTCTCGAGTTTTAGTGAGACTAACGAACAGCAATTCATTTTTATATATATAGACGAACAGCAATTCATTTTTATATATAAGATAGATTTTGCCTGTCACGTCAGGACGAGTGCGTGAAAAGATATTTTTTCTATAAGTTTTTGAGTTGTAAGTAATTTTATGTTTCATAATTTTTTTTTTCGAGAACGACTAGACTAAATCTTAAAAAAAAATTATTTTATTCAAATAGTAATACCTACCTATTTATTTTCTTAATAATGTATTTGTTTCGTAAAGGTTTTTCAATTATACCACCTTAGAAAAGCATGTCTTGGCCTACTTTTGAGTAAGGTTATAGGTACGTCACCGGAACGGCTTCAACGGAAGACCAGCGCTAGTGGAAAGACTAGCATTTCGCTGAGTTGGGGTCCGTTTTGCAAGTAAATAGTTTTTAAGACTTAGTGATCACTTATTTTGTTGCAAATAAATAAATACTATTCTAATATTTTTTAATATATACTTACTTGTATACAATTTTTATTCCCATCCAGATCTTGATCTCACGCGGGGATCTCACGCGCGAGTCGTTGCTCGTATAAACAACAAATAAAACGTACCTGAAACAAAAAAAAACAATGGTTACAAAACGGATTTACTAAACGGTTTTTTTTTGCACCCGCACAGTGGGTCGTATAGACCCCAAAGTAAGAACTATCTTAAACATATCACAAAAAAAATCACACAACACAAATTAACAATACAAAATAGTCCTGAACATGTATCTATATAGTATACTTATTTATCTATACAGACTAAATATTTTTTTGTTTGTTTGGCTTCGAAACTACTGGACCGATTTCATCATATTATAAAGAAGAATGATTTTTTGTTTATAACGAATAGGCTCCGAAACGACTGCACCGATTTTGATGAAACTTGGTATGAGGATACATTGATTCATTGAGAGTAACATAGGTTACTTACTATCCCGATATTCCCACGGGATCGGGAGCGTTACTAGTGGGTAATAAAAGTCTGTAGTCTGAGGCACCGCGCCGTAATTCGAACGGCGCATGAGAGCCTATGCCAACCTAACCGTTCAAGATTTGCGCTGTTACCAAGGTACTATGGACGTTAACCTTTATTGATCTATCCCAAAAATCAAACTATAAAATCCGTATAAAGTTGTCTAGCTACGAACAGTTTATTGGTTTGGAAATCCAACGTTATTGGGGTCGCGGATTCGGTTCCAGATTTTGTTGACATTGCGCGCCGTAGCGGTTTTATTAAAGACTTTATTGAACAACCTAGATTTTTATATTTCTACTCAAAATTTGTCAGTTGCAAAGTAAAATAGGAACTTGTATAAATACTGTTTATTGCAGACCTCTTTAGTTGGGTTATTTTTGTGTGAGGGTGGACTAGGCTACCCTCTCAGATTAGTCGACCGTATCCTGAGGAAATAACTTATCAATACGACTGGAGCTAACTAAGCCAAGAGTTTCATCACGACGATTTTTACTTACTTCGCCATTAGTGCACGGCCTACCTGGATTCGAATCTACGACTTTCCAAGTAAAATTCGAGGCATCTACCACTAAGCCAACAACACTCTCTCATGTGCATTTATTTTGTCCTTTAGTCATTTTCACGAATATCCTGTATTTTCGTGAATATCCTGTATTTCCAGACTATGTTCTTTTTCAGGAATTGACTTCATTAGCAACACTATCGATAGGTACAAAAATATAGGTTGTTTTTTTTTTTTGGAAAACAACAGGTGCGATTCCCGGCTAGGGAATCTTTTTTCAAAAATCGAAAAATGCAGTTTTGGTTTTGTAAAATCGGGCACGCAACTCCTTTCAGGATTTTTCGCTATCTCTTATAGTTTAGTATACTATATGAATACTATGTGTCTTTTTTGTATGAAGGCCCATATAAAAAATTCACCTTGACGAAAAGAGAATTGCCTCCTTTTTTTAATTCGGTTAAAAAACAAAATAGGAAATCCAACTAAAGTCTAGATACGAACTCTAAATAGTTTCCTACAATTATTTTCCCTCTGTCGTGTACAGAACAATAAATTATAGTTTTATTGCTTCGAATTGCAATGTATTGTGACACGAAATCTATGTTGTTTTGATAGTTTCGTGTCGAGACAGACTATAAATAAAGGGGTGATTAGAAAAATAAACAGAGTTAGTGTTGAATTGTACAGGATGTTCATAAAATAAAAAAATGTCATCATCATATCAGCCCGTACACGTCCACTGCTGGACATAGGCCTCCCCCATACGACGCCACAAACAGCGGTCCTGAGCCGCCTCCATCCACCGACTACCCACGACCGCGACTATGTCGTCGGTCCACCGAGCAAAAAAAAAGTAAATTTAAAAAATATATATATGTATTGGCGTAATATGACCTATGCAGCGCAGCGGGCAAGCTCCCTGCCTGCGACGCAAAAGGTCGTGGGTTCGATTCCCGCCTCAAACAAATATTCAAATAAAATATTTGTTTCCGGTATTGGTGTGGTGTGTATTATGTATAATAAATAAGTAGGTAAGTATTTCACAAAAGAAAAATAGGAATATAGGTATTCTATTTGTTGTCTGGGTACTTACCATAGCACAAGCCTCATTGCTTAGCTTAAGGCTAGAATGTGTTAAAACCTGCAGTATTCAAAGAAAATTTCTTAATTTTTCTGCGTATTCAAAAAAAAAATAAACAAAAATTTTCTGCCTATTTAAAAAAACCTTAAATTATTCACCACATCACACCATTATGTAACATAAAACACCTCCATTAAACCAACATTGAGCATGCAACGTTTAAAAACGCAACTCAAACCAATAAACCTAATTAAAAAAAGGTATAAAACGCAAGCACAGTGCAATAACGATTAAGAGCAGCTGCCTGTTACACCGAAGCGTAACATTCACTTTTATTTTAGTAAAGGTAAAGACTCTTGAATTGCTGTTAATTTTTTATCCCGATATTCGCACGGGATCAGAACTTACGCGGGTGAAACCGTGCTGCTAGTCGTCAATAAAATGAAATAGACAACCTAGAACGAAAAATTTAAATAAATAGGTACTTTTATTATTATATAAAAAAAAATATGTACTTTTGTTATTTTCTAAATAAAAAAAATTAAATAAATAGGTAATTTTATTATTTTCTAAATAAAAAAAATTAAATAAATAGGTACTTTTACTATTTTCTAAATATTTTTTTTAAAATAAATAGGTACTTTTATTATTTTCTAAATAAATAGGTACTTTTATTATTTTCTAAATAAATAGGTACTTTTATTATTTTCTAAATAAAAATGTACTTTTATTATTTTCTAAATAAAAATGTACTTTATTATTTTCTAAATAAAAATGTACTTTATTATTTTCTAAATAAAAATGTACTTTTATTATTTTCTAAATAAAAATGTACCTATTTATTTCAATTTTTCGTTCAGGTTGTCTATTTCATTTTATTGTTGACTAGCAGCGCCCCGAGGTTTCACCCGCGTAAGTTCTGATCCCGTGCGAATATAGGAATAAAATAGTAGCCTCTGTTAATCCCAATAAATCAGTCTATCCTCTAATAAGTTTATAATATTTTTAATTTTTAGTTAATAAGTAATTTTTATTTTATTTTATTTTTTTTAGTTTATTTTAATTTTTGCAGTAATTTGTGATTCAGTTGACCTTTAGAAATAAGTTTAAATTAATTGAATCATCTATATTATTAGTGTAGATTTGTGAAGCTGAATAGGATTTTTGCACGCCTCGATAAGCAGGTAAGATCCATAGCCATCATAACGGTAGGTAGAATCTGCTGAAGTAGTGACCTAGATTATTATTTTAATTTATGAAAAAAGCGATGACACTTCGAAACTCTTCAATTATAACTGTCGAGGATGCTGAGCAATTTATTTCAGCGCAACATTGAAAATCAAAAAGTGTCTTCTTTAAAAAAAAATGGTGCGTGTAACTTATGTACGCGCGTGAGAAGTTTTACGTCCGTCTGTCTGTCTGTCTGTCTGTCCGTCCGTCCGTCCGTCCGTCCGTCCGTCCGTCCGTCCGTCCGATATTTATTTTGCGAGCAACTTCAACCTGTTACTTTTGGGTTACAGTGATGCGCGCGCATCTTAAAACTTCTTTCATCATTTTATCATAACGCGCCTAAAGAAGTAGGTATAACTTCAAAAATGACTTAAAATATTTCCTTTGGTCCATTTTCATAACTATTTTTCATAAGCTTAAGGCCCTGTGCTAATAACGCTACCAAAATCGACCTTTGTTTTATGCAACTCTAAGTAATCAAATACTCTTTTTTTGTTATTTGGATATAAATGGATATTGTAGTTTAATAACCATATTTTTGTTTATTGTGGTTGAAAACATGATATGAACAACTTCGTTCGATAAAAAAATGTTAGAAAACAGAGAATTATTAGATCGACTACCGGGTTTTATTCAAAAATAGTTAACGTTTGTTTCTAAAAATGAATCAAATGATAGGTTTTGACCTCTAGGAACTATATTTGTGGATATAGTTGTGCTAAAATGTTTTGCATATCGATCAAATATAACAGTTAGCACGCAGCACGCTACGTCTTTGAGAGCGCGGGCTAAGGTAATGTGAATACCTACACACGGTACTGGAAGAGCGCCTTAAATATTTTTGGAAAATTTTGTCGTAGAGTACAAAATAACACAGTCTTTCAGCATAACACAAAGACTAGACTAGACTATCAAACCGTAACAATAAGACATCGAAATGTTAGTCAAACAATTCAACACCGCAGAATGTCGGACGTTCGAGCCGAGTTGGCACTGACTTGTTGACCAAAATTACTGTGTTACGTATACACTGAGCTAAGGTTTCATCTTGAATCTAGTTCGCTTGAATGGTACAATTATTTTCTACATGGTTAAGCATGGGGCATCTTTTTTCTTTCTAAATTACGTAATAATGAAAATAAATAGACATAATGCTTTAGGGGGCTGGCCAAAGTTGGTTTGGGAAAAGTGGTGTTAGTGTAGCTAGTTCCTAAAACATTATGATTTTGTATGTAATATATTAATTTTTAACTTGAAATACTTATTAAAATAACACTTTTTAAATGGGTGTAACTTTTAAAAACATGCTCTTAAATGCGAATAAGATCATTAGCAACGTGATTAGAAATTTCGAAAACTTTGGTAACAAAAATAAATAATCTATAATAAAAAAAACTGGTTCAGGCTCGTCTCAAAATGACTGTAAAACATACAAAAATAGGCGCGAAAACATAACCCTTTCCTTGCAGTCAGGTTAAAATTACTAAATATTTACAAACAACGCGGAACGCGGATAAACGACGGCTCAATGAAATGTCGAAGTTCTAGCGCCATCTTCGACCATACATGAGCGGCATCTATGTTTGGCTTTGTCTCGCCAACTCCATTATGCAATAATTTAATTTGATTATGAGGTTTAAATAACCTTTAATAGTATTAATTAAAAGTAATACATGACAAAAATATTAACAAAATTAAAAAAATAAATAAAAAATAAAAATAAAATTAAAAACTAATCAAATAAACCGCCCCGCGACACTCCCGGCACAAAAGATGCAAGAACGCAAGCGGCATTCCCCCGCTGGATGGCGATGGCCAATCTTTGAGCCAGGAATGCCCCAGAGCGATTATGAGGTTGTAACATTTTGACAACATTTTGTTTAGTTACGCGGCCACCTTGCAAACCTTTGGCAATGTACAGACAACTATATCCCTTCATTTATCTAGTACCTGGATGACTGAGCTTTGCTCGGTATTTTTTTTTTTTACTTAGTCTTTCCTCAAAGCAAACACTCATTGATTTCGTGTTACTTAACAACGCCATCTGCTGGAATAACTTTATTGCTCACAAAAAATAGTATTAGTAGTTCGCCAATAGATGTCAGGAAGAGTCATATTTTTCAGATAAAAAAAAGTAAGTTTCGATAAAACACGAATAAAATGACATTTTCTAAAAATGATTCCTAGCTAGATCGATTTATCGCCCCCGAAACCCCCTATATACCAAATTTTATGAAAATCGTTGGAGCCGATTCCGAGATTCCAATTATATATGTATATATAATATATATTTAAATGAGCAATTCTTGTATAAGAATAACAGGCAAACCTTTACACTTTACAAAATTAAATAAAGTCGATTTCTAAAATAGTTTTAGAGATCATTAATTTCACGACAGCATTTGTGAAACTAAAATAAAATATTTAACATTTATAAAATTAGTTGTGATTCACGCCCACTAGAATCAATTTCCGGAACATGAATTACAGCAATCGGTGTAACATGCAGTCGTAAAACCGCACTTAAAATGGTCCCGATTTACACCGAACCGTAATAAGGGTGAGTAGTAAATAAATTTAAGCAATTAAAAAGTGTTTACTACGTGTAATAAACTCTTGACGTAAACCGAACAATATATTTTTGACTAAAAATAAATTAGTATCAATCTAACCAACTTAATTTTTTCTTTAAACCTAAAATAAATAGTATCCAAAATACTTTTCTTAGGTTTTTAGCGATTTTAACTACAATAAAACTAAGTACGAAACGAAACGTCAAGTTTTTACGAAAAAAAAAATGAAAAAATTCTCTTATAAAAAAAATGTCGTTTGTTTACCCAAAACTTATAAAACTTAACCTAGACAGTATTACGTACCTAAAAACCCTAAATAGGTTATACAAGGGTGTAAGTTTGTATTTTCAAAAATAAATAAATACAAAACGCAATACAGCCTATCTGATTTATTTATTGCAGTTACTCCTTCCTTTATTCCAAATATTCAAAAATCATTAATATTTACCTGTAAAATATTGAATGAAACATAATGAGGACATTCAATAAAATCATTTAAAAATTCAACACGAAAACAATGCCATAATGAAACCGTAACAATGAAACCGCAAATTCAACTGAAATACACATAATTATTACTTAAAATTAATAAACCAAATAACATGGCCGACATTCTGCTTAATTAATTAATTGCATTCTAAAATTCATGAACCGTTCAGTCAGGTATGTGAAGTAGTTAAAGATTTACTAGTGTCGACGTAATTCATTTTACTATTCTCTTTTTTTAATAAGGAACGGAAAACGAAAGCCATGGTAATAAAAAAAACATAACGAATTTTGTTAATTAATTAATTACATTATAAAATTCATGAACTGTTCAGTCAGGTTTGTGACGCAGTTAAAGATTTACTAATGCTTTATTGCTACTCCAAAAACTAATTGTAGGATATCCAACACATCTAGCCTCAAGCTAAGCAACTAAGTTGGTGTTATAGTCAAAAGTTAAGGAAGTCCAAACGTTTCTAGCTTTCTTGTCTATATGTTTATAACTAGCTGCGCTCCGCGGTTTCACCCGCGTAACTCCCGATCCCGTGGGAATATCAGGATAAAAAGTATAGCCTATAGCCTTCCTCGATAAATGGACTATCCAACACAAAAATAATTTTTCAATTCGAACCAGTAGTTCCTGAGATTAGCGCGTTCAAACAAACAAACAAACAAACTCTTCAGCTTTATAATATAAGTATAGAAGTATAGATAAGTCTATGAAAGTTCGTTTTTTTTTCATCAATTCAGAATCTTATACTCAGTAAACTTGATTTAGCATTAAATACAATTTTTATTTTTTATTGTATCTTTTGCATTCCTTGTTTTCTAGTGATTTTTGCTGCCATACGCGATACGCCAAAAAAGTACGTCTTGGCCTTTTGCGTTGTTGGTAATTCACTATGATGGTCATTCGCGAATTGACGAATTTCAATACGCGATATGCCAAAAATGTATGTATTGGCCATTCGTGTTTTTGGTTTTATGCGACGAAACCCCAAAAAATAAACGTTTTTCTATTATTTTTGGTTTGTTTTTTGGCACATTTAACAAGCGTTCTCTATTTAAAATGTGTTTTGTCACTTTCGCACACCTGGCATCTGTACAAGTGCGTAAGTGTCAAAAGACATTTCATGACAAGCCAAATTCGAACTTTTATTTTCGCTGTGATTCCAAAATTTCATTCCAAAGATTTTCTATTTTGTCTCGCACTGTACCACAAGGTTTAAAATCTCGTTGGGCTTTGTAATTAAATTCAGCGTTCATAGTAATTATATGATATTATCTATGGCTAGACCTTTGAAACCTTTTAAAACCTAGATGATTATTTTGATAGCGTCTTGTTTTAATAAGCTGCGCTTCAGACTGTTTAATTAATTTTTGTTGTTGTTTCTTTTACTTAACAATGACAATAGGGTACAGTCACGGCCTTATTGTATTGGTGAAAGAGATCAATTCCAGGAAACATACAATAGTATGACAAATCTATACTATAGTTTGTTTGTTTGTTTGAACGCGCTAATCTCAGGAACTACTGGTTCGAATTGGAAAATTCTTTTTGTGTTGGATAGTCCATTTATCGAGGGAGGATTTACCCTGATATTCCCACGGGATCGGGAGTTACGCGGGTGAAACCGCGGAGCGCTGCTAGTCAAAGCTAAATTGCAAATTTTCAGTGATTTTTAACTACTATCATTGAGGAAGTACTTATACTTGTATAGGGGCTGTTTTTCCTCTGCTATAATCCTTTAGTTATGTCCTTTTTGCGTGAGGATGGAGTAGGCTTGACCAGCACTTACTACCCTCTCAGCTTAGTCGACCAGAGGAAAGAACTTGTCAATACGTTTGGAGACAACTAAGCCGCGGGTTTCTTCACGGTGTTTTAATTCACCGTAAAAGTAATTTCAATCAGTGCACATAAATTTAATGAAAAATCTATTAGTGTACTGGCTGGCAAAAATTCGAACCTACAACCTTCGAAATGAAAGTCTATGCCTACAACTACGTCTACACCGACACCAAACTTGTATACTAAAAATATATTTTTTTACTAATAAAAAAAATTGTAAAGTCTACAAAGTCGGTTTTCGGACGATAATTTTACGTGATAACGTCATAAGAATTCTTTTGTATCGTTGACATTACCATTTTGCTTACTTTAATACGTTGCTATGGTTACCTTGTCGATAACGTGACACTTTTTTGTGCGTGCAGTACGGTGTTCAGAAATTTAGAACATATTAAATGTAAAGAAATGGGTGTCCGACCAGTTGTGGGCGTATTGCTACCTCATCAAAAACCGAGAAAACATAATAAAAAAATTATATCACGAAAGACGAAAGTTATGTTTTTTTAGTTTTTCGCTGACTAGTGTAATCATAGTTATTTTTTTCCCTAATATTGATTAAAATAATAGTGGGAAAATTATAGATACAAAATTAAAAAAAATCACGTGATTATGTTCGTAATACGGTACCAAATAGCACCGTTCACGGAGAGCGGTGTTGGCTTAGTGGTAGATACCTCGGCTTTCATTCTGAAGGTCGTGGGTTCGAATCCCGGCCGGCCGTGCACCAATGGATTTTTCTTAAGAAAAATGTATGTGCGCTAATTGACATTGCTCTTACGGTGAAGGAAAACATCGTGATGAAACCCGCGGCTTAGTTGGCTCCAGAAATATTGACAAGTTCTCTCCTCTAGACATGGTCGACTAAGCTGAGAAGGTAGTAGGTGCTGGGCGCCTACTCCATCCTCACGCAAAAAGGACCCAATTAAAAAGGGTCCAATGGCGGAAAACAGCCTGTATACAAGTACAAGTAAGCACCGTTCACGGCCGGACACCAGTTACTTTACATATGTATAAATATCACATAACATTACCTGTCCAGTACAATAATACTTATCGAGTCTACATACAAAATGCGCAATGAGCTTAAACAAAGTAGAAGTACCTACATACCGTCGCATCGCGTAACGCGAACGCGTGTAAAATTGAAGTGAGATTGCTTTCGTCTCGCTGTCACACCGAACTGAACAAATGGATTTTAAAATTTTAAAATTCTTAGATTTTGGGGTTTCGGAATTGGAATATTATTATCTAGAATATTTTGTCCGCTGCTTTCCAAAAATAATAAAATAAAATATTTATGTGAATATTTTGCAAAAATCAAAGAAATACCTATGATTTTTGTTTGCTTTAATCAGTAAAGCGTTAATTATTGCAGTTTTAACAGAACTACTCTTACTACTAAGGAGACTCCTCTACTTTACCTAGAAACGAAGGTTGTGTTAAATTGAGCCAAAATTGTGTTTCCCCGTAAGAATAACAGGATAAAAAGTAGCAAAGTCATTTTTTTTATCCTGTTGTAATCATTGGCTTGAGATGACATTGAATTGTCTTGAAAACTAAGTTAAGCTATGTCTTTGGAACGCAACCACCAATGAGAAAAAGAAATTCATGGGATTTTCTTAAGCTTATTTGTTAAACCAGGACTCCAGTCCAAGTTTCATCGCAATCGGTTCAGTAGTTTTTCGCGTGAAGGAGTAACAAACATACACACAAACTTTTACATTAAAAGTAAGATGCTCTTTAGCTTACGTACGTTGTGTTCAGTTGCGAGTCTGTCCATTTGCGAATCAGTCCAGTTGCGAATGAGTCCAGTTGCCAATCTGTCCAGTTGCTACTTAGCCGTTAGCAAAAAAACATGCATCTAAACCTTGTTATTTATATCTATAACTATATAAATAACATTCGAAGCAATAATTTACATCAGTCAGGTGGATTACTAATAAAATAACCCAAATCAAGAGTAATCGGTGTAAAAACGTCCTAAAGTTAATGCGTTTTATTATGTGTGAAGGAAAATTCGATGTACTCATGTGATAGGGACCCAAAACGCGGTAAAGTGGGTTCCGATGAAACTTGATTTATGGAACCCTAATAGCCAATTCTGATTTTCTATTACATTTGACGAGCCGAGTGGTTTAGATGCAATGTTTTTTTTTTACATTGATTGGATTTTTAACCTGATTGCAAGAAAGGAGAGTCTTGTGTTTCTCTCATTTTGATACGAATTGAAATTTTTTAGTACCTTCTTTTCAATGGTGAGCGCGTTCCGAAGGCATACTGACTTAATTTTTAAGACGTTTCATGATTTCATGCGAATTGTATCATTCCAAATGGATGAAGAATTTTAACTATGACTTAATCTGTCTAAGATGTAGCACGCATGACTAGAAGCAACATAAATTAAATTTGACTTCAGTCTAATAAGATTTTCTAATCGTCAAGACTATTTGCAATTCTAGACCTTTTTCTACTTGCTCATTCTGCTTTTAAGTCGTCCAGCTAAGTTGAGTCTCTACTGACTATTGTGTCATCTAGCTGATTTGTCTTTTGGCTATCAAGGCACCCTGCTTTCACGTCATTCAACTAAAACTGTCTATTAGCAAAAACGTCATTCTAAAAGTGACCCATTATATTAAAATCCTAATCATAACTAACATCATAAATCTGAAAGTTTGTTTCTATATTCGTTAGTTTGTTCACTCTTCACGGACAAACGACTGAACCGGTTTAAAAATCGATATAATGGTAGTTTAGGGGACGAAAAAGTAGGATACTTTTGATACCGAAAATCCTGCGGGATCGGGACTTATGCGGGTAAAACCGTAGGGCACTGCCCATAAATATAATATATTATGTGTTTTGTACATTGATAAAATAAAACATATCTACGAAAAAAATTAAAACAGGATATTTACCATATTTAATTCGATGCTGTTTCAAATGAAAATAACTAGACCATTTCTCGTAAAAATTGATAAAATTACTGGTTAGTCTCCGAGGGCCACGATCTCCTCGGGACCCGTCTCCGAGGTACACACTTTCTAAATTCTCGACACATGACGACTAAGAATAGATTTTGAATAAAAATACCGTCAGCAAGAAAGTCCTTAACCAAATTTTTAATTAATTGTTAATAATATTACTTGTTATATGCCTATAACATAACACTCTTACAGTGCAATATAATTCTGATTGCATTTCAATTACAATAAATATCCTCGTAGCTCAAAATACCAAAAGATGACTTTGAGGGATTTTATAATTAAAATATAATCGGAATATTACAATGTAATTTAAGCAAGGTTATTTACTAGAATTCTGTATATTAGATAAACAATCTATGTATCTATGTTTACCTAACTAATATCTATACATATAAAATGCTTTGTCCTAAATGACTGACTAACGGATCAACGCACAACCTAAACCGCTGATCGTAGAAACCTGAAACTTGGAGAATGTGTGACGTAGGTAGGCATCCGATAAGAAAGGATTTTCCGAAATTCTACCCCTTAGGGGGTGAAAAAGGGGGGCCAAGTTTGTATGGGACAGCGTGACACCTTAGTCCATTTTCGACTTTTACGCCGACGAAGTCGAGGGCAAAAGCTAGTAATAGGTATTAAATTTATACATATAAAATGCTTTGTCCTGACTGACTGACGGATCAACGCACAGCCTAAACCGCTGATCGAAGAGACCTGAAACTTGGACTGTGTGTTCTTTGTATGACGTAGGCATCCGATAAGAAAGGATTTTCAGAAATTCTAACCCTTAGGGGGTGAAACAGGGGGGCAAAGTTTGTATGGGACAACGTGATTCCTTGGTTCATTTTCGACTTTTAAGTCGCGGGCAAAAGCTAGTAATAGGTATAAAATCTATCTATATTATACATATCGGATATCGTCCGTTGGCGCGTAACCCGGGCGTACCATTCTGTGGTCGCCCTTGTGGAAAATTAGATGGTCCAGTGAAATTGCAATTTCAAAACAATGTAAGATTTATGTGTTTTACCCCATGAATAATGATCTTCGAGGTTACAGAGTGAAATATAGATTTTTATTGTCGATTCTGACGTGGTATGAAAACAATTTGGTGTTTGAATAAGGCTTTGGATAAGCTGCTAGGGTAAAATACGGATGGACGGGACATGTTTGACGACCCAGTTGGTACAATGGTCATGCCGGACTGCCAAACACAGGGTTGCGGGTTCGATTCCCGCCTCAGACAAGTATTTATGCTCAGATATTTGTCTGTGGTCTGGTTGTATTATAAGTATATATTTACAAAAGAAAAGTATATAAGTAGTATTTCCGTTGTCTAGCACTCATAACACAAGTCTAGTTACTTAGCTTGGGGCTAGATAGCGATGTGTGGAAAGTCCTGCAATATTTATTTATTTAATAATAATATTTGGACAAATCTCGGGCACAAAATATCTGATCCAACCAAAGACATATATTTTTCACTTCGTATATAGACTGGGCGAATGGGGCAATGAATTTTCAATCATGCCCCGACCATAATTGGGGCTGAATTGAAAATACAAGCTATGTTTCTTTTAACCCCAAAAATCTGTAGATCTTATACATGTGTTTCAGCAAAGGTGTTTTAATACGAAAGGGAGTTGTTCTAGACGTCTAGGCGAACAACTTTTGTTCTACGACTTTTGGTTTTTTTGTTTTTTTCGATATTTCTGAGGGAATTTTTACTTGAAAATCAGCTGTTTCATAAAAAACTTCCAACGAAATGTTCGAATTCCAAAATTCGTGGAACAAAAGTTTTTCACCTAGACGTCTAGGACAACCCCCCCCCCTCCTTCGTATTAATACACCTTCGCTGTAGCATTTTTTTTTAAGGTTGGAATCAACCGCACCTCCTTCATCAATATATCTTTGGTCAATTAAAAATGTATAAAATCACCTAAAAGTATCCCATCATCAAAATCTGTTCACGAAAATTATGCCCAAACACTCCTGAACAGCCATAAAAAAACAAATAAACATAACAATCGAATTGATAACCTCCTTTTGAAAAGTCGGTTACAACATAGTGCTTTCCAAAGAATAAACATCAATTTCCCCTTATTTCCATAGTGCTATGTTGACACGATTCGCATCCAACCCTGCATTTTCATCACATAAAAATTCATTCAGCAATAGAGCCAAGAAAATCTGCAAGCACGGTACCTGCCGGAAACGTAATAAAGTGAAAGATATGCACCAAGTTGGGCCGTTTCCTAACAGACGAAAACGACAAAATAAAACCCTACGGAACCCTGCGTGCGGACTCGCATACTGTTATAACCCAATAATGAGAGGGAGCATCGCCATCAGCGGTGGTGGCTTAGTGGTAGATACCTCGACTTTCATTCTGAAGGTCGTGGGTTCGAATCCCGGCCGGCCGTGCACAAATGTATTTTTCTTCAGAAAAAATATGTGCGCTATTTAACATTACTCTTATGGTGAAGAAAAACATCGTGATGAAACCCGCGGCTTAGTTGGCTCCAGAAGTATTAACAAGTTCTCTCCTCTGGACATGGTCGACTAAGCTGAGAGGGTAGTAGATGCTGGGCAAGCCTACTCTATCCTCACGCAAAAAGGACCCAATTAAAAAGGGTCTAATGGCGGAAAACAGCCTGTTTACAAGTACACAAAAAAATATAAGAAACAAAATAAAAAATAGATAGTAGCTAATCCTCAGACCTACTGAATATGTATATTAAATTTCATAAAAATCGGTCAAGCCGTTTCGGAGGGCATAGTCATGGCAGTTATAAGTTTTATGCAACAAAAATATTTGTGCTAGTGTCATTAAGCAGGGAGGAAACAGTCGACTACGTTTGTATGGAGAGAGTTCAGGTACCCTCGCCTATGGGGCCTACTCATGTGAGGCCCCACCTGGGTCAAATTATCCAAGTGTCTAAAGTGGAATAGACCGTTTTTTTTTCACTGTGATTTCGTGAAATTATCGTATTTGTCGTGCGAGTGCCCATCTAATAGTAAATCATCCATTTTGTATCTCCAAAAAAATAACTTTATCGTGAAAACCATTTGCGGGCACTATTGTGCCAAAATGAAGGGTGATTTTCACCCCATTGACATCTGAATAGGAAGGTACAAAAGTATATTTTTTCTGATTCTACCCTCATTTCAAAGGCGGTCATCTTTTCCTTATAAGTTTCCTTGTTCATTCTTTTTTGTTAAAAATCAAAATATTTTACTTACGTACGTTTTTAAAATTTTTAAAACGGAGTACCTACTTCGAATTTTTAATACGAAATATGCTTTTTTTCGAAGGAATATTTTTTATTTGCGAAAGCTTTTTCATTAATCAGTTTGTTACATCTTCACGCAAAAACTATATAACCGATTGCAATGAATTTTGGTGTATAGATAGCTATGGTCCTTGAATAAAACACAAATTAATCCCGATACTCTCACGGGATCGGGACTTACGCGGGCAAAACTGCGAGGCCATTATAACGCTTCTACCAAAACACTAAAGAGATATACACTAGAGAGAGCGGTGTTGGCTACGTGGTAGATACCTCGACTTTCATTCTGAAGGTCGTGGGTTCGAATCCCAGCCGGCCGTACACCAATGTATTTTTCTTCAGAAAAAATGATGTGCGCTAATTAACATTGCTCTTACGGTGAAGGAAAACATCGTGATAAAACCCGCGGCTTAGTTGGCTCCAGAAGTATTGACAAGTTCTCTCCTCTAGAAATGGTCGACTAACCTGAGAGGGTAGTAGGTGCTGGGCAAGCCTACTTCATCCTCACGCAAAAAAGGACCCAATTAAAAAGGGTTTATTTAAAGTCTGTTCAAGTACAAGTACAAAGAGATTTTTTTAAAGAGTCCCCGTTTATACAATGTGTGAAGGGGTCCTAATACGAAAGGGGGTTGTTCTAGACGTCTAGCCGAACAACTTTCATTCTACGACTTTTGGAAATTCGAACTTTATTTTCGATAATTCTGAGGGAATTTTTACTTGAAAATCAGATGTTTCATACAAAAACTTCGAACGAAATAAACGTTTTTCGAAAAGTCGTAGCACAGAAGTTGTTCGCCTAGACGTCTAGAACAACCCCTTCGCTGAAACACATTGTATAACTCTGAAAAACTACGTAAAATAATACGAAACTTGCATAAATTATGACAGAAGACACAATATTTCACAAATATTGCTTTCCGGGAACAATATTAAGGGTCTCCACACACCGGAACAGGAAATCGTTACTGTAGGAAACTGTTGAATATATGTATTACATACACTCATGTCTGCATTAGCTACGATTAATTTATTTATTTTGATATATCGTTTTCGATGCGTTTTTTAATGCCGCTAGCTCTTAATCGTCCCTGTCGGATTGAATAAATAAATAAATAGGCAGTTTCATAGTAAATACTCAATATAGTATGTTTGATCGCATACGTGAAAAACTCGTGGTAGGGGTACTGTTCCCTTCTGGCGTTCGATTACGTTTTACTACGGAATGGGAAGCGTGAGGTTTTTTTCGTTACGGAATTTCTGGATTCGGTCCCCGCGCTCAAGGCCCGCGATAGAAGCTATGCAATAGCTTAATATTGTGGGACATTCCACACATCGCCATCTAGCCCCAAGCTAGTAACTAGACTTGTGTTATGGGTGCTAGACAACGGATATATTACTTATATACCTTTTCTTTTGTAAATATATACTTATAATACATAGAAACAACCTGACCACAGACAAATCTCTAAGCATAAATATTTGCCTCAGGCAGGAATCAAACCCGCAACCTTGTGTTTGGCAGTCCGGCATGGTGACCATTGCGCCAACTGGGTCGTCCAAGAATAAGAGGGTTTTGTAAGCATTTACTAACTTAATTTTTATGCAAATAAATTATTGCTAAAGGCATTATTAAGGAAGGAAATAGATGAACATATTGGTAGGTTATATATCTACAAAGACACTATAGTTTGGCACAGACAGACGAGACGCACCGATATATATATACGTATAGGAAGTCTATGCGTCTGTCTGGGCATCACAATAGGCTCGGAGGGGGCCCTAGTCACTTCCAGGTGGTATGGCTGAATACTTAACGACTCTTGTACTATGGGTGTTTGGTACAAGTTGGAAGAATCGAGACAGATTTTATAGACAGGGTCACTTTGTACTCTTCTAAACATGTTGAAGAGTAGGTCATTATATCACTTGCAACAACAAAATGACGTCATAATTTTTAACGAATATTGCTAATCTAACCTCTTAAAAAAACCCCAAACACTTAAATTTATTGAACTAAAACTATAATCACTTATAAAAAACTTATATTTTTAACAAGGAAATATATTTGTGTATTTTGTTTGTTATACTCCGAAATTACTAGACCTGTTTTGAGGAAACTTTGTATGAGAATATATTAAATCTTTGGGAGTGACATGGGCTACATTTTACCCCCATATTCCAAAACGAACGGAACTTACGAGGGATAAACAACTGGTTCGAGTTTGATAAAATATACTATGAAGATACATTGCTTCATTGAGAGTAACAGATTACTTTTCATGGCAATATTCCCACGGGACTTATGCAAGTGAAACTACGAACCGCTGCTAGTCTAGTATATTTTCCGCTGTAATGTTACAACTTAAACCGTGTTAAGATCCCCCTTCCTCTCAATAGCAAAGAGTTGCCGACTGAAAGATTAATCTTACATGAAAATTGTTTTCACGTTTTTTTCCCTTCATT
Source organism: Idaea straminata (assembly GCA_951213275.1). Lineage (NCBI taxonomy): Eukaryota > Metazoa > Arthropoda > Insecta > Lepidoptera > Geometridae > Idaea > Idaea straminata. The sequence continues at coordinate 7,809,273 of OX577870.1, forward strand.
TTGTACGTCACGAACATCGACTTTTTTACGAGATATATACATATTTAATGTAGGTAGGTACTCAACTAATTTATGGATTTTTTATTGCATTAAAAGATGTATAAGACAATTTTGACGTGATAACTTCTTAAAAATTGATGAACACCGTACTGCACTCACAAAAAGTGTCATGGTACGGTCACGTTGTTGACATAGTAGGTAACCATAGCAACGTATTAAAGTAGGTATGGAAAATGGTGTCAACGATATAAGAGAGTTTAATTGTAAATAATAATTTTAGTAAAAAGGTCTACTTAAAAAAGTCCAGTGGCGGAATACAGCCCGTATACGTTTGTTTTCCTGTAGATATTAAAAATACGAAATAGTACATTACGATATAAGTGTGGTAAATTGTATGTATAAATTTTATCCATCAAAACAGTATAACCCAGATAAATTAAGAATGTTTCATCTACCTAACATGTAATTAGCAGTAATATACCAATTTAATTTATCAGGATAACTTATAACACACTAGTGGCGTCGAGGTAATGCATAACGCACGCAGGTGTAATACGTTGAATTATGAGCCTAAAAGCGGTTGAATAAGATCCACTTTAGCAACTGTGATAAAAAAAATTTTGGCTTTGTACGGAATTCCTACCTGAAATATACATATTCATAACATCTTAAGTATTTTTTTATTCACACCTTTAGATTTCAAATCGTTATTAAGCTATCTATCCTTTAAAGTGAATACCATGATCGGTTTAGTAATTTTTGTTCGAAAAAGTTACTAACATACACTCTTAGTCACACATTCTTTTAACTCAAGCTTTCGCAATATTAGTGGAAGATCTAGTTTTAGATGATTGTTACCCGGAGGCCCGCGAAAACTTTTCTTTGTCAGTTTTTTTTATTAACGACGCAGTTAGAAATAAAAATGTTACGTAAAAATTTAATTCCCACTCTATAACATAATTACCAAACTACTAAAAGGTTAATTATTAGGTAATGCAACAATGTTTGCATCAAATCGTGAACATACATACATACATACCTACAGGTGAAAATAATAACCCTCCCTTTTGGCTTCGCCGTAGTCGGGTAAAAACTCTATTAACAATATTGATAGTTTAAGACCTTTTAAGTATTAGACCTACTTAACATTTAAGTATAATAAATAGACATTTAAAATCACGACTAACTTAAATATCAATGAACAGATTGGGCTATAATTTAACATACAGATAGCTGTTATAACATAGGCATCCGTAAAAAACAATTTCTGATAACACCCCATCATTTTTGCGTCGGGGGTTAAAAAAAATATTTTTGACGTGATAAATCGATGACCACCTGCACTCACAAAAGAAAGTGACGTCATGCGTCATGTTATTGACAAGTAACCATAGCAAAGTATTATCGTTGCTTTGGTTACCATCAATGTTTTCTTATGTTATCACGTAAAATTATCGTCCGTAAACCGACTTTACAGATAACCTTTTTTTTTAATTCGGCGGACATCCGGTACGACATAGGTACTCAAAATTCCATAGATCTACTAAAACAATGTCACTATGATAGTTATCTACACGTCTGTCACAATGTGAACGTCTGCTTGTCTGTTGTATGATATTTTGACGTTACACAGACGAGTAACGTTTGTAATCTGTTTGTCAGCATCTTAACGGTGCTTGAATTATTTAAGACGAAGAAACAAAGGCTCTACGCCCACTCTATAGAATAATACTTTGGTTGGTTCAAAAACATCCCTATAATTTCAATATAAATAAATAATGCGGGATACAACACACATCGCCATCTAGCCCCAAGCTAAGTAACTACACTTGTGTTATGGGTGCTAGACGACGGATATACTACTTTTATACTTTTCTTTTGTAAATATATACTTATAATACATAGAAACAACCTGACCACACACAAATATCTAAGCATAAATACTTGTCAGAGGCGGGAATCGAACCCGCAACATTGTGTTTAGCAGTCCGGCATGATGGCCATTGTGCCCACTGGGTCGTCCATAGAAGATGGTTGGAGAGTTGAGAGGACACCATCAGTGAGGATCGCCGTAAATATTTAATATTAGAAACAAACGAAAAAATATACAAAATTATAATGTTTAATGTTATATACTTCAAAATCAAATATAAAATTCATAAAAGAAGATTTGACGGTAACAAAAAGCTAGATTTTTTGCAAAAAAAAAACTTTATAATATTAGAATGTAAAATTTCCTCACAGACTATATGTTTAGAAATTCACTAGGCAAATAACAAAATATCCTTTTTTCAAAGTAGTTAACCTCTCATGAGGGTAAAAAACTTTTGACTTTTCACAAACGCAACGTATAATTTCACGTCCGGCCCCTAGACACTCTTCAACCCCCAGCTAGGGGATGAAAACGTAAAGAATACTTATTTAAACGTGGATTGGAAGGTACTTTGGACACAATAGGTTAATACCTACCTACCTACCTACTTAGGTAGATATCTTATTTCTATGGGAATGTAAGTAGGTATATTTCTCTAGCATCGTGCTGAGGACGAACCTTTTTTTCTGGGTGCTGAAGGTACTTACTTAAAAAATTTAAAAGTCCAGAAAAGAAAGTTTAATTTCTTTCTTTCTTTCTATTTAAAGGTGGGTATACACTAGAGCATATTCCGGCCGGCCGTGGACCAATGAATTTTTCTTAAGAAATTTTTATGTGCGCTAATTGACGTTTCTCTAACGGTGAAGGAAAACATCGTTATGAAACCCACGGCTTAGTTGGCTTGATATTGACAAGTTCTTTCCTCTGGATACGGTCGACTAAGATGAGAAGGTAGTTGGTGCTGGGCAAGCCTACTCCATACTCACGTAAAAAGGACACAACTAAATCGCGGAAAACAGCCCGTGTACCAGTACCAGACTAGAACATTTACAGTAAAAGAACATCAAACTTTCGCTTTTTTTAAATTTACTCGAACCACACTTTAAAAAACCTGTATTATTCGTAACAAAATTACATTACTTTGAAATGTTCTAGTCGATACTCACCTTTAGCATGTGGACTTAGAATGAGAGTTAGCAAATAAGGCTTTTTGGAACGAAGCTCGCGAGCCGTGAAAAAAATGTGACGCGTTACGAAAAAACGTAAGAGAAAGAGAGAATGAAGGAACTAATCTCCCACATAGGTACGAAAAACGAAAAAAAAATAAAAAAAGGTAAATAGACTTCGTGTCCACGGGACACGTTAATTTTTTTTGGTTATCCTTTGTTTTATTTTTTGACTCCACGCATTCGGCCCATTTGGACCGTAGGTATATGGGACGAAACCATGAATCACTCGTTACCCTCAACTGGGGAAAGACCTCCCCCGTTTTCTAAAATGCGTCCCGATCTCCACCTATATCTGGCTACTCTATAGCAAGACTCTAGAAAAACCTTACGGAAAAAAATATTAGTTTCATTATGCCTTGATAATAACAGCACCTTGCTACAGGATAATGCCCAGTAAAATCGACGAAGTATGTAATAACGAAGCTGTATATGGGCTAATCACTCTTTGCCTTGCTTGAAAAGTCAATCTATACTAATATTATAAAGCTGAAGAGTTTGTTTGTTTGTTTGTTTGTTTGAACGCGCTAATCTCAGGAACTACTGGTTCGAAAAGAAAAAATCTTTTTGTGTTAAATAGTCCATTTATCGAGGAAGGCTATAGGCTACTTTTTATCCAGAAATTCCCACGGGATCAGGAGTTACGGGGGTGAAACCGCGGAGCGCTACTAGTAAAAAATAAAAGAAATGGTTGTTATAACCCAGATTTTTGCGACGTCTATCGGAACTGAAAATGACGGAAAAATTAATAAAAAAAGCTATTAGAAAAAAAACAAGAGCATAAAACCGAATTTAAAACATAAAAACTTATTTTTAAAAAACACATCCATGGAAAATGTTACCATAAAACATAAAATATAGGTATACAGTACGTTTTATTTCTACAAAAAATATTCAAATTTTTTTATCCAGCCATCTACAGTAAAAACAAAAGAGATTTTTAAAAATGTTTAATAGAAACCGTGACAATATTTTTTACGAACTAAAGATAGTACGGGATATAACCGAACAACGGACAGGGTAAAAAAACCGTGTGAAACGACCTACAACCACGGGTTTTTTCGATACAAAATACTGCAGGGAACTAATATTTAAGGTTCCGTTTAGAAATAATCATTCAAAAAATTAATATTTATTTATTTGTCACTAGCTGCGCCCCGCGGTTTCACACGCGTAAGTCCCGATCCCGTGGGAATATCGGGATAAAAAGTAGCCTATGTTAATCCAGGTCCCCAGCTATCGAAATACCGAGTTTTATCGCAATCGGTTCAGTAGTTTTTGCGTGAAGGAGTCACAACATACATACACACACACACAAACTTTCACATTTATAATATTAGTAGGATTGTTAATTTGGTTTAATGCAATTTGATTTTTTAAAGTTAATAGTAGTATATAATAGTTTTACCATTCTATCCATTGGTGAAAACAGCATGGAAAACAGTGCAGTTGTTTTTAAATTTATAGCGAACAGACAGACAGACGCGGTGGACAGACTTTGTTTTATAATAGTGATATATTCACACATATGTGTATTCTTAATTTTAAAATAACTTTACTGGTTTTGGTGGTAGTAGAATAAACAGCTGCATACGACTTCAAAGTTTGACGTAACTACTTGCTTTTGCAAGTCAGCTTGACTTCACGTTTTAAATCTACGGAACCCACTAAAAACTAGACAAATCTCACTTTATCTCATATGTAAACTTTTGCAATCAACTGGCACCCGCTGTAGTTCAAAATAAACCGCGTCGTTTTTATGTTTGTTTCAAGTTTGTCGTGCTAAATTAGGGACTAGATTTGTGACACGCTTGTGAAGTGAATTGTGACGTAAGATTTTATAGGATGTTCTTTTTTGAACACTATTTAAACTTTTTTTATACCATGCCCACTCTAAAAAGCTTATTTTATTCACTGTTTTCAGTGAATAAAATAAGGCCTTTTAATCACTGTTTTGGTGTTTGTATATTCGAAATTCATCTCAATGGTTATACAACCTCCTTGCGCAAAAAATACTGTCTGTCTGTGTCTGTCTGTCTGTTTGTGTCTGTCTGTATGTGTCTGTCTGTCTGTTTGTTTGTCTGTCTGTTTGTCTGTCTGTCTATCTATCTGTCTGTCTGTCTGTTTGTCTGTCGGTCTGTCTGTATGTCTGTCTGTCTGTTTGTCTATCTGTCTGTCTGTCTGTTTGTCTGTCTGTTTGTATGTCTGTCTGTCTGTCTGTCTGTCTGTTTGTCTGTCTGAGTCTGTCTGTCTGTCGGTCGGTCCCACCACACATTTTGTTTTCTTTTTCTCGTAGTCATGGTATAAAGTATAGTATGCAACTCTTGAATGAAGTACGGATTTACATTGAGGGCCATGAATCACTCGCGTGGCTCAGGATTCTAACACTTGAATCATGAATCACTCCCTACGGTCGTGATTCAGTTGTTAGAATCCTTCGCTTGCTCGTGATTCATCTATGGCCCTCGCTTTAAATCCATCCTTTATTCACTAGTTGCATAATATACTATTATTTTCACTTGGCCAAAATATTATTTTTAAACTAAGATGGCGTCGAAGTTATGTACATATTTAACAAGACAGATTGGCAATCCATAGCAGGAGAACGTGTCCCACTGCAGGGCAAAGTAGATTTGGCGTTTAAAACTAGCTGATGCCCGCGACTTTGTCACCATGGTGTTTGGATACCATGGACGTGACTTAAGTTGCTCCATTTCAAATAATACTTTCAAATATTTTTTTTTTTTTTTTTTTTTTGTTTATTTGTTTCTTACAGAATCAACAGCACTTAATGAATACTAGCTATTAGACGTTATACAAACATACTGCCAATAACAGATTCTTACTATCTAATTTCATTACATTATAATATGTCGCAAAAGAAAAAAGTATCAAGAGAAGTTCAGTGGAAGCACGTATGCAAGTATAGGGATAGGAATAGGATAGGATAGGGCAGAGGATGGATTATGTATAAAGTTATATAAATAGAAAGATAATATTATTTATAAAAGTGAAAAATTTAGCCTTCATTCAGCAACCTAACTATCTGAGATTTAAAAGAATGTTTCCCAATATAGAAAAAATCAATCTCAGAAAATACCTCGTTGTAACAACGCAGGGCACGACATATGACTGAATTTCTACCATAGTTGGTGTGAGTACGTGGGATGGCAAAAAGTGTGTGCTTGGTATGTCTGGTACGCTTGGAAGGTGTTTTTAGTCTAAGAAAATGGTTAACTAAGTCAGGGCTATCAATATTGTTGTTGCACACATCATAGAGGAACAACATTTGCAGGAGGGTACGTCTATCGCTTAATTGCATAAGACCGTGTCTTTTGCAGGACTCCTCGTAATCACATGGCGCTGTATGAGCACGATAATTAAGTATTTTTATAAATTTGGCTTGAATATTCTCCACTTGTTGCACATAGGTTAAGTAGTTAGGATTCCAAACGGTATTACAATATTCCAAAATACTGCGCACATATGCAAAATAGAGAATTTTCAAACAACCCACGTCGGAGAACGGTCGGCTCACACGCAGCACAAAACCAAGATTTTTGTACGCCTTCTTAGTTATAGCTTCAATGTGATCAGTCATTGTCATATTTGAGTCAAATATGACGCCAAGGTCTTTAATAACGTTTGTGAACTTTAGAGGCGAGTTAAGCAAATGATACTGGTGTGAAACCTTATTTCTCTTGCGGGTAAAACTTATTTGGAAGCACTTTGTAACATTGATACTAATGCGGTTGTGACGGTAATAATTACAGAGGTGGTTAAGATCATCCTGTATCTTTTGAGCATCAGTTTCATTATCAACAAATCCATAGATCTTAGTATCATCAGCATACATAAGAAATTTAGAAGTATTGAAGCAGTTTCCTATGTCATACAAGTAAGCCGCGTACAGTAAAGGTCCAATTATGGATCCCTGAGGAACCCCAGACGGTATATCTACGAAGTCAGAGCGATACCCCGCTACGACGACAGCCTGAGACCTATTCCGTAGATAGGACTCCATCCAACGTAGGAGATTCCCATGAATACCCAGCTCCTGAAGCTTACGGAGGAGAATGACGTGATCAACACGATCGAACGCCTTCTCGAAGTCGGTATAAATGACGTCTATCTGAAAGCCCTGGTCCATACCCCGAAGAACATCATCGGTAAAGATTGAGAGATTAGTAGCTGTAGAACGTCCCTTAACAAAGCCATGTTGTTGAGAAGGAATATAGCGCACGACTAAAGAGTACACATGTTTGTGTACAACTCTTTCCATTGTTTTACCTAAAACATTTAGAATTGAAATAGGTCTATAATTTTCAACTGCAGATTTCTTGCCTTTTTTGTGAACAGGTACTATATGAGCTGTTTTCCAGATCTCAGGAAAAAATCCTTCCGCAAAACACCTATTGAATATAGTAGCAATCGGATAGGCCAGAGAGTCTGAACATTTATGAAAGAAAAAGGGTGGCATTTCATCACACCCGGCACCCTTGGTACAATCCAAATTAAACAGCATTTTTGTCATTTCGGAGATAGAGACATGTATGTTATTAATAATATCAATCCCGACACACCTATGCTCAGAATAATAGTTATAACCTTGTAACGGGGGACTAAAGTTCCTACAAAAGAAATCATTCAAAGCATTACATATTTCTCGAGGGTCAGTGATGGTATTATTTCCGTATTGCATACTATTTGGATAGCAGTGGCCGCTGGAATTACGCTTCAACTTAATGAATTTCCAAAAAAGTTTAGGTGAAAGTTTAATGTTTTGTTGTGAGAAATTAATATAAGATTTATAACATTCTTTATCTAGTTTTTTAACACGTGAACGTAACAATGAAAAAGATTGATAGTCATTTGGATTTCCATATCGTTTCCAAAGCCTGTGGTATTTAGTTTTTTCTTTAATAACGTTTATCAAGGCCTTGCTATAACCACACCGGATAATTGTACGCATGAGAAATAGTTTTTTGGGGCACGAATTTCGAGATAGCTGATCTTAGTACGGAGTAAAAATTATCAACTACATCTTGCAAGCTATTATTAACTATAAACGACCAGTCATGGTCCGAGAAAAAGGACGACATACCCTGGTAATCACCCCTTCTAAACAGATATTTGGTCCTTTTCGGCGGTTTTATTGTCGAAATGCAGAAATCGGGAATTGAAATGTCTAATACTGTGTGCGCAATATCTTCCTTGACAAGAGGTGAGTCAGACCTAGTAACAGACACATGCAGATTCGAAAAAATAAGATCTAAAGTGTTTCCCGAGGAATTTAAAAATTTATTATATTGTGTAAGACCATAGTAGTTAGCAATATTAATTAATTCGTCAGCGGAGTTCTGCATTTCCATCGAACGCTTTTTTAAAACTTTAGGTATGTTTGAGCTCCAGTCGATACACGATAAATTAAAATCACCTACTATTAAGACGTCATCATTAGGGTATTTATTTATAAAACGAGATAAACCTTCAATAAAATCACCTACACGCTGCGGGAGTAAGTTATTAGGCGGTATGTATATACTTATTAAGTACAAATTGCGCCCCGAACCGAGCGTCCGTGCAGGTATTGTTATGCATAAATGTTCAACATCGTGAAGTTCAAGGTCAGGCCCTTGAATTGCAGCTAACTTCGGACGGCAGGCAACAAGCACTCCACCGGCGTATGCGCCGCGATCCTGTCGGAACACATCGTATTGACCTATTATAAATAGTTCGGAATCTAAGATACCGTCATGCAACCATGTCTCTGTTATTATTACAATGTCGGAGGTACACAGGTTAATATTATTAAAAAAGGTATTCGTCTTCGTACGTAGACCTCTTACGTTTTGATAAAAAAGGTTCAGTTGCTTCTTCTTAGCCATAATAGTTTAGTGTTTACTTCGAGAGTGTTAAATTGACTGATAAAAGTAATAATGAAATATGTATAATAACAATTTAATACGAATAAAACGGGATACGTGTTATTGAGAAATAATTGTATGGGTAGGTATATAATAACATAACCTAATATCGAGTTAGTTAAAACAAGTAGGACCGATTCAGTGTTAAATATTGTGTAAATATTAGTGTTACTTTGACAGTTTAAGTGATGTTGAGTGATAAAGTTGCTGCGTTTGTTGTATTTACATATCATAAGGATGAGGGTTGGAAAGAAAATATGTAAGTATTTAGTGGTTAAGATTTGGTTATTGGATAATGCATACGTACGTACCAATCGATAGATAAACTTTGAGCTAAAAACATCATGACAAAGGCGAATTACCCAATTTTTAGTAGGTCGGCAGACGTGAATACAGGGATGGGTGGGCTGGTTTCGTCCCGACGAGCGTAAATTAGACAGTTTTTTGTCCAAACATATTTAAAGTTAGCCGCGTTAGCTTTTTGTTTACATTCTTTAAGTAATGCTCGGTTGCTTTTGGTGAGATGCTCATTAACATAAATGTTACGCTCATCAGTCACATGAACACCCAATCCCACATCAGACGGCTTAATACCACGGCGTTTGCGTGCGGCCGCTACGATGATGTCCTTTGTACGACGATGTCGGAACCGGGCGATGATAGTGCGACCGCTGGCTGAGCTGCCCGGCCGGCGCGGCTGGACACGGTGCGCAAACTCTAAGTCATTCGTATTCAGTTCTAGGCCCAGTTTTTTAGCCAAATTAACGACCACACCGGCAGTGTCCTCGTTTTTTATCTCAGGTACGCCCACCACCTCAATATTTTGAAGACGATTCCACTGCTGCTGCCTCGCGTTTTCTTCCTCAAGGTGTTGAATTCGCGCAGTGTTGGCTACTAGGTCCGTCCGGAGGCGCACATTCTCTTCTTTTAGCTTCTTTACTTCCGTGGTTGTCGATTGTAAAGATTTTATGAGACTGTCATACTGATCACTTATATAGCTCAGAGAAGTCTCGATCGATGTAATCTGGACCTTTAAACCACTAAGCTCATTCTTCACTGCCTCCTGCACGAGACTACGCAGGTCACCATCAGTCGATTGGACGACTGTGACAGGCGAGCCCACCGGTGATTTCTGTGACTGGGATGTAATAGTAGGATTACGCATTGTGGTAATCGAACTGAGCTCCGCGCCCGCCGCCTCCTGGTCCTCGAGTTGCTTCACGGGGGTGTTCGAGTTGTCACCCCTGGGCCTCTTACTGGAACAGTCAGGGCATATCCACGATGGTAGTTTCCTAGTCGTCTTAGTCATGCCTACACATAGGTAGTGGAAAGCCCTGTTACAGCCACTCCGAGTGCATACAATTTTATCTGTCGGGCGCAGTGAGTCCTTGCAGGCACTGCAGTTGGGCATGGTAGCTGGATTCACAGGATTCAGTTCACAAATACCAAATAGAGAGGGTAGAGTTGTTCTAACTTCACAGCGGGTGCTCGCGGAGGTGAAGGCGGAGCGAAGGGCGCAACACACAGCTGCGCGGGTGTAAGGAGGCGAGTGCCGAAAAAGTATTTGTAATATTGAACTTTGTTAGCGTGATCACATGAAAAAAAACCCCATGAGTCCTAACTTAGTTTTTAAGACGTTTCAATGTGATCTTTGTATAAAATATACATAAGCATCCAAATAAATAAAGAAATTTGACTTTGACATATTTATAATAGACTAGCAGCGCTCTACGGTTTCATCCGCGTAACTCCCGATCCCGTGGGAATATCGGGATAAAAAGTAGCCTATAAAAAGCCTATGCTACTCCCAATGAATCAACGTATCCTCATACCAAGTTTCATCAAATCGGTCCAGTAGTTTCGGAGCCTATTCGTTACAAACGAAAAAAAAAATTCCTCTTTATAATATTTAGTATTGAGTTAGAGAACATAAAAACCCCAAAATACGCAGAATCTTCTTAATTATGTTTTTAACCCCCGACGCAAACGCGACGGGGTGTTATAAGTTTGACGTGACTGTGTGTGTCTGTCTGTGGCATCGTAACTCCCGAACGGATGAACCGATTTTGGTTTTTTTTTACTATGTTAATACTATGTTAACCTTATCGAAAACTTTATGACAGGTTTAGCTTTCATCCGCGATTTCATTCGAGTAGGGTATTATTTTTTTTTAAAATTCTGTCTTAGTTGATCCGTCCATTAGTCTGAGCTGTTTGTTAAAATACAACAGTCAGTCAGTCAGGACTTTAAATTTAATATTTAGATAAAACGTACAGTCGGATTCAGAACTGCAGACCCAACGTAGAACTCTAAAACTGCTATTGTTAAAATGATTTCAAATTAAGGAAGACTCTTAGATCTTGGTCGAGTTCAAGACCTTGAACTCATTAATTTATTAGATCTTCTTCTTCGTGTCAACGGCGGCCAATACAATGCACCTTGATCACAGCACTCCCGCCCAAAACTTAAGGCAATCGCATTATCTGTTGCCCTGTTGAGGTCGTCAGAGCAGCTAACAGGGCAGAGAGAGCAAGCCGTCAAGTGCGTCATCGTTTGGGCCCTCCCACACTCACACAGCTTGTCAGATCCGAAGAAACGCCACCTAGCATGTTCTCCTGAGTCCGCAGGCGATTTAGGAACTTCCAGGTTGGTCACTGCAGATCGCCTTCAGCAGGCAGGGATTTCATGGGTGCGATGAAGTCTGGTGGGTATTTGGCAGCCCACAGTTGCTTTTTGGCCTCAGCAGGGGTATAGTCCAGAGCGGTTGTGAGCCGCTTTATTACGACGACCCAGTTGGCACAATGGTCACCATGCCGGACTGCCAAATACAGGGTTGCGGGTTCGATTCCCGCCTCAGACAAGTATATATGCTTAGATATTTGTCTGTGGTCTGGTTGTTTCTATGTATTTTAAGTATATATTTACAAAAGAAAAGTAGTAGGTATATCTATTGTCTAGCAACCATAACACAAGTCTAGTTACTTAGCTTGGCTAGATGAATGTGTGGAATGTCCTGCAAAGTATATAAGTGGTAAATACGTTGTGTAGTACCCATTACACAAATCTAGTTACTTAGCTTGGGGCTAGATGGCGATGTGTGGAATGTCCTGCGATATTTATTAATTTTTATTTTATTTATTTATTAGATAAATATTATTAAAATAAAAACATTCCAATAATAGTAATTTTAAAACTCTACGGTGGGTCTGCAATTCTGACTCCAACCGTACTTTTTACGTAGGACGTAAATCTTTAGTATTTTTAATTAAATATCAAACTTTTCACCGGATAACAATACATTTCTTAGAGAAGGCTTTCAAGGTTTTGTTCTTCTAAGTAAGAAGTGACACCCTCGGGTAAGTTCAACAAAAGATAAACATGAGTCTTGTATACCGCTAATGGATCTTTTTATTTGTTTCTGGACGCCATTTTGGCTTGATGATCTAACAGACAAGTTTTCATTTAGTTATATATGGAGTGAAAAAGTTTTTGTTTGTTTTGAAAATTGATTTCGTAGCAGAAAGCCCAATTTTTTTTTCACAAATTATCTTTGTTTTCTGGTGGAAAATGCCTAATGGCGCTAATTCCGCTTTTGTTATACTATAGATAGAGCAAGTAGTAAAATATTAAATAAATACAAATTTAGTGCCTATTTCTACTGCTAATGAAAATTCCACTTGATGAAATTCAAAAGGTACTTAATTCTTTAAATTGTAACGTGTAATCGTAATTCAATGAGGATTTTGTGATGAAAAGGTTGTTTGTCTTTGAGTAATCGGTGATCATACATAAAATATACGCGTCGATTTGAACACCTCATCCGTTTTTTTTTTCGTTTTATCTGCGTAAATAAAATAACAAAGATCCAAAACTGATCAAACAATTTTACCTAAACAACAAACCTAACTTAAAACAGGTGAAACTTCGAAAAACCCTTTCGCCATATCGCCCTCAAATAGTTCACTAAATTGGAAACATTCCGGGTAAAACTAACACCCTGTAGTCGCGATGTTCCGCATAGTTTCCGTGCACCGGGGGTGGGCGGACCTAGGAGAGGGGCTAAGGTGGGCTCGACGGTTGTAGAACTTTGCCCACCTAAAGATACATTCACTTTTGTCCCTGGGGCGGTGGAAGTGAAAATAGTAGATACCTACAAGAAAATCCGAAGCATTTAGATCTATTGTTGGTTATTGACGGTTAATAAAAACCGGCTCAGTGCTCATTATATTCTGTTTTTAGTATTTGTTGTTATGGCGGTAACAGAAATACATCATCTGTGAAAATTTCAACTCTCTAGCTATCACGGTTCATGAGATACAGCCTGATGACAGACACAAACAGCGGAGTCTATTAGTAAAAGGGTCCCGTTTTTACCCTTTGGGTACGGAACCCTAAAAAACACCCAATTGTGGGTAAGGGTACCTTAAATAACAGTTAAATTAGACAATGCAGAACAAAACCTAAGAAATAAACTAAATAAAGATTATGTACCTAGGAAATGTGTAACGTGTGCTATGTAATACTAGCTGAGCCCCAGGGTTTCACCCTTTTAAGTCCCAATCCCGTAGGAATATCGGTATAAAAAGTAGCCTATGTGTTAATCCAGGTGTCCAGCTATCTACATACCTAGTTTAATCGCAATCGGTCCAGTAGTTTTTGCGTGAAGGAGTAATTATCAAACTTTCACATTTATAATATTAGTACAATATTCTAGAAAATAAAGGCTTGATTTATTTAAATAGATAATATGGATTAGTGACGACCCAGTTGGCACAATGGTCATCATGCCGGACTGTCAAACACAGGGTTGCGGGTTCGATTCCCGCCTCAGACATGTATTTATGCTTAGATATTTGTCTGTGGTCTGGTTGTTTCTATGTATTATAAGAATATATTTACAAAAGAAAAGTTTATAAGTAGTATATTCGTTGTCTAGCACCCATAACACAAGTCTAGTTGCTTAGCTTGGGGCTAGATGGCGATGTGAGGAATGTTCCGTAATATTTATTTATTTATTTAGTTAAACAATTAATCACAAAAACTCCCTAAAAACTCCCTAACTCCGTCACCTGGTATAAAATGGAACACGCTGTACAAAGGTTGTATGCACCTTCATTAGTGGATTGCAGGTGTTTTGTTCAGAGAGCTTTGACGACCTTTTTAGAACACCCCGTAGTTAATATGCGAAGTTTTTTGTTAGACTTTTTTAAATTTGCTTTCAGTAATTAAGTTTGAAGTGGACGTTGTTTGAATTTCGTTTATAAAACTTCTTTCGAATTCCATTTTTAAAAACAATATGGTTTAGTTTTTTTTATTATTTTTTATCACAGTTGCTCATAAAGTGGATCTTATTCAACGGCTTTTAGGCTCATAGTCCAACATATTATGCACGCGTGCGTTTTAGATTTGTTAACTAGTGCTGTAAAGTTATCCCGATAAGTTAAATACGTATCTTACTGCTAATTACATGTTAGGTAGGTGAAACATTCTTAATTTATCTGGGTTATACTGTTTTGATGTATAAAAAGGTAGGTACCAAAGAGTTTTTTAGCTAGCAAAAATGGTTGTCTCTAAAGTCGGTTTACGAACGAAAATTTTACGTGATAATGACTTAGAAAACGATTGAAAATTGAGTTGTTTATTTTTTGTTTTATCTTTACTTAAATATATTGTTTTTCCGTACCATTGTATTTTGTTCTTAACCCCCGACGCAAAACAAATAGAAAAAACCCTAAAAAATATTGTATGTCAGACGGGGATGTATAGGTTAAAAGTGTTTAGCCTGGTCTTTCCGGAGCATAATTACCAAAAAAATATTGCCTTAAAAAAATGCAAACATAGACTTATCACAAATATTTTATTAATTATTATTTTGTTTTCTTTTCAAGTCTTTTCTTTTATTCGCAAATGTGATAAAAAACGTCGTACGATATTCGTGTGGAATTGATCTTTGCATCTTGGCGTCTTAACACACTCGCTACCGCTCGCGCGTCATAAACCGCCTCTATGCAAAGATCAATTTACCACACTTATATCGTAATGTACTATTAAAACCGTGTTTTCGTTTTTGGATAGTGCTGTAAAATTGTAATTTCAAAATATTAGTGACTTTAAAAAACGCATGTAGCTAATTTAAGTGAAATAAGAAGGCACCGCTTCGCTTCAAATAGGTTTAAGATTAGCTAAGCATGTAGCATCTATTCCCTTACTGTTACACGTTACGAAGTAACTTTAAATTTGGTTTTTGCAAATGATTCCCTACTAAAGGAATTTTAAAAACGTTTCATCGCGAAAAACGGGGAAAAAATCGAAATTCGATTTTTTTGTTCCAAATTTGAAGTTAGCTTTAATAAAACGAATGAAATAGACTTCAAAGCAAATCATTCACAATCCAAACCGAAATCCAATTTTAAAATACGAAAATTCTTATATTCACCAACCTTAAAAGAAATACGTTTAAATTTAAAAATAGAATGAAATTCTTAAAAACGGAACGTAAAATGAAGATATCGCGTTGAAGTACGCTATTTTATTGAAAATTGAAGCGTTTTGAATATAAGAGTGCATTCCCAATAGACGTATCCGTTCATTTTGGTGGGCCTTTGTGGAATAAACTCGAATGATATTTATTGCAAAAATATAGGTATTCTATGGCTCCGTACGACTATGCATATAGTCAGTGAGAAATAATTTATTTACCTACACCAAGTATGGAAATTGATTTGAAAATTCATTCTTCTTCTAATTTTACTAAAGCCTTACTAATGATATTGGACCTTTAAAATTTAATCTAGATGATTGTTATGCGCTTGCAACTTTAATTCATGCTAACACTACACTGTACGACTGTGCGACTGTACTGCACTGTACAACTGTACTACACTGTACGACTGTGCGATTGTACTGCACTGTACGACTGTACGGCACTGTACTGCACTGTACGACTGTACTACACTGTACGACTGTGCGACTGTACTGCACTGTACCACTGTGTGACTGTACTACACTGTACGACTGTACTATACTGTACGACTGTGCAAATGACTGCACTGTACGACTATGCGACTGTACTGGACTGTACGACTGTGTGACTGTACTGTACGACTGTGTGACTGTACTGCACTGTACAGACAACTAAACCGTGAGTTTTATCACGATGTCTCGTCAATTACCTATCTAATTTCTTTCTAGTTTTGAAATAGATTTTAGAAACTATGTATTCATTTTCATCGAATTTTTTTTAAGGCAGAAAGTACTAACATTTCCACTAGGTATCACAAATAATCGCAAGCGAAGCCGGGAGAGTTTAACTAACTAATTTTAAAATCACACTCCTGACTTCGCATTAATAGAGTTTTTCATAAAGTTAGTAGCTCCGCGGGTCATCAATTGTACTAGAAACTTTGTCACAAAAAATATGCTGAATAATGGTGTGCAATCAGTCTTGAAGATAAAAACCTTTTTCAGGCGCCTTGGTGACGTAATTAGTTCATTCTGTTCCCTGAACTTCACTGCCGTAAGGTATGGGGTGGAAATCCTATTGTGGAAATCTATAATGCCCTGTTACTTACTCCCATTAGTTACTGGTATCATTTTTGTGAGAACTACATAAGTCATGGACTCACACAACATTTTTACATAAGTCAATTCCTCCATTCGTCTAGTTATTGCTCTGAAAAGTTATCTTTTGAACAAATTACATTTGAGAACTCATACTCTTTTCGTTTTTTGATAGAAATTTCGTTCCGGTACATAAACGTGTTTTCATCCTTTAAATTGCATCAAAATGTTATGTTATTGATTGTCGATGGGTTGAATAGTTTTCCTTTGAAGGAACTGTCAAAAAGGACTATTGGGAATAACCTTTATTTCTAGGCTTATATTATTTAATTTAAAAGAAAAAGTATATTTACTAAAAATATTTAAGAGGTAAAATAAATGGGTAGGTAGAAGTATATTTTATAAAGTAAAAAGCACACAAAAATGAAAAACACAAAAATCAGACCAAAAACATTAAGGGGCAGAAATAGTTTACTTTGATATGGAAAAGTACACGGCATGTACCATTTTACCCCCCTTAAATTCTAATTAACTTCGTGAAATTTTTCGTTTCAGTGATTTCAGTGACAAGATGGTTACAAACAAACATTCAAACATTTGTACATGTAGCCAAAAATACTGAGTCAGACCGTTGAACAAACAAGGTTTAGAGGCTTCTGGCGATAAGGGTGGGGGTAGATGAAGGTGAGCGATTTTTTACGTGATAACTTAAAAAAAGTTATGCTTCAAATTAAAAATGGAGCTAGAGGTTTGTAATTCCATAAAAAAAGACAATACAGTCGAATTGAGAACCTCCCCTTTCTTTGCAGTCTCCAAATTCAATAAAAAATTATTTAATTCGGAATTCATGACCTTCATCTTTTATATCAAGTTTAATAAAAAAAGTTCGAATTTCCAAAAGTCGTAGAACAAAAGTGGTTCACCTAGACGTCTAGAACAACCCTTTTTCGTATTAATACTCCTTCGCTGAAATAAAGTGTATAGAGGCCGAATCTACAAATTTTATTCCGGGGAATTACGAGACCAGCGGATACGGACCCATAATTTCATTTGAACTTGAATATCGCTATATCCTCTCAATGTAACAGCAGCCTATCCAAATGTCGTAGCACAGTCATTCATCTCATTTAAACACGAGTTTACGGCACCTAATGCTACCATCTAGGCGACATTTTTCAGAACCTCACCCATACTCCTGAGTTATTGCAGGATGTTCACCTTAAAACTTTGATAAAATGAAGAGGGGCTTCGACAAATTGATGGTCATTTTTTTCTGTGCCTAATTTTTGGTGATTTTTTTGAGCGAAATCGGTTTTTGTTTGACCCGAGTTTTTGAAAAGGTACCTAAGGCACTTTACCGATTAAACTTATTCCCCTTTATTCCAAACCGTGGTTTAAGGATAGTCCGAGATGTGGATTTAAACCTTAGATTTAGATACTTACAGATTTACTCGTGAACTATAGTCTACACACTATCCCTATATAATCTTTATAGATTTCTCTTCTTCTTCTTTATAGTGTTTCTATATAATCTATAGGGATAGTGTTTAGACTATAGTTCCCTATATAATCTATAGGGATAGTGTTTAGTCTATAGTTAACGAGTAAATCTGTGTCTAAATCTAAGGTTTAAATCCACATATCTGACTATCCTTAAACCTCGTTTTAGAACAAGGGGGATTATGTCTTCTGCTGTGAAATCTCTGTTGCTAGTATGAAAAAAATATGTACGCTTATTAACTAGTATCACAATAACATTGTCGCAAGTAGTGACAACGTATTTAGTGGTGTTAACCTAGAGGCAGATACCTAGACCGATACCGAAAATCGTGGTTTCGAATCCCGGCCTGTCGTGCACTATTCAATTGCTCTTACAGTGAAGGATAATATGGTAATAAAACCCGCAGCTAAGTTGCCCCCAGACGCATGAGACTTGTCCAGAGATTTCTTTCCTCTGGACACGGTCGACTAAGCAGAGAGTTTATGTTCTGGGCGAGCCTTCTCCATCTAACACATGTCACAAGCATAACAGCGCATAGTTTAAAGTTGGTGGCGTTATATAAATTATCTAGATTAGAAAGACAAAACTGTTGGTTTTTTGTTTGTAATATTAAGCTTTAAGTCGCTTTAGCTTTAGTCGCCTGGGAGTGGCGAATGTTTATCCGAACCTTAAAAACAACCTTCAAGCACCAGACTAGGTAATAACTCGTCTGTGACGTAATAAATTGTCTTGTAAAGAAATGTTCGGGTCCACTCATAGATCGAAGTTCGGTAGACAATTTGTAAGAGACGCGGCATGTGACCGCGTGATGTGTGGTTCTACATAAAATTGGATTATCTATCTATCTATGGATGAACGCTGAACACTGCTTTTTCGATCGACAGAAAGCAAGCACGCACACTGAGGTGGTACAGACCAGACACGTGATGAGAAGACCAGAACACCATGCTGTAAAAACAGCTTTAAGCCTGCCAGAAAACGAGAGAGGCAGAGGGCGTCCTACTTTGACATGGACCAGTATCACAAAACTTCTTAAGAAGGAGCAATTGCCCGACCTGACAGCCCTTGGCAGAATGTCTTGACCCTACTTAAAGTGTGATAAGGCACGGAAGAAGAAGAGATAGCAAGCTGACAAAAAGGTATGGAACGTCTCTGTGCCTGAAAATTCAATCGTCCGCGATCTGCTGTTTACAATCCAAAGAAAACCGGAAGGTAGAAACAAAAATCAAAGTTAGAGTCAATTTGTTTTTATTTAGTTGGCATCAGGGGATGAATGACAGTGGGCTTCACATTGAATCGTCATAAAAACTAAGTTACGATGTGTGTGTATTATCAAACACATTCTATATTGTATGATACTCAGAAGCTAATTTACAAAATTAAGCACAGTAAATTAAGCAACGCTTGGGACTGTCATTAATTCGATGGGTGACCGATTAAAAGGCGACCGTCAGGATGGCCAGATCACTCAAGATATTCTCACTAAATAATGCCAAATATTTAATACTACTACTGGGCTTTTGGAGCATCTGCTATTTGAAGAATTGAAGATCCGTTAAGTTGTTAATTCTTTTCCCACATTTTAGTATAAATTCAAGATGAAAATTCCTTGCAATTTCTAAGCAAAGAATAATGGCAAAACTTCTAACAAAAAATATTGGAAGCAAGGAGATTAGGTTCTTAAAGTTCCTGTACGTGTCAGATGCTTATGAAAAAAAAAAGAAAAAAAAAAGTGACTTTGAATGCTTATATCTTTTTCACACATCTAGTACACGAAATACAATAAATTTTAGTGTAATGAAAAACGGAACATTTTACGATATGTTTTCTATCAAGAATTGCCTTCCCATCATTACTTAGGTCAAAATGTCATTTGGTTCAGTTATGACTCCAATACAAGACTTTACAATGGACGCAGATCTTTAAAAGTAGTTTCATAAAACGAAATTAAACCTGTTTAACTAACACGTCGTAGTAATAGGTGTAAACAATGCCCCTTGCTTTTAGAGCAAATATAATTAAACACCCCAATATTAGGGGTCGATATGAGGTTGGACATCCCCACCCTTCTGTTTAGGGGCTAGTCCAGGGATGGGCTAGAAAAGGGTGAAATCTAATTTTAACGAAAAAAGATATCTTGGACAATTTCTGATACACACTGGATGGAATTTTGACGAACTATGAATGTTTTTTTGCGATAAATTGGCATGTTTCCACGCGGTAGTGTGTTTCGATTACTGTGTTTCTGTTTGATGACTGTAGGTCAGAAGTGGGATTACAGGGATATGGCATATTCTAGTTCTATGAGCGATGCAGACCATTAGATAATCATAATCAAATAATAGTATTTTATTAGGCCCTGGCAAGATTTACGGGCTTCAGCGAATTTTAGAGGTTTTGCGCAGATATTGCGTTACACCGCGAAGGGGAATACGAATACCATTTGCTATGTTTTATAAATTTCCTGTAAAAAAATATTCGTGTCTGGAAATTTCGCCAAAACTTTCTTTTACAAAGTTTCTTGTAACGGTTTAAAAATAATATTTATTTAAAAAATTGTCTGTCGCTCCGTTGTACTCACAATCAAACTATTAACCGAATATATCATAATTTGTTAAAATAGTATCATTATAAATTGTCCATTTTCTGACCCCGTGTGTCCCACCAAAATCTATAGATGATACGCGTCGAACCGTGACTCGCTCTTAGAACCTTTGCTTTTAGAAAAAACCACTCCCCGCCTTTCAATGTGCGAAAATTTTCTATTGAAAGAAATAATTTCTATTTTCCGTAGGGCTTTGTGAGTGAATGGGTGGTCGAAACGTGAATAAGACACTTTAGAAGGAGCAATTGCCCGACCTGACAGCCCTTGGCAGAATGTCTTGACCCTACTTAAAGTGTGATAAGGCACGGAAGAAGAAGAGATAGCAAGCTGACAAAAAGGTATGGAACGTCTCTGTGCCTGAAAATTCAATCGTCCGCGATCTGCTGTTTACAATCCAAAGAAAACCGGAAGGTAGAAACAAAAATCAAAGTTAGAGTCAATTTGTTTTTATTTAGTTGGCATCAGGGGATGAATGACAGTGGGCTTCACATTGAATCGTCATAAAAACTAAGTTACGATGTGTGTGTATTATCAAACACATTCTATATTGTATGATACTCAGAAGCTAATTTACAAAATTAAGCACAGTAAATTAAGCAACGCTTGGGACTGTCATTAATTCGATGGGTGACCGATTAAAAGGCGACCGTCAGGATGGCCAGATCACTCAAGATATTCTCACTAAATAATGCCAAATATTTAATACTACTACTGGGCTTTTGGAGCATCTGCTATTTGAAGAATTGAAGATCCGTTAAGTTGTTAATTCTTTTCCCACATTTTAGTATAAATTCAAGATGAAAATTCCTTGCAATTTCTAAGCAAAGAATAATGGCAAAACTTCTAACAAAAAATATTGGAAGCAAGGAGATTAGGTTCTTAAAGTTCCTGTACGTGTCAGATGCTTATGAAAAAAAAAAGAAAAAAAAAAGTGACTTTGAATGCTTATATCTTTTTCACACATCTAGTACACGAAATACAATAAATTTTAGTGTAATGAAAAACGGAACATTTTACGATATGTTTTCTATCAAGAATTGCCTTCCCATCATTACTTAGGTCAAAATGTCATTTGGTTCAGTTATGACTCCAATACAAGACTTTACAATGGACGCAGATCTTTAAAAGTAGTTTCATAAAACGAAATTAAACCTGTTTAACTAACACGTCGTAGTAATAGGTGTAAACAATGCCCCTTGCTTTTAGAGCAAATATAATTAAACACCCCAATATTAGGGGTCGATATGAGGTTGGACATCCCCACCCTTCTGTTTAGGGGCTAGTCCAGGGATGGGCTAGAAAAGGGTGAAATCTAATTTTAACGAAAAAAGATATCTTGGACAATTTCTGATACACACTGGATGGAATTTTGACGAACTATGAATGTTTTTTTGCGATAAATTGGCATGTTTCCACGCGGTAGTGTGTTTCGATTACTGTGTTTCTGTTTGATGACTGTAGGTCAGAAGTGGGATTACAGGGATATGGCATATTCTAGTTCTATGAGCGATGCAGACCATTAGATAATCATAATCAAATAATAGTATTTTATTAGGCCCTGGCAAGATTTACGGGCTTCAGCGAATTTTAGAGGTTTTGCGCAGATATTGCGTTACACCGCGAAGGGGAATACGAATACCATTTGCTATGTTTTATAAATTTCCTGTAAAAAAATATTCGTGTCTGGAAATTTCGCCAAAACTTTCTTTTACAAAGTTTCTTGTAACGGTTTAAAAATAATATTTATTTAAAAAATTGTCTGTCGCTCCGTTGTACTCACAATCAAACTATTAACCGAATATATCATAATTTGTTAAAATAGTATCATTATAAATTGTCCATTTTCTGACCCCGTGTGTCCCACCAAAATCTATAGATGATACGCGTCGAACCGTGACTCGCTCTTAGAACCTTTGCTTTTAGAAAAAACCACTCCCCGCCTTTCAATGTGCGAAAATTTTCTATTGAAAGAAATAATTTCTATTTTCCGTAGGGCTTTGTGAGTGAATGGGTGGTCGAAACGTGAATAAGACACTTTAGGTTGACAAGAAATGTTATGAGGCAATTAGGTTTGAGATCTAAGGTTTTAGGGGTAGTTAAGGGTGTTGTCAGGGTAGTTGGGTTAAGCTTTTAAAAGGTTTGTACTATGTCGTATTCTGTGACGTTTGTTACGGCTTACTTTAACGCTTATCAAATCTCATTGGGTTTTTACGAATATTCCCTACGCCAAATAAATATTACTTTTTGGAGTTTACGTTTTAGGAATCGATTTCATTTAAAGCCTGCAGTATCAAATTTTAATAAAGAGTCGGATGCAATAGATTTTTTACATCGATATTTAACAAAGATAAAAAAAGAAGAGACAAAAAAATATTAAACCTTTGTATTAACAAAGAGTTCCATAAACATTCACCCTTTTTCTTGTCAGCTCCGAAATTATCGAAAACTTAAGAGACATTTGATATTATTTTTATGGAATCTCAGTTCCGGGGCATCGGGGCATAGCTGTTTTTATCCCTTAAATAGCAACAAAATTCAAATTCAAAATTCTAGGTAGGTATAAACGGTTTATATTTAAAAATAAACAATAACTTATTTATTTAGGGGATAAAATCGCTATTGCCTTTTGTATAATGTTACTATCTTTTTTCTATGTGATTGTACAAATGTATTAAGCATCCAAAGGAATAAAAAATTGACTTTGAGTTTGACTTTCCTAAAATACACCAAGTTTGGAATCCTAAGATTTTCGATTCTTGTATCATATTGAAAAAAAAAAAACATTTCTCTGTTTTGAAAACTACCATCCCGTAACTTAGTTCCAAACTAGCTATTTCACACTTGTTTTAAAAATAAAAACAAAACAAGAAGAAAATAAGTCGGCTTAATGTCCAATCTCGATGTAGTTTCAATTCTGAGACACTTTCGCAACAGATGTGTACAAGTTTCGTAACTTTTCCAACTTCGTAACAATGTGAAAAACTAGATAGGTTCACACTTGGCCAGATTGTGACATGTGTTGCAACTTCGTCTATTGTTTCTTGGAATTCCCTTCGCTGGGTTGGGAGGAACTTTGATTTATTATTGTCCGGTATTTTTACAATATAGCATTCTCTTACTGGGCGTTACATATCAATTTGTCTATTATATCTATCCTATACTAACTAATCTATACATATAAAATTCTTTGTCCTGAATGACTGACTGACGGATCAACGCACAGCCTAAACCGCTGATCGTAGAGACCTGAAACTTGGAGGGTGTGTTCTTTGTATGACGTAGGCATCCGATAAGAAAGGATTTTTCAAAATTCTACCCCTAAGGAAGTTAAAAGATGGGCAAAGTTTGTATGGGACAAAGTGATTCCTTGGTCATTTTCGACTTATCCGCGGACTAAGTCGCGGGCAAAAGCTAGTCTTTACTAATTTTATAAAGAGGTAATGTTAGTGACAAGTTTGTTTGTATGTATGTTGGGGGTAATCTCCTCAACCACGGAACCGATTTCAAAAATTCTTTCACCAAGAGAAAGGTAAATTATTAGGAATAAACATAGGCTATAACTTATTTTCAAATTATGGATAACTTTAACTTTTAGATAGTTTTAGGGTTCCGCAACCAAAGGGTAAATATATGACCCTTATAGTCAAACTCCATCCGATGACGTTAGTGAACTTAGCAGATCATTGTCCAGCAGATCAAAAATAAATGTGAGTTCTTATCGCTTGCAATTGAGTTCTACAGTTCCTGATACTATTTAATAGTTTTGGCGTTTTTTCCGTAAAAAATTGTTGTCTGTCCGTCTGTCTGTCACCAGGCTGTATCTCATGAACCGTGATAGCTAGACAGTTGAATTTTCATGATGTATTTCTGTTACAAAATACATACTTACTACTAATAAAAACAGAATAATATAATGGCACGGAACCCTTCGTGCACGTGTCCGACGCGCACTTGCCCAATTAATAATTAATTATTAAAAAAGACATAAACGATTTCAATTAGTTAAACAAATGCCAATGAACCTAACTGAGTTTGTCTTGGAATCTAGTTTTTTTACAAAGTCGCTTTATAAGAAACTAGCTGCGCCCAGCGGCTTTACCCGCGTTAATGTCTCTTTAAAAGAGATGTTGATTTTTTACAACCACAGAACACATAATAGTTGTTATGAATTACAAAGTATTACAGTCCTTTTACTCTTCAAAGATCGAATTTCCAAAAATCCTTAATGCTCGCCTACGTTCTAAAAGGAACGCCAATGCAAAATTTCAGACTTTTAGTTCCTGTCGTCCAGAGCTTCCTTGACGAGTATTTTTCCCTTTTATATATACACTAGCAGCGCTCCGCGGTTCCACCCGCGTAAGTCCCGATCCCGTGGGAATCCTACTAATATTATAAATGTGAAAGTTTGTGTGTGTGTGTGTGTTTGTTACTCCTTCACGCGAAAACTACTGGACCGATTGCGATGAAACTTGGTATCTAAATAGCTGGAGACCTAGATTAACACATAGGCTACTTTCCCCGATATTTCCACGGGATCGGGACTTACGCGAGTTAAACCGCGGGGCGCAGCTAGTATCTAAATAAACAGTAGTCTATAGTCTTCCTCGATAAATGGACTATGTATATCCAAAATATTATATAATTTTATACAATGGTTTATGTCAATTTCATACAAATAAATTTATCGATTGGCGATATCGCTAATAGAAAGCAGTCATGTCTAAGGGGGCAGTAGTTCCTGAGATTAGGGCGTTCAAACAAACAAACAAACAAACAAATAAACTCTTCATCTTCTTAGTATAGTTATAAAGAATTTAACAAAAACATAACACTTCGCCTGATTTACAGAAGTTGACACCCCACCATTAAATTATGAAAATGGAGGGTAGACAAAGAAAATATACCGAAATGAAAGCCGAAAGGGATTTGATATTCGCACCCTACCTTAATAGGGTTTATCCTACCTTCATTATGTAAATATGGTCATGTTTAGCAGGTGGTTTAAGGGACTTGAGAGATTTGGGCACACTATCCACGGATGATAAACAATTTTCAACAAATAAATCTAATAATACACTGCTTATTCATATTCGTTAGAGCGCCATTTGAGCCATCTTATTTTACTGAAATATTTAATTTTCATAAACACATTTATAGAATACTAGCTGCGAATAGGGCCATTTTCGGTAAAACTTATATAAAGGAGTTGAAACACCTTTATCGATATTTTTATAATATCCTACTATCCTACTAATATTATAAATGTGAAAGTTTGTGTGTGTGTGTGTGTTTGTTACTCCTTCACGCAAAAACAACTGGACCGATTGCGATGAAACTCGGTATCTAGATAGCTGGAGACCTGGATAAACACATAGGCTATTTTTTATCCCGATATTCCTACGGTATTGGGACTTACGCGGGGGAAACCGTGGGGCGCAGCAGTTTTTTTATAATTATAAAGTTGAAGAGTTTGTTTGTTTGAACGCGCTAATCTCAGGAAATACTGCCCCCTTAGACATGACTGCTTTCTATTAGCGATATCGCCAATCGATAAATTTATTTGTATGAAATTGACATAAACCATTGTATAAAATTAGCCTAACATGGAACTTATCCACCATTATTTTTTTCTCTAACGCAAGGCTACGTGACTTTTCGTTGGCTTGTGTCAATTTCGTCCAAAAATATAAAAATTAATATCTGTCGATTAGCGATATCGTTAATAGGAAGCAATCTTGACTAAGGGGGCTGGTTTGAAATGAAAACAAAAATGTGTTGGATAGTCCAGTTACTTATACTTTCTAGCTATTACTTTACTTTGTATATATAGTGTTCTGTTTCTTCATGTCTAAAATAGTGTCATAACTAAAAAACAATATTATTTATTTCATATTTTCAGGAAACCTAATACACTATTTTATAAAGCTTAAAAAATCATTCAAATCTACTAAAATGTTCATATCGCTAATTTTATTAGTTTTCAAATTAAGACTAGAAACCGGAAAACAGTTAGACTATTACTTTAGACACCTTTTTCTCGATAGTTTTCTTTTGAAATTTGAAATTTGAAATTTTGAAATTTGAAATCATTTATTTCAGACATACGTCCATAGTGTTAGTAACAATTTTTCTGAGTTATGACACTATTTGAGCGGAGGTGCGATGTGTTGTACAAATAATGTTATCTATCTTTATCGAGGAAGGCTTTAGGCTACTTTTTATTTTGATAGTCCCATGAGATTGGGACTTACGCGGGCAAAACCATGGGGTGAAGCTAGTTTTTTTTATAATTTAGTTAAATGCTGATGGTGAAAGATGATTGGGTAAATCTAAATTAACTTCAGTCAGTGTCTGGTATTAGAAGACAGGTTAATAATCTCTCTCTATTTTATTTCAAATTGGATCGGTTGAAGACACCATTTCTAGTGTACTAAACTAAATTGAATTTAGTACAATAAAAGTTGATTCATTTTTTAGTTTCAATTACTAATGAGTTGAAAAAAAAACACACGAATTAAGAGTATAACATATCGATTAGAGTGATTCATGGTCTCGTCGTACTTACGGCCCAAATGGGCCGAATGCTTGGAGTGAACAGCCCCCTTAGACAAGATTGCTTTCTATTAGCGATATCGCCAATCGACAGACTTTAAAAAAAATTGTATTAAATTGACACCAGCCAACGAAAAGTCATGTAGTCTTGCGTTGGAGAAAAAAAAGGTGGATAAATTACATCTTAAGCTAATTTTGTACAATGTTTTACGTCAATTTCATACAATTAAATCTATCGATTGGCGATATCGCTAATAGAAAGCAGTCTTGTCTAAGGGGGCAGGAACGCCTACAATGCACCATTTTGAAAATTTCTCGATATGGCGTATAGTGATGACACATGTCAAATATTATCCCTGAAAGTTTATCGTTAACGCGATTTTTATACAGTATATAACTTGTTTGTAATAACTGTACGCCAAATCAAGGTATTTTTTTCAAAATGGCTGACTTTTAGGTATGCCAAAATGTACGAGTCTTTTGATGCAATTTCCATTTCAGGGCATACCTGGGTTTCATCAGTTTAAATTTAACAAAATGTTATGTTATTGATGTCAATTGAATGGTTTGTATTTTAGGTTTACATAGGTACCTATTTCATAATTTTAAAACAAAAAAACTAATTCAAAATCGGTTCATCCGTTCGGGAGCTACGATGCCACAGACACACACACAGAGACACGTCAACTTATAACACCCCGTCGTTTTTGCGTCGGGGGTTAAAAACGAGATATTTAAAACTAAACTACACTGATCATTTGTCATGTGTGTATCATGTCAGTGGGTGAAGTACAGATAAAAATTGGCATGATGGCTAAACCCATCTGATCACGATATCCGTTGATGAAAACCCATTTATTGACGTGATAACGTCATATAAAATGGTGAACATCTGCACTCTCAAAAAAGTGTGACGCTATTGACAAGTAACCATAGAAACGTTATTGACTAGTAACCATAGCAACGTAATGAAGTACTTGTGCAAAATGATAATGTCAACTATACAAAAGAGTTCTTATGACGTTATCACGTAAAATTATGGTCCGTAAACCGACGTTACAGACAACCATTTTTTTTTGTATGTACATAACCCTCTTAAGAATAATTCTTCATTTTTGAAGGCCGGTTAAGTAAAATATAAAAGAATATCCATTAATTAAAATTACACACACTGCACACAATAAACTTATCTATATAAGGTATTAGAAGTGTAAACTGTTTTAAAAACTGTTTCAAAATACACAAACATAAACTGGAAACTCAATTTCAAAAAGAAAAAGCAACATCAATATATTTCGTATCTCTCGCTCTAACATAAAAGAAAAATCGAGACGAAAAACAGATACTAAACCACAGTTAAGAACAAAGCACAAAACAGTCCTGTACATTTTTCATTACAGTAAAGAAAAGTATTTTAGTACAAAAAGGAATGTAAGGGAAAAATTAAATCTGCCCGCAGTAGCACAAAATTGGCCCGACTCATAACATTTAAGAGCCAAAAGGCACTTGAACAATGCTCTGCACAAAGTAGGGACAGAATAATTTGAAAGTTATTCAAATTCGCCGGACTAACTACGCAGACAGGGGGAAACATGGCGGGAAAGGATTAACAGCGGTTTTAGATTAAGGTTGCTTGTTAAAATTATGATTATTGTAGCACCTGAGTGAAATTATTGTGAGTAGTTCGAGTTATTAAGTGAATTAAGGGATGATTATGGTAATGATTCCGATTCTCTAGTATTAAATTTAATTCAATTCGTTTTAGTTTCAGTTTGAATTGTGTTACTTATTGCGTTAGTTCGGAATGTAATTTCGCGTATTGGAATCAGGACTAATATTTAGTACACTTTTTTTCGATTATAGCATCGCACGATTTGTGCATACAGCCATGTATAAATCCAAATGTACAGATAATTTTAAATTACTAATTATGTTTAATTAACAACGTGTGAACAATATAATCCAGTAATGGATGATCTTAGCATTTTTTTTAATTTCAAAGAAATCAATTAATGCGACCACAAAAAGGCATTTTAAGATCCCAAGACAATATCAATTAATTCTGTAAATTAGGCAACACTTAAGTTTAGACAAATTAAAATACTATAATTTGATTGGATTAAGACTGACTGAATCGAATCAATTACAGCCACTGACTAAAATTTTAGCCAAAGACTAAAATTAAAATTAAGTTTTAAGCTATTGCATAGCTTTTATCGCGGGCTTCGAGCGCGGCGACCGAATCAAGAAATTCCGTAACGAAAATAAAACCTAACACCCCCCCATTCCGCCTACCATGTACCTCGGAGGAGCGTTCGCTTAACGTGTATGTATATGGTACGACTGTACGAAGCTCTCACGATGTAATAGCTTTTTTCATATATGGCATCATCATACATTCGATTTGTATTTTTTGGCATTTTAAGAAAGCAGAATGTTTTAATTGGTACCTTTTCGAGATAAATTCTACTTTATTCCACTGTAGTTTTTAATGTTTCTACCCTGGTATTTTAGCCTTCAAACTTTTAAAGTCTCATAAGAGTCGCATCGATTTGTTTAAAGGGGAATGTAACTGATAACAACTGTGGTAGGTATTCCATGGTAAAGACTCATAATGAAAATTCATGCAAAATGTTAGCTCTCCAACAGCCAAGTTATGCAGAATCAAAGGAAATCCACTGGAAATGAAATCGTATATTTACAACTTCGCCATCGTATGAAATTTGATATAGAATTCTGTGGTTTTAATTATTGGAATTTCGTTGTTTAATGTTATTCAATTTACACTAATATTATTAAGAGAAAATATTTGATTGTTTGCATTGAATAGGCTCCGAAACTACTAGACCGATTTTTATGAAACTCGGTATGAGGGTACAATGATTCATTGGGATTAACATATGCTACTTTTTATCCTGATATTCCCACGGGATCGGGAGTTACGCGGGTGTACCGGGGAGCACTGTATAATATATTTAGGAATATAGGTGAAAATGTTTACAAAAGGTGAGCAGTATGGGCCTAGTGATATATACCTCAACTTTCATTCGTCGTGGGTTCGAATCCCGACCGACCAATGGAATTTTCATACGATAAATATATGTGCAGATAAAACCCGCGGCTTAGTTGCTTCAGACTGACGAATTTTTACTGGGCAAGCATGGCCAGAGAATAAAAAATATGTCCACCCGTTATGTCCTCTGTCAAGGGAGAAAATAATTTTGTCCACCTGCCAAAGCACGGCAAAAGGGGAATTTGACATAACACGTGGACATCTATTCATGGGAATAAAAAAACGAATTTATTGGGTTGATTAGCGACGATATTCTATGTACTCTGTGGTTTTCTTATAATGGCAATAATTACCCAGTTGACTCAGTTCCAGACCCAGTTGGCACAATGGTCACCATGCCGGACTTTCAAACCTAGGGTTGCGGGTTCGATTCCCGCCTCAGACAAGTATTTATGCTTAGATATTTGTCTGTGATCTGGTTGTTTCTATGTATTATAAGTATATATTTACTAAAGAAAAGTATATAAGTAGTATATCCGTTGTCTAGCACCCATAACACAAGTCTAGTTACTTAACTTGGGGCTAGATGGCGATGTCTTGCAATTTTTTTTTTTATTTAATTACGGGGATAAGCGTTTCCCCCGTTTTTTGTCTACCGTGGATAGTATATCCACCCTTGCGGCCATGCTCGAAGGGTGGATAAAACTGACAGAGGGAAAGACTATTTTGTACCCTGTGGGTAAAATGTCTCCGGCTATGCTTGCCCTGCTGGACACAGTTGACTAAGCAGAGAGGGTGGTAAGCCTACTCCATTCTCACGCAAAAAACCAAACATAATTTATAATGTAGTTAGGTTCAATTTGTGTGTTTTTTGTTTTTTTTTAACCCTACACGAGTGAAAGCTAGTCTTAAATATGAATAAAATAAATTCTACTAAACTACTTTTAAGATGAAAAGAAAATCTCTTAAGCCCGACTTATATTTTCATAGGAATAATAATATTCAAGTTAAATGGGTAGATTTTGAGCGGCTGCCAAAAACGCCTTAGTGAACGCTCTTAATGCACTTAACATCATATTTATTGGGGGGAAAGGGGGAGGGGAAATATGTGCTTAATTGATGGAAAATATTTACTTTTACTTTTGAGGTAATGTTTGACTAAAGGCAAAGTTGAGTATTAACCTATTATTAATAATATTAATAACTTTATTTATTTCAGACATAGTCCATAACTCTGTTAGTAAAACTTAAATGAATTGGTAAACACATTTAAACATAATTTTTGCAATTTTTTCTATTTATAAATAAACTAGCTGCGCCCCGCGGTTTCACCCGCGTAAGTCCCGATCCCGTGGGAACGATTTTTTCTCACCTTTTAAACCTTCCCTGGACCTCCACGAATAATTCAAGACCAAGATAAGATAAATCCGTTCAGCCGTTCTCGAGTTTTAGCGAGACTAACGAACAGCAATTGATTTTTATATATAAGATAATAAATATTGCAGGATAGCCTAGCCTCAAGCTAAGTAACTAGACTTGTGTTATGGGTGCTAGACAACGGGTATACTACTTATATACTTTTCTTTGTTTTTGTAAATATATACTTATATTTATTTTTAGTATTAGTGTGTATTACTGTTAAATGTGTTTAATAAATAAATAAAGGTTACAGCCCCTTTTAAACCATAAACACTGTAAAATTTCAGTAGGTACCTACTAAAATTTTTCATTTTTCGGCTAAATGAATTCAGTCTGGTATGATATATCATTTTGTCTGGTTGTATGACGAAAGAATGGAGATAGAAAAAAGTTTCTTGTTTAGTTTTCTTTTCATTAGTAGGCCTCTTCAAAAAAACCTATCCTAACTTAGTATTTAAGACCACTCAATGTGATCACTCAATAATTCCAACTGAATATTTTTTTTTTGTAATTTTTAAGACAAAATTTTGAAATTAAAACTCAATGATAAAATTACAAAAATTAAGGCCAAAAACAAACAGTCGCCTCGAAACACCTCGAAATTTCCATCCAAAGTTCACTCGATCTTCAAAGCTCGGCCTTAATTACTATAATATTAAACAAAAGGGGTAGCATAGCGTCGCGTTACGGCGGGGGTAGTCCTACCCTTTGAACAAGATATAACTTGCTAAATTAGAAGCTTGGAACTTCTTTTTTACCTCAGAAGTACATATTTTTTCTACTTTTTGGAAGTAATTTGTTTAACATACTAACTACGCCCCGCAGTTTAACCCTCAACACTTTCGATATTAAAACCTCTTTGGCTAGGTAAGTGATCACTACTCTAAGACATAATAGTTACAGGTTCAATGGAATAAGTTAAAGTCGCTGCATACGTGCGGGATAAAACCTCGGACGTGACGTGGATCGTAAAGTGTTCGTAGTCTTTAAACATACGTAACGTGATTTTTCTCGTGCCGGAGGGACGATTTCATGACAGCGTTTCATATTAAAATATCACGTCCCGTCCGACACGAGAAAAATCCCGTTACTTATGCAGCGACCTTTACTTGTCTGGATTGTTTTTTTATGTATTTACGAAAGAACAGTATTTAAATATTCTATTATGCCACGCATATGACAAGCCTAGTTGATTAAAGGGCAATATAGCGTTGTGTAAAGTCGAGCAATCCTACTAATATTATAAATGTGAAAGTTTGTGTGTGTGTGTGTGTGTTTGTTACTCCTTCACTCAAAAACTACTAGACCGATTGCGATGAAACTCGGTATCTAGATAGCTGGAGACCTAGATTAACACATAGGCTACTTTTTATCCCGATATTCCCACGGGATCGGGATTTACGCGGGTAAAACCGCGGGGCGCAGCTAGTATTCAATATTTACAAAAATATTAATTTAAATAGAAACCGCAGAGCGCCTTTGGTAAACGCACCAAGCAATTGCAGTTTGTCGTTGACTGCTCAGGTATTAAGTTTAAGCTTGTTGGATTTAAATAGGAAGTATACCACAACCTTCCTAGAAGATAGAGGTATCCAATAGTGGAAACTCAATTACTAACGGTTCAGTCGTTTTTGACTGCATAACGATTGCAGTTCGTTGTTGATTGCTCAGGTATTAAGCTTGTTGGATTTAGATATGATGTGTACCACGAGCTTCCAAGAAGATAGAGGTTATAGAAGTTCCTAGAATCTTCAATCCAATAGTGGAAACTATTCACTAACGGTTCAGGAGTTTTTAACTGCACAGCTATGATAAAGTCCAAGAGAAATAGAAGAAGAGGATGCGTGGTCACCATGCCGGACTGACAAACCTAGGGTTGCGAGTTCGGTTCCCGCCTCAGAGAAGTATTTATGCTTAGATATTTGTCTGTGGTCTGGTTGTTTCTATGTATTATATGTATATATTTACGAAAGAAAAATATATAAGTAGTATATCCGTTGTCTAGCACCTATAACACAAGTCCAGTTACTAAGCTTGGGGTTAGATGGCGATGTGTAGAATGTCTTGCAATATTTATATTTATTTATTATATTATATTTTTATAATTATAACAGATTATTAATAATCTGTTAAAAATTATGTGCGAAATAATTCGCATAGTTTGAGACCCTTGACCTGGATATAGTTTTTATTTGCTTCCACGTACTGACTTGTTGTCCTTCCTTCCTTTATTATATGTATCTACAAAAGTTTTATAATAATGTCAAGAGAACTTACGTATAAGAAATCAGTCTTTTTAGAAGTCGACTTTCAGAAATTAACGTCGAAACTTTGATGTTTTTTTGTTTAACGAGTTATTTTTCATATAAAAAAGTCAAAATTGACCAAAGGCGTAATCAGATACTTCGTTAAAGGACTATACGAATGAACTAATAAAATTTGAACTTTTCAATCATGCTCCGATAGTACTTGAGAAAAATATTTTCACTCATCTGCCCAATAGGAGATTATGGAATATCCCAAGAATTCGGTTGTATTTTTTTCGAAAATCGATTCTATCTGTCTTTCCTGACGTGTACAATAAAGGGGTCCTCAAGTCGCGAGTGAATAGGTATCTTCTAAGGATGCGTGGTGCATCTTAGGTAGCATCGTCACCTACCATCAGGCAGTTGTGATAATGGTCAAACGCTGACCTATCATTTTTAACAAAAAAATTCGCTAGATTTCTATAAAAAAATATTATTTGGTCCAATATCGCTAACGAGCACTCAAATCAATAGTCAAGCCCGTAACTTTAATTGCAATCAAGTTATTGCAAGTTCCTCTTAGATTCGTTTCTCTTTTTTAAGAGGTTCCTCTAGGACAGTTTCGAAACCTTTCAAACAAACAAGCCTGCAAAAAACCTTTTTTGTTTTGCGTTTTTTCTTACAAGAAACTAATAATTATGTTATGATTTTTAAGTTTTTATTTCTGTTTCAATAAATGTAAAAAGAAATAAAGTAAAAAGATAATTTTAAAAAGTCAAAATATATTGGTGGCATCCGTGCTCAACCTCAAGTTTAACACCAGACAATTTTTTTCCGTGTTCTACCCTAATTTATTACGGTTTTAACCCCTTAACATTTATCAATGATTGTTACCTATATCGTATTTTGACAAATAATTATAACATTTCGATCAAAATCAGTACATTTTGTGATTTTTTTTCGAAATTGGCGGCCAGTTGTGTCAAAATACCCGTGTAAATTCACCTTAATAAAGTACTGACAAAAGTCAAAAACTTTTGAGTAATTAAAACAACCCCTTTCAGCATTAACCCACTGAAATATCAACCCGTCTCCTGTAATTCAGCTTTTTTAGGGTTCCGTGTTTAAAGATGAAAAAGCGGAACCCTTGTTAAGGCAATTCGTTGTCTGTCCGTCTATCAAGCCTCAGAAATAACAGTTGAGATATCATGTTGAAATTAATCTAAGTAAGAATTGTCCATTGTCCAATTTTGCTGCCCATTTGTGCAACTTTTACTTCTAGCATTGTTTTAAAGTTGGACGTGTCTGTGAGTGTGTGTGTTTGTCTGTGGCATCGTAGCTCCCGAACGGCTAAACCGATTTTGATGTCGTTTGAAAGGTGAATTACACCTTTCAAACAAAATAAATAAAATCAAAATCGGTTTAGCCGTTCGGGAGCTACGATGCCACAGACAGACAACACACACTTACAGACACGTCAAACTTATAACACCCCGTCGTTTTTGCGTGGGGGTTAAAACCTAAAAGTATGAACATAATTTTTTTTTCAGTACAAGCCACGTTTAGTTTATTACACGTTTAGTAGCACGTTTGTTTTATTATTTGGAACGCTCACTATGCTAGTCCGACTCACACTTGGCAGTTTTTTTACGCAACGGAGCTAATTACACTTCCTTGCAATAAATTTTTACAACCGAAGTACATTTGTCAGTTTTATGATTTGGTCCGGTTAATTTTTGTGTTAATTCTTTCGGTTTTTTTGGTTTTAGTTAATAGAAGTGTCATTTGTTCTTCAAATTGGTGTATTTTTTTTACGAAAGAAACTTTTTAAATAAAGGATCGAATAAATAGTAGCGCCCTACGGTTTTACACATGAGAATATCATTTTGAGCATTATGGCTAAAATATGTAATTTTTTATCACAGTTGCTCATAAAGTGGATCTTATTCAACGGCTTTTAGGCTCGTAACACACCTTATTATGCACGCGTGCGTTTTATATTGCCAACCTAGTGCTGTAAAGTTATCCCGATAGGTTAAATACGTATCTTACTGCTAATTACATACTGTTTTGATGTATAAAAAGGTAGGTACCAAAGAGTTTTTTAGCTAGCAAAAATGGTTGTTTCTAAAGTCAGTTTACGAACGAAAATTAGAAACGATTAAAAATTGTGTTGTTCATTTTCTGTTTTTTCTTTACTTAAATATACTGTTTTTCCGTACCATTGTATTTTGTTCTTAACCCCCGACGCAAAAACAAATAGAAAAAACCCAAAAAAAATTGTATGTCAGACGAGGCTGTATATGTTAAAAGTCTTTAGCCTGGCCTTTTCGGAGCATAATTAACAAAAAATATTGCCTTTAAAAATGTAAACATAGACTTATCACAAATATTTTGTTAATTATTATTTTGTTTTCTTTTCAAGTCTTTTCTTTTATTCGCAACTGTGATAAAAAACGTCGTACGATATACGTGTGGAAGTGATCTTTGCATCTTGGCTTCTTATGACACGCTCGCTACCGCTCGCGCGTCATAAACCGCCTCTATGCAAAGATCAATTTACCACACTTATATCGTAATGTACTATTATGACCAAATGTATAATTGACGACCTTTATTGTGCAATGAGCGAAAACTGTTTTTGTGACGGTAGAGGTAGCGGGTGTATTTCCCGCCACTTAACAAATATTATTGCATTATTCGTTTAGAATGTTACATAATATTAAAAAAAAACCACCTACCTCCATCCTCAGGGATATTAAGCAACTTCTTGGCACCAGGACTGGGGCCCCTTACAGCCGACAGCGCCCTCTGCAGCGTCTCACTCATCTGCTTACCACTAACACTTGCACTTGACACTAAAACTAGCACTAACACTAAACACTGACTGCGGGCCATCGCCCGCGACGTGAGAGCCATTGGAACTCATCTACGTATTATGAGGGCACATCTGAAACAAACAATAAAGTTAGGATGAGAATGTGACACTAATTTTTTGGACTAAAGTGTAAAAAAACTACTTTTTTTAAATAATTAAAGACATTTAGATAAACACTTTATTGCACTATTATGTAAAATAAAATTATAAAAAACTAAAAATGTAAAAATATGGCACAATGGGTCAAAAATAAAATAAATCAAATAAAGCAGATTTTTTATGATTTTACAAAAATTTAGCTTATTTTCTACGATATGTCAAACGGGTCAAGTTGTCAAGCATAGAAGCAGGCCGGCTGACTGAGTGCTTTGACCGCTTGACTTATAACTTTTGACAAGCTTAACCAACGAAGATTTGCGACGAAATTCTATGTACTCTGTGGTTTTCTTATAATGGCAATAATTTTGGGCATAAGCGCTTTCCTGTTTTGTCTACCGTGGATAGTATATCCACCCTTGTGCCCATGCTCGGGGGGTGGACGAAATTGACAGAGGGAAAGACTATTTTGTCCTTTCCCTGTTGATAAAATGTCTCCGGCCATCTTGCCCTGCAGAGGTAGATACGAAAGGCAATCCTACTAATATTATAAATGTGAAAGTTTGTGTGTGCGTGTGTGTGTGTTTGTTACTCCTTCACGCAAAAATAACTGGACCGATTGCGATGAAATTCGGTATGTAGATAGCTGGAGACCTGGATTAGCATATAGGCTACTTTTTATCCCGATTTTCCCACGGGATCGGGAATTACGCGGGGGAAACCGCGGGGCGCAGCTAGTTGACTCATAATCCTTCGGGTGTTTTCGCATATTGCATGAAGACACGAAAAAATAATTGTGTCACAATAAAGAAATGCAAAGTTCAGAGATAACCACTCCATTCATTATTATATCTCACTGGTAAATAGCTCTCAATTCAGGGCGTTTAAAATAAAACCTAACATCCTTGCAAGATACCTCCAATATGTACTCCTTACTAATCAATCCAAATAGCCTCCAAACCCTGAACCACATTAAACCGAAAGTACCTAAGTACGAAAGCACTTAACGTAAAATCCATAAAGAACCCAACGTAAGGGCCCATATTTCCTAATTACTAAGAACCTCGATTAATTCAAATGAGGTTTCTCTTTTGGGCAAACAAATAAATTTATTGAAATTGTTATGTATTTTTGTTGCACGTTAATTTAAGGATAATATGGAGAAATGGAATGTATTGCATAAGGTATACTAGCTTTTGCATGTTGCGAAGGATTGAGGCGGCTCAGCCCCCTTAGACAAGATTGCTTTCTATTAGCGATATCGCCAATCGACAGACTTTTTTTAAGATTTTTTTTGTAAAAAATCGACAAAAGCCAACGAAAAGTCACGTAGTCTTGCGTTAGAGAAAAAAAATGATTGATAAGTTTCATCTTATGCAAATTTTATATTTCTGTTTAAGTTTATGTCAATTTCATACAATTAAATCTATCGATTGGCGATATCGCTAATAGAAACCAGTCTTGTCTAAGGGGGCAGGACCGCTGTTTGTGGCGTCGTATGGGGGAGGCCTATGTCCAGCAGAGGACTTGTATGGGCTGATATGATGATGATGATTAACTTCTGCATGCGCCTTCGTCCGCGTAAGGTATGATATTTCCAAAATCCTTTGTCAGCGGATGCCTACGTTTATAACAACTATTTGTATGCCAAATTTCCGATCCGTTTGTTTGAGATATAGATAGATAGATAACTTTATTTGTACAACACAGGAACACAGACCACGATAATACAAAAAGTAAAGCAATACTAGATAGTATAAATTGCACAAATTTTATCGATAAAAGCGATTTCTTCCAGACAACTTTGAGCTTTACATTAATATATAAGTCAGGAAGTCAGTTAAGACTTTAAATTTTACATTTTTGATTGATTTTAAACTAACTGCACCTCGTGGTTTCACCTTCGTTATTCTCGATCCTGTTAAAATAACTTGATCAAATACAAAAAGAAATGTGTGTTAACTGGATTGGACTGGATTAATCGCGTTTATTGTAAAAACTTGTCATTTTGGAAGCTCACGCCCGTATTCTTAGGTTACTTATATATATACAGTACTTAATTTGCTCTTGGATAAGTGAACGCACTGCGCTAAATGCGGCTTTAAGATGGGTAAATTTTGTGCTAGCGAATATGCGTCTTTTTTGCGGCTCTATGCGTTCACTATGCAATCTCATAGGGTTGATTGTGAAGTGACATTAGTCTTACAAATTATTTGAATTATAAACTTCTTTACAATAATTAGTGGAAACGTTTTCTATGAACGCAGAATTGGCGGACGATGTAAATAAAATAAATATTGTAGAACATTTTACACAACGCCATCTAGCTCCACGCTAAGCAACTAGGCTTGTGTTATGGGTGCTAGATAATGTATTTTTTTCTAAATAAATCTTCACTAATCTACAATAATATAAAGAGAAAATATTTTTTTGGTTTTTTGTTTGTAACGAATAGGCTCCTAATCTACTGGACTGATTTTAAAGAAACTTGGTATGAGGATACATTGATTCATTGGAAATAATATGGACTACTTTTTATCCAGATATTCCCACGGGATCGGGAGTTACGCGGGTGAAACTGTGGACTACTATAATTACTATAATTAGTCAAAACGTTCCCTATGTACGCAGAATTGGCTGACAGTCCTGAGGTCTTGCAGCTGCATGGCTGAACGGTTACAACAACAAATGTTAGTAGAATGTTTATTTACATATCACTCAAGCAACGAACGTTAACACGACCGGAATACCGATATCCGAACTTACGTAATTTGCACAATCATAATTCGAATTTAGAATACAAAAGCAATTAAGATCAAAGAGATTTTAAGAGAACCATTTTAAAACACTCTGGAAATTCGAATAAAAACCCGCGAAGAAATACATCTTGAGCATTTGAGTACAATGGTAAATTTTCCTCATTTTTTTCTGTTTTTTTTTGCTAAATTATGCATCCGCTGAGAAATTAAATTAGAAAATGCATAACCTAAGCGGGCGAAGTCGCGAACAAAAGCAAACTAAAAAAAGTCATAGTTTCTATTTGATCATCACAAAATCGAAGGTTAAATTCCTGTGCGAAATAGTTTTGCCATACAAACAACCTTTTTGAACTCTATCTGGTAGAGAAAACCATATTAAAATCGGTTCAGTAGACAAGTACTACCATTGTGTTTTGTTCTTAACCCCCGACGCAAAAACAAATAGAAAAAAACCCTAAAAAATATTGTATGTCAGACGAGGCTGTATATGTTAAAAGTCTTTAGCCTGGCCTTTCGGGAGCATAATTAACAAAAAAATGTTGCCTTAAACATAGACTTATCACAAATATTTTGTTAATTATTATTTTGTTTTCTTTTCAAGTCTTTTCTTTTATTCGCAACTGTGATAAAAAACGTCGTACGATATACGTGTGGAATTGATCTTTGCATCTTGGCTTCTTTAACACGCTCGCTACCTTTAGTTGGATCCTTTTTACGTGAGAATGTGCAACAGCAACAGAAATACATAATCTGTGAAAATTTCAAATGTCTATCCACAGTTCATGAGATACAGCCTGACAACAGACAGACCGACGGACAGTGAAGCCTTAGTAATAGGGTCTCAGAAACAGAATATAATGGTACGGAACACTTCGTGCGCCAGTCCGATTCGCACTTGGCCGGTTTTTTTTATATAAAAATTAATCATTTGCTAACTTTGCCTGATTTTACTGTCAGATGACTAGCTATGAACCACATAACATACCTACAATGATTCATGATTACAAGTCATCAACTCTCTGACTCATGGCTGCACTTTGAATGCATCGTGGTACTAAATAGGCACTAAAATATAGCACTAAACAGATACTGTTTTTAAATATATTACGATTTATATTTTTCTAAAGAAAGATTTAATTGACATTGCTCTTACGGTGAAGGAAAACATTATTTGATATTATTTTAATATTTCAAGACTTTCCACACATCGCCATCTAGCCCCAAGCTAATTTACTAGACTTGTGTTATGGGTGCTAGACAACGGATATACTACTTATATACTTTTCCATTTGTAAATATATACTTACTTATAACACATAGAAACAACTAGACCACAGACAAATATCTAAGCATAAATACTTGACTGAAGCGGGAATCGAAACCGCAACCCCGTGTTTGGCAGTCCGGCATGGTGACCATTGGGCCAACTGGGTCGTAGGTGTAATGAAACCTGCGGCTTAGTTGACTCCAGAGGTATTGGCAAGTTCTTTCCTCTGGACACGGTTGAATATCTTTACTCAGATCAATATTTTTCTTAAGAAAAACTTAACTGACATTGCTCTTACGATGAAGCAAAACATCGTGATGAAACCCACGACTTATTTGGCTCCAGAAGTGTTGACAAGATCTTTCCTCTGGACAGGCCAACTAAGCTGAGAGTAGATGCTAGGCAAGCCTACCCTATTCTCACGCCCAACTAAAGAGAGCTGGTTGTGGAAAACAGCCCGTATACAAGTACAAGTCTAGTACTTGTCTACTAAACCGATTTTAATGTGGTTTTCTCCACCAAATAGAGTTCAAAAAGGTTGTTTGTACGGCAAAGCTATTTCGCACCGGAATTTAACCGTCGATTTTGTGAAAAACTATGGTTTTTTTTTAAACATGCTTTTAGTCGCAACTTCGCCTGCTGATATGAATGTACTAATATAATTTATTAACGGATGCCTACGTTGTAACAGCTGTATGACAAATTTTTGCCTCATCCGTAAATTGGTTTGAGCTGTGCATTGATATACCTATCAGTCGGACTTTGAACTTTATATTTATGGAAATATAAGAAGCCTGTGTTAATCCAGGTCTCCAGCTATCTAGATACCGAGTTTCATCGCAATCGATCCAGCGTGAAGGGGTAACAAACATACATACACAACCAAACTTTTACATTTATAATATTAGTAGGAGGTAGGATTTGAAATAATTTTGGTTGTTGACTTGTATTAAAATAGATAAGTCTAGAAAGCTACGTATACCTATGCTAGAAACCGTAAAGGTAAGATAACTGAAATCGGGTTGTACGGATCCCACGCTACTGATAGGTAAGTTATCAAAAGCTAAAATAGACAACAAATCACCTTGTGAATCCAAAATGCAATCCAAACAGTGCAATCCAGTTGAATTTCCAATATTAGAACGCACTCACACAACCAATGACACTGGCAACCAACAAAATAGACACAAAACAACTGGCAGCTAACAAATTAAAAACAAAATAGTCAACAATAATCAAATTAAAACTAAAAACAATTCAAAAATCGAATAAACATCTTCACGAACCGCGAAACGGAATGAAACTAACCTAAAAATCACAAAACGCATTTTACGTTCCAAACATAAAAATTTGACCGTCGATACCGGCTTTCAGAGAAACTCCCGGACTATTTTACTGTTGGTTCAATCTATTTTAAACCTTATTACTATCCGATAAAGGTGAATATTTTTTTATAAATAACAGTATAAAGTTGGTCAATGTTGTAGAAACGGAACGCACTTCGCTTATCTCTTTGTATTCATTTCTACCTGCGTCCTGTCCCTTTTTTTTCTAGATATGTGTGGGAAGGTTATCGGGTAATTTAAAAAGCGTATATTGTACCTTATTTCGAACACACAGAGACTACAATTGCCTATTTTTAATAGAAATAACGGCAAATAATATTATGTTCAATGATTGCAAACGCCCTACCTATTTTTTTTTCTTTAATAGTGCAGTTTTGGTATCTTATAGTAATGGAAGATGTTTGGTTTTAAGTTTCTTACTATTAGCATTAAGTATTTAAATAATTATAGGGGTATATTGTCTTTTATTTTTTAATAAAGAAATCTTGGCATATACTAAGCTGGTTTTAGGGTCCCGTACCCAAAGGGTAAAAACGCGACCCTATTACTAAGACTCCACAGTTCGTCCGTCCGTCTGTCTGTCACCAAGCTGTATCTCATGAACCGTGATACCTAGACAGATCAAGTTTCTTAAAGATTTCGTAATTAATTGTCATTATGAAAACAAATACTGAAAAAAAAAATGGGGCCTTCGTGCGCGACCCCGACTCGCACTTAGCCGGTTTTTTTACTAATCTTAAGGTGAAAGGGTACCGGCGCTCTCTCCATACAAACGTAGTCAACTGTTTCCTCCCTGGATAATGACACTAGAGCAAGTATTTTTGTGGCATAAAACCTACAAGTGCCATGACTAATGACTATGCCCCTATACAGAGCATGGTCATGGCAGTTATATGTTTTATGCAACAAAAATATTTGCTCTAGTGTTATTATCCAGGGAGGAAAGTCCACTACGTTTGTATGGAGAGAGCGCCGGTACTCTTTTCTCTCAAGAGGGTGTGCAGGCATAGCCTTTTTCATACAAACAAACATACTATTTCAATAATTATTTTAGTATTTGAAAGGTATTAAAAACTTCAAGTCAGTCTCTTAAAAAATTGGTGAAGTTCTGATGAGGATTTTCAGACTGATGGGAAGTATAGCTTCTCAAAATGCAATAAATTGCTCATTTTCTAAATTTCTAACAGTGGAATCGGTCAAGTCAGGGGGTCCGTTAGGAGTAGAGGATCCGTTAGGGGAGACGTTAGGCGTCAACCTTATTAATCGGTGAAATCGACGTTGGAATGTGTTTGGATTTTATGTATGATTCTCTTTACGTTTTTACAATCTATACATATAAAATGCTTTGTCCTGAATGACTG
Organism: Idaea straminata; assembly: GCA_951213275.1. Classification (NCBI taxonomy): domain Eukaryota; kingdom Metazoa; phylum Arthropoda; class Insecta; order Lepidoptera; family Geometridae; genus Idaea; species Idaea straminata. Next base: position 7,852,902 of record OX577870.1, read on the forward strand.
ATTGACTTACTGACGGATCAACGCACAGCCTAAACCGCTGATCGTAGAGACCTGAAACTCTGAGAGTGTATTCTTTGTATGACGTAGGCATCTGATAAGAAAGGATCCGAAGTTCAACCCCTAAGGGGGTGAAAAAGGGGGGCAAAGTTTGTATGGAACGACGTGACTCCTTGGTCCAATCTACTTCAAATTTTTAACGTCTACGCGGACGAAGTCGCGGGCGAAAGTTAGTCCTACTAATATCATAAATGTGAAAGTTTGTATGTGTGTGTGTGTTTGTAACTCCTTCACGCAAAAACTACTAAACCGATTGCGTTTAAACTTGGTATGTAGATAGCTGGAGACCTGAATTAACAGATAGAGTTTTTTATCCCGATATTCCCACGGGATCGGGAATAACGCGGGTGAAACCGCGGGCGCAGCTAGTAATAAATATTTTTTGTAATTGCCAGTATTATAAAAATATCGGTTCGGAAAAGTTGATTTCCTCCTTTTCAAAAATCCCATAGTTAGGGACTAGTACATTAGCCCGATATTCCCATGGGATCGGGACTAGGCGCAGCTAACATACCATAATAACCATTATTAAGCTCTGACCTAACCAAAAGTTCAAAATACACGATACTAACAACAAATTACATCAATACATTACATGAACAGTCTACAAATAAATCGGCCGATTGCTCGCCGACCGTTCAATCGACCGACAAAAAACTGAACGGTAAGTCTTAGATCCTTTTAAGAACCTTCACCGAGCTGGTTAATGGATAAAAAATATCTATTCTATATCAAACTAGATCCACGCGGTTTCACCCGCATAAGTCCCGATCTCGTGGGAATATCAAAATAAAAAGTAGTCTGCCTTCCTCGATAAATGGACTATCCAACACAAAAAATAAACAATTCGAACCAGTAGTACCTGAGATTAGCGCGTTCAAACAAACAAACTCTTCAGCTTTATAATATAAGTATAGATTAAATAGGTCAATAAATAATGAATTTATTGGCAAATGGGTTGACTAAAAAATTTCAATCCAGATTATGATTAATTAGCAATTTTTTAAACTTTACATTGGTTTGGTAGATCTTTTTAAAGGGATCCTACACCATAATGTCAAGTCGGCCGATCAAAAGTATGTTGTCTGAGTATGCCTTAAAACTTTTAACAATGCCAGCATAGTCCGGACCACAGGGCAACTAAAGATATATAATTTATAGTAGAATAGACAGAACATATTTTACCATATTTTGCTAACTAATTTTTTTTTTGGTAGGTATAGAAATAAATAATAATAATTAATAATAAAAACATTATTAAATAAATATTACAGGACATTCCACACATCGCCATCTAGCCCCAAGTTAAGTAACTAGACTTGTGTTATGAGTGCTAGGCAACGGATATACTTTTCTTTTGTAAATATATACTTATAATACATAGAAACAACCAGACCACAGACAAATATCTAAGCATAAATACTTGTCTGAGGCAGGAATCGAACCCACAACCCTGTGTTTGGCAGTCCGGCGTGGTAACCATTATGCCAACTGGGTCGTCAATGAAACCAGTTTATTTGTAACTAAAGAGAACTAAATAAAAATGGGTAGTGAAGTTACAAAAAGGAATAAGACTCAGCCTATCAGTGCTCCACAAGATAGATAAATCTATCTTTATTTGGCTTTATTTGGCTAACAACAAAACTTAATCATAGACACAACTTATCTATACTTAATATTATAAAGCTGAACAGTTTGTTGGTTTGTTTGGACGCGCTAATCTAAGGAACTACTGGTTCGAATTGAAAAATTATTTTTGGGTTGGATAGTCCATTTAGTCCATCGACGACCCAGTTGGCACAATGGTCACCATGCCGGACTGCCAAACACAGGGTTGCGGGTTCGATTCCCGCCTCAGACAAGTATTTATGCTTAGATATTTGTCTGTGGTCTGGTTGTTTCTATGTATTATAAGTATATATTTACAAAAGAAAAGTATATAAGTAGTATATCCGTTGTCTAGCACCCATAACACAAGTCTAGTTACTTACCTTGGGGCTAGATGGCGATGTATGGAATGTCGAGAAATATTCATTATTTATCTTTATTTGGCCAACAACAAAACTCAATCATAGACACAAGTTACCTATATTAATATCATAAAGCTGAAGAGTTTGTTTGAACGCGCTAATCTCAGGAACTACTGGTTCGAATTAAAAAATATTTTTGGGTTGGATATTCCATTTATAGAGGAAGGCTATAGGCTACTTTTTATTCTGATATTTCCACGGGATACTGACTTATGCGGGTGAAACCGCGGGCTAACAAGTATATAAAATCCTCTTGATTGTTACCTTAGTACTCAGTACTGTCTAATATCCGTATATATTCCTGTATTATTTATGTATGTATACATGTATGTATGTAATTATTTGTATGTATCTATGAATATAATTATTTGGTATGTATTATTATTTAATATTTAAAATCATAATTATGTAAATAGTGTATATTATAAGTTAAATTATTCACAACCTACCATTAAAGCTGAATCAGTTCTTTTCCATCCAAAGGTTACCTGGAAGAAATCGCTTTCAGCGATAAGGCCGCCCATTTGTGCAACTTATAATTTCTAGCTATTACTTTACTTTGTGTATCGTGTTCTGTTTCTTTCTGTGTTGTACAAATAAAGTTATCTATCTATCTTAGTGACTCTATTTATAAGCGTTCATATGTTCTCTCTATTCAACTTTGACATTAAATCTCTATGTCCGGACAACAGGGCAACTTTAATAGACTATCAACTAATCCGGAGTTTTGGAACACGGTGATACAGCAATTTTGTACGTGCCATTCGGTAACTAAAACATCGGTTGGCCGGACGGGATTTTTGGGTCACCATCACGCTTGGCCGGACGGACTTTTTAATTGGGTTTTTTTTCAGCGGTACACTGAAGTCATATCAGCTGAAGGAAGTCTACTGCTGAACATAGGCCCCTCCCAAAGACTTTTCCAGAGCGATCGGTCGCATGGTTTCTGCGTCCAACGACTTCTAGCGACAGCGAACCTATCCCCGAGCGACCAGTCCTGTCACACATTCTAAATTCTCGTTTTGGAACGAAGTTCCTTATCGCGCGTTGCGATAGGGGGCTAGACGGAAGAAATTAACACCAAAAGTTGTAACGACACTTTTTGATAGTTGTAAGCCGTGCGGCGTGCGCGTGTTTCTCTGTCTGTCTCTCTCTCTCTCTCTCATAAAAAGCAATTACTAAAATTGAGCCTACTGGTTAAGTTTATATTTTTTTTAAATGACGATTTCCAATAAATTTTATATAATACTGTTAGCAACAAAATTTTTAATTAAATATTATAAAGCTGAAGAGTTTATTTATTTAAACGCGCATAGTCTTAGGAACTACTGGTTCGAATTTAAAAATTATTTGTGTTGGATAGTCCATTTATCGAGGAAGGCTATAGGCTACTTTTTATCCCGATATTCCCACGGGATCGAGAGTGACGCAGATCAAAAATTAATTACATTAAATTACTTATAAAAATAAAATAAATCAAATAAATACAAAATAAACTAAAATTATAAATATTATTTGAAGCTACTCGTTAACATTACTAGTTTTTGGCATGACACTCATAACCATAATAAGGTAAAAATAAAAAATAAAACGAACGTGTTGCGGGACACGCGTTTGGAACGAAGTCCCTTTACTTACCTTTTTCTTTGCATTATTTTTTTTCATATAATTTAGAGATAAGTAATATAAGATTCAAGTCGTATGCAATAATGTCAGATAAGTTTTTAATTTTGATAACAAAATGGCGCCACAGGTAAAAATGATTCCCTTTTCGTAACGCGTAACATTTCTCGGCTAAGTCGCCAAACTCGCGAACCCGAGATAAGGAACTTCGTTCCAATAATTTAACAGTCTTCAAACAATACTACATATTTTCATAAACAAACAGAAACTATCTACTTACCATCTATTTTCACTAACATTTACCATAGGTATGTAAGTACATTGAATTTCCATTAGTAAAACCCTCCCCTGCCTTTACCTACGAATTTCGCACCCAAATTCAATACTTCAGTTGTATATTTGCATTCGCACGTTGTGTTTGCAATGAACTCGAAAAAGCAACTACTTAATCCGTATTATGGGAGCTCCAAGCACGGTCATATCTTGGTGTAACTAGTACAAACTGGTAAAATCTAGATGAAACTAGATAAAGCTGGATATAAAAAGTTTATGTCTAAGCGTAACTGGTATAAAACCCAGTTACGCTTCGGCATAAACTTATTGTAAATAATGAATTTATCGCGGGACACGCGTTTGGAACGAAGTTCCTTTCGTAACAGACAGACAGACAAACATAGCTGTGAAAGATTGGTTTATCTTATACTTTTTCGTTTCACAATTTTTTCGTAACGCTTAAACTGGATTGAACCAAATTTTTTAGGTCAATATTAATAGGTCCTATCGCAAACTCGCGATAAGGAACTTCGTTCCAACAATCACAGATTTAACATGATAGCTAGATAGTTGAAATTTTCACAGATGATTTATTTCTGTTGCCGCTATAACACCAAAAAAAACTAAGAACAGAAATGTAAATATTTTTAAAAGTAATATCTTAACTAAAACCTAAAAGATCAAGTCAAGGTCCCGTTAAGCCTCCAGTCTTCCAGGAGTCGTCTAACTCTTCGATAGATTAGTGTAGGTAGGTAGGTACCACAAAACATGAGCTTAATTTCTCGCCTAAACTTTAGTTCTACCTAGCCAGACAAATTAGATAACAGGACAAAGATCTTGATATCTAGAAATGACTAGAATACTAATTATAAATGAAAACTTAATGACTTAAGGTGAAATGGTACCGGCGCTCTCTCCATATAAACGTAGTCGACTGTTTTCTCCCTGGACACTAGCACAAATATTTTTGTGCTATAAACCTATAACTGTCATGACTAGGTATATAGGGGCATGGTCATTGCGGTTATAAGTTTTATACAACAAAAATATTTGCTCTATTGTCATTATACAGGGAGAAAACAGTCGACTACGTTTGTATGGAGAGAGCCCCCGGTACCCTTTCCTCTTAAACTGTTCGATAGAGAGTGATCTTTTATCACTCTCATTTACGTCTGTCTGTCTGTCTGTCCGTGTGTCACTACCGATTTTCTCAGGAACCGGGGGACCTAGCAAGTTGAAATTACCAGACAATGAGGTCTATAGTCCCTATTAAGTGTATGAAATTCAAGGTCCTGAGTCAAACACAATAAAATGTATGGGCAAATTTAGATTTTCGCGAAAATTTTAAGTACCAAAATTTACCTTCATATGTGACTTTTTTATATTTCGGAATTTTCCCTTTATTTTTTTTTACTCCGAAAGACCACGAGACGTGTCTACGATTCTGCAAAATTGTTTCACACTTGTATAATAAGCATTTTTGGCAAATATTCGGATTTATGTTGAATTTGTTCGAAAATTCAGGATTTATTTACTGAATGAATCAACAAAAACATTTGAATAAAGAATGAAATGAATGAACAACTATCACGAAAACAACGATAAATTAAACATAGTAAATATCTTGATATTTATAATTTGAGGCAAATTAGTAGTAAATGAATGAAATCGACCGAAATGAACGAGAACAAATGAACGACACCTTATTCCAATTATTCTAATTCCCTACAATATAACTCTGTTTGTTTATTTACTTGAAAGAATGAATGAATGAACAAAGTATTTTAATGAAAATTGTCACTTCATTATCATTACATAGTATAAAACAAAATCGCTTCCCGCTGTCTGTCCCCATGTATGCTTAGATCTTTAAAACTACACAACGGATTTTAATGCGTTTTTTTTATAGATAGAGTGATTCAAGAGGAAGGTTTTGGTACATAAAACATAACTACCACGCGTTAATACTAAATGAATGAAATCGACCGAAATGAACGAGAACTTTTTCATTCAGTCATTAGCGTAATGACACCTTACTCCATCCGTTCTAATTCCCTGTAGAAACTCATAGCTTCGTCTAATGAAACTACAGTCGCTAACTGAATAACGAATTTGTCCGGTATGCTATTCGGATACAGACACCAGCACCAGTTTGGGCCATTAGGAGAACTTCTATGGTAACGTTGGATATCTTCGTCTAAGCTAAGCAAGCAGTCTAGCATGTCTTTAAATTTAGGATAATAAATTCAAAAGTATCAGCTTCTAGTTTGTCAGAGGGTGATGGAACGCAGTATACTTGATTTAAGGTGTATAGATAGAGTATATGACATCAAGCTGCGACAAAGAACAGGTATCGCAGACGTGAGTCAGAAGACCGCCCGACTTAAGTGGGCTGGCCACGTGTGCCGAATGCATGCAGACAGATGGGCAAATAAAGTCATCCAGTGGCTCAAGACGGCAGGCGTCTTCGGGGTAGACCCAAAAACGATGTGGATGTTCTGGATGCATTCGCCGCAGAGTGGCCATAAATAGCTGGAGATCGGAGGGAGGATGGACACATGGAGGGACATGGGGGAGGCCTTTGCCCAGCAGTGGGACATAACAAGCTAAGTAAAAAAGCAATTATGTATATAAACTTTTTTTACACAAAGGTCGTAACGTATTGAGTATCGGACGTCGGAATCGAAGCAGACCTTGAAAACTATGACGTGACGAAGTTGATGCATTTGACACAGACTGGCTAAACCTAGCCCAAGGCCGAACTGCTGGAAAGATGTTTGGGAAACTGTTATTGACAAAAGAAAAACAAGAAGCTGGTCATGAATACAGTGGTTCTAAGGCGCCATCTAGTTTTAGATTAATATTTCATTATGCAAATTGGTCCAGTCATTTCACCATAAAAAGGGAACGAAATTAACAAACTCTCTGATTTATAAATTAATTCCTCTGTCGCAGTGGCTTCATGATAATTGAACCTTTTAGTTGTCTCAATCTTAAGGTGAAAAGGTACCGGCGCTCTCACCATACAAACGTAGTTGATTGTTTCCTCCCTGGATAATGACACTAGAGCAAATATTTTTGTGCCATAAAACCTGTAACTGCCGTGACTATGCTCCTATGTTTTGGTTTTTTCATTTTATAATTATCATAGAAATTAAGATTTCAAAAACAAAAAAAAAATGAAACGTAGGGGCATGGTCATGGCAGTTATAAGTTTTATGTAACAAAAATATTTGTGCTAGTGTCATTTTTCAGGGAGAAAACAGTCGACTACGTTTGTATGGAGAGAGCCCCCGGTAGCCTTCCTCTTAAGTCAGTTCATATACTAGGAATGGATGCTTAAGCACCACCGAGTAGGATACACACAATCTTAAATTATATCAAAACATTATACAATTAATTTATGCAATAGTTACATTGGCACATCTTAGAGACAAACATGGACCTTATGGAGATATGTATTAATAAAATTATATAGCTTGATTTACACGTACTCACTCACACGCATTACTTTTTGTACAGTATTTTAAAACCTAGTCGTGCACGCATGAAACAATGTCACAAATCTCAAACCTTCTAAAGTTGATTTTCAAATGTGGACTCCCCGCTCATTATATTTTTTCTGTAAGATTTGACGGCAACATTAGTTAAATTAAAAAAAATACAAATTAAAAAAAAAATACAAATTAAAAAAAAATTACAGATTTAAAAAATTACAAATTAAAAAATCTAATCAGGACAAATTTAAAAAATCTAATATTTTAATCGAATTATTGCATTGTCATCGGTCTTTGACAGGTGTGCAAAGTTTGAATTAAATCTGATCGTTCCAAGTAGGGTAAAATCGAGCCCAAAAGAGTCGGTTACATACAAGCAAACATACAGGTGAAACTAATACAAGCGTGTTAAAAAAAAATTGACAGTGCGCGTAGCGAGCAAAACGTTTCTGCTTTAAATCTGACAAATTTGTCTTTGGCTGTCAATATAGTATATGTATTTAGTACGCCTCTACAGGTTGAATTTTACAATCTAGACGAAAGTTGGTACCTATACAGGTTTTATGATTTAATACAATTTATGATTTAAAGACATTTTTTGATTGGTCCATACATTTTTTTACAGATAAAACCAAAATCAAGTTTCAATACTACTAAACCTAGATTCAAATATTCTTGCAAATCACCCTAAATAAATTCGTTTATAATATCTATTTTACGTATGTATTTATTATTACATGTGTTCCTTACACCACACGACCTACCAATTAAGCTAAACAGACCTTCTCCATTTTAAGGTTGCCTGGAAGAAATCGCGAGATAAGGTCGCCTGTTAGTACAATTTCGTAGTTAATAAGCTTTCTCGTCTTTTTTGTCATTTTCAATGTTTTGTGTGTTGTACAAATAAAGTGTTTATCTATCTATCTAATAACAATAATAATAGTTTATTTCAAAAACAGAGTTCGTTTACATTATTAGGAGTTGGAACTACCTTTTAGGCATAAATATACCTGTGCCAGATAGTTCCAAATCTAAATACATATAAGTGTATTTTTAAAATTATTCATTCCCGCACGAGAGCGCGTCCGTGTATTACCAGCTATGTGAAATCCTAACCTAGCTTGAAGTGTTGCCTATTGTAACACAAACACACAGGCCCTTGCAACCAAACCGTATATAATTGAGTTTCACTGTAAATGCAAATTAATGTAAGTCTAAAGGATTATAGAGGTGTAGGTAGTAGATGCAATCGACGCTCAAAAGTCCACTTGTAGCGTAACGTTTACAATCCTATGCAAGAGCGGTGTTGGCTTAGTGGTAGATACCTCGAGTTTCATTCTGAAGGTCTTGAGTTTGAATCCCGGCCGGCCGTGCACCAATGTATTTTACTTAAGAAAAAATTATGTGCGCTAATTAACATTGGTCTTACGGTGAAGGAAAACATCGTGATGAAACCCGCGGCTTAGTTGGCTCTCGAATTATTGACAAGTTCGCTCTTGTGGAAATGGTCGACTAGGCTGAGAGGGTACTAGGTGCTGGGCAAGCCTACTCCATCCTCACGCAAAAAAGACCCAATTAAAAAGGGTCTAATTGCGGAAAACAGCCCGTTCAAGTACAATTCTATGCAGCACTATTTGAACAGTATAACAATGTATCCTTTGGATCGAACCCACGTCGTTTGTTGCAGCGGGTGGCGGCTTATACCACTCACACAACTAAAGACATAGCTCACATGTTGAAAATAATAATCACACTGAGTACTTTTTATTCAAGTATTTATGTGTTTATGTAACGTCTATGAGAAGAAGGTCGTAAATCCAAGTTCATAGTATCATTGTAGCTCACTGATAGTGCACTTATGACGCATACTTGTACGTGCAGATAGTAACTATAAGATTCAATATTTGATTACGATATGTGTTATGTTTAATTGAATTTTGGTTTAGTTTCTGTTAATTATTAATTAATAGTTAAATTGTTGTTGTTATAAAGTGATAATAGGTTTGGTTGATTTCTATTAAGATTTAAATTAGTTTAATTTAGATTAATTAATCTATTTTAATATTGAATTAAGAGGATCACATATGATTGACTTTGTCGATGGTATTTTGGTTCTAAGGCGTAGCTCGTTTTCGTCTATTAAATTGCAACAAATTGCTATGTTGTTAATGTAAATTATTTTGCATAGTTTGTATTTTGGCGCCACATTTTTTTATTATTTCAAAAAAGTATTACTTCACCTAATGACTATAAGTGACTTAAAAAACAAAGAAAAAAAGATACAGGAGCTGACTAGGCTTGTATTTGCAAATACAGAATTCGGGATGTGACGTCATTAATGCATCATATTTTTGATCGGATGTTGCTAATCCAAGGTAATTGAATTTATTGCATTACAATGAGAACTCTTCAGTTGAAAGAAATGTTTTTAGGTGTAAGACCTAAAAACATTTAACTGCGCCTGTTTTTTTTTTCAAGTAATGGATTTGTATGTTTTCTGCATGTAGTCAATGTCAAGTAATATGTTTATTTATTTATGTTATTAATTATTTTCGCGGGTCTTAATCGTGTATTTTTATTTATCTTACCTCGATGTTTCAACTATGTTAGATAGATAAACACTTTATTGCACCATAAAAACAAAACGCAAAATGATTACATGTAATAAAATTTAAAAAGAAATTCATAATTTTTTGTTTTGTAAAGTTTTCAACATGTTTATTTATTGCAAAGTGAGAAAATCGTGTAAAATTCTAACGCGAAAAGTTGCAACACACTATTATCTATTCTGTGCCAATATTATTCGTATACCCAAAATCTGTGACATTGCTTCCTATCACCATAACCGAATCCGTCATATTACATTGACCAGCTGCGTCCGTCCGTCGTCGGTCTGTCCGTCGATAAATATTCAGAAGACATGTCCGCTTTGCGACGCTCAATCTGTGGACACCATATTTGGGGAAAAGTTGGGATAAGTCATTTAAACAACCATGGTTATTTTCACCACTACAGTTATTAAAAATCGGTTGATAAACAAACAAGATATGCGCGAACATCCAGAAAAAAAATACATACAACCGAATTAAGAACCCTTCCTTTTTTTGAAATCGGTTAAAAAAGAAATGTTTATAGGGTTCCGTACCTCAAATGGTAAAAAATAGAACCCTTTTCAGATGACTTTTTTGTCCGTCTGTCCGTGTATCACAACTGATTTAATTGTTTACAAAAAACGAAAAATATAAGTAATTAAAATGAGAATATCCTCCTATTTTTTAAGGCGGTAAAAACATTAAATATCGCATAATTATAACCTTAAGAAATGTTTATTTAATGTTTAGGAAAATTACCCTAATTTACTAAACATTTCAAGATGTAGGAAAAATAATTTATGTAGGTATCTTGATATTTCTATGCTGTTGCAAGCACCATTTCACGAGACTCCACAGAATACAAACAATATTTTTAATTTCAGTTGCACCCTAGGGTTTTCAATAGCAATAAGAGTCGCACAAACGGGAAAAATAATGATTCGATTGATGGCCAATAAAGTAATAATAAATTTTACAGGACATTCTAAACATCACCATCTAGCCCCAAGCTAAGTAACTAGACTTGTGTTATGGGTGCTACACGCAGAGAAATCAGATTCAACCAGAAGTACAAAACAGTGTAGTTAAATTATTTCACGACAATTTTAGTCTGAAATACTGTTTTCTTGTAATATGTACGATTTTATTTTAAACCTCACTAAATGTTTAATAAGGTACACTAGAAAAATATTTTAAATCAAAGGTACAATAATTTTGTATTTCAGACAATAATTCTTGCTTATAATAGGAAATGATTTGTATTGTTTACTAGAATAAAATGTACAGTTGACCAAGTTAAGTGTTCTGATTAATGATCGTCATGATAGTAATGCACTACGAAGTTTTCTGTATCCACAACAACAATATTTTAATTATTACAAGAATATATAATTATCCTTACTATTTTGTTTGTTTCTGAAAATAACTAAAATAAGTTGTTTTTGTAACAAAATAATTAAGTTGTCATAGATAAATATCATGTTCATTTAACAGAACACTGTGTTCTTTTATTTATACAAATACCGACTTGGTAATGCAAGTTAGTCTAGTTAAATAATTAGATTTATGTTTACCTACTTATTTTTTTAGTTTTATGAGTCGCACCTAGATGGCGCCAGTAGTAAATTTAGATCGCGCTATCGTTGTGTTTTATCCAGTTACCTTGGTCGAGACGACAATTTTGTTTAGTATGAAGAGTGCGTACGGATTACAGACTCCGCACTTAAAGCTATATGTGGCTTTACTCCACTATTGCCATAAGTGCTGCATTTCTCGTAGAGCGTACAGACGCGTAGTCTACGAGACAATGTAGTCTAACATTAATATCCCTTTTTGCTGTCTGGGATTATTATAATTGATTTATACATCGAATGAGACTTTACAATAATTACTGTTATGGGAACTAGAATATATTATATAAGTACTAAAAAAAATCTAGTTACATTTACAAGAATCTAGTAAACATAACTAGATTTTTTCTCCGTGTATACTAGTAGTCTAGTAGTCTTTACAATATATTCTGGTTGGTTCTGAATAATAAATATTTGGTAAAGACAACTAGTGAGTACTGCTGTCACGGATCCAAACAGAACTTCTCGTTGCACTTACGAGATTTCTCGTACGTCTTACAACATTTTTCTCTGTGTGTAGATAACGGATATACTACTTATATACTTCCCTTTTGTAAATATATACTTATAATACTTAGAAACAACCAGACTACAGACAAATATCTAAGCTTTATGCTTAGGCGGTAATCGAACCCGCAACCCTGTGTTTGGTCTGGCATGGTGACTATTGTACCAACTGGGTCGTCAATCACTGCGCCACAAGGCCTTATCAAAAAGTTGTGACCTTTTTACTTATTTTATTTATTCCTTGTTTAGAGAATATCTTTCCTAAACTTTATCGAACATGGTCACCCTGAAAAGACAGTTCGGGGCCGAATTTTGATTTTGTGCGAAACAGTGATTCTATGTAAATAATGGATCATACTTCGGGTAAATGGTTTTTGGGGTTGAATCGTTACGAGGGTAGGTTCTAAAAAACCGGTTCTAACCGGATTCAACTAGATTTTATACTGGAATATACCGGATCGTTTCGGACGTTTCAAAAGAAATTTACAGTTTTATTTTATGTTAGAGATGAATAAATAGTAGAAACTTTTAGTAACTTTATATTTTCCGGAAAACCAGGATAACCTATACAGAGTGTAAATAAATTCCTGTAACACCTCTTGAATTAATATACAGGTACTAAGTAGGTACATTACACCTCTGGGACCTTATCCAAAAAATAAGTTTATTTTCACGTTTGGGAAAATTACTTTAATTTACCTAGAGTTCGAAAAATGTTCCAATGTTCTGTAAACTCCAATTTTCTGTAAATTAGTGTAATTTTTTCGTACTTTCAGAATCACTTGAACAATAAATTACTAATTCTTGAGTAGGTACGGTCGGCTGCATAATTACAGACCCACCGTAGAGCTCCAAAACGGCTGTTATATACAAGTAAGATTCTAGGCACCAGCTTTAGGTGAAGTTTAAAGTCTTCTAACTCATCAATCAATCAAACAAAAATTATTAGAATGCAAACATTCCAATAATAGTAATTTTTGAACTCTATCGGGGGCTGCAATTATGCAGCCGACTGTACATTGAGGATTATTTATTTTTAACCTATGAAGGGAGGGAGGCTTTTGCCCACTGCAGGACAAAAGCCTCCCCTGTACCCTGTTCCACTGTTCCCTGTCTAGTGCCAGCTGGGTCCAGTCCCTACGATGCGAGCAACTCATCCCGCCATCTCCTTCTGGACCTACCGCGGGTCGTCTGCTACTGCTGGGACCCAAACCATGGTGATTTTTGCCCACATCTAGTGTCTTGCCATCATCTTGGACATGCGGTAGAATACGGTAATTAAATTAAAAAATCGCTTATAAAAATGTTTTTGCTAGCAAAAAGTCGTTAATATTGTTTTCTTATAGCTTTAGTAAGAATTTTTTGAATAGCCCATCTAAGTAGTGGCTACGCCAGGCGTTACTTAACTCGCAGTCTGAACCAAACCGCTTAAAGACCACGAGCCCCAAGTAAATACTGAAATCAGTTAACATCAAGTTGTCGACCAACAAAAGTGCATCAAGTTAAGTGCAGGTGCATAGTTTAAGTTGAGGGCAAAGTTCATGCTTGAACTTTAACTTAGCTTGGCTCTCGGCTCTAACCAACGATTAAGTTACTGCAATGATCTAGTAAAAATTTGATGTGGTATTTTTGACAGTTAGTTTACATGAAGTGAAGATGTACCACTCTATCCTAGAAGGTAAATAAATATTGCAAGACATTCCACACATCGCCATCTAGCCCCAAGCTAAGTAACTAGACTTGTGTTATGGGTGCTAGACAACGGATATATTACTTACTAGCTGCGCCACGCGGTTTCACCCGCGTAAGTCCAGGTCTGTATGAAAAGAAGCTTATGTGTTAATCCAGGTCTCTAGCTATCTACTTAACGAGTTTCATCACAATCGGTCCAATAGTTTTTGCGTGAAGGAATAACAAACATACACACACATAAACTTTTATATTTATCATATAAGTAGGATAGGATAAGTATAATATCTAAGCATAAATACATGTCTGAGGCTCGAATCGAAGCCTTTGGCAGTCTCGCATGGTGACCATTGTGCCAAATGGGCCGTCATTCTCATTCGGTATCTTCCTTCTAGGAAAGCATGCTACATCTAACACCACATGGTCATCTACCATCAAGGTTGCCTGGAAGAAATCGCTTTAAGCGATAAGGTCGCCTGTTTGTACAATTTCGTAGTTAATAAGCTTTCTCGTCCTTTTGTTATTTTCAATGTTTTGTGTGTTGTACAAATAAAGTGTTAATCTATCTATCTATCATCTACCATTAAGCGGGTGTGATTGTAGTCAAACGCATACCTATCAAACTTTTTAAACTCACACGATTTGTATTCAGTTATTATTTTACCGTGCCTTGATCGCGTATTTTTATTTCTCTTACCACGACGTTTCGACTATGTTACAATGTGTATGTATGTATGTATGCATACGGGCTTTTTTCCGCAACTAGACTATTTTTAATTAGGTCCTTTTTGCGTGAGGATGGAGTAGGCTTGCCCAGCACCTACTACCCTCTCAGCTTAGTCGACCATGTCCAGAGGAGAGAACTTGTCAATACTTCTGGAGCAAACTAAGCCGCGGGTTTCATCACGATGTTTTTCCTTCACCGTAAGAGCAATGTCAATTAGCGCACATAAATTTTTCTTAAGAAAAATACATTGGTGCACGGCCGGCTGGGATTCGAACCCGTGGGTTCGAATCCTTCAGAAATAAAGTCGGGGTATCTACCACTAAGGCAACACCGCTCTTATGTTAAAATAGTCATGGTCCCCAGGAGACTGTCGCTCACCTATCATTTGTAAAAAAATACATCAACTTTTTATAATTTTTTGAATAGTTTATAAAATAACACTATTTATCATGGGCCTACAAGTTCAGCATACATGTTACGTGTTGGCAACACTTTACCAGTCCATATCTGACAAAATACTGGACCGATTCTGATAAAACTTTCAAAAATCCTTACTGTGAAATATACTAAGGAACTTTAGATTGTGAAAGGTGCAGTTATTTTCCACTTTTTTAAGTAAGTATTTTTTTTGTCATTTAAATCTTCCATTAAATTGGTAACGAATCTATTCTAGTGGTAAAAATTTGAAACTGAGCAATTTGTTGCACTCTTACGGCGAAATTCCGTTTTTCACTCCAAATATCCTCGTCAGATCTTAACCATTTTTTATAGGAGCCTTACAGTCACACCCTTTCCAACAAAAAAAGAATCATCAAAATCGGTTCATACACAACAAAGTTACGCCCGAACAGCATTAAAAATCGAATTGAAAATCTGCTCTTTGGAGTCTGTTAAAAACAAACCTTACACAGTTACACCTTTTCCAACAAAAAAAGAATCATCAAAATCGGTTTATAAACAACAAAGTTATGCCCGAACAGCATTAAAAATCGAATTGAAAACCTGCTCCTTTTTTGGAGTCTGTTAAAAACAAAAAAAACTACTAAAGCACCTTTTAAATTTCAAGTATTTGACACGCGTAATGTGTATATTTAACAAAACTGATTGAACCTCTTTATAAGGAACCTCTTTATGTTAATAACCTTTATTATCATAAGCATAAAGACTTATTTCACACGAAAAAAAAGATTAAGAAACTTTGTTACAGCCCTAACTTAACTATTCAGTTAGTGATGGCGCTAGTGTCTACGTAACTTAACGAATTCTCTAACTACAAATTAGTTCCGATTTTTTCCGTCCGAATTAAACAGGTTGGTTCTATAGAACGCTCATCGATCAATGTCTAGGAAAGTATGGTATGTTCTCGATCAAACCGTATGTTTGACATAGAAATAAAATAAGTATATAATAATAATGGAGAGGAATTATGGAGAAACGCACAAAGCCACACTTTAAAAATAAATAAATACTGCAGGACATTCCACACATCGCCATCTAGCCCCAAGCTAAGTAACTAGACTTGTTTTATGGGTGCTAGACAACGGATATACCACTTACATACTTTCCTTTTATAAATATATACTTATAATACATAGAAACATGGTCCACAGACAAATATTTAAGCATAAATACTTGTCTGTGGAATCGAACCCTGTGTTTGGCAGTCCGGCATGATGACCATTGTGCCAACTAGGTCGTCAAAAAAAACACAGTGACGACACACGAACAGATAGACGGATAAACGGACAAAAGAGTGATATTATAAGGGTTCCTTTTTACCTTTTGAGGTAGGGAATCATAAAATTGAGGCTAATTTGGGCTTCAAATTAATGCAAATTTTACTTTGACACTGGCTGGCTCGACACAACAATCACGTAGCGATTGATTAAAAAAAATGTAGGCTACATCAGAGGGACGCAACCGCAGTGGAGTACGTGTAACACTTGTCCCCGTGCTAGTGAGTGTGTAGCAATGTTTTTCAAGTAACTAGCACATTGAATCGGAATAACAATAATATTCAGGTCACTGTGAAGAAGCCTTGCCCAACACCTATACCATCCTCTCAGCTTGGTCGACCAATTGCCACCCAGCTGGTACAATGGTCATCATGCCGGACTGCCAAGCATAGGGTTGAGGGTTCGATTCCCGCCTCAGACAAGTATTTATGCTTAGATATTTGTCTGTGGTCTGGTTGTTTCTATGTATTATAAGTATATATTTACAAAAGGGAAGTATATAAGTAGTATATCCGTTGTTTAGCACCCATAACACAAGTCTTGTTACATAGCTTGGGGCTAGATGGCGATGTGTGGAATGTGCTGCAATATTTATTTATTGCCAACGTAAATGCTCTAACGTCCTCTCTTTTAGTAAGTAACTATTTGGTATTTTATCTCTTTGTAAGTCAGTACAGGTATTATTAATTATGTTTACTTGTGAATGTAATAAAAGAATACTACCCATAATACCGTTTCGGACATTATAAAAAAGAAAGAAAACATCAAGTCAAGACGTATGTCTGGAACTAAATAAGCCGTGGGTTTTATGACTATTTAAAAAAAATGCGACGAATTGAGAACCTCCTTCTTTTTTGAAATCAGTTAAAGAGCAATGTCACTGAGCACGCATAATTTTTACTTAATAAAAATCAATTAGTTTACGGTCGGCAGGGATTCGAACTCACAACCTTCGGAATAAAAGTCGAGGTATCTACCACTAGGCTAACACCAATCCATCGCGGATATCATGTTCCAAAAAAAAACCATTGTGATAAAAAAACGTGACAGACGTACAACAAAAGAAATTCAAAAAGTTAAACTTCTCAAAAAAAATTAAAAAAAATTGAATTAAAAATGTTGCCTTCCAAAAAATTGCTTAGGTTTTAAAATGACAATATGTAGAAAATATTAATTAATTTTTACCGCGACCGCGCATATCAGAAAAAGCAAGGCCCTGCAATTTTTTAATTCTGATATTCATATTAGTTTCGTTCGGACGATATGCCTATCGCCTTGTAGACCAGAAACGTTTTCGTCGGCCGACAGATAATTTGATGACAATAAGAAAATAAAACATATGATTAATAAATACTTATTTTTCAACTATCTGGGTTAAAACACACAATGTTAAAACATTGATTCGTTGTTTACCTATTTATTACTATCGAATGGGAATTAAAGGGAATGGAATCAGTTACCTGCGTCTGTCTTTCCTGATGTGTACAATTGGGGGGTCTTCAAGTCGCGAGTGTATAAGAAAATCAAAATCAAAAAAAAATTTCTTGGGATGCTTAATACAAATGTATATAGACCACTTGAAATCGTCTTAAAAAAGGTAATCTACGTAATCTTAAGGTATCTTCTAGGAAAGTGTGCTACATTTTAAGCCGCATCTTCACCTACCATCAGGCGCGTGTGATAGTGATCAAACGTTGACATATCTTAAATATAAATAAAAATAAATAAGAATTAAATAAACTTAAAATTCTTATACTTTTTGAATTGGGTAATATGGATTTCCCACAAACACAGAATACATAAAGGTACAGGTAGACAATATACAAATTTTATAAGCACTTCTTATCTCTTTTTCTCGGCTTTCTAAAGAAGTGCTCGCCTACGTCCTAAAAGGAATCCAACTTTGCGAAGTTTCACACTCGTAGCTCTTGTAGTTTCAAAGGTTTCTTGATGAGTGTTTTTCTCTTTTATACAAAAGATTGTTTGATTACCTAGTCGTAGGTAAGTTAATTTTACCAATCGGCCGATAAAAAGTTGCCATCCTATACAGTCGACTAAATCGCATTTCCCTCGACCGAGTTGGAATGTTGCCAAGTGCATTTGGCACAGAGTTTACGCAAATTACTGTTTACATAATGTGCCTCAAAGATTATGTGGATAAAAAACTTATATTGCATAGATTGAGGATCGCTCCATCATGAGACCTGATGGTTCATCAGTTAAGAGGAAAAGGTACCGGGCGCTCTCTCCATACAAACGTAGTCGACTGTTTCATCTCTGAATACTGACACTAGAGCAAATATTTTTGTTGCATAAAACTTATAACTGCCATGACCATGCCCCTATGTTTTTTATGATAATTAGAAAATGAAAAAAAAAACATGACATAGGGACATAGTCATGGCAGTTACAGGTTTTACGCAACAAAAATATTTGTACTAGAGAGGAAACAGGGGAGGAAACAGTCGACTACGTTTGTATGGAGAGAGCGCCGGTACCCTTACACCTTAAGATAGAATTTCAAGGAGTATTTGACATTTATACCTACTGTACTGTCTATTTTTTTTGAAATAATTTACATATTTTAGTTACTTTTGTCACGTCAAAGTAACAGCCTGTCGGTTTGTCGTAAAAATGACCCGATCGAAATCCAAATATAGCATTACTAGCTGCGCCCCGCGATTTCACCCGTGTAAGTCCCGATCCCGTGGGAATATTGGGATAAAAAGTAGCCTATGTGTTAATCCAGGTCTCTAGCTATCTATATATACCGAGTTTCATCGCAATCGGTTTAGTAGTTTTTGCGTGAAGGAGTAATAAACATACACACACACACACACACACAAACTTTCACATTTATAATATTAGTAGGATTAGTAGGATTTTGTAATCTTTTCGCCACTTTAATTTTATGGGATAATTCCAAGCCTAATAAATAATCTATATATATAAAAGAAAGTCGTGTTAGTTACACCATTTATAACTCGGGAACGGCTAAACCGATTTGGCTGAAAATTGGTGGGGAGGTAGCTTACAATCAGAAGACGGACATATGATATTTTTTTCGATATTCCCACGGGATCGGGACTTACGCAGGTGAAACCGCGGGGCGCTGCTAGTTTAGTATAAAACCATATCATTTAAACAATTTACAAGTTTGTTAGATTGGCAATTAAGAAAACATATATCTAATCACCTATTTTAAGTAGTTTACCATTTGTCGTTATCACCTGCAGTTAGTTTGTTCTATTTTTCCTTAGAATTTGTTTGGACGATGTGTTCCACTAATATTTGAACGGAAATGTCAAAACTAAGTTCATCAACAAATGTCAAGAGACGGAAACTTTTGACATTTTCTTGACATTTCTATATTAACAAATTTGACGAAACTATGTCTTGGAATGATCTATAAAAGAGGATAGGTAACCTAAACATTTTTTATTTGGAAACGTCAAAACATTACTTGATAACAGAAGTAACATTGACTTAGTACGGCGCAACTTGCCGGACTGGATTATATATATATGTCGCAGGGAAATGAGGATATCAGAGATTTCACGAAATCCCTAGGGATACCACGAAATCACGGTAGATGTTGAATATCCTTATTTATGACGTCTTCTTACTAGTGATATGACAAAATACTAATATAAAATCAGTAATATGTCGTTTCACTAAACTAAATCTAGTGAAAAGTCAGAAAACTGGATACTGTCGAATAAAAATCGAGCCACGCATCTCTCTCGCTTTCTCTAGTATTCAGACGGACACTAGTGAGAGCGGGACAAATGCGTCGCTCGAGCTAGCGGGGCGCATGCGATTGTATTTGTTAGTTGTTACGCAGCAAGTAGTACGTGCGCACGTTCACCGCATGTTCGTGTCATACAAATTTTGTTTTGCTTATTAGTACACCTACTAAGTGACCTTACAATGAGTGAAGAATTTGTACCTAGCACCAGTAGAGAATCACGTTCGGAGCAGAAAAAAGGATTTGTTTGTAAAGATGACTTTGATCGGGAGATTCTAAACATTTCGAAAGGAAAAAAAGAGAGAGATAAGCCATTGTGGACTGCAGAAAGGATTAGCAATGTAATTAAACTTGTTGAAGAATATAAATCGGCGCCGATTTTGAATAAATCACGTAATAGGCAACAATATTATTACGGAACGAAATACGATGTAATGAATATTGGCCAGTCAAAAGTTTTGATTCTAAAAAGACAATCTGAATCAGATTCAATTGTTGAAATTGTTTCAGCTGAAGAGTACTATTGTGTTCTTACAAAGTGCCATGAATCAACTGGACATGGCGGTCGAGATAAAATGCTGTTCTCTCTTAAATCAAAATATTTCATACCAACCCAAGTTGTAACTACATTATAAAACTTTGTCAAGTTTGTACATAAAAAAAATCTTTTCCTAAAAAAGGAATTGTGGTTCGCCCAATTACTTCAAGTGAATTTAATAGTCGGGGACAGGTTGATTTAATTGATCTTCAATCAACTCCCGACGAAAGATATAAATGGTTACTGCACTATCAGGACCACCTCACAAAATTTTCATTCTTGAGACCGCTTACATCTAAAAGAGCTGCTGAGGTAGCCTTTGAACTTTTAAAAATATTTCTCGAAGTTGGTTGCCCGAACATTTTACAAAGTGACAACGGACGCGAATTCACAGCTGCTGTAATTAAAGAATTGGTATCAATGTGGCCTTCTTGTAAAATAGTTAACGGCAGGCCAAGGCATCCGGCAAGTCAAGGCTCTGTAGAAAGAGCCAACCAAGATGTGGAAAATATGCTTCGATCATGGTTTGTCGATAATAATTCAAAAAAGTGGTCAATTGGGTGCTACTTTGTTCAATTTCAGAAGAATTCATTTCATTTCATCGCACTGTACAAAGAACACCCTATAAAGCATTATTTGATACGGATCCCAAAGTAGGTTTGGAGGCTACCCATATTCCAGCTAACTTACTCAGTAAGATAATGACCGAAGAAGATTTAGAAGAAGTTTTGACACAAGATATAGAAAGCACACAAGAAACAGAAAGTTCAGAAGAGAGGAGTAATGAAGCAGAACGCAGAACAGATGAACATGGAAGAAGATTTACAGAATGTTCACTTGATCGAATCTGATGTTACAGCTAACTTATTCAATAAGATTATGACCGAAGAAGATTCAGAAGAAATCTTGACAAAAGATATAGAAAGGACAGAAGAAACAGAATGTTTAGAAGAGAAGAATAGGCTACCCATATTCCAGCTAACTTACTCAGTAAGATAATGACCGAAGAAGATTTAGAAGAAGTTTTGACGCGAGATATAGAAAGCACACAAGAAACAGAAAGTTCAGAAGAGAGGAGTAATGAAGCAGACCAAATGAACATAGAAGAAGATTTACAAAATGTTCAGTTGACAGAATATGATATTTCTGTTAGCTTACTCAATAAGCTTATGACAGAAAAAGATGTAGAAGAAGTTTTGACAAAAGACATAGAAAGCACACAAGAAGACAAGAGCGTGCAAGGAGTACATTTGATTGAAAAGAATGTCATAAAAAAGTTGATGTGCCAGGTATGTAAAAATGAATCAGATGGCGGCCATTCATATCAAATTTGTAAACAAGCTGTACATGACATTTGTGGTGATACAATAGGAGATGAAGGCTATGGGTCCAAAGTGATATGCTTTTTGTGTTCTAAAGAAAAAAAATTAATACAAGAAAGGAATCAAGCTTATATGAATCAACTGAAATGTGCAGATAAATCTATTTCTTTAACTAAATTTGGTGATATTAAAGTCAATGACACTGTTTTGGTTGAGATTCCAAAAGTTGATCGAGGACCATTAGATTCCAAAAATATTTTAGGGATAGTTTTGGAAATAAAAAATGATCTTTATAAGGTTGGGTCTTCTGCTGGTATATTAAAGGATTGGTTGACTCGAAACTCAATTCAAGAAGCAGACACAACTTTCTCAGATTCAGTGCCACAAATTGAACTGTCACTGCGAGAGTTATCTGGAAGTCTTTCTACATTTGGAGGGCAAGGCTTTAAAAAATGGAATTGTGAAAAATCAAAGGTCCAGTGCAAAACCAAAAGATGTATTTGCAAGAAACAAAATATTTTGTGTAATTCAAGGTGCCACAAATCGCTGCCTTGTTTCAATAAATAACAAGGTTTCCCATATTTAATAGTCATCGTCTCAAATGTTTATTCGAACTCAGATTTTTACAGCCCAATAAATGCATCAGTTGATTTGTAATTTTGTTTAATTACTTCATTAATTCTTGATTTCACTAGATTTAGTTTAGTGAAACGACATATTACTGATTTTATATTAGTATTTTGTCATATCACTAGTAAGAAGACGTCATAAATAAGAATATTCAACATCTACCGTGATTTCGTGGTATCCCTAGGGATTTCGTGAAATCTCTGATATCCTCATTTCCCTGCGACATATCGCACCTTCGGTGCAACATAGTCACAAATAACCAAAACTGCAAAATCGAGTTAAGTATGTCAAATTGTCCCTGAACTATGCCTATATTTGGGGCAACAAAAACATCCGCAAAAGTATCTCAAAATTCTACTAGATGGCACTAGGTGCCTTTGTGGTTATTGGCGGGTTTTCCATGCGTCTTGGGCCGACAAAGTTTGATTGGACAGTAGTGACCCCGCGCCCGCGAGAGTTCGACGTGCATTGGAGCGACATCCACACAAAGGTATTTATGACCATTTTTATTCTCGCTTATTGGAGCGACAAAAACGTATTTATTTTTAAGACCTCAAATCTTTTTTATAATTTGCAAAAAATTTGGAGCTACAAAGGCATTAGTTATAAAAGCGTTTTTGTTGATCCAACATTATTATATTTAACTACATTAATGGAACTACAAAGTCACTAACTAAAAAGTGTTTTTTTAGGTCCAATAATCTATTTTTTTAACTATGATATTGGAACTACAAAGCCGTGAACAATAAAAATGTTGTGTAGGTCCAATATTATTATTTATAACGTGATGATAAAAAGACTTGTGACTTTTTAATCCCATTTTTCGTATCATAAGTACTGACTGTTAAGTTTGAAAACAAAATTGTGACTTTGTTACTCCCTAATCATTTAATATGAAACTTTTGTTTGTCCAAGTTGCATCTAAAAATAGTATAAACCACATTGTTTTGAGCTGCAATAACACGAAAAAAAGTAACTATGGAGGTTGATTTTGATGACTACTTTAAATGCTTCTTTGGTGATGATAACGATGATCAGTATTCGATCAGAAATAAAGTTTCGTAATACATGACTAAAGCTCAATTTAAAGCTAAATTTGGCTCACCACGTCCCGAGAAATGTAATTTTAGTGATTTGTTAAAATTTGTAATTATTTATAGGGAAGCTGTTCGGCTAATTTAATCAATGAACCTTTCATAATTTTCTCGATGTCAAAAGTAGTTTTTTCTCACTTTAGGCATGGCTTTGCAGTATAATAAAAAACATTGTAAATTTGATTTACAAAATTAAATATCTTTATAAAATATTTTTTTTTTCAGTGAGCAATGGGTTCCCGAAGTAAAAAAATTATTTCTATGATTCCGATTCAAGAAAATAAATTAAATGAAAATAAAGCATTAGTTGAAACCTGGTTAGCAAACTTACATCCGGAAGATAAGGACAATTATCACGATTCCAATCTATCTCGTTTTACAAAGAATACTGAAAATACTGATTTAATTTTATCAAATACCGTTATAGAGAATATCGCAACAAAGAATATTGAAAATGCTGATTCAATTTTATCAAATACCGTTATAGAGAATGTTACAACAAAGGATATTGAAAATTCTGATTCAATTTTACCAAATACCATCATAAAGAATGTCGCAACAAAGGATATTGAAAATTCGGCTATAAGGACTGATAGCGAAAGATGTAACCTTTCAGATAACGGAGAAATAGTTTCTTCCGGTGTTGTTATCACAGATTTAGTGCCAGAAAACACTTTAACAAAAAATATGCT
The DNA here is from genome assembly GCA_951213275.1 of Idaea straminata. Taxonomy (NCBI): domain Eukaryota; kingdom Metazoa; phylum Arthropoda; class Insecta; order Lepidoptera; family Geometridae; genus Idaea; species Idaea straminata. The sequence goes on from OX577870.1 coordinate 7,877,287, forward strand.
AAGAAAAGACACCATCTCGAATGCCAGTGAAATAAGCTCAGATAATAATGAAGATTTTTCCGCGACTGATGGATCTGAATTTGAACCACCGCAAAAAAAGCGACCAAAGAAAGTCGTTTTTCAGTCAGATCGTAGAACATCCAGCTCTAGCAGTGACTCCTCCAGCTCTAGCAGTGACTCCTCCAGCTCAAGTAGTAGTTCATCTAGCTCTAGCAATCGTTCCAATTACTCCAGATCTACATCTCGCTCTAAAGGTGTTTCTAATGTGTCAATTGTAAATCATAATGCAGCCTCTGAGACTATTCAAGCAACTGAACAAGCAAGTACTGAACAAGCAAGTATTGTAACAAAGTCTAAAAAAAGGACCAAAAACCCAATTCAATGGCAAAAACACCAGAGAAAGCATTTAAAAAACACTGGCCAAGCATATACATCATCTAGACGTAAAGCCATGCCGGAAAAAAGTATTCGTCCACCTTGTAGCAACTGCCGATTATCTTGTTCAAATAAGTTTTCCACGGACGATAGGAATCTAATATTTAAGACATACTGGGGCCTTGGTTCTTTTCAAAGACAGCGTGACTTCCTTGCTTCTTGTGTAAAGCAAGTTGAACCTGAATTCCGTACCATCAAGATTAAAAAAGGTGGAGACGTGAATAGAAAATGTAGGAAACCAAACACATCCTACTTTCTTATAAATAAAGGTAGTGAAATAAGGGTTTGTAAAACGTTCCTATTGAATACTTTAGCCATAAGTAATAAGCCACTACGTACTGTAATTGAAAATAAATTTGCAAGCGTAAGTGTAATTCCAATAGATAAACGCGGTAAGCACGGAAAACAGTCAAAGTTGGATGCAGAAATAATACAATCTGTACGTGATCACATTAATTCGATCCCTAGGATGGAAAGTCACTACATCAGAGCCAATTCTTCAAGAGAATACATAGATGGTGGTTTGACTGTAGCCGAACTTCACCGTAATTATCGTCAAAAACGTATATCTGAAAACAAGGAACCAGCAAATTACGACGCATACCATCGAATTTTCAATACCCAATTTAATATCAGCTTTTTTATTCCGCGTAAAGATCAATGTGACGTATGCGAGGCCTTTAAGAATGCTGTAGATAAAGAACCGTTGAGGTCCAGCTATAATCTACATCAAGAGGAAAAGAGTCTAAGTAGGATAGAAAAAAAACAAGATGTAGACGAGTGTAAAAAGCCTGATAGCAACAGCATTGTGGCTATATTTGATCTTCAAGCAGTATTGCCTTGTCCTGTAGGTCAATCATCGGCATTTTTTTATAAAAGTAAACTAAATTGTTACAACTTCACAGTATCCAATATTAAGGATGATAAAACATTCTGTTTCTTTTGGCATGAGGGTCTGGGTAAGCGAGGAGCCAATGAAATAGGTTCTTGTGTCTATATTTTTTTAAAAGAATGTTCTTCGACTAAACCAAATTCAGACATAACTTTTTTCTCGGATAACTGTTGTGGTCAACAAAAAAACAAATTTATTTTTAGTTTGTATTATTATGCCGTTTCAACCTTGCCAATTAGATCTATAACACACAAGTTCCTAATTCGTGGGCACACGCAAAACGAAGCGGATAGCGTCCACTCGGTAATAGAGAAAAATATTCGTCGTGCAAAAAAATCTGGACCCATTTACACCCCCGATCAATATGTGTCTCTAATCCGTAATGCAAAAAAGACTGGTAATAAATTCACTGTTAATGAAATGAACTTTAATACCTTCTACGATTTAAAGTTACTTTCTAACGATATCAACTTGAACACTGGTAAAAATATTGATGGCGAAACAATCAGAATTTCTGATATCAAAGTCGTGAAATTCACTAAAGATGCTGATACCTATTTTTACAAAACCACATATAAAACTGAACAATGGAACAAAGCTAAAATAAAAATTAATCGTTCAGGTAAAAAAAATATCGCGGATATTAATTTGAGTGCGGCTTACAGCTCTAAGTTGCCAATTGCAAACAATAAAAAGCAAGATATTCGTCAATTAATTACTGCTAATATTGTTCCAAAATACTATGAAAACACGTTTAACAGTATATTTGATTAATTATTTACAAAAGCTTAAATTTAATTACAGTAAAAAGTTTGATTTTAATTAATCCTAACTAAGATAAACTATAAAATTTTGTAAAAGTTCGTCGTTTTACTGGATCTTTATTTTTTTTAATAATGTCTAAAAATATAACGTAGGTATCAATGGAAGATTCATAATCAAAAAGATAATTTATGATTATAAGTCTTCCATTAATAAAAAGTTTTAAAAACATTGTTATACTTTTTACTACTTATTGTTTATTAATACCATTTGCTGTCTACTATAAATGATTAGTACAGCTTATTAACTGATAAATTGGAAATATTGTCAACAAAAAGTTAAAGTAGATTCTGATGTACTTTTATTGATAAAAATATTTCCAATTTATTTTTATGGTTTGATTTTTCTAAGAATGTTATTGTTTGTAAGTTTGAACAGTATTATGAAACCATTTATAAGACTCATTATAAGACTGTTGTGTCATTATAAGTTTCTAAGTTTATTAGACTGAGTATTAAATAAGTCTGCGTTTCCAGATTATAAGAGAAGATTATAAGAATTTGACTGTTTAGAGTTACCTTTTTGTTAGTAGTTGATTTTTCGAGAAGAAAATATACGATATATTTGATTAATACACTTTATTTCATTTAAAACCTTACCTTAAATAAGATTGCATAAGTCACAAAACTAAATAATTCCTGGCGCAACAAAGTCACAATTCAGGACACTTTTTTTGTTACGTCTGTTATTAGGGGTTTTCTTAATAATAAAAATAAGCTTTTTACGTGAAACTATAGCAAAATCAATAAACAATTAATTTTATTAAGATTTCAAACCTACTACAAATAGTAATCCAGCAATAAGGCAAAGAGTGCGAAAAAAATCTTAAAAGTCCTCTCCTGTAAAATTTAAAAATGAGCTGTTGTGACTTTGTTGCACCGAAGGTGCGATATATAAACTTTAAAAACATGCAAAACTTCAGCTCAATCGGTAACCGGGAAGTGGATCAAAAATATCGGACATCGGGACAGGTGAAGCTAAATAAAAGCTTGTATCCTTTGTTCTGAATGACTGACTGACGGATCAACGCACAGCCTAAACCGCTGATCGTAGAGACCTGAAACTTGGAGGGTGTGTTCTTTGTGTGACGTAGGCATCCGATAAGAAAGGATTTTCCGACATTATACCCCATAGGGGGTGAAAAGGGGGGGGGGCAGTTTGTATGGGAATACGTGATTCCTTGGTCCATTTTCGTCTTCTACGCGGACGAAATCGCGGGCAAAAGCTAGTTATATATATCGAGTAAAAAGTACTCATATAAGAACCCGATAAACTTATTACATATTACTTGGTTATTTCGTACCGGATGACCGCCTTAAGAAATATGTATATTTTCGCAAAAAATGACGCAGTTAGAAATCGAAATGAATTTTAACAAAAGAAAATAAACAATCATATATTATGATGATGTTGTACAAATGATATGTTAATTTTAAATCGAACTCTAGTTTTTGTGTCAATTCAACCAACTACTGTACAAAAATAAACTTTTCTTCCTACTTGTTTTTACCTCATAAAAAGAAAAGTTCTTCAATGAAAAGAAGGCACGTTATTACAAAAAAATGCGCGAAAAACTCGCACAAACTACCCCGAACTCTTGCAAAATTTGCATCGATACCGTTGATACAGATTTTTTATTTTACGACTTACACACATTCGCCTTAGTAGAATATTTTTTTATGTGAACATAAAGTTGGAGGCAGTAAAAGCTCACATCTTTGGTAATCAAATGACTTCTTTAATGATGTGAAAGTTATAAGTTACGAGGTTGGAATATGCGTAGAGTTGTTTACTATTGATCGAGACGGCAATAAAACGGCACGGCAACTATTAAGTTTGAGTAACTAGACATGCTTTTGAATCTATTAATAAAAAATTGAAAGTTCTGATTGTGTTTGTACTTTCAGAAAGGATTTTGTAAAATTAAACTCCTACGCGGGCGAAGTCGTGCTACATGCTTGACCTCATCGTCGCGATATCATCAGATGAGATGAGGTCAAATACAAACCTATTACCCTTAAAAATAAAGGTAGTCTGTAAAGTCGGTTTACGGACGATAATTTTACGTGATAACGTCATAAGAAAACGATGAACAGAGTTTTTTCAGTTTTTTCCTAAATATATATTATCCATTATATAAGTCTTCTATTTGTCACTCGTCACCATAACACAAGCCCAGATGAGCGATATTATTATTAAACAATATAAAACAGACACGAGACGCATGACGTTTACCATGACGCGGTACCGGAACATAACGGTGTCTGTTACCCGGAACAGAGACTTTTTTGTGACGTTTTCACGTCATCAGTCAGGGATTTGGAATTTTATATTTATAACTAGCTGTCCCAGCAAACGTTGTTTTGCCATTTACAAAAAAAAGGGGGAAAAATAGAGATTTTGTTAATTCTCAGACCTAACGAATATACACAAAAATTTCATACAAATCGGTTCAGCCGTTGGTGGACATGGTTACTAACACCGCGACACGATAATTTTATATATATTTATAGAGATTATTTTTTAATTTTACATTTCATACCGTTCGCGTCATCTCAAGCCGGTAAAGTACAATAGTAAAACCGCCATTGAAATGGATTTGAACATGCTATGGTTGATTTTACAAAGGCAAGGTATAGCTATAAAATAGATAATATGTTCATTGCTATCTAACGAGATTGGTAGGTGAAGCCGGGCGGAGGCACTAAGTATATCTTGTTGTGTCAGGTTTCATATCAAATTAAATCGTTCGTGGTCAAAACAAATGGCCAAAAACAAATATAACGAATCTATACTTCTATACCTACTAATATTATAAAGAGGAAAGATTTTTGTTTTTTTTGTTTGTAACGAATAGGCTCCAAAACGAATGTACCGATTTTGATGAAATTGGGGATACATTGACTCATTGGGAGCTATGCTATTTTTTATCCCGATATTCCCACGGGATCGTGAACTGTACTGTTAAAACACAGACTGCTTTTTATTCCGGACTCGGACACGGGTGTAACCATGGGACGTTGCCAGTGATGAAAGACGGAAAAAGCAAAATGAATCATAATTTCTTGAATTCATTTAAATAATGTATAACCCTTCCTTGGTTTCAATTCACTGGCTTTAATAAATTCGTGTGTCAGTTTAATTGACAACCTTGCTTCTCAGTCGGCTTGTCAGTTTCCTTGTCAGGCATGACAGGGCTGCGTATGCGCATTGCGCACGTCGACAGCATGCGTTTAAATTCCGACAAGGATTTTAATGAACGCTTCCTTTTGCGCTGGCGTTTAGGTTTTTACCCCTAAGAAATGTGTTTTAAGTGTAAATAATCAGGCAGAAGAAGAAGAAAAATGACTTTCTAGGATATAGACTTGAGAGGTGTCAAGAGACATCCGGATGGAACGAATTTCTTTTCGATTAATTAGTGAAGGAATTGTAATAAAAAATCAAAAAGTGTTGTTACAACTTTTGATCTTAATTTTATCCGTCTAGCCCCCTTTTGCAAGGAATTTCGTTCCAAAATAAGATAAAAACAACATTGCTATATTTTCTTATTTAAAGGGGTATGTAGACGCAAGAGCTGTCAAAATGATCGTTAAGGCCTAAAGTATCGTATAAATTTTGAAAATCGTAAGGTATCTCGGGGTTAAATTCAGCATCAATTTGACCCAGCTCATACCACGAGTCGGATAAAAACTGTAGGCTGAGGTAGTGCCCTTGCGTCGTCGTCTTCGACAGTTGCGCGTCTTGAGATATCTGTAGATTTTTAACCACGTTCGTAAACATCCTTGTACCACCATTTCATTTAAAAGTTGATCTTCAATGATTTAATTTAATTTTTATTTTGGTTTATGAATACTTGTTGCTTTAGTTTTTTTTTTGTTTTTGGTGCTGAAATTAATTTGGTTTTGGTTTTAAGGTTAGTGCAAACCGACACGGTTTGTCGCACGACAACTGCGACCTGCGATGTAACAAGATAGTAAAGTTTTTTTTACGTCAGAAAAGGTAACGGTAATAACGTCATACGGATGTAAGGAAATAATACGTAGCTTATATAAAAAAGGGGGTTTGATTAGCTACACCCATCAGAATTATGTCGACTTTAGGTAAGATGAGACATGAATGAGACGTTTTACGAACTCCACTGCGACTGCTTCCCGACACAGCCTCGGTTTTTTTAGTATAATGGCTTCATATGAACTGTGCATAGTGCTTGTTCTTAAAACTGGCCAGTGTTAAGATATTCTTCTAAAACATCGAAAAAATTCCTTCAAAATTCGAATTTTTCAGTTTTAATAAATAAGTTCATCTAATAAAATAATGACTGTCAAACATAAACTTCCAAATTTAAATTTGAATAATTATTAAACCGCTGACGAATAAACATTCCAATTTCAAAATTTAATAAATTCTGCCGCGCTTTGTCTCTGACTCTTTAGAAAATTAACAAAACAGTTAAACTTTTACCAATTAATGATTAACAGTTGACAGTGGCGCTAGTGTCTTTGCAAACTGTTAGTTTATTTCTAGTTCTTTAAGAATCCGTCTGTAAAGATAAGTTGGTTGTTGTATAAGTGTCTTATCCATTGTCTAAGGAGGCTATTAAGATGATATCTCACAAGATGGCCGCGAGACTAACATCTTAGAAGCATTTTAGGAGCTATCGGTTGACGTTTACGTAATTTGAAATGTAATTAAGAGGGTTTGATCGTTTAAGGTGGTCATTTCGCTAAGTAGTCAAAAATTCTGATAATTTTTGTATTACAAGAATGTTATTTTTAACTGACTTCAAAAAAGGAGGAGGTGATTGTTCGAAGACGGCTTAACCAATTGGGATGATTCTTTTTTAAGTGTTAAAGACACACTTAGGGAATTTAAGAAATTAAACAGGGTTCGTGGGATTTGAACCCCGCCGCGGAAGCATACAATTTTTGAGAATGTCTTAAATCGTACTTTTCCTGGATATTTTAACGAAATTTTAAGAAACTTATTTTTGTTGTTTTCAATTTAGTAGACTTTACATTATTAAAACTTTAATTTTATTTTAAAACAATTGGCGATTAGCATTATTTTTGGCAAATAATGATATATTATTCACTTAAAAGGTAACCGCAGACAAGAAAAATAAAAAAAACGGAATTGATGCTAAACGAAGGACACAGTAAAAATTGCCCACTTCAAATTAAAAAAACATATAGAAATAATAATTAATTAATTTAAAAAGATAAGTAAGTAGGTACTTACTTAATTTACACCAGCAAAAAAAAACTAAATGAAAATCGGTTCATCCGGTTGGGAGCTACGATGCCACAGACAGACACGTCAAACTTATAACACTCCGTCGTTTATGCGTCGGGGGTTAAAAATGGTACCTATCTCTTTTCCTACAAGTACAACCGTGAAACGCAACTAGTGAATAAATATCGTACGAAAACCAAAGCCAACGATTCGCTAAATTAAATTCCACATTAATGAACCACAGTAGTGGTCAGAGCTAAAATGTGCCCTAATTTAATAGAGTTAGAATTTAATTTAGCTTGGCAACGGTGGGAAATCGGAGTCCAATTAAAAATGGTTTGTATTGCTCTAGTTATCTGATAGGAAATGATTTTTAGTTAGGGTTGTCAACTTATCATATTTTCGGGTAATATTTTTTTGGGAAAATTAGTCATAGGATCTATTAAATTTTTGAATCGATTTTGATGAATCTGTCACTGTTTCCAAATTGTATAAAAGTGTACAAAAAAAATTCAGTTATTAAGCACCCAGAAGGCCAATTGTCGTAAATAACATTGTTTAAATTGATGACTTTAAGGATATTTTTTGTGATCGAAATGAAATTGAAATGTAATTTTTATTTACGTTAAGAACGAGAATTGATCTTCAGGTCCTTAATGGCGACTGCACAAGACACATTATTTTTGTGTGGTCCTTTTTTGGAGTTGGTAAATATTATTGCTAAAGACAAACTCATTTTTTTATTTAGTTGTTAGTTAGAACGCGCCTTTGAATCAACGACACAAGAAACTCATGGGTTTTTTTCTTATCATTGAAGTAATAATTTTTGTTATCATTTTCTATTTGCTATTAGTTACAAACAAAAAATCTTTCTTCTTTATTATATTAGTGTAGATAAGTTAGGAAGTCTTTTATAACTTGCGCATAAGTTACACATGTTATTTATCTATCCATTGCTTTTCGAATTTGACGGACATTCGGTACGTAATTCCCTTAACCCAATTTCTAATAAGATTTAGCAAAACTAAACTTTTTGTTATCATTTTATATTTGCGCATGTGGCAACCCTGTAAGGTTAAGCTTGTTAATTAATAGGTATCAATATGGGGTCACAATTCGGTGTGTCCTAGTATAAGCTTTGACGTTGTTGTTTCAGGGAAAAATATTGTTTGTACGATTTATGGATTTATGACGATAAATGCTCAAAGGGATATATCATAGAGTAACAATTTGAAATTATCCCAATGTTCTAAACTGCGGGTCTTTTATATTTTTATCTTTACTTTACGAGTAGGTCGCGCCGAGGTTTCGTTAAAGATGAAAAAGGGATTCTCAATGGGCTTTGTTTTTATTTTTCGAATGAGATATAAAGCATGAGGCATACAAAGTTGTTCAATATTATTAATAATTATTAAATATGTTATTGGTTTATCAGTTATTTTCCCTTCCTTGATGTGCAATCTAATCCATTAAACAGCTCGATGAAAGTCGTTCTTAAAGGGATCCCGTACTAGAGCTAGTTCTTTTTTAAAAGCCTATTTGCAGAAATTTAGGCTGTATGTGTTAAAGTGTTAAGCCTGCCCTTTCGGATAATAATAGATAACATAGTAACGTTAGTGGTTGATTTATTCAACAAGGAGAATTCATTTCCTCACCTCTTGTTCACGCACTAGGGATGGGATTAGTTAAGGATTAACAATTACGGATATATTATTTACGGATAATATTCGCAAAAAAAATTTGTAATGGGGCACGATTTTTGTTTATAGCCTGGACTCTGCCTGTATGGAAAAATCATACGCCCATAAAAAATCTAGTTTAGCCCAAATTCTTTACTCATTTGGAATCATAAAATTTGCATGAAACCACAATGAAACGTCTTAAAAAGTAAGTTAGCATGTGTGCCTTCGAAACACCATTCTTATTTTTTTATAGTGTTCCCCTAAGCCTTTTAAGGAACCCCCATGCGAAGCTTCAGACTAGTAGGTCGCGTAGTTTCACAGATTTTCTGTGAGTCTTTTTCTCTTTTATAAATATACTAGCTGCGCCCCGCGGTTTCACCCGCGTAAGTCCCGATCCCGTGACAATATCGGTATAAAAAGTACCCTATGTGTTTATCCAGTTCACCAGCTATCTACACACCGACTTTCATCGCAATCGGTGCAGTAGTTTTGCGTGAAGGAGTAACAAACACACAAACTTTTACATTCATAATATTAGTAAGATATAAAAATTTAACTTTCGACTTTGATAGATTCTTATAATTACCGGAATAATAAAATCAATGTAACCATTTCCTTTGCGTCCCTCCCCTAAATGTTAGCATAGCTAATAACTTTCTGTGTAAACAAACTATATTTGCCAAGGCAAAACCGCCCTTGTGTCAATAGAATCGTACCTATATTTTCACAGTATAATATCTGGTAGTACTTGAGATTGGCTGTGTTGGCATAGTGGATGATATTTAATTATAAATAAATATTGCAGGACATTCCACACATCGCCACCTAGCCCTAAGCTAAGTAACTAGACTTGTGTTATGAGTAAGAGACAACGGATATACTACTTAAATACTTATCTTTTGTAAATATATACTTTTAATACATAGAAGTAACCAGACCACTGACAAATATCTAAGCATAAATACTTGTCTGAGGCGGGAATCGAACCCGCAACCCCGTGTTTGACAGTCCGGCATGGTGACCATTGTGCCAAATAGGTCGTTACACCTTATGACCTGACCTCACCAGAGTATATTTCAAAGTATATTTTCTTATGACATTATCGTTTCAAAATAAGCGCTATCACACCTGTCTGATGGTAGCCATTCTAATTTTAATTATATTTTCTCATGAAATTCTCATTTCAAAGTCTATTTTTTATGACATTGTCATTAGAATGTAAGTATATTTTCTTATGAAATTCTCATTTCATAGTAGGTATATTTTTTAAGACATAGTCATTAAAATGTAAGTATATTTTTTCATGATATTCTCTTTTATTCAAAGTATATTTTCTTACGCAAATCTCATTTCAAAGTAGGTAATTTTTTTAAGACATTGTCATTAGAATGTAAGTATATTTTTTCATGAAATTATTATTTATTCAAAGTATATTTTCTTACGAAATTCTCATTTCAAAGTAGGTAAGTATATTCTTAAGACATTGTCATTAGAATGTAAGTATATTTTTTCACGAAATTCTTATTTATTTAAAATATATTTTCTTACAAAATTCTCATTTCAAAGTAGGTATATTTTTTAAGACATTGTCATTAAAATGTAAGTATATTTTTTCATGATATTCTCTTTTATTCAAAGTATATTTTCTTACGCAAATCTCATTTCAAAGTAGGTATATTTTTAAGACATTGTCATTACAATGTAAGTATATTTTCTCATGAAATTCTCATTTATTCAAAGTATATTTTCTGATGAAACTATAATTTCAAAGTATATTTTCTTTATTTTCTAATGACAATTCTTGTGCTAAGAAATAAGATACTGATTTTCCACTTCGTATCAAGTTAGTATCGTAAACATGTTGTTTGGATTCGACCACACTCGAATACTTTAGGGTGACTATGATATACGAAAAACATGGGAATTTTTAGTTTTGTAACGTTTATATTAAAGGTTGCATTAAAGATAACGTTCGAAGAACCAAATATGATGTTAACAAATATTTTTTTTACGGAATCCTTACAGAACTAAACTGACAAGAATTGATAAGAACATTTATAATAAAAATAAAATAAATAAATATTGCAGGACATTCCACACATCGCCATCTAGCCCAAAGCTAAGTAACTAGACTTGTATTATGGGTGCTAGACAACGGATATACTATCTATATACTTTTATTTTGTAAATATAAACTTATAATATTAATATAAAATACATAAAAACAACCAGACCAAAGACAAATATCTAAGCATAAATACTTGTCTGAGGCAGGAATCGAACCCGCAACCCTGTGTTTGGCAGTCCGGAATGGTGACCATTGTGCCAACTGGGTCGTCAAATATGAATAAAAATATAAATATGAATAGTATAAAGTCCCAAATTGGTCGGACCTCAGCAATATATTTTGGTTCATACCAAAATATATTTACGAATATTTTTTTAAGACGCTTCAAAGTCATGTAATGCGCTGCATGACATCTATTGAATAAAAATTTGAGTTTGAGTATTTTATCCATTGTCTGGTCATCTTAACACGAGCTTAGTTGCTTAGTTTGGAGGCTAGATGGCGCTGTTTACTTTTAATTCTGTTTGATTTGCCTCCTAAATTACCTACTATTGATGGCGTTCAACAACTGCGAAATACTGATATTGACTTTGATAGTTTATTTTAACTATTCTGATGAATTGAAATATCAGTTGATGTATTTGTACGGTTCGTATTGAATTTTGAGCCTTCCATTGATTTCTCGAGAAATTGCTAAGTTAAGTTGTTAGTGAAATATGTTGAACTATGATATTCTAAGGCAAAATTGTGTATAACTGTTATTGGTAAGTACTTATAGCATATTTGAACATAATTTCAGCAATGTTATTGCATAGCTTTTATCGCGGGCTTTGAGCGCGGCGACCGAATCAAGAAATTCCGTAACGAAATATAACCTAACATCCCCACTCCGCCTACCATGTAGCTCGGCTGAGCCTTCGCTTGTATGTATATGGTACGACTGTATTTTCTATTATTAAGTATAGCCGTTGTCTGGCACTCATAACACAAGTTTAGTTACTCAGCTTGGGGCTAGATGGCGATGTGTTGAATGTCCTGCAATATTTCTTTATTTATTTTATTATTAGTGTATTAGGGACATATGGTACAAACATGACACTTAAGAGACAATTTCCTCTTAAGTGTCATGTTTGTATCATATTTTTTGCAAACAACTGACAATTAAGGTAACTACTATAGGATTTCGCATAAAACATTTATTTTTGTTGTAACTGTATATTGTTTTATCCTATATTTTACTGAAAATACTTCAATCACTTCAATAAAAATGGATGTCATTCGTCCTTATCGAGGCGATAGTATTGATTTTGTAAAACATGATAAAAACATAGACAATTCTTTATTTCATATTCGAATCGATCTCGAAACTTTCCTATCCAGCCCCCTTAGACAAGATTGCTTTCTATTAGCGATGTCGCCAATCGATAGATTTAATTGTATGAAATTTACATAAAGCATTGTAAAAAATTTGCATAAGATGAAACTTATCATTCATTTTTTATCTCTAACGCAAGACTACGTGACTTTTTGTTGGCTTATGTCGATTTTTTTACAAAAAAATCAACAAAAGAAGTCTGTCGATTGGCGATATCGCTAATAGAAAGCAATCTTGTCTAAGGGAGTCCGCTTAAAAAAATCTCCCTGTGATTTTGTGAAAAATGTTTTTTTTTCATTGCTTTTTATAAATAAATAAATCTTTAAAAAAGTATAAAATTCTAAAAAAGTTACTATTTTATAATTTTTTATTCCTAAATATCCTAAAATCACAGTCACCCTATACCACTTTACGACTCCACACATCCTGTTGTAACCATTTAGTATTATTTCAATATTTTTATGTGTTTACGTTAAAACAATTTGAAATGTCCACAGATTGTCGTAAATGTGGTCGTAACAATATCCTATTGGATAAATTGTACAAAGATTTGGAAGCATTAAGCTTTGCATAAACATACCTAACATTGTTGTGGCAAAGACAATCTAGCTATGGGAAATTAAAACATTCGTTATCAAGACCCTTTAGACGCATAAAACCAACTGCGCAAAACACGACCTTTACGCAAAACGCCAAACTCGCAAAATAGCAATTTGATTTAGAAACAAAAGACGATAGAAATTATGATCGTAACAGAAACAAAAGACGATCGAAAAGACTACCAAAATCTAATTTTATTTATACGAAAGCAACTGGATCTTTTTAGGGTTCCGTACTTCAAAAGGTAAAAAAAGGAACCCTTCTAAAGATATAAATATAAAAAACCTTGTAAGATTACACTCTTGTCCGTCTGTCCGTGTTTGACACCACCAATTTTCTCAGGAACGGGTTGGTGGACCTAGCAATATGAAATTTATATACTGTGAGGTATATAGTCCCTATTATTTTAGACGTTTTTTTTTCGAATTTAGCAGGCATCCGGTATGAAGTTCTCTTAACCCAATATCTAATAAGATTTAGGTAAATGAAACAATTTAAATTCGGTTAAAAAAGGTTCTTATATTTGGAAAATTAAGTTACAGTGTCACAATTTAAAAAACTTTACGTTTCGTATTTTAATTTTTACGAAACGCTTATTTTCGAGACCGCTTTCAGTGGCAAGGCCGTTGACCACTGTCTTTTGTTTTTCATTGAGTTTAATTACTTATTGATTTGTTTTTTAAACTCGTGCAAATTGTGCCATAAAGTACATTTTATCTATCTACTAGCAGCACTCCGCAGTTTCACTGCCGTAACTCCCGATTCCGTGGGAATATCGGGATAAAAAGTAGCCAATGAGTCAATAAATCCTCATACCAAGTTGCATCAAAATCAGTCCAGTCGTTTCGGAGGCTATTAGTTACAAACAAAAAATCTTTATTCTTTATTATATTAGTGTAGATAAGTTAGGAAGTATTTTATAACTTGCACATAAGTTACACATGCTATCTATCTATTGCTTTACTAATTTGGCGGACATCCGGTACGCAATCCCTTAACCCAATTTCTAATAAGATTTAGGTAAACTGAACCATTGAAACTCGATAGATTTTATTTATAGAAATTAGGACGATCATGTCGAAACGTTCGTAGACATCGTTTTACCTACCAACTGTTAAATTTGATTTATTTATACTGCGGTTGTTTGGTATTTTACTTTGATTAATAAAATATTTTATAATTTTGTTTTGGCAACATGAAATATTTATTTGTTAATAAAAAGTATTTATTTAATTTATTATAGAGTAGTTTATGAAATGTTTTCGTTCTATTTTGTTTTCGAGGTAAATAAAGTTTGTCTTTTGACAGTTTTCAGGGTTCCGTGCCCAAAGTGTAAAAACGGGACCCTATTAATAAGACTCCACTCCACTGTCTATCTGTCTGTCACCAGGCTGTATCTCATGAACCGTGATAGCTAGACAGTTGACAGTTGAGACAGCAGTTGATATTTTTCACAGATGATGTATTTCTGTTGCCGCAATAACAACAAATACTAAAAACAGAATATCATGGTACGGAACCCTTCGAGCGCCGGTCCGACTCGCACTTGTCCGGTTTTAGTAAGTATTTTAATCTATACTTATTATAAAGCTAAAGAGTTTGTGTGTTTGTTTGAACGCGCTAATCTCAGGAACCACTGGTTCGAATTGAAAAAATATGTTTTTGTGTTGGATAGTCCATGTATCGAGGAAGGCTATAAGCTACTTTTTGGTTTGATTTTCCCACGGAACCGGGACTTAAGCGGGTGAAACCGCGGGGTGCAGCTAGTGTTTATTATAAGTAAAATCTTTGCGTCATAGTAAGAAATAGTGTCAAGTAGGTACATACAACTTCCTGAAAATCAATAAAGTAACAAATCACGAACGTCGAATCAATATAATTGAAACTCATCCATCAATTACTTAAAACAATGGTCTATCATTAAAACTTTCTCACTTCATTATTTAAAGTAGAAATAGACTTTTACATCGATAGTACAATTTTATCGATTATTTGACCCTCATCATCATTACAATTCAATTACAATTCCCAATTCAATTACAAAGCCCTATTACAATTCAATTCAAATAAGTAAATATTGCAGGACATTCCACACATCGCCATCTAGCCCCAAGCTAAGTAACTAGACTTGTGTTATAGGTGCTAGACAACGGATATATATACATATATACTATTATTTTGTAAAACCAGATCACAGACAAATATCTAAGCATAAATACATGTCTAAGGTGGGAATAGAACCCGCAACCCTGTGTTTGACAGTCCGGCATGGTTACCGTTGTGCAAACTGGGTCGTCAAATCATTTATTTATACAATTACAATCCATAGGATGTTAGTAAAACTTATGAAAACTATGTTAGTAGGAATTAAAAAAAGTGTGTAAACTCGGGGACTGCCGCGGTAAAGCTATTGCATCGTGCGAGCTTCGTACAGTCGTACCATATACATACACGTTAAGCGAACGCTGGGCCGAGCTACATGGTAGGCGGAGTGGGGGGTGTTAGGTTTTATTTTCGTTACGGAATTTCTTGATTCGGTCGCCGCGCTCAAAGCCCGTGATAAAAGCTATATATAATAAAATAGCTTAATAATAATAAAATAGTCCCAGTCTTAAAAGGACGATGCTCCTTCTAAGCCTAGAAAAGTCAGTTAAAAATAGATTGTTATGGATTAAAGCCCGCATGCAAACTAATTGTGCAGACAACGCCTATTCCATGTGTCGCAAACAATCACGCAATATTTAGTGATGGGACACTCACTGCATAACATCGAATGTCGATAAATTTTAATTGGGTGCCATCAATTTTAACGGTATCGATAACCGATATCTCATTGTACACTGAGTGTTGTATTTTTCGATTATGTTTAAACCATATATTGAACGTCAATGTTTTGTTTTGTAACCGTAGTGGAATATCTACCGTTATTTATTAAGTTAATTTAAATTCCTATTTGTACAAATGGTCACAATTCTCAAAACAAATACAAGGAATTAACAATACATTAAAAATGATAATAAAAAATAAAAAAATACATTAGCATGTCACATAAAATATTGTTTGTGTAAAATACATTTTAAAAACTGCTTTATAGAGTAAATTAAATATTTTCAATACATGGAAATGCATAACAAGTTAAGTACATACTTCAAAAAGTTTAATATAAAACTCGCAAACTGAAAAATAAAATTAAAGAACTGTAAATAAAATATTTACTAAAAAAGTTAATCGATTAAACTTTTGCATTAAGAATCGATTGCTTCTAGTTACGATTCCGCCCATATCGATATTAGTTTTATAAAGCAAGCAATATTTTAATCGATTTTGTGAACGTAAAAATAAAATCGATTATGGTTTTCACTACATAAAATTGATGCACGACTGTGAGGCGTCATATCACGTTTTAACTTATTAATAGTGACGGGCATTTGAACTATCGATTATGTGCTAGTACAAGGTTGACAAAGGTGAATTATTCTGAGCCCCAATTATTTCTAAGTACCGTATACTGTACAGCACACGCATTAATGCTATTTCAGTGATGAAAACTTTAAATTTTATCGATAAAATATTAATAATATCGATATCGACATAATTCTGTAATTTAATACACTCATTAATAGATTTTTATAGTGGTGTAGAGAATTTTATGTAAGCGGTTAAGTTTTAATGTGATTAAAAATTTTAGTGATGGAAGATTATTGTTATTAAATTAGTAATAAAATGAGGATTGTTGGTAACTATACTGTTTTTTGATCCGGATAGCGTGGGTTTGAATTTCAACGCTTACCAAAAATGAATGATTTAATATTTGAAATGAATAATTTATTTCATTTTGAGATTGTTAAGTAGGTCCCGGACAAATTAATTTTAAGCATTAAGCCAGCGCCGATACTTTTATAGTAAATGTCCAAGTTTTAAGCAATAAAATGAGCATATAAAAAAGAGAATTGTTTAATAATTGCCATTTTTAAAAGTATTTTTCTGTTAGAATAACCATTATAGGCTACCTAAATAGGACTATTTTATGTATTTTTGATTATTATTAATAAATATTAAAATTAGATACGCGTCTGTAATATTTGACCCGCTAACTTAAAGTATGCATTTTTAAATCTTACTTTAAGTTCCCTTCCAAATAATATAATAAGAGAGAAATTTTGCGACAATTGTGTAACAAATTTTTATCGATAAATTATTAGACGTCAATTAATTTTCAGTCCATCCCTAGACGAGTCAGCACCACAAAATAAGTCTTATAGCTTTTTATTTTGTATTCGGACGAATAAAGCTCGATTTTAGTTGTATAAAAGATAAAGTTGTTGCATTTATGCAACATTAATACAATAATATATTTACTCAATAAAAAATCTTGAAAATATTTCTTCTTGGCTGAGGCATGACGAAAGTATTACCAATGATGTAGTATGTAAAAAATCATTTGTTTTTGGCGCTGCCTGATCACAAATTTTGAGTAATTATAGGCATAATTTGATCGAATTTTCCTAAATACACTGAAAATGGATTAATTGAGCCTAAATCTACCGATATTAAAGAAGAATCAATATAGAAAAACATGGTAAATAGGTAAGGTTTACAAAACTTTAATAGTGATTTACCGATATTAATTTTGTTAACGAAGAACTAGAATCTAGGTTTAAAATTTTCACTAGTTCCATGTCCCAGACTTCAAATATTGTACGACAGTTGTTTTTCCCCTTTTTTGTGGTCGGTTTTTAGGGTTCCAAACCTCAAAAGGTAAAAAAGGAACCCATATAAGATCACTTTCTTGTCCGTCAATCTGTCTGTTTTAAATCATATCCGCCAAAATCGCCTAAAAAGTTTTTTTTTTTTTTGTTGCTTGAAGTCCAAATATAATCTGCTGTATTTCCGAATAAAGCGCGTAATTCAAATATTAAGCGGAATATGCAAAACGTTGTTCTGCATTTGATCTGGACCTATATGTGGGTCACACCGAACAGAACATTCGCCCCCTTATTCCAAATCTAAGTTTTAAATCCACATCTCGGACTAAACAGTCTAAGTATAATAGTCTAAGCACTATCCCTATAGATAGACTATAGGGATAGTGTTTAGACTATAGTTCAATTCAATCCCTATAGACTATAGGGATAGTGTTTAGACTAAAGTTATAGTTCAATTAAATCTGTGTCTAAATGTAAGGTTTGAATCCACATCTTGGACTATCCTTTAACCTCGTTTTGGAATAACCCCTCAGATAGTTTAATATGTGACCAGCAGCGCACCGCGGTTTCACTCTCATTAGTCCCGCTAACGTGGGAACATCGGGATAAATAGGTAATGCTACTCCTAAGGAATAACTTCCTATTTCTTCATCAAAAGAGTTACATCAAAATCGGTATCAAGTCTGTCTCTCTGTCACCAGGCTGTATCCCATGAACCGTGATAGCTAGACAGTTGAAATTTTCACAGATGATGTATTTCTGTTGCCGCTATAATAACAAATACTAAAAACATAATATAGAAGGTAAGTACGGAACCCTTCGTGAGCGGGTCCGACTCGCACTTAGCCGGTTTTTACCCAACTAATACACAAGTTGCAAATTTAATACGAAATTAAAATAAACAAGCAATATTGCAAGAGTCACAGCCTGTGTTCCACCTGAGCTGGTCTCATTTTGATGCGGTTTTCATTATCCTCGTGTTTCAGAGTACGGAATGTACAGTATTAAACGTGGCAAAGTCCGACATTTCGGTATGTTGTGCCTACACGGAGGATTGGTATTTTAGAAAGATGAGACTGTATGTTACACCGGAAACTAAACCTGGAATCATTATTAAAACTAGCTGTTGCTCGTAACTTAGTACGCGTGGTAGTTTTGTTTGACCTCGCTTTATTTTTTACCCGACTACGGCGAAGCCAAAAGGGAGGGTTATGTTAAGTATGTATGTTCATCTGTTCCCACGTAACTTCACAAATATTTACTATAATTAAAAAAATTAGGTATCGTTAGAAGCGTCTCATTGGTCTTCTGGTTATAGGCTATGTGACGTCACAATATTTTTTTTATTTTTTCATTTAAATATAAAAACTTAATCTAGTACAAAATGTAAGGTGCAACAAAAACTCTTCCGAATTTGTCCGTGCACCAGTGAGTTGTAGGTAAACAAAAATAGTTAAAAAATTATACAGTACAAAAAATAAAAAAAGAACAATATCATAACCAAAAAAATCAATAAGTCTATGTGTACTAAGGTATTACTAGGAAAAAAGTTATTTTTTATTAATGAATATTATTAGTACATAACATAAAACGGAAAAAAGTCGCTCTGTCCCTATCCATCTCCGCAACGAACTTATCTTGCATCTCAGTCACAATAAAAACATTACACGGCTACCTTCGCCCATCGCGTTCTCGATCAACCAGAAATTACCCACACCTACAATAGTACTTAGTACATTTTTTTAAATCATTCTATCTACTTAAAAAAATCGCATCAAAATCCGTTGCATTGTTTTAAACATTGTTTCAAGCATACATAGGGACAAAAAGGCAGCGGGAAGCGACTTTAGCTTGAGTTAAAGCTTGAGTTTAAAACATTCCAATAATATCAATTTTAGAACTCTACAGCGGGTGCTGTAGAGTTCTAAAGTTCTGCACTACTCTGCACCTATGATGGCGACTGTACATAATTTTTCGCAAAAAAAAAATCCATTGCAGCCATTAGATTCGAACCCACGAACCTTCGGAATGAAACTCGAGGTACGGTCGGCTGCATAATTGCAGACCCACCGTAGAGCTCCAAAACGGCTGATATACGAATGTTTTCAACACAAGCAAGATTTTAGGCACCTGATTTAGTTGAAGTTTAAAGTCTTCTAACTCATGAATTAATCAAACAAAAATATTAGAAAACAAACATGCCAATAATAGTTATTTTTTACTCTACCGGGGGCTGCAATTATGCAGCCGACTGTACCTACCACTGACCCAAACACCGCTTGTTACGATACGTTGTAAATGCATCCACTATGATGGTTCATTTTAATATTCATGCCAGAGTTTACCTCACAAACAGAACACCCTGTATACAGCGACAACCGTTAGCTGCAGATTAGGGTGCTTAGGTAACACGCTGTACCTACTTATTTTAGAAATTTTGAATTTATATTACGGGAATTACCGGTTTTTTTTAAATATTTTTAAAGGAAAAAAGCGTCTTCAAAAATTGCTACACGAGACTCGAACTCGCATCAATTGAATACCGTTCAAGTGCGCTTACCAATTACGTAACTTAGACGCATTTTTCTTTATTTCCAGTGCAGACAATGCACTGTTTATTCATTTTTTTATTTAAGGTCAGGTGCTAATAAAGCTACCAAAATCGACCTTTGTTTTAAGCAACTCCAAATAATCAAATAGGTACTATTTTTTTGTTATTTGGATATAAATGGATATTGTAGTTTAATAACCATATTTTTGTTTATTGTGGTTGAAAACATGATATGAACAACTTCGTTCGATAAAAAAAATGTTAGAAAACAGAGAATTATTAGATCGTTTATCGGGTTTTATTCAAAAATAGTTAACGTTTGTTTCTAAAAATGAATCAAATGATAGGTTTTGACCTCTAGGAACCATATTTGTGGATAATAATGCTAAACTGTTTTGCATATCGATCAAATATAACAGTTAGCACGTGCTGCGTGCTAACTGCGCTACGTCTTTGAGAGCGCGGGCTAAGGTAATGTGAATACCTACACACGGTACTGGAAGAGCGCCTTAACCGACATTGTCCCACTGCAAGCCTGTCGGTCTTATTGCACTATAAAAATAAAAAGATTATTGAGGTTCTTTTTTAACTTAGCTAAGGAACTAGGCTTGTAATATGGTGACTAGAAAACAAACAGAATTCATTATTAACCGACTTCGAAAAAAGGAGGAGGTTCTCAATTCGTCGGGATTTTTTTTACATTTTGAACTTTATAAGAACTTAAGTATTTACCTACTTTTGGATATTTCTCCATTTTCAAAAAAAATTAGGTACTCTCTGCTTAGTGAACCGTGACTAGAAAAAAGAAATCGTCATTACGTTTGTAGACAACCAAGCCACGGGTTTTATCACGATGTTTTAATTCCGGTGAATGAAAACATCGTGAGCAATGTCAATTAGCGCACATAAATCCTAAATTAGTGCACGGCCGGGCTAGATTCGAACCCACAACCTTTAAAATGCCTTTAATAAACCTTAAACCTTTAAAATCGGGGTATCTACCACTAGACCATCACCGCTCTCAATGTGCCCTTACGTAAACCATAATGAATAGAGATTAAAAACCACATCTGCATCCAAAAACTTAATACTCAATACAAAATCTTGAACATTTTTCACAATAGTATAAATTCTTTACAAATACCTACGCAATAATGCACCTTATATTTAAACATATATGGGTCAAAATCTTTTGAAAATTCAACATATCACTAAGTTTAAGTAAGTTAAAGAAAAATCGACGTTATTTCTCAGTATATACAGTTCGAAACCCCTTTGAAAATATTATCCTAAATGATTATTAAGACCCCTACTGTCATAAAAATATGAAACTCAATAGTTTTTGGGGAGTATTGTTTATTTTTGATTTTCGTGAATTGTTATTACAGGGTAGTACAGTATGCGTCATAATTTCACTATCAGTTTCCTACCATAATACTATCAACAAGTATTGGACTTACGACCTTCTTCTAATAGCCGGTACACACAAACATAGATACTTGAATTAAAAGTACTCAGTGTGATTATTAATTTCAACATCTTAGCTATGTTTTTAGTTGGCCGAGTGGTATATGCCGCCTCCCCCTACACCGACGTGGGATCAATTTACAGGTTCATCATCATCATATCAGCCCATACACGTCCACTGCTGGACATAGGCCTCCCCCGTACGACGCCACAAACAGCGGTCCTGAGCCGCCTCCATCCACCGACTACCCGCAACCGCTACAATGTCGTCGATCCACCGGGCAGCTGGTCTCCCAACACTCTGTTTCGCGATTTACAGGTTACGTTATTCTTCTTCTTCTTTCGTGCCTTACGGCGCTAAGACATTCTGTCAAGGGTTGTCGGGTCGGGTAATTGCTCCTTTTTAAGGAGTTTTGTCATACTGGTCCACCATGTCGACGGAGGACGCCCTCTGCCTCTCTTGTTCTCTGGTAGGCTTAAAGCTGTCTTTACAACATGATCCTCTGGTCTTCTCATCACGGGTCCGTACCACCTCAGTCTGCTTTCTGTTAGTTTATTGTGTATTGGCGCGACTTTGAAGGAACCCCTAACATATTCATTTCGGACTCTGTCCAGTCTGGTTACTCCACCGGACCATCGCAGCATTTTCATGTTACAGGTTACGTTATTACAATGTTCAAATAGTGCTGCACAGGATTGTAAACGTTACGGTGGCGGTGGACTTTTGAACGTTGATTGTACGTAGTGTATTATCGTTCAATTCCTGTGAACTATGACGGCTGTTAAATATGACGAGGGTAATGCCTGTTAAGTTCATAAAATTTAATGTTTTTAGCGAATAAAGCGGCCAAAAAACGTTTTTAACACGAAATAACAATTTGTCGGAAGTAGTCTTGAAATGGGCCAATATGTAATAATAATTATGGCCTAATTTTGTTGATTTATACAGCGCTTGTAACTTTTTTCTATACTAATATTATAAAGCCGAAGTTTGTTTGTTTCTATAGATGAAAGTAAATTAAAATAAAGAACGCGACGAGCCATTTGGCACCCTTGACTTTGCCGGCTTACTCCCAGATGGTAACCATAGCAACGACAATACATTGCTATGGTTACCTTGTCAATAAAATGACGCGTTCCCATAACGTGACGTCATGTTTTTTGTGAATGCAGATGTTCATCAATTTATTAGACGTATTCACGTCAATAAAATATATTCTTCAGAGTGGTGTTGTTAGAAGCTGCCGATAACCCTGTATACTTGAAATGGGAACTTGTAAGTGGTAAATAGCCCAAATATCGCGAAATAGCCCCGAATATCAGTTCGTATCAGATGTATTCAACAACCTGTAATACGAGCACAGTTGCAAATCTTCGTAATATGGTGCCCGCTTAGCGCGTGCTTCGCTTAGGAATTCGCATTGCTTTAGGCCTGGATCGGGTGATGTTGTAGTGATAGGTGACGCGTTAAGCGGAAGCTGAAGCGGGAGCGAGAGCAGAGGCATGTTAAAATAGTAGATTATATCATTTAATTATCTATCTAATATTTTGAAACGAGCAATTCTTGTATATAAACAGGATCTCGGAAACGGCTCCAACGATTTTCATGTTTAGTATGCTTAGGTTTTCGGCTCAAGGAAAATGCCGTTGTCTGTCAGGTTTGTAGACTTTTGTCGGTCAGACCATGATTTTGTTTAAATAACCAATTTATAGTTATTTTATTATTATATCGGAAAGTTTAATATCATTATTTATATTTCATCAGTAAGCAATTCATACTAAATATAATTTTCAAAAAATGCGTTCTACCAAAAACAAAAAATCGAGCCAAGCTCGGTCAACCAGGTATTATGTATTTATAAATAAATAAACAACTTTCTCAACTTGCTCCGCAATCTAAAAAAGTGCTCTTAATTACGAAGTGCATATTATAATGAAATGCGCATTGCAGGAAATGATCGTTTTGCTTAGTGCCTCAACCGCGAAATAAAAAAGGGCACATTTTGCGATTAGTGTGCACGTTTTTGGTGATCGTGGACGGAATAATCTAGTTAATTTAACTTTGATCAAAGAAATTGCCATAATACAAGCTGTCATATATTGCTAATGATATATTCTAACTTTTCTTGGAACCTTTTTGTGTAAAATACTAAGAATAATTGTAAAATAACCAATTCAAAATATGTTTAAGAAAAAAATCGGCTAATACATTTGTATGCATGAGATACAATGTATGATAAAAATATGATCAAATTTGGAAACATGAGATCAACCCTAATTTCGCACCATCTCTCATCTCACTTATCTATATTCAAGAAATAGTTTCTCGGATCCGGGAGGATGCATTGCGATTCGCTTCGCTCTACTTGGGGGTAAACCTATACGCAGCGTCGAGGGTAAATGCAAGAGTAAGCAGCGACATGAAGGTCTTATCAGACCCTGAAAGACCTAATAATCTATTTGCTTCTACAAAATACAATACAAACAACTACCAGCGACTTAGTCCGCATTTGATTGTCTAAAAATCTTTTCGTAGCGGTTCTTTATTATTTATTTACTTAAGATAGGTCAGCGTTTGACCACTATCACACCTGCCTGATGGTAAGCGACGATGCGGCCTAAGATGTAGCAAGCGCCCCTCGAAGATACCTTTTTAACGCCTTAAAGTACTACCGCCAGACATAACCATAGCTCCTTCAATATCTTTTTAAATATTAAACCCGCTACATCCTGTCAATGTAACCTGACCCTCAATATAAGGCACGCATTGAACGTATGTCATCATTCCACCAGTAGGTAGGTACTAGCTTTACGGGATTTGCGAACACCGCCTTCTTACGTCATAACTACATTATTGCCACAGCGTAACTTACGCTAAGATACGCTAAGGGAAACTACTGATTCACAACTAAATTATCGGCGTATAATCGGTCGACAGGGTATAAAACAAAAAAAAAACTTGAGAGGTGTCAAGGGGCACCCGGATTGAGCGAAATCCCTTTCGATTAATTAGTGAAAGAATTGTTATAATTTTTTTTTAAGTTATAATAATATTTTTTTTATGATTAACAAATATAATCCTACTAATATTATAAATGTGAAAGTTTGTGTGTGTGTGTGTGTGTATGTTTGTTACTCCTTCACGCAAATACCACTGAACCGATTGCGATGAAACTCGGTATGTAGATAAATAGTGACCTGGAATAACACATAGGCTACTTTTTATCCCGATATTCCCATACGAGATCGGGACTTACGCGGGTGAAACCGTGGGGCGCAGCTAGTGTAATATAAACTTAATCAGTAGGCCACATTTTAGTTATTGCTTTCTATGAGAGCGAGAGACAGACAGAGAAACACGCGCACGTGCGGCGGGCTTACAACTATTGCAAAAAGTGTCGTTCCAACTTTTGGTTTTAATTTTTTCCGTCTAGCCCCCTTTCGCAACGCGCGATGAGGAACTTCGTTCCAAAAATAGAAAATCATATAGACAAGATCTGTCACGGTGGTCACGGCCTGATTGTTTTTTTCTTTTGTTCCTCTTATTTTTTTAAGGTTCCGAACAGGTCTTAAAAAAAAGAACCCTTATAAGATTACTTTTTTGTTGGTCTGAAAGTCGTAGAACAAAAGTTGTTTGTTTAGGTGCACAGAAGTAGCCCTCAACGGCTTGCTAGTATAATTACCAATAGCTCTGTATAAAATTTAAAGTAATGACTGAATTACTGACTGATACATCAACGCACAGCTCAAATAAATGGACTGATCAAGCTAATCTTTAGCATTCACTAAGAAAGGATTTTGGAAAATTCAAACTCTACGCAGGCGAAGTCGCGGGCAAAAACTAGTTTATATTCAACTTAGATGCACAAACATACACAGGTACCAATAAGTACAATCATTAAGAAAAAACTTTCTTTTAAAAAATCTTTCCCAAATCGAATTCAAGGAACACAGTTTTATAAATGACCAATAAATTAGGCCGGTCTCACATTCTCGATGTACTTTAAATTCATTATTTATTTGGGCATGTAACCCAACACCGTAAGAATAAAGGTATAGATTAAATAAAGGGTTCCGTACAATATTCAGAGGGTCAACTACATATGTACGGTCGGCAACAGAATTACAGACCCACCATAGAGTTCTAAAATTACTTGAACGAAATTGAAAATACTGCTTTCAAAATAACGTTTCTTATTGAAAATTTTCGGTTAAATGTCGATTTAATTATAATAATAATAAATAAATTACAGGACATTCTACACGTCGCTATCTAGTCCCAAGCTAAGTCACTAGACTTGTGTTATGGGTGCTAGACAACGGATATACTACTTATATACTTTTTTTTTGTAAATATATATTTATAATACATAGAAACAACCAGACCCCAGACAAATATCTAAGCATAAATACTTGTCTGAGGCGGGAATCGAACCCGCAACCCTGTGTTTGGCAATCCGGCATGGTAACCATTGTGCCAACTGGGTCGTCAGAATTTATTTGTTAATTACAACGATTACTGACAGATTTTTTATTGATTTTTCGTTTTAAGAAATAAATAAAATATATTGTTTTGTTATTTGTTGAGTGTTGTTAAATTGTACTTATATAAAATAACCATTTTGATAATGGTAAATGGAACCCTAAACGTTGTTGTTATAAATAAAACTAAAAATAACATTTTGTGGTTGAATGTACACATTTTATTGCGGTGTTACTGGCTGCCATATTGAATCTGGTTTTCATTGATTACTATTTATTTTTAATTAATTTGGTGCTGCCAGCTGCGATACATTCTACTGATTTGGTAGTTTTTTTTTAAATTACAAAAAAAAAGCTAAAGATCGTCGCACAACTAAAAAAAATGGCAGATCGTTTAGTATGGTAAAATGTTGCTACCTCTTTATAAAATTTACCAAATAAGCAATGCAACTGTGTAGTGGACTCATACTAATGGTAGATTCCTAAAGTTGCGGGTTCGAATCCTGCCGGTCAATCCACCAATTTTTCCTCTTTATAATATACTAGCTGCGCCCCGCGGTTTCACCCGCGTAAGTCCCGATCCTGTGGGAATATCTGGATAAAAAGTAGCCTATATGTTAATCTAGGTCTCCAGCTATCTAGATACCGAGTTTCATCGCAATTGGTCCAGTGGTTTTTGCGTGAAGGACTAACAAACATACACACACACACACACAAACTTTCACATCTATACATATAAAATGCTTTGTCCTGAACTACTGACTGACTGACTGACTGACGGATCAACACACAGCCTAAACCGCTGATCGTAGAGATCTGAAACTTGGAGGGTATGTTCTTTGTATGACGTAGGCATCGGATAAGAAAGGATTTTCAGAAATTCTAACCCTAAAAAGGGGAGGCAAAGTTTGTATGGGACAACGTGATTCCTTGGTCCATTTTCGACTTCTACGCGGACGAAGGTCCTGGGCAAATGCTAGTTTATAATATTAGTAGGATAGGATAGTAGGATTATAATTCCGAAAGTGAAGATGTATATGGACAAATACCTTTAAAATCTAAACAAAACCAAAATCCCCACCTACATTTCTAGAAGCAGTTTCCTCGGGACATTAACGCAACAAAATATTATACTTGCACGAAACATACTTTCTTTGTGTTCACACAATACGAGTATACGTAACAATGTTAACAAGTATATCTGAGTATCTGAGTACAATAAGCTTTAATAATACCGAATGTAGCAGTTATCGCGTATCGTGCGCGAGTTTTACGCGCAGTTTTGATCTGAGCGGGGAGTTGAGCTGAAGCGGAGCAAAATATTTCACGTAAAGCGAAGCTGAGTTGACGAATTGCATAAATGGACAAGTTAAGTGAAATGTCGAGTTAAGGCCCTCTTCCTGTACCGTGTGTAGGTATTTTTACATTACCTCAGCCTCCGCGCACAAAGACGTAGCGTGAAAGTGAGCCGCGCGCAACGACTCGCGTACGCGATCAAGCTACGCCACAGTGTAGGTGTAAACAGTGGGCACGCCACAGTGTAGGTAGGTGTCAACAGTAGGTTTTCGTTATCTAATTGGGCCCGATACGTAAAATAATAAAACTAATGTGTAGCTGTAATAATGTACCTAATATTTTTATTGGAACGAAGTTCCCTATCGCGGGTTGACGCGGGGACCTAGCCGAGAAAAAAATGTTACGCATTACAAAACCGTGAAACAAAAAACCGAAAAGAAACTAATCTTCTACATATTACAAATATACACACACATAGATTAAAAGAAAAATAAAAAAATGGTTGTCTGCAAAGTCGGTTTACGGCATTCATTTAGGATAACACTACGTATAGACAAGTTACGTTCCATTTTATAACGGCGGGAGCATGCGCGGGTGGGAGCGCGCCATGACCAAGCCATCCGCTACTTCAGAAATGACACTACCTTTTATACCTACAAAATTTCATTAGAGTTAAACACGTAGATGTAGAGGCTTTTTACAATAACAAGTTTATGAACAAGGTATTATAATATACTTATTTATTATAAATACGAAAGTTTGTGTGTGTGTGTGTGTCTAGTGTGTTTGTTTGTTACTTCTTTACGTACAAAATTAAACCGATTGTGATGTTTGGCATTGGGGCTAGCTAGTTTAAGGGGTAAAAGTAATTAAACACTGAGTTAAGACTTACCTATTATTTAAGGGTTTTTAGGGTTCTGTAATACCTATAATACCTACTACCTAATATACTGCAAAATAAAGGAACTTTTTTTTTACAAATTATAAATATATGTGTACGGAACCCTCGCTCCGTGCGCGAGTTCGCAAAAAAAGCGGTCAAGTGCGAACTTGACCGGTTTTTTGCTTGCCACACGTCTATCAGTTATCTAAGGCAAATTCAGTTATATTAAATACTTATCTTTTAATTTGACTTTTATTCATATTTTCTACGGTTGTCGTATGGTGATATTTGTTTGTAATGTTAAATATAATTTAGGTAGTACATAACGTTGTGTTTTTTTAAGTTTTTTAAGTTTGCTTCCGCTGTAAGTAATTTTTTGTAACGTTTCCATATATTTTTATTCAAAATGAGAAGGCCCTTATCCTCTACGAACTAGCAACCGACTATGTCGTCTAGTCTTATTTCAGCTCAGATGGACGGAATGAGGCAATGTACGGCGCTGACCTCTCTTGTAATTTATCTCAATGGTTTACGGACGATAATTTTACGTGATAACATCATAAAAAAACGATAAAAAAATTGAGTTTTTTTCCTAATTTTTTTCTATTAAAATATTTTTTTCATTTATAGTTTGCTTAGACTGACTGGAGCACTCGCTCACTCAATCGCGTCTAGTCACCATAACACAAGCCTAGCTGCTTAGACTGGAGCAACAATACAATATACAAACTTGTTACTAACCTTACCTCTTTATAATATTAGTATCGATGATATGCGCTCACTCAATCGGGTCTAGTCACCATAACACAAGCCTAGCTGCTTAGACTGGAGCAACAATACAATATACAAACTTGTTCCTAACCTTACCTATTTATAATATTAGTATAGATTATTTGCGCTCACTCAATCACGTCTAGTCACCATAACACAAGCCTAGCTGCTTAGACTGGAGCAACAATACAATGTACAAACTTGTTACTAACCTTACCTCTTTATAATATTAGTATCGATGATATGCGCTCACTCAATCGGGTCTAGTCACCATAACACAAGCCTAGCTGCTTAGACTGGAGCAACAATACAATATACAAACTTGTTCCTAACCTTACCTATTTATAATATTAGTATAGATTATTTGCGCTCACTCAATCACGTCTAGTCACCATAACACAAGCCTAGCTGCTTAGACTAGAGCAACAATACAATGTACAAACTTGTTACTAACCTTACCTCTTTATAATATTAGTATAGATTATTTGCGCTCACTCAATCGCGTCTAGTCACCATAACACAAGCCTAGCTGCTTAGACTGGAGCAACAATACAATATACAAACTTGTTACTAACCTTACCTCTTTATAATATTAGTATCGATGATATGCGCTCACTCAATCGGGTCTAGTCACCATAACACAAGCCTAGCTGCTTAGACTGGAGCAACAATACAATATACAAACTTGTTCCTAACCTTACCTCTTTATAATAATATTAGTATGATTATTTGCGCTCACTCAATCACGTCTAGTCACCATAACACAAGCCTAGCTGCTTAGACTAGAGCAACAATACAATGTACAAACTTGTTACTAACCTTACCTCTTTATAATATTAGTATAGATTATTTGCGCTCACTCAATCGCGTCTAGTCACCATAACACAAGCCTAGCTGCTTAGACTGGAGCAACAATACAATATACAAACTTGTTACTAACCTTACCTCTTTATAATATTAGTATCGATGATATGCGCTCACTCAATCGGGTCTAGTCACCATAACACAAGCCTAGCTGCTTAGACTGGAGCAACAATACAATATACAAACTTGTTCCTAACCTTACCTATTTATAATATTAGTATAGATTATTTGCGCTCACTCAATCACGTCTAGTCACCATAACACAAGCCTAGCTGCTTAGACTGGAGCAACAATACAATGTACAAACTTGTTACTAACCTTACCTCTTTATAATATTAGTATCGATGATATGCGCTCACTCAATCGGGTCTAGTCACCATAACACAAGCCTAGCTGCTTAGACTGGAGCAACAATACAATATACAAACTTGTTCCTAACCTTACCTCTTTATAATATTAGTATGATTATTTGCGCTCACTCAATCACGTCTAGTCACCATAACACAAGCCTAGCTGCTTAGACTAGAGCAACAATACAATGTACAAACTTGTTACTAACCTTACCTCTTTATAATATTAGTATAGATTATTTGCGCTCACTCAATCGCGTCTAGTCACCATAACACAAGCCTAGCTGCTTAGACTGGAGCAACAATACAATATATAAACTTGTTACTAACCTTACCTCTTTATAATATTAGTATATATTATTTGCGCTCAGTCAATCGCGTCTAGTCACCATAACACAAGCCTAGCTGCTTAGACTGGAGCAACAATACAATATACAAACTTGTTCCTAACCTTACCTCTTTATAATATTAGTATGATTATTTGCGCTCACTCAATCACGTCTAGTCACCATAACACAAGCCTAGCTGCTTAGACTAGAGCAACAATACAATGTACAAACTTGTTACTAACCTTACCTCTTTATAATATTAGTATATATTATTTGCGCTCAGTCAATCGCGTCTAGTCACCATAACACAAGCCTAGCTGCTTAGACTGGAGCAACAATACAATATACAAACTTGTTACTAACCTTACCTCTTTATAATATTAGTATCGATGATATGCGCTCACTCAATCGGGTCTAGTCACCATAACACAAGCCTAGCTGCTTAGACTGGAGCAACAATACAATATACAAACTTGTTCCTAACCTTACCTATTTATAATATTAGTATAGATTATTTGCGCTCACTCAATCACGTCTAGTCACCATAACACAAGCCTAGCTGCTTAGACTAGAGCAACAATACAATGTACAAACTTGTTACTAACCTTACCTCTTTATAATATTAGTATAGATTATTTGCGCTCACTCAATCGCGTCTAGTCACCATAACACAAGCCTAGCTGCTTAGACTGGAGCAACAATACAA
This sequence comes from Idaea straminata, assembly GCA_951213275.1. Classification (NCBI taxonomy): domain Eukaryota; kingdom Metazoa; phylum Arthropoda; class Insecta; order Lepidoptera; family Geometridae; genus Idaea; species Idaea straminata. The sequence continues at coordinate 7,908,798 of OX577870.1, forward strand.
TATACAAACTTGTTACTAACCTTACCTCTTTATAATATTAGTATCGATGATATGCGCTCACTCAATCGGGTCTAGTCACCATAACACAAGCCTAGCTGCTTAGACTGGAGCAACAATACAATATACAAACTTGTTCCTAACCTTACCTATTTATAATATTAGTATAGATTATTTGCGCTCACTCAATCACGTCTAGTCACCATAACACAAGCCTAGCTGCTTAGACTGGAGCAACAATACAATGTACAAACTTGTTACTAACCTTACCTCTTTATAATATTAGTATCGATGATATGCGCTCACTCAATCGGGTCTAGTCACCATAACACAAGCCTAGCTGCTTAGACTGGAGCAACAATACAATATACAAACTTGTTCCTAACCTTACCTCTTTATAATATTAGTATGATTATTTGCGCTCACTCAATCACGTCTAGTCACCATAACACAAGCCTAGCTGCTTAGACTAGAGCAACAATACAATGTACAAACTTGTTACTAACCTTACCTCTTTATAATATTAGTATAGATTATTTGCGCTCACTCAATCGCGTCTAGTCACCATAACACAAGCCTAGCTGCTTAGACTGGAGCAACAATACAATATATAAACTTGTTACTAACCTTACCTCTTTATAATATTAGTATATATTATTTGCGCTCAGTCAATCGCGTCTAGTCACCATAACACAAGCCTAGCTGCTTAGACTGGAGCAACAATACAATATACAAACTTGTTACTAACCTTACCTCTTTATAATATTAGTATCGATGATATGCGCTCACTCAATCGGGTCTAGTCACCATAACACAAGCCTAGCTGCTTAGACTGGAGCAACAATACAATATACAAACTTGTTCCTAACCTTACCTATTTATAATATTAGTATAGATTATTTGCGCTCACTCAATCACGTCTAGTCACCATAACACAAGCCTAGCTGCTTAGACTAGAGCAACAATACAATGTACAAACTTGTTACTAACCTTACCTCTTTATAATATTAGTATAGATTATTTGCGCTCACTCAATCGCGTCTAGTCACCATAACACAAGCCTAGCTGCTTAGACTGGAGCAACAATACAATATACAAACTTGTTCCTAACCTTACCTCTTTATAATATTAGTATCGATGATATGCGCTCACTCAATCGGGTCTAGTCACCATAACACAAGCCTAGCTGCTTAGACTGGAGCAACAATACAATATACAAACTTGTTCCTAACCTTACCTCTTTATAATAATATTAGTATGATTATTTGCGCTCACTCAATCACGTCTAGTCACCATAACACAAGCCTAGCTGCTTAGACTAGAGCAACAATACAATGTACAAACTTGTTACTAACCTTACCTCTTTATAATATTAGTATAGATTATTTGCGCTCACTCAATCGCGTCTAGTCACCATAACACAAGCCTAGCTGCTTAGACTGGAGCAACAATACAATATACAAACTTGTTACTAACCTTACCTCTTTATAATATTAGTATCGATGATATGCGCTCACTCAATCGGGTCTAGTCACCATAACACAAGCCTAGCTGCTTAGACTGGAGCAACAATACAATATACAAACTTGTTCCTAACCTTACCTATTTATAATATTAGTATAGATTATTTGCGCTCACTCAATCACGTCTAGTCACCATAACACAAGCCTAGCTGCTTAGACTGGAGCAACAATACAATGTACAAACTTGTTACTAACCTTACCTCTTTATAATATTAGTATCGATGATATGCGCTCACTCAATCGCGTCTAGTCACCATAACACAAGCCTAGCTGCTTAGACTGGAGCAACAATACAATATACAAACTTGTTACTAACCTTACCTCTTTATAATATTAGTATCGATGATATGCGCTCACTCAATCGGGTCTAGTCACCATAACACAAGCCTAGCTGCTTAGACTGGAGCAACAATACAATATACAAACTTGTTCCTAACCTTACCTCTTTATAATAATATTAGTATGATTATTTGCGCTCACTCAATCACGTCTAGTCACCATAACACAAGCCTAGCTGCTTAGACTAGAGCAACAATACAATGTACAAACTTGTTACTAACCTTACCTCTTTATAATATTAGTATAGATTATTTGCGCTCACTCAATCGCGTCTAGTCACCATAACACAAGCCTAGCTGCTTAGACTGGAGCAACAATACAATATACAAACTTGTTACTAACCTTACCTCTTTATAATATTAGTATCGATGATATGCGCTCACTCAATCGGGTCTAGTCACCATAACACAAGCCTAGCTGCTTAGACTGGAGCAACAATACAATATACAAACTTGTTCCTAACCTTACCTATTTATAATATTAGTATAGATTATTTGCGCTCACTCAATCACGTCTAGTCACCATAACACAAGCCTAGCTGCTTAGACTGGAGCAACAATACAATGTACAAACTTGTTACTAACCTTACCTCTTTATAATATTAGTATCGATGATATGCGCTCACTCAATCGGGTCTAGTCACCATAACACAAGCCTAGCTGCTTAGACTGGAGCAACAATACAATATACAAACTTGTTACTAACCTTACCTCTTTATAATATTAGTATAGATTATTTGCGCTCACTCAATCGCGTCTAGTCACCATAACACAAGCCTAGCTGCTTAGACTGGAGCAACAATACAATATACAAACTTGTTACTAACCTTACCTCTTTATAATATTAGTATCGATGATATGCGCTCACTCAATCGGGTCTAGTCACCATAACACAAGCCTAGCTGCTTAGACTGGAGCAACAATACAATATATAAACTTGTTACTAACCTTACCTCTTTATAATATTAGTATATATTATTTGCGCTCAGTCAATCGCGTCTAGTCACCATAACACAAGCCTAGCTGCTTAGACTGGAGCAACAATACAATATACAAACTTGTTACTAACCTTACCTCTTTATAATATTAGTATCGATGATATGCGCTCACTCAATCGGGTCTAGTCACCATAACACAAGCCTAGCTGCTTAGACTGGAGCAACAATACAATATACAAACTTGTTCCTAACCTGACCTATTTATAATATTAGTATAGATTATTTGCGCTCACTCAATCACGTCTAGTCACCATAACACAAGCCTAGCTGCTTAGACTGGAGCAACAATACAATATACAAACTTGTTACTAACCTTACCTCTTTATAATATTAGTATCGATGATATGCGCTCACTCAATCGGGTCTAGTCACCATAACACAAGCCTAGCTGCTTAGACTGGAGCAACAATACAATATACAAACTTGTTCCTAACCTTACCTATTTATAATATTAGTATAGATTATTTGCGCTCACTCAATCACGTCTAGTCACCATAACTCAAGCCTAGCTGCTTAGACTGGAGCAACAATACAATATACAAACTTGTTACTAACCTTACCTCTTTATAATATTAGTACCCATAGATTATTTGCGCTCATTCAATCGCGTCTAGTCACCATTATACAAGCCTAGCTGCTTAGACTGGAGCAACAATACAATGTACAAACTTGTTACTAACCTTACCTCTTTATAATATTAGTATATATTATTTGCGGGCAAGTACGTTTGTAAATTATTATTTGCGGAAAAAAGTTTGTCATCCCTGCAAATGCAAGGTTTCGCGTGGGGTTCGCTCGAACGCAGCGTGCCGGCAAAAGTGGCATAGGTCTTACCTCGACGAGGCCCTGAGGCCGACTGCGAGGAACTGACGCGTGCTAACTATTATATTTGATCGATTTGCAAAACATTTTGTACATTTTAGCATTATTATCCAAAAATATAGTTCCTAGAGGTCAAAACCTATCATTTGATTCAATTTTTAGAAACATACGTTAACTATTTTTGAATAAAAACCGATAAACGATCTAAAAATTCTCTGTTTTCTAACATTTTTTTTATCGAACAAAGTTGTTCATATCATGTTTTCAACCCAAATAAACAAAAATATGGTTTTTAAACTACAATATCTACTTATATCAAAATAACAAAAAAAGAGTATTTGATTACTTAAAGTTGCTTAACACAAAGGTCGATTTGCGAACACATGGTCTTAAACAAACTGACTTGATGACGATCTAGGAAGAGGAATCATTACCTGACCTGATGCTAAATCTGACGCTGCGAATTATGATTTAAAACTTGTTTTAATTTTATTATTTTTAAGCTCATTTCTGTAATTAGCCGTAGTGTCTTGTTCTATTAAATAAAACATTTATTATATCTAATATATAAAATTCTCGTGTCACAGTTTTCGTTGCCATACTCCTCCGAAACGGCTTGACCGATTCTCATGAAATTTTGTGAGCATATTGAGTAGGTCTGAGAATCGGCCAACATCTATTTTTTTCAAAACAGCGTTTGCCGGGACAGCTAGTATTATTATAATAAATTGATGAATGAGGTAAACTGAAAAAAAAATACGCATAGTTCTCCGCCTCCCGCTGATCCCGTGGCTCCATACCTCATAACTCCTGTAGCGATTCTTGATCCCGGGATAAGCCGTACCTCTCCTGTGTTCGGAATAATTTCAGAAACTCTGCCTTATGCAATACTTTTATTCATAATTCATAAGTAATATAGATAAAGGTCTGAGTCCATTGTAAAAAATAATTACAGATCTGTAACATTTTTATACAATTTTTAACTACTATGTCATTTACATTAATAGTACATTGTTGCCCTAGGCGTGAAAGTCACTCATTGAGTCCCGAGACGGAGTTTGGCGCCCGAGCGTAGCGAGGGCGCTAATAGTTCGAGGGACTTAATGAGTCTTTTACCCGAGGTAAACACTGTGCTTTTCATTACGAATAATACATAAAATTCTTCATAATAACGAGAATGAATGAGAGACTCCATACTCCATACTACCTCTGGCAGTATACATGAGCCGTGTGAAGTCATAATCGTTATTCTTTGGTGTTACTTAAAGCAAGGAGGTTAGGTTTTTGAAATTCCTAATGCGTAATGATACTGATACTGGCTACAAGCACATTGCACAAGTCGCGCGAAGCCATAATTTGATATGACAGCTGTCAGTGAAAGCGATTTTCCCTAGGGGTGAAAGTTTTTCTTTCTACACTCTCTTCAGGCATCTTTAGACCTACTTTCGGAGTATGAGTAATGAAAAGTTATTTAAAACAAAATCAAAATCGGTTCATCCGTTCGGGAGCTACGATGCCAAAGACACACACACACACGTCAAACTTATAACACAAAACAGGATATAATTTACCGTGTTTGTTGTTTACCATGATGCTTGTAACATCATCGAAATATCGAGCTCTACAAAATAAAACATGCTAAATATTATTAATTTTTTTGACAACTCATCTGGCTCAGTGACCCAAAGTGGGCCTGGGCCTCTGAAACGCGAGCCTTCCATCGGTCCCTGTCCTGTGCTTTTTCTTGCTTTCTAGTTCTTTTTAAGCTATTGCATAGCTTTTATCGCGGGGTTTGGGCGCGACGACCGAATAAAGAAATTCCGAAACGAAAATAAAACCTAACACAAACAAATCCCCGCTCCGCCTACCATGTAGCTCGGCCGTGCGTTCTCTTAACGTGTGTGTATATGGTACGACTGTACGAAGCTCGCACGATGCAATAGCTTCATCGCGGCAGTCCCCGAGTGCCACACGTTTTTTTATTAATATTAAAATTTCAACCCTGTGTGAATTTGGGGAGAAATAATAGCCTACATTTATTCCAAGGTTGTCTACGTATCAAATTTTGGTTTGAGTAGTTTTTGGTTGAAGATGTAACAATCATCCAAATCTAATTTGTTTTTATTGTTTTTTAAGATGTTTCTATGTGATCTATGTAGAAATGTATCCAAAGGAATAATAAGGAATATTTTTTTTACTTTGACTTTGAATCCAACTTATGAGGGTTCAAAAAAACGGTGAAGCGCTTCGAGGAAAGTTTCCCTTGCGCTTCGCTTGGCTACCTATAGAAATTAATACAAAAGTCATATATTTTTCATACACAACACGTGTAACAAAAAACTGGTAGGTATTGAAAATATAAAGTTTTGCGCGAAAACGACATAATTATCCCTACATACAAGGTTTCCAAAAGTCGTAGAACAAAAGTTGTTAGTTTCGGTGCACAGAAGTAGCCCTCGACGGCTTGCTAGTATAATTACCAATAACCCTGTATAATAATATAAAGTTCTCGTGTCGCGGTGTTAGTTGCCAATCTCCGCATAAACGGCTGAACCAATTTGTATGATTTTTTTTGTGAATATTCGTTAGGTTTGAGAATCGAATATCTTTTCCTATTTTTAACCGACTTCAAAAAAGGAGGAGGTTCTCAATTCGGTTGTATGTATTTTTTATGGATGTTCGCGCATTTACTTTGTTTATCAACCGATTTTGATGAATCTTTTTCTGTTGGAAAGGTTCTACCTCAAGGATGATCGCATAACTAATTTGTTTTACCTTTTTTTATTTCTTGTCCATGGAAAAATGGACAGCTAGTTTAAATATAAAGTTCGGTAAAATAAACTGAATGTACTTATAATGCCAGTGAAATTTTAATATGAAAATGTTAATAAACCAAGATATTCTCACGAAAATAAACTTCAAATTTCAAATACTAAGCATCACTAGAATAATTACTTTTATACAAAAGTTAATGGTAAATAAAACACAATATTTATGCCAAGTTGCATAGTTTTGAAATTTCGTAATTAGTGTTTCATCTGAAACCATTGAAAACATACGGGTTGAAATTTCCAAACGTCAATAAGTGTTCATACCAACCCGACTTTGTTTTATATAATAAGAACAATACCTGGGCGACCGAGCTTTGCTCGGTATTTTTGAGTAAATCATGTTTTTGGAAATTATATTTTCTTGACACTGGCAATATCCAAGTCGTATAAAAACCCTCGTTACCATAACTATTTTAATTAACATACGACTCAGTTTTTTATTACCTGAAAACACGGATAAGACGACATTTTCTAAGACTGAAACCTAGCTAGATCGATTTGTAGCCCCCGAAACCCCAAATGAAAGCATACAAAATTTCATGAAAATCGTTGGAGCCGTTTCCGTGATCCTGATTATAAATATACAAGAATTGCTCGTCTAAATATACCGGGTTATTGGTAATTATACTAGCAAGCCGTTGAGAGCTACTTCTGTGCACCTAAACAAACAACTTTTGTTCTACTTTTGAAAATTCGAAAAAAAATATGAAAAATTTGAAGTTATGTAAATTCGAAAAACAGTTGACTTTTTAAACAAAGTCATTGCGACTAAGAACTTTAGACAAAACTTTAAAAAAATAAGTAAAATTTAAGGGTTAATGACCTCTCCGTGTAAGGAACAGCAGATTTTCAGGTAAACCTTACCTCAAAATGTTCAAAAAAATTATCTAATTTAAAAAAGTCGTAGAACAAAAGTTGTTTGTTTAGGCGCACAGAAGTAGCCCTCAACGGCTTGCTAGTATAGTTACCAATAACCCTGTATAGGATAGGATGTAGAAAAATATGTCACTTAAAAATGGTTCACACAACAAACACTTAAAATTTCCTAAATCCATACGTAACATAAATAATTTAAATCTGTTTAATATTTTACATCGTACATTCCATTTGACAATATTATTCAAACATTTCAATCAATAAAGGTTATTAATATTTAAAACTAAATTTAATATTCATACGGCTATGATCATTAAAATATTTAATAATTTAACAAATCAACCCGTTTCGTATTACGTTGATTTATTAATTACCTACTCTGAAATTTATTATTTGTTTTGCTATTGATTTTTATTAGTATTGATTACGGCCGAAATATTAAACAGGTTTTTTAATAGTTGTAACGATGAAAATATGAAATATGTATGAAATGGTACCTAATAAGTAAACAATAGTTTTAAAAAAAAATTGCAATAAAATATGTTGCAAATATATTTTATGCAAAATCATTTTTTTGTTATGGGGAGTATGCAATGTGAATTAATATTTTCTTTGATTCATGATATTCAGAACGGTGTAATGGCTGAGACATATGTTTTAGATGGAGTAGGCTTGGTCAGCACTTATTATACCCTCTCAGCTTAGTCACCCGTGTCCAGAGGAAAAAACTCGTCGAAACGTCTCGAGAAAACTAATAAATAAATAATATATATTGCTAAGTATTCATCACAGTGCCATCTAGCCCCAAGCTAAGTAACTAGACTTGTGTTATGGGTGCTAGACAACGGATATACTACATATATAACAACTAAGCTGCGGGCGGGTTTCATCAATGGGCAATAATTACTGAGTATTTAATTATTCCGATTTTTTCACGGGATCGAGACTAAGGCGGGCGAAATCGTGGATCACAAACCCACCTGCGGGTTTCATCAATGGGCAATAATTACTGAGTATATAATTATTCCGATTTTTTCACGGGATCGAGACTAAGGCGGGCGAAATGGTGGATGATCACATGACCCACCTGCGGGTTTCATCAATGGGCAATAATTACTGAGTATTTAATTGTCTGTGGTCTGGTTGTTTCTATATATTATAAGTAGGTATGTATTTACAAAAGAAAAGTGTATAAGTAGTATATCCGTTGTCTAGTACCCATAACACAAGTCTAGTTACTTAGCTTGGGGCTAGATGGCGATGTGTGGAATGTCCTGTAATATTTATTTATTTATTTAATTATTCCGATTTTTCCACGGGATCGAGACTAAGGCGGGCGAAATCGTGGATCACATAACCCATGGAAATTACCATCTCAATGATCAGTCGCTTTTTTAACGCGAAAAAAACGCTCACTTATGTTTTCAAAGTAAATCGTTTTCAAAGGAACTTTGGACGTCTCTTCACTTCAGTTCGTACTACGAAATAATAAAGTTTCACGCTGTTTAGTTCAGAGCTAGTGCTCTACGAAAGTTATTCTTTGAACGGTTATTTTAAATAGCTTAAAGCTTTGTGGAATATTTGAGTACTGTTTTGGACTTTTTATGGTTCATTATCGGAATGACCGTTTCGCTGAAATACAGTTTCAGAATGACATGAAAGCAATACAAGATAGTCAAAAGAAAATTCAGCTAGATAATATGAAAGCAGAATACCCGGTCATGAGAGAAAAATTTCTCCTTTCACGTAACCAGTTACATTATTTGTAGCCGCAGCGAGGTTACAAATGGTAACAAAAGAGGAAGGTTTCTGCTTTTTTCGTTACTAGTTACAGGCTAAGAATTTTCTATTGTTTTCTAAACTTTTTTCCCAGAATTTTTATTCATTAAATTATACCAAGTTTCAAAATCAAACTGTTAGGTTGGATATTGTTTTTTTTTAATTGGACGATATTAAATTACTAACTAGCTGCGCACCGCAGTTTCGTCTGTAAACTTTGGTCCTATGGCAATATCGGAAAAAGATATGACCAGCAAATCATCCAAATCGGTTGAGCAGTTTAAGCACAAAACAAACATTTTCAAAGCAGGTTGGGGTAAAAACAACGACCTATTACAAAAACTTTAAAAATGAATATTTGCGATGTATGAGAAAACAGACATTTTTTTTATTAGATATGTGTTGTGAAGTTTTCTCATAATCGAGTCTTTTGAACCCGGTGTAAATTAGATATTATATTTTTTTTTTTAGTATTTAATGATTTTATATTTTTACAGTAATAAGAATATTGTATAATGTACGTACTATTCTAACTTACTCGATATATGGCACTGACCTACTTCTTTAGTTATTCACCAAAGTCATACCTGAAACAATAAAACTTCGATTAGTAAAAGAACAAATGTGAATCAGAAACATAGTCATAATCAAGAATTCTACCACGAAGTTGAAAAATAAAAATGTTTCAAAAATGTTAACACAAAATTCCATGCGCATGAACCATCAATCAATCCCTGATTCATACTTATCAATAATCAAAAAAATCCCTAAAGGCAACGGTCACGATCAATATCGTTTTAAACGTCAAGTATAAAACTGCGCAGGCGTTCATGCTTGAATCAATATAAATAAGAAACACACAACCAACTAAAGAAACCAACTATACAGGTATCAAATATTCCTACCTAATAATGAAACTTCAAGACTAGAATTGACTAATTCGCGAGTCAAGTGATATTATTATATAGCTTTGTTCTTTTTCTCTTTCACCCTATTTCAGTTGTCTAATGACAGAGATACTGTTTTAAGCTATCTCATTTATTGGCAGATTCCAGTTTGAAAGTTTTAGGGGGCAAGACACCCTTGTACCCTTTCCTCTTAAGCTTTATTGCTTCCCGGGTATTTTAAAGCAAACTTATGCTTGAGGTTAAAGCTTGATAGTGTAAAGCGAACGCCAATATATGCAAAATATTTCGTGAAAACAAGATTCGATCTTTAACGAAAGGATGTTAATTCGAAACGCGATACGTCGATGTGACTTCTTACTGGAACAAATTTAATAATTACGTTAACATAAAATAATTGGATATAATTCAATTATCTGATGGTATGTATGAGTCTTAACAAGCGTTCATAATTGCGTATGAAAAAAAACGATTTAGGTTGTGAAGTTTTTGTGTCAAATGTATTTATCAGTCATTCGTCTTATTACAGATGATTCATCTTCTCGTAGTAACTTTAGATCTATCTATACGTCTCTTGCGCAAATCGTTGTTTGGTAGCTTCGCTCCGCTCCTTGCCTTAAACCTTAAAAAGTTAGATTAGCTACATACTATTTTCGATCTATATCGATGAACATCTGTATACACAAAAAATATGACGTTATCGCTCTCGTTATTGACAAGGTAACCAAGCAACGTCGTTACGTGTTATTAACAAGGTAACTACATATTATTATTATAGTTGCTATGGTTACCATCAATGTTTTCTATGACGTTATCACGTAAAATTATAGTCCGTAAACCGACTTTATAGACAACCATTTTTTTATTTATTCCACTGCTGGACAAAGTCAAAGGTCACTGCTGGATCCAGGTCGCTATCTTCCCCATCGGTCGCGGCCGTGGGCCACCCTTGGCCAAGCTGGCAGAAGGCGGTCGAGGTATTCACGCCAACGGTTTCATGGCCGACCTCGACGTCACCGTCACCAAGCACCCGGAGGAGTTGCTGTTTTAGCCAATTTATCCCCACCAATTCTCGATATGATATGGCCCGCCCAATCCTATTTCAACCTCGCTCATTTTAAGCCCACGTACACGACATGACGCATCAACGTTTTTCGTCAAAAAATATATCAAAGGTGTAATAATAGGTAACTGAACTGCCAACATGTTCATCCGAAACACGATACATTAATCTTCAATCTCATCGATTCACGATAAACCGAACGAATTCGCGTCTCGAAAAATTACACGCTATTGCAATAAATTACTAAGATTTCATCTTGAAAATTAGTCTTCGGATTCTTTAATTATTATGTCTTGGAGTGGTGATTTTGATCGGCAGGTGATTAAAGTTTTTTTTATTAAAAATGTTGGTATAATACACTGAACTAAGATTTCTTTTTGGGTAAATTTTGGGCCATTTTTCAATACGTACATTGAAAAATGGATTAGCACAACTTGTACCTATATTATGGCCAATTTATTAACTTCCAAACTTTATCAGCCCTTTTTAGGCATTGAATTTCCAAAACATCCCTTCTTAGCTGACATCTAGGCCGTAATAGGAACCATGCGAAGTTTGAACTTGTAGGTCTTGAAGCTTCAGAGATTTCACGATGAGTATTTTTCTCTTTTATAATACAGAAAACTAAGTTTTGTCCGCAACATAGAATTCTCTAAAATCCTTTCTAAGCATCTTAATCTTTGTGCCAAATTTTTGCCCAATCGATTCATCCATATATTCAGTCAGGATTTTAAATTCTATATTTTTGTACTAAAAATGTTTAATACTTTAAAATCTATAGGTGCTATTCAATTTAAATTGTGAAAAGAATTGAGAATCGTATACAGAATATTCGTGGTCAGTCGATTATCGGTATAATCGTTAATCGTATGCCCTTTGTACTGTCTTAACTTTATTTATAATCGGACAGAATGCAGTGACTTTTATTTGTTATAGGGACCGATTGAGGTCGGAGGCGTAGGGCGGTTTAGCCAAAGGAGAAGGCAAGACATTCATGTCTGGAACAACTCTGATGACGTAGGTTTTTGCTAGTCGTTGGTCTATACATTACGGTAACTGATTTTCGTCTTCTCTATAATGTAAAATAATTTAGTAATATTTAACAGCCGGCCTGATTGGTGCTGCAGTGGATGGTGGAGGATTCAATATGCAATAGTCAGCAAAAGGTTCCGAAATCCTTATGTGGCCTTCTATGACACACACGACAAGAAATTGTTTAAATAGCTATATTCTATGTCGGCTATATGGCTACAACTTTACTATCAATTCAAATTCAAACGACTTAATTAGGTTTTGGAATTATTGGGTGAATTGAATTGATATAATTGCTACTAACACTAAGATTTACAAACAATTGGAATTTGTTATGATAATGTCGATAAATAATGACATGTCATTTAAATACTTTTGCAAAGTTCAGATAAATAAACCTATTTATTGCCCAAATATCTTCGCTCTTAAGCCCGCCCTTACCCTATATCATTACACAGTTTATTTCAATACTTTAGCAAAGTTCGAGGAAAATGAATGCATTTTCTGCCCACATATCTTCGCCCTTAAGTTCGCTCCTGCCCCATATCACTACACAGTTCACGTATATTATTGCATATTGCTATACAATACGAGTAAAGCATTCGTCGGTTACTTTATTAGACAGCTCGCTTAAAGTTCTTGCCGAAATTAATGCAATTTAAATACAGGTTTCGAATTGCATTCGAATACGTTGTTCATAATTTTGGTTTTATCTTAACAGTTATGTATTTTAATAGCCGTGTTAGCTTCGCCATGCGGTTTCACGCGCTTTATATCTGAAGATATCTGGATAAAAATGTGTTGTACTTGTACTTGAACGGACTGTTTTCCGCAATTAGACTCTTTTTAATTGGGTCCTTTTTTGCGTGAAGATGGAGTAGGCTTGCCCAGCAACTACTACCCTCTCAGCTTAGTCGACCATTTCCAGAGGAGAGAACTTGTCAATACTTCTGGAACCAACTAAACCGCGGGTTTCATCACGATGTTTTCCTTCACCGTAAGAACAATGTCAAATAGGGCACATAAATTTTTCTTAAGAAAAATACATTGGTGAAGGGCCGGCCGGGATTCGAATCCACGACCTTCAGAATGAAAGTCGAGGTATCTACCACTAAGCCAAGACCGCTCTTAAAAAATGCGATATTCCAGGATTTTATAGTAGGAAATAGCTTTAGCCAGAGACTTTGTCAATCTGAATTTCTCAAAAATCCTGTCTTATCGGATGTTTACGTCATAATAGTTATCTCTTAGAAAAAATTTTGCCCTACACGTCCAAACAAAATTATAAATCGAATAAAAAAAAGTGTATATTATGAATTTCTATCAATATTTTGTGTACAATATAAATAAAATACAATAAATAAATAAAATATTTAAGAATTAACATCCATATACAAATTAAATTAAATAAATCAAATTAAAAACACTTAAATAATAAATAAATAAAATAAAATAATTAAAATTTATGAAAGTCATCTTTAATGTCAAATTCTTTTTTTTCCAAATTTTATGAAATAATCAAAAAAATATCCTCAGTGGGCTTTAAATCCAATACTAATTCCGCTACTAAGCCTCAGTTTTAAAACACGCGACAAATAACCCGTTCTTACATATTATTATCAAACTTTAAAGTATACTATGAAACATTGTTGAGGATTTCAGCTCGTTTCAGTCGTATATCAGCTTAGAGTCGTATATAGGTCTTAGTGTCACTTACTCCTATGTATTCTGAATAGAACTACTTGGAAATGTATTGTGTAGTTTTATTCTGTACACTAGTATAAAAAATGTGTCGTTACAACTTTGGTCTTAATTTTTTCCGTCTAGCCCTCTTTCGTAACGCGCAATAACTTCGTTCCAAAAACGAAAAAACAAAGGTGGTATGTAAAGTCAAATCTGTATAGTTTTGCTGGAGTAAAAACACTTTGTTGGTACCTACCTTTTTATCCATCAAAACAGTATAACCCAGATAAAAAAGAAATTAAGAATGTTCATCTACCTAACATGTAATTAGCAATAAGATACCAATTTAACTTATCAGGATAACTTTTTACACACTAGTGGCGTCAAGGTAATGTAAAACGCACACGTGCGTAATACATTGGATTATGAGCCTTAAAGCGGTTGAATAAAATCCACTTTATGAGCAACTGGTTTAAAAAAATATTACAAACATATAAACATACAAAGATTGAAAACCTTACTTGCAGTCTAATAGTACTAATAGTTAGTCTAAGCCCTATACTTGCAGTCTAATAGTTAAATAAGTATTAAGGGATATTCCTCACAACACTAAACCCAAGCTAAACAACTTGGCTTGTGATATGGTGGTCAGACAACAGAATACTGTAGGTATATTTTTCTTTTGTAAATATATACTTAATAAATACACACAGACACCCGCCAAATTGCGTCCATAAATATTTGCTTGAGGCGGGAATTGAACCTGCAACATTCTAAGCCACGGAGGCCATAAAAATTCAGAATTTTAAATGTCAAAATTATAAGATTTTCATAATTTTGCGCAATTGGACAAAGCCACTGACTTAATATCGTACACCAACAGGAAAAACGTAACAACATAGCATTTCAAAACATTCAAGCAATCAACTAAATGAAATTCTCATTCGTAAAAGCTGATTATATATTAAAACAACTTGCATTAGCGCTGCAGTTAAACCTAATAACCTAAATCTAGACTTCTAACGTGCCGGATCTCAGAGGAAATCTAAAGCTGTCCCGAATCGGAATTAATCAGTGAGATTGCTATATAGCTTTGGGCTATGCTAGATTGAAGTGGATTCGACTACTAAATTAACAGCTTTTGTTATAATTTAAGTTGAAATTCTTTTAATCATTTTGTACGTGAACTTATTTCTGAAATCGGCTTAGAAAGGTCAAGATAAATAAATTATGTATAATAAAACAAATAAATTATGTTTAAATTAGACATTTCTAAAAAAAAATTAAGGGGAAAATGTATATTGCACATCACGAGTTCAAATCTCGCCGCGTAGGAAAATGTTGGAAATGTATTTTGAGTTGAAAAATTACCAAATTATGTTATTAGTTTTTTATTCAGGTACATTTTAAGAAATTCCGAAAATGACGATGCTTATTTTTTTTTTACAAGGTTTTATTTAGCTTCACCTGTCTCGATGTCTGTCATGGAATCTTGCAAATAAAATTTGATGCACTTCCCGGTAACCGATTGAGCTGAAATTTTGCAAACATGTGTAAATGCCAGAAAAGGTTTTTTTAATATATTTAATATGAGCCTCAGTCACGTATCTAATCGTTTGTTTGACCAGAGCTTAACAAGAGACTGCTTTCAATGTTTTCTACGTCATCTTAAAAGTTAAGAAGTTTGAAACAAGTTTTTTTTTTACATTTTTGATTTGCGGCACTCTTTTACTGATGTGCGATTATTCTGCAAATTATTTTTTTTTTTTTAAGAAAAAATATTGCAGTCACATAATAATATTAGCGACTACGATAACACAGAATCAAATAAATATAAATATTGTACCACAGTTCACACAACGTCATCTAGCCTGAAGCAACAGGGCTTGTACATATTATGGTAGCCAGACAACGGATAATAACTACTTATAATATTTTTTTTTTTTAATATATACCTAAAATCAAGGGTTTGAACCTCAAATTATATGCTGAAAATACGATTAAATTATTATTAAAATACTTAAAATGCTTAAGAAACAAAATACCTGCAATTTCATTTCGTGGGATCGAACCCGCAAACTTTTGCGTCGCAGACGGATGGTCTTTCGCCGTTCCACAGACGTCGTCTTAATTGAAAACAAATATTAAATTAAAACTAAAACCAATTAAGGACCGCAGAATAAATAAAAAGACGTTTAATAAAATAAGACAAAGATTTAAAAAGGAAAGAAAAGGTTTCACCCATGGAGGTCGACATACGAATACATTTTTAATTACGAATTTAGTGAATCGTTTCGTACACTGCGTGCGGGCGAAAAAGAAGTAAATTTTTTATACTTGCTTAAAAAGAAAACTGACATGGGTATCGCTGGAAGGAAACAGTGGAAGCAGACCTGTGCGAACTTCAAGTCAACAATTGGGATCGTCCAAATTTCCTGACATATGGTTTTTATATTATTTACCGTAAATATAGAAGATACTAATTTGAATATTTTTGAGATTTTCTCATTAGTTCTTTATTAATAAATCTTTGAATATTTCTAAACTTTTAAACGTGTTGACGTCACCAATGGCGTAATATCAATGTCTTCCATTGGCTAAGTTCCATAAAAAAGTGTCCATAAAATAGACGTATTAACTGTCATTTTATTTATTTATTATGGCACATGTCGATTTCGTCATAACGCCGACGGTGACGTCATCAGAGTGCAAGTGAAGGTTAAACATATTAAATCGAAAATATGCTATATCAACGTTTATTTCTATATATAAATAAATATAAATATTGCAGGAAATTGCAAAAAATAAACAATCGCAATTGGCAAGAAATAGGCTCAGGACAGGAAGCGATGGAAGACTCTCGTTTCAGAGGCCAAGATCCACTTTGGGTCACTGAGCCAGCTGAGTAGAGACTTTAAAACGTCTTCAAAACTTTATAACGCAAAGAGGTTGGTCAAAGTCCGTTAGAAATTATAAAAGAAAATAAACCCATCATAAGGTTGACAATTCTGAAAACCCTAACCCTACGTGTTATTCAGGCTGTCTTACTAAGACTAGCGTAGCGTAATAACTTCCAGACTGTATTCAGTCTAAGTAGAACGATAAAAAGGATTTTTGACTAAATGACAATTAGTAATCCACATATCCACATCTGTTCCTGGTAAGACCTCAGCTTCGCAGACTCCCCACACAGCAGTCCCCAGCAGACTCACCCACACATAGAAGTGCGCGCTAACATAACATGAAATGTCTGCAACACCTGTACATCAGAAAGGTTTGATGCGAATGAGTAAGCAACTCGTGGTAAGCAGGGGCGGATCTGCCTACTTGTATACAGGCTGTTTTCCGCCATTGGACCCTTTTTAATTGGGTCCTTTTTGCGTGAGGATGGAGTAGGCTTGCCCAGCACCTACTACCCTCTCAGCTTAGTCGACCATGTCCAGAGGAGAGAACTTGTCAATACTTCTGGAGTCAACTAAGCCGCGGGTTTCATCACGATGTTTTCCTTCACCGTAAGAGCAATGTCAATTAGCGCACATAATTTTTTCTTAAGAAAAATACATTGGTGCACGGCCCGCCGGGATTCGAACCCACGACCTTCAGAATGAAAGTCGAGGTATCTACCACTAAGCTTTTTGTCTTTTAGGCTTTTTGGGCTGCAGCCCCCAGCTTCCATTTTTAGTCTTCTCTTATACCTAGTGGTGTGGCTCACCTATTGTTAGAGTTTTCAGATCGCCTTAAGGCCTCTAACTTGACCTAACGACTGCTACTAGAGGTAGCAACCGGGACCAACGGCTTAGCGTGCCTTCCGAAGCACGGAGGGGCTTCCATTAAAAACAATAGACTAAAGCACTACTAAGACTAGAGTAGTTTTAAAAAGCCAGACTATATTCAGTCTGTAGTGTGTAATTCATGTACTTACCTAACATTCCTAAATATATTAAGGATGCATCTTACTAATAAAAGTCAGTATTTACTCAGCACTCGTGATGGTTTCATTTCTCTCTATAACACCTAAGAACCATTAACCCTATATGGCGACCCTGCCTTTTAAGGCTTTGCCTCGCGCCGCTTCGTCGCGTATCAAATAGATTGGACTTTGGACAACCAACTTACAGCCAAAATGTGTAACTTAAAAATAGAAAAAGAGGATGTCTTCATCACCCAAAATGGAGGTCAAAATATGGCGACAAATGAAGAACTTAAATTCCATCTATCAACGATAAGTATCATCCTCATTGTGATGTGCACAGTTTTGTTTCTTGGTGTATGTAACTTCTTATACAAGCAGTACAAGAAATGCCACCACTCTTGGATCAGAGAACAGATTACCAGTAACATGATGCGACGATCTGTAAACCGGAACAGAAACCGAGGTGGTGATTTGTACGAGTGCGGTTATCGAGCTAACGGCAACGGCGGTGATATTTCCAACAATGCGAAGTGATGATAGTTATTTCAGTTTTACACGATAACCGGGCGTAAATGAAAAGTGATTGTGTTGTGATGTGTTAATAAAAATAACAGTGCGCTATGCTATTCTAAATAAACTATTGCGGACTAAATTACGATTGACTAAAACGGCTTAAGTGCGTATAATAATGGATTTTTATTAAGGGTAACATAAAATTTAAAAAAATATACGTAACGGTATGACATGTCTGTGGAGAGTTTGTTAGAACTATATAATGAACTATTAAAAATAAGAGTATATTTAAAAAAAATCGGCCCCACTAGAAGAAAAGGCGACATAGTATTAAAAAAGATTAAGGAAGCTGATGTGTTAGTAAGTACTTTTAATTCAATATTAGAAAGTTTAAATGCATTGTCAGACAAATTACAGGTTGAAGAATGTGAAAGAATAGAAAAAATAAATACCGATTTTTTCGAATTATATGACATTATTTTAGATTTATGTAGTTCGTCTTCGGAAAAATTTGAAAAATCAGACAACGAAATGGCTACTTTCGATCTAAAAATTGCTATGAATTTACTACCAGTTTTAAAAGAAGATGAAGTGAGTGTCAAACAGTTAATTGACGCCATCGATTACTATCGATTAGAATTAAATGAGGACTCACAGAAAAAGTTAATTAACTTCGTATTAAAAAATAGACTGTCACAAAATGCAAAATTAAAACTAGAGAGCTGTTATGACAGCGTCGATCAATTAATAAAGGCTATGAAACTACATTTATTACCAAAAAAGTCTGCCCCTGCTATTCAGGTTAAACTCGCCAACTTTAGGCAAAATAATCTAACGACAGAAGAATACGGTAGGCAACTAACTAACATGTTTGTTGACTTGACAATTTCTCAATCCGAAGGGAATGACGCCGATTATAAAGTGCTAAAACCCCGTAACGAAAAACATGCAATTAAAGTATTTGCCGACGGGCTGAGAAATCGTCGTATTAGTACCATAGTAACAGCTAGAAACTACTCGTCCTTGAATGACGCGGTGCAGGCGGCCCTAGACGAGGAATCTTCATTTCCGCCGCAGTCCGGAGACATCTTAACAATGCGCCATAATAATTATTTTAACAATAATTCCAGAGGTCAGTATATTAATTATAAAGGTCAGTATAGTAATAACAGAGGCCGTTGGAATAGGAATCCAGGACACTATAGAAGCTGGCAAGGACGCAACCCACGGTTCCAGAATAACAACCAGTTTGGCCGAGGACGTGGAACCGGAAGAGGCTCGAGATATGACAATTACCTTGGGACATCGAGACCACGTGGTTACAGAGGTACGTCAAATTATAATAACTATAATTATACAGGTCGAAGGTCAAACGAACAGCAAACCATGCATATTTTGACAAATTCGGACAGTCAACAAGAAAAAACTTCACGTCCTGACAACCCTGACGAGTTTTTTCGTGACTAAAAATGCTATCTTGTCATGTAATAATACTTGTCACATAACTGTAAAAACATTCAATCAAACTTTATACAATTTATTAATCGATACGGGTGCATCAATATCTGCCATAAAACATAAACACGTGATAGATCACAACATTCCACTCCATAAAGGGAACCTTGTTGTCAACGGGCTAGGAGGTAAGATCAACGCAATCGGATATGTCTATCTAGATATTATAATTGAGAATCAAACACTGAATCATCAATTTTATGTATTTGATTCATTGCCATGTAAGGCTAGTGGCATACTTGGGCATGATTTTCTTACTAAATATGGAGCGATTTTAAACTTTGACAATTATTCAATAACTTTGTGGAATGAAGGTGTAAAGGTAAATGTACCTCTAAAGACAGAAAATAATACATTACAAATACCAGCACGATCTGAATCCATTCATTATATTCAAACAGCAATGACAGAAGATTGTGTTATCAATGCGTGTGAAATACAAAACGGAATTTTTGTTGCGAGCGTTTTAGTTAAACCAATTGACGGACGAATACCAATACGTATCCTAAATACTACTGAACATGATTTACAACTGAACGATTTTAAACCCGAAATTTTTTCAGCAAGTGATTTTGACATATGTTCCTTTGAAAAGTCAATAATAAATTCGGAAAGAGTTAAAAATTTGTTATCGACATTAGACCTTGATCATTTAAGTAAGGAAGAAAAACAAAGCATATTATCAATATGTGCTAAATATAACGACATTTTTTATATACAGGGAGACCGATTAACAACTACTAAACTATATAAACATACAATTATTTTGAAACCCAATGTAGCCCCGGTGTACTCTAAACCTTATCGACTTCCACATTCGCAGAAAAAAGAAATTAAAAAACAAATTGATAACATGCTTGAACAAGGTATTATAGAGCCGTGTAATAGTGAATGGAGTAGTCCCGTTCTTTTAGTTCCAAAACGATCTGAAGGTGAGAAAAAATGGCGATTGGTAATAGACTACCGAAAACTGAATATTTGCATCGTAGATGATAAATTCCCTTTACCCAATATCAACGAAATTATAGACTCCTTATCTGGTTGCATATATTTCACGCATCTAGACCTTAACCAAGGATTCTATAATGTTGAGCTAGAAGAGTCCAGTAGGAAGTTCACAGCATTCTCCTCTGGCCAGTATCAAATGACCAGAATGCCCATGGGACTCAAAACAAGTCCGAGTTCCTTTTCACGCATGATGACAATGGCAATGGCAGGACTAAGCTACGATAAATGCTTATGTTATCTTGATGACCTAATTATCCTGGGTAGGAATTTACACGACCACAACAAAAACTTAATTGAAGTTTTTGAACGGATACGTAGCACTAACTTAAAATTAAATCCATCCAAATGCGATTTCCTCAAAAAAACAGCTACTTTACTTAGGCCACATAGTATCTAGTGACGGTGTTTTACCGGATCCGGAGAAAATTAAAATTATTCACAATTACCCCGTCCCACAAAATGTTGATGACGTCAGAAGATTTGTAGCGTTAGCAAATTACTACAGGAAATTTATACCCAATTTTGCGGAAAAAGCGTACTATTTAAATTCATTGTGTCGTAAAAATGTAAAGTTTAACTGGGATAACCTTTGTCAAAAATCATTCGAAAATTTAAAACAATGTATTATGAATCCACCAGTCTTGCAATATCCCGATTTATCAGATAACAATAAATTCATAGTACAAACTGATGCTTCTGGCTACGCATTAGGAGCTATTTTATCAAATTCTGACGGTCGTCCCGTTGCTTTTGCAAGTAGGAACCTCAACAAAGCGGAACGAAACTATCCTACAATAGAGAAAGAATTGTTAGCAGTGGTTTGGGCTGTTAAACATTTCCGCCCATACTTATATGGAAAAAGTTTCAAGATATTAACAGACCACAAACCCCTAGTATACCTATTTAACATGAAAGACCCTTCGAGTCGATTACTTAAATTTAGACTTTTCCTAGAGGAATATGATTATGAAATAGAGTATGTGAAAGGTAAAGAGAATGCAGCTGCAGATGCATTATCTCGTGTGATTGTGACTTCGAAAGATTTGAAAGAGATGAATGATTGTTTGTTTGTGATGACGCGTGCTCAAAGACGAAGAATGCAAAGTAATAATGGTACTACTTCTCAATCTGACGTGACTAATAACGACGACACCTGGCCTGATCATCCACGTTTAGTCGAAACTCATATAAAACCTAAAAAATCAGTAGAACTCAGATTTATAGATAGACAAAAATTAAACCAATTACGTAACAAACACAACATCGAATATGAAAATAATATTTTTTCGTACGATAAAGCTCACCACTCATTATATATTAATCCGGCTTCTCAATCACAAATGTCGCGAGCCGAATTTGCGAGAGAGCTGGCTAAGTTTTGTAAAGACATATCGATCGATGAATTATACTTAATAAAAAATAAAAATACAAAAGTATTTGTGGATAAATTAGTGAGCGAAATAATGAAAAATAAAGATTGGGGGGGCCCTTCCTTATGTATTTTAAAAGATGTTGAACGTATAGAAAATATTGACGACAGAAAAGTAATATTAAATGACTTTCATCTGTTGCCCACGAGTGGCCACGCGGGCATTAGAAGAATGTTTAATAATATTAAAAAATATTATTTTTGGTCTGGACTTATAAAAGATGTCACAAATTTTGTAAATAAATGTCCAAAATGTCAAAAGCAAAAATATACAATTACGATAAAAGAACCGATGACGATAACCTCAACTGCAAACTCTGCTTTTGAAAAGATTTTCCTAGATATAGTAGGTCCACTTGATAGGGACAACAGTAATTATAATTACATTCTCACTTTACAGTGCGAATTGTCAAAATATGTATGCGCAATGCCACTTACAACAAAATCCTCATCCGAGGTAGCGCGAGCATTTGTTACAGAATTTATACTAAGATATGGAGTTCCCATCGAGATAGCAACAGACAGAGGCACGGAATTCATGGCTGACACATTCAAAGAGGTATGTAAACTTTTAAACATTTCCAAATTAAATTCAACAGCTTACCACCACCAAAGTATCGGTGCATTAGAAAACTCACACAAAAGCCTCAATTCATTTTTGAGAATCCACGTAGAAGGAAGACCAGAAACTTGGAGTACCTGGTTACCGTTTTGGTGCTTCGCATATAATACGACTGTACATACATCAACGCAGTTTACACCCTATGAGCTTGTTTTTGGTAAGAAATGTAGTTTACCTAGTAACCTTATTAAATCTATAGAACCATTATATAATCACGACAGCTATCCTCTTGAACTTAAGTATAGATTACAGGTATCTCAAACCGAAGCGCGAAACAATTTAATTAACAGTAAAATTAAAACGAAAGCTAAATTTGACACTTACACAAATGCTATAATATATAAACCAAATGACAAAATTCTAATTAAAAATGAAACTGGTAATAAATTAACAAACCTTTATTCTGGGCCATACACTGTAATAAGAGATCTATCGCCAAATGTAGAGATTGTAATAAATGGAAAAAAAGATATTGTCCACAAGAATAGGACTAAACCATATAACGAATAACTAAATGTAAATATATCTACCTATGTAAGTTCCTATAACATTGGAACGATGAATCACTAATATCTCGTATAATTCTCGGAACTATCAAGTACTGCATACATTTAAGTAGGTACTTATTGTTGACATTATAGTTCATAACAAATTATTTTAACAACGAATTTTTTTATATAAACTTCATAAAACAACAATTTATTATACTACCTATATCATTTAGAAACTAAACATTAATTGTAACTAGCATTAAGTGTAATCGATTTTAAAGATTTTATTACAGCAAAATAAAATATTTTGTTTAATATTAATAATAATATAATCATTATTTACTTTACTCGTAGTTATATAAAAAAAAAATATGTAATCCAATTTTTTTTATTTTCCCTCCGATGGGAGGTGTAGTGTGTAATTCATGTACTTACCTAACATTCCTAAATATATTAAGGATGCATCTTACTAATAAAAGTCAGTATTTACTCAGCACTCGTGATGGTTTCATTTCTCTCTATAACACCTAAGAACCATTAACCCTATAAGTCTAAGTAGACCGATAGACAGGATTTTTAACAAAATGACATTTAGCCAGCAATACTCAAACGACTCTCAAATATTTAGAGGTCCCTTAAATAAATAAGACGCTCCTATCCTATTGAAGCATCTTTAATGTCAATTTAATCGCCACTTAAGATAAGTAGCCTTTCAGTATTCGGGCGTTAGTAGAGTAAGTAGGTAGTATTAGCCCAGGACTCCACAAATCCGCGATCCGACCTCAGCCCCCTTAGACAAGATGATATCGCCAATCGACAGACATTTTTTTATTATGTTTCAGGAAAACATTGACACAAGCCAACAAAGTCACGTAGTATTGCGTTACAGAAAAAAAATGGTGGATAAGTTCCTTCTTAGGCTAATTTTATACAATGATTTATGTCAATACAATTAAATCTTAAGATTAGCGATATCGCTAATAGAAAGCAATCTTGTCTAAGAGTTTTGGCGGGAACGAGTTAACAACATGTCGTGCTGCAGTTTTATTTTCATGAAACTTATTTGTAACCCGAGTTGAATTGCATAATTCTGGTGGAATGTTATTCAATTTAATTCTATGAAAGTGCACGAGTGTAGTGAAAGTAAAAATCAGTGTCAAAAATGAAGTTTTCTCGTTGCCTCCAAATCTCCTATTAAGGTTATGGTAAACTTGCTACCGCTTTACTATAGCCCCTGACTTGACGGACTATGATGACTATGACTGTTTTGAAACACTTTAGGCCCGATTTACGAAAAATCGGGTCATAATTTGATGCAAAATATAACTTAACACTGGCTAAATGCACAAGCCGTGCGAAGCCATAATTAATAGAAAAAAAAAATCTTGTCTAAGGGGGCTGCTTCGTGTTGCTCGAACAGTTACCGCGTCAGCTTCCACACAAACTCACACATACATATAAGTGCGCGTCAACATGACATGAAATGTCTGCAACTACACCTGTATATCAAAAAGGTATCCTATTTGGTTCAATCAACATCCAGGATACAAGATAATACTGTTACGGAGGGTTCCGTCAGAAATTCATTGGAATGGCCGAAAACAATGTTACACAGCCTTTGTGTTTGGTACAAAGTTTTAAGATATAGCGTTTTAATATCGACGGTTAAAAGGAAATAGGGTATAACCGCCAAAAACCAAATTGTACAGGACAGCTGTTTAAAGTTTGAAATTGCAGAAAAATGGTCACAACTTTTTTATTTATTATCGTAACGTAAAAATGAAAACAGCTTTAAAATCGAGAAAAATGAAAGCATTAATAGGTTTTTTATTTATAAGAGTAGAATGGCATTCGGCATGAAATGGCAAAAGTCATTTTTGATAAAAATGTCGCTTTTGCCCTATTTCGTTTTAACCGTCGATATGTAGACTAGCTTTCACCCGTGACTTTGTCCACATAGGATTTGAATTTTCCAAAAACCTTTCTTAGCGGATGCCTACGTTATTACAGCTGTCTGTATTAATTTATTGTTTACTTGTGTTTTGTTTTTATGGTGCAATAAATGGCTAATTAACCCCCGACGCAAAAACGGGGTGTTATAAGTTTGACGTGTGTGTGTGTGTGTCTGTCTGTGGCATCGTAGCTCCCGAACGGATGAACCGATTTTGATTTTGAACACGAAGAATAATAGTTAGTTTCTTATAACTTATACCATAAATTAAATGTACGAAACAAACAAAACCAGTTTGAAGGCATCTTGCTGATTTAGGTTAGTCTTTTTGATTAGAGTATCGGATCCGATGACCCCTAACACGATTTACTTTAACTTCGTTACTTGAATGAGGGGTACTCACTCAACTTGATATATATTTCTCAACTTTATGGAGAAAACTAACTTTCATCAGCGACTTTGAATATAATAGTTTCTTTACGACAAAACACACGGCAGACATAGTTACAGAAGAAAAAGAGACAAAAACCCACGTAATTTACCACCTGACACAAACGTATCCGGTCTCAATGCCCCGTTCTCCTTTGAAGAACTTAAAGGAGTATTGTCTAATCTTCGGGATTCAGCTCCTGGAGAGGATAACATTCCATACATTTTCTTTTCCAAACTTAGCGACAATAGCCTAAAATATTATTTACAATTGGTTAATAATGTCATGTTGACAGGTAACGTTCCAAAGTCGTGGAAATCTCAATTAGTGTTGCCAATTTTGAAACCGAATAAAGACCCCTCGGACATTACATCTTACCGTCCTATTGCATTGTCCTCTGTAATAGCAAAAATAGCGGAACACTTAGTAAAAAATCGATTAGAATGGTATATTGAACATAATAAGCTTCTTTCTAACTCTCAGTATGGGTTTCGCAAGAGTAAAGGCACTATTGATAACATCGGGGTCCTCATCACTGATATACGAATTGCGATGTCACGGAATAATTCGTTAACTGCTTCATTTTTAGATATCAAATCAGCCTACGATAACGTTATTTTACCCATCTTAAAAAATAAATTAATGGCCTTACAGGTTCCTATTTTACTTGTCAATTTTATCATTAACATCTTATCGGGAAGATTAATTAAAATAGGATCATCATCTCGAGTTTTATGGAAGGGTTTACCACAAGGCTCAGTATTAAGTCCTTTACTGTATAACATTTATACGAGTGATTTAGAGGCGTCTCTCCAGGGTACTGCTAATATTTTACAATATGCTGATGATATAGTTTTGTACACATCTAACAAACATATAAATGATGCATGTGAAGATTTGACTAATGCATTATGTCATCTAAAGGTCTGGATGGATTCCAATGGATTAGAACTTTCGGTACCTAAGTGTACCGTGGTCCTTTTTACTAGAAAAAGGCTACCACCTCCGATAACCGTTAAATACAATAGTATGCCATTACCGGTAGATGCACAAGCCAAGTTTCTAGGTGTCATTTTAGATCAAAAACTAACTGGGATCCCTCATATTGAATATATCAGTGGCAAATGTGAGCGTACTATCAACTTACTGAGATGTCTTTCGGGTGTTTGGTGGGGTGCTCATCCATATTCCTTAAAGCTGATCTATAATGCTTTAATTAGAAGTGTTCTGGACTACGGAACTTTCTTGTTGGAGCCTTGTAGTCAGGCGGCTTTGGGGAAGTTGGATGGTATCCAGTCAAAGGCCTTGAGGGTGGTCACTGGAGCAATGAAATCCAGCCCTATTAATGCCTTACAAGTTGAATGCTCTGACCCACCATTAACTCTGAGACGTCAATATCTTTGTGACAGGTTTTTATACCGTACTTTACAATTTTCCAACCACCCAATTATATCAAAAATTAATGACTTATTAAAAGAGATCCACCTCAGTTATTGGGCTCATAAGCAATTACCTTGTCTAGTTAAGAGTATGCAAAAGTTTTTGTCCATAGAGGCACCTACTCATCGTTTCTCTTGCCTCCCGGTTTTTACCATCTCCTATGAAGCCCTGATTTTGTCTCCTGGTGTGCATGACAGTGTGGATGTTGATAAAAAGAGTATTTGTGCTCAAGAAGTATTTAAGGTCTCTGCAAACTCCAGATGGGCAAATTGGCATTTTATTTTTTGTGATGCATCTAAACTTTCTATTGATGGATGCGTTGGTGTGGGCGTTTATCACCAACAATTTAATATAGTGCAAAAAACTAAATTACCTCCCCAATCCTCTGTGTTCACAGGAGAGTGTCTAGGCGTACTAAAATCTATAGAATATATTCTGTTGATGAAACTACCAAACACCGTTATATTCACCGACTCGAAAAGCTGCTTGGCAGCTCTCCAAAGATTTCCATTCAAAACTAAAAATCACTTCCCAGTAGTTTATAAAATCAAAGACAAGTTGCACCAGTGTGTGACGAGAGGGCTTGTGGTCGAGTTTGCATGGGTTCCCGGCCACACAGGCATTAAAGGCAATCTCAAAGCAGACGAATTAGCTAAAGATGCTGTAAATGTAGGAGATGTGGATCATTATAATAACTACCCTCATGACCTAATGAGTCAGCCCAAACTATATCTACAGGAATCCTGGGATAAAGCTTGGGCAGACAGTGCGAAAAAAAAGGGTAAATACTATCATAATATCCAATCGAAAACCAGCAAAAAACCATGGTTTTATTCCATCATACTTGATAAAACAGCCACCTCAATCTTGATTAGGGCGCGCCTTGGCCATGTTTGCAGTCCTGCTCATCTGGCCAGGATTGGTATTTCAGAGGATGCCTCTTGTGCTTGTGGTTGTGAAGAGGCTGACATCAATCACATATTTTTTCAATGCCAACTTAACAATGCAAATAAATTCCATGATGATTTAGCTTCCTTAGGTGTTGAGTTCCCAACAAATATTCCCTGCTTGTTGACGTCTAAAGATCTATCTGTATATAAAATGCTATCTACTTTTATTAATGAAAATAACATTAAACTTTGACTGTTGTATATTTTATATTTCGTATGTACTTACATTATATAATAATTATTTATTTATTTGTTTATTTTATTTTTTTATAATTCATACCTACCCGTCTGCTTTCCTGATCCTTTCCATTTTCCAAATTCCGCGGTAAATATCTACTTGTAAATAATATGCTTCCCTAATTTTTATATTAACAAATTGGTCCTAAATTATTCACAAACATCATACCAAAGAAACACCCGAGCTTTGAAAAGGAATACGAAGAGAAATAAAGGACCAAGAGTTCGGTCACAGAGCTGACTGGACAAAGAAACAAGAACTACAACAGAACTTGAAACTGGCAAATCCGTAAATCCGGGGCCAATAGTTCGGTCACAGAGCTGACTGGACACAGAAAAAAAGAAAAAAAAAAAAAAGAGACAAAAATTGACAAGGAGATAAAAGAAACAACTTGCTAGGTCCACCTGTTCCTGAGAAAAATGGTGGTGATACACGGTTAGTTAGGTTAGGTTAGGGGCTCCGATTTTCCGCACTCAGGCATAGGTCTGCCCATTGCGCGTGACCTTCGGCTGTAACTCTAGCCAACCCAGCTCCGACCAGAAACGCAGAATTCTCCTGGGGTCCTCGCACGCCTCTTGGAGTGTTGCAGGGTTGCCAAGTATGTCGTCCCTGTATGCAGCCAGGCTCTCGCACTCCAGGACTGCGTGAGCGATGGTCTCTTCATCTAACAGACACGCTCTGCAGAGCGGGCTGTCGGTTATACATAGGGCTATGGTGATACACGGAGAGATGGGCAAAAGAGTGATCTCCTTATTTTTATCATCCTTTTTCTGACAGCTTCAAGGTTTAGGTGATAAACATGATGTAAAACAAATTGACATAATATTGTATTCAATAACTGACCATTTTATTGAATTTCTAGATTAAGTTTGACAATTCGTAATTTGACATCCTAATAGTAATGTGTTTAATTTGGTTATTTTATTTTTGAGATTTTGTTTATTAGGATGTATAATTTATCTCAAAAAATTTGCATGTCAAATATAGTGACTAAGTGTTTTGGACCTGAATGTAGTAACATAACTAGGATATCTATACATATAAAATGCTTTGTCCTGAACTACTGACTGACGGATCAACGCACAGCCTAAAAAACCGCTGATCGTAGAGACCTGAAACTTGGAGGGCGTGTTTTTTGTATGACGTAAGCATCGGATAAGAAAATATTTTCCGAAATTCTACCCCTAAGGGGTTGAAAAAGGGGGGCAAAGTTTGTATGGGACACATGATGCCTTGGTCCATTTTCGACATTTACGCGGACGAAGTCGCGGGCAAAAGCTAGTGTATACATATATTGTAATACCTTATTGTACCAACACTTCAATTGAATTACCTTTTAAGGTAGGGAACTCTAAAAACATTGAAATTTATAGGCAAAGAGAAGCTGTGTGCTGTCCCAAATGGGTCGAACTCGGCTATGACACACAGTCAACTATGCTTGACTGCGGCGCTGATGTTCAAGCCAAACCCACTTTATCGCCGCTACACGTGACGCGATTTGTCCACATAGGGGTTGATTTTTCCAAAAATCATTGGCGACGGTTGCCGACGTCTTAGGAGCTACTTGTGTGCCAAATTTGAAACCGATCCGCCCATTGGCTTGCGCTGTGCGTTGTTATATTAGTTAGATAGGACTTTGAATTTTATATTTTTGGATTTCTAGTAAGTAGATATATTTTAAAGATATACATAAAAGAGTTATGGCTGAAATGACATTACTTTGGCTATATGCAAAAGTCGCGTGACGCCCTTCTATAAAAAAAACTAAAACCAAATGAAATTCACTAAAATGCAAAAGGCTCCGTGTTTTCTGAACACAAACATTTCGTTCATTACTCCATTGCACTTTGGCTATATGCAAAAGTCGCGTGACGCCATTCTATAAAAAAAACTAAAACCAAATGAAATTCACTAAAATGCAAAAGGCTCCGTGTTTTCTGAACACAAACATTTCGTTCATTACTCCACTGAGCTGTTTGCATAAGTTTTATGAGATTTCAAGCAATAAGGGGGTGCCGTAAGGAGTTCTCATTCGACCACTATTCCAAGAGCCTTGACTTACTACGCCACGGGGTTTCGCTCGCGTCGTTTCTGAGAGGATTTATAAACACTTGTGTGAAAACTCTTGTAACATTTGTAACAACGAGTGAGCATGCTTTCATACGTAAACGATTACTGACGTCACTGGGTTTTGCTTGCATAGGGTCCTACCCCGAGGGAAATTTTGGAAATCTGGTTTTGTACTTGGTAAGCAAAATTTCATAACCCTAGCGGTTTCGTCTGGGGTTTAACGGCGCAATACGAAGCACCAGAGCGCCGACTACCGGCAACAAACTGCTGATTGTTATCACAAAGAAAATCTTTCAAAACTGTCATTTTCAGCCTGTCATTCAATCAGTCAGTTAGTCATATTCTGTCTGTCAATCATATTCAGTCTACCACCCTATCATTTTTAGTCTGTCAGTCAATTATTTTCAGTCTATCAGTTAGTCATATTCAGTCTGTAAATCAGACATATTCAGTCTTTCGATCCGACATTATATTTAGTCTGTCAGTCAGTCATATCTAGTCTGTCTGTTAGTCATATTCAGTCTGTCAATGACACATATTTAGTCTTTCAGTCTATCATATCCAGTCTGTCAGTTAGTCACATTCAGTCTGTCAGGTTTTACCGTGTTTCATAGTAATAAAGATTTTAAATTTAAATCCTCATTTTCGTTGTTTGTAAGTTGAATATTAACTGCTTTGTTAAAATATTCTGTTTTAATAATAAAGTGTTGGGAATTTTAGATAAGCTTTTTGTAAGTTTTCTTCGCTTTAAGCTTTAAGTTTCTAACCGACAGAGATTCGAACTTGAAAAGTAAATAAGATTAATTCGCATGATCACTCGAACAAGTCTTGAAAACTTATATTTTATACAGAAAATGTATTTAAACAAAAATTTGTATTATATTTGGATAATCTTCGAAACGAAAAGGAATTATCGTATTAATTTTTAAACAAAATGTCGGTAAAGAACTCATGAAAACTTTGACAAAAACAAGACTGATTGATCAGATGATCGAAACGATCGAAATTGGGAAAATGGAATGTACTAACTACTTATATTGTCGAAATCATTTATGACGAGTTTACATTACGGTTTTTGGATCATTGTGAAATCAATTATTTGAGAGGAAAAAAAACGTACTTTTCTAACTGTAATCTGTCCAACTGCTAACCTGTTAAGTTGCGTATCTATTAGTCCGTCAACTTTTTTAATGCATAAAGCCGTAATATTAAATAACTGTGGCCTAACTCGTAATTTTTTAATATTTTAATAGTTATTTTTATACCAACGCACTTGGCTTCGGCCCGTGCTTTCTTTTACGAAAAAGAAATAAAAAAATTCAGCGATCATAATTCTAATATTCCGTAACGAAAATAAAACCTAACTTAACCTACTCCGCCTACCATGTAGCACGGCCGAGCGTTCGCTTAACGTGTATGTATATGGTACGACTGTACGAACTCGCACGATGCAATAGCTTTATTTATGTATTTTAATTCATAGGAAAACATACAATGATACAGTCAAACATACAGTTAAAGCAAAAAAGAAAGTTTAAGCAAAACACCATTTATACCATGCAATGTAAAAAGCTTGAAAAAAAAAATACAACATTAAAAGTATTTTTTCATTAATCTAGTTTTTGATCGAAAGCTTTTTCGTTTAAAAACTAGATCAATAACAATGACAGACCATATAATCCTCAAAAACACAAACAACAAAAAGCAATATATCATTGGAAACAAATAAATACGTATTGAAACGAAATAAATCAATTATATTTGATATAAAAACCGATTGACGTTTGCGACCTCAGACAATGCTCCGTAAATTGGGTTTTCGTAAATTCAGTTTTCGTCTTGAGTTTTTT
Organism: Idaea straminata; assembly: GCA_951213275.1. NCBI lineage: Eukaryota > Metazoa > Arthropoda > Insecta > Lepidoptera > Geometridae > Idaea > Idaea straminata. The sequence continues at coordinate 7,941,065 of OX577870.1, forward strand.
TTTTAAGAAATTGTTCATATCTAAACTTTATAGAATTAAGGTCGATCCGCACACAACAGTGCCGACACGTGCCGTTCAGTAACGTATCCATCAGTGTCAGTAGAAAATGATATTTTTGCAAACTTTTTGTACAAGGCTATCCGAATTTGTCAGTGACAGTGACGTTCAGTGATGTCAGTGATGCACTGTCACTGACGAGTACAGATAGCCTAGTGCAAAAAGTATGCAACAATATCATTTTTCACTGACACTGATGGATACCTTACGTTATGGATACGTGACAGTCACATTCAGTGATGTCAGTGATGCACTGTCACTGACGAGTTCGGATAGCCTAGTACAAAAAGTATGCAACAATATCATTTTTCACTGACACTGATGGATACGTTACGTTATGGATACGTGACAGTGACGTTCAGTGATGTCAGTGATGCACGGTCACTGACCAGTACGGATAGCCTAGTACAAAAAGTATGCACCAATAAAATATTTCACCTTCACTGTTGAATTTTGTGGCTCAGTTTCTAAATGAATTAGGTTTCTTCAGCACTTAACTTTTTTTTAAATTCATTTTAGTGCTCTATTTAAAGCTACATTTTTTTTATATAAAATTAATAAGAACTAGCTTTAAACCGCGACTTCGTTTTCTTTTACAAAAGGTAAAAAAGGAGCCCTATAAGTTCACTTTCTTGTCTGTCTGTTTCTTTCTTTGACATTTGACATTCTGACAGCTAGTATACGACCCAGTCAATGGTCACCATGCCGGACTGCCAAACACAGGGTTGCGGGTTCGATTCCCGCCTCAGACATGTATTTATGCTTAGATATTTGTCTGTGGTCTGGTTGTTTCTATTAGGATTTAAGCCCAGTGAAAGACGAGTTATAGAAATAAAGATATTTATTTTAAAAACCAGAGTAATGCGCAGGGTGTGTAGTCCAAAGCCATCTTGTAAGGGAGAGGAAGCTGCTTTCATGAAGGAGAAAGCAGACATTTTACCTGTCAATTGACGTTGACAACAATCAAACTCCAACAGTTTCGATATATTATAAGTATATATTTACAAAAGAAAATAGTATATCCGTTGTCTAGCACCCATAACACAAGTCTAGTTACTTAGCTTGTGGCTAGATGGCTATGTATGGAATGTCCTGCAATATTTATATATTTATTATAATGTTGACATCGACATCGGCTAAGAAAAAAGTTTAGTAAACCCCTGCGAAGACAAAGTCGCGGGTGGAAGCTAGTGTATGTTCAAAACATCCCCCGTTTAATAAGCGAAGGGTTCATAAATCTCCGATCACCTTTGACACCGATCAATCTATCAGATCTAATCCAAGGGTTCCGTAGGGTTCCTTCGATACAAGGTTAATTTATTGATTTAATGTTTTTCATTAGTCGGGTAGCTTTTGATTTAATATAGTGTAATAAGAATCCATATTAATCCTATCCTAAATAATAGCTACCTAGTTCCTTATCGTCTGTCTCTTTCGGATTGAATAGAAATAAGTGAGATGGGAGATGGTGCAAAATTAGCTGACTTTTGCTCAAACATTTTTTCAGAAGTGCGGTGCGAGATGGTGCAAAATTAGCTGACTTTTGCTCAAACATTATTTCAGTTGCTTATCACGGAGCTATGGAGCCGCGGACCGATGGAAGGCGTGCGTGGAGCCGAAGCCAACACGCAGAGGCCCATTACAATAACAAGTTTTGGGGAAGTATTAATAGTTCTATGAAAACCTCCGATTTGGATAGAACTATTGATAATCTACGGGACAAAACTACTTGAGGCTATTGTGATGGGATGGTAGTGGACTAGATACTGGGGAACTATGGATACCATGGCGCCTGCCGTAACAATTTTCAATAAACAGGTAAAAATGACAAGCGGAGACTCGCCAACTCACAGACTGGGCCACCCTAATCAACTGAGTAAATTACAGCAAAGGGACAGTTTTTTATTATTAACATAATGTTTATTAAACATTTGTTCTTTATATTATTTCTTATTAATCTAAGTTATATTATAAGTGTATTTTTTTAAATTGTGTTTTTTTTTTCATTTTGCGACCCCAAAGTTTGACGTCACATATTTTATCCGGAAACCGGACATCACCTGACTGACAACACTACTACTAGTACTAAGCACTACTTACTACTACTACTTTAATAATACTTACTACTAATACCTTCTAAACCATGTTTTTGACCTCAAGGACATTGACCCTAATATTTCAGCACGGAAAGATTTTCTAAGATTAATTATAAGTTCTCAGAGAATATAAACTTTTTGGGAAATGTACGAGCTTATCCAAGTTTATTTACTGGATTAATTGTTGGGTACAAATGGGAGATAAGTTATGGGCTGTAAAAGCTAAGCTACTACCGAATTTGAGATAACTAATGGTCTTCGCCCACTATACCGATCAAACGGAACCGAACCGGTATTTTTATTTATTTTATATATTCAGCACACAAGAAACAATAGATATACATTATAAAGTTATTCCTAAGGTGAGTCTAACTTTTTGAATTTTTTTCCCAGTATTTTGTTATTTTTTTTATCTTTGTCAGGTGTGTTGTCAGTAAGGCGTAGTGGAAATTATTAAACATCGGTAACCAAATATTGATAAATAAAAAATCCCAAAATAAGAGCGGAAAGGCGCCTGATTACATAAAACTTTTCTTTTAAGAAAAAATGGCTTGTATTTGACTTCATCTGACCTAAAGATAGTCTGACAATGAATGAATGTCATAACAAACTCCAATCCATTGCAAATACGAACAGAGTAACGCTGCAATGGATAAAAGGGCATAGCAACTCTTTGGGAAACGACGCAGCAGATGAACTGGCCAAAAGGGGAGCCGCGGCAATAGTTTACGGTCCGGAACCTCTATTGCCCATACCCCAGGCCCAAATAAAAACATGGCTACGACAAAAAACTGAAGATGCGCATAAAATAGAATGGAGAAACAGCGAAACCTGCAGGCAAACAAAGAATGCAGTTCCGGAAGCACCCAAAAGATTTGCCCGCAGCATCATTAGACTAAAAAGAAACGAAATCCGGACGATCATAGGTGTCATAACCGGTCATTGTGCATTAAAGAAACACTTATTTATCATAGGTGTTACAGATAGCCCCCTGTGCAGAGGATGCATGGAGGCAGAAGAAAACCCACAACACGTGCTCATGGAGTGCAGTAGCGTGGCAGATCAACGGGCTCGGTTTCTTCAATCGCCGGCATCTCTTCCGGAGGCCTGTAGCAACCTGAAAAGGCTGCTAGCCTTCTGGAAGGACCTGGGATGGTTGGAGTGACAAGTAGGATATTCTCACACGCACAATGGCCCAAATAATGAGGCTAAGTGCGGAAACAGCCCCGTAAAACTAAACTAAACTAAGCCTGACAATGAGGTAGAGGATGTAGCATGCTCGCCTAGAAGGTACGTATTCACTCCAGACTTGAAGACTCCAAGGTTGTAGTTTTGGGGAAACAGCGACGCGGGCAGTGTGTTCCATTTTTGAGCATTATTTCGTTATGCGTCCTCCTTTCTCATACGCCAAAGGTTGCGTGACGCATTGTACGCGAAATCGGAAAAAGGGCAAGGACAAAGGTTTGATATAAATACCGGTATTAAGAAGAATAGATCCGTTCTATTTCATGCGGTGTGCGGGGCATGTATGCAAATACTGGTTTATACAGGTTTTATAAAGATTAAAATTTCATTCGTGCCACGAGTTGTAATCGGTAAAAACCGGTAAAAAATTAACCGGTACAAATCCTTGTTTATACCACATTTAAAAATGACTAACATGACCAACAAACCTATCATACTTATCAGTTTTACTTATCATGAATATAATACAGGAAACGGGGCACTCCTACAAAAGTTATTGAAAAAATCAACAATCATACATTATAATAAATCATACACACAGACACACATACAAATACATTGTGTGGAACCGGTCCGGTTTGAAAACCAGCTCGAGGGTACGTCTTAGTTGAGGAGCGGATTTATTAATAAGCGGAGCGATTTTATTTAATACGCGCAATCAAAATTGATTCAAGACGAGTGATCGCAATTTGTTACAAAGATAATTTAGTTCAGCAAAGTAAGTCAGAATCAGAATTTCAAATTCATATCAATTTTTATTTTTAACTGGTTCAATCTTTATGTGCGAACGTCTCATTTTACGTCAAGACGGCACAATAATTTTAACTGACGTAGGCAATTCAGCCTTTTTGTTAGAAGGTAAAGGCAAGCTAATTTAAGGAGCTCCGCTTCGCACCTTTCTTTTACCTTCTAACAAAGAGGTTAGGTTACCGATATACTTTTTTGTAACGATTTTTGTTATTGTTTATTTTACCACAGATAAAATGGTTATACCGAGAAGGCATTAAATGAAATCGATTTTAGAGAAACTTTAAACAAAATGCGTTACAAACGAAGAGCGGAGGAGTGTACACTCTCCCGCTACCGCCCATCGATATGAGCACACTCTAACCGCAATGTCAGTGACACCGGCGCCCGCGCGCGCGCAGCCTTTAGATAAACGCTCTACTAGATCACAGGCTTATGTCAAGTCTCAAGCCTTTTAGCTTTTTCAATGAAAACATAAATTCTAGAAACGGACATTGATTTGTGAAGGAATCTCGAATTAATGATACATCCCTTTTTAAATCGAATAATTTATTGTTCATTGAAATTTCAAAGTTGATGTTTGAACATAATTTAGAAGATTGATTTGTGTTTTGATATTTGTTTTTACCATAATGCTAATATTAATATTTGTGACTAGCTTCTGTCCACTGCTTCGTGCGCCATTTCATCCTCTTAGGGATCGAATTTCGAAAAACCCTTTTTTTAATTACGTCCTAAAAGCAGACTCTTTAAATTTCATGTTTCTAGGATCAACGGTTAAAGCTGTTTGTTGACACCCTTTGCCTTGCCTGACGGGGTCAAATTAAAAACAAAATATAGCACAAAACACAAAATCCTGGAGGAGTTTTGGCGGGAACGAGCCAACAACATGTATTGCTGCAGTTTTATTAGAACTACTGATTATCCTCTTAAAGGTTGGTAGTAAAGTAGCCACCGCTTTAATATAGCTCCTGATTTTAACTGTTTTAAAACACTTTCGAGTCCGATTTTAGAAAATCCGCCCTTAATTTGATCGGTGTTGCCAGCAGGGTCTTGTCAAAAAATCAGAAATATATAGAAAAGTAACCATTCATATTTTTAATGATTTTTTTTTAAAGTTGATTTAATGTTAGTTGTATTAAAGTTAATACAATTAATATCGAATTTGTAAGTACAAGAATATTGTTACTTAATTCATGTCTTTCCCATTAAGAGTTGCATTTTGTAGTAAGGTACATACGTTTACGGTCGATTTTTGTAGCTTAGTGGATTTACCGCTTTTAATAAGTCCACTTTGAAAAGAGTTTGTATGAATTTTAGCGAATTTTCCATTTTTTTTTACTAAATAAGTACATATTTGCTAAAAAAATTAAAAGAGCATTCCGTTTCACGTTAGTTTTATGTAAAAAAAATATAAATTATTTTGATATTCCCAAAAGTTACCTAAAAGTGTTTTTTTTTTGAGTAGTGTAACCTAAAAGTAACCAGACAGGCTTAAAAATCACCTAAAGGTTACAAAAGTAACCTTCTGACAACGCCGAATTTGATGCAAAATAAAACGTGACGCTCGCGCTGGCTATATGCAAACGCTATACGAAGTCATAATTAATAACAAAAAAAAAACATGGAACTACATGCTAGAGCTGTCTTAAGCGATACGGATCGAAAATAGAAAAAACAAAGTAGATATGCGCGAACACTCATAAAAAAAATACTAAGTACAACCAAATTGAGAATCTCCTCCTTTTTTTTGAAGTCGGTTAAAAACTGAATCTGAGTAAACAACTACAATCGTGGCTTGTTAAATTGACAAAAGCCCTATTTAGTTACAAGCTACCCTAATGTTGTTCTTAACATCATAAATTAAGGTTTTTAAGGGTGTCACCCCCTACCCTCGCTTACTTAACAAACATCTTAATATAATTGAAATAACCCATTTCATTATTGATATCACCCCTACGAACTAAACTTAAATTGCTTCCTTGGGTCATATTTACAAGGCCATTCATTCAGGCTTTTTAAATGCTAATTTCATTAAGTACGTACGAGATTTTGTTTATTTGAAAAATGCTTCGAAACTACTAGACCGATTTTGATGAAACTTTGTGTGAGGATACATTGATTAATTGGGAGCAAAATAGGCTACTTTTTATTACGGAATCGAAAGTTACGCGGATGAAACCGCAGAATGCTGCTAATATTTTATAATTTCACTTTTAAAGGTACAGTCGGCTGCATAATTGCAGCCCCTGATAGAGTTAGAAAATTACTATTATTGGAATTTTTCATTCGAATAATGTTTGTTTGATAAATTGATAAGTTAGAAGACTTTAAACTTCAACTAAAACAGGTGTCTAGAATCTTGCTAGTGTTGAAAACATTAGTTTAACAGGCGTTTTGGAGCTCTACGGTGGATCTGTAATTATGCAGCCGACCGTACATCTTAATAAGTGAAATTGATTTTCTACAAAGACAGAATACATTATAGTGCACCTATAAAGTACAAACTTTAACAGCCTTTTTACCCATTTCGCGATCGATTTTCAAAAAACATTAGCGCTCGATTACGTTTTAAAAGCGATGTGAAGTTTTAAACTCGTAGATTTTGAAGTTTCATATACCTATATACATATAGATTGGCCTGTACATTAAATCTAGATGATGCTATTCTGTGCGTTGTAGTGCCTGGGACATATGTTAGATGAAGTAAGCTTTTTCACCTATACTACCGAGCTTAGTCGACCATGTGTAGAAGAACAAACTCGTCAATGCGTCTGGAGCCTACTAAGCCACGGGCTTCATCACGATGTTTTCCTTTACCGTGTTAATTAGACCACATACATTTTATGATAGATACGAAAGAAACTGTTACGTTTTCACGCCTAGTTTCTAACTATACTTGATCCATGGCGGGAATCGAACCTACAACGTCCGTCGCCCGCCGTGCCGACAGAGATCGTCTGAGAGATGTAAGTCGAAGTATTGCTTTAGGCAGCACTATTATTCTAGATTCTAAAGCGGTACTAGAAAGCTGAACCGTTAGTTTTTGAATACCAAGTACCTAGATAGGACTTATTGCTGGGAAGGAAAAATGGGGATCGTCCTTGTGATTTGTCTTTATCTATTTTTTATTATAAACTAGCTGTGCTTCTCAGTTTCACTCGCGTACGACCCGATATTATAAGAACATCAGGATAAAAAGTAGCCTTTGTTATTTCTAAAAGTTGAATGTATCCTCATAGCAAGTTTCATCAAAGTCGGTTCAGTAGTTATTACAAACAAACGAATTACAAAATATACTAGCAGCGCCCCGCGGAAAATCAATTTCACTTTTAAATAGACGTGTTTAAATAGAAAACCGCGGGGCGTTGCTAGTATTATATGATACAAATCTTATTTAGGTTTATTTGAAACGTCATTTGTTGACAAAACTAGGCACATAACTGGTAATTTAATATTCTGAACTGATAAAAGACAATTAAGATAAATATTTAATAGATATTAAGTAGGGATACTTTAACCTCTCCCCCCCCCCCTCTTTAAAACATTCGGCCCATATCCTGAGAACAATGTAAAGGAAGCGACCGACGCGGACGTGCGCTCGTGACTGCGTTATCTCGAACATTCCACAACCTTCGAGATTATCTTTCGGATCACTTCTAACGGTAAGCTTACTTAATATTACTGCAGGCAGGTGGGAAAGAGTAATTGTTCGACCGAAGAACAGATATAAGACTTATTTGACCTGAACTAAATCAGATATTTTAAACAGACTTCAAATTAAGTTGCAAGATGCACGACCAAACATGCATATTCTATACATATAAAATGCTTTGTCCTGAACTACTGACTGACTGACTGACGGATAACGGCCAGCCTAAACCGCTGATCGTAGAGACCTGAAACTTGGAGGGTGTGTTCTTTATGTAACGTAGGCATTGGATAAGAAAGGATTTTCCGAAATTCTACCCCTAAGGGGGTGAAAAGGGGGGAGGGCAAAGTTTGTATGGGACAACGTGATTCCTGGTTCTATTTTCGACTTCTACACGGACGAAGTCGCGGGCAGAACCTGTACATACACACACTGCAAGTTAAATAAAAGCCTTTAAAAAGAAGAAGGTTTTTAATTCGACTGTTTGTTTTTTGTGACTGTTCTGGCATGTCTTCTTTTTTAGGGTTTTGTAGACAAAGGGTAAAACGGGAACCTTTTACTAAGACTCCCCTGTCTGTCTGTCATCAGGCTGTATCTCATGAACCGTGATAGCTAGACAGTTTTTTATTTTATTTTATTAAATAAATAAATATTGCAGGACATTCCACACATCGCCATCTAGCCCCAAGCTAAGTAACTACACTTGTGTTATGGGTGCTAGACAACGGATATACTACTTTTATACTTTTTTTTTTAAATATATACTTATAATACATAGAAACAACCAGACCACAGACAAATATCTAAGCATAAATACTTGTCTGAGGCGGGAATCGAACCCACAACCCTGTGTTTGGCAGTCCGGCATGGTGGCTGGGTCGTCATTAAAAAGGACATATACAATTTCTTACAATTAATTAGTTAAACAAATGTCAGGAAACCTATTTAGGTTTTTCTTGGCATAAAGGTTCTAGGTTTGTCTTAGTTGATATCACAGATAATGTATTTATGTTGCGGCTATAACAACAAATACTAAAAACTGAATATAATGATACGGAACCCTTTGTACGCGAGTCCGACTCGCACTTGGCCGGTTTTTATGAACCGATAATTATTTATTTGTTTTTCATTTTAATTTTATTTATTTGCATTCATATAGTAGGTACAATACATGTTACAATATGCATACAAGTTCAAACATATGAGCCCTACTGGGCATTGCAATTGAGTGCGGTGACAGACCGAGGCTTTTCTTACTATACGTAGGTACTAGATAACCAAATAAACTTATCCGATTAGCTACACTTGTCAAGCTCAAATAAGTAAAGATGGTAGTGTTAATGTTAGTTAATCAGGATGGTTCCTTTCTGAGATGAAGAGTCTTTGGAATGATGAACAGAATTGGACATCGAGAGCTCAACAAATTGTTGTTTATTAAATACTTGGAACTTACGCGGTAACCAGTGGGAATATCGGAATAAAAAGTAGCCTATGTGTTAATCCACGTCTCCAGCTATCTACATACCGAATTTAGATAGCAATCGGTTCAGTAGTTTTAGCGTGAAGGAGTGAAGGAGACAAACATACATAACACATACAAACTTTCACAATTATAATATTAGATAGATAGATAGATAACTTTATTCGTACAACACAGGAAGAAACAGAACACTATATACACAAAGTAAAGTAATAGCTAGAAAGTATAAGTTGCACAAATAGGCGGCCTTATCGCTGAAAGCGATTTCTTCCAGGCAACCTTTGGATGGAAAATAACTATTAATGAGTACTACTAATTAGTAGATTTACTAGTAGAATCGATTCTTAAAACTGACTGCACAAAAACTGACGTATGCCTCCTACATCCTCATCCACTCCCGACGACGGTCTATGGCAATTGACATTCAATAATGATCATGCGTGACGTCGTCTTTCAACCTTATTGGTGGTCTAGCCCGCGACAATATATTGGCTAAGGTATACCTACCAAAATACAAAATACCTACGTATAACATTTAATAAAAAGCTGTAAGCATAATTGACGCCCACTCTAGGATGTACGACTATTATAAATTTAAATTAGATAATTTATAGCATCATACGAATTAATTCCAGAATTCTAAAGGTCGCTGCCCGGCGGGGCACGTAACAAAACGTAACGGGATTTTTCCCGTTCCAGACGGGACGTGACATTTTTACATGAAACGCTGTCTAGAAATCGTCACGTTCCGTCCGACACGAGAAAAATCACGTTACGTATGTTTAAAGTCCACGAACACTTTATGAACGATACACGTCATATCCCCGTCCCGTTCGAAGATTTATCCCGTTACGTAAGCAACGACCTTAAGTCGTATTAAGTCTTAAGTCGATGGTAAGTGACGATGTGGTGTAAGATGCAGTACGCTTACCTAGAACATACGCTTAACTTCAAGACTGTATTATTTGATTAGATATTATTTGAAACATTTCAACCCCTTTTTTTCTATTAATTATGGTTTCGCACGGCTTGTGCATTTAGCCAGTGTCAAGTTATATTTTGCATCAAACTATGACCCCATTATTCATAAATCGGGCCTAAAGCGTTTCAAAAAAGTCAAAGTCGTCATAGTCCGTCAAGTCAGGGGCTATAGTAAAGCGGTGGCAAGTTTACCATAACCTTAATAGGAGATTTGGAGGCAACGAGAAAACTTCAAGTTTGACACTGATTTTTACTTTCACTACACTTGTGCACTTTCACAGAACTAAATTGAATAACATTCCACCAGAATTATACAATTCAACTCGGGTTACAACTAAGTTTTATGAAAATAAAACTGCAGCACGACATGTTGTTAACTCGTTCCCGCCAAAACTCCCAACCCCCTTTAGCTATTAGCACTGGTCGTAAGAAACAATTAACTGTAAACAAACTTACTATTTCCAAGAATTAACAAGAAAATACAAAATATTAATCAATAAATATTAATTCAAAAACTTAATAATATATACATTCTGATAGCTTTAGGCTAAAATAATATTTACTTTTAAACCTTACATCAAAGACAGCGAGAAATTCGGTCATTGACCTTACTAGGTATTCACATATTTTAATGTTTAACCCACCTCACGCATGTGCTTCCTAACCCATCTCACACCAGGGGGGCTAAAAAGGCCACTTTGTATGAATCATAATATGTTCATATTATGAATCATTTTACAAATCATAAAATGGTCCAATCTTGGCAATTCATATTATGATTCATAAAATGATTCATATTGGCAATTCTGCTATTTGACAGTTTTCTATGAAAATTCGTAAAATGGTGCACAAAAGAAGAATTGCCGAAGTGTCAAATAGCAGAGTCGTAAGAAGTTACTCTAGACTAACATTTTACAATTCAGTTATTTAATTGCGAAAAAGTTTTCAAAGAAAATGGCAGATTTAGGCCTATATGCCAACTTTTTAGAGCACGCGCGAGTAGAACAAAATCTTTTATATCGAAGACGAAGTGAGGCTCTTCGAAAAATGGAGCTAGCGTTTGAAATGCCAGACTATGAGTTCATTGGACATTATAGGCTTAGTAAAAGTGTGTGCTTGGATCTCATACAAGAGCTGGAACCCTACATATCCACACCTAGAGGAATAAGTACAGTCTCAAAGGTAAGCAATTATAGTGAATCAATGAATTTGTAGGTACTAGCTAAAGACAGCCCCTTGTTTTGAAAACAAAGGTACCTACTTATAGTTATTCATATAGTACCTACTTAATCTAAAATTCTTGTTTTAGGTGCTAAGTGCTCTAAGTTTTTATGCATCTGGTTCATACCAGAGATTGGTAGGAGCCAGTGCACATCACAAAATGCACCAAGTTAGTGTGTCTAATTATGTGAGAACGGTGACACAAGCACTGAACAACGATCACTTCAGGAGGAAGTACATTCGCTTCCCACAAACTAGTGAAGAACGGAGTAACATCAAACAAGGGTAAGATAAACTTTATTTAAAGCACAGGTACGTAGGTACGTAGGTACACCAAATAGGTTAATAAACTAAAGCCACGTTAATTACATTGCTTTTTGATTACATTTTTAGGTTTTTTCAAAAGTTTGGTATGCCTGGAGTATTGGGTTGCATCGATGGCACTCACATTGCCATTGTGAGGCCAGCCAATTATGAGGAGAGATTTTTTAACCGGAAGCGATATCACTCATTAAATGCTCAAATAGTAAGTATTTACTTACATACTTGCTTTGCTTGTCTTTTTTTCCTATAAAATTACTAGGATGTTGATATGGTTGTTTGAGGACCCAGTTGGCACAATGGTCACCATGCCGGACTGCCAAGCAGAGGGATGCAGGTTCGATTCCCATCTCGGTCAACATTTGTGTGATGAGCACATTTGTTGGCTGTAGGTCTGGGTATTATATTTATGTAGGTACCTATTCATATAAAGTATTATGTAGTTTATAAGTATTGTTAGTTCCCATAATACAAGTTTGGGCCTATTCGACCGGGTGTTAAATGTGTCCTAATATTTATTTATTTATTTTTGTATAAGTTAAACAGAAATGAAACAAAGTTTATAAAAAAAAATATTTATAAAATGTGTTATGATCTATTTTGGCACTTATGTACTTACATTATAATAATATTTTTACATAATCCTATACTTCTTACAAATTACTATAGGTACTATACAAATTAATTCTAAGTTTGTTTTAGGTTTGTGATTCTGACTTAAACATCTTAAATATTGATGCAAGTCACGGAGGTGCAACTCATGACTCCTTCGTGTGGAACCACCATGTGCTAAAGTCCCATCTGGAACAGCTTCACCAAACTGAAAATGAAATAGTGTGGTTATTAGGTTTGTATTTCCACAAATGAAATATAATAACATATTAATCAAAATTATAAATAACGCATATTTTTAATGGAACAATGAAATCTGTTTCAGGTGATTCAGGATATCCTTTACGGCCGACCCTGATCTCTTATATACCTATGTACTTTTAATATTATTATATTTCTTACTATTTATACTCAGATATAATTTTTAATATACCTTTTTGTTGTTTCAGATATCTCAGCCACATAGTGAAACAGACAGACAAGACAATTTTGCTGCTGGTGAATTAATAAGGAATACTCTTATAGAAAGACTATGGTCGACTAGAAGACAATAAGATAATATCTTATTACCTACTTAGTTGTTAAAATTATATTTTATATGGCAATAAAATATGTTAAACAAATGTAATAGCTAGAATTTGTTATTAAACTACGTATTCTATAATAATTAGGTAGATACACTTACCTATTCAATATTCACTTTCATTGACGTTGAATATAACTTTCGGCTGCATCAGCAAGACGTCCGAGGTTCCTGCCTATCAAATCGAGAGCACGAGCTGTAGCTGCATCAGAGGCCAGTCGCTGTGTCTCAATTTGGGACAAAATCCTCCGAGCCTCGTCTAGTGGAGCCAGTGGACGACCTAAAACAATACAACTGTTTTAAAACCACTACTTGGTTGAAAGTATCAATCTCTATAAAGAGCACCGCTGTACAAAAGTACTTACTACGTTGACGTGTTCGCCGCGTTTGCCGAGGTAGAGGTGGTGCCGCAGCACCTGCTACATCGCTCGGCTCTTCTGGCGCAGGTGGCTCAACAACAACTTGTTGATCTCCCTCCTCAACATAGGGTACCAATACTTCATAATATCTAAAACCAACAATAAATGATTCTGTCAATGCATTTCTAGTTTTTTTGGTTAGGTATATTTTCTCATAAGTAAACATTGTACTTACTCTGGTTGTGGAGTTTCTGTTGCTTCGACATCAGAGTGAGGTGTCTGAAGCACAGTAGCTGACGTGGAGGGCTGCGGTCTTGTGGCCTAAAGAAATAAAATTTTAAAAGTAAGATAATATAAACTTTAAAAAGTGCCAAAACTAATAAGGTATAACTAATAGACGACTTACTGTATCAGGGAAGGGATTTACTCCAACTCCAGCTGTTGGGAGACCAAAACCAGGTCCCAAAATCGCTAGGAACCTTCTGTCTGTATCGGACAGAGATTCCGTAGCAGCGGGCCCTCCACCCGTTCCACTGATTTCCGTATTTATGTCAGCAACTATCTTTTTTAATTTACTTTTGTGGTTGCTGACATACTAAAAAGAGAAAGACACAATAATAATTATAAGGAATAATATATTTTTACTATGAATAAAGATAGTAAGTTTGAAAAATTTATAAGAAAAGACAATTGATGACTGTTATAATAATTTTGATAACATTTTAGTTAGGCAGTTTACAAATGGTATTGAGATACTTACAATTGACCAATTCTTTGGTGTTTTTGTTGTGCCGGACCCTTCAGCGTTGAGCCTAGCAGCTACCTCACTCCAAAGTCGTGCCGAATTAGCTCTCCCCCTTGCTGTGTTGTTATAGCCCCTTGTCTTTGCGAGATCCGGGTTACTCGCTAGGAAATCCAGCAGAATGTTCCACTGCACTTCTGACACCCTAGCAGAACGACTTTCCATTGCTAAAATTAGAATTATGTAGGGGTTAGGTATTGAAATCTCTGCACTATGAAATGTAAACCTTATTCTTCGTAGGTTTATTGTAACGATTTACTAAACTTATTAACTTACCTTGAAGTAATAAAATTGTAAAGTTCTCACGTACGAAACGAATGAAAGCATTTGCAACACTGTTTCACACGCGACTCTTTCAACGTAATACATGAGTGGCCCTTTTTTTTTCAGTTTCGATAACTATAACACAATCACTTAAGTTTTCAAAATGAAAGAATCCACTTAAAACTTCAACACGGAGATTAATTTATTACGTATTTTTTAATTCCAATTCCACTTGAAGATTATTTATGTTGACATGTTTTTTTTGTACAAAGTACCTACCTTGTTTACTTGTTGCTTGTTGCCAGTCGGAAATACATTATTAATTTAATTATTTTTTTTAGATTTTTGGCTATTTTATGCAGTAGTTTACATAGTAATTTATAAATTGATACATAAATCAGTTATATATTCAATATAATTGGTAAAACATTATGTTTTAATAGAAAAAACAATAGGTTAAAAAACCGGTAAATCACCGGTTTTTAATATTGTCATATGGCAACATTTACTCCAAATGTGAATCTGCGTATGAATTGAATTGTAGGAGAATTGCTGTAACAAAAGACCATTTTACGAAAAATAGAGGAATTGCTACAGATCTGCAAGGAATTCAGGAAATGATCTGCTTCTGGCAGAATTGCTCAATAAAACCTTTTTAGCCCCCCAGTTAAGACCCCAAATAATACACGTCAGGAAATACTGAAAGACAGATCTGGCAAAATAAGTAAACTAAAAAAAAAATATGTGCTTCCTAACCCATCTCACACCAGTTAAGACCCCAAATAATACACGTCAGGAAATACTGAAAGACAGATCTGGCAAAATAAGTAAACTAAAAAAAAAATCTTTAAGAAAATATTTTTAAAAATTAGATTTTATTGCATTGTCACGCGATTTTTCACATGTTTGCAAAATTTCAGCTCAAACTGTCACCGGGAAGTGGATCAAATATTTGCAAGAATTCATGACAGACATCGGGACAAGTAAAGCTAAATCAAAGCTTGTTAAAATACAACGTACCTTTAGTTGGTACTATCTGTTAACACACACTGATTTCATTCCCACACAGAGCAAATAAGAATTAATTATAAAACAAAATTAGGTACATGACCGAAATTCGTTTAGGTTTCGAAATAAGATAAAATATTGGTCTTAACATCTAATCATTAATCTAAGATTAACACAGCGCTCTCACTCTAACCCTCTCAGCTTATTCGACCGTGTCCAGAGGAAAAAACTCGTCAATATGTCTGGAGCCAACCAAGCCGAAAATAAGCCATTTATAAGAAAATTAGAAAATTAATTTTATAAGAAAATTAGAAAATTAATTTTATAAGAAAATTAGAAAATTAATTTTATAAGAAAATTAGAAAATTAATTTTATAAGAAAATTAATGTGATGAAAACCATTTCATCACAATAATTTTCTTATAAATGAGAAAGTTTGTAGTATGTATGTTTGTGTGTTTGGTACTCCTTTGTGCTAGAAACATAACCCTCTGTTTTGGCTTCGCCGTAGTCTGGTAAAAACTACCGAACCAATTGCGCTGAAACTCGGTATTAACATATAGGCAGAAAATTAAAACCGATATTCCCACGGGACCAGGACTTACGCGTGCACGGGTGAAAACGCGGGTTGCAATTAGTGATATATAATTCTGATTCCAATGTTGCGCAATCAGGTCAATGACCGTATTTCGCTCAGCTTCTGAAATGAGATATATCTGAAGTTAATCTATGTATATTATAATTTACTTTAATTATATGTTATCAATACGATGTAGGTGGAAGATGTAAGTATAGAATATATTGAATTAATTAGGTATTTATACAAGTATCAATTACTTTGAATTTGTATGTGTTGGCTGGTATTGATTCAATATTAATAGGTAGATATCGTTTTAGATAATTGTAATTGATAACTTTAGAATAATATCGATATTATCACTATAACTACATAGTATAATTTCGATATTTTCACAATCAAACTCATTTTTTTCTTAAAACCTAAGTTAGGCTGTGTGCCTTCGGAACGCGCCCACCAATGAGAAGAAGGCACAAGAAATTCATGGGTTTTTTTTTGTGAACATGCTCACAAAGGTCAAGCAAAACAAATAAATACTTATATTGAAATGGAGCAACTAAAGTCAAGTACATGGGTTCATTAAGGTAAAACGAAGTATCATAGTACGCCTTACTGCACAATTTATGCTTTATAATAATTTTGAACCTATTAATTGACATGTCATATACAACTTTAGGTAATTTGTTAAAATAGAGCGCACATGTACTATAAAACGACCTGTTTACTTTCCGTAGCCTACTACCGGGCACGGTCAGTTCATCCTTATTTTTTAAGTTGAAATTATGAATATCGCTAATTTTGAGAAAAATATCAGGATTTTTGTGAACGTAGAGCAAGTTTTCGTAAATATATTGTGAATATCACTACATAGGCTGTCCCTCTATTTTTAATGCGGTTTTCTTAATAGATAGACTGATTCAAGAGGAATTATAACATTCCTCTTGAATCAGTCAAATATTTAAAACAAAACAACCATGCGGACGAAGTCACGGGCAACAGCTAGTCAATCTATAAATATAAAATTCAAAGTCCTGACTGACTTTCTGATAAATCACTCGCACCCGATCTTGGTCAGAAGATATAAAATTTATTAATCATAACGTTTGAGTATAATATCCAAAGAGATACAACCTTTTTCATAGAGTGGGCATCGTAACAATTTTCAGGCTAAAACTTTGCTCGTTTTACAAATAACCGGCATAAGTTCCGACGAGAAATTTTGTGTGTTAGTATGTGTGTTAGTATGTTTGTTTCAATTCACGCAAAAGCTACTGCGCTTGTATCGGAATAAAAGTAGCATATACTCCCAGTGAATCAAAGTATCCTAGTAAAAAAAAACCAGTCATTTCGGAGCGTATTCGTTGCAACTGATTTCATTCCCTTGCAGTACGAATAAGGAATGACGAAAAAAAACGTTTAGAGCTGGTAATAGTACGGGATCCCTTTAAAAACCTTCATCGAGCTGTTCAATGGATGAAAAGTATTTTATATCAAACTAGCTGCGCCCCGCGGTTTCACCCGCGTAATAATTTTCTGCGCAACTTTCTTAATTTTTTATTTCATAAGAACCTTCTCCTGATAATAACAAACAGACCAAAAAAAGAATAGGCCAAATTGGTCCAGGCGTTGTTGAGTTACGCGCTTACCAACACATTTTGCGATTCATTTTTATATTATAGATTAAATAGGTTAATAAAATGGGTTGCCTAATGGGTTGCCTAAAAAACTTCAGTCCAGAATGATATTTTTGTTTTGTTTTTAGACTTTTCACTGGTTTGTTCAATGAACAAATTCCGTACCAATGAAATACATAATCTTTTTTTAACTTAACTTAATTCATTAACCGGACTAGTGCAAATGACTAGTATCGATTTACCTGCCTACCCAAGAGTTGAGACGGGAAAAAATAGTATATCTAACGTTTGCGTATTCTATAGGCTTCATACTTTCGATTGGTATGGAATTTGTCTCTTAAACAAACCAGTTTTGTTTAAAAAATAAAACAAAAAATAGGCAACACATTTGCAATATATTTATTGACCTATTTAATTTGATATAAAATACTTTTCATCCTTTTAACAGCTCGATGAAGGTCATTCTTAAAAGGATCTCCGACTATAAAGAAGATTTAGAAATTTTGTATTAGCAAGTACAACATTTTGGAATAAAAGTCGGTTATTATTGTTAGGTCTACTCTACTACTTGTCATATTACATAAATTGAAAGTCTTTAATAATATCTGCAAAAAGTTCTCAAAATGGCGGATATTTTAAATAACGTGACATTGCGAAAACTCAACTACCCTGGGTAAATAAGCGGTTGGAAAATAAATATATATAGACAGTGGAAGTGGCATAAAAACAACCATGTTTGTTAATTCTTCACGCAAAAACTACTTAACCGGTTGCGATGAAACTTAGTAAATACGAGCTGAAGACCTGGAGTAACACATAGGCTTTTTATCCCGAAATTATAAGAAGATCGGGGTAAGAAAGCCAAAGTTAGTTACTAAGCATTCAATTTGGAAAGGGTTTTGGAATATCAAGGCCCTACTAAAACAGACGGACAGATGTATAGACGGACAAACGGACCAGACGGACAAGAGAGTGATCTTATAACGGTTCCTTTTCTAAATTTAGGGAATAAAACCAACCTGAAGTGGGATTGGGCGGATTCTAATAATCGTCTTCCGGCACCCAATGCTGGAAGACGGTCATCGTCAGAATCGAGGTAACCCCGAAAACGATAACGATCTCAATGCATTTGATTAATCAAACCCAGCCCAGAACCAAACTGCTGGAACGATTGATGTAAGGGACGCCTTAGTCGAGCAGCAGCACTATCACACCTGCCTGATGGTAGGTGACGATGCGGCCTTAAATGTAGCACGCGCCTCTAGAAGATACCTATTCACTCGCGACTTAAAGACCCTCAAATTGTACACGTCAGGAAAGACAGACGCAGGCAACTGATTCTATTCCTTTCTCGTAGGCTAACAAAAAAAACGTGTCTCGGGATACGCGTTTGAAACGAAGTTCTTTTAACTTTTTTATTTATTTTCCCTCCTTCCTCATTCGGTCTTCTTAACTCTCTCTTTTCCTTACGGATTTCATTCCCCATTTTCGTAACACGTAACATTATTTTCTAGGTTTTTCGTTCCCCATTTTCGTAACGCGTAACATTATTTTGTAGGGATTTCGTTCCCCATTTTCGTAACACATTAATTTTTTTCTAGGTTTTTCGTTTCCCATTTTCGTAACGCGTAACATTTTTTCTGGGTTTTTCGTTCCCCATTTTCATGTAACGAGCAACAATTTTTGGGCTAGGTCCCCGTCAACCCGTGATAAGGAAATTCGTTCCAAAACTACGCCTACACGGTCAAAATCGTGGCTAAAGCTAGTAAATAAATAAGAGCCTCAAAGAGCCAGTAGGTATGATCCCAGTCCCATCCCAGCATATTAAGGCAACAGCTTATGAACTCTAGTATAAATTATCGACACACGGCGTTGTAATGGTCGGAATTATTTATAGGTGAAGCGTGGGTATAATAAGGTAGGGTGTGTGGAAGAGAGGTAGCGAGAGCGGACGCTGAATCGGATGTCAAAAAAGTGGACTGTATTATTTGTTTTATGATGGTATTTTTGATCCTCTGGACACCGTCGCCTAAGTTGAGGGTGGTATCTCCGACACTCAGGTTATGAAAGTAAAAGTCAATTTTTTCCATTCCTTTGGATGCTTAATAAATGTGTACATAGACCACATAGAAACGTCTTAAAAACGAAGTTAGGAATGAATTAGCTGAACCCCTTCCACAATGATAAAACTCAAACAAAGACTCAATCAGCTTTCTACACACCAACACACAAAAATCTGGACATATTCCAGGCACTACAGCTCCCTGAATAGCATGGATTTCAGTTTACTGGTGCTATTTAAATCATATCAAAATGAACTGTATTGATAACCTGGCATACTCTGAGGACTCGATGAGCGAACACCGGCCTACGATGTACAAAGTTGCGAATTTGATTCACGTTGATGATTTCTAAAAATTCGACTGTATTAATGAAGTTAATAATATAAAGTATAATTAAACATGTATAAAAACTGTATTGATAAACCTGCACCAATATTCGCTACCTCGTGCACTTCTAACCCGCTACCTCCTGTGTATGTAACCGCACCCGTAAACAGTCTCGAACGCGTTAAGCTAAAGAGCAATCCCAAGTATGTACGTTTATGTATTGATGTACATTCATTATGTAACAACAGAGCAGGTGAAGTCAGGCGTCGGGTGTTGTTCATCAACATCATGCGTTATGGGTAACTAATACTCGTACAACTAACTCAAGGTGCATATTGGAGCGAAAAGTAAAATGCCTTTCACCTATACTAATTATAAATCCTTTTTAAGCTATTGCATAGCTTTTATCGCGGGCTTTGAGGGCGACGACCGAATCAAGAAATTCCGTAATATTTTTTACTAGCTGCGCCTCGCGGTTTCACGTTTCATCATACGAACCTTCATCTGACAATAACAAACACAACTAAAAAAGAATTAGCGAAATCCGTTCAGCCGTTCTCGAGATTTGCGCTTAGGAACACTTCAGCGATTCATTTTTATATTATAGACTAGCTGTTCCTAAAACAACCAGGCTGATTTATGAATTTAAACCATCCAGGGCGCTACCCAAACGCATATAAAGAAAATCATTCAAATCGGTCCAGCTGTTTAGGAGGAGTCTGGTAACTAACATTGTGACACGAGCATTTTATATATTAGAAGAAGACAGAAAATGACAGGTCAGCGTTTGTCCACTATCACAACCGCTTAAAAATACTTATTCAAAAAAATAATTTTCCAAATCGGTTCAGGCCTTTTTGAGTAATCGGTAAACATACATAAAAAAATTGAGAACCTACTCTTTTTTTTGAAGTCGGTTAAATAGATACTTATTCACTCGTGACTTCAAGACCTACAAATTGTACACGGAACCGTTTCCAAGACGCTTTAGAGGTTCGATGTGAAGGCATTATTTGTTCGCCGTAATGCCCTCTATCGATTGGCATGGGTCTCGAAATGCACCGTGGCATTTTAAGTTACTATGCCTGTTGTGTCCAAAGGCTTTTAGGAAGTGGGTAGCTCAGCGACGGGTCGCTCGGAGATCAGGAGCTCCGCCACTAACCCGAAATTAAAACCAAAGATACGTTAATTTTTTTTTATCACAGTTGCTCATAAAGTGGATCTTATTCAACGGCTTTTAGGCTCATAATCCAACATATTATGCACGCGTGCGTTTTAGATTTGTTAACTAGTGCTGTAAAGTTATCCCGAAAAGGTAGGTACCAAAGAGTTTATAACTAGCAAAAATGGTTGTCTCTAAAGTCGATTTACGAACGAAAATTTTACGTGATAATGACTTAGAAAACGATTAAAAATTGAGTTGTTTATTTTTTGTTTTTTCTTTACTTAAATATATTGTTTTTCCGTACCATTGTATTTTGTTCTTAACCCCTGACGCAAAAACAAATAGAAAAACCCTAAAAAATAATGTATGTCACACGAGGATGTATAGGTTAAAAGTCTTTAGCCTGGCCTTTCCGGAGCATAATTAACAAAAAAATATTGCCTTAAAAAAATGTAAACATAGAGTTATCACAAATATTTTTTATTATTTTGTTTTCTTTTCAAGTCTTTTCTTTTATTCGCAACTGTGATAAAAAACGTCGTACGATATACGTGTGGAATTGATATTTGCATCTTGGCTTCTATAACACGCTCGCTGCCGCTCGCGCGTCATAACCCGCCTCTATGCAATGATCAATTTACCACACTTATATCGTAATGTACTATTACTTTGCCGCCAAAACTCTTCACTTTTGTTTTACATAAAACCCATTATAATATGTCTTACAAAAAATTGCGCGCAGAGTTTATTGTCACATTTTTTAAATGACCAATTTGTTAAACAAACAGTTTACGAAAAACAAGGAAATAATACATAAACATTTAAACACATACATTATGTGTGATTTATACGGTTCGTGTTTGTCTTGATTGTGTACCTTATGACTTTCAATATAAGGTTGATGTTTCATTAAACTATAATATTATCTATAATATAATAGGTATCTCAAAATGGA
The DNA here is from genome assembly GCA_951213275.1 of Idaea straminata. Classification (NCBI taxonomy): domain Eukaryota; kingdom Metazoa; phylum Arthropoda; class Insecta; order Lepidoptera; family Geometridae; genus Idaea; species Idaea straminata. The sequence goes on from OX577870.1 coordinate 7,963,214, forward strand.
GTATCTCACATCCCACTATTCCTAAAATACGAGCATTGCTCAGTTTAGGAATATAATGTGACACAAAAGATATACCTACCTCCTTAATTAGCAACAACCTTTATTATTTAGTAATAAGTGCCTTAAATATTGTACTTGTATATTGTTGTGTACTTTGCTGAATAAATTATTATTATTATTTGTTTGTTATATGTCCTATATCACGGGACTATGGAGTCCCGGACCTTTGGAAGGCATGCGTGGGGCCGAAGCCAACACGTAGAGGCCCTTTACATTAATGGCAAAGTATGATGTGGACATCAAACCGGCGATTATCCCTGTCTGCACTATAAAATGCAGCCAAGGACAATCTCCGGTTTGAATAGAACTATTGATAAACTACAGGAGAAAACTACTACTTGGGCTATTGTGATGGGATGGTAGTGGACTGGATACTAGGGAACTACGGGTACTATGGCACCTGCCGTAACAATGTTCAACAAACATGTAAAAGTGGCAGGTGGAGACTCGCCAACTCTCAAACTGGGCCACCCTAATCAGCTGAGTAAATTACAGCAAGGGGGCAACAGGGACGAGAGTGGCTTAAAGATAGTGATGCCGCACTGGGTTTTAAACTCAGGTCACGGGCTCCCTGAGGGTCCAGCCTAACTGGCCCACTCACCACTGACGTGCGGCATATATCTTTCGAACGTATTCTTGCGACTCCACTCTGGACGGCCGGTGAAGGCAAGCCAGAGGCGGGGGACCGCTTCCTCGTCATTTTTCACTCCGATCAGCCAACTAAGGCCAGCCGGAGATGAGGAACGGTTGCTTCCCCCTGGAGCACTCGGGAACCGCGGGGTCGCTACTCCCCGACACCTCGCCTCAAGGTGTCTTATTATTATTATTATTATATTATTAAAAAAATGTTCTTTATTGATGTTTAAGTAATTTGATAGCTTTTGTATTTTATGGAAGTTTGTTAGGTAAGTATAGGTAATAAAGTTTTTTAATAAATAAATAATTTCATGCCTTTATAGATGGTCTGGTACTTATAAGACATACAAAAATAAATCAGATAGGCTATATCAAGGACACAGCCGCAGTGAAACTCGTAAAACAATTCATCTTTTCAAAAACGAAATTTTTTTAAAGTCAGTTAAATTTTTTTAAGCATTTTTCTTTACGAAATAATAAGAAAGAGGAAAAAGAACTCATCAAGAGCTACGAGTCTGAAACTTCGCATTGAGTAACGATTTTTGGAAATCCAACATCTAAAGAGGTGAATAGAGCTGATAAAGGTTGTCAATGTCACTTTTAAAGAGAGAATAACGCAGGTAAAACCTCGGTACGCAGCAAGTGTACTATAAAAACAGCACTTGACATGAAACCGTTTATAAAGTTTAAACAAGTTGTACAGTCGAGTTGTAAAGTAAAACTCACACTCGGTAATTACAACTGCTAAAACAAGCTACTCTGTACCACGTTGGGCGCCATGTTGCTTTCAAATGCACTGGTATTTTGCATTTTTGCGCGGGAAATAAAAATAAAGTTTTTCGTGAAAACCGAACAGGTAAGAAATCGAAATATGACGTTATCTTTTATATGATTACAACTGCTACTCTTTACCCCGTTGGGCGCCATGTTGCTATCAAATATACTGGTATTTTGCATTTTTGCACAGGAAATAAAAAGAACGTTTTTCGTGAAAACCTAACAGGTAAAAAATCGAAATGTGACGTTATCTTCTATATAATTACAACTGCAAAAACAAGCTACTGTGTACCACTTTGGGCGCCATGTTGCTTTCAAATGCACTGGTATTTTGCATTTTTGCGCGGGAAATAAAAAGAAAGTTTTTCGTGAAAACCGAACAGGTAAGAAATCGAAATGTGACGTTATCTTATATATAATTACAACTGCAAAAACAAGCTACTCTGTACCACGTTGGGCGCCATGTTGCTTTCAAATGGACTGGTATTTTGCATTTTTGCGCGGGAAATAAAAAGAAGGTTTTCCTTCCTGACGCTATAACTCCAGAATGCACGAACCGATTTCCACGGTTTTGCATTCGTTGGAAAGGTCTCAGGCTCCGTGAGGTTTATAGCAAAGAAAATTCAGGAAAATCTGGTGGCGAAACGGAGTTCGCCGGGTTTGCTAGTATGCATATGAAATGCTTTGTCCTGATTGATTGACTGACTGACGGATCAACGCACAGCCTAAACCGCTGATCGTAGAGACCTGAAATTTGGAGGGTGTGTTCTTTGTATGACGTAGGCATCCGATAAGAAAGGAATTTTACTCTTTAGGTGGTGAAAAAGGAGAGCAAAGTTTGTATGGGACAACGTGATTGCTTGGTCCAATCTACTTCAAGTTTTCGACTTCTACGCGGACGAAGTTGCGGGCAAAAAAAGCTAGTTTTAAATAAAATATGTTCAACAATAATTAAGGTTTTAAAACATTCTTAATTCATGAGATTAATTAATTCGTAAACGAAAACTACAACTTTTCTGTTGCAAAGCTTGATTAAGGTTTTAGTAGTTGGAAAATTATGTTTTCGATTATGCAACTTTTTTAATTCATTCGATTTTAAACTCATTTTTGTGACAATCTATTTTTTTTTAATTAAAATTTAAAATCAAAATTTCCCGTGCAGAATAATATTTATTCTAAACCTCGCAGAAATAAATCGATCCCACTCTTAACTAAACAGAGGGTATAACTACATGAGTAGAGAAGATAACTTTCTTCCTTGACTCTGTTTGTCTTTGTACATGCATTACGATAAGAAACTTTGCTTAGTTGTCCCGTTGTCCCCCAGTTTATTTGTGTTTACTGCTATTTTAAGAATATAAGCGTAGGTTAGGTTTAGTGCAGGAATGGTGCAGGTAAAATATTGTGATCGGTATATAATTGCTCTAAGATATTGAGGAGAATTCTAGATTCAAGCTGGCTTGACGTCGTAAAGGGCAATGGCCTTACAAACCAGGATGCTGAAGATCGTGAGAAGTGAAGGCGTAAAAGTAGGAAAGCGGACCCCGGGCTCCCGAGAGGAATGCAACCGGGAACATCGCCCGGAGGATGATGATGATTGAGGAGAATTCTAGAACCAACCAAGAGAGAGGATGGCTCATGGAAGAAAGAATGTGGAGTTGGAAGAATTTGTGGCTGAGATTATCTTCGGCGAGACCAAATCGGCCCTACTGGCCTGGCGCTGGCTTGGTTACATCGCATCGAAAGAATGGAGGAGGATTCTAAGTGCCTCAGGTGAGACTGCTACTAGAGGTAGCAACCGGGACCAACGGCTTAACATGCAGGTATGGGTAATAAATGATAATTACCAGGTCCAGAGAATCATGAAGAACCAGCTTCAGCCAGCGGCTTCAGTCACAATTTCACCCTCTAAGGCCTGAAACTGCCTTAGGAGGCTATATAAAATCGCGACAATATGTATTTATATAATGTAAAAAATAATTTCAGTGTGTTATACTTATTCAACAAAATTATCCCTAGTTCTGGAATAAACTAGAGTAACCTAGTTACGTGTCATTATACTGTCATCAAATATCCGGGAAACTTCGGCCTGATGTAGCTCGGAGCCCGGAATTAATGTATCGCGCCAAATTTACCCCGTAATCATGTTCAGCGCGGTTATTGCAAAGTTTTGTTTTTCCCGGATATAGAGATAAAATACTTATAACTACAAAAGAAAGTACTTCAAAGCATTTTTTCCATGTCAAAATTTTGGTCCCTATTCCTAAGTCAAGGAATGATTCGCATGAGACTACATTGAATCGTCTTAAAAACGAAGTTAGGATGTGTCTTCAGAACACCTCCAATATGAAGAAGACAAGAAACTCATTCAGACGTCATTTACACGAAATCCATTTTTTGAGAAATTTGAATTATTTTTATATTAAATTATTTTTATTATTTACTTTCATACCTACTACTACCAGATTTTTCAACCTGTTTTTATAAATCACAAGTGCAAACATTTTTTTTTCATGCAATGCAGTGTTTTAGTATGTCTAGTAATCGCTTTGTAATAAGATGCTGGCTGATGTATTCTCTATTGTAGGTTAAGTGTTTTCCCTCTATATTCCCGGATAATTTTATTTGAGTACTTTGGGATTGTTTGTGTAAAATCAAATGTACTTATGCTCATTTTTATTAAAGGAAATATTACAACAGCAAGTTAACGGAACTTTAAAACAATATTTTTCTAGGTTTAGAATAAAGAGAACATGATTAAAGAGCTCATTGTAAAAAAGGTAAAAAAGGAACCCTTATATGAACACTTTCTTGTCTGCCTGTATGTCTGTCCGTGTGTCATCACCGATGTTTCATTTGTTAAAAATATCCTCTGAGATAACCTACTGTCTAATCATGACCACGGCAGCTGTAACTCTACCGAAACGTCGAGGTCACATTTTACGTTAAGTCGACAGAATTCTGATGAAGCTAATTCAACCTCTTTGCTAGAAGGAAACGGAGCAAGATAGTGCTCCATAAGAGGTTAGACTAGCTACATCCTCTTATTACGCATTTGTGGGAATATCGGGATAAAAAGTATCCTATGTGTTTATTCAAGTCTCCAGCTATCTACTTACTTAGTTTCATCACAATCGGTCCGGCAGTTTTTGCGTAAAGGAGTAATCCCATAAGTCCCGATCCTGTGGGAATATCGGGATCAAAAGTAGCCTATGTGTTAATTCAAGTCTCTAGCTATCTACTTACTTAGTTTCATCACAATCGGTCCGGTAGTTTTTGCGTAAAGGAGTAATTCCGTAAGTCCCGATCCCGTGGGAATATCGGGATAAAAAGTAGCCTATATGTTAATCTAGGTATCAAGCAATCTACATACCGAGTTTCAATGCAATCGGTCCAGTAGTTTTTGCGTGAAGGAGTAACAATCACACACACACACAAACTTTCACATTTATAATATTAGTAGGAAGTAGGATACTTACACTAAAGATTTTATTCTACCTATCATGGTTTTTGCGGCCAATTTTAAAAACTTCACGTCGAAAAAATTAATTATTTTCATACCTACGAGCAAACAACGTATTTTAAACCCGCCAACAGATTTAATCATGTGCGAACAAGGTAAATTAAAATGGTGACTATTAACGTGAAAATAATCTCGTACCGAGTAACGGGCAAGCGTTGATTCGATGTTGACCCATTGGTTCATCGTGTGGAATGTCCTATAGGTATGGGTTTTCTTCTTCTCGTATAGTGGTGTGGCTCACCAATTGTTAGAGTTTTCAGATCGCCTTAAGGCCTCTAACTTGACCTAACGACTGCTACTAGAGGTAGCAACCGGGACCAACGGCTTAACGTGCAGGTATGGGTAATAAATGATAATTAGCAGGTCCAGTGAATTATGAAGAACCAGCTTCAGCCAGCGGCTTCGGCCACCATTTCACCCTCTTAAGCCTGAAACTGCCTTAGGAGTCTATATAAAGTCGCGGGTATGATGATGACGACGGGTCAATTATTTATGCTTAGATATGTGTCTGGGGTCTGGTTGTTTCTATGTATTATAAGTATATATTTACAAAAAAAAAGTATACAAGAAGTATATCCGTTGTCTAGCACCCATAACACAAGTCTAGTGACTTAGCTTGGGACTAGATAGCGACGTGTAGAATGTCCTGTAATATTTATTTATTTATTTAATTTTGTATGAACCGTCGTAAGCATAACGCAGTTTGAAGACTTAAGGTGGAATTTTGAAAAACTCTTCCACAGTGGACATAACAAAGAACACCCTCCAAATTTCATGTCTTCAGAATCAGCGAGCGACACGGCCCGTCGTTAGACCTAGGTATCGCTGGATTGACCAAGTCCAACAAGACCTGCAAGCTCTTCGTGCAGCCGATTGGCAGCAAGTGGCGCAGAATACGGTGCAATGGGGTCTTTTGGAATCGGAGGCCAAGATCCACTTCGGGTCGCTGAGCCAGCGTAAGTAAGAATCAGCGAGCGATGAAGAACTCTCGTTTCGAAGGATCCTCTTTGGGTCGCTGGATCAGTGGTTTAAGCTGTGCGTTGATATATCAATCAAGAATTTCATATTTATCGAAATAGGACTTTACAGAAGTAGTAAGTTATCAATTTTTTTTGACACTGTACGATTTAAACCCAGATATTCAATAACTCTCCAATGCCTCCTTACCCAAAATTATTAAACCTAGTTTAAGTTTTTAAATCGTCAATTAAAAATGCAATAAAGTTTCGCTGTAGTTATCATCTTTTACATACGTTTATAAACCGGTTCCAAACAGTTGTGCACATCACTAAACGTGATACCCGATAATTAATGTTGTGGAAGATTTAATGGATTATGGCAACATTTTTGGGATCATACGATATCGGTAGGTAATGGAAAAATGTGCGGGAATTATGGAGTTAATTAAACATATATGTGCGTGCCTGAAGGTTCTGTTATTGAAATAAAATCAATAAAATGGTTCTTTATTGCATAAGGCTTTCCCATAACTCCCCGTGGGTGCCGTAGAAGGCGACTAGGGATTTGAAGACCAGCCCCTTTAGACAAGATTGCTTTCTATTAGCGATATCGCCAATCGACAGACATTTATTTTTATATTTTTGGACGAAATTGACACCAGCGAACGACAAGTCACGTAGTCTTGCGTTGAGAAAAAAAATGATAGATAAGTTCCATCTTAAGCTAATTTTATACAATGTTTTATGTCAATTTCATACAATTAAATCTATCGATTGGCGATTGAGCAGTCTTGTCTAAGGGGGCAGATCGCACCTTAGGCGATTAGGCGTATCACAATATCCTTATTGCGCAATGACGAAAAATTGTAAAGGCTAAACCTAGTAACAACAAGATCTTTTCCATTTTGCTGCAAGTGGCCCGTAAATAATACATGTTTGACAGAGAGTGAGAGTCAAGTTTCAAATTGTGTCAAATAAATATGGACAAACGTAGATATGATTCCAACTTCAAATTGTGTCAAATAAATATGGACAAACCTAGATATGATTCCAATTTCAAATTGTGTCAAAAAAATATGGACACACCTAGATTTGATTCAAGCTTTAAATTGTGTCAAAAAACTATGGACAAATCTGGAATTGATAAAACGAGATTATAATATGTTGTTGTGCAAGTGGTCCTAAGTGATAAGTGAATAGAGCTCTTTAGAATTTGGTCTAATTGTCACAGTTTATTTACATAATTACACTTAGAAGGCACTTATCAAATCAATAAATTATCTCTTTACCAATGAAAAAAACATATCTATCTAATTCATTTAGTAAAATAAAAATGGCAGTTTCAATTTGTCCATAACAATAAGTTCAAGAGTTCTAAACTAAGCATTTTCCAATCTCGGGACCACGCTGAAATGTCCACAAACTAAAAACTAAAATATGGTAAATACATATACCTAAAATCTGAATATTAAGTTATATTATAATTTGTTCTTTTTACACAAAAAAAAACTTAATCAAAATCAGTCTATCAGACCTACGATGTCACAAATACACACGTGAAATTCAAGTGTTTTATAAGTTACATAACTTCCGATTCCGTGGGAATATCGGGATAAAAACTATCCCCATGTTACTCCCAATGAATCAATGTATCCTCAGACCAAATTTCATCAAAATCGGTCCAGTAGTTTCGGAGCCTAATCAATGCAAACAAACAATCAAATCGATGGATAGATAACAATATTTGGGTCGGAGATTGAAAATACAAATTCAAAAATAGACATTAATCGGTAGGTAATGCACTTTCCAACTAGAAATCATTTCCATATCCAATTATTTACAAAGCTGTCTCTAGCAGCAATTATTCCACATTGCCCTGGCTGACTTCTACCACAGTCAACTACATACGAAAGCTTTTAGCGTTGTTTTTCTGTTTTGTTTGTCGATTGCCCAGACGTACGTGGGGGAATTTCATGAGAGATAATTGTTAGAAAAACTATGAGTATTTTTATTAGACGATGTGGCTAGATCGATAGTAGGAATTATAAGCGCCTTGTCGCAAACGCTATTCGTCTTTAACGCCTTTCGTCATGTTTCGCGATTGGACAAGTTTTAGTATTTTTCCCATGTACTTGTTCCGCCTTGTAATTTGCCATTCTATGTTTGTTTTTAGGATTTGATCTCTAGCAACACCATCGATTGATACAAAAATATGGAATTAATATTTTATTGAAAAACAGGTTCGATTTCTGGCTTTTCATTACCCCTTTTCCAAAAATGTGCATGACAAATGGGTCGTCAAAGAATGTCTCTAGATAAATCTACCTTAACTATCTATCTACCCTAGCTCTAGTGCCATCCATAGAGATGTTCAAAAACAAAAAATCTAGTAAATGTGATTAGCATCAACAAACAGAATTCCATTGGAAACTGACCAGAAAGTACACTAACGAACACAAATGCTACTAATTTAGAACGAAGATTATTTTTAGAGAAGGCTTTGTTTGTGGCAGTTTTGCACGCAAATGTATCTAATTAGTATAATTTGCGAGGGAGGGGTCTCGTTAGACCCTGAGCGAAGGGAACAAGATAAGAACTTATGAAAACCTATTGACAATTGGGATTGTACAAATTTCCTGACCTTTTGGTTTTATATTATTTTCCGTAAATTTAGAATAATTTAAGATACTAATTTGAATATTTTTGAGATTTTCTCAATAGTTATTTTTAGTATTTCTAAAACTTTAAACGTGGTGACGTCACCAATGGCGTAATATCAATGTCTTCCATTGCTTAAGTTCTGTAAAAAGTGTGTCCATATCATGGACGTATTTACTGTCATTTGATTTCTTTATTTATTATGGCACATGTCGATTTCGTCATAACGCCGATGGTGACACTAGAGCAAATATTTTTGTTGCATAAAACTTATAACTGAAATGACCATGCCCCCTATTTATTGTTTTTTTGTTTTTAAAATTTTAATTTCTATGATAATTAGAAAATGAAAAAAACCAAAACATAGGGGCATAGTCATGACAGTTATAGGTTATTCAAGGAGAAACAGTCGACTACGTTTGTATGGAGAGAGCGCCGGTACCCTTTCACCTTAAAATGTAACAAGTAGAAATGTGTTTCGATATGGCGTACTATACCCACAAAAAACACGATTCCTTTTTACCCGACTACGGCGAAGCCAAAAGGGAGGGTTATGTTTTTGACCTGTATGTGTGTACAGTTGGCTGCATAATTGCAGCCCTCGGTAGAGTTTGAAAATTTCTATTATTGGAATGTTTGCATTCTAAAAATTTTTGTTTGATTATTTGATGAGTTAGAAGACTTTAAACTTCACCTAAAGCGGGTGCCTAGAATCTTGCTTGTGTTGAAATCATTTTTATAACAGCCGTTTTGGAGCTCTACGGTGGGTCTGCAATTATCCGACCGTATGTAGGTTCATCTATTCCCACGTAACTTCAACACTACTTATTATAATTTATTAACTAACTCTAGTTGTGAAAAGCGTATGCTTTATACCACACCGCGGCCAAGAACACCTGCTAAGACATTGCAATAATTGCACCGTGACTGCTTCTACGGCTTCACTTTAACAGATGTTTCGTATATTTCCTTCATTGTTTCTTATTAATCTGTACCCCGTGGTTTCACCCTTTTTAACCGACATAAAAATGAGGTGAATACCAATTTGATTGTTAGGCTTCCGTATCTCATAAGGTCAAAAAGGAACCATTATAAGATCACTATCTTGTCCGTCTTTCTGTCCGTGTGTCACCACCATTTTCTCAGGAACGGGTAGACCTAGCAAGTTGAATTTTATATTAGATACTGAGGTCTATATAACCTATTAGGGGTAAAAAAGTCAAAGTCCTGAGTCAATACGATAAAAAGATATGGGCAAATTTAGATTTTCGAGAAAACTTGCCAAAATTTACCTTAATTTTCAACCATTTTTTTTTTAAATCCTTTTATTTTTATTATGACTTTGATTTATCTTAGATGCACAGACAACTTTTGTATAACTTCTACAATGTTATTGATACCGGCAGCTCCTGCGGATTTTTATGGCTTTATAATAAGACTAGCAGCGCTCCGCGGTTTCACCCGCGTATTTCCCGATCCCGTAGGAATATCGGGATAAAAAGTAGCCTATGTTACTACCAATGAATCAATGTATCCCCATACTAAGTTTCAACTAAATCGGTTCAGTAGTTTCGGAGCCTGTTCGTTACAAACACAAAAACAAACAATCTTTTCTATTTATAATATTAGTGTAGATTTAGATTTATAGGTTCTTATTTTCTTCTGTCAAAAATAATTATTTAATCCTTTTTCAATTAAAACGACCAAGTTCATCCTTCGTGGGTTTTTTTTTCAATTTTAATCTATATCTATTCCAATACTATACTTACTATAGCTCCGAAACTGCAGGACCGACTTTGATGAAACTTATTATGAGGATACATTGATAAATTGGGAGTAAAATAGGCTACTTTTTATCCCGATATTCCCACGGGGTCGGAAGTTACGCGGGTGAAACGCAGCGCGCTCCTCGTTTTTAATTAATGCACAAAACAACATTTAACAACAATCTTTATTTAGCATTTGGCTCCTATATTCATCTTTACACTAAATAAATAAATATTGCAGGACATTTGACACATCGCTATCTAGCCCCAAGCTAAGTAGTAACTACACTCGTGTTATGGATCCTAGACAACGGATATACCTACTACTTATATACTTTTATTTTATAAATATACTAGCTGCGCCCCGCGATTTCACCCGCGTAATCGTTTTCTACGCAATTTTCTTAATTATTTCTTTCATAAGAACCTTCTCCGGACAATAACAAACACAACAAAAAAAGAATTGGCCGAATTGGTCCAGGCGTTGTTGAGTTATGCGCTTACCAACACATTTTGCGATTCATTTTTATATTATAAGATAGCTGCGCCCCGCGGTTTCACCCGCGTAATAATTTTCTGCGCAACTTTCTTAATATTTTCTTTCATAAAAACCTTCTCTTGACAATGTCAAAGACAACAAAAAAAGAATTGGCCAAATTGGTCCAGGCGTTGTTGAGTTATGCGCTTACCAACACATTTTGCGATTCATTTTTATATTATAAGATACTTATCCTACTAATATTATAAATGTGAAAAATTGTGTGTGTGTATGTATGTTTGTTACTTCACACAAAAACTACTGGACCGATTGCGATCTCGGTATCCAGATAGCTGAAGACCTGGATTAACACATACTCTACTTTTATCCCGATATTCCCACGGGATCGGGACTTACGCGGGTGAAACCGCGGAGCGCAGCTAGTAATACATAGAAACAACCAGACCACAGACAAATATCTAAGCATAAATACATGTCTGAGGCAAGAATCGAACCCGCAACCATGTGTTTTGCAGTCCGGCATGGTGACCATTGTGCCAATCGGGTCGTCACACTAACAACTAATTAGTTCTACAAACTAGTATCGTGTACATGTATACGTTAGCCATGTCGATGCAAATTACTACACGAACCGGACTATTTAATACATTGTTACTATTAATTGACCTGTTTGTTATGCATATTTTAATAATAACATTTGTTCTTTAGTGTATATTTTGAACGAGTAACATTGTTTTTAGTGTCTAATAAATTTATTTAATAATATAAAAAGACATACACATTTAACATTATAAATACAAAAATTAATTACCAGTTAGTCAAATAACTCGCCCCTTATCGTACCCGGCGTAAAGGTTCCCATAATGCTAGAAGCATTGCCACGCTGAATGGCGATGGCTAACCTCTGCGCCAGAAACGAGCCGGAGCGGGAGTCTGCCCCATTCCCCTTAAATAATAAAAAAATCATCAGTGTGTATAATGTAATAAATAAATAAATAAATATTGCAGAAAATTCCACACATCGCCATCTAGCCCCAAGCTAAGTAACTAGACTTGTGTTATGGATGCTAGACAACGGATATACTACTTATTTACTTTTCTTTTGTAAATACATACTTATAATACATAGAAAAACCAGACCACAGACTAATATCTAAGCATGAATACTTGTCTGAGGCGGGAATCGAACCCGTAACCCTGTGTTTGGCAGTCCGGCATGGTGACCATTGCGCCAACTGGGTCGTCAAAAACTAAAACGTTAATATAAGTCAAAGTCCATTTTTTTATTATTTGGAATCATTCGCATGAAATCACATTGAAACGTCTTAAAGACTAAAAAAACCCCGGCCAAGTGCGAGTCGGAAACGCGCAGAAAGGATTCTGTACTATGTTGAATAGGAGTTTTATTTTTTACTGTATTTGTTCTGTTCCAGTACTTTACATCATCAGTGAAAATTTCAACCGTCTAACTATGACGGTTTATAAGTCTAACTATGACGGTTTATAAGTCTAACTATGACGGATTATAAGTCTAACTATGACGGTTTATAAGGCAGACAGACAGGAGTCTTAATAATAAGAAACTTTAAAAACCATGTGAGGATGTGTAATTTCGGAACGCGCCTACCAATGAATAGAAGGCAAAATCTAATTAGCCTATTATTCCATTAGCTATTATTCCATTGCTGGACATAGCTTGCCGCATCCAGTTACCACTTGCAGTTTTTCGCAGATCGTCATCCCACAATTTGCCAAGTGTCGCCCTCTCCACGATTTGGCTTTCGTAGTTAAAAATAAAAAGGACAAATTTGGAAATAATATCTTCTCTATATCCCTATATATATATAAAAAATGTCACAGTTAATAAACTCCTCCTAAACGGCTGAACCGATTTGTATGAAATTTTTAGTCTATATTCGTTAGGTCTGAGAATCGACCAAAATCTATTTTTTCTATTTTTTTAGGTATATGGCAAAAAAAGGTCTGCCGGGGCAGCTAGTAATTCATACAAAAAAGAAAACAAAATCGTGTAAACATAAAATAACAAAAGAGCAACAAAAAACTTTTAAATTGCGCCATTTTTTTCAGTTTTTTTTCCTGGTACATAAATAATTCTAATTATAATTCAGAAAAGTGCAATACAGGGTCGTATTATCCATGCCATCAAGGGTGGATTTTTAGTAATAATTTACAAGGGATACCCCGGGGTTTTAATTAACGATTATAACTCGAAAACTTGGAGGGTTGGATGTAGGGGATGTTTTCTTTGGATAACAACAGCTGATTTATGATAAGGAAGCCGAAAATAAGAAGGTTTTTCGAAAAGTAAGGAAATTATGCGTTTGTTACGTCTTTGTTTTGTATTTTGGGAAAGTTTAAGTGGTGGGGTGGTGAGGGGATGGCTTTATGCGAATTTGATTGTTTCTGTTGACTGTACAATGCTTACCAACAATTTATTTTGGTGAGTTTGTAGTTTTTACCAAATGCGAATATGACGAATTGCGACTAACCGGAATGACAAAAGACGAACAACTAATAACAATAATGCTAAATCTATCTTGTCTCTATCGTTGCTTGCTTGATTTTTTCAAATAAAGGTTTAGCACGATTTTATGTAGTGACCAAGGGAAATAGGAATTCATTTCTATAATATCAAAAATTTGTTCAGTTGTTTAGGCGCGAAAATGTAACAGACAGAAAAACTTTCCCAAGTAGATAGATAGATAAACACTTTATTGCACCATAAAAACAATACACAATTGAACACAAAATTAATTCCAGCGTAAGTACTTATATATTATTATCTGCTAACATTAATAAAAACTAAACAATATGGCACAGTGGGCGACCTCATCGCTAAAAGCGATCTCTTCCAGGCAACCTTTGGATGTACAAGAATTAAAGAAGGGGATCGGTAGGTATTGGGATAACTTCAGAGAAGTTGGCAACATTATAATGTTTACATAACTATGACATTTTCGAGTCACATATAGAAATTTACTGTATTCTAAAGTGAATACATTCCACTTCCCAGTACATAATCCCTGAAACAGATAGACAGTACAACTAGGGTTGCCAACCGTAATATAGTAATCAAACCCGTATAGTATAATACTATAATTTAAGTATTATACTATATTTCGAGTTTGATTACTATTATGCTACTGGAAAAACATATAGTACCTACGTAATAGTCTGAGAAATATTGTTTTTTCATTATATTCTGAAAGAATCATGTCAAAATTTATTTTTATTAAAAATCGCTTCGCTCGAGTCTATTGTCAATAGGCCACAATTTTAGAAACATAGTTAGAAAAAAAAATGTTATTTTTTGCAATAATTTTCTCATAATTTATTTTATGGCTTGACCTATTACTCTGATGAACTATGTGTACAGAGCGAATGACACATTTTTAGTTGATAATTTGTGCTAAAAACATAACCATTTTGGCTTTGCCACAACAAAACACGTCAAGTACTTTTACGGTTAATGCGCGCTTATTGTACATTTCACAATAGGCTTTGAGATAGGTAATATATTTTTTGGCAGTGTACTATATCCATACATATCGGAAGGACCTAAATCAGAATGAGAATCAGAAAATATTTATCGAAAAACTGGGTACAATATGGTGTTGGGGTTTTTACATAATACAGTGCCTAGCAGTTTATCCTTTACAGATGTTAGGTAAATTTATAAATATAGCAAAGGCTAATCTATAAGTTAAGTAAGTATGTATGTTCTTTAACTTCAAGTTGAGTAGGTAAGTAGATAAATATTAAATTCTTGACTGCATTCAGTCCTTACCTAAGATTCAAAATATTCATTCAGATTGTAGAATGTTTTTGATATTAGCTATTAAAAGCAAAAACGTACTATTAAGTACATATAAAAGGATACAGGATCAAAATGACCTAGTAGCAAACGTCCATTAAGGCGCTCTTCCAGTACCGTGTGTAGGTATTCACATTACCTTAGCCCGCGCTCTCAAACACGTAGAGTGCTGCATGCTAACTGTTATATTTGATCGATATGCAAAACATTTTTACCTTATTATCTACAAATATAGTTCCTAGAGGTCAAAACCTATCATTTGATTAATTTTTAGAAACTAATGTTAACTATTTTTGAATAAAACCCGATAAACGATCTAATAATTCTCTGTTTTCTAACATTTTTTTTATCGAACGAAGTTGTTCATATCATGTTTTCAACCACAATAAACAAAAATATGGTTATTAAACTACAATATCCATTTATATCCAAATAACAAAAAAAGAGTATTTGATTACTTAGAGTTGCTTAAAACAAAGGTCGATTTTGGTAGCTTTATTAGCACCTGCCCTTAATTGGAATGACACAAGATCAGAATGATCTAGTAGTTATACTATATTCTAGCAGATTGTTGGCAACCCTAGGTACAACTTCGTTTTATTAGCTCCGATGACAAGCCAACACAACTTGTGACACTGTAATCCGATATTTAACGTCCGTTCCCGGTTTCGGTCGTTTTATTTTGTATTTTAAAATAAATTTACTGTTCGATGTTGTGAGTTGTGACTCGGTTTATGCAAAAGTTGACATCGAGTTTTTATGTTTTTGTTTTTATTGTCACCGGATACGGTCAAACAGATTTGGAAAATTTAATTTCGGTTTTTTGCATGCGTTAACACGTTTTGTAAGGTTTTCGCAATTTAAACGATTTTGTTCTGTCGTTGGCGTACCAAAACATAAAAAAGAAAAATGTTGCATGAAAATGAAAGAACTATTTTAATTTAACGTTCGGGAAAACTTTCCTAATTTACTGAAAATTTAATGATTTTTCAAAATCTGGCAACATCATAGGATTAGGTAAACAATGGTGTTGATTCATTTTGAAGTACCTAAACCTTAAAAAATATTAGAGTAAAATAAAAAATATATATTAATTTTACAATTTTTTTTTTGAGTTCGCGTGTACCACCTTCATGCATTTCACCTTCCTTCCTTCCTTCCTACCACCTTCATACTTGTCACACACTGTATTATTTAGTTATTACAGTGACAGAACTTACTATGTCACTTTTTCCAGACCCTGTTAATTTTTTTTTAATTAACCGAACACTTTCTATTTTTATTGATTGAACCTTACGTGACATTGGCAGAATTGTTAGGCATAAGCTATAACAGATGGAATAACCAAAAAAATTTAATTGAATTGACAAAAAAGCTAATTGCATTTAGTGACATTTTCAAAATGTCTAGATAATTTCCCAACGAACTACGCCTAACGTAGTTCGAGACAAAAACCAAACTGTCTAATTTTCGATTCTCCCTTACTTATGTAAGTAAGTAGACATTAAATTATTTTCCTTATAACATCTTAAAATACATTTCCAAGACACAAAGCTGTTTTTCAAGCAAATTTATTTTTACGATTTCTGGGACGAGGGTTGCGACAAGTTTTTAATGGACGTAATTATGTTTTAGACGACTTTCTTAGATTTATTTTTATGGAGATATAAATAATTTTGCGGTGGCGCCACTTTTTATTGATTTAAAGTGATTTCGGCTCAGTTGCTGGAATTCTTATTATAAATACGAATAATGTAAATAAATTACTAAAATAAATATTGCAGGACATTCCACACATCGCCATCTAGCCCCAAGCTAAGTAACTAGACTTGTGTTACGAGTGCTAGACAACGGATATACTTCTATACATTTCTTTTATAAATATATACCTACTAGCTGCGACCCGCGGTTTCACCCGCGTAAGTCCCGATCCCGTGGGAATATCGGGATAAAAAGTAGCAGGTCTCCAGCTATCTACATACCGAGTTTCATCCCAATCGATCGAGTGGTTTTTGCGTGAAGGAGT
This sequence comes from Idaea straminata, assembly GCA_951213275.1. NCBI lineage: Eukaryota > Metazoa > Arthropoda > Insecta > Lepidoptera > Geometridae > Idaea > Idaea straminata. The sequence continues at coordinate 7,979,953 of OX577870.1, forward strand.
AACAAACATACACACACCCACACACACGCGCACACACAATCTTTCACATTTATAATATTAGTAGGATAATAAAAATATCTAAGCATAAATACTTGTCTAAGGCGGGAATCTTAAAATATTTGTGCTAGTGTCATTATCCAGGGAGGAAACCTCAGAGAGGAAACAGTCGACTACGTTTGTATGGAGAGAGCGTCGGTACCGTTTCACCTTAACTGGCACAAATAAATTGGGAGTCAACTAAACGGTTCAATTATAATGAAACCACTGCGATAGAATAAACCACATCCCGGTCATCTTCTGGCCTATTTTTATGACGTTTACAAGACAAAATATCAAAACGTCCCAATTTTCAATACGTCTTAATAATACATTAAAAAATAACATAAACCACTAACGGCACAACAGTGCACGAAAAAAAAAATTACATACAACCTCCTCCTTTTTTCGAAGTCGGTTAAAAATCAATTACATTTTGATTAATAAAACAAATGAACTCACCCATTGTTAAGATGAAGAAGGCACTCAAAATGCAAAGTTTGTTCATTTTTAATTCAGTAGCATTTGTAGCGCCTGCATTTGTTTTATGCAAATTAAGGGAATCACTTTAAAACTGCTTAGAACTAAATTAACAAATGTTTAAAGTGAAATGAATTAGGTATTTACAAGTACTTTTTAACTACCTAATATATTGTAAAGTTTTCGCGACTTGAACTCATAAAGAAATTATTTTAATCGCGAATATTTTTAATTTTATTTTTCGTACCTCGACGTTTTGACTATGTTACAACAATCATGATTGTGAGGAGACTGGAGCAGTGACATCCTCTCATGCTGATAGCACATGAGTAAAATTCTTTACTCATGTGCTGATTGTTGAGGGTAGTAACTGGGGGCAGATCGAGTACCGACAATTTTATACTCTACCCCTCAGGGGATGAAAAAGGGGGGCAAAGTTTGTATGGGACACCTTGATTCCTTGGTCCAATCTATTTAAAATTTTCGACTTCGTCCGCGTAGAAGTCGAAAATTTCAAATAGATTGGACCAAGGAATCACGGTGTCCCATAAAAACTTTGCCACCCTTTTTCACCCCCTTAGGGGTACAGTTTCGGAAAATCCTTTCTTATCGGATGCCTACGTTACCCAAAGAACACACCCTCCAAGTTTCAGGTTTCTACGATCAGCAGTTTAGGCTGTGCGTTGATCCGTCAGTCAGTCATTGAGGACAAAGCATTTTATATGTATAGATTTTACTATTAATACAGATCGTGTGAGTTTAATAAGTTTACCCATTTTATTGTTGAACAGACAAATGTACAAAACTTTTTTTTTAAACATCCGACTTTTATCCCCCATAACTTTCAGATAGCTAAACCGATCAAACATAGCTAAGAACACTTCCGACTAATTCACCTTTCAAACTTAAGAAACGAAATCAAAATCGGTTCAGCCGTACGATACCACAGACAAACACAAACACGCATGTCGGTTTTGCGTCTGGGGATAAAAATACAAACGCCTAAGAAACTATTTCGTATTTATTTGGTTTCAAACAGTTATGTCGGCGTAGACGCTAAAACCTTTTCCTTCCCTACAATTGCAATTTCTCTGAGAAAATATTTAAAGTAACAAGTAAAAAGACCCTTTTTTACAAAATGTAAGAATTCTGAAAAAACGTCGTCAATATTTGATCCGTCCTTAATAAATATTGTCAAAAATTTGTTGCTACAAAAAATGACAAGGTACTAGGAACGACTGAGGCTCAATTTAACAAGAATAAGTTATTTCATTTGTTAACATAAATAATAATAAAGAAATAATAAATATTTCAAGACAATGCACACAGCGCCCCAAGTTAATAAATTAATAAATATTGTAGGACATTCCACACATCGCCATCTAGCTCCCAAGCTAAGTAACTGGACTTGTGTTAAGGGGTGCTAGACAACGGATATACGACTTATATACTTTTCTGTTGTAAATATCTACTTTATAATACATAGAAATAACCAGACCACAGACAAATATCTAAGCATAAGCATATATACATGTCTGAGGAGGGAAACGAACCCGTAACCCTGTGTTTGGCAGTCCGGCATGGTGACCATTGTGCCAACTGGGTCGTCAAAGCAACTAGGCTTGTGTTATAGTAGCCAAATAACGAATATGATACTTTTAAATACTTTTTGTATATACATGCATTTTTACCCGACCACGGCAAAAGGAGGGTTATTGCATTTAGAAACAGTCAGACCAGAAACAAAGATAATGTTTTTACATATTGAACGACCTCGGAAGGTTAGAGCTCACTGTTTTTTTTTAAATTACACCTTTGAATCCGTTTACTATTACATTTTTTTTATTTCTTATGAATCTTACCAACCCTTAACTTATTATAAGGAAAGATCCTAGAGCGGCATAAAGGGTGGCTTTATCACCTAAAGGCGATCTCTTTCAGCCATCTTCACCTTCTAACTAAGTCGTTTGATTACCGACCGTGGCTTCCCAATTTATTTTGCCGTACTTTTACGGGAGACGATTTAACACGTTGCTTATGCTAGGCCGAAGCTGTTATATGGACGTAGACCTTTACCTTTTGGTCCCCAAAAAGGTTTAATTAATAAAGTATTTATATAAATCAGGATCCTTCTCCCAAGAATCTCGGACATTCTAAATGTTATTGGGATAAAAACATTAAAGACATTTAAATTACAATGGACATAGAGAATCGGTAGTTTCGGATATTTCTTGATGAGTCTTCTTCGATAGATTTGAAATACATATAGTCTAGATTCTTTATACAGCACTAGTAACTTTAATCCATGGTGCCTGAGAAATGTCTTAGATTTAGTAAGCTAACGAGTAGTAGCTAGTTAAATTCTAAACGCGGGAACCTATACGACCCAGTTGGCACAATGGTCACCATGCCGGACTGCCAAACACAGGGTTGCGGGTTCGATTCCCGCCTCAGACAAAGTATTTATGCTTAGATATTTGTCTGTGGTCTGGTTGTTTATATGTATTATAAGTATATATTTACAAAAAAAAAGTATATAAGTAGTATATCCGTTGTCTAGCACCCATAATACAAGTCTAGTTACTTAGCTTGGGGCTAGATGGCGATGTGTGGAACGTCCTGCAGTATTTATAATTGGCTTTCCGTTTTATATATAAGTCTACTTTTTGTTAAAGCTGTTGGTTCTCCCAATAAATAAATAACAAAAGTAGAGACCCACCGTACAGTTTTAAAATTACCATTTAAAACTCAAGCAGGGCTTTAAAAAGGGGTTTAAACAGTATACCAAACCTGTTACCCCAAGTCATAGGGGTGAATAGGTGGAAAAGTGTAGAAACCACTAAAGGAACTTGATATAGAAAGCGCCCCAAGCGCGCGGCCAGGGCGCTATGAAGATAAAATGCCTAACGAATGAAATATAATTCGCGTCGGCGTGGGGCCTAGCGCCAAACATTTATCTTCACAGCGCCCTCTCCGCGCGCATGTAGCGCTTTCCATATCCCAAAAGCCTTGAACGCAGGCTCGAAAGCTCGCGTCAAGCGGCTTTAAAGACGTATGGAAGTACGCTAAATGGCTCGAATCTAAAGCATAATAATCTAATTTTTAAAAGTTTAGATGTCATCTCTAAATCTGTAACGTTACATCTCTTTGTAAGAAAATAGAATTTTAAGTTTAATTATAAAGTTTTATAGTAAATCTATTAGAATTACTAGAAAAGGTTTGTGAAACGATTAAGGCATAAATTAACAAGTTTGAGGGTAGTTCTTGGAAGGGTAAGTTGGGAATTCGTGAGTACTTCTTGATTAGGGTCTGCGTCCAATGTACAATCGAGAAACAGACCTAAAGCCTCACCCGCGTAGGGTTTAAATTTTTATTATTTTAGTTATTACTAGTAGCACCTCGTGGTTTAACCCGCGTAAATTCCGAGCCCGTGAATATGTCTGGATAAAAAGTAACGCAAGCAAAACGTTTGATTTTTTATATTTTACAGCCAAGACGCCGCCAAGTCAACTGTCGAGAATAAGGGCCACAAAAAGGTTTTTAAAATCTTCATATTAGTGACAAAATAATAAGAAAATAAACAAATGAATTGTTTTTCAGATTGACAATAAAGCAAATTTTGACCGACATGTTTTTAAGTAGTTTTCCCATATTTTTTACGAAATATTTCGTTTTTAATAAAGGTGGCGGGTGCCCCTTATTATCCGCATGTACAAACTAAGGTCAAAAGTCTCTGCCCACCGTAACGTTTACAATCCTGTGCAGCACTATTTTAACATCATAACAACGTAACCTGTGAATCGAACCCACGTCGGTTGGTGTAGCGGGCTTATACCACTCGGCCAACCAAAGACATAGCTAACATGTTGAAAATAATAATCACACTGAGTACTTTTAATTAAAGTATTTATGTTTGTGTGTAACGTTAGAAGAAGGTCCTCCCTCCGTGCTTCGGAAGGCACGTTAGGCCCGGTTGCTACCTCTAGTAGCAGTCGTTAGGTCAAGTTAGAGACCTTAGGGCGATCTGAAAACTCTAACAATAGGTGAGCTACACCACAGTACGAGAAGAAGAAGGTCGTAAGTTCAATACTTGTTGATAGTATTATTGTAGAGATTTTTTTTATTTATTGTTTTTTTTTTACCACAAAATGAAAAACTAAAAATAATAATAATAAACATAAAATAAATACCCCCACCCAGAAATTAAATAAAAAAAAACTTATTGTAGCAAATTGATAATTTACTTATGACCCATACTGTACCTTAGTGTTTAGATCAGGTAATATTGAAAAAAAAAATACTATGAATGCTAAGTGTGCTTCAAAAGTAATTAACCTGCCGAATTATAAAACGTGCTACTGGCAACTAAAATTAAATCGACAAAAAATATCATAATCTGAAATATTTTAAAATAGCTGCGCCTCGCGGTTTCACCCGCGTAAGTCTCGATCCCGTGGGAATATCGGGATTAAAAGTAGCCTATGTGTTAATCTAGATCTCCAGCTATCTAGATACTGAGTTTTATCGCAATCAGTCCAGTAGTTTTTGCGTAAACAAACATACAAACACACACACAAACTTTCATATCCTACTAATATTATAAATGTGAAAGTTTGTATGTGTGTGAAATTCGTCCGATCGGTCGGACAATGTGTTCTTAAATAACGATAAACTTCATAGTCCGATTCCTAAATCGAACCAAAAGTAAAAAAAAGTTCACATCGTCCGATCGGTCGGACCGAGCAGTCGGACCACGTGTTCACAAGGGAAATTAATAGGAATAGTAGGATTACTATGAATGCTAAGTGTGCTTAAAATTTAATTATAAAACGTGCCACTGACAACTAAAATAATATCGACAAAAAATATCATAATCTGAGATATTTTAAATTCTAACATCTCTCAACGCAGACTTTAAAAACTTAATAACTCCATGTCTAAAGAAAAATGAGATAAGTCTCCCTTGAAAAAAATCTCATAAATTTCTCAAAGTCAAGTGTTGAAACGTTATTAAAAATAAAAAGATAAAATAAAAAAGTTTGAATGCAACTAACATTAGAATACCGAAATAAAATTTATCATTTTTTACAAGGGACCCGACCGTTAATGAGTGGAAAGTGGGTACTCGGTTCTATAATAAAGTTGACTTAGGGTGTGGCCATGGTTACGGCGGGAAGAGGAAAATATATTACCTACATATTTTTCAATAACGACGCCAACACTTCTTGGAATCAATTATATGGTAATAAAATTGATTCCAAGAAGCTTCCCAATGCGAGAACTGATTTGAAGGCTTGTTATTCATGGGATAACTAAATAGTAATTAATGCGGGTTATGTATGAAAATCGATTGACGCGTTTAAAAATTCATTAATAATAATATAAATATTGCAGGACATTCCACACATCCCCATCTAGCCCCAAGCTAAGTAACTAGACTTTATGGGCACTAGTTAACAGATATATTATATTATATATATTCTTTTATAAATATATACTTATAATACATAGAAACAACCAAACCAAAGACAAATATCTAAGCATATATACTTGTCTGAAGCGGGAATCGAACCCGCAACCCTGTGTTTGGCAGTCCGGCATGGTAAACTGGTGGGGAAGAATGGATTTTTTTCTTATATTATAATATATTTTAACCGACTTCAAAAAAGGAGGCGGTTTTCAATTCGACTGTACGTATTCTAGCAACATTTTTTATGGCTGTTCGGGTTAACTTTTTTGCTTATACCTATCAACTGGCTGTTGATTGATTTTCCGAGCAGCGCCATCTGTCTACCAGTTGATGGATAGATTTTGGTGATTCTTTTTTCTGAGAAACTTTGACATATTCTATTTAAAAAATATATATGACGGAGGAGGTCTTCCATGAACTTAAAGAATATCACCGAAGTCTCCGAAGTCTAGCGCTGGAATGAGAGCTCTCTACAGTTTTGCGGCTGTATTTATAGTGATTTTGTGTTAAGTCAATTGAGTGTTTTTCAAATACTAGAATCTTGTTTTAAATAGTTAAGTAAATTCAATGTAAATCGATCTATTAATTACATTCTTAACTGTTTTTTATTGTAGTTTAAATTAACCGTTTGTTTCAAGAATTATTATAAGGAAATTTAAACAAACATTCAAAACAACAATATTGTTTTGAATAATCAATAATTTCATGAATTTTAGATGAAAGTTAGTTTTACCAATCAAAGTTTAGGTAAATAATCATAATTGCGCCGATATATAGTATTTAAATAAAGAAAGGTTATTTTTTTATTAAATTAGTTTTAAAACATAATCATTAATCGCTCAAACAATGGCCACACGAAAAGAGTTTCGTTCAAAAGTCTACATTAATGCAGGGATCTACAACCACAAGGTATTGGCATGCCACAGAATATATTAAACATTTTCTAACTTTCTCAACGAAACATAATACCATACGCCCCGCGGTTTCACTCGTCTTGGAAATATTGAGATAAATAATAGCCTACAGCTACGGCTTCCCAGCTATCTGCCCACATATCAAATATCATTCGATTTAGGCATAAAAAATAAACATACAGAAACACAGAACTTCATAATTTTAGTATATTTAATATATTTTTTAGAAATTATTAGCCATCTGCCTACATATTCAGTATAATTCGATTTAGGCATAAAAATAAACATACAGAAACAGAACTTCATAATTTTAGTATATTAATAATATATTTTTTGGAAATTATTAGCCATCTGCCTACATATTCAGTATAATTCGATTTAGGCTTGAAAAATAAACATACAGAAACAGAACTTCATAATTTTAGTATATTTAATATATTTTTTAGAAATTATTAGCCATCTGCCTACATATTCAGTATAATTCGATTTAGGCATAAAAATAAACATACAGAAACAGAACTTCATAATTTTAGTATATTAATAATATATTTTTTGGAAATTATTAGCCATCTGCCTACATATTCAGTATAATTCGATTTAGGCATAAAAAATAAACATACAGAAACAGAACTTCATAATTTTAGTATATTAATAATATATTTTTTGGAAATTATTAGCCATCTGCCTACATATTCAGTATAATTCGATTTAGGCTTGAAAAATAAACATACAGAAACACAAAACTTTATAATTTTAGTATATAATAATATATTGCTTGGATTATATTGGCTACAAACTTTGTCCCCCTTTTCACCCCCTTAGGGGTAGAATTTCGGAAAATCCTTTCTTATCGGATGCCTACATCATACAAAGAATACACCTGCCAAATTTCAGGTCTCTACGATCAGAGGTTTAGGCTGTGCGTTGATCCGTCAGTCAGTCAATCGGTCAGTCTAGACAAAGAATTTTATATGCATAGAAGATATTATGTATTTTGCTAGCATTTGTGTAATTACTAATGTACTCTGTTATATTTTCTCCTTTGAGGGAAATACAACTGAGAAGACTTTTAGGAAATAAGTAGGTACTAGATGTTTCCTTTGAAATATTTATTATTTTATCTGGCAAAATACATAAGCCGCGCAATGCCATGAAGAGGAAAAGAACAGAATTAGGTACTTCATTTTTATTGAGGATGATTTAAAAATCGAATGGCCCTGAAAGTCTATTTAAAATATAACGGCCAAGTGCGAGTTGGATTCGCGTACAACGGGTCCCGTACCATTATATTCTGTTTTTAGTATTTGTTGTTATAGCGGCAACAGGAATACGTCATCTGTGAAAATTTCAACTGTTTAGGTATCACGGTTCATGAGACAGCCTGGTGACAGACAGACGGACGGATAGTGGAGTTTTAGGAATAGGGTCCCATGTTTACCCTTGTGACATTTCCATTCATCTATCTATACATATAAAATGCTTTGTCCTGAACTACTGACTGACTGACGGATCAACGCACGGCCTAAACCGCTGATCGTAGAGACCTGAAACTTGGAGGGTGTGTTCTTTGTGTGAAAAAAAAATTATAACTTTAAAAAAATATTACAATTCCTTCACTAATCGAAGGAAACTTCGTTCCATCCGGGTGTCCCTTGACACCGCTCAAGTTTTTTAAATCTAATAATGTTTGTTTGATAAAGTCATGAGTTAAAAGACTTTAAACTTCAACTAAAGCAAGTGCCTAGAATCTTGCTTGTGTTGAAAACATTTTTATAACAGCCGCTTTAGAGCTCTACGGTGGGTCTGCAATTATGCAGCCGGCCCTACCTATAAAACTTCTATGTTGTTATTACAATTTTTAAAATTAAATAGTAGTTCTAACATGATAAAAGTGCAACAGAGCATTCATTTTTGAAATTAAGTCGTAAATTCAAGTCAAGTAATGTTGTAAGTTTAATGATCCGTAAGCAAGGGACGTGGGGTTATTTAGTTTACATTCTTTGTTACAAGTTAGTTCTTTTTTTATTTGATATATGGTATCGTATGAATTAGGGTGTAGGTAGGTACCTACTTAAGTTTGACACTTACATAAATGTGTAGAAAGTAAATATGTATAGACTAAAAAAATGGTTGTCTGTAAAGTCGGTTTACGGACGATAATTTTACGTGATAACGTCACAAGAAAACGAAAACATTACGGGCAAATCAAACTTCAGCAGCAGTTCTATCAATCGAACGACGGGCAAATCAAACCGAAGCGACGTGCCGGGGCAAAACGTTAAAGAGGGCCATTTTTATGATTTTCCTTTAAACTGAACTTCGAGTTTATAGCTACATCTTGTACATATTATCAAAGACACACCTTGAACATAATTCGCTCACTAGAAAAAGTAGAATTTTCCCCACCGAAGAAAACTATCTGAAACTAACTGATAGAATTCAGTGGGCGTAAACTTTGAAATTTTACTACAAGATTAACAATGGTAATTAACATGGTATGTTAGAAAAAGTAGAATTTCGCCCACCGAAGAAAACTATCTGAAACTATAAACTAACTGATAAAATTCAGTGGGCGTAAACTTTAAAGTTTTACTACAAGATTAACAATGGTAATTAACATGGTGTGTTAGAAAAAGTAGAATTTTGCCCACCGAAGAAAACTATCTGACACTAGAAACTAACCGATAGAATTCAGTGAATTCAGTTTAAAATTTTACTACAGGATTAACAAAATTAATATGTCAATGAACCTTAACACCTTTACATAAAGACTAATTAAGTGTAGCTAATTACGTTTAATGCTTAAAATAAACTCGAAAGCTTAAGGTCGGACCAGCGATCTAAGACTTTTAATCGATATAAGGTTTTTGATGAAGAGCCTTGTTATTACAGTCTGGTGAACTGGAGTATTATGGAGATTATGTTATACTAGCTGCGCTTCGCGATTTCACCCGCGTAACTCCCGATCCCGTGGGCATATTGAGATAAAAACTAGCCTATAGCCTTCCTCGATAAATGGACTATCCAACACAAATAGTACATTGTTATCTTAGGGGTGAAAGTCACTCATTGAGTCCCGAGACGGAGTTTCGAGGGGCTTAATCAGTGTTTTACCCGAGGTAAACACTGTGCTTTTCATTACGAATAATACATAAAATTAAAAATAAAAATAAAAGTACTAAACTCTGCAAGTATGCATCAGCCGTGCGAAGCCATAATTGTTATTCTTTGGTGTTACCTAAAGCAAGGAGGTTAGGTTTTTGAAGTTCCTATTAAATCCTAAAATCCTTCCTAAATTAAATTAAAGGTTAAGTAATATTATATCAGACCTCTCCCAAGATCTTAGTATAAAATGGAAATATTTGAATAATTCCATCATCTATTCGTAGCAAATGTTAAATAAAGTGTGGATGAAAATTTCAAAATTTTGCTTATTCGGAATAACTTTGGTGGTAAGGTATAGCAATATTATACTTGAGTAAAATCACTATTATTTTTCTTATCTATAATAATATTATAAAGCTGAAGAGTTTGTTTGTTTGTTTGTTTGAACGCGCTAATCTCAGGAACGAATTGAAAAAATATTTTTGTGTTGGATAGTCCATTTATCGAGAAAGGCTAGGCGCTGCTAGTTGTCACTAACTTTCTAGAGAATTATAATGAAATTGGTATTTTTTGTTATGTTGACTATTATGTATAGTTACAGAATTAAATGCTTAAGTTTTGGAATTTTTATTATTATTTGCTAAAAATTCTATAATGACATTCAGTCTCGGGTAAAAGCTAATTCATACGGACTTACCTATTTTACCTATGCTGTAAACATTATACAGAGTGTCCAGTATTGACCGGATAATCCTGCAAGTAGTTAGTAGCAGAACATACCTGAAACAAAAAAATATGGACATATTAGAAAAAAATCATACAAAATAATAAAAACACAATATTTTGGGTCGTGTTAAAAACACAGGTGTTCGTAATCATGCTTTTTTATGCTTTGAGAAGTAATTTTCAAGACATCCTATTTAAATAAAAACTTAAAAACGATTTTATAAATAAACGCTCTTATTTGTACAACACACAAGAAATATTTAAAAAAACCTGCGAGTCGGATTTGCGCAGGAAGGGTTCCGGTACCATTATATTCTGTTTTTAGTATTTGCTGTTATAGCGGCAACAGAAATACATAATCTGTGAAAATTTCAACTGTCTAGCTATCATGGTTCATGAGATACAGCCTGGTCAAAGAGACAGACAGGCAGACGGACGGACGGCCAGTGGAGTCTTAGTAGCCCTAAAAAAGAAATATAAACGAAAAGTTTATCAACTGAAACATTGTAATCACTGGTAGGTATAAGTTAATATTTTTGGCAGATTTGGAAACAAAATGAAAATAAATATAAACGAAATGTTTACTAACTAAAACATTGTTATATATGATAGGGGTACATAATTTTGGCAGATTTGAAAAAAAAATATTGGCTAAATTGGCATAAGCCGTAAATAGACCTAATCGTTAAATTAAAAAAAAAACTGATTGGCCTCCCCCCACTTACCTTGTACTATACCTATTGGACCCACTCAATCGAACACCCTGTATAACTAAGAATATCTTTTGTTTCACATCCAGTTCCCTTCGAACGAGTTTTCAAAGAATGCACCTGGACTAGACCTATAGGTAAGTAGGTAGTACCTACCCACTTCAAATGTAATATGATATAACTCCTTAAGGTTTTGTTAGGTATTATTTACTCTATTGTGAAGTATAGTATTGTTATACTTAAGAGGATCACATACTAATAGGGTTGCCTTGCCAACCTTACTATATATTATAGTAACCTTTACTATTTTTCGAGTGAACGAACATACTTGTAAACTGTTGGAATAAATATAGTTAGCAAAAATACTATATTTAAGACAATAGGCATTAGTCTGAAAAATAGTTATTCTTTGGAATAATTCATCTTTACTAATATTATAAAGCTAAAGAGTTTGTTTGTTTGAACGCGCTAATCTCAGGAACTACTGGTTTGAACTGAAAAAATATTTTTGTGTTGGATAGTCCATTTGTAAAGGGCTACTTTTCATTTTGATAGCCTCACGGGATCGAGACTTACGCGGGTGAAACCGCGGAGCGCAGCTAGTGGTTAAGTACGCGGCATGAAACAATCTTAAATGCGATTTTTTCTCTTTTAAAATCGGATAAGATCATGTTTTAAACTGCATACCACTGGCGTATCTTTTATTATTGACCCTTGATAGATAGCTATCAGGGGTCAATAATTTTCTTATTAAGTATTAAAATAATTCAAGTTATCTAAGCAAATAGTTTTAGCACAGAATAAATATCTAGCACCATGATATAAATAATTGTGGTTTAAGTACTAAATCGTAGAGTGCATAAAGTTTACAGCGAGGATGGCTTATGGCTGTGGTGACCATGATGTGACCGTTTTATTGGACATTCACATATATTTATTAGGACGGGGATCTACAAAAGTGGATTTCGTGCAGCTTTGTGACAGAAAGCGCGAAATAATAGTATTTGGGGTCAAAATAAAAACTAATAGAAACAGGAAAACGTGTCGCGGGACATGCGTTTGGAACGAAATTCCTTTCCAACGACAGACAGACATAGGAATACACATCTATACTTAATATTATAAAGCTGAAGGGTTTGTTTGTTTGTTTGAACGCGCTGATCTTAGGAACTACTGGTTCGAATTGAAAAAATATTTTTGTGTTGGATAGTCCGTTTATCGAAAAAGGCTTTAGGCTACTTTTTACTTTAATATTCCAACGGGATCGAGACTTACGCGGGTTAAACCGCGGGGCGCAGCTAGTAGCTATATAACATAAGAGACATTAATATGTGTGAGAGCTTAGTTTATCTTACAGTTTTTCGCTTCTCATTATTCGTAACGCTCAAACTGGATTGAACTGGATTTTTTTAATGAAATCGGTCCCGTCGCAAACTAGGGATAAGGAACCTCGTTCCAAAAGAAAGAAGTGAATAAGAAGAAGGGTTGGTTGTGATCAATAACAAACTTCTTTAACGTATGGATACTTATTTTACACAGTGTGGCTACTGAGAGGAAATCGACTAGCATAAAGCACTGCAAGAAAAGTCGATGTCAAAAGATTTTCGTCTAAATCTTATATCTTTAAATGAGCAATTCTTGCATATATATATATATATATATATAATTGGAATCTCGGAATCGGCTCCAACGATTTTCATGAAATTTGGTATATAGGGGGTTTCGGGGGCGATAAATCGATCTAGCTAGGAATCATTTTTAGAAAATGTCATTTTATTCGTGTTTTAAGGCGTTTGAGTAGTCCCAATGTAAACTGAAAAATATGACTCTTCCTGACGTCTATTGGCGAACTACTAATACAATTTTTTGTGAGCAATAAAGTTATTCCAGCAGATGGCGCTGTTAAGTAACACGAAGTCAATGAGTGTTTGCTTTGAGGTTAGACTAAGTAAAAAAAATATATATACCGAGCAAAGCTCGGTCATCCAGATACTGTATATAAAATGAGCTTTTTAAAGACCTCGCTGGTTAATTAATTTAATCGTTACCTGGTCTTTTATGTGTTAGCAAAATGTCCTAAATATTCTTAAATCATGGTCATGGTAAAATATAGATTTTGCATTTACAAATCATTACTATAAAACGCTAGCTGCATCCCGCGGATTTACCTGCATAGGTACCGATCTCATAAGAATATTGGGATAAAAAGTAGCCATGTTAATTTAAGTCTCAATCTTATCTAGCTATCTACAAATCTCCATCGCAATCGGTTCATTATTTTTTACGTGAAGTACCAACAAACATGTAAGGCTATGCCGGAGATGCATTGTACATCGACGTCGCACAAGTAGATACAAAGCAGTGCAGTGCGACCGAGACGGGGCACGGTGGTCTTGATTTGACCAACCACGACCCAGAGCAAGCTGAACTTCATCGACGCAGTGATGCTTTGTTCCCAATCCTACAGAATTATAATCTATATATATAAAAATGAATTGCTGTTCGTTAGTCTCACTAAAACTCGAGAACGGCTGAACGGATTTATCTTATCTTAGTCTTGAAATGTTCGTGGAGGTCTAGGGAAGGTTTAAAAGGCGAGAAAAAATCGAATAATTTCCGGGGAAACCCTAAAAAGAGCCCTTTTCTATTTCCCATACAAACGTTTTCTAGAGTCAATTCCTACGGGATCGGGACTTACGCGGGTGAAACCGCGGGGCGCAGCTAGTTCTACATACATTTGTTTCACATGGAAGTAACATTGGCGTGTGACGTGCATCGATGTTGCGAAGTATCTTCGGCATAACTTACACATTTATATATTAGTAGTGTTAGTTAGGATAGTAATATAAGTCATTTGATCGTAAACTGTATTTTCTTTGAACTTTAAACTCAGTTATTGAAGTACTTTATAACAAACCATAAACTAATTAACAGATTGGTATAGTTAATTAATTATTTTTTTAATTAAACCTATGCCCCTTTATTCCAAAACGAGGTTAAGGGATAGTCGTGAACTTTAGTCTAAACACTGTTCCTATAGATTATCTAAGGAACTACAGTCTGAACACTATCTCTATGGATAGTGTTTAGACTATAGTTCATGAGTAAATCTGCATCTAAACCTCGTGAACTATACTCTAAACATTATCCCTATATAATCTTTAGGGATAGAGTTTAGACTGTAGTTCCCTAGATAATCTATAAGAATAGTGTTTAAAAATCACGAGTAAATCTAAAGTTTAAATCCACATCTCGGACTATCCTTAAACCTCGTTTTGGAATAAGGGGGATGTTGTCCCGCAGCAGACCTTCTCATCTGTTTCCAAGCAAGTCGGTCCAGGGCTATGTTTGGTAAGTCTTCATCGAAAGCATCCAGATTATCAAGCTTTTTTTACGGGGTCTGCCATGCCTACGTTCGCTATCTATCGTCACCCATTGCATGACGGTCTTTGCCCATCGATTAGAATGCATTCGAATCACGTGCCCCGCCCATTTTAAAATATTTTATTAATTTAAAAAATATTTTTCAACATTATTAGTATACTAGTTGCACCTTGCGGTTTAACTCGCGTAAGATCCCGTGGGAATATAAAAATTAAAAGTAGCATATAGCCTTCCTCGACTATCCAACACAAAAATAATTTAACAATTCGAACCAGTAGTTCCTGAGATTAGCGCGTTCAAACAAACGAACTCTTAAGCTTTATAATATAAGCATATATAGCACCGCTCCGCGGTTTCACCCGCGTTTGTCCCGATCCCGTGGGAATATCAGAATAAAAAGTAGCCTATAGCCTTCCTCGATAAATGGACTATCAACAAAATAGTACATTGTTACCCTAGGTGTGAAAGTCACGAGAGCCCTCGAACTATTAGCCAAAGTCTTTTACCCGAGGTAAACACTGTGCTTTTCATTACGAATCTTATATATATAAAAATGAATTGCTGTTCGTTAGTCTCACTAAAACTCGAGAACGGCTGAACGGATTTATCTTATCTTAGTCTTGAAATGTTCGTGGAGGTCTAGGGAAGGTTTAAAAGGCGAGAAAAAATCGAATAACCGATATTCCCACGGGATCGGGACTTACGCGGGTGAAAACGCGGGGCGCAGCTAGTAATACATAAAATTCTTCATAATAACGAGAGTGAATGAGAGACTCCATACTCCATACTACCTCTGGTAGTATGCATGAACCGTGTGAAGCCATAATTGTTATTCTTTGGTGTTACCTAAAGCAAGGAGGTTAGGTTTTTGAAGTTCCTAATGCGTAATGACACTGATACTGGCTACAAGCACAATACACAAGCCGCGCGAAGCCATAATTTGACATGACAGCTGTCAGTGAAAGCGATTTTCCCTAGGGCTGAAAGTTTTTCTTTCTACACGCTCTTCAGGCATCTTTAGACTTACTTTCGGAGTATGAGTAATGAAAAATATTTTTTCAATTCGAACCAGTAGTGCCTGAGATTAGCGCGTTCAAACAAACAAACTCTTCTGCTTTATAATATTAGTATAGATTCGCTATTGGTGACCAAAAGGCTGGCAAACGTATCGGCATTGTCCTCCGAAGAGGAAATTCAGTTAGCCTTACGAATAGCTAAAGACCAACAATAAATCGCTCAAAATAACGATTAATAGCCCAAAACCTAGGTTTTGTCCTAATTGGCAAGTTCCTATCACAATATTTACTGAGCACACTAAAATTGACCCCGAAACCTATTAAATTAGGAAACGAGCGGGGTAATAATGGTACCGATCCACTGTTTGTTGCCAAATGACGTGGACGGACTCAGAATAGGGGCATAAGGGGCGAATTCAGAAAAAAATAAAAAAAAACTACAAATAAATAATAATAAATATTTCTGGATACTTCACACAGCAACATTTAGACCCCAAGCTAAGCAACTTGGCTTGTGTTATGTTGAACAGACAACGGATACTTATATTATACTTTTCATATGCAAATATTAAAAACTATCTCGCATCTCCGCTCAAATAGTGTCATAACTCAAAAACAACATTATTTATATTTTCAGGTAACCTAATACACTATTTTATACAGCTTAAACATCATTCGAATCTACTTAAATGTTAATATCGCTAATTCTATTAGTTTTCAAGTTAAGACTAGAAAACCGAAAAAACAGTTAGACTATTACTTAAGACACCTTTTTCTCGACAGTTTTCTCTTTTGAGTTATGACATTATTTGAGCGGAGGTGCGATCTGAACTTACATAAATAAATATTTGTTAAGGCGGGAATCGAACCCTCAATCATCTGCGTCACAGGCGGGTGTTGGCCCACCGCGGCACAGAGGTCGTCAAATAGAAGTTTATTAAGACTTGTGATATTGGTATCGAGCAATGAGTGATGGTACAAGTTATTAGTAAGCTCTAGAACCACTTATAAAAGCTTATTTTGTATAGGGCTTACTGGAAAGAATATTTGTATATTCTGGGTATATTTGGTTAGACGCAAAAGGAGCACCAGTCGCAAAAGGGGAACTTCGCATAATGAGAATTTTGCAAAACGTGCACTTCACAGAATGAGTACTTTTACGTACGAAAGTGTAGGCTCTTAATGAATAAACCACGATAAATCCAAGTAAAGCCTATCCGAATCCTATTTAAGCAAGTTTTTTGTGATACTTATGATAGTGACAGCATTTCAAAAGTATAGATATTTCAAAATATATACCGATCTAAATTTAAGGGTATCGTACCAAAAGGGCAAAAGCAGAACCCTATTACTAAAATTTCACTGTCTGTCTGTCACCAGGCTATATCTCATGAACCGTGATAGAGTTTAAATTTTTAGAGATTATATATTTCAGCTGTCGCTATAGCAACAAATACTAAAAACAGGAAAAAAACTTGAGAGGTGTCAAGGGACACCAGGATCGAACGAAGTTTCTTTCGATTAATTACTGAAGGAAAATGTTTTGGTCTTAATTTTGTCTAGCCCCCTTTAGCAACGCGCCATAAGGAACTTTGTTCCAAAAAATATGAAGTATTCTATACAAAATGGTAGAACTCCTTCTAGTGCGAGTTCGACTTGCAATTGGCCGGTTTTTTACTACACACAAGTACAAAGAAACCCACACACCCGGCCCTATCACACACATATATGATTCCCTTGAACATCAAACTATGAAAAGGGGAGCACCATTGATATGACACTGACTTCTAAACATGTTCGTTTCACAACAAGGCTTCCCTTTGTAATCTAAACCTTGTTACTGAGCAGTGAACATAATGATACTTTAGTGAATGTTTTGATATTTGATCTTGAAATGCTCTCTAAATATAACGCATATTTGAAATATATCCTTCCTCTTGCCCTAATTTATTTGGGGGTGACACAGTACGTCTTATTTTTAAATGATTTCACAATATTTCACGACCACCTGCCTGATAGCAACCCTCTTTGGCTGCTGCTGTAGTTGCAGATGGTTTACTTCAGTCTTTTAAATATATAAATATTGCAGGGTTTGAGGATATATGTAAATCAATGGATATATTTATCATGATATATATCCGATATGGTTTTTTGAGATATACAAAAATTGATTTAAAATTTGATGAAATAAGTAAATTTTTGCAGTTTTCTACTGTATTTCTCCATCCCAAATGTAGATGGCGTTGGAGTGGAGTCAAAAAATACTCTCTTAAAGTAAGTTTAGGTATAAACGTTTAAAGTTTAGGTATTATAAGTATTAGTGTAGGTATTAAGAAAATTAATGGTAGGTGTAATACTGATTTTTAGGGTTCCGTACCCAAAGGTTAAAAACGTGACCCTATTAGTAAGACTTCACTGTCTGTCTGTTTGTCTGTCACTAGGCTGTATCTCATGAACCGTGACAGCTAGAGAGTTGATATTTTCACAGATTATGTATTTCCGTTGCCGGCATAACAACAAATAATAAAGAAAAAAAAAATTAAGTGGGGCTCCTATACAACATTTACGGATTTTATTTTATCTGAATTGTATTTAGTTTTTCATTATTATTTAATTGTATCTTTTTATCTTAAAAATATCTTATGACGATTAATCGCCCTATATACCCAAGCCTTACTCCTCCCCTGTTAACCGATTTAATAGCCAAACGTATTGGGAGCCAAACATGACGTTACAGACTATCTTGTTTTAAATAGTCTAAATTATAGCCATTTTAACAATAATAACGCCTACGTTAATCGATTACCCAAGGAGAGCGGTGTTGGCTTAGTGGTAAATACCTCGACTTTCATTCTGAAGGTCGTGGGTTCGAATCCCGGTAGGCCGTGCACCAATGTATTTTTCGTAAGAAAAATTTATGTGCGCTAATTGACATTGCTCTTACGGTGAAGGAAAACATCGTGATGAAACCCGCGGCTTAGTTAGCTCCAGTAGTATTGACAAGTTCTCTTCTCTGGACTTAGTCGACTAAGCTGAGAGGGTAGTAGGTGCTGGGCAAGCCTACTCCATCCTCACGCAAAAAGGACCCAATTAAAAAGGGTCCAATGGCGGAAAACAGCCTGTATACAAGTACAAGTACCCAAGGCTTAGTTGGCTTTAGACGTATTGACGAGACAGAGTCGACTAAGCTAAGAGGGTATAGGTGCTACAAGCTCTATCTAAAACATGTCCCAGGCACTACAGTGCCCTGAATAGCACGGATTAAAGTATATAGTATTCAAAAACAATGATTTTCCAAGTAATATCTTCACTATTGAAAATCTCAGTCAAATAAAGCTGATTACAGCAATTTCTCGAACTCAATAAAAAGGTACTTATTTACAAAGATCTTTATAACTTAGTGTAGACAATATAAACCGGAGAAGGATTCGATACAATAATCTATACTAATATTATAAAGCTGAAGAGTTTGTTTGAACGCGCTAATCTCAGGAACTACTGGTTCGAATTGAAAAAATCTTTTTGTGTTGGATAGTCCATTTATCGAGGAAGGCTATAGGCTACTTTTTATCCCGAAATTCCCACGGGATCAGGAGTTACGGGGGTGAAACCGCGGAGCGCTGCTAGTCTCTCGATATTGTTATGTCAACGGTATCGAGTGAATCGATGTGTCGTAATCGATTATCGAGATCGCGTCATCGAGACGACTTATCGATGTTTTCCGAGCTCGATTAATCGGTGCAATATAGCCTGCGACATGGATAAGTTTTCATATTATTAACCGAATTCAAAAAAGGAGGTTCTAATATTCTGGATTGGGTGATTCTGTATATATTAACAAAAGGAAAGTATATAAGTACCTATTCTATCCATTGTCCGGCCACCATAACGCAAGCCTAATTGCTTAGCTTGGGGTGAGATGGCGCTGAGTGCAAAGTTCTGCAATATTTATTAATCCAGTATTTTTTTTGAATTTTTTTGTCACATGTAACTTTTTCTTTTTTTAATGCACTCTATACATTGCCAGGTTTGAAAACTTACTTAACATATTATTGTAGGACAGGTTGCTTTTAGAAGGACCTAAAAGCAAACTGTCCTACAAATCCAAAAGAAATGATCAAAATGGCCTAGTAGCAAAATGTGGCCGCGCAAAAATATAACAACAAAATATCGTGGTAACTACGCCAGTATCCATTTTAACTTTTAAGAGGAAAGGGTACCGGGGGCTCTCTCCATACAAACGTAGTCGACTGTTTTCTCCCTGGATAATGACACTAGAGCAAATATGTTTGTTGCATAAAACTTATAACTTGCCATGACCATTGACCATGTCCCAATTTTTTTTAGTTTTTTAAATCTTACTTTCTATGATAATTAGAAAATGAAAAAGAACCAAAACATAGGGGCATAGTCATGGCAGTTATAGGTTTTATGGCACAAAAATATTTGTGATAGTGTCATTATCCAGGTAGGAAACAGTCGGCTACGTTTGTGTGGAGAGAGCGCCAGTACCCTTTCACCTTAATATTTTTATTAGAATGTAGAAGTGTGATTTAAAACAGTTTTCATTGTGTACAAGCTGTTGCCGGTGGCTGTGTTTGACGTACAAAATGAATAACAATTTCAAAGGGAGACGAGCACGTAATTAAACACTGCCTCGTGTGAGGGACACACTGCACACAAATACATGAAACATACGCGGAAGGCTGCCTTAACAGGAGAAGTGCGACGTTTCCACCAATCAAAATCCTTAAAATCTCCAGAGTTTTTATGCAATTCTATTGGTGGAAACCGCTCCGCTTCTGTGGACAGGTAGCCTTGAATCGAGAACTTCTTCTTTTAAATCCCAGTCTAGTGTTACTTTAGTAGTGTTAGTTTACTTTTTAAGTTACAGTCAAGTGTTTATTTTTATAATTTTATTTTTATTTAAAACTAGCAGCGCTCCGCGGTTTTACCCGCGTAACTCCCGATCCCGTGGGAATATCGGGATAAAAAGTAGCCTATAGCCTTCCTCGATAAATCGCCTATCCAACACAAAACGAATTTTTCAATTCGAACCAGTAGTTCCTGAGATTAGCGCGTTCAAACAAACAAACTCTTCAGCTTTATAATTTTAGTATAGATAAATAAGTCCTGAAAATTAAATGTAGTGTTACTTGTGTCTGTTTTGCCTGATGTATACAAATTGTGTACATTGTATGGATTCATAGTCTAAGATGTAGCATTCTTTCCTAGATTCTAGGAAAGAATGCTACATCTTAGACCACATGGTTACTTACCATCAGACATGTGTGGTAGTGATCAAACGCTGATGTAAAAAAAAGTCAGAAAAAATATTATTCAATTCATTTTATAAGACTTATAGACTAGTAGTTAGTAAAAAACATAGAAGGATATTTAATTATTGGCCCGATTTATGATTAAATAGCGCGACTTTAGACCGCATGTGTACTGCAATCCAGTGTCGCACTGTCATTGTAAATAAAAAATAAAAAACGTGTGGCACTCGGGGACTGCCGCGGTAAAGCTATTGCATCGTGCAAACTTTGTACAGTCGTACCATATACATACACGTTAAGCGAACGTTTTATTTTCGTTACCGAATTTCTTGATTCGGTCGCCGCGCTCAAAGCCCGCGATAAAAGCTATGCAATAGCTTAATAATATATGTTTTTACCCGATTGCAAGAAAAAGGTTTATGTTTTTAAGGGTTAGAGGCGGAGCGACCCGATCTCCGAGCGACCCGTCTCTGAGGATCACACTTTGATTACATTTAGTTTTATTTTATTTTCCATTGTTTTCACCGTTAACATAACTTTAAGATAGATAGATAGATAAACACTTTATTGCACCATACAAACAAAACGCAAAATGATTACATTTAACAAAATTAAAATTCATTCTAACTTAAGTAACTACCTATATGCTAAAAGAAAATTCGTATTTAATATCTTACAATATGGCACAATGGGCGGCCTTATCGCTAAAAGCGATCTCTTCCAGGCAACCTTTGGATGGACAAGAATTAAGGAAGGGGTTTAACAGTGAAGTCAATTTAGTTCTTTTAATGCTAAATGTGGCACTTTTTAAACTGTTTCACTACATTCATTTCACGCTTAGTACCTTTTAAGCGACGTCAAAAAAAGGAGGAGGTTCTCAATTCGGTTGTATGTTTTAAAAAAAATTATAATGTGAAACGTGGGTCTAAATTCAGAACCTGAGATGTTAATATTCGCCAGCTTATAGACCCGTGTGTAGTTATCATCAGAGATTCAAAGTGAGCCCACTGAATTATGTATCAAAGCACGATCGAAACGGCTTTTGTTGCTAATTGTCCTTTCCAGAGACTGCTGTTTTAAATCCATGGTATTAACTCTAATTACTGCAAGTTGAAATTTATCTTATCACTAAAGGTGGTAGTATTAATATTAGTATTATATAAGTAGAGAGCGGTGTTGGTTTAGTGGTAGATACCCCGACTTTCATTCTGAAGGTCGTGGGTTCGAATCCCAGCCGGCCGTGCACCAATGTATTTTTCTTAAGAAAAATTTATGTGCGCTAATTGACATTGCTCTTACGGTGAAGGAAAACATCGTGACGAAACCCGCGGCTTAATTGGCTCCAGATGTATTGACAAGTTCTCTCCTCTGGACATGGTCGACTAAGCTGAGAGGGTAGTAGGTGCTGGGCAAGCCTACTCCATCCTCACGCAAAAAGGACCCAATTAAAAAGAGTCTAGTTGCGGAAAAAAAGCCCGTATGCATACATACATACATACAAGGTAGTATTTTCTGTGGCATTTAGTATTTCAGATGCATGTATTTGTTTTTAATAACTACTAGCTACGCCCCGCGGTTTCACACACATAAATTCGTGAATAACAAACAAATAAATAAACAAACTTTTGTATTTTTTTTGACGACCCAGTTGGCACAATGGTCACCATGCCGGACTGCAAAACACAGGGCAGGTTCGATTCCCGCCTCAGACAAGTATTTATGCTTAGATATTTGCCTGCGGTCTGGTTGTTTCTATGTATTCTATGTATATATTTACAAACAAATGAACTGAACTGAACAAAAGAAAAATAAATAAGTAGTTTATCCGTTGTCTAGCACCCATAACACAAGTCCAGTTACTTAGCTCGGGGCTAGATGGCGATGTGTGGAATGTCCTATAATATTTATTTTTATTTAAGTGCTACTAGTAATCGTCTTTTGAACTCGAAATCCCCGCGGGATCGGGACTTACGCGGGTAAAACCGCAGGGCGTAGCTAGTTAAATATATTTTTCTTTATTAACCTTTTCAAATACGGCCCTCGATTCTCTAAGTCCCATAAAAGCCACGTGTCACAGAGATAAGAGAATTTAAACATCGCAGGGCTTTTTACCAATAAATTCCCCCTACAAGCTTATCGTTGTTCAATAGAGATTATCTTGAAAACTAACAATCGTGACAAATATAGATATTTATAATATTTACTCAAGGGTCGTCGTAGCTAGATTGATATAGGTATCCAGTTTTTAACTTTAAAACCCATGTTTAAAATTAAAAGTTGCGTGTCCGATTTTGACAAAAAATAAAACTGCATGCCAGGAATCAAACCTGCTAATTTTCAAAAAACATATCACCCTTTTTTGTACCAATATAGAAAGAAAGAAAAACATTTATTCGGTGCAGGCAAACGACAACTTTAAAATTAAACACACACAGAGAAATAGGTAACATTATACAACGAAGAATGAAACATACACTAAACCTAAGTTTTTTTTTATATAGTGTTACTGATAGAGATCAATTCCTAGAAACGAACATAGTATATCCTACTAATATTATAAATGTGAAAGTGTGTGTGTGTGTATGTATGTTTGTTACTCCTTCACGCTAAAACTACTAAACCGATCGTATAGAAATTCGGAACGTAGATAGCTGGAGACCTGGATTAACATATAGGCTACTTTTTATCTCGATATTCCGACGGGATCGGGACTTACGCGGGTGAAAATGCGGGGCGCAACTAGTGGCAAATAAAAGGAATTAGCTCATTTATGTGTACATTTTCATGTAAAAACTACTTAACCGATTGCGATAAAACTTGGTAAATACATAGATAGCTGAAGTAATGGAATAACATATTATCTAAGCTACTTTTACCCCAATATCAGGTGAAACCGCGGTGCCAAGTTAATCACAAATCCATCATCACGTCCATTTTCGTTTAAAATAACCCCCTAAGAACGTATACTAGCAAAAAAACAACCCCAAGGGTAGAAAATAGAAATCTTATAAAGGGAGGGTAGAATAGAAAACATCTCATTATTACGAAATAACACGTTATCTTGGTAGGGTATCAATTACAACGCGACATAGATTAAATGGCCTTTTCAATTTATCCCGGGTTAAGGGTGAAACAGTTTAGATATTTATTATCGACCGATACTTTGAACTTACAATTAATCAAATAAAAAACCGGCCAAGTGCGAGTCGACTGTTATATTTGATCGATATGCAAAACATTTTAGCATTATTATCCACAAATATAGTTGCTAGAGGTCAAAACCTCTCATTTGATTCATTTTTAGAAACAAACGTTAACTATTTTTGAATAAAACCCGATAAACGATCTAATAATTCTCTGTTTTCTAACATTTTTTTTATCGAACGAAGTTGTTCATATCATGTTTTCAACCACAATAAACAAAAATATGGTTATTAAACTACAATATCCATTTATATCCAAATAACAAAAAAAGAGTATTTGATTACTTAGAGTTGCTTAAAACAAAGGTCGATTTTGGTAGCTTTATTAGCACCTGCCCTTAAGGTGAAAGGGTATAGGCGCTCTCTCCATACAAATGTAATCGACTGTTTCCTTCCTGGATAATGACACTAGAACAAATATTTTTGTGCCATAAAACCTGTAACTGCTATGACTATGTCCTGATGTTTTGGTTTTTTTCATTTTCTAATTATCATAGAAATTAAGATTTAAAAACAAAAAATAAAAATATAACATAATAAATAATAAATAAATATTACAGGAGATTCCACACATCGCCATCTAGCCCCAAGTTAAGTAACTAGACTTGTGTTATGGGTGCTAGGCAACGGATATACTACATAAATACTTTTCTTTTGTAAATATATACTTATAATACATAGAAACAACCAGATCACAGACAAATATCTAAGCATAAATACTTGTCTGAGGCAGGAATCGAACCCGCAACCCTGTGTTTGGCAGTCCGACGTGGTAACCATTGTGCCAACTGGGTCGGAACAAAACATACGGGCATGTTCATGGCAGTTATAGGTTTTGTGGAACAAAAATATTTAGGAGGAAACAAGCGACTACGTTTGTATGGAGAGAAAGCCGGGTATATTTCCTCTTAATGTAAACAGTTCGTGTATAATTCGCCGATAGAATATCTCCAGTCTGCGGGGGTTCTTAGGCTTGGTTCAGTCAGACAATAATTTTGTTTTTAATTAGGTACCTATTTGTTTCGTAAGACAAGCTTTAGGGATGATGTCTCGTATATTGCCTTTCAAAAGGCTAAGTTGTCAAAAATGTAGTTTTAGTAATACCGAAGATGCATCGCACATCACACGTCGCACATCGATGTCACCTCCATGTAAAAGAAATGTATGGAAATAAAGATGCACATGTCGAAAGATGCATCACCGAGATACATCGATGAAGTTCATCTAAGTGCTTAGGCTTAGACTGATTGGTCAAATCAAGGTCACCGCGCCCCATTTTGCTCGCGCTACCCCATATACTTAATGGGGACAGCAGGCATACACACTGCACTGCTTCGTATCTACTTGTGTGCGATGTCGATGTACAATGCATCTTCGGCATAGCCTTTCCCTAAGAGCATCTTGCAGTAAAATTGCAAAACCTAGATTTATTCTTTGACGACCCAGTTGGCACAATGGTCACCATGCCGGACTGCCAAACATAGGGTTGCGGGTTCGATTCCCGCCCCAGACAAGTATTGATGCTTAAATATTTGTCTGTGGTCTGGTTGTTTCTAGGTATTATAAGTATATATTTACAAAAGAAAAATATTTAAGAAGTATATCCATTGTCTAGCACCCATAATACAAGTCTAGTTACTTAGCTTGGGGCTAGATAGCGACGTGTGGAATGTCCTGCAATATTTATTTAAAAAAAATCTTAGTACATCTTTGACAGAAATCTAAAAAGTTTTAGTAGTATCTTAAATGTATGGACAAATCGAGATTTAATAAAAAACAAGATTATGCAATTTTACTACAAGGGGTCTAATCTAAGATACGCATACGCATGCTGGTCTGTTCGGACCTTTATCGTGATCTTACTGTAATTTATGCAAATTATCGCATATTTACATAAAAATCTAACCTCCGTTTAATATTAATTATAGCCCAAAAATAATGATAGATATTCATCAAAATTATATTCAGTAATGGTTTTTAATTTAAGGGTGTTAATTTCTAGGGGAGATGGTTATCTTAGGTGTGAATTTTGATTATTCATTGAATATAATTGTATAAAATTATGTTTAAGATAAATAAATAGATAATACTTCGTAATCTTGTTACGGAAATCAGCTTTTATTTTAATTAAATTATTTAATGGCTTGGCAGTCAAATAAGCTTTTGATATTTATTAGACAAAACGGCGCTGGAACGTATTAAATCATTCTTTCAAAAAAAAAACACCAAAATGTTAGCAAAAAGTTATGCCATACCATAAAAACCGACTTAAAAAAATCCTGAAAACAAATACTAAAAAAAACCTGAAAACAAACTAAAAAGTGAAAAATAATCCCTTTCAGGTCACTAAGACAGCAGATAACTTAAGCATACTTGGAAGTCGGACTGGGAGACACCATGTTTCCTATACATATACCTCTCAACATTCAATATAACCCTTTTTTTACGAGGAGAAATGCGCCTTATGCACGTCCCACCGCTCCGGGGGGAGCGGCGGAGATGTGTGGGGCTCCCTGCTGGCCTGAGATGGTGGGCGGCCAGAGGTTTACCCACTAAAACTCCTCGGTGTCCCTCTTCAGCGTAATCCAGGAGGGAGTAGGAACTGTTAGCACATACAACTACTTTCCCCTGGGGTGACATTCAATATAACCCAGTCTGACTTCCGATTACCTATGTTTAAGTTATCTGCTGTCTTAGTGACCCAAAATTGATTATTTTTTACTTTTTAGTTTTTGTTTTTTGGTTTTTTGAAGTCGGTTACTTATTTGAAAAACTAACAATCGATTTCAGCACCATCTTACAACAAGGCTTTTGTTATGCTAGATAACGGATAGAAAATATATATTTTTTTGTATAATAATAGATACAAGAATATTACCCAGACTAGAAACAAACACTTAAGTACTAAAATATTTGTTCGAGGCGGGAATCGAACCTGCAATCTTCAGCATCGCAGTTTGCCCGCTGAGGTCGGATAAAATGCTTTAAGAAATCTCCCAAGTTAGTAAGAAGCCAACTCTCAAGGGAGAGTGGATTATGTCGCGTAAGCTGACGGGGGTCGATGACCCGACGTGATACCACATGAGTAGAGAACTAATGTGGTGATACCACGTGGTACACTCTGATAAGATAAGTTGGTATTTTAATCCTTAAGCTGAAAGGGTTTGACTGGAATGAAAATAAAAAAGTAAGTTCGTGAAATGTCTCATTGACACAATGTCTCCTGACGAATGTAGCTAATTCAAACTCTTTATAATAACTTTAATCTTATCAAAATTTATTTCATAAGACATAGGTACAATAGTGGTGTAATAAAACAAAATGAAATATACAATTACCAAATTAAAAAATACGAAAGGAAAATGAAAATATTACTCTTCATTAGAAGATTAGGTAAGGTCGCTTCTTGCTAACTTTCTGGTTAGGTCAAATTCTTAAGGTTAGCGACATCTCCTTTAGCGACATCTCCTTTTCTTATATCCGTTACTAATTATGACGTATTTATGATATCACATCTGTCATGTGACTGTACAGGGAGCGATGGAAGACTCTCGCTTCAGACGAATGACCTATTTAAGAGACGCCAATAATCCCTGGTGCTTTTTAATTAGCTATCCAATTCGTTGAACTACGAAACGAACAAACCAATGCGTTTTTAATATAACGCGTACTTAATAAAATTTGGCCAAATGTACCATTGGTATAACGCGTACTTAATAAAATTAGGCCAAATGCACCATTGGTATAACGCGTAATACAAATTAGGCCAAATGCGTTTTTGCGTTTGCGTTTAATGGATTATGCGTTTTTACGCATGGCCTTTCGTGTGGAGAGTATTTTTATAATGCATCCGAAATTCAACTTTTAAATTATTGCAATAAAATGCATACGTGCTTGATCCTGACAAAAATGCTCCCGCATCCTCGCGTCCATACGCGATAAATTAAGAAAATGCCCGAGAACGCGCGAGGATTATTCCTCTCTGTCTGCGCTGACCCTAACTACTCAATATAAAATTTTGCGAAATGCGCCATTGGTATAACGCGTAATACAAATTAGGCCAAATGCGTTTTTGCGTTTGCGTTTAATGGATATGCGTTTTTGGACTTTTACGTATATTAGCCTTCCGTTTTTTTGGTCATATGCGTTGAAACCACCAATTCGACCGCGATTTTTTTCGTTCGAAAAATAAAAATTGTGTTTTAACTAAATTTGAGCCGTTGCTATAATGACATCGGTATTAACTGAATTTAATCTGTTTAAATAGCAATTACTCCATTCTTTCAAGTAGGTAAAACGGTTAACTATCCTTTGAGAAGGTAGTTGAGTTAGTATCGCACACAAATTGGATTACACGCTCGCCTGAGGCGAAACTTAAGTACAACGCATATTGTTGTACAAAACATGCGACAAAACAACGCGAATATGGATAATACGCGATGGATCCGATATAAATAGTTTTCAAAAATGCGAGTTTATAATTGCGCAACTAAGGCACAACGCATATTGTTGTACAAAACATGCAACAAAACAACGCGAATATGATAATACGCAATCGATCCCATATAAATAGGCTTCAAAAACTGCGAGTTTATAATTGCGCAACTAAGGCACAACGCATATTGTTGTACAAAACATGCAACAAAACAACGTGAATATGATAATACGCAATCGATCCCATATAAATAGGCTTCAAAAACTGCGAGTTTATAATTGCGCAACTAAGGCACAACGCATATTGTTGTACAAAACATGCGACAAAAATATAATTGAATAACGCGATCGATCCGGTAAAAATAGTATATAATAAGTTGTGAAAACGTCAAGGGACAACTACCGTCTTCTTTTGTGTCTCTTATATTAACATAAATAGAGATTTTGCAATTTTGTGTTAAAGTCTATTAGCATTAAAATTAATAAATAGGTTACAAATAAATCCTACTAATATTATAAATGTGAAAGTTTGTGTGTGCGCGTGTGTGTGTGTGGGTGTGTGTATGTTTGTTACTTCTTCACGCAAAAACTACTTGACCGATTGTTGACTAGATAGCCGATATTCCCACGGGATCGTGACTTACGCGGGTGAAACCGCGGGGCGCAGCTAGTATTTTATATTGCAGCAGTACCTACTTAATCTGTTTTTAATAACTTTTTTATTTAACTTGTTTCAGATATTTAAACAACATACTGATCTTACTTCATCTTTGACTGATTGATCTGGAAGTCTTTGGGGGAGACCTAGTTTAGCAGTGGACATCCTGTGGCTGATATGATGATGATACTCTTGATGAATCATTTGTCGCGGCAGTGATTGTGCGCTGTATCAGCACTACGGTGGCACCAAATCTGTTTTGTTACTGTTCTATCGTTACCCGACTGCAGTAAAGAGGTTTATCTTAGTTTCCTGTTGTTAAGACAACTGATATATTTGTATAAAGTAGGTACTTTACTAAACTTTGGGTCGACAAAATAGGGTGAGATCGTTAAATTTCTTAAGAAAATTGGATGACAGACCTTAAACTAGGGGTCGTGGTGCAACTAGTTGGAAAGTAGTTATTTGATTTATTATCTACCATGATTCTTCGTGATCCCCAAAGTTTCAAGTAACAGTTCAGGTTCCCATATTTTCTTACTGGACCATCATCATCATCATTTTCATTCTGAGTGGAACAAATCTCCTTGCGTCGATTCCCCAATACTGATGGGGTCAAGACCCATCAGATAAATAACTTCTCCAGACGATCTTACGCCATCTATTCCGGCTTTCAGCGACATAACCCCTTCGGCGACATTCATGTTAAGAGTGGTGTGGATATGGTCACTCCAGCGCATTGGACTCCTCCCTCTCGATTTCTTGCAGTCCATCATCAAGACTTCCGACATTCCAAAGGAAAACAAAAACTTTTTTGCAGTAACCAATAGAACGTAGGTACAAACATAGTTGTGGGAGCCACCTTTTAAGTAAAAAATACTTGTGATAGATGGCCCCGCTCTTCTATATCTAGCATTAAAACATAAATATAAAATATGATACATTAAGATCTATAAGATACTTAAAATGAATTAAGTGAGTACTTATTAAAATATTAAATAATAAAAAATCTATTCATTTAAATAAATCTAAATAACATTTTTTTTGGAAAGGGGTCTGATTGATGCGTCAAATGTTCCGCAATCGCTATTGGTGACTCTTCATTTATGAACGTAGTGTTTAATTTTCGAAACAACCTAGATACCAGCTAGCTAGCTATACGCAGATGTCACGCGAAGCTATTAAGAAAAAACCCGTAAAATTCCGGTTTAGTTACGTTGCTATCCTCCTATATTCTCCTCCGGTATATTCCGAAAAACTTGGCGCATGTTCCCAAAGAATTCCAATCAAAACTCGATTTCCATACACAATTAAAAAGGGATTTCAGTATAAAATGGCCTCGAGTCTTGAACAAAACGAATTTCCCACAAAAATGTACTAATTTAGTATGCATCACTTCTGTGGCGGACGGAGGGCATATTCTTATACAGTTTAGGGTTCCTTGAGAAGGAAGAGAAAACGTATTGTTTGACAAATAATTTTGCAATATAAAGCAGAAGACGTAGGAGCCTTCTGAAACAGGCGTTTCGTGCTTAAAAGGTTTCAACCTAATGTAGATAGATTTAAGTATTTGTAAAAGAAGAAGACATAGGTGCTCCGCCCCAAATCTCTGTCTCGGCGCTGTTGCAATCTATTTTGGTCTGATTGTAGTGAAACAAAGCTAGCTGATTTAACTCTAATTTGTTTGATAGCAGAGGGTAGGTAAGTACGTTCTTAACTTATTACTACATAGCAGCGCCCCGGGGTTTCACCCGCGTATTTCCCGATCCCGTGGAAATTTCGGGACAAAAAGTTGCCAATAATCAATGTCTCTAGCTATCTACAAACCGAGTTTCAGTCCAATCCGTTCAGTTGTTTTTGCGTGAAGGAGTAATAAACATACACACAAAAACTTTCACATTTATGATATTAGTAGGATTAGTAAGATTTTTCCTTTCTATTCCTAACTATTATGACATTAACCTAGCTAAAAATGCAGAGTCAGCAATTTATGCACAGTCATCGTCTAACCTTCTAGTCAGCATATAAAATTGGTTCAGCTAAACTTCGAACACGATAAAAACAAGAACTCGAGTCATCAAACCAAGACGTTTGTTGAAAACTCATACGACCAAAGTCCACTAACAAACTGAAATTGAATATCCTACGGGACCATAAAATGAACTCCAGAGACAAAGTAACCCCTCAAGGGTGACAACTTTAATTTAACTTCCCGCCCAAACGATTATAACTTTCAAGTGTTATTTTAATGACTTTTCGCGGATTTTCTTGAATTTTCCAGAATTATTAATACATTATTTTGAGTTTGGGCGTTATTAAGATGTTGTTGGGTTTTTTGCGAAGCTTTTGTAAACTTACCCATTTCATTTTTGGAACAATGTTCCTTATCGCGGGTTGGCAAAGGGACCTAGCCGAGAAAAAATTAAATGCATAACGCGTTACGAATAACCGCACAAGAGAGAATGAAAGAGACCGATAACTAATTTCCAATATACATGAAATAAAAAAGATAAAGGGACTTCGTTCATTTATTTTATAATTATGCAGTAGCTTTTGCCCGCGATTTCTATAGGTCTGTCTACATAGGCATAAATTTTTTTCAAAATTCTTTCATAGCGGATACCACGTGATGTTTTCCTTTACTTTAGAGGTGAAGAATAGCATTAGAAATAGGAAACATTATTCATTTCTTTCATGTAAAAATTAAGAACATCTTGTTGTAAGTTATCTTTACTTCTATATTAATAATATATAGAGGAAAGAATTGATTGTTTGTTTGAATTGAATAGGCGCCGAAACTACACGACCCAGTTGGCACAATGGTCACCATGCCGGACTGCCAAACACTGGGTTGCGGGTTCGATTCCCGCCTCAGACAAGTATTTATACTTAGATATTTGTCTGTGGTCTGGTTGTTACTATGTATTATAAGTATATATTTACAAAAGAAAAGTATATAATTAGTATATCCGTTGTCTAGCACAAATAACACAAGTCTAGTTACTTAGCTTGGGGCTACATGGCGATGTGTGGAATGTCCTGCAATATTTATTTATTTATTTACTGGACCGATTTAGTTAAGTGTTATAGGCTACTTTTTATACCGACGGGATCGGGACTTAAGCGGGTGAAACCGCGACGTAATGCTAGTTTTCTACGAGTATATTCTTACAAACTTAACAGAAAATGATTGTACGCGTTATCCCAATAATCGAAGGTAATTCCTAATTACAATTCCGGTCTCGTACTGATAAGAATGTTCCGGAATTCAGACTTATGTTCCGAAGTTCAGATAAGTAGCAATATGTCGCATTAGGATTTTAAGCATGACCAATTTATATATTCTTCTTTTTATACAGTTGACTAGCTGCGCCCCGCGATTTCACACGCGTAAGTCCCGAACACAGCGCCATCCATTGGGTGTATTTGCAACCTAGATGTCAAATAATATTGAAGAATTTTATCGATGAATCAACGTACACCGCCATCTATGGGAACTTCATAAAACTAAACAGTAAATAAACACTTGCTTAAGAAACCATTAATTGATACATTTTATTCGTTTACATTCACGACATAAGCGAATAATTGAGATGATAACTATTCTATCCAGTAAGTTAGACCAAAATACGGGTACATGTGAAATTTGATTGAAATCGGTTCAATAGTTTTGGAGTTTATTGGCAACATACATCGTGACACAAGATTTTTATATATACAGATTTGGGCAAAGATAGATAGATAACATTATTTAACACATGGATGAACAAATACACAATATACAGAAAAAGTAATAGCTAGAAAATATAAGTTGCACAATGGGAGGCCTTATCGCTGAAAGCGAAAAGGAAGGTAAATCAACTTAATTAGAAAGAAAACACACATAACATAGACTGATAAATACATTACCCTCCTTTGCGTCGCGCAGTTGGGTAAAAATAATAAAAAAATACATCGGTTTCTTTTCTGTAAAAAAATATTTTGCCAGAAAAACGTCCTATTTAAACCAAAGGGTTCTCAACTTCTCATTTTAATGGATTTATTTTTCGATCGGCCCACTGGGTGTTGTCCCACATAAAAAAATCCTCCCTAGGTCGTCCCAAACAATAAGCTTGCTTGGACCTAAGTAGTATTTTTATTTTTTTATAAAGACTTATGTGTGACATTTGATATAAAGAAAAAAAGTACAATCATCTTCAACACGATCGTCGTGTTGCGTCCATCTTTTTTTACTGAAATTAATAATTTTTACGTCTCGTCTGTACATTGTATTAAATTATCTTCAATTCATCTGAACACGGCGTATCATTCAAGAACCTGCACCGAAATTTCATCTCGGGAAGATTAGGTAATCTTCACCTTCTATGGCGTATTTTTTTGTATACTTAACTTAAACTTATTTTTTTGTACAATCAGCAAAAAAGAGTTAGTTATACGTACTTAGTATAAAAAATTAACATCAATCAACTTTCCATGGACTTTACCTACGGCCCAAATACATTAAAAACACAATGAGGTCGAATTAGCAATTAAAAATTATTACGTTTCACCCGCGTTAGTCCCGATCCCGTGGGAATATCGGGATAAAATGTAGCCTATGTGTTAATCCAGATCTCCAGCTATCTACATACCGAGTTTCATCGCAATCAGTTCAGTAGTTTTTACGTGAAGGAGTAACAAACACACAAACTTTCACATTTATAATATTAGTAGGATTATGATGTCACCCTGGTTCGAATCTCAACTTACAATTTTATTGTCTTTTTGTTAACGATTTATTTGAAACGTTAATCAGTGTTTAATCGAGCGATTAATTGATGATTAGTGTACCGAGAAATTATGAGTAAACGATGCGCTTTTCAAGTTAATTGGAGTTAGTGGTCCGTGGCGAGAATCGAACCCGGTAAAGAAACACTTAGCAGAAGCACAAGTATTTTTCGAAAGCTGACTACAGATTTTATATGAAAACGAAGAATAAATAAATGTAGGTCAATGCACATAGCGCCATCTATATACAAACTAAGCGACTAGGCTTGTATTATGGGTGCCAGATAACAAAAATATAAGTACTTTTTTTACTTAAATACAAAAACACGAAGAACAAGAATAACCTATCTGTATAAATAATAAAAATATTTCTTCCAAGACGTTTATCGAACTCGCTACCTTCTATTTCGCAGGTGGGTATTCCCCCACCAAGCTACAGAGGTCGCAAAATTGTATTACGTCGACCTCGTCCTTTACTCCTTGACAAAAGAAGACCTCTTGAAAATCCCCAGTTCTATAAACACTGAGTATATAAAGTTCCATTGGAGATGCCTAGACGAGGGAAAAGTTTGCAATAATACAGCAGCGTGATTTCCCCCCGCTTTTTCAAATGAAGAAAAAACAAATGACTGATTCGACATTTATTGACCCAAGTTTTTATGCAGGGTGTCGCTAAAAACAAGACTATTAAAAGCAGCCATTTAATTGACTATTTTTTTGTTAAGTTTGAACCCTGTGTTCCGTCCTTTCCGTAAGGAGCAAAGACCACAATAAAATTGATCTTGATGGTTCCCTACAAGTTTCCACTGGATAGTGCTAAACGAGCTTAAAATTTACCGATAGAAATATCATACGATTAAATAAATTGATGGATCAGTTTTACACTTTTATGTCTACTTTATTAATTTTATTTGCAATGCTGCGCAATCTTTTTCTTTGTCTTAGTCACCTCCAGTGAAACAAAGTACCTCAGTATCTATAAAAAAACGTTGAGTGTTGTTTATCACACAATCCCGGGAGTGTTACATGGAAGTGCAATCCCGGTTCCCCGGTCCCGTACCGTTGTTTACCGGAACCGGGATACGGGCTTTCCTATATAAACATTGACCGGGAATTGAGGATGGGGCAAGTTACAAAAGATTCTTTAGTTTTAAGGTGAAGCGAGCTAAAACAAACAATTCGACGATCGACCTTAGACTCATTAAAAAAACTAGCAGCGCTCCGCAGTTTCACCCGCGTAACTCCCGATCCCGTGAGAATATCGGGATAAAATCACCCTTTGTTATTCCCAATGAATCAATGTATCCTACTACAAAGTTTCACCAAACTAGGTCCCAGTAGTTTCGGAGTCTATTCGTTACAAAATGAAACTTTTTCTTAGTAAGTTCATGTTCAAGCAAGTAAGTTATAGAAAAATATAGAAATACATAAATCAGTAAAAAATAGTATATAACGCAACTAGTGAATAAAGGAAGTTGGCTCGATAGAAATCAGTCTTAAACTTTTGTAAATTATACAAATATACAAATTTTGCGGTGGTCGTCGACGGACATTTCACACATCGCCATCTAGCCCCAAGCTAAGTAACGATACTTGTGTTATGGGTCCTAGGCAACGGATTTACTACTTATATACTTTTCTTTTGTAAATATAAACTTATAATCCATAGAAACAACCAGACCACAGACAAATATCTAAGCATAAATACATGTCTGAGGCGGGAATCAAACCCGCAACCCTGTGTTTGACAGTCCGGCATGGTGACCATTGTGCCAACTGGGTCGTGAAACAAATTATATTTAGTTAAATCGCTTTAAGCTTTTCGCTTAAGCAAAATAAATCAAGTCCGCATTAGGAACGAGAGATCGGCATATAAAAACAACGGAAACGAGCGAAGCCGG
Organism: Idaea straminata; assembly: GCA_951213275.1. NCBI lineage: Eukaryota > Metazoa > Arthropoda > Insecta > Lepidoptera > Geometridae > Idaea > Idaea straminata. The sequence continues at coordinate 8,016,036 of OX577870.1, forward strand.
GGGAATACGAATAGTATAGCTATTTTATATCTACGATATGGCTCAAGTACTAAGGAAGTTTTACTTATAGTAATAAAACTGAGTACAGATTGTTTGTTTGTCCATTAAAGAATTCTTGATGGAAAAATAAGAAAAAGGGCGCACTTAGGTTACTAGAAATGAGTACTTAGTCGATATGGCCCAAATTGAATTGACGTTGGGCCTTTCAAACGTAAAAAAAAAATTACTATGTTCTAATGGCCTGGTGATAAAATATAAAATCAAGTACTGTCAGGTTAAAAAGTATATAAAATAAATAATATTATTTACATAATTCGTTTAATATTCAGTATTTAAATTATCTTTCTACCAACTATTATATCTCTTATATTTAAATATTTTAATTCCGTCAATAATAAATAAAAAACATTAACACTATTAATGAATCTAATATAAGTTTAAGTTTTACATAATACTAGTAAGGTCAAATCAAGTAGAGAGTCAAACGCTGACTTATCATTTGTAAAAAAAAGACCGGTCAAGTGCGAGTCGTACTCGCGCGCCGAGGGTTCTGTACATTAGTTTCAACTCTCTTTCTCTTCCCTTGCAGTGGTAGGGTAAGACCCCGACTTCGTTTGGGCGCCCATACAATGTAAGGGTCAAGTTAAATTGGTTTAACTATGTATGTATGGGGAAACCCATTAATTTTCAATTTTTTATTTTTTGAAATTTTTCCTTTATTTGTGCTGACCTTTGTTTTTGCCAAATTTCGCGATTCTAGGTCAACTAGGTTGTCGACCCAAAACCGACTACAGACCTCACTATCTGGTATGAATTTCAACTCGCTAGGTTCCTGAGAAAATCGGTGGTGAAACACGGACGGACAGACAGACAGATAGACAGACAAGAAAGTGATCTTATAAGGGTTCCTTTCTTACCTTTTGAGGTACGGTACCCTAAAAAGTAATATTATTTTTATATCACAGGTTGTGTTTGATAAAATGACAATTTGTAATGATAATTTGTTGTGCTTGCAAAATATAAAAACATCAGAGTAATATTTGCTACCTTAACGACGTCACCTTTATCCTTGTAGCGGTCCTGCTTTTAATTAAATTTGCGAGTAAAACTTTAAATACCCGAAACAAAAAAATACAAAACTCTTATCAATTTCTTTTTGTAAATTTTTAGGTACGGAACCCTAAAAACGTATAAAAAATCCTATAATTGCAAAAAAATTATGACGCATTAATTCTTCTAATCAAAAATCTTGATTACTCTTTGTGATGAAACAAAAAATAGGCAAAACATAATTAGGATAAAGCAAAAACGTTTGAAAAACTGACCATTTATCAATGCCATTAAAATATTGTTTAAAACAGACAATTCAATTAATTTGTAGCGGAAATTAGTTTTTGATGTCTAAAATCGTGCTAAACAGATTTAAAAACAAAGTTAAAGTTTAAAAAAACAAACAAAGTCATTTTTCGCTGTCTGTCCCTATGTTGGTATGCTTAGATCTTTAAAATTACGCAACGGATTTTGATGCGGTTTTTTTAATAGATAGAGTGAAAATTGGGGGTGAAAAAGGGGCCAAAGTTTGTAGGGACAACGTGATTCCTTGGTCCATTTCCGATACACGGACGAAGTCGCGGGATAAAGCAAATATATAGCTAATTATTTAAGTCCCTTTTCGCCTGAAACACAGCATTTTACTAGTTTAGGCAAAAGTATTATTTATCGTTTTAAAACGTGATTTAGCTTCATAGTATAACTAGCAGCGCTCCGCGGTTTTACCCGCGTAACTTGGGAATATCAGGATAAAAAGTAGCCTATAGCCTTCCTCGATAAATGGCTTATCCAACACAAAACGAATTTTTCAATTCGAACCAGTAGTTCCTGAGATTAGCGCGTTTAAACAAACAATAAAACTCTTCAGCTTTATAATATAAGTATAGATAGATATTTTGTTAAAGTTTTATTCATTGAATTATTCTCCTAATATTTCATACTTCCACGTGCTAATCAGGAGAGAGTGACGTCGCGTGCAACAACAAGTATATAATAACAGGGCTGTGGGAACAAAGGTGTAATAATTACGGTCGCTGTGTGGTTTCTAAATTACTTTATTTTGTTGTACCACCATGAAAAATGAGTAACTACCGGACTAAAGTGGGTTTATGTTGTAATGAACAATTCTAGTTTTAAAATGTTTTGATCAAAAGCAGCACAAATATGCAACCTCAAGGCTAATAAATTATCCACACTGCAGTTGCATTCCAAAAAAAAATCATTTAAAAGATAATCATTAAATCCTGACGACCCAGTTGGCACAATGGTCACCATGCCGGACTGCCAAACACAGGGTTGCGGGTTCGATTCCCGCCTCAGACAAGTATTTATGCTTAGATATTTGTCTGTGGTCTGGTTGTTTCTATGTATTATAAGTACATATATATTTACAAAAGAAAAGTATATAAGTAGTATATCCGTTGCCTAGCACCCATTACACAAGTCTAGTTACTTAGCTTGGGGCTAGATGGCGATGTCCTGCAATATTTATTTATTTATTTGTGATAGTGGTCAAACGTTGACCTATCATTCTGTAAAAAAACCTTTAAAAAAATATTTTTTATAACACGCCTGTTTCCAAAAACACACATGTTTCCTAAATTTCAGCTCAAATTGTAACCGGGAAGTGGATCAAATTCTATTTGCAAGATTCCATGACAGACATCGGGACGGGTAAAGCTTAATAAAAGCTTGTAAATAAAACAAATCATTTTTTACTACAACTATATGACATAAACCCATCCAAAATACTAATGGTATTCAGTAAACAACAATATGACATAAAACTCTCCGTTCACCTCCGCGACTAATCTGATGATGCCATTAGTCCGGGAGCTCACTGTTTTTTTGTATAACTCATTATTTTGTTTGTACTTTGATTTGATTTTAAAGGAAATGGGTATGTATGTAGTTAATTTATGTCTTTTTTCTTTGATTAAAGTTATAATTTCAAGTTTTTTTTGTAACTGGCGTTAAAAGTTTGGCTTATTATGTTACGTAGGTAACTGATAGATTTAAAAAAAATGAGATTCGTTTTTTCTTCTGCTTGACTTGAAAGACAATAACTGCGCAGAAGAAGAGTCCACTCGTGGTTGGAGCTGACAAGCACACTTTTTTTAAATTTAAAACATGTTTTTGTTTTTATCTATACTTATATTATAAAGCTGAAGAGTTTGTTTGTTTGTTTCTTTGTTTATTTGTTTGTTTGAACGCGCTAATCTCAGGAACTACTGGTTCGAATTGAAAAAATCTTTTTGTGTTGGATAGTCCATTTATCGAGGAAGGCTATAGGCTACTTTTTATCCCGAAATTCCCACGGGATCAGGAGTTACGGGGATGAAACCACGGACCGCTGCTAGTTTAAGATAATATAAAACCAACTAATTGCCTCATCTATCGAATGTCCGACCAGATGTTGGCAAATATCACCACGGACTGGATCCCGAACAGTAGGTGACCCCGCGGCAGGCCCAGAAGGAGATGATGGGACGAGTTGGACTCGCATCGTAGCGACTGGACCCAGCTGGCACTAGACAACTAGGGAACAGTGGAAGGAGGGGACACTTTTGCCCTGCAGTGGGAGGGAAGAGGCTAAAAAGAAAAATAAAATAATTGCATCAATGTCGCCGGTGACCCGAATCTCCCCTAAATATAAAAAAACATCGTTTTTTGTTAATAAGCATGACTATAATCTATTTATAATAGGTTCACATGTCTTGCTTGTAATTATTTGAGATATAAGTCTTCGGCCATTTTTTACGGTACACTGATTTTTGTATGGTCTAAAGTAAAATATATATGGGTGTTTTGAATTTTTAAAAACATCAGAAAACCACGCAAATTGGGAGCGGTGCTGGTCAAGTGGTTTAAACCTCAACATTCATTCCGTGGGTTGTCATTCAATCTACACTAATATTATAAAGAGAAAATAATTTTTTGTTTGTTTGTAACGAATAGGCTCCGAAACTACTGGACCGATTTTGATGAAACTGTGTATAAGAATACGTTGATTTATTAGGGATCGGGAGTTACATAGAAAATATTCCAGTTTCGTCATTGAGCGCTGTATTATGCGCCGCTATATGACGGCACCGCTATCCTAGGAAATCCAAGCCTTAGCAACGCGGGCTAAGTCGCAAGTATAAGGAAGTCGTGTATAAAATAAAACGCGTCCTCTTATACCTTTTCAAGTACGATATAGGCGGAGCGGGCACTGTCCGTGGGTGTGAGCGATCCACCGGTCTCGATTACATACTTATAATTAATTCCATCAAATATCAAATCTTCGCATTTTAAACTTAGAACTTAGTTTTTTTTATTTTACTGCTTAAGAATAGATTTTATTTAAATAACCCTGTGACTATTATCTATTATGTGCTCCAGCACGAACAAATGGTTAAAAATCGAGAGTTAACAAAAAACGTTATGTTTTTTAACCTGACAATAAATGGGAGGACATTTATTATTATGTACAGAGTAAACTCCAATCGCAAATCAGGCAGACTAAGACAAATTAGGGCTAAACTCCATAGAAAACGATATTTGACACTGGCAATGTGCAAGTCGTACTAAGCCATAACTTAACAATAATTTGGTATTACTTACAAAGCGTTGACTATGAACCTTGATTTTACACCTAATAAGGACTATAGACCTCAGTTTCTGATATGAATATCAACATGCTAGGTCTACCCGTTCCTGAGAAAATCGGTGGTGACACACGGACAGACAGAGAAGAAAGTGATAAATATAAATAAATATTGTAGGACATTCCACACTCCACACATCGCCATCTAGCCCCAAGCTAAGTAACTAGACTTGTGTTATGGGTGCTAGACACAACATAGGGACATGGTCATGGCAGTTAAAAGTTTTATGCAACAAACATAGTGTCATTATCCAGGGAGAAAACAGTCGACTACGATTGTATGGAGAGAACCCCCGGTACCCTTTCCTCTTAAACCCCTACGAGGACGAAGTCGAAGTTAAAAGCTAGTTCCATAATAGTACATTACGATATAAGTGTGGAAAATTGATCTTCGCGTAGAGGCGGTTTATGACGCGCGAGCGGTAGCAAGCGTGTCATAAGAAGCCAAGATGCAAATATCAATTCCACACGTGTATCGTACGACGTTTTTTATCACAGTTGCGAATAAAAGAAAAAACTTGAAAAGAAAAGAAAATACTTAATAAATAACAAAATATTTGTGATAAGTCTATGTTTACATTTTTTAAGGCATTTTTTTTGTTAATTATGCTCCGGAAAGGCCAGGCTAAAGACTTTTAACCTATACAGCCTCGTCTGACATACAATATTTTTTAGGGTTTTTTCTATTTGTTTTTGCGTCGGGGGTTAAGAACAAAATACAATGGTAAAATACATTTTTGCTAGCTAATAAACTCTTTGGTACCTACCTTTTTGATACATCAAAACATTATAAACCCAGATAAATTAAGAATGTTTCACCTACCTAGCATGTAATTAGCAGTAAGATACGTATTTAACTTATCGGGATAACTTTATAGCACTAGGTTGGCAATGTAAAACGCACGCGTGCATAATATGTTGGATTATGAGCCTAAAAGCCGTTGAATAAGATCAACTTTATGAGCAACTGTGATAAAAAATAATTTGAAACATTATTCACCACATGTGGCGTATAAAGATGTTATTTCAATAGGAATTTCGTTTAATATTGAAGTGTTCTTGTCTTTTACCCGTAAAATTATATCGTCTCCAGATTTGGAACAACGCCAGATATATTAAGTTACTGCCCGCGGCTTCACTCGTGTTCTGAATATAGATCTATTGGCGCCAATTTCACATTGCTGAAAAATATTTCTAGTTATTAAAGAAGTATCTATACTATTTCATATTATAAAGCTTTGTTTGTTTGTTTGAACGCGCTAATCTCAGGAACTACTGGTTCGATTATTTTTTTTGAGTTGGATAGTCCATTTGTCGAGGACTTTTCATTTAGATATTCCCACGGGATCGGGACTTACGCGGGTGAGCGCGGAGCGCAGCTAATTTAAAATAAAAAACTTTTCAAAAATATGCATTTCCATAAAAAAATACGCTACGAGGCTTGAACTAGTGACCTTTTGCTTACCGTGCACATGCACTATTAACTGTGATATTTGGCAAGTTACGTCACAGGCGAAATTGCATATTCCTAAAAAAAATCTAAAATCAAATGCTCATTACAGGGTTATCAATTTCAAAATAATAAAATTAATTTTAAAAATATAATCATTCCAGTTATTCGTTTTGGGTTAGTTCACGCCCATAAATAGTGTTCCGAAAACTGGGTGCACCTGCCTGGGCAAATGCAAAAACACATCCCAATTCCGACACTCTATGGTTAATATTTAATTAAGTTAAAATATTGATGTTGTTTGATTTTCAGACTTAAACACAAAAAAATTCATACAAATCTGTGCAGTCGTTTAGGTGGAGTTTGGCAAATAGCACCGCGACACGATTGACATCAATAATTATACGATATTAACGTCACTCAATTGTTTTGCCTTTCCGAAACCTTTCCACTAAAACTTGAACTTTATGATATGGTATTAAAGTTCAAATTGACTTTTAACTTCGAATCGAATCGTTTGTATAGGAATCGGGAGTATAAAAAAGTGTTGTTTTTAGACGTTTTCAGGCATTATTTTAAAAATTTCTCTCATGTATATAAGCTTTTATTTTATTGATTTTTTTTATTATTATTTTATTTTTATTAAGTAGCTTTTATTATTTATACTTATTAAATTACAATATGTATGTTTGTTCGGTTGGAATCTTGCAACTTGAAGATATTTTGAAGCTGATATCTTCAATCGATTGAGCTGAAAGGCATACTTGTGTAAATCGCGTGATAATGCAATATTATGATGACATGGTGCTTATCTGATGATGGACCTGGAAGGTGGCCATAGGAACTTCGCAATCAAACGACACAACCTCTTCGAGTTTCGGCTCGTTTGAATCATCTTGACGAGTATTTACATTTAAGAAAGTATGCTAACATTTTTTTATGAATTCTTAGTATCAAAACGGTATTTTCAATTTTTTTCATTTTCATCAACAAATATTTTCACGATGAAAACCTATAATAAATAATAAAGGTGGAACCCCATGTGTTTGCTTATCAAAAATGTATGAGCTCGAGAGTTTCAATTTAACCTTTAGGATAATCTTCCACTGATGGAAAGAGATATAAAATATTATAGAGAGGGCTAGTGAGAACATCATATTAGCTAGTCTTAGTTTTGAAATCGGTATTTGTCACAATTTGCATATAGAAACTGAGATTTCATTACCTACTATACAATCTGTTTCAGCAAAGGGGTTTTAATACGAAAGGGGGTTGTTCTAGACGTACAACATTGTTCTACGACTTTTGGAAAGGTAGATGACGATGCGGCCTAAGATGTAACACGCCGTCCTAGAAGATACTTATTCGCTCGCAACTAGAAGACCCTCAAATTGTACACGTCAAGAAAGACAAACGCAGGCAGCTCATTCCAATCCCACGCAGTACGAATAAGGAATGACGAAGCAAAACGCTTAGCGCAATTTTGCGTTATAAAAAAATCAGAGCAAACACTGGTCCTCAGACTTTTCAAACAGGATGCATACTCCAAAATATACATAGGAAATAAGGTTAATAATTAGAAAAGTATTCACAAACGAACGTTTATTACTGTTATCTCAAATTGAAATGTTAAAATATCCGTGAAATTGAGACCTCAAAGCTGTAGGAGTCTCAAGTAAGTGCTAAGTTATCAGAGAGCTAGGGAAAATTGGGTTTCAAGCAAATATTCAGATTTTATAAAAGCAAGTACTTTTATAAACTGCGCCCCGCGGTTTCACCCGCGTTAGTCCCGATCCCGGGAGAATATCGAGATAAAAATTGCGTAGATATAACTCCAGGTTTCTAGTTATCTTCATACCGAGTTTCATTGTAATCGGTTCAGTAGTTTTTGCGTAAAGGAGTAACAAACATACATACACACAAAGTTTCACATTTATAATATTAGTAGGATAGTCAGATTCAAGTATTTAGCAAGTATTCCATATCCGAGAAGACGTACATAGAAAACCTGTAGTTTCACTCCTTCATGCTAGCTGAAAAAGAAGATATAAAAGAGTCCCCAGTCTTTAAGAAATTTAGGATTTTTATTTTTGAGTGAGATCGCAGGTAAAGGCACCTCGGTAAAATGGGCTATAATTAATTATCCCATTTCATACCAAAATAATAGTCATCTTAATACGTGTAGGGTTGTCACGTTCGCAATAGAGCGGCGCTTGAGCGAACAATCACGCGCGATCGCGTGACGCAGGGCCCAGGGCTGCCACACAACATGATTATTAACGAGTCCTAAGGGTACGGCTATGCCAAAGACGCATCCCACATCGACATCGCACAAGACGCGCGACCTTGTTTTTCGGGCTCCATACCCAAAAGGTGCCCTCTTACTAAGACTTCTCTGTCCGTCCCGTCCGTCCGTCTGTCACCAGGCTGTATCTCATGAAGCTAGCCAGTTGAAATTTTCACAAATTATGTATTTCTGTTTCCGCTATAACAACAAGTAAACAACTATAAACAGAAAAAAGTAAGTTGGGCTCCAATACAACATGGTACGGACGGAACCCTTCGTGCGCGAGTCCAACTCGAACTTGGCCAGTTGTTTAATATTAAACAGGTGAACATTTGACCACTATCTCACACGATGGTAAGTGACGATGCGGTCTAAGCACACTTTCCTAGAAGATACCTATACGCTCGTGACTTACATAAACGGGGGCCTTTGAAGGACGCGAGTGAAGGTAGGAACACGGCAGTGGATTTAACTTTCTGACCCGTCCTCCTTTCGAGAGCCAAAAAACAGATGAATTTCCATGTATCGCAGTGATACATCTTTCGATATGCGCGTGCGCCTCCTTACATTTGTTTTGCATGGAGGTGATATCGATGTGCGACGTGCTGTGTGATGCATCTTTGGCACAGCCGTACCCTAAGGTCGGTAACGAATTAGATTTCAGAGAAAACTAACACGTGCATACGGTTTGACGTGCAGGTTTGATTAATATATTTTTTGTTGGGAAAATATTAATTATAATGTTTTCTGAGACTTAATGATAAAAAGTCATAGGTTAAAGTTAATTTTTAAAGGTTTATTTTATTGTAGAAACTTGATTTTTTTGAAAACTACGTAACAGATTGAATTGACTTTTTTTATTAGACAGCCCATAATATTCTAAGGACATGTCATTTTTAAGGTTTAATTCTATATGCCGTTAAATTTATTCAACACTTAAATTTTCTGCATAAAGCCAGTCACTTAACTTAGACTATTTTTTTACAGACTTCAAAAAAGGAAAAATTATCAATTCCTATATATTGTAGGTATTTTTTATGTATGTTCACCAATTGTTTAGAGTTAGTACTCAAGAAAGAAAGAAAGAAATAAATTTATAAACCAAATTTAATTTACAGTTCTTGGTGAAAATCTAGCGTCAACAAAAAGCGTTATGCTTTTATACGAACCTGGCAATAGTATAATAAAAAAGAATTAAAGTCCAGTCGCGTGTGCCCAATGTTTTTTAAATCTTTTTCCAACTGTCGCAACCACAGCTATCAAATCTTATAATATCCCATCACTCGCACCGAATCATGGTCACCCTTATACCCCACTAATTATTCGACATAATGTCAACTCTGACAGAAATCTGACATTTATGACAGTTTCCCGGCAAATTGAAATTAAATCGAGTAGAAGTGTCACTTTTATTGTGACATTTTAGTTACAAAGTTTTGGCTATACTCTCTTATTAGGTATTTTTTTATAAACTAGCTGCGCCTGCTTCACCCGCGATATATTTTTCTGAGCAACTTTGTAATTTTTTCTTTCATAAGAACCTTCTCCTGACAAACACAACAAAAAAAGAATAAGCGAAATCGGTTCAGCTGTTCTCGAGATTTGCGCTCATCAACACATTCAGCGATTCATTTTTAGATTATAAGTCGATGGAATAAACATTGCAGGACATTTATTTATTTTAGATTTCTAAATTTATAAGTTTTAATTGTAAAAATGTAAAACGGTCCATTGACGATGTCAGAGAATTGTGTAGTGTGTCGGATGTCGTGGCACTCCAGGAGACATGGCTCCTCCCACATGATATTAATTTTTTGGGCACGATTAGTGACGATTTTGAATACATCGGCAATTCAGCTGTTGATACGAGTGTGGGTTTATTGAAAGGCAGACCTCATGGAGGTGTCGCCTTACTTTGGAGAAAGGGTTTATTCAGTTCAGTCTCCGTTATGAATTGCAATAGTTCGAGACTGTTAGCTATAAAGACTACATTTAATGACCGTGAGATTCTTATTTTCTCTGTGTATATGCCCATTAATCTAGAAGCCAATGTACCTATTTTTGTAGAAGTGTTAAGCGAGATTAATGCTATTGTTGACAGTGTAAATGTTGAGTGCATGTACCTGCTGGGTGACTTTAACTCCCACCCCCATACTTTATTTCATAGAGAGTTAGTTAGTTTTTGTGATGACCAGAGGTGGATTCTGGCTGATATTGAAAAATTGGGGCCCGATTCTGGGCATTACACGTTTATAAGTGAAGTTCACGGCTCCAGAACTTGGCTAGACCACTGTATTGTCTCGTCGTCAGCGTGGACAACTATTGTAAGCGTTGAAATCTTAGAAAATTTTTATATGTCTGACCATTTACCTGTGTGCGTTGATTGTGATCTAGGGTTAGTAAGACCAAAGTCGATGATCTATAGCGTGCCCCGTAACTCTATAATTTGGGGTGATAGGGAAAAAGACGAAATTGAAAAATATCATGAACTTTGTCACTCTAAGTTGAAAGATTTAGATTTTCCACAAGAGTTTCAGGAGTGTAGCTATGGATCATGTCGTTTACCAGAACACAAAGAGTGTCTAGATAATTTGTATAAGGAAATTGTTGTTATACTTAGCGATGCGGCTGTGAAGTCGAAAAAAGTTGGCAATAATAGATCTAAAAAAGGTAAAACGGTTTGCGGGTGGAATCGGTATGTTAGGGAAGCTCATAGGGAGGCTAGGCTTGGTTTCCATGACTGGGTTTGTCACAACAGGCCGAGATCTGGTCTAATTTATGATCACATGTGTGAGACGCGTAAAAAGTTTAAAAACCGTTTAAAGTGGTGTCAAAATAACAAAGACCAGATCAAAATGGATCTAATAACGGAACATCGTGCCAATAATAATTTTAGTAAATTTTGGAAGGCAACTAGAAAATTAGATGGTAAACCGAGTCTGCCTGTAAGCGTAGACGGTAATAGCGACCCTAGCGATATTGCTAATATATTTCGTGAGCACTTCGGAGTCCAATCTCCGCTCGGGTCATCGAGCTCGGTGCTTGATGTTGAGCCTTGTGGTCAGGTTGGTGAGCCGACACTTCATGTTTCTGCTAAACAAGTTAAGGCCATAATACAAAAGATGGGTGGTGGTAAATCGCCCGGCCACGATGGGCTCAGCATTGAGCATTTAAAACACGCAGGAGTGCACCTACCGCGAGTATTGGCTATGCTATACACCCTTTGCATTAGCCACTCTTACTTACCGGAAGAGATGATAAAAACCCAGGTTGTTCCTATTATTAAAAATAAGACTGGTGACGTATCAGATAAGTGTAACTACCGGCCGATTTCACTTGCTACTACCCTGGTAAAGATATTGGATAGTGTGATTGATTCGGCTTTAAGCCAATATTTAACTTTGCATGACGCTCAGTTCGGGTTTAGGCCCGGACTGTCCACTGAAAGCGCGATCCTTTGCCTCAAGCACACTGTCCAATATTATACCGACCGGAGGACTCCGGTGTACGCCTGTTTTCTCGACCTCTCCAAGGCATTTGACCTTGTATCATACGAAATTCTGTGGAGAAAGTTGGGAGACAGGGGTGTACCGGAGAATCTGGTCAGGGTCCTGCGGTATTGGTATGGCAATCAGGTTAACTTTGTGAAATGGGCTAACTCACTGTCGGAACCATACAAGTTGGAGTGCGGAGTCAGGCAGGGAGGTCTAGCGTCCCCCAGACTTTTCAACTTGTATATAAACGACTTGATTGTCGAGCTCAGCAGCATGAATGTCGGCTGCAGGATGGATGGTGTCAGCGTAAATAACATTAGTTACGCTGATGACATGGTGCTGCTGAGCCCGACGGTAGAGGCTCTAAATAAATTGTTGGTGGTGTGTGAGTCTTACGCTAAAGCGCACGGCCTTATTTATAATGTGAATAAATGTGAGTACATTGTCTTTAAGGCCGCCGGCAGGTGTCCCGTGGAGAATCCGAAGGTAATTTTGAACGGACTCTCAATCAAAAGGACTAACCTATTTAAATATCTTGGGCATCTCATTGCCGAGGACCTTAAAGACAATGCAGACATTGAAAGGGAACGAAGGGCGTTGGCTGTGAGGAGTAATATGTTGACTCGTAGATTTGCACGTTGCTCTGACCAGACCAAAATTTCACTTTTTAAAGCTTACTGTCAGAGCTTCTATACGGCCAATCTGTGGGTCAACTACTCTAAGCAGTCTCTTAGCGCCCTTCGTGTCCAATATAATAATGCTTTTAGAATGCTGTTAGGTCTGCCTCGTTTCTGTAGCGCTTCAGGAATGTTTGCGTTGGCGCACACGGATGGCTTTCACGCAGTCATTCGCAAAAAAACAGCCTCCCTGTGCAGAAGGCTGCGCGGCGGTCAGAACAGCATTCTGAAAACTGTGGCTGTCAGGCTTGAGTCACCCATCTGGAGACACTTTCGTGACATTATCATCACCAAACACACTTTGGTGTATGATTGACATAAGTAATAATTGATAAATAATTAAGGAAATCAAATTTAATTTAATTAATAATATAATTGCTACTAACACTAGTTCTAAGTTACTACTAACAAATGGAATTGTATACATATTCTGAAATAAATGACATTATTATTATATTATTATTATTATTTACATTTAAAAATATTTGTTTGAGGCGGGAATCGAACCCTTCAGACTGCTTTCGTTCGTCACTTACAAAAACCAAATGATGAATATGACGAATTTGTAACAGATGTTGCTAATCCAACAACACCAATTGAAAAGACAACTCTATGGTTTTTTTAACAAGACTTTTAAACATTTTTACTGCAGCAGCTTCCCTTGATTTTTAAAAACTATAATTAATAAAAAAAACAATAATGTTAGTTTAAAATCATAAAGTAATATTTTCTCAATCAGAAAATATATCATTATTAAATAAAATTTAAGAAAAAGAAGCTGTCATTTGATAAATCAACTAATTACACACAACATGGCGACCGACTGTCACGAGTGTCACATTAATGACTGTTTTGACAGCCGTGACAGTAAACGACGTCAGAGTAAAGGGAACGACAGACTGTCATATATCGTGGTTAATTAGCCGCGAAATCGTTTTATGGAGTTTTGGCGGGAACGTGAAAATGTCGCTATGTATGTGTGTTCTTCATTTTTTAATCGACTTGAAAAATTAAGGAAGTTCTGTATTTTTTTGTGTGTATGTTACGAAGACGGCTTAACCGATTGAGATGATTCTTTTTGTATTAGAAAGGGGATACCTCAGGGGTGGTCCCATAAAAGTTTGGCAAAGATCTGATTTCATTCAGTAATTGGTCATTGGGCAAAAAATTCTCTCGTTATAGTTTCTTAGTGACGTCACGTCTCAATTTTTTTTTAAATATTCAAATTATTTAATTATATTGAAAATGAAACCCAAAGGAGTTTAATTTCTACATACCTTCCCATCCAAAACTAGGACTGTTTTGTTCCACACTGCAGTTGCATTCCAAAAAAAAATCATTTAAAAGATAATCATTAAATCCTGACGACCCAGTTGGGACAATGGTCAACATGCCGGACTGCCAAACACATGGTTGCGGACTCGATTCCCGCCACAGACATGTAATTATGCTTAGATATTTGTCTGTGGTCTGGTTGTTTCTATGTATTATTAGTATATATTTACAAAAGAGATTGTAAGTAGTATATCCGTTGTCTAGCATAGCACAAGTGTAGAACTTAGCTTGGGGCTAGATGGCGATGTATGGAATATCCTGAATTTTTATTTATATCTGCTTTTAAATCCTACTAATATTATAAATGTGAAAGTTTGTGTGTGTGTGTGTATGTTTGTTACTCCTTCACGCAAAAACTACTAGACCGATTGCGATGAAACTCGGTATACTCTTGATAGCCAGAGACCTAGATTAACACATAGGCTACTTTTTATCTCGATATTCCCACGGGATCGGGACTTACGCGGGTGAAACCGCGGGACGCAGCTAGTGACTTAATATTCTTCTATATAAATGTTTGATTAGACGTAGTAAGCTTTCCTATAGGTAAGCTAATTATCTATATAAAACACGAATGTTAAATACTCAATGAACATCATTTACTCTGGAGATTTACCCTGTCAGTTGAATTGAAACGTAGTCAACTGTATTAGAATCTATATACCATTCTAAGTCTATAAATAAATAAATATTGCAGGATATTCTAACACATCGCCATCTAGCCCCAAGCTAAGTAACTAGACTTGTGTTATGGGTGCTAGACAACCGATATACTACTTATATACTTTTATTTTGTAAATATTTACTTATAATACATAGAAACAACCAGACCACAGACAAATATCTAAGCACAAATACTTGTCTGAGGCGGGAATCGAACCCGCAACCCTGTGTTTGGCAGTCCGGCGTGGTAACCATTGTGCCAACTGGGTCGTCTATGCACCAACACTCTATGTTATAGCATAGACTTAGAATTGTATATAGATTGTTACGCATCAAAACAAATGGTTGCCTGTAAAGTCGGTTTACGGACGATAATTTTACGTGATAACGTCATAAGAACTCTGATGTTGAAATTGCCATTTTGCATATGTTGCTACGTTTTTTTTAAAATAAAATAAATTATAATTGCCGGCGGAACAAAAGAGCCGCAGCTTCACATCCAAAGAGACGCATGTCGCAGTTTGGCGACCCCTGATTAAGTCGAAACTGCACTTTCCTCACAAGAAACTTGTAAATCACACTAATCCGGTGTGCACGTGCCATTACAAGCCAGTGTGCTAGTGTAAACGTCCCTTAGCAGTATTATCTTGAAGGATTTAGGAGTGACATTGTCTAGCGAGTGCCCTAATCTAATTGTGACAAGTTGCAAACATTAACTTAACAAGTGCTTAAGTTCAAGATATTTAAAATTTAAAAAAAAACAAACTAAAATTAAAAAAAAAACTTAATAATATTAGTATACTTAAAGGAGACACTTAAAGGAAAAAGAGAAAAATAGGACGTGTGGCACTCGGGGACTGCCGCGGTAAAGCTATTGCATCGTGCGAGCTTCGTACAGTCGTACCATATACGGTTGGCTGCATAATTGCAGACACACCGTAGAGCTCTAAAACGGCTGTTATAAGAATGATTTCAACACAAGCAAAATTCTAGACACCCGCTTTAGTTGAAGTTTAAAGTCGTCTAACTCATGAATTTATCAAACAAAAATATTAGAATGAAAACATGCCAATAATAGTAATTTTTGAACTCTACCGGGGGCTGCAATTATGCAGCCCACTGTACATACACGTTAAGCGAATTTAACGCTTGGCCGAGCTACATGGTAGGCGGAGTGGGGGGCTGTTAGGTTTTATTTTCGTTACGGAATTTATTGATTCGGTCGCCGCGCTCAAAGCTATGCAATAGCTTAAAACTTAACGGAGAAGTGCCACAAAATAAGAAATGTCGGAAAAGTTCTCGACTCCCGTCTTCCTTCACTCTTTGAGTTACTTTCACACTTTGAGTTCTAGGAAAGTGTGGTTACATCTTCGACCGCATCGTCACTTACCATCCTGTGTGTTAAACGCTGACATACAAAAAAAAATGTGAGGAGAATGTAGCTAATCTAACCGGATAAATATAAAACCTTCATGGAGTGAGCCTTCAAGGATGAGCTAGGAACGTCATCGACTGTTTTCGTGCGACAATTCAAATTAACTAAGAAAAAATATGTATACTATTTTTATTTCAGTTAACTTAAAACGAAAACAAAAACAAAGATAATTGATTAAGAGGTTTTTGAAACATTTCTACTTTTATAATAACTGTCAAGAAGTAAATTGTGTCCACTTGACGTGAGATAAGACGTTTCACGAACTCCACTGCGGCTGTGTCCTTAATATAACCTACCCAATTAATTAAGTTGCAAGATTTGACCCGAACAAACATACATACACTGCAAGTTAAATAAAAGCTTTTAAAAAGAAGCCCTATACCACTTTAATATAAATATCTTTAACTTAGATAGGTGCGCAGTAAAACCGAATGTCATCAAGTTAGGTTAAGTTAAATCTATAAGTTAGGAGTTGAGAGTTCTCTAGATTTATACTTATAATTTAACTTAAGAGAAAAGGGCACCGGCACTTTCTCCATACAAACGTAGTCGACTGTTTTCTCTCTGGATAATGACAATAGCACAAATATTTTTGTTGCATAAAACTTATAACTGCCATGAAATCTTAATCTCTATGATAATTAGAAAATGAAAAAAAGTCATGGCAGCTATACGTTTTATGCAACAAAAATATTTCCTCTAATGTCATTATCCAGGGAGGAAACAGTCGACTATAGAGAGAGCGCCGGTACCCTTTCACCTTAAGGATTTTCACAAAAAAAAAACAAAATTGATAAATTAGACTGGATTTTTGAAGTAGAACGAAATCAAATTTACAGTATAGATATGCCGAAGATCCATAGAATATAGACGGCATCTAATTTTCAAAAACTAAATCAAAATCGGTTCATCCGTTCGGGAGCTACGATGCCACAGACAGACACACACACACGTCAAACTTATAACACCCAGTCGTTTTTGCGTCGAGCGTTAAAAACTTAAAATTATAAGCAGACAAAATTATGCACTTTTAGTGACGATTGTACCTTATCGAATCATCATAATATCACTCAATCATCATAACCGCGCAATTAACCACAAATAGAACGTATCCGTACAAATAAAACATGTTCAGAAACGGTTTAGTAATAATATGACATACGTTCGCGCGCCCTAATTAGGTAGAAATAACTTGGGACTTGATCGTTTTATTGCTTTCGGAATAGACGGATAAATTAACTTGTTACGGTTTTAGTTAGTCAAGGAGAATGTTAGAATTATGCGTCGTCGGGAATTTATTTTAACCGACTTTAAAAAAGGAGGGGGTTCAATTCGTCGCGTAAATAGTACATTACGATATAAGTGTGGTAAAAAGAGCGTGTTTAGAAGCCGAGATGCAACGATCAATTCCACACGTGTTTTTTTTATCACAGTTGCGAATAAAATAAAAGACTTGAAAAGAAAATAAAATAATAATTAACAAAATATTTGTGATACGTCTATGTTTATTATTTTTTTAGCAATATTTTTTATTAGTTATACACCCGAAAGGCCAGGCAAAAGACTTATAACCTATACAGCCTCGTCTGACATACAATATTTTTTAGGGTTTTTTCCATTTGTTTTTGCGTCGGGGGTTAAAACTGAATACAACGGTACGGAAAAATTATATTTAAGTAAAAAGTACAGAAAAAACAAAATTAAAAACCAAGCTCAATTTTTAATCGTTTTAAGGCATTATTACGTAAAATTTTCGTTCGTAAACCGACTTTAGAGACAACCATTTTGTTGGTACCTTTTTTTATACATCAAAACAGTAAAACCCAGATAAATTAAGAATGTTTTTATCTACATAACATGTTGCATAACATTAGCAGTAAGATACCAACTTAACTTATCAGGATAACTTTTTACACACTAGTGGCGGCAAGGTAATGTAAAACGCACGCGTGCGTAATAGGTTGGATTATGAGCCTAGAAGCGGTTGAATAAGATACACTTTATGAGCAACTGTGAAAAAAAAATGTTTTTATAACGTGTAAGGTATGTGTTTAAAATGGATAAGAACAGGAGAATGTCACTTGAAACAAAAACAAATACGGCGAAACGTCCTTATCAGCGCTACAGTCATATGTAGCATATAAGCTGAGCTCAAGCCTTTCGTGGCAGAATTGTATACATATGCACAAGTTTTTGATTCAGTTGTATGTATAGTTAAGTATTTTAGGTTATTTTGTGTATGTGTGTCTTTTTTCTGGTAGGAAATCGAGAGGGAGAAGTCCAATGCGCTGGACTGACCAGATCTGCACCACTCTCAACATGAATATCGTGGAAGCGGTTCATGTCGCTGAAAGCCGGAATAGATTGCGCAACATTGTACGAGCGAAGTTAATTCCCTGATGGGTCACGACCCAGCATTGGGTAATCGACGCAAGGAGGAGGAGGTCTTTTTTCTGGCATGAATTAACTTATTTCTATTCTTTTCTTATTTACAGTCACACTGGTCACACTACCGTAACATCGCAGTAACAATACGTCGATATAATAAGACATCGCAGTATAGGAAATCGATGAAAAGTGTTCGAAGAAACAAAATTCGATGAATAGTTTTTCTCAGTGACGTAGATGTATCCCCTACCTAACACACTATTACTATTTAACTAATCTATACTCGAAGGGCTCCATGAATTTGCCCGCCTAGCTCCCGATCCCGTGGTAATATCGGGATAAAAGCCTATCTTATTCCAATGAATCAATGTTCCTCATACCAAGTTTCATTAAACTCGGACCAGTAGTTTTGGAGCCTATTCTTTACAAACATAATAAAATTCTCTTTATAATATTAGTAGATAAACCTAGACCTGGATAAATTTTCTATGTTCTTTTTGCCTCTAAAAAAACGAAATGCAAAAACGCGCATAAATTCCGAACCACTGCACCAAATTGGATAATTCTTTTTTGTGTTCGTTATTGGTCAGGTTTTATCATACAAAGTTTCAACAAAATAAGTCTAGCATTTTTAGAGCCAATACAAAGAAAAATCCAGAAAAAGTGAAGCTTTCTCTTTATATTACTAAGTTCAGATGTTTTAAAAACTTGTACTTTATCCTTGGCTAATCCGAGTCCAACAGAATTCAAAAACAATTTCTGTTACCATCTTAAAATTCTGGAATCTTCGTAAGCTTTTAGAAACCCTAAAACTTCTTAGAAATGTCTTTTGAAAGTTCATAATGTGGATTTTTGAACGAAGTTGGAAATGTTTCAGTTTAATATAATTTTTCATTTACGGTTCAAAAAAGGGGGGTGAAAAAAGTTAGTGTTAATATTTTGTGGGACGCCTAATTAACCTCATATAAAAGACAAGCTGTTGCCCGCGATTGCGTACTGTTATACCCCTCTCATGTAGGTACTTAAGCTGACTACTGCTGCCTCAGCAACAGTAGCCTTTGATTAGTAACATACGTCATTAGCTCATCAGTCTCAATCCAGCCGCGACTGCCGAAAGACGGCTTTTCATAATTTTCATTCTATTTCCCAGTTTCTAATTTTAAATAAATCATTTTATATTTAGCTAAACTAAAATATTTTTTTTAAAAGTGATTGAGTCTCTATCCCATAACAGTACGAGTAGTAGTTTATTTTTATATACTAAAACCTTCCTCTTGAATCACTATTTAAAAAACGCATCAAACCCGTTGCGTAGTTATAAAGATAGATACACAGGGACAGACAGACAGAGGAAAGCGACTTTGTTTTATACTACACTAGCTGCGCCCCGTGGTTACACTCGCGTAAATCCCGATCCCGTGGGAATATCGGGATAAAAATCCTATGTGTTAATCCAGGTCTCCAACTATCTACATACCGAGTTTCATCGCAATCGGTCCAGTAGTTTTTGCGTGAAGGAGTAACAAACATACATACATACAAAATTTCACATTTATGCCCCTTTTTCACCCCCTTAGGGGTAGAATTTCGGAAAATCCTTTCTTACCGGATGCCTACGTCACACAAAGAACACACCCTCCAAGTTTCAGGTCTCTACGATCAGCGGTATAGACTGTGCGTGAATCCGTCATTCAGGACAAAGCATTTTATATGTATAGATAAAGAAAAGATAACTTCTAGACATGTTTTGTCTAGAAGTTATATTACCTCTCGCCCCCTACTTCCCCCGTGCTCCAATTATCTACCTCTCGACTCCAGTGGTGGGTGGACACTGGACACGAGTGCCTACCTCCCGAACCTCCTCAAGACAGTCTCAATTCAGTTGGCAATATGTAGAGGACTTGGACAGGAGGTATTCCGTTAACCTACAAAAGCCTTCTACAAGGAGGATTCACTAAAATAGTTCAATTTATCTTTAGTTAGTCAAAATGGTTCTCGTAATTCAAATTACGTTGCAATATCATTCCGATGCATTTCGATTACAAAAAAATATTCTTAAAAATACCAAAAGACTTTGAGGGTATTTTGAGCTACTTCAAGGGTACTTTTTGTAATCGAAAACCGCGGAGCGATGCTAATGCTAAAATCCTATTAATATTATAAATGTGAAAGTTTGTGTGTATATGTATATTTGTCACTCCTTCACGCAAAAACTACTGGACCGATTGCGATAAATACAGGTATAGCTAGAGCCTTGGATTAACACATAGGCTACTTTTTATCCCGATATTCCTACGGGATCGGGACGCGGGTGAGGATATAGGATTATTAATTTAGATGTAGATAACATTTATATCTATACCTACCGTATCAACTCTTGCGATTAAATGTCACAAATTACATTATAGATACTACATCTTAATTTTCAAGGCCAAATCAACGCTTTTATAACTCCATCGAAAACCTCTATAAATGAGACATCTTAGCTAATTATAAATTAAGTATTCATCAAGACATTCGGTGTTGATTATGGCTATAGAATTCGATAGTAGCTTAAGCGGAAGCGATTGTAAAAATGCTTGAAATAATTCCAGAAGTTTTCTGTCTATGCTTAAGAGGCTTGGTTCGAGCGTATTAGGTAGGATCATTGATTGACAATTCTTCGTCTAAGGGTAGGACTTGTTATTGTCAAATATGACTCAATTTTTAATAAGTCTGATGACGCGTAGGTATTCTATACCCGAAGTTCCATTTTTTTTTTTCAGATTATTTTAAAATGGAACTTCTTAGTGATTTAAAAAAAACACCAGAAGTTTGATCATGGAACTGTTAATGGTACTAGTGACAATGAACCCCCGACGAAGCTAAATGGGAGTCTTGTATTCAGCCCGTATGTATCTTATATCTTTAAATGAGCAACTCTTGTATATATATATATATATAATTGGAATCTCGGAATCGGCTCCAACGATTTTCATGAAATTTGGTATATAGGGGGTTTCGGGGGCGATAAATCGATCTAGCTAGGAATCATTTTTAGAAAATGTCATTTTATTCGTGTTTTATCGAAACTTACTTTTTTTTATCTGAAAAATATGACTCTTCCTGACATCTATTGGCGAACTACTAATACTATTTTATGTGAGCAATAAAGTTATTCCAGCAGATGGCGTTGTTAAGTAACACGAAGTCAATGAGTGTTTGCTTTGAGGTTAGACTAAGTAAAAAAAAAATACAGAGCAAAGCTCAGTCATCCAGGTACTGTATTAATTATGACGCGAACTATGAGGTGAGAGTTATGAAATAATATAACGTCACTTTTAGCAAATACGACGAAGATGTGGTATTTTGTCAAACATTACGCGTAATTCTGACAGACATGATGCGTTATTTAGATAAAATTAAATACGTATTATACGAATTTTAGCAGGCTCAAAAAATAATAAATTATGACAGATACGACGCAATTAGTGTTTTGTCAAACATGACGCGTAAGTTGTATAACGCGTAACTTCGATAAAATTAAATGCATACTATACGAACTTTAACAGGCTTTTATACTTTTGACAGATATTAAGCATACTTTTAATAGTTATGACGGTGGTTATGGCTCAACATTTGTTAAATATGACCGTCATATCTGACAGATAGGTTTAATTACAAGTTAAACCCGCTGATCTTACAGCCAAACTCTCCGATTATGCAGAACACTCCTAATTACTTTAGACATCAAGAGAACAATTTCTCTCGAAATATGTTTGACGTATAATTTTATTATTTTATTGCGGTACGAAGGGTTAAATCAGACAAGAAACTATCCTATCAGCCGATAGCTAGCCGACTATTAATTACGACTATTGTTCCATTATACCATGGTAGATAGCAACATTATCGCAGATAAAAAAAAACTGAAAGATGTCTTCCAAAGACGAGGCTGTATGGTCTCAATCAGTAGCCGTTGCCTTCCCTGATCGGGTAAATTTTAAAAATACTTATATCATTTTCATGACCAGAAACAAAGGTGGCTGCAAAGCCCGACATCTTTTGTCTTGTTTTGATTCGGAACTAGCTTTAAAAAAACCGGCCAAGTGCGAGTCGGACTCGCTCACGAAAGGTTCCGTACAATTATATTCTGTCTTTAGTATTTGTTGTTATAGCGGCAACAGAAATATACCATCTGTGATTTTTTTCTTCTGTTTAGCTATCACGGTTCATCAGATACAGCCTGGTGAAAAACAGACAGACGGACAGTGGAGCCTTAGTAAAAGGGTCCAGTTTTTACCCGGGTACGGAACCCTAAAATTAGAAGGTAAAAACTATCGGGCGACAGAAGTTGGTGGTCTGAATTCATCCTTATTTTATTGTGGTACAATTAAATTACTTGACACTCCGACGAATATTTGACAATTTGATTATGTGGTAACTTTTTTACGCCATTTTTTAATTAGATTTGTGGCTTGAAATGACTTTATTGGATTAACTTGTTCATTATGACTTCTACTGAATTTTGGGGAGGGAAAAATGGCTACTGTTTTTTTTTTAATTCAATTTTAGGATTTTGTAAATTAAACTGTTACCATATTAAAAATAAAGCCGGTTTTAGTAAAGAGAGAGTTAATTAAGTGCCTTATTTCACCGCAGACGCTGTGGTGCGGAGGGCAAACACCCGCCTGCGAGGTCGCGGATTCGATTCCCGCATTGATGGCGGTGTGTGGACACAATTCCCCTTACAACAATTATATTAAAAAAAAGAAGTATGGATCAAGTAAATTAATTTAAAAACACAAACTAAACAAAACCAAAACCCTTATTTTGATCTTAAGCCAAGTTTAAAACTTTCAATTCGAACTTACGTTATTTTTTATCTGAAAGTAAAGGAAATGCGGTTAGTTTTACAACGTAGTTAAACTAACTTGGCAACACTGTAACCGACACTTTGTACTTTAATGTTTCTGTAATAGACGAAAATAGGTATTTTAAGAGCTTCTTATTAGAGTGAAGTAATGCTAGTTAAGACTTTACTTTAAGGTTTTACTTTAAGGTTTTTTGGGGTTCCTATAGACGCATGATGTCGATCTCGTGGACGCAAAAAGTTACGAACGAGGAAGTTTTACGTCGAGTTGGTCAAAAACGCAAACTTTTGGAAACCATCAGAAAAAGGAAAGTTGCTTATTTAGGACACCTTTTGAGGAATCCAAGATATGAACTCCTGCAACTGATAATGATGGGAAAAGTTACTGGAAAACGGAAAGTCGGTCGTAGGAAAAAATCCTGGTTGCGGAATATTAGAGAGTGGACAGGGATAGCGAGTGCCGCACAACTTTTTGGCCTCGCGAGGGATCGGGTCAAATATTCTGAGCTGACTGCCAACCTTCACTAGTTGGAGAGGTACCCTGAGAAGAAGAAGGGGTTCCGTTCCCGAAGGGTAAAAACGGGACCTTACTAAGACTGTCACTGTCCAGTGAAGTCCGTCTGTAAGTTCTGACAACCCAGTTGGCACAATGGTCTTCATGCCAGACTGCCAAACACAGGATTGCAGGATCGTTTCCCGCCTCAGACAAGTATTTATGCTTAGATATTTGTCTGTGGTCTGGTTATGTATTATAAGTATATATTTACAAAAGAAAAGTATATAAGTAGTATATCCGTTGTCTAGCACCCATAACACAAGTCTAGTTACTTAATAATAAAATAAAACCCGACTACGGAAAAATTACGCTCTAGAAAAGTGCGTAAAAACGAAAAATAAATAAAAACTGAAAAGATAAAACAAGTGCAGGACTCGAACAGCAGGACTGATGCGGTGGCAATAATTTCGTGATCGATATACAAATAAAATTCTAAAGAATAAAACGTAGCAACTTGATTAATCGGGACCCATTATTGTGACGGTTTAAGCCGGTCTATATGTTAATGGGTCCCTCCCTTTTGGCTTCGTCGTAGTCGGGTAAAAATGGGACCCTATTACTACGACTGTCACTGTCCAGTGAAGTCCGTCTGTCCGTCCGTCCGTCCGTCTACTATCTGTCTGTCACTAGGCTATATCTCATGAATATTAGTCTTTATATAAATATTTGTTTGAGGCGGGATGTTCGCCTCACGCGAAACAGAGGTCTTATTTGGATTTCTAATATTAAATTTGCTTTTTTTAAAATTTATTTTAATATAAATATCATTGTTAAGTAATAACTTAAAACTAAGTATTTTCCCTTCTTCCTTTCATCTGAAAGTGAATAATTTAATTTTATTTCCGACCATCAAAAAGTTGCGGAAGAAAGTCATAAAGATTATTGTTAAATAGTGACAAAATGTTACAGTCGCTAGTCTAAGTCGGTGTGGAAATCATCAAAATATTTAAATTCGCCACAAAAAAAACCCATAATTTGTAAAATTTAGTAAAAAGTACAAAGCAAGAAACAAACAAATAACAAGTCGTGCTGAGCCTATAACTAAAATAAAACCGGTCAAGTGCTAGTCGGAGTCGCGTTCAAAGGGTTCCGTACCCCTATATTCTTTTTTAATAAGTATTTGTTGTTATAGCGGCAAAAAATCATCTGAAAAAATTTCAACGGTCTAGCTATCACAGTTCATGAGATACAACCTGGTGACAGACAGACGGATGGACAGTTAAGTCTTCGTAATAGGGTCCCGTTTTTAACCCTTCAGATACGGAACCCTAAAAAACAATTGACAATTGATTGGGTAAGCTGTACTTATGTGCACAAAAAATAGTCGGATAGGATAGAGACGCAGCCCCTGTGAATTTCGTAAAATCTTAAATATCAAGCCGACCTAATTTTGGCTGATGTAACACAATTTATTAGGAGCCGCTTCGGTACACTTTTAACAAAGAGGTTTTAGCTACATCCTTTACATATGTTACAAATTATGACGGAACATCCGTTACATTTGGTTTTTGAAAGTGACTCCCTACTAGTGGCAATGGGTGATATTTCTTTAAAGCTAAGCCGAAGAAATTATTTTTAGTGCGTGTGAATAATTCATCTTTATCACGTTACACCACAGGAATATACCCATGCCTGAATCCCTCAAGGTAAGTCAAAAGGAATCGGGTTGTATGGACAATTCGCTACTGCACCCTACCCTTCTGGATTTAAAGGTATACGTCACAATCTGCTAAATTTTACCTACAAAAATCCCAAATAAACACGCAAATAACTTTAACATTTAAATTAAGCACCTACATTCATGATCTGAACTTAATAAACGAATATTCTACATTCAAAGTTAATATTTTCTAACCAAAGATGTATAAAATATTATAGTGGTATAGAGAGAACATCGCATTTTTGAGTTAAAGGTCACTTGCACAAATCAAATGACAGAAGTGAAGACATAAATATGACGTAATAAATGTGTCAACCTCTCTGAGCTATCAAATCTCCTATGCCGAAAATAACTTTGTCTTGTGTCAACTTAAGCACACTCAACGGTCAAAAGTCTCTGCCCACCGTAACGTTTACAATCCTGTGCAGCACTATTACAACGTAACCTATGGATCGAACCCACGTCGATTGGTGAAGCAGGTGACGGCTTATACCACTCTCACAACTAAAGACATAGCTAACATGTTAAAAATTATAATCACATTGAGCACTTATAATTCAAGTATTGATGTGTGTGTAACGTCTATTAGGTCGTAAGTCCAATATTTGTTTATGGTATTATTGTAGCAAACTGATAGTGACTATTGATAAATAAATAATGCAGGACGT
Source organism: Idaea straminata (assembly GCA_951213275.1). Lineage (NCBI taxonomy): Eukaryota > Metazoa > Arthropoda > Insecta > Lepidoptera > Geometridae > Idaea > Idaea straminata. The sequence continues at coordinate 8,042,200 of OX577870.1, forward strand.
TCCACACATCGCCATCTAGCCCCAAGCTAAGTAACTAGACTTGTGTTATGGGTGCTAGACAACGGATATACTACTTATATACTTTTCTTTTGTAAATATATACTTATAATACATAGAAACAACCAGACCACAGAGAAATATCTAAGCATAAATACTTGTCTTGTCTGAATATAAGCACTAGAGCTGTTTACAAAGTCTCCACTGCGGCTGCGTCCGTGATACAGGTACAGGCTGTAGGTTTAACTCGGCCGCAGATGTAACTTACCTTATTATAAGCCCCATTTTGCTAAGCTTCTAACAAATGGGTTTAATCGTAACATACGTTACAGATCCCGGACATTTAGTATGGGAGCTTGGCAGAATGTTTTTTTTACGCGGTGCATTTCGAGACACATGCCAATCGATATAGGGCATTATAGTGAACAAATATAGTCTTCACATCGAACCTGCAACTGAAAATTGCAAGTGAAGAGTATTTTCTAAGGTTTTCGCGACACATCAAAATAAACGCGATAATAAATCCATACAAATGCCGAGCTGAGCGGGAGTCACCCCCATTAATTAATAAATTGGTTTCATTATTCTAACTGTATTTAATGTTCTCTCTATTGCAGTGTAAGTTATACATCTCTTCGTTACCGACTCATCAAAATGTAGCACCGTGTTAGAAATAATGGCTTCATAACATATTTATAACAATGTTTAAATTATGTAAAATCCAATATGGATTTCTGACACGTGCAATGTTTCCCACACAAAAACAACCCTTCGAGGAAACACCTTACTGTGATTACAGGGTGTTCTTTTCTAACTGATTCACTTTAGACATGTTAGTCTTTAAAACCTATTAGAAAATGGGGGAATAGGAGAGCGGTGTTGGCTTAGTGGTATATACCTCGAGTTTCATTCAGATGGTCGTGGGTTCGAATCCCGGCCGGTCGAGCACCAATTAATTTTCCTTAAGAAAAATGTATGTGCCCTAATTGACATTGCTCTTACGGTGAAGGACAACATCGTGATGGAACCCGCGGCTTAGTTGCCCCCAGCAGTATTGACAAGTTATCTCCTCTGGATATGGTCGACTAAGCTGAGAGGGTAGTAGGTGCCGGGCAAGCCTACTCCATCCTCACGCAAAAAGGACCTAATTAAAAATAGTCTAATTGTGGAAAACAGCCCGTATACAAGTACAAATGGGGGATGCAGTTAGAATATTTTTTTCGAATCACATTGAATCGTTTGTTAGTTAAGGTTATGTGACATTTCCAAAAAAACCGGCTAAGTGTGAGTTCATTATATTCTGTTTTTAGTATTTGTTTTATCGTTTTAGCGGCAACAGAAATACCTACAACATCTGTGAAAATTTCAACTGTCTAGCTATCACGATTCATAAGCCTGGTGACAGACGAACAGACAGTGGAGTCATAAGTAAAACGATCCTGTTTTTAACCCTTTGGGTACGGAACCCTAAAAATGATATGAGCGACTGACTGGAGCAAGGAAGATAGGGTTATTGATTTTGACTATTAGAAAGGTACTTCATATCATAAACACATATTATACTTAGAATGTTTATAAAACTTACAGATGATCGTAAAAAACGATAAAATAAATATTTTACTGTTTTAAATTAACTGTTAAGTTGATTTATTAATTTGTAAACAAAATAAAGCGGCTTTTTAAGTTTTCTACGATAACATTTTTCTAGTCTTCTAAGAAATGCTACATCTTAGACAGCATCGTCACCTATCATGAAGCAGCTATGATCGTGGTCAAAACCTATCTTTGTAAAAAAAACAAGTGGGAGTCGGACTCGCGCAGAAAGGGTTCCGTACCATTATATTCCGTTTTTAGTATTTGTTGTAATAGCGGCAACAGAAATACATCATCTGTGAGAATTTCAACTGTCTAGCTATCACGGTTCATGAGATACAGCCTGGTGACAGACAGACGGAGAGTGGAGTCTTAGTATAAGGGTTCCGTCGTACCCTTTTTGTACGAAACATTAAAAAGTGAAGCATCAAAAGAAGTATTCACTCCTAAAAATTTATTTATTAAAGTACATGCAACGGCCAGTCAAAGGACGTGCCTAGCCGTTGCACGGGTTGACAAAATACAATAGTAAACCATAGTACTTATCTAAATTTTATATATTAAGTGGACTGTATTGAGGGCTGGTTCTTAACCTTACTAATAAAATATATAACCGTTGGCATACGAAACGTGAGAGGAGGGAAACTGAAAGGAATGTCGCACTAACCTGTCTTCTGCTATTCTCTTCTCCTCTGAGCTCAGATGGTAGGCTAAAGAAAAGGATTCACACTATCAGCACGTGTCTGCTTCGTATACCGGTAACGCGGCGCGGTAGTTGGTCTATTTGAGACCCAAATCCAGCGAGGGTATCAGAACCTTCGTGGACACCTGGGGTGCAGTACCCAGGGCGCGGAACCGATGGAGATACACAGAAACTCCAACCGGGGACTCCCACGAGACGAACGAATTGCTATCTCAAGGGCCGATGTCCAAGATGGCGTGCGATGCCAGCTAGTGTCTCGCGATAAGGGCGACAAAGTAGGATTATAGGTATGGGGTAGGTAGTACGAAGGGAATAAAAAATATATGCCAACGATTAGTCTTTTGATCTAAGTAAGGCTACCAACATTATTATTATTAGTTTTTAAGACGTGTCTATGTGATCTTTGTACCTAAGTATTCAGCATCCAAAGGAATAAAGAATTTGACTTTATTAAGTAACTAGCTGCGCCCCGCAGTTTCACCCGCGTAAGTCCCGATCCCGTGGGAATACAGGGATAAAAAGTATGTGATAATCCAGGACTCCAGCTATCTAGATACCGAGTTTCATCGCAATCGGTCCAGTAGTTTTTGCGTGAAAGAGTAACAAACATACACACATACACAAACTTTCACATTTATAATATTTGTAAGATAAGATAGGAAGTAGGATAAGCCTGATGGGAAAAAATGGGAATTTCTATTAAGGCGCTCTTCCAGTACCGTGTGTAGGTATTCACATTACCTTAGCCCCCGCTCTTAAAGACGTAGCGTGCTGCGTGCTAACTGTTTTATTTGATCGATATGCAAAACATTTTAGCATTATTATCCACAAATATAGTTTCTAGAGGTCAAAACCTATCATTTGATTCATTTTTAGAAACAAACGTTAACTATTTTTGAATAAAACCCGATAAACGATCTAATAATTCTCTGTTTTCTAACATTTTTTTATCAAACGCAGTTGTTCATTTAATGTTTTCAACCACAATAAACAAAAATATGGTTATTAAACTACAATATCCATTTATATCCAAATAACAAAAAAAGAGTATTTGATTACTTAGAGTTGCTTAAAACAAAGGTCGATTTTGGTAGCGTTATTAGCACAGAGCCTTAAGAAATTATGATAGTATGCGGCGTTACGAAACGGTCGAGTTTTTTTTACAACATACTGTATATTTACACACACAGTGTATTAAATTTAACGTTAGAAAAATAATTTACATGTCAAAGGAGAATATGAAATACCTCGGCTTGACATTATTTCGTATGTGTTGTCTTTGTAATGTTGCCAACTGAAAATATTAACTGTGAAACGAGTACATACGGGAGTTACATTTTTGTTTTTATATTTTGATTTAATTTGAGTGTTGATGTCACTTTTTTGATTTATCTTGTTGAATGTTTTTGGCGTTTAGAGTGCTTGCCACTTAAATGATTTCGTGATGTTTTTGATTGAATTAGTTTCAGAGATTTATTTACCTAAGGCAGGTATCTAAGTTGAAAGGGTAAAAAACAATCATCTTATGGATTACTAGCAGCGCTCTGCGGTTTCACTCGCATAAATCCCGATCCCGTGGGAATATCGGGATAAAAAGTAGCCTATGTCACTCGCAATGAATCAATGTATCCTTATACTAAGTTTCATCAAAATCGGTTGAGTAGTTTCGGAGCCTATTCTTTACAAACGAACATTTAAATCTTTCCTCTTGATAACATTTTAGATAATAGCTACGCCCCGCGGTTTCACCCGCGTAATAATTTTCTACGCAACCTTCTTCATTTTTTATTTCATAAGAACCTTCTCCTGATAATAACAAACAGACCAAAAAAGAATTGACCAAATTGGTCCAGGCGTTGTTGAGTTATGCGCTTACCAACACATTTTGCGATTCATTTTTATATTATAAGATTAATAATTAATTCTAAATATAGATAGTATAGACTGACAACGTACTTGGCAAGAGACAAACGTCACAATTGTAACGGATATATGAAAAAAAAAGGATGTAGCAAATCTAAACTCTTTGTTAAAAGGTAAACAACCAGCCAAGAGCGAGTTACACTCGCGCACAAAAGGTTCCGTCCCAAGTTGTATGGCAGCCCCACATAAATATTTTTTCTGTTTTTAGTATCAGTTGTTATAGCGGCAACAGAAATACATAATCTGCGAACATTCCAACTCTCTAGCTATAACGGTTCATGAGATACAGCCTGGTGACAGACAGACGGACAGACAGTGAAGTCTTAGTAATATGTTCCCATTTTTACCCTTTGGATACGGAATCATAAAAACCGATTTCCGCAACCATCCGGAACAATCAACCTAATTTACGAGAGACGTTTCTGAACATATCTGTACTATGTATTTATTTCCAAACATATTATTAACTCCTTTCAAAATACCAATAAACGTTATTAACCTTACCATATCATTTACAAAAAGAATTACCTATTTATTCTCAGCGTGAATAACTCTCGAACATCAGTAACTAAGACAACGCAGACCAGATACTTTATATCGATTGATATGGACCGGACAGGTGCCCAGTTGGGGTGTATCGCACTATTTCCATTATGAATTTCCATCGATGGAAATACTGGGATATCGATTGATATGAAAAGGTGCCCAGTTGGGGTATATCCCACTATTTCCATTGATGGAAATACTGGGAAATCGATTGATATGAAAAGGCGCCCAGTTGAGGTGTATCCCACTATTTCCATTATGAATTTCCATCTATGGAAATACTAGGATATCGATTGATATGAAAAGGTGCCCAGTTGGGGTGTATCTCACTATTTCCATTATGAATTTCTATTGATGGAAATACTGGGACAGGTTCTCCCACTATTTCCATTGCTGGCAGGGGCCACAAAAATACCGCTAATTTTCCTGTGTTCTGTTCTCAATATATCTTTAGAATTTTATTAATCAGTAATTTATCAAGCCATCATATTAAAGTGGAAACAGATTCTCAAATAACACTTTATGCGTTTTTTTACCGCAATGGAAATAATGGGATATTATTTGGAAAAAAAAACGCTTGTCCCACTTTTTGAAGTGAAAACTTCTTTAGCGGCGTTGAGCACTTTTTCTGTAATGGGTATAAAATCTTAAACTCGCGTCAGGACACGTGACCTGATCGAAAAAGCGTAAGGCGTCAGGACACGTGACCTGATCGAAAAAGCGTAAGACGTCAGGGTCCTAACAGCTAGTACATTTTTGTCAATGTATGGGAGAAAAATGTCTGTCGTTAGTCAAGAGATGGCTCTTGTTTACTTTTAATTACCATAATAAAAAACAACAAATTTCAAATCTTTAAGATTTATAGAGGATCTAACTCGAAATAATTTATATAAATTTACAGAATACAAAGAAAAAATCAAATCAAAACATTTATTATAGTGCAATTGCAACACCTAATATTACCGACCACAGATGTTGATATTTTTATTTTCCATTTCACGCATATTTTTTGTATTTTTCAAAAAGATATAAAAATAACTTTTACTATCACTTTATATTGCATATCGTCGAAAAACACGTTAAATAAATAATCAACATATATTCAATTTAAACGATTATAAAAGAAAAATGTAAAATTATAAAATTAAGTCTCTATGAGGAAACCTTTTATTAGTGTTGGTGAACAGGAACGTTTTTGGTAGCCATTGTCATTCTTTGTGTTTTTCGGACCCTAGATGCGTTACTTTCGATTGATTTTTGGATTTATACGACGACCTGCTTACGTTTCATGGACTTTGGTGATCTATTCTTTTATAATCAACTTCGGGTATCCCTTGGACTTGACAACGACGTTATATCAGTGGACCCCGGCAACTAAACTCGGACTTCGATATTGTGCTTATTTTGGATTTGCAATGTCTGAAAAAAAGTGCTGTGTTCCGAACTGTGGTAAGTCTTCATTTCGGTTATAATTAAATACTCCCCACTTGTATGAGAGTTAAAGTATGCATATTTGTTCATGACTATCTAATATAACCTCAATACCTATTAAGTAAATAAATAACGACCACCCCACGATGTCAGCCGCGTAATCCCGCGTACGTCGCGTTTCTCGAGAACATCGGAAAAATAGCCAATTGTTATTTCCCAAGATTTGTTGTAACATCAAACCAAGATTCATAAAAATCTGGTCTGGAATGATTTAACTGAATTCTATCTTGTGTGTGCCCATAGCCAATTCCGATAACAATAAACACTTGATTTACTAATGTAAAACTATATTATAATCTTTTAGGTTTAAAAACCGAAACACTACATACATTTCCTAATCCTGCTAAGTATCCTGAACGTTTCCGAACATGGCTAAATAACATCGGAGGGGAAGTTTTGGACTTGGAATATGACACAGTGTACAACAGACGCCGTGTTTGTCATCTACATTTTGAGCCTCAATATCACACTAGAAGTAAATTTTTGAGTGTTGATGCTGTACCTCGACTGTGCTTACCAGGTAAAATGCTTGTTCATCCATATAAAATACAAATTATTTAAGTATTCTATTTTTCATATTCAAATATATTTACCATGCTAGATAGTAAAGTACATGCTGTTGAGTATGCCATGTCCTTCTGAATCTTGTAAATAGATAAATAAATGTTTATTACGGAACTATAATGTTTCTATGTTCCAATCATTATGAATTGTAACACAAACACATTATAACATATATAACACTGTATAAACCAGTGCCGGTAAACTGAAGTGCCAGATCAGCGAGACCAGTCTATTTATATAAAGTTATATCTACATACACTACATACTAAAAACAATAAAATAATTACATATATACAGGATCTGCCATAACGAGACCACCTCTTATGGATATGACAAATATTTAAGGAAACAGCAACATTCTGACTGCAAATTTCCCACCTCAAGAACCACCAACTGAGATATCAGCTTCTTATCGCAAAGAAAGTAAGTTATTTTTTCAATAAATAAATATCACACTAGTATTATAAAAATGTGAATAGGTAGTTGCTTATGTCCTTCTCCAAGGTCCAATTATTTATTTATATACCAAAATTCATCAAAATTGGCTGTCAATTTAACAAACAAGAGTACCTTTTTCATTTATAATAAATAAATATTACGCAACATTTACACATCGCCATTTAGCCCCAAGCTAAGCAACTAAATGCTTGTGTTATGGGTGCTAGACAACGGATATATATATATATATATAATACATAGAAACGACCAGACCACAAACAAATATCGAAGCATAAATACTTGTCTGAGGCAGGAATCGAACCCGCGACCCTGTGTTCGGGAGTCCGGCATGGTAACCATTGTGCCAATCGGGTCGTCAAATTATACTAGAGACTTGTTACTTCCCAGGTTTTATGAACAATAGGGATGCATCCTCATACCAAGTTTCATCAAAATCGGTCTAGTAGTTTAGAGTCTATTCATTTCAAATTAAAGGAATAAATATTTTCTATTTATAATACTATTGATTTCCTTTAAGTATATGTTTTCAGAAATTTCAAAAAAAGTACTGAATGTGCAACTTACTAAAGACATAAAAAAACTGAAAGAGAAGAATAACTCGTATCGGAGGAGATTGAAGAAGGCAGGTAAACTTGGTACAAATACTGCATTTCAAAGTGCATTACAAAAATTTAAGACATTGGCTGCCATTTTTACGGTTATGCAGTTCCGTGAAATAAGCAAACCGAAGATGGGAAGAAGATTTACCAATGATGAAAAAACTATGGCTCTCAGTGTCTATAAAATGGGACCAAAGGCATATAGATGGTTAAGTAAAATATTTGTTTTGCCATCTCCAGTCACACTTAGTAGAATGGTCTCCAGAGCCAATTTGAAACCAGGCATAAATGAAAATATTTTCGAACAATTAAAAAAAAGAATTGTGAAGATGAAGGACGATGATAAGTTATGCTCAGTCCTTTTCGATGAAATGGCTATAACCCCTAATTTTGAGTACAATCAAAGGAAAGATAAAATATCAGGATTCGTAGACAAAGATGGTAATTCACAAAAAAAAATTGCTGACCATGTCCTGGTATTTATGATTAGAGGGCTTATAAGGAATTATAAGCAGCCCATTTACTATTCATTTTGTTCAGGCAGTACGACTAAAGAAAGTTTGGCGGCTAATTTCGAATGAAAATAAAAGAAATAAAATGATAATAAATAATCTCCGTTTTTCAGCGAAAGAAAAGAAAAAAAATTATGGATGAAAGTTGATTTTTCGGAGAGATAAACATTTTAATGTAAAATAATTGTAATAGTTTTAAAGTGTTAAATTTTTAATGTAATATAAATTGTCATGTTTGTGTACGATAGCGCAATAAATGAATATTGTATTCTACCACATAAATGATAGTACTTTTATACTGATAAAGCAATTGGTGCAAAATTATTCCCTAACCATTCCAAAATATCAAACATGCTCAACGTTAATAATCAAGTTTTCACTTCTGCCGGCACTCCCGGAGTGCAACCCGTTTTTTTTTTTAAAGTAACATCATAGCCGGCAATCAAATTGTTATACGATTCTCACAAATATCACATTATTCTTTGGTGAGTTTCAATTATTTATCCTATTCAATCCGGCAGTTTTTAAGTCAAAAGGTAATTCCACATGTAAACTCTTCAACCGTGGTCCCCTCAACTATGCCCTATTTTTTATTTAAAAAAACTAAAGATATATCTAAGCTCTATGTTTAAATACAAAAAAATAGGTTCTCTTTTTCCCAAACACTAAAAAACAAATTCTTAACGGCCAAATAAAATAGTAATTATCTGTCGGTAAACTTAAAGTATCCGGTCTGCGTAGATCAGCCACTAATAAGTCTCCATTCAGCCCGTGGGAATCCAATCCTTCATTATCCATACAAAGGCGTAAAACTGGCTAAATAATGAAAGGAGTTCGTAACAAAATTATAAGTTTACGAACATATGGCGTGGAATATTTGGCCCGCTTTTGTTTATCTCTAGTTATACCTGTTTGGTAGATTTTCGTGGTTTATGCCACAGGGTTGTAGGTACTTGTTTACGGGGTTTATTGGGCCCTTTTTGCGTGAGGGTGGAGTAGGCTTGCCCAGCACCTATACAACCCTATCTCTCAGCTTAGTCTAGTCGGAGCCAACTAAGCCGCGGGTTTCATTACGATGGTTTCCTTGACCATTGACCCACATATTTTCACGTGATAACTTCTAATAAATTGTTGGAACACCTGCATTCACAAAAAAGTGTCACGGTAATATTATGTGACGTCATGCGTCATGGTAATTTAGGAAACAGAGTATTGAATAATAGTATCACTCTTCTGGACTTGGGTTATAGGACGAGTGACAAATAGAACAATAAATGAAAAAATATATATACTTAAAAGAAAAAATAGGAAAACATTTATAAATGAATAACAAAAAATCTAAATTTTTCATTGTTTTTATGACGTTATCACATGAAACCAACTTTACAAACCATTTGTTTTCTACAGGTAATAATAGTTTGTATTCTAGGCCTTTAAGTAGGTACATAAAATAAATAATAAAAATATAATATTAAATATTGCAGGACATTCCACACAGCGCCATCTAGCCCCAAGTTAAGTCTTATGGGTGCTAGACTACTTATATACTTTTTCTTTTGTAAATCTATACTTATAATACATAGAAACAACCAGACCACAGACAAATATCTAAGCATAAATACTTGTCTCAGGCGGGAATCGAACCCGCAACCCTGTGTTTGGCAGTCCGGCAAGGTGACCATTGTGCCAACTGGGTCGTCACATGTTCCATTAATTTTATTTTACAACTTTTAAGTGATTAAAAAATACTTTCAGAAAACAGAATAAAATTAATTACGATCGGGACTTATGCGGATGAAACCGCGGGACACAGAAGAGGAAAGATTTTTTATTTAAATTGAATATGCTTCAAAACTACTGGACCGATTTTTAAGAAACTTAGTATGATGATACATTGATTCATTGGAAGTGACAATATTTAAATTCATAGGAACTGGCAGTTCTATCATAACCTAGGCCGTCCAAATTGTAATAATAATTTTTAATTAATTTGTTTTTTATTTTAATAGTATTGTATTTGAATTTAAAGTTGTTTTATTTTGTAATTTTTTTTCGTTTGGTTTTAAAAATAAGTTATGTAATTGTTGTGTGGACAGTAGTCTAGAAAATAAACTATTTCATTTCATTTTTTCATAAACAGAATCGGAAGTTACGCGGGTGAAACCGTGGTGCGCAGCTAGTTTAAGTACCAACAGTTAGGTATATGAATGAATATGGACTAAAAATATCCTAACACCAGATTATATCGCGGTCAAACCAACTTTTTTTAAACACATCTCTCCCGCACCGAACTCTATGACATGTGGACATCTGTCAAATGTTTTTGACAAGTGGTCCATTAATATGTTAAGCGACGTATTTAGGTTAAGTTCCTGTTTTCTATTTACGTCGTAGTTTCCTTTATTTGTAATGGTAATATTATTTTATTAGAATCGTTCGACCAATAGAATATGAAAATTAAGTGATATTATGTACCTACGTGTGTCTGTTACATATCGAATTCTTAGAGATACTTGTTGTTTTAGTTTAATAGAAGACAAGCTTTTGCTTGCCCCATGTCTAGGAGCTGAATTTTTCAAAATAGGTTTTAACGAGTTGCTTAGCTTGGGGTTAGATGGCGCCTTGTCAATTGTCCTACAGTATTTATTTACTATCTGCGCCCAGCGGTTTCACTTGCGTAAGTCCTGATCCCGTGGAAATATCAAAATACTAAGTAGCCTATAGCTTTCCTCGATAAATGCACTAATGCACAGTAGTTCCTGAGATTAGCGCGTTCAAATAAACTCTTCGGCTTTATAATATTAGTATAGATATGGTAGGAACTACAATAAATGTTTCAATAGGCATACATTTACTCACAAATTCTTCATGTCCGATCAAACTTTTAGTGTGACCTTGCACAACAGAACCAATTCCTACCAAAACCCACTAATCACAACCAAATAGTGACAATCACTCATCCCATCACAATTGCTGACTTCGTAACACTATTTTATTGTATCCTAAGATTAGAGATTATATTTACCGGCATTACCGGTAGCTGGATTACGTATCTCGAAGTTATAATCCTCTAAAATACGCCTTCAACTAATGGACGGTCGATGACCTCTCCTCTCTTCGTACCATAGACTTATAGACTGACAATGATATTTTTTTTATCTTATAGTTTTAGATTGTATCGTGACGTGGCTTCGGCTCTTAGATGATTTAATATTTTCTTCATTAAATTGAAGCTTTAGAAATAAATTAGGTACCTACTTACTTAGAATCTGATTTATTATTAGAAAAATATAACGTACTACAACCGCGTATCTCCCGATTTCGTGGGAATATCGGGATAAAAAATAGCACTCCCACTTAATCAATGTATCCTCATGCCAAGTTTCATTAAAATCGGTCCAGTAGTTACGGAGCCTATTCAATTTAAACAAACAAACAAACAGTATAGTGCATAACTTTGAGTTTTTTTGAGTCGTTTGAGGCTTGAAACTATTTGATAGTAAAGACCCTTTAGTTTTTGTAAGTTGATGGCTTTGTCCGACTTGCGCACACAGCCAGTGTCAAACTCTTAGTGTTATTTAAAAATTCAAAATTCTTTATTCTTTTTGAATCAAGTAAGTAATTTGCATTAAATCACATTGAAACATTTTAAAAACTAAGTTAGGATGTGTTTTGCGTCAGAAGCTCAAAATAGGAAGTTTAGTTTGTCAAAAAACCTTCAAGGCCGCCATTGTTCGCAGATGCCACAGTGATCATTATGGTAATATAGAGCCTACTTTTGGCGACATTTTGAAATTCTTGGCAACATAATTTTCCGCTTCGTTCCGCCCCGTCTGACATACAGCCATCAACTGTTTGTCAAGATGACTAATTGTGAAAACGTTCATACCATTGGTGAGATGCGCAAGACGCGCGAAGCCAGAAACGAAAAAAAAGTTGTTTCAAGCCAGTGATATAGGCATTGAAATTATTTGTAAATAATTTATTTGTTTGGCTCCTAATTCTACGAATTACAAAGAATTCAAACTTAAAAGATGGGTCGCATAAGATGAAACATAAAGATATTACCAAGTTGTAGATAGATAAATAGATAAATTCTTTATTGTAATACCCTTATTAAAATACATTAAATTATTAATCTAAAAGTCAAAGCTTAAGGTGAAAGGGTACTGGTGCTCTTTCCATACAAACGTAGTCGACTGTTTTCTCCCTGGATAATGACACTAGCGCAAATATTTTTGTGCTATAAAACCTATTACTGCCATGAATATGACCCTATGTTTTGGTTTTTTCAAAAACAAATCATAAGTCATGGCAGTTATAAGTTCTATGCAACAAAGATATTTGATCTAGTATTATTATCTAGGGAGAAAACAGTCGACTACGTTTGTATGGAGAGAGCCCCCGGAATTCTTTCCTCTTAAACCTAAGTGTCGCAAAGAATGTCCTTATCGCTCAAAGCATTCTCAGGGAACCTTTGGATGGGCAAGAAGTTGAGGAACTTGTTAAATTGTTGTACCCAACTACAATTGCCAGGTTTGGACCTTGATTTGATCGTGATGTGGAAGTTCCTATTGGCTATTTAGAGATTCCATGGTCAAGGCCACCATAAGAATAGCACGACATTAACAATAAGTAGCCTTGCTCATTGAAATAATTTGTTAGGTTTAGTATAATAAAATGTTTAGCTGTATCTGTGATATAAGTTAACATATTATACACAATATAGAAATATACATAAACCAATTGACATCCATTTGGCACAATTATCACCATGCCGAACTGCCATGGGTTCGATCCCCGCCTCAGATAAGTATTTATGCTTAGATATTTGTCTGTGGTCTGGTTATTTCTATGTATTATAAGTATATATTTACAAAAAAAAGTATATAAGTAGTCTAGCACCCATAACACAAGTCTAGTTACTTAATTTGGGGCTAGATAGCGATGTGTGGAATGTCCTGAAATATTTATTATTAAAATTAGATTTCTTGGCATTTGTTTAACTACTTAAGTTACTTTAGGAAATTATTGTAAATGTGTCCTTTTTTATAGACTTCAAAAAAAGGAAGAGGTTAACAATTGGTCGTGTAATTTTGTCAATTAGTTATACTCTGATGAAGTTACAATTCTTATAAATTCGAAACTTTACCAAAAATTACTGCACAAAAACTTCACCACAAATCTACCAGTCATTCAATTTACTGAATACATGTTTTTCTAAACAAAAAAATGTCTTAATAAACATTTTAACTGTCAAGGGACTAAAATAGTAGAAGCTTAAGGGTGTTAGTAGGATTTAATGGAGCGAAGTCATTATTCAAGACGCAAGACGGATGCGTTGCTGTTTAAAAAACTAAAAACATGGGATTGTGTTTTCTTTTAAGTATCTTTTGAGTAAGTGCTGTGATGGGAGTGAGAATTGGTTGTGAATAAGATTAATTGTGGTGGCTCTTCAGGATTTACGAAATTTTTGACGAGAACTTCACGGTTTCACCCGCGTAACTCCCGATCCCGTTTGAATATCGGGATAAAAGAAGCCCATATTAATTTCAATGACTCAATGTATCCTCATACCAAGTTTCATCTAAATCGGTTCAGTAGTAGTTTCTTTTCGTGACAATTGGCCTATTCGTAACAAACATACGAAAAAGCATAAAAATATTTTTATATTATTACTTAGTATAAGTATAGAAAATAAAAATAAATTGAGTACCTCCTATTCTTTTTGAAGTCGGTCAAAAATCTCTTTATACTCGTATTTTGTCAAAAACTAAAACTATTTTACTACGTTTTGTGAAAAATAATAAATAAATATAAATATTACAGGACATTTCACACATCGCCATCTAGCCCCAAGTTAAGTAACTAGACTTGTGTTATGGGTGCTAAACAACGGATATACTACATAAATACTTTTCATTTGTAAATACATATATACTTATAATATAGAAACAACCAGACCACAGACAAATATCTAAGCACAAATACTTGTCTGAGGCGGGAATCGAACCCACAACCCTGTGTTTGGCAGTCCGGCGTGGTAACCATTGTGCCAACTGGGTCGTCAAAATAATGATGAACACATAATGAACACATAGTTAAAAACTTGCACTGTATAAATATGGGTATGTATTTATTTTATGTAAAACTAGCACCCGAGTACTCCCGATCCCGTGGGATTATCGGGAAAAAAGTAGCCAATGTTATTCCCAATGAATCAATGTACCTCATATCATGTTTCATCAAAATCGGTCCCGTAGTTTTGGTGCCTATTCGTTACAAACACACAAAACATCTCTTTCCTCTTTATTATATTAGTGTAGATGTAGACTAAAAAGATTCGGTTTGGCGTCAAGTTTTTAAACTTCTTAGCCCTTCAAAAACAAAAATACCCGTTTAAAACCTAATAAAAGCAATCTATCGGGTGGTATTATTCATGCATACCACATTTATCCGGCTTCCGTAGCTGTCGGGTGCTTCCTTACATTTCCCGCCTTACCACGTCCGGATAGCCAATTAGTCGCACTTTTGTGGACCGTCTGTTGATTATCAACTTGTCCATAGAGAGGGAAACAGATGAAAGTTGCCAGGCGTAAAAATTATTTGAGATTCTTATCGTTTTATTATGAAAAATATCTCACTAGATCCATCCTGGATCTGACCAATGGAACTTCTAAGAATAATTCGGTATTTTAGTAAAGCAATTTGACAATCTTTGATTGACACAAATTGGTATTCTAATTGTGTGCCCTAATCTACTAGCTATAAAGCTTAGGTTTCATACAACTTGTCATTTGATTCTGTACCATAACGTCCTACTAATAAGACTCAGATTTCCATGTTTCGCGCCGTCAGTTATAACTGACAATTGATGGCGCGAAACTTCAACAAAGGGAGCGTGAGGTTTTTTCGTTACGGAATTTCTGGATTCGGTCCCCGCGCTCAAGGCCCGCGATAGAAGCTATGCAATAGCTTAAAAATATAAAAAACAATTTATAAATGAAAAATTCACACACACTCCGGTTTTTTAGATAAGGAAAACAGATATAAGTTGCCAGTTTTTTCTTTAAATTTTACCTTTGTTGGTAGGCAAGGAGTGCTAAGCCCATACCACCTAGTGTTTTAGGTGTTCGTATTTAGGACGACGCTGGCTTTTTTAAATTTAAGAATCACTTTTTGTGTTCATTCATAATACTGCCAGTGTCAGATTATCTATTTTCATAATTATTATAAGTACTCCTAAAATAATACAAGTCAAGGATGAATAACAAACAAAATAACAAATATACTCAGTGAAGTTTTAAACTATGACGCATCGCTTGAATATTATCTTAACTTAAACAAACAGTTGATAAAATTATTTGTCTTGTGTTTTGGTCTGGTTATACGAAGTTTAATTTCTTAAGTTAATATTTATACGGTTTATACCTACTTTAATTTTAAATATTTTACCAGTGAAATTTTAAACATAAATAATAAAAAAATTACCGAAATAGACTTAGAAACGAAAACAAAAGTTTCAAAAATAAAATTTTATTCAACTTTATAAAAAAATTATGACAATCAAAATTGACCTCAACAAGCGAAAAACTTTTAATAAGTACCAAAGCCATCTAATATGCATCCTTATACCGTAAAAAATAGAGCATAAAATCAATCGGAAAGAGATTAAACTTAGGGGTTGAAAACTCGATCCATCCATCATTCTAGAAATAGGTCGTGTTACATTATTCTATACTTTAAAAGTTTGTTGTCAAGATAAAATTGACCTTAGGTTGTGGTTTTTAGATTCAAATTTGATTGAAGGAGGAAGTATTACGGTATCTGTTGGCCTATGACCCAGAGATAGCGAGTGAAGCAGATTAGGCATGTATTTTAGAGATGGGTAAATGATTTATCGATAAAATCTATTTTAAGCTATAAATTATTTAAAATTAAATGACACAAAAAAAGCAAATCTAATGATTTCTACAACATTGTATAAAATCTGTATAAAATCACACTTAAACAAACCCTTGCCCAACGTTCCCGGATCTTAAATTTGATTGTTGTTTAATTTAAGTATGTAAGTAATTATTTAAATTATTTTATCGTAAACAATTTAAAAATGAATAAATGTGGTGAAATAATTACAAATTGTTCAAAAATTTAGGAAAAAGTTGATAATTTAGTATATTTTTTACTTTATAAATGTCAGTGCTGTGCTAGCAGTATGTTGAAGTTTACTTTCATTTATTTGACTAACTGTGCCTCATTTATTTGTATTTATTTTGAAGCTACGTATAAGTAGTAGTTAAGCTAAGCTGTACAACTCAAAAAATAAAATTCGATTCTTTCATTAGGTAGTTTTATTTTATTTTTGTTTTCTTGTAAGTAATATATGTTTGTTATAATTTGTAAATTTAAGGTTTCTTTATTTTTCGTAACAATTTTGTGACTTAAATTTATTCAACTTGATAATGTTAATTTCCAGGTGTTACTACCTTTTCATAACATAACATAGATAAAAGAAATATGGTATTTACATTAATGGTTATTGACGTAGTTACAAGACTACACGATAGTCGATAATTCAACCCTCCAGCACAGCAATAAAGATAAAATATCGACAATTTCCCATCACTAGTGCACAGCATCTGTTCATTCTATCGATGGTAGATAAAGAGCTATGTTTCTAATAACTCTATAGTACAATGGGTAGTTTTGTGGTGAAATACGTTGGCAACACGGAATTTTGCCGTTAGATTGGTAGTATTGAGTTTGTTGCTCTGATTTTAACAAAATCGCCATACTTTTAGCAAAAAAACTCTCGAGCATTAGATTGTGCTTAAACATATTTAGCTAAATTCTAAATACATCTAACGAGTAATTTTAATCTTAATTCTATTTCAATAACTACAAGGTTGATATTTTATTAGTTTTTAACACTTTGACAGTTGGTTAATCGTGTTTAACGTTATAAACGAATTTAATTTTTGTTGTGCAAATCAACCTTAATGTTTTGTCATTGTTGTTGTTTATTCCTTTTACCAATGTCATCCTAACTTCTAATATATAAAATACTCGTGTCACAATGTTAGTATACCATACTCCTCCGAAACGACTTGACCGATTTTTATGAAATTTGATATGCATATTCAGTAGGTCTGAGAATCGGTTACTATCTATTTTTTATTTTGTTTCCTTTAATTTTTTTTTGTAAATGGCAAAAAAACGTTTGCCGGGACAACTATAATATTATAAATACGAAGCTTGGTTTATTTATTTGTGTGTTCTCACTTCACGGTCAAATGCCTGGATTTGGGTGAAAATCGGCATATTATTAGTTTAGGAGATGGAGAAGGACATGGGATACTTTTGACCCCGAAATTCTCACGGTGAAACTTACGGTGAAACCTCCGGGCGCAGCTAGTTTTTTTTTATATTGTAATGAACATTGGGTCAGATAGATAAAATTTTTAAACATATTTAGGTACTTAATCCTTTTCAACACGCATGTAAACAACGAAACAATCAAATTGAAAAACTTGAAAAGAAACCAATTTATCGTCTGATGAAAGCCCTAAGTGTATAATTTACGACCTGAACGACAAAAGGGTTAAAAAATAAACAATTTCTAAACAGAAATAGTTTCAACTCTGCAATAAATAAGGTGTAAAATTGCATAACTTTTTTTAGTCGTGTTCATTTCACGCGTGTAAAATATAATAAGTAACATAAATCTAGGGTGACTACGATGATGGAGATGACAAATTAAACTATATTCTCTAGATGATAAAGTATAAATTGCATTGTTTTTTTTTTTGAGAGATTATAGCAATATTATGAATAGACGAGCCCCTGTTCCAAAGGGATTTTGAGTTAGCAAATAACACTGTGTTCGGCGATTGCATTCAGAATTTATTGCAAACGGGAGCAAAGTATTTTGGGGTAATGGATATTATTATTTTTGTATAATTTATGACGGTTAATATTTGATGCAAACGCAGCAGAACAAAGGTAGGTAATGTTTACTTTTTCGGTAGAATATGTAATTATTATAGTGGCAACATTTTAAACAGTCATTCTTCACTCTTCCTGAAATATTCCTTAAAACACACAAACACCTCCATACAAACGTAGTCGACTGTTTTGCTCCCTGGATAATGACACTATTGCAAATATTTATATGGCATAAAACTTATAACTGCCATGACTATGCCTCAATGTCTTATTTTTTATGTATATTTTGTGTTTTTTTTACTCTTAATTTTTGTGATAATTAGAAAATGAAATAACCAAGTCTACTAAGTCACTAGTCATGGCAGTTATAGGTTTTACGCAACAAAAATATTTGCTCTAATGTATTATCCAGGGAGGAAACAGTCGACTACGTTTGTATGGAGAGAGCGCCGGTACCCTAGAAATACTCGACACACAATAGTATCCGCCATAAATAAAGAAATATAAAAGTTTTTCTGCAATATAGCACTGGAAGACTTAATTCTTATTATAATGCCAATGTCAAATTTATAAAGTTACTTGTACACTGACCACAAGGCTTGTAGCACAGTAAATGTCAAAAAGGTTACCTAAACAGTATGATACAAGAGCTACATTTAATACATAGTAATCCCATAGTGTCACATCTGTTGTTGACAGTTTTTTATGAGCGAAGGCTTAAAAAAATATTAGTCCCTGAAATCAACTACATAATCCAACCTTTTCTAAGAAAATTGCTTGTCACGATATTTCATCTAAGAGCGACATCATTAGGGCTATTTCTCAGTGTCCTCAGCGTAATAAACAAAAATGACTTTATTTTTTGTTTAGCTCTTTTTTATATGAACTATTTTTTGCCCTATTTTTTAAAGTGTTGCCGCCTGAAGAAAAGTGAAACGTAACTTTTGACATATTTGTAACTGAAACTTTGTTTTTTACCTTTTTCTAGCAATATTGTAGTTACTTAATGTCATCGCCTAATCTATACTAATATTATAAAGCTGAAGAGTTTGTTTGTTTGTTTGAACGCGCTAATTTTAGGAACTACTGGTTCGAATTGAAAAATTCGTTTTGTGTTGGATAGGCCATTTATCGAGGAAGGCTATAGGCTACTTTTTATCCCGATATTCCCACGGAATCGGGAGTTACGCGGGTAAAACCGCGGAGCGCTGCTAGTGTGATTATATCCTTAGAGGCCGTCCATTAATCGTGTGATGTTTTTTTGGCATTTTTAACCCCCTCCCCCTATATCACGTGTATTTTTTAAATACCTACAGAGAATCTTAATATTTTTCCATATTTATAAAATACAGGTAAGTATAAGTATCATCCAATTTTATTATAAACATTTTTGCCGTTTTTCGGTTGAATATCGCGAAATACATGTGATATATTACTACACCCCCCCCCCCCTACCCCCTTGTGATATTTCGTGATTTTTATGAACCCTTCCCCCCTTTTCGAGCCTCACGTGATTAATGGACAGCCCCTGAGGCAATATCATTTAGATCCATTTTTAGCTACAGGATCAGATTGTAGTGCCTAATTATCTTAACATAGTTCCAAACATTGTTTTCCACTCGCTAATATGCATATTCCATAATCGCCCCAAGCCAAAATTCGAAAAAAGAAGACCAAAGACAATACAAAACGGTTTCGTCTTGGTTTTCTCTTAATCTTGCGGCAGGTGCATTCAATATCTGCCCATAGTGCCACAGGGATGATAAACCGCAATAATACCAGATATTGTGTGCAGGTTGTATTTAATATTGGTTGTACAATTTGAAGTGGTATGAATGACAAACAATTAATGTTTTTTATTGGAACGAAGTTTCGTATCGCGGGTTAGAAAAAATGTTACGCTTTACGAAAAAATGTGGAACTAAACACCGTAAGATAAATTAATCTCTCACATATAAGAGAAACTGAAGGTTTGTACTATTAAAACCAAGGATTGTTTATCCACTAGCATAACCCGCGTAACTCCCGATCCCGTGGGAATATCGGGATAAAAAGCACCCTATGTCAATCGTTTAATCAAAATCAATCCAGCAGATTCGAAGCCCATTCAAATTAAACAAACAAACAATCAAATCGTTAGTCTTTATAATCACTATTTATATAAAATTCTCATGTCTGGGTTCGAGGATCAAATTTTTGATATATATCGGAT
Organism: Idaea straminata; assembly: GCA_951213275.1. NCBI lineage: Eukaryota > Metazoa > Arthropoda > Insecta > Lepidoptera > Geometridae > Idaea > Idaea straminata. Next base: position 8,062,744 of record OX577870.1, read on the forward strand.
ATAATTATATTTCAAAAATATACGATATTTTGATATTTATAATAAATATCGGATATTTTCGAAACCTGGTCGCGGTGTTAGTCACCTATGTCCACCCCAGCGGCTGAACCGATTTATTATGAATTTTTTGTATCCATTCGTTAGGTCTGAGAATCGAACAACATCTATTTTTTTTATTCATTGTTTTTTTTTGTAATAGCAAAACGTTTGTCAGGACAGCTAGTATTAGTTAAGAAGTATAGAAAGAGCGGGACTGGGCTTTCTAAATTTTTTTTAAAGAAAAATGAAGTTTTAAAAAAAAAAAATTGGTAGGTAACAAACTCCATTACCTCGAAAATAAAAATTCCATAGTCTCTATCTTTATGCTGATAAGTACTGTGAATCCTTTTTAGAATATACAGTGTGTCACTTTTTATCTGTAAGTAACTTACATTTATTAACTTAAGGCTGTCAAAGTAGGTACCTACCTACCGATCCCCTTACTGAAATATTTTTAAGTGCGTAAGCTCTCTCGGCAGAAAATATTTAAAATATTTTTGCCATTGCTATGGTTTTTTGGTATTTATTTAGAGTGCTTATGAATACTTTTATTTTTTTTATAAAATGTTTCGATTATACTTAGATGCCAAGACAGACCCAGTAAGGTTTCCTGGTTTTTTTAAAACTTATTAATTGTAAGAAATTTGACGACCCAGTTGGCACAATGATTCGATTCCCGCCTCAGACAAGTATTTATGCTTAGATATTTGTCTGTAGTCTGGTTGTCTCTATGTATTATAAGTATATATTTACTAAAGAAAAAGTATATAAGTAGTATATCCGTTGTCTAGCACCCATAACACAAGTCTAGTTACTTAGCTTGGGGCTAGATGGCAATGTGTGGAATGTTCAACAATATTTATTTATTATTATATATTATTATAATTGTATGTGTAATTTTAACTGAAATAACTTTGTGGAAGATCAAGTTGGTATAGTGGAAATTTCGATTTTTAATAGGTTTTCAGCTAGATTTTTATTAACCAAAGGCATAATGTCCTTTGCGACAGAACAGCCAATTACATACGCTAATTTCTTTAAAACTGTCCTTAAATGTCGTGTTATGGTAACATTATGGTTCCAATTTTCAGCCTAATGGTAAAAGATATGAGTAAACATACACAAAACGATGTTATAGGGCTCTTATAGTATTGATAAACGGAACGTAACATTTAAGTGCCTAAGGTGTTCGTTTCTTTCATATACGGTAATATATAGCTGTATATGAAAGAAACGAACACCGGTATCGTAAAGCTAATAAAAGTAAATGGTTAGTAGTTTTTTGCGTGGCGTTTTGATGAGATTTTTCAGTAGGTACAAGCTTGATATAATACCTATACTATATCTATACATATAAAATTCGTTGTCCTGAATGACTAACTGACGGATCAACGTACAGCCTAAACCGTTAATCGTAGAGACCTGAAACTTGGAGGGTGTGTTCTTTGTATGACGTAGGCCTCTGATAAGAAATGATTTTCCGAAATTCTACCCCTAAGGGGGTAAAAAAGGGGGGCAAAGTTTGTATGGGACAAGTCGACGGGACAAGGTCGCAGGCAAAAGCTAGTATTTTACATAGGTATGGGACTTACTTATCTGCAAGCAATGCAACATTATCAGGGGACAAGCTTTATGTTTGCCGTAAGTTACTCCAAAAATGCTACCTACCCATCTACATCGACACTTCTACACTAATAATATAAAGAGGAAAGATTTTTTGTTTGTTTGTAACGAATGGGAAACTACTCTACGAAATTTGAATATTTTTATGACATTTCTATGTGATCTTTGAACAAATGTATTAAGCATCCAAAGGAATAAAAAATGACTTTGATGAAACTTGGTATGAGGATACATTGATTAATCGGGAATAACATAGGCTTTTTATTCCGATATTCTCACGGGATCGGGAGTTCCGCGGGTAAAACCGCGGAGCGCTGCTAGTTCTCTTTAATTTCTGAGCATTCACTTCGAAAACGAAAACAAACCAATTCAAAAAAAAAGACTACCTACCTAATTCATTATGTGTCCCTTGAGTGCTTAACTTTGTAGACAAAATGGAAGTTTTAATATTTTTTACGTCTGTGACGAGGAGAGTTAGAGTGAAATTCAATGACTGATAATATAACAAAGCAAATGCAGAGTGGATTAAAAGTTTTACGTTAGGTTGAGTATTCTGAGAAATAAAGCTTTGTTGTCATTAAAATGGTGGGGCTTGACATACTAAAATGGACCTTAAAATCACCTTAATATTGAAGAAGTAAGCACAAGCGTAAATACTTGAATCAATCGTTGTATTATTAGTCTCAAGCAGACAACTTTCCAGTGAGACTTGATAAGAATCTATACTTATAATAAAGTAAGAGAAGGTCAAAAAGTGTGTACTTGGCAGCAAATTAAAAAAAAAACTTGAGAGGTGTCAAGGGACACCCGGATGGAACGAAGTTTCTTTCGATTAATTAGTGAAGGAATTGTAATAAAATCAAAAAGTGTCATTACAACTTTTGGACTTAATTTTTTCCGTCTAGCCCCCTTTCGCAAGGCGAAGGAACTTCGTTCCAAAAACGGACAAAGGGTTCCGTACTATATAAGTATATCGTTTTAATTATATTCTGTTTTTAGTATTTGTTCTTATAGCGGCAAAAGAAATATGTCTAGCTATCTCGGTTCATGAGATACAGCTTGGTGACAGACAGACAGAGACAGTGAAGTCTTAGTAATAGGGTCCCGTTTTTACCCTCGGAAACGGAACCCTAAAAAGAGTCTAGGAGACTTAGAAAAAGTACTAAGTAGTTCTAAATAAAATATCTTAATTCTTCATGTTGGAAGTAGCTTGGTGCTGCTTGATCATAAGTATTAAAACGATATACTTATGATCAAGCAGCACCAAGCTACAAATACATCAAGATTAATGGATTCTGCGAACATCTTGGGAATCGATACCCATCAACGATTAATAAGCCAATCAGTGATATTAGCATCATGTTCTATAGTCAATTAATGTTAGTTAGCACGTCCTATACAGACGATGCTTTGATAGGTATTAAACTTCTGTTAAGTCATCCTTGATGATCACAGATCAGTGAGTCTTTCGTAAGTACAGTAAGCGTCACAAGTACACTATCAGTTTGCTACAATCTATACTACTATTATACATAAATAATAATTGCAGGACATTCCACACATCGCCATCTAGCCCCAAGCTAAGTAACTAGACTTGTGTTATGGGTGCTAGACAACGGAATACTATACTTATATACTTTTTTATATTATAATACATTGAAACAACCAGATCAAAGACAAATATCTAAGCATAAATACTTGTCTGAGGCGGGAATCGAACCCGCAACCCCGTGTTTGGCAGTCCAGCATGGTGACCATTGTGCCAACTGGGTCGTCATTATAAAGCTGAAGAGTTTGTTTGTTTGAACGCGCTAATCTCAGGAACTACTGGTTCGAATTGAAAAATATTTTTTGTGTTGGATAGTCAATTTGTCGAGGAAGGCTGTTTTATATTTCGAAATTCCCACGGGATCGGGAGTTACGCAGGTGAAACTGCTGCTAGTAATACTATCAACAAGTTTTGGAGTTAGAACAATTACAAGACACTAACATGACACTACAGAACTATTATCTAGTGTCTATAGACAATTATTCTCTAGTGTCTATAGAGGCTTATTATTTCGTGTTTATAGACAGTTATTCTCTAGTGTCCATAGAGACTTATTATCTAGTGTCTATAGATAATTATTCTCTAGCATCTATACAGAGAAGATTATTTGTCGCTTCAAGAAACCTTTTTTCCTGTATGTACAGAAACCTTATCTCAGTGTGTTTGAGCCAACGTAAAAATTGCAGTTTGTATTCTCTGCATACATTATTAGTTTCACTTTATAGGTACAATTCAATGGGTGAGTACTGGGTAGGCAACCGGCTACCGAATAGACGTCGTTCAGCCGCCACAATGATACTCCATTACTGACAAAGTACCTATTCAATGAAACCACGCGATAGACAATTATTCTCTAGTGTCTATAGAGACTTATTATTTAGTGTTTATAGACAGTTATTATCTAGTGTCCATAGAGATTTATTATCAAGTGTCTATAGAGAATTATTCTCTAGCATCTATACAGAGAAGATTATTTGTCGCTTCAAGAAACCTTTTTTCCTGTATGTACGGAAACCTTATCTCAGCGTGTTTGAGCCAACGTAAAAATTGCAGTTTGTATTCTCTACACACATTATTAGTTTCACTTTATAGGTACAATTCAATGGGTGGGTACTGGGTAGGCAACCGGCTACCGAATAGACGTCGTTCAGCCGCCACAATGGTACTCCATTACTGGCAAGGTACCTATTCAACGTAACCACGCAAAAGGTTGTCGAAATCTACCTAAATTGAACCTTTCAGTTGCGTCCTTCATAAAATAACCAGAACACATCACGATCCGTGACCGGACAACCAAATAACCTAGTGAATTACTTAGGACGGAAAACAGAATAAGTACAGGCTGTTCTATTAACTGATAGCTCGCAGAGACAGTTTTTTTTGGCTACGAATGATTTGTGCATATAGCCAGATTGGTCAATATCAAAGCAATCTTTGTATCAAGTTTTGGCATAGAATTATACGCAGTCTGCCTAACGAGAGATCGGTATGATTCGGTATGACTTATGATTACGCTGATTTTTAAATTTCTTCTATCTTTCATTCTTCTTATTTTATAAAACTAGTGCAGTCTTAAACGAAAACTTGTCGTGTTTGAACGAATTGAATTAGGTGCACAAAATGTTATCGAAATTATCCAATTTAATTCAAGATAGTTTTATAAACTATTCGAATACCTTCTCCATAAAATATTTGCGATTTCTATGCCTTAAGATATATGTATGTATTTATTTTTTGTGTTTTGTTATAATAGACTTAAAAAAGTTTTGAAAAAAAAAATCCTTTGATTAGCAACCAAAAGCTGAATTAGAATGTCTTCTTCTACTTTTCTAATCTGTAAAGATTCATAAAATATACCATTCTTCTACTTACCCATTAGGAAGAATTAATCACTTTGATTTGATTTCTTCGTATGTGTTTAAATTGAACAATTCGGCAAGACATTGGCCGATAAAACAGTCTGTAGTCTGTTACAATCCATATTCGCAGTATCTTTCAGTTACTTGATAGTATTGCCTTGACAGCTCACGCCAACGGTATCCTACAGGGACGTTTGATCTGGAAGAATTGCTTGTTTTGCGTAATATGTATTTTGTTCGTAGAATTTATTTAGCTTTTTTATTAAAGAATTTCCTTAACATTGTAAATATTTAAGCAATCCTCAATGAAGGTTTTATTTAAGTAACGATATGTCGATATTACCGTTCTGACAACGGTATCTACCTGCCTGACACGTGTAAAAACATAATATGGTTGAGCTATACACGAAAATGCCTAGTAGTTTAAAAAAGTACCTAGTAATTTTGATAACTGCCATCTTTTAATGGAGAATATTAGGATGAATTTCTCATCACTTCCTTATTTTGGCCATCTATACATATAAAATGCTTTGTCCTGAATGACTGACTGACGGGTCAACGCACAGCCTAAACCGCTGATTATAGAGACCTGAAACTTGGCAGGTGTGTTCTTTGTATGACGTAGACATCAGATAAGAAAGTATTTTGAAAAATTCAACTCCTACGCGGACGAAGTCGCGGAAAAAAGCTAGTTTATTTATAAAACGACAAACATCATCAACTTTTTTTATTGCTTTAGAGGTCGAATTTCCAAAAAATCTTTTCTAGGAAAGTTAGATAATAGATAATAATTTCAGACTCGTAAGTAGCTCTTGTAGTTCCAGAGCTTTCTTATGAGTCTTTTTCTCTTTTAGATAATATAAATTACAACAGAAGTATAATTTTATTAGAGTTGGCTACATTTCCTCCTTCTCACATTACCTATACCTATTTTTAAAAGCTTAATATATTTCTTTTACTTGTTCATATGTTGCATTTCAGAATAACAATGCGTATCGTGTAACTTCGACAAACAACGAAATGCAAGAGAAACAACAAAAATACAAATCAAGTTACAAAAAAAAACTCGTTCAACTCAACTTCAAAATCCCTAACAATTTCAAACAAACCAACGCAACCAGAGACGAATAATTTTTTTATCTTTAAAACATCTTTTTACCAGTAAAATCCCGACGATTTCATTTAAGAAGTCCCACTCAAAACTTAGCCAAAAGTAATAACCCATCGGCAACGAGTTTTAGAACAACTTAAAGTTGGCACGCAGTTAAGCCTTCCTTCGTTACAAGTTAAGTTCTCTCCAACGGTTAACTTTCGAGTGTTTTGGAAACATCTGTTTTGTGTCAACTCTTGGTCTAACTAGGTAGGTATTAGTGTTGCCGATGGATATTCGACTATTACTGAATAATCGAAAGTCTATCGATAGTTTACTAAAATCCGATAGTATCGATAGCCTATCAATAGTATTGTTGCTCGTTAATAAACAACTATCGATAGTATCGATTATTATTTACTATCGATATTCTGCCAATTGGCAGTATTATAACAAAGTATTGTTTACAATATGTACGGTCTGAGTCAACATTGCAGACCCACCGTAGAGTTCTAAAATCACTATCATTGGAATGTTGTTATTCTAATAATATTTATATAATAAATTCATGTGTTGAAGGCCTTAGAATCTTGTTTGGTTTGAAAACATTCTAGAGCTCTACGGTGAGTCTGCAGTTCTGACTACGACTGTACATTACCTACTGTTAAAACATACCAAATACTATCGCATATTGGCAGACTATCGATAGTCTAAAATAATTGATACTATTGTTTTTTATTTACGAGCAACAATACCATCGATAGTATCGTTATTACTACTATCGATAGTACTTAGTATTGCCTCGTTTTGAGCAATCGATAGTATCGAAAGGCCAATCGATAGTATCGGCTTTTTCAGATGAAAACTATCGATAATATATTCAGGAACACTAGTAGGTATCTATGCGACGATAACTTCGGATCGAAGCATTGAATGCGACTTCGATGCTAATTAGTGTTTCTGTGGCTCTCTGGTAGCACAAATAACACAAAGTTTTACTGTTCTAGTTTACTGGTTGTTCGGTTAAAAGAGATTTGTCTATGAAAATATCAGTGTTTAGCGGCCCTCAGCGGTTTCAAAATAAAAAGTTGCGAAGAAAAAATCTTTACTCTTTGTGTAGAAAATCAAATCAAATATCTTCCTTCTGTTATGCCAAATCTCAGGATGGCAGGTTTAAGATTTTTCCAAATAAAGCACGTAATACGCCTAAGTTAACTTTACGACTTGCTTGGGACGATAAACTATGTTTCACAAAAACCGCAAATCACCATTTAATACAAAATCGATACACTTTTTTTTGGTAAAAGACCAGTTTGGGAAGTTATTAGTAACTGCCAATTCACACTCCAATAAACTTGTAATAAATCTATAATAAAATAAATGATGTAATCTTAAACTTCGTTGATCAGGCGGAAAATATTGATTGAACAAACGTGTGAAAATCGAGTTATTTTTGAACAAAATTACTTAATAAAAACTGGTCAAGTGCGAATCGGACTCTCGCAGGAAGGGTTCCGTACTATCTTGTTTGGGAGCCCATTTAATTTTTTTTTTCTGTTTGTAGTATTGGTTGTTATAGAGGCAAAATAAACTATCTAGCTATCATAGTTCATGAGATACAGCCTGGTGACAGACAGACAGACAGTAAAGTTTTAGTGATAGGGTCCCATTTTTACATTTTGGATACGGAACCCTAAAAATGTGCAAAATTATCATTTTATTAGTGAAGTGTTTTTTGAAATCGCTATGCGTCTAAACATCTTTTGATTGCGCTCCAACAGAGACCAAAACTCTACCCTCAAGCTTTAGTCATCACCTTTAGAAGTCTAACCTATTGGAGGTTACTAGCAATGGTCAATCATCCTTCATAGTAATAATGACAAAATGGGTGTGGTCAAGTTGTGGGTCAAGATCTTAATGGCCCCTCTACATGATGGCCCAGCACTGGACCAGCGAGATGCCCATGCGATGGTTGAAACGCAACTACAAGGTGGCCACGTTCAGCCATCGTTGCCTTCCTTTGATGTGGGACCGAAAAACCGACACCGTGGCCATCCCCCAACCATAAGCCATCAGACACCACTACGCCTTCTAAATGCTGGCCCATATTAGTGGGCCAACATGATGGCCTATCATGAACAGGGACCATAATACGTTATTACTATACGCACATCGTTGCCACGATGAAAAATAATCTTAAGCGCTAAGACCTAGGCCTTCACTAAAGCTTTTGCCAGTAAAATTATTACTACCCATATACCAGTGGCGAAGGTAATATTTCTTTAAGAGTAAGCCGACTAATAGCAACAAAAAATATTTTAGTGCGTGTGAAGTATCCACCTTTATTGAATTTATACTTATTTAGGCGCGTTATGAAAAAATCATGAGAGTGAAATTTTAAGATGCGCGCGCGCATCTCTGTTACACAAAAGTCACGGGCTGAAGCTGCTCACAACATAAATCTCAAACGGACGAACGGACGAACGGACGGACAGACGGACATAAGTACATGCATCCTTTTTTTATGCTACACCACTGAAAGGTACCTATGCCTAACCTAACCTATGCCTAAGTCGACAGGAATCAGGTTGTGGAACTCTCGCTACTGCTATTCCGGGTTATTGGCAATTATACTAGCAAGCCGTTGAGGGCTACTTCTGTGCACCTAAACAAACAACTTTTGTTCTATGACTTTTGGAAATTCGGTTTTGTTTATGAAAATTTTGTTAGGTTAGGTTTACCTGAAAATCAGCCGTTCCTTACACGAAGAGGTCATTAACCTTAAAATTTAACTTATTTTTAATGTTTTATCTACTTTTCTTAGTCTGAATGACCTTTGTTTAAAAAAAACAGCTGTTTTTCAAATTTTCATGTTTTTTTTTTCGAATTTCCAAAAGTCGTAGAATAAAAGTATTTGTTGCGGTGCACAGAAGTAGCCCTCAAAGGCTTGATATAATTAATAACCCTGTATATACTGACATCGAAATATATTTGCATTATTTAAATCAGGAAATTATTAAAAATCACCAATATGGAAATCGATACATGAATACTCGTAGGTATTCAGCTATTAGTATTCAGCATTGGTATAAATAATTCACTCACCGGCCTAGCGATGATTGCTTGATTTTTATGCGAAACTGTACGGCTACAATTGTCTTTCCAATTCGAATGCTAAGTTATTCCATTCGAATCATCTATATATATAAAAGGGAAAATCACTGACTCACTCACTCATCACGAAATCTCAGAAAATACAAGTGCTAGGAGTCTCAAATTTTGCATGGGGGTTCTTTTTTTGACGTAGGTGCTCACTAAGACGGGATTTTGCGAAATTCAACTCCTAAGGGGGCAAATGGGGGGTGGAAGTTTGTATGAAGGTTTGATTTTTTTCAAAGGTAGAAACTTGAAAGTTAGAATTATACCTTCTTATCGTAAATAAATTATGACGTGTTTCAGGGATTTTCAATTTTTCTATTTTAAGGAGGGGAAATGGGGGGTGAAATAATAAATATTTTAAATACAATACATAATTAGAAATTACTAGTTTCGGGTGACCAAAGACTACCTCGGACAGCGGATAAGCATCGTCATCCAACAAAGTGATGCATCCAGCACAATTCGAACTTATGGGCACAATTCGAACTTTTAATTTTTAACTTTCAACGGTGTGTTATAATTATAAGTTTGACGTGTCTGTCTGTGTCTGGCTGTGGTATCGTAGCTACCGAACGGATAAACTGATTCGGGAGTGTATGTGTGCTATGTTTGATCGAAATCGGTTCAGCCGTCTGAAAGTTATGGGGATAGTCGGGGTTTTTTATAATTTAATTTTATCAAATGTAAGTAGGTTATTTAACAAATTACGGGTTTTATTATTTAACTAGCTGCGTCCCGCGGTTTCACCCGAATTAGTCCCGATCCCGTGGCAATATCAAAATAAAAGTAGTCTATAGCCTTTCTCGATAAATTGACTATCCAACACAAAAATATTTTTTCAATTCGAACCAGTAGTTCCTGAGATTAGCGCGTTCAAACAAATAAACTCTTCAGCTTTATGATATTAGTATAGATGTGGCGTATAATAGGTGTAAAATTAGCAGATAGGTATGTTTACATTAAGATGCGTCAGATTACTTGGTATCTTGGTAACGTTTGTGGTTTGAATTGTTAAGTGTTTTCTAGTTGACATGCATGTGAATGTTGTGGGGTTTTATGTCTCGAGATGCGGTTTGTTTTATTGTTAGAAGTATTAAACTTAGGTACTTAGATACTTAAGGTACGGTAGGGAGACTTGTAAAGTAAAAAATAACGTCGTGAATGCCGAAAAAATTTCTCTTAAAACTTAGATGTCACTAGTTGCATTTGGTTAAACCTAGGTGTAACTAGTTGTTGCATTTGATTAAACCTAGTTGTAAGTAGTTGCATTTGATTAAACCTAGGTGTAACTAGTTGCATTTGATTAAACCTAGGTGTAACCAGTTGCATTTGGTTAAACCTAGGTGTAACTAGTTGCATTTGATTAAACCTAGGTGTAACCAGTTGCATTTGATTAAAACTAGTTGTAACTAGTTGCATTTGATTAAACCTAGGTGTAACCAGTTTCATTTGATTAAACCTAGGTATTATTATTTGCATAGTGCAACTAGGTCGTGGGTTCGAATCCCAGCCGGCCGTGCACCAATGTATTTTTCTTAAGAAAAAATTATGTGCGCTAATTGACATTGCTCTTACGGTGAAGGAAAACATCGTGATGAAACCCGCGGCTTAGTTGGCTCCGGAAGTATTGACAAGTTCTCTCCTCTGGACATGGTCGACTAAGCTGAGAGGGTAGTAGGTGCTGGGCAAGCCTACTCCATCCTCACGCAAAAAGGACCCAATTAAAAAGAGTCTAGTTGCGGAAAAAAACCCGTATGCATACATACATACATACAACTAGTTGCATTTGATTAAACCTAGTTGTAACTAGTTGCATTTGATTAAACCTAGGTGTAACTAGTTGCATTTGATTAAACCTAGGTGTAACTAGTTGCATTTGATTAAACCTAGGTGTAACTAGTTGCATTTGATTAAACCTAGTTGTAACTAGTTGCATTTGATTAAACCTAGGTGTAACTAGTTGCATTTGATTAAACCTAGGTGTAACTAGTTGCATTTGATTAAACCTAGGTGTAACTAGTTGCATTTGATTAAACCTAGGTGTAACTAGTTGCATTTGATTAAACCTAGGTGTAACTAGTTGCATTTGATTAAACCTAGGTGTAACTAGTTGCATTTGATTAAACCTAGTTGTAACTAGTTGCATTTGATTAAACCTAGGTGTAACTAGTTGCATTTGATTAAACCTAGTTGTAACTAGTTGCATTTGATTAAACCTAGGTGTAACTAGTTGCATTTGATTAAACCTAGGTGTAACTAGTTGCATTTGATTAAACCTAGGTGTAACTAGTTGCATTTGATTAAACCTAGGTGTAACTAGTTGCATTTGATTAAACCTAGGTGTAACTAGTTGCATTTGATTAAACCTAGGTGTAACTAGTTGCATTTGATTAAACCTAGTTGTAACTAGTTGCATTTGATTAAACCTAGGTGTAACTAGTTGCATTTGATTAAACCTAGGTGTAACTAGTTGCATTTGATTAAACCTAGGTGTAACTAGTTGCATTTGATTAAACCTAGGTGTAACTAGTTGCATTTGATTAAACCTAGGTGTAACTAGTTGCATTTGATTAAACCTAGTTGTAACTAGTTGCATTTGGTTAAACCTAGGTATTATTAGTTGCATTTGGTTAAAACTAGGTTTTACTACTTGCATTTGGTTAAACCTTGGTGTAACTAGTTGCATTTGGTTAAACCTAGGTGTAACTAGTTACATTTGGGTAAACCTAAGAGTAATTGGTTTAACTTGGATGATATTGGCGCCAGTAGCATTCGCGTGTTTGACACTCACAGTTCAAACAAACCTTAAAATACTCGCACCTTACTTGCAAATTCATCTGAAGAACTTCTCCGTGTAAGTAACAGCTGATCATCGGGAAAACATAACCTTAAAATGTTCAAAAGCCGCAGACATGTATGTGCTTAGATGCATCAGAAGTAGCTATTGTATATTTAATTTTATCAATAATCCTGTATTCTTACATATTGCGACTTAACAAGCTCGAGCGCAACGAGCGCCAAAATCGAACGTACAAAGACCTATCACTTTTTGCGGCTTTTTTACATAATAATAATATGATAGGTCAGCGTTTGACCACTATCACACCCGCCAGATGGCAGGTGGCAGCACGCTTTTCTAGAAGATACCTGTTCACTCGCGACTTGAAGACCACCAAATTGTACACGTCAGGAAATACAGACGTAGGCAACTGATTCCATTCCCTTGGTGGGTTAAATGCTTGGCAGCATCTCCACCGCTCCCGCGGGGGAGCAGCGAAATATGTGGAATTTACATACCTAACCTAACCTGAAGACTAAGGTTAGTCTTCAGGTTAGGTTAGGTATTTTAAACCAAGTTGTTAACCACCGTGCTTCAGTCTTTAACCTTAAAACCAGCTTTAACATTATCCTTTTACTTTCTACCTATTATGAATCAATTTTATTAGATCTAGGCATAATTCACGATTGGATACACAATAAATTTCCTTATTATTTATGAGATCAATATGAGAGAGAAACTCGTTGGATTGGAAAATTTGACCATTATATTTCGCTTTCGTGGAAGCTTATCTCTATCGGAACTCATCTAAATTTAGGAACACCTATAGCTATTGGTCACCATTCGAAGTAGTGACCAGGCTAAAAGTTGCGTAACCAAGCGATATTTTCAATCATTACATAGTTAAAACAAAGTCATATAATGGTATATAGGGACATCCCTATGTATGCTTAGATATTTAAAACTACGCAACAGATTTTAATACGGTTTTATTTGTAGAGTGATTCAAGATGAAGGTTTATATGTTAGCTAGCTTTTGTCGAAAATAAACTAAGAAATCAAGTTGTCCCATACAAACTTTTGAATACTAAATACTAAACTTTTTAAACCCCCTTATACGTAGAATTTCAGAAAATCCTTTCTTATCGGATGCCTACGTCACACAAAGAACACACCCTCCAAGTTTCAGGTTTCTACGATCAGTGGTTTAGGCTGTGCATTGATCCGTCAGTCAGTCAGTCATTCAGGACAAAGCATTTTATATGTATAGATAGATAAATGCATAATATAGCCGTACGAAGTCGGAGCGGGTCGCTAGTTCTAAATAAATCGCCTTACCTTCTCGGAATTTTGAAACAATTTTTTCACATCATATACGTAGAGTATCCAAATTAACACGCTAAACGATTTGATTATCCAACAAACACGCAAATAAGGTCTAATCCACTCATTTACCATTCATTAGAAGCTCGCAACTCGAAGTGACATGATAATTTTAAGAACCAGGTCGAGTGGTCCTAGGAACGCGTTCGTGCGAGCGTCGAGCGTTGCTTGTTGACAATGTTTCACAATACTGTAATGAAATGTGAAGTTAAGATACTTCAACATGACAAATTAAGGATTTTTAATTGAAGAGTTTACATCGCGAGCTTTTAAAGCGTATATAGTAAACAAAAGAGGATAGTTTGAGTTGGTATGGACCAAACCGCTAATCCCAACATCATTACATAATAATAATAAAACAAAGTCACTTTCCGCTGTATGTCTCTATGTATGCATAGATCGTTAAAACTACGCTACGGATTTTGATTCGGTTTTTTTAATAGATAGAGTGATTCAAGAGGAAAGTTTATATGTATAATACATGCATGATATAGCCGTGCGAAGCCAAAGTGGGTCGCTAGTAATATACAAAATAATAAATAACCTAAATTTCTTAAAAACATATTCAAATAATTTTTCTGTTTTTAGTATTTGTTGTTATAGCAGTAACAGAAATACATCATCTGTGAAAATTTCGACTCTAACTATCATGGTCCATGAGATATAGCCTGGTGACAGACAAACAGACGAGCGGACAAACGGACGAACAGCGAAGTCTTAGTAATAGGACCTCCCTTTGGGTATGTAACTCTAAAAATATACCCTACTGCTTTTCCTTATAAATAAAACACAAAATATAAACAGTTTTATAACTAAATTACACAACAATTGAACATATTATTTCTAACTTCTAACACACATAGGCACGTGTCACAGATCTTGTTGATAAAAAAACTACTTATTACTCATTTGTTTGCCGCACTTCATTGCATTATGCATTGGACCCTTATTGGACCTAACGTTTATTCTAAACATGTGTGAATGTAGGTATGAGATTCTCGATGACTTCGTACCAGCAGTGAGGGGTCCTTACAATCCGATTTCTTGAGAGCGGTTTCGCACTACGTCCGATCCGAATCTGATTCGAAATTAAATATTAAATTACATGTTATTATTAATGCCCGTGAAAATATGGGTCGAAGTCTTCATAGAACTATTTATATGGTTGATTAAATCCGGCGTTACTTTTCGGAACTCCATATCTGTAATGGAAGTATTGATATTTAGTTTTTAGTTCCGAGCCTAGAGCCAAAACACAAAATGCAATGTGCACCGCCCTCCGCCCACTTGAAGAGGCATGCAATGAGGACAAGCAAAAATTAGTATTAGTGATACCATTCACAAATCACGACACGTGTTTCGTGTCTACACGACGCATCATCAGGATTGGACCAATTGGGCAGTCGGGGGCATTTCTATGCTTAATTAATAATATTTAATTTCGGATCGGATTCGGATCGGAAGTAGTGCGAAACAGCTCTTACGGAATTTAGTACCTTTCTGTGGTGTAGCTTAATAAAGGTGGGTTGTTCACACGCACAAAAATAGTGTTTAATCGGCTTACCTTTAAAGAAATCTCACCCCTCGCCACTGCTTCATAGTATTTTAAACCAAATATACTTACTTAAATTTGAAACCAGTAAACCAGTAACCATTTAATATTCCTCGTCGTTTCGTTGGCGATATGACAATATCAAAAATATTGTGTTAGGAATGGCAATTAAGTATTGCTCTGAAGTGCTTGGGCCACTTATGATACTCATTCGCATATAAAGACATTTTTAAACAGCGCTATCTAGCCCAAACCTAAGCAACTGGGCTTGTATTATGGTGGCCAGACAATGGATGGAATGCTAACATTCATTTGTAGTAATTTACTTATACATGTAGTTTTAATTCATTGAGTAAGACTCGTTTTACTTCAACTAATTAATAAAAAATAACAATGAAAACAAAAACATCAAAAAAAGATAAGCCAGATTCCAGTCAGCCAATCACTAAAAGCCTGAAATGTAGGTAGGTATGTATTTCAATTTTATTGAGAACACCTAGGTATTTTAAAATTGAAATGAATATGGTGATTTCCCAGTATTGGTACTTACTCCTTTGTTATAAATGAAACAGCATTGTTTAATATGTCCAATTAATTGTGATTCGAAATGTTTTCAGTTGCAATTAACGATTCAACGAGTTTTGGGAAAATATAGTCAGATAACGGATAGGGATCTTTTGGAACGTTACAAAAAAGTTAACTAATGAGTACTGCAATGTGTGACATATATTTTGTAATAATTAATTGATTTATAATGCAATATTGCATGCCTCATGCCTAGGACAGAAAAATGTTTCTTTTATTTCACTTTATTTACTTATTTATTCACAATAAATGAATTTAATTTAATTTTAAATATTATGTTATGGACCAGCAGTAAGACAAATATGGCTGATTATTGATGCCATCATAACAATAATCAGATAAAATGTCTCATTCACCGATTTCAGCCACAGTGACTATTTGACGAGCTTCGATGTTCAGCAGCTTATCTATGGTGTGCTCTATGGTGACAGGCATACCCAATTTTTTGCTGAAAATATTATATAGAAAACCACATAAATCAAGCCTATAAGCACATCATTTACAGATACAGAATGACTGAGGTTGGTCTAATAGGTATAATACTAATGAATTCTCTAAATCAATCCGTACCAATGTGGTGTTTTTACTTTCTTTGTTTATTTTTATCGATTCCAATTCTCCAAAAGATAAGTTTCATTCCGATGGTCATGACTTGGAATTCCGGTCAGATGTGTAATTAATTAATTATGGATTTTTCTTACATTTAATTTATGTGTGCTAAAAGGAAAACATTGTGATAAAACTTGCGGCTTAGTTGTGTACAGTTCTTGATGAGGTCTTTCCTCTGGACAGAATTAACTAAGCTGTTAGGGTGGTGTAGGATCTGGGCAAGCCACTCCATTTAATTTATGTCCCAGGCACTACATCGCCTTGAATAGCATTTATTAAAGTTACCAACATTGTATAAATTCTCTAGATTGGAGGAAGGCCAATATTATTATAACAAAACTTTTAATTTCACCAAAATCCAAGTTGCGACTGCTAAACCATAATTTAATTAAAAATCTTAAGTTTGCCTTCCTATCTATCATATTATGCCATGTTGTTGATGTCTTCTATTGATTTAAATGAACGTAATTGAAACTCATTTGAGACAAAATCGATTCTATTGATGAAAAACTTCGTTATCAAAGCTTTTTACCTACCTATGAAGGTAGGTACGTAGATAAGTATTTGTTTATAGAATTTTTTTTTTATTACAAAGGAATTACCAACCTACCTACTGTATAATTATTAAGCTTTTTATTAAGTACATTCGAGCATATTTATAAGATTATATGTAAATGTCTTGGAGTCAGGTTTTCAAAGTGTTTCTGCGGAATGTTTGTGTAGGAATCAACTTATTGGAACTCGAACGAAAAGTTTTTCCGTACATGCGCGTTACGATGTAAACAAACTAACTTTTAAAACTTAAAATAACTGAAAAAAACCAACCTTGAACGAAGTCTAACGAAGCTATCTCAAATCCTCTCCGACAAAAGCACAATCCACTTCGATTCAAAACATTCCAAAAATCACAAGAGTCATGAAGACTCAAAAACTAGTTGGGAACTTGCACTCACTGTTGAAGCCGCACTTTTCAAGTGAAATTTCAATTAAACCACAACACTGAATCACTGGAAAACACTAATAAACGTGTATGAACAACTTTTAGACCGAATTTTGTGTTATTAATTGCTTTTTATTGTGTAAAAACTTTTTTAACCGTAGTAAACAATCGGAGCTTCGTTCGGCACGCGACGGCCATCTTCCGCCAACGCGGTGTTTGAGGTTAAACGGACTAGAGGGCACCACTTGTTGCATTTACGAACCGGGAAACAAATTGAACTTTTTGAACGTTTCTAAATATGTTTGACTGTACACACTTTCAGAAATTAAAATTAATAATTTATTGCATAAATAGATAATAGTTATGCACCTACCTACGCTAATAAATAAATAATACAAAATGATTTTCAAACGTTGTTAAATACAGGGTTGCCATGATAGAAACATGCTACTGTTTTAGTAGATTTCACAAAAGTTATTAAATCGAATCCGAGGATCTGACCAAACTTGGTAAAGTTTTGAACACCAATAACAAGTAAAGTTAACGCTCCAGGCAGCGATGCAGGCAATTGGAAAATGACATTAAAACTAGGATGGACTTAGGAAACTGTTTAACCCCTGGGATACCTCCGAGCATAAGGCTTAATAAACCGAAGAAGAATTAGAAATCGTATTGGTAAAACTCACATAAAAGAATGATAGGTCCTTTATACCAAACTAACCGCTACCCGTGGGAAAATAAGGTTAGAAAGGAGCCTATGTTAGTGCCAACGAATCAATGTATCCTAAAGTTTTATTAATATTGGTCCAGTTTTGGAGCCTATTCGTAACAAACATAAAAACAATAAAAGTACTTAATTTTATCAATACCTTGAAATTGACTTTTGCAGTTTTAATTATTTTTTCTTACTCTATCGATCTGTGTATTTAAAATTTTCCGTTTCGCCAAAAAAAAAACTTTTTCATTACTCATACTCCGAAAGTAGGTCTAAAGATGCCTGAAGAGCGTGTAGAAAGAAAAACTTTCAGCCCTAGGGAAAATCGCTTTCACTGACAGCTGTCATGTCAAATTATGGCTTCGCGCGGCTTGTGCAATGTGCTTGTAGCCAGTATCAGTAGCATTAGGAACTTCAAAAACCTGACCTCCTTGCTTTAGGTAACACTAAAGAATAAGAATTATGGCTTCACACGGCTCATGCATACTGCCAGAGGTAGTGGAGTCTCTCATTCACTCTCGTTATTATGAAGAATTTTATGTATTATTCGTAATGAAAAGCACAGTGTTTACCTCGGGTAAAAGACTCATTAAGCCTCGAACTATTAGCGCCCTCGCTACGCTCGGGCGCTAAACTTTGTCTCGGGACTCAATGAGTGGCTTTCACACCTAGGATAACAATGTGCTATTACTACCCCAATGTTTGAAGAAAATAAAAAGATATTAAAATAAAAAAATATTATTCATGAAATACAGCTTGGTGGCAGACAGAACGAAAGGACGGAAATTGTCTTTAATTGTCGACATTTCTTTTGTTTTTCTCTAAGTTGATGTCTTCTTTTCTCTCTTACTTACTACTAGATTTGTTTTTTAATGTGACTACTTAATTATTTTTTAATGTTTTTTTTATCTTGTTTTTGATAATTTACGGTTGTTGTTTTATTTTAACTTTGTAGATAGTTTACACAATTATTAAGCCACCTATGTTTGGAGCGTTCATTTGTTTCAATAAAACAAACACATAACCCTCCCTTTTGGCTTCGCCGTAGTCGGGTAAAAAGGAACTTTTTTTATGAACATGTTAGTATTTATAGATGTCGCTTCTATACAATAGTTCTTCTACTCGATTAAAGATGGCGCTAAATACTAAAAGTAAATCCTCTTATTATCCTGTTTTTCTTTAAACCATATTATAAAGTACCTAGTACCTACTTACTATTGAAATACAAAAAGAATTATGAATTGAGCAAGCACTTCACTTTTTAGGGTTTTTAAGACTTCACTGTCTGTCTGTATGTCTGTCCGTATATCTGTCACTAGGCTGTATCTTATGAACCTTGATAGCTAGAAAGTTAAAATTTTCACAGATTATGAATTTCTATTATAAATAACAATAACCTGCCGCTATAACAACAAATCTTATATATATCTATCTTCTATCTATCTTATATATAAAAATGAATTGCTGTTCGTTAGTCTCACTAAAACTCGAGAACGGCTGAACGGATTTATCTTATCTTAGTCTTGAAATGTTCGTGGAGGTCTAGGGAAGGTTTAAAAGGCGAGAAAAAATCGAATAACCGATATTCCCACGGGATCGGGACTTACGCGGGTGAAACCGCGGGGCGCAGCTAGTATATAAATAAAAATGAATTGTTGTTCGTTAGTCTGATTAAAACTCGAGAACGGCTGAACGGATTTATCTTATCTTAGTCTTGAAATGTTCGTGGAGGTCTAGGGAAGGTTTAAAAGGCGAGAAAAAATCGAATAACCGATATTCCCACGGGATCGGGACAAACGCGGGTGAAACCGCGGGGCGCAGCTAGTACTTACTAAAAACAGAAAAAATAATAATATTTAAGTGGGGCTCCTATACAAACCTTCGTGCGTGAGTCCAATTCGCACGTAGGTACCTAAAGTTAATGACAAGATTTAATTAATTACTTACCTCCCCCCCAATCATCATCACAGCGATGTTCCCGGTTGCATCCCTCTCGGGAGCCTGGGGTCCGCTATCCTGCTTTCACGCCTCCACTTCGCACGAACTTCGGCATCCTGGTTTGTAAGGCCATTTGCACGCATATCACCCTTTACGACGTCAAGCCAGCACTACCAATTTACCCAAAATTCTAAAATTATAACAAACAACAATCGTACCATTTGTACCTATCATACGTAACATAATTCAAAGTTTTTAAGTAGGTTACCAAATCTTTCAGCAAGTTTTAGCAGCACCGAGTAGGTCCATCAACAAATTCATAATATTAAAAATACATCTCAATACATTTTACTAAAAAACTCAAGCAAAAAGGATCAGCCGAACTTATAACAAGGTAAAGTTAATAAATTTCTCTGTCAGTTCCCGACGGGTCTCGGAAAAAGTTTAAATTAGAGTTGTCGTATTAAAGTATCTGAGAAGTGATCCGATGGTTGGTACTTAGGGATTTCGGCGTATTACCCCGTAGAACCTTGGAGCTTGGCGCCTGATATTATGTGTGGAGCAAATTGTTCGAAAGTGACTTGCTATTCAAAATAGATCAGGCGAACAAAATGAAAGTTTCAATATTTTTCTATATTAAATGATAAAGTTCTTAGTAATTATTTTTAGATGAGTCTATAGTATTTTTCATTTCCAAAAATACCATAAATACATTTTTATTTATCGCTAAAATACCTCTAAGTTCTATCGGATAAAAATAACATGTAATAAACGTTACGTAGGTATAAATAAACAAAATGCTGACTCCGTTAATTAAATTATACGTAATTAATTAACTTAATTATTTTATTCTAGTTAATTGGAAGATTGTCTTGTATAATGTTAATGGAATACCTTATCGGTAAACATAAAATAGGGTGGTAGGTATACAATAATTTATGCGTGTATGTTAATTACGAAAACCTACCTCCAGTCTGACAAGTGTGTGTTTTTAAGAGAGGGCGCTAGTGTCTTTTACTGAAAATTCAACCGAATTTCAACCATAAGAGAAACCATTAATTTTTTTATTAGTATTTTCGAGTTTACTAGCTGTCCCGGCAAACGTTGTTTTGCCGTTTACAAAAAAATATGTAGGAATAAAAAAAGAAAAGTGTTTTATTCTCAGACGTAACGAATATACACAAAAAAATTCATACAAATCGGTTTATCCGTTTAGGTAGACATTGGAAACTAGCACCGCGACACGAGAATTTTAAATACAGGCTGTCTCGTATTGAATGGATAAGCGGGCATCTACGGATAAAGGACACTGTGCCGGTTCAGAAAAATAAAAGTTATGTTCCATGAAAGTCTATCGGTTTCAAAGATATCCGCCATTTTCAAAATTTTAAATATTTCACTTCCTTCTCCATGTTTTTGATGCTAAAACTGCAAATGAAGGAATTATTACAATCTGTTTTTCAATCTGTTATACATTGAAAGTTTTATTTGAACAAATTTTAACTCAAACTTCATGATTTTTCAATTTTTTAACCTGAACTTTAACCTTAGTTTAACTTTAACTTAGTGCCAATTTAAAAAAAAAGTTGCCTATTTCATTGATATTCTGAAAGGGTATAATATGTGGTATTGCAAGAAAAGTATTTTATTATTAAAAAAGTATCAACCCAGCACATGCTCAATAGTCATTTTAAAAACTTCACAGAATCTTCGACAAAAGTAGATCGATAAAAATACATCGCAAAATGTCCAGACATACGTATAATGACAAAAAAGATACATATTGATAAATATTAGTACCCGACCTATTAAAATATGGCTTCATTTCCTTCAAAAAATATCAATAAATTTCAGATCCAACGATAAATAAAAATCACGATACGATATGATTATTTATAAGGGAAATTAAACATCCTCTTCGAAATGTATAAAATATTTAAATGCTGCCTACGAAAGCAGGCTTCAATCATCCGATAACTAGATGACTGTTGATTTTCTAGACGAAAAAACAATTGAACGTCTGCTTTTTTAATGAAATATCTGTAGGTAATATTATAAAAAATCTTTAGTGTCTAGTGTCTAATCTGAGAAAATTGCTCAGTCAGCTAGCGGCGCTTTTCAACTTTAAATACATTTGTCCCGTTAACGCTAACGAAAAACTCGCACTACGGTTAAAAAGCATACTTATCATCGAGCAAAACAAACCGCCGTTTCGCAGTCGCAACACCAGTACAGAACAAATAAAGATTACTTTTATTTTAAATAAGTTATACGTTATTAAGGTTTTGACAAGTAATTGAATCCTACATAAAATACCTATTTTAAATATCAATATATAAGAAGCTATACTAAAGAGATCTTAAAACATAGACACATTGCGCAGACAAAACCTAAATACGATACAAAATATTCTAAATTAACATTTGTCACAGCTAATTAATATTGACAATAAGTTTACAAATACAAAACACAAAAGAATACGAACAATCAAATCGATTTAAATAACATTAGAAAACACATCCATAAACTAAAAATTAATTAGTTTACTTTATTATCTACAGATAAAACTTAAAAAAGCAAATAAAAATGAGTTTTAACATGAATACTGGGGAAATGTTTTAATCTCTTTGATATTTATTAAAACAAGTAAAACTCAGATAATTACTTTGCCCTGTAATTACGCCGAGTTCAATTTACAGCAGGTGTTGTATTTTCCTCATTCAATATGGCAACAAACTCATCAGGATTCCTTCTAATGCCTTTCATTGCGTCTTCTATCTGTTGCAACGTCTTATACTTCGTCTCTGGCACTAAGAAGTATAAAATTAACAATGCCAGAAGTACGCAGACACCATACGCTCCATAAGTACCACCCAAACCCAAATCTCTCATCATAATAGGAGTTATTTTTAAATTAATCCCATAGAATAAAGAAAATACTATCCCTGACAAACAAGAACCTAACCCTCTATAATTTAAAGGAAATATTTCACCAAAAAGCGTATAACAAACAGGTATTAAAGTTATATTATTAACGAAATTCTGCATTATTATTAAAAGTGGCGTTAACCAATAGACTATAACTTTTGATTTCAAAAATGATGCTACAGTTATAAATAACATGAGTAATCCTGTCAGAGATCCAAAGTAAAATAATATTGTTCTTCTTTTCAAAAACTTTAAAGTAAAACATGATAGGAGAAATGCGGTAACAGCTAAACAATCAACGAATATAGAGTAATAGACTGCTGAACCAGAGCCTACTAACTCCATCATAATCTGAGTAATGTAAGCTATTACAAAGAATCGTCCGCTACAATCTACTACAAATGTCAATAACGAAGACAATAACATAGCTCTTTGAAATCCTTTATCCCTAACCGCTTCAGAAAACACTAACAAAATATTCTTTTCTGATTTCTTTCTCTCCATCTGTGCTGACATCAACTCTGCTAATTCCATTTTCTTATCTTTAGAAAATCCATTTAACCAAATGAAAGCCTTCTTACATTCATCAAACCTTCCTTTCTTTGCGCTATATGAGGGACTCTCAGGCCAGAACATATTAAGTATGAGACCTAGAACAACTATTGCTAACGCAGCAAGAGCTGGTTCTCTCCATGACCAGAAAGAGAGACAATGACATAATAAAGACCCTAAACTCATTGATACCTTCAATAAGGTGATGTAATATCCCCGATGTTCAGGACTGGAATACTCGCTGATGACAAGGCCACTGATGTAAGTGATGCCAAAACTGAGGCCATGGAAGCACCGTCCAATGAAGAGCCAAGTGATGCTGGTGGCGAAGTAGAGGACGATCCAGGAGACCAGCTCGATAAGGAATACGGTGATGAACACGTACTTGCGGCCGATAAGGTCTAATAGAGCTGAGAGAATGATGAAACCTAATACTCCTGGTATTCCAACACAGGCAGCTGTAAAATTAAATTAAATTTGACATATTATATTGTTCAAGTTTGTTGAACATTTTTCAAATGCAAGACTTATGCTGAGTTGAGCTTGAGTTTTAGAATTATGCTGTGTTTTGAATTGTCTTAAATTCAATTCAATTTCAATTCATTTTTTTATTTTAATTTTTGCCCCAAAACTCCTAGATTTTGTTCCTGGACAGACAATAAACCTACTTGACACATTTTCAGACCGTATAGTATGCAAAAGCCGTGCAGGTGTATGAGGTACTTGAAAACAAAGACTTACCTAACCAAGAAGATTGTTCAGGAGTTAAGGTAAAATCGGTGAAGTTTGAAGACATAGTCTCTTGCAGGACAGTAGGGTATGCGAGGATGACTCCACAGCTGATACCTCTCAGCCAAACTGTCGTCATGATGAGTAACTAAAAAATTTGTTTCAATTTCAATTTGTTTCAGCGAAGGAGTTTTAATATGAAAGGGGGTTGTTCTAGACGTCTAGGCGAACAACTTTTGTTCCACGACTTTTGGAAATTCGAACATTTCGATCGAAGTTTTTGTATGAAACAGCTGATTTTCAAGTAAAAATTCCCTCAGAATCATCAAAAAAAGTTACAATTTCCAAAAGTCGTAGAACAAAAGTTGTTCGCCTAGACGTCTAAAACAGCCCTCTTTTGTATTAAAACCCCTTTGCTAAAACATATTGTATAATCTTAAGCCCGTATACCACGTTACTCAGTTACTGATCTCATCTTGAAACTAGATTTAGATAGATAGGTAGATAGAGAAGCGATATGCAAATCTGAACTCAGCTGAAAATTTTAGACTGTATCCTTACAGCGCTTTCTTCACACAAATGCATTCCCCGGGGAAGAGTACAATTCAATAAATTAATTGTACATTTCATTTTTCATTTACTTTTTTTTTATAGAGGTGTAGGTTATATTAGTTACCAATCGATACCAATATTATAAAGCTAAATAGTTTGTTTGTTTGAATGCGCTGATATCAGGAACTACTGGTTCGAATTGAAAACATATTTTTGTATTGGATAGTCTATTTGTCGAGGAAGGATATTTCGATATTCTCACGGGATCGGGAGTTACGCTGGTGAAACCAAGGAGCGTTGTTAGTTAACAATAATTATACAGGGTTATTGGTAATTACACTAGCAAGCCGTTGAGGGCTACTTCTGTGCACCTTAACAAATAACTCTTGTTCTACGACTTTTGGCAATTCGAAAAAAATTATAAAACTTGGACGTTATGTAAATTCGAAATAAAGCTGATTTTTAAAACAAAGGTAATTCAGGCTAAAAACAGTAGATAAAACTGTAAAAATAAGTAAAATTTTAAGGTTAATGACCTCTCCGTGTATGGAACAGCTGATTTTCAGGTCCTCAAATTTTTCAAAAAAAATGTTCGAATTTCCAAACATCGTAGAACTAAAGTTGTTTGTTTAGGTGCACAGAAGTAGCCCTAATCTTGCTTGCTAGTATAATTATCAATAACCATATACACTAACTAGCTTTCACCCGCTTCTTCGTCCACCTACGGGTTAGATTTATCCTTTCTTAACGAATGCCAACGTCATAATGGCTATTTGTGTGCGAAAAACCACAATTCGGCCATTGATATTAGACAGTAGATTAACAGATTATATTGCGATAGAATTGTGATAAATTGATCATTTCATTGAGGCGGTTTATGACGCGTGAGCGGAACGCGAGTGCGTCCATAGAGCCGAGAATGACGTTTTTTTTTTATCACAGTTGTGAATACAAAAAAGACGTGAAAAGATAAAAAAATAATAAATAACAAAAAAAGGTGTCTGGTGATCGGAGGGCTGGTAGCTTTTTCGCTCAAAGGGTCAGTCTGGCCATCCAGAGGGGAAATGTTGCCAGCCTTCTGGGAACGATGCCTCGGGGAGACGCGCTTGAGGATGTCTTTTATTTGTAATTTTATTTTATTTTCCGTTCGTATATTTTAATTATGTAATTGTAAAAATTAATTAAATAAAATATCCACTAAAAAAAAACAAAACAATATTTTTTTGTTAATTGTACTCCCGAAAGGCCAGGCTTTTAACCTATACAGCCTCGTCTGACATACAATATTTTTTAGGGTTTTTTCCATTTGTACGGAAAAAAACAACACTAAATTTTTAATCATGTTTTAAGACGTTATCACATAAAATTATCGTTCGTAAACCGATTTTATAGACAACCTTTATTGCTGGAGTAAAACCTCTTTTTTGTACCTACTTTATTTTATCCATCAAAACAGTATAACCCAGATAAATTAAGAATGTTTCATCTACCTAACATGTAATTAGCAGTAAGATATCAATTTAACTTATCAGGATAACTTATAACAAACTATGGGCGTCGAGATAATGCATAACGCACGCGTGTCTAATACGTTGGATTATGAGCCTAAAACCGGTTGAATAAGATCCACTTTATGAGCAACTGTGATAAAAAATAGGTACTGTATCTGGCGGGGCGTCTTAGTGCGGCATCAGGTGATCGAAGGGCTGGTGGCTTCTTCACTCAAAGGGTGAGCCTGGCTATCCAGAGAGGGAATGCCGCCAGTCTCTTGGGGACGATGCCGTGGGGAGACGCTCTGGACGGTATTTTTTATTTGTGATGTGTATGTCTGCTTTTATTTTTATTTGTGTAATTTAATTTTTATTTGAGTGTTTTTAATTTTAATATTTTTGAAATAATAAATAGGTATTAAATAGTATTAGGTACCTGCCGAGACACGTATTTATCACATATCCACACCATGGTTATAATTTTTTAATATTTTAATAGTTTATGGAAATTTTCACGTCGGTTGCTCTTATTCCGTACCCAAAGAATAATAAAGGAAATTGAAGATAAGGTAGTGGCATTGAAGTATTTAGGTCTAATAGTATAGGATGATTATAAATAAGGCTTACATTTTATTTTTAACCGACTTTAAAAAGGAGGTTCTGGATTCGTCTGTGTGTTTTGTGCGCGCGCGTGTGTGTGTGTGTGTATGTTATTTAATTAATTAATTATGGTTTCGAATGTCTTGTGAAAAAAATATCAATTCGTCGTTTCACAGAGTTGGGGTCTGTCATCGAGAAATACTTTAACTAGCTGCGCCCCGCGTTTTCACCCGCGTAAGTCCCGATCCCGTGGGAATATCGGGATAAAAAGTAGCCAATATTTTTCAATTCGATCCAGTAGTTCCTGAGGTCAGCGCGTTCACACAAACAACGGAAGCCCTCGAAGACGAATAAATTTCCCCGTTTTTTTCCACACTTTCCACTGATTATTCGCTCCTATTGGTCGCAGCGTGATGTTGTATAGTCTAAAGCCTTCCTCGTTAAATGGACTATCCAACACAAAAATATTTTTTCCAATTCGAACCAGTAGTTCCTGAGATTAGCGCGTTCAAACAAACAAACAAACAAACTCTTCAGCTTTATAATATAAGTATAGAAAATAGACTAGCTGCGCCCCGCGGTTTCACCCGCGTAAGTTCCGATCCCGTGGGAATATTGGGATAAAAAGTAGCCTATGTGTTAATCCCGATCTCCAGGTATCTACATACCGAGTTTCATTGCAATTGGTCCAGTAGTTTTTGCGTGAAGGAGTAACAAACACACACACACACAAACTTTGACATTTATAATATTAGTAGGACTAGCTGCGCCCCGCGGTTTCAGCCGCGTAAGTCCCGATCCTGTAGAAATATCAGGATAAAAAGTAGCCTTTATGTTAATCCAGGCTTCCAGCCTGCAGCACACACAAACTTTCACATTTATAATATTAGTAGGATAGTAGGATAGTGGTCAAACTCTGACCTAGTGGTTAATAAATAAATAAATTAGAAATATTATATTTTGTTTGTTTAAAAAATAAATTTGTTTGAATTCGATCATCCTATATTATATAAAGACTGGTAAAGGGCAAGTTGGTTTAAGGCACTTAAAGGGTTCCGTGCATATTAATAAATAAATTAAATAGGAACATCTGAATTGAGAAAGTCTTTTTGTTTGAAGTCGGATAAAATTGGTGACTTGTAAGGTCTATGTTCCCAGCAATTAGACTAACTTCACACAAGATATATATCTATTACCTTAAGTCATAAAAGTATAGGTAGGTACACATAAAAAAAAAACATTTCTAGAACCAAGAAATAATCCTGTCCCTATAGAAAGAAAATAATTAGAAAATAATTTCTTGTTTTTAGTAAAATAATTTAAAAAAGCAGTATTCTTAATTTAAAAAACAAGTAATTGTAATAGTACATTACGATATAAGTGTGGTAAATTGATCTTTGCATAGAGGCGGTTTATGACGCGCGAGCGGCAGCGAGTGTGTTAAAGAAGCCAAGATGCAAATATCAATTCCACACGTATATCGTACGACGTTTTTTATCACAGTTGCGAATAAAAGAAAAGACTTGAAAAGAAAACAAAATAATAATTAACAAAATATTTGTGATAAGTCTATGTTTACATTTTTTAAGGCAATGTTTTTTGTTAATTATGATCCGGAAAGGCCAGGCTAAAGACTTTTAACCTATACAGCCTCGTCTGACATACAATATTTTTTAGGGTTTTTTCTATTTGTTTTTGCGTCGGTGGTTAAGAACAAAATACAATTGTACGGAAAAACAATATACCATTTTTGCTAGCTAAAAAACTCTTTGGTACCTACCTTTTTTATACATCAAAACAGTATAACCCAGATAAATTAAGAATGTTTCACCTACCTAACATGTAATTAGCAGTAAGATACGTATTTAACTTATCGGGATAACTTTATAGCACTAGGTTGGCAATTTAAAACGCATGCGTGCATAATATGTTTGATTATGAGCCTAAAAGCCATTGAATAAGATCCACTTTATGAGCAACTGTGATAAAAATTTAATTTACGGTAGAATGTTAAGGTAGCGATTGATTTTAAAAACTGGCTAATAAATTGAGAATACTGATCATTTTAAGAAATTTTAATAAAACTAGGAAATTATATTCTCTAGCGTCTATCAGCACATAAGGATACGATTAAACGTTGCTTTAAAAAACCATTTTTTCTGTAGATTTTTTAAAGACATACCTTTAAAAAACAGTACAGGATTTAAAAGTACAAGATACACATAAAAGTAAGAAAAACGTCTATATAATTAAAATAGTGTGGAAAAACCCTAAATACTAAGGAATCAAAATTAAAATCGTCACCTTGAAAAATCATTCAACTAATATATTATATCTTATATAGTGGAAAATATATAGGTATCTAAGAGAGTCCATATCATTTAATATTAAAATTCGAAAACTCCTGGACGGATTGGAATGATTAAAAAGAAAATTATATCTTAAAAACTCCATTTTTAAATACATAAAATAAAATAAAAAACTAAGCTTAAGTCTGAGTGTTACAAAGGGCGACCCTATTACTCAAAGCGATCTTTTCCAAGCAACCTTTGGATGGGCAAGAATTTATTTTAGAAAGCTCGTAACTTAATAAGCGCCTACTGAAAAGTTTATAGCATAGCTTACTAATGAGAAAAGATCATTTTCTCTTTGTATCAAATTGGTTTAAAACTATTGAACCGATTTTAATGAAACTTGGTATGAGTATACATTGAATTCATAGAAGTAATTTAAGCATGTTTTTATTCCGTGATTCCCACGGGATCGGGACTTATTCGCATGAAACCGCGTGCTGCTGCTAGTGTTTGATAAATAGTGTAATAAGATTTTTTTAAACATTTTATATTATTAAAACCGGTGGTTACGCACAGATAGAAAGACGGACAGTCGGACAGACGGACAAGAGAATGATTGTTAAAGGTTCATTTTTTACCCTTACGGAACCCTAAAAATGATTATAATGTTTACATTTACTTCCATACCTTAAATTAAATTATTTAAATTACCCTTCAGCAAAAACTTTCAATATTAAATCCCCAGAAGTAGACCGGACAATAGAAACATTCCATTTGTCCAAAAAAATGTGCTTTCAGGTTTAAATAGCTTTCAGTTTTCTTTATTGACGTCTGTGTTCTTCGCAGAGGTATCACGCTGCGCAGATAAAAATAAAATAAAAATATCTGTTTGTTCTAATCCTATTAATATTATAAATGTGAAAGTTTGTGTGTGTATGTGTGTATGTACTCCTTCACGAAAAAACTACTCTACCGATTGTGATGAAACTCGGTATGTAGATAGCTGGAGAGCTGGATTGACACATTGGCTACTTTTTATCCCGATATTCCCACGGGATCTGGACTTAGGTGAAACCGCGAGGCACAGCTAGTAGTATATAAAACAAAGTCGCTTCCCCGCTGTCTGATAGATAGATAGATAAACACTTTATTTGTACAACACACAAAATATTGAAAATGACAAAAAAAGACGAGAAAGCTTATTAACTACGAAATTGTACAAACAGGCGACCTTATCGCTTAAAGCGATTTCTTCCAGGCAATCTTAGGATGGAGAAGGTCTGTTTAGCTTAACTGGTATAGGTCATGTGGTGTAAGGAACACATATAATAATAAATACCTACGTAAAATAGATATTATAAACGAAATACTTAAACATAGATATCATACCATACACATGTTTGTAGGCTTAGATCTTTAAAACTACGCAACGGATTTTAATGCGGTTTTTTTTAATAGATAATAGAAGTGATTCAAGAGGAAGATTTTAAGGGTCGCGGGCAACAGCTAGTAGGTCGGCTGCCCACGAAGGGTTCCCTACCATTATATTCTAAGTCTAAAAACAAATAACTAAACTAAAAAAACAAGGGCAAAATTTTAGTAATAAAATTGTAATAACGCCCACTATATGAATAGGTTAAATCTCTTTGCCTTTAACATCTAAATATTTAGACTTCAACATTTAAATATTTGTTGGAACGACTCTTGTTTGTCTTATACTTAAGGGCTAACAGAAACTTCAAACTAAATGATAACGCGTGTTTGTTTCGATTTGAAGGTTCACGTCTTTTTTAGGGTTCCTTAGTCAACATGGAACCCTTACCCCCTTATTCCAAAACGAGGTTTAAGGATAGTCCGAGATGTAGATTAAACCTTAGGTTTTAGACACAGATTTACTCGTGAACTATAGTCTAAACACTATCTAGGGATAGTGTTTTGACTATACTTCTCTATATAATCTATAAGAATAGTGTTTAGACTATCAGAATCAGAATCTATAGTTCCCTATATAATCTATAAGAATAGTGTTTAGACAATCAGAATCTACAGTTCCCTATATAATCTATAAGGATAGTATTTAGACTATACTTCCCTATATAATCTATAGGGATAGTGTTTAGACGATACTTCCCTATATAATCTATATGGATAGTGTTTAGACTATACTTCCATATATAATCTATAGGGATAGTGTTTAGACTATAGTTCCCTATATAATTTATAGGGATAGTGTTTAGACTATAGTTCCCTATATAATTTATAGGGATAGTGTTTAGACTATACTTCCCTATATAATCTATATGGATAATGTTTAGATTATAGTTCCCTATATAATCTATAGGGATAGTGTTTAGACTATACTTCCCTATATAATCTATAGGGATACTGTTTAGACTATAGTTCACGAGTAAATCTGTGTCTAAATATACATTCGGACTATCCTTAAACCTCGTTTTGGAATAAGGAGGTTATAGTTTCGGCTGGTCCGTCTGTCTGTCCACGGCTTATTTCAGAGACTATTTAGTAGGGACTGAAAAGATACAATAAGGCATGCATATTAAAAAAATATTTTTTTTTGTAAAAAGGGGATGAAGTTTAGTTTGGTTGGATGCCCGATTTCAGATTATGAAGGTGCTTGTTTTTATGAAATTAATTTTATTTTTTATTTTGTTATTTTTAGTGTATCTTATCTTATATATCGAGAGCTGACAAATAGCCAGCAACACTTCGATCCATTGGGATCTTTTGTGTACCTTGTTCCTTCCTCTTTGAAGAAGTGGTCGTTTAACGCGGTGATCCCACTAAGAGGAAGGAACCTATATTCCTCCGGTTTTTATTTTTTATTTTGTTATTTATAGTGTAAGTGGGTAGCATTGATAAGTTTAGGGGTCTATTCTACTAATATTTCAAAATTTGAGACTGAGAAATTTGTTGCACTATCGAGCTGAAATTAGTTTATCACTCGTCAAATTAAGATTGGGAAAACCCAAGAGAAAAATAAACATCAAAATCGGTTTATGATGCCACGAATGCCTAAGATTTTTGCTAAAAAAAATTTATTTAAAAATATATACAATCGAATTGAGAACTATCTCTTTTCTTTGAAGCTGGTTAAAACTATGTAGCTGTATGCTAATACAGCTACATAGTTTTAATACAGCTACATAGTTTTTACATAGCTAATACAGCTACATAGTTTTTACATAGCTAATACAGCTACATAGTTTTTACATAGCTAATACAGCTACATAGTTTTTACATAGCTAATACAGCTACATAGTTTTTACATAGCTAATACAGCTACATAGTTTTTACATAGCTAATACAGCTACATAGTTTTTACATAGCTAATACAGCTACATAGTTTTAACCAGCTTCAAAAAAAGAGATAGTTCTCAATTCGATTGTACATATTTTTAAATTAATTTTTTTTAGCAAAAATCTTAGGCATTCGTAGCATCATAAACCGATTTTGATGTTTATTTTTCTCTTGGGTTTTCCCAATCTTAATTTGACGAGTGAAAAAAAGAGATAGTTCTCAATTCGATTCTACCTTATTTGAAATGTAGAATAATAAAACAAATGTATTGCCACGAAAAGCTCAGAACTTAAGTAATAAAATTGGAGTTTCACCACAAGTTAACGTAATGGCTTGTTACTTACTTTTATTGCATTTAATTTTTAATTCTTGATTTATTACGTTTGTGGCTACTTTATTGTTAAACTGTTTAAATATACAATGTATTTCAAGGGGTTTTAATACGAAAGGGGGTTGTTATAGACGTCTAGGCGAACAATTTTTGTTTTACGACTTTTGGAAATTCGAACATTTCTTTCGAACTTTTTGTATGAAACAGCTAATTTTTAAGTAAAAATTCCCCTTAGAATTATCGAGAAGTTCTAATTAAAAATTCAAGTAAAAATTCCCCTTAGAATTATCGAAAAGTTCTAATTTCCAAAAGTTGTAGAACAAAAGTTGTTCGCCTAGACCTCTAGTACAACCCCCTTTCGTATTAAAACCCCTTCGCTGATACACATTGTATACTATTAGTTGCGGCCCCTAGTTTTAACCACGTTTGTGTCTCTAAAAGTGTAATTCCTAGTAACTACATTTTTATTTTATACTAGCTGCGCCCCGCGGTTTCACCCGCGTAAGTCCCGATCCCGTGGGCATATTGGGATAAAAAGTATCTTATGTCCGTCTCCTGGCTCTAAGCTACCTCCCTACCAATTTTCACCCAAATCTGTTCTGCCGTTCTTGAGTTATAAGTGGTGTAACTAACACGACTTTCTTTTATATATATAAGATAAAAAAGAAACGTATTTTCTGTGAAAGCGACGGGGGACGTGAGTTACCTTTTTTACGAAATTTCAACAGAATAATTATTCTTTTTAATTGTGAATTTCACGTGATAAAAATAATTGTTTAATATCTACTGAAAATTCATTCTTATATTTCAAGGTGTCATCGTTTGTATCTAAAACATTATAATAACGTAAGGTTCTCGACAAACCGGTACAAGAAGTCGCGCGCCGCTGACGTCCCGCGTTGTGATTTTTTTTTTGGTCACAGATTAAGAATTGTGTGATGGATGCGAAAATCGACTTTGAGCGCTATAAGGCGCTCAAACGTGTTCCGAAATGCCATAAGCGCGCATACGCGCACGAAAAACTTTTATGACGTCATGAATACACAAGGAAATACGTGTCGTCATCAACGACGTCATATTGTGCTTATGACTCCAGCGAAATCTCTGTGAGTGAACTGTCAAATTGAAGTTTGCATCCGTTCTTTTACGAGCGAAATTTGAATTTGAATGTTTTATCCTGAGTTTGGAAGTATCTCTCTGTTTTTAAATGTGAATATGTGTTACAAAAAACAAAAGAGCAGTTTAATAAATCATATTTGTACACAACACGTTAAACAAAAAAAGTATATAAATGATATTTCAGTTGAACCCGGTCCGAAATCATGAACGTGGTGACAGCCACAGGTGACAGCATACGAAGCATTTTGAGAACGCTCGTAATATCGTACCGAGAGAATTGATCGTTAGCAGTCATCTATATTCGAACCGTAGCCAAAATAGAAGCAAAATAGCGTACATGCACTTTGGTAATGCCATCTGTTATCAATCTTATGAAACTGAATCCACCCCCTGAATGCAGCCACAATGGCTTATTGACTGAATCCACACCCAACAAGCCATTGTGCCAAGTGATTCGTCGCGTTCTCTTTTTACGCGATCATGCTACATCCTCGGCCTCATAGTCGCTTCTCATCGGGTGAGATGAGGTCAAATTTAAGATTACTGTGTGTAAAAAATTGATAACAACCGCCCCTCCAGCGTATTCCTACTTACTATGGAAGTTACTACATACTTGTACTTGGATACGGGCTGTTTTCCGCTTTCTTAGAAGTTCTTTTTGCGTTAGGATGGAGTAGACTTGCCCATGACTGGCGTCCATCCGCTTGGTCCCTGAGAAGGAGGTTGCGACGTGCCACGTGCTCTGGTGCGTCACAAATAGGAGGGAGGGTCGAAAGCCTCGTAAGAGGAGGGTCCTCACGGACAAATGCCGTCGGGGCTGCTGTTGAATGCGAAAGCTATCCCCGTAGCCCTGACAATAGGCATCGAGACGGAGCACCCTGGGGTTTTAGTCGGTTGGAGCCCGACATAACCACTTCGTTGGCCCCAACAACGGAGTGGTACCCGACCGGGTTTCCCCAGGACAAAAAAAAGTAGACTTGCCCAGCAGCTATACTATAGTCGACCGTTTCCAGAGGAACTCGTCAATACGTCTGGAGTTAACTAAGCCGTCTTCATCTGTTTCCTCACGAAGTCACTCTGTAATACCCACTCAATACCAATCACGTATGTTTGTCCAGAGCACTAGCCGTATTCAACTAATTCGTTGGATTTGGTCTTCACTTTTGATTGTGCAATACTTAAAAGTGGTTGTGTTTTCAGACATCTGATTTTGAGGAAAGAAGGTTAGTATTTAGGTTGTTACTAAACTATTTTAACAAACTAAAACAAATATATTTTAAGTGAAGCGGTTGGTACCTTAGTATTGTTATCACTAAGTTTTGGTGTGCCTGTCTGCTTTGAATAAACTATTGTTTTTATCTCCTAGTAGAAATTATTCATTATTCAATGGCTTGTAACTTTTATAGTAATTGATTCGGCTGTTAGTTGAAAACTAATCCATTTTTTATATAATCGAATTCTTATATTATATATTTGTAATTTTGTGAGCATATTTAAGAGGATAGGGTTACCGGGGGCTCTCTCCATACAAACGTAGTCAACTGTTTCCTCCCTGGATAATGACACTAGAGCAAAGATTTTTGTTGCATAAAACTTATAACTGCCATGACTGCCTATGTTTATTTTTATATCTTAATTTCTATGATAATTAGAAAATGTAAAAACCAAAACATAGGGGCATAGTCATGGCAGTTATAGGTTTTATGGCAGAAAAAGATTTGTGCTAGTGTCATTATTCTGGGAGGAAACAGTCCACTATGTTTGTTTAATAGGAACCCCATGAGTTTCTTGTGCCTTCTTCTCATTGGTGCTTTCCAAAGTTACACATTTAGTTTTTAAGTCGTTTCATTAAATCAATTTCCGGTTACGTCCGCGATGTTTGATTTGTTTTATGCTTGGATTACCTAAATTACCTAAATAAAAATAAATTATGGGATACTTTCTGTAATAAAATACCTAATAATTTAATTTTCATGCTAATTTTTTTTGTAATGCTACCCAAGGTTAAATAATGAATGTTTTTGTTTATTTTGTGTATAATGAAATCATATTTATTCTATTTTCAGGCTCGAAAGGTTTAATTTACAATGCCAGACATATATTTTTGGAGGCAGGTAAGAAAATTCAATAATAAAAAAATACACAAATTCAATATTTACAGAAAAATAGAAACCTGTGACTTGAAGTATCTAGTAAGAACCTTAGCTTGAGGAAACCTATTTTAACCTATATATTCAAATTATTGCAATATTATTACGATTGCATTTCGATTACAAACAATACTTAAGATGAAAGGGTACCGGCGCTCTCATCTTCTAATTATCATAGAAAGTAAGATTTAAAAAACAAAAAAATATGTCCCTATGTCTTTTTCAGTCGGTCAGTTTTAAAATTTTATGCAACAAAAATATTTGCTCTAGTGTCATTATCCAGGTAGAAAACAGTCGACGTTTGTATGGAGAGAACCCCCGGTACCCTTTCCTCTTAAATTTTTAGTATTCTTGAGAATACCCAAAGCTGACTTTCTGGGAATTTGAGCTGCTTTGAGGGTACTTTGAGCTACTTTGAAGCTATTTTTTTGCAATAGAAATGCAATCGGATTTATATTACAACTAGCTGCGCCCCGCGGTTTCACCCGCGTAAGTCCCGATCCCGTGGGCATATTGGGATAAAAAGTATCTTATGTCCGTCTCCTGGCTCTAAGCTACCTCCCTACCAATTTTCACCCAAATCTGTTCTGCCGTTCTTGAGTTATAAGTGGTGTAACTAACACGACTTTCTTTTATATATATATAGATAAAATTTGAACAATATTTTTCGACCTTTTGGGTGCTCATTTTTTCTACTCAAAAACACTATTCAATTTACAATTGTTAGTAAAAGGCTACAAGGATTTAGTTTTTAGCATTTACATTCGCTTTAATTACCAACATCGGTTTTACTCGTGATACTAATGATACTAAATTTTCAAATAGTTATTACACGTTTTTTACATTAGTCTACTACAAAATACAATTAAATGGAAAATGTTACAGATAATGCGGTTGTTTCCAGTTGTAACGATAGAATATTATATTCGTTGAAAATAGGAAAATTTATTATAACTTTTGAACGGCTGAACCGATTTTGATCAAACAGCTAAGAGCACCCCGAATAATTCACCTTTCGAACAAAACAAATAGAATAAAATCAGTTCATCCGGTCGGGAGCTACGATGCCACAGACCCACACACACAGACACCTCAAACTAATAACATCCCTCCTTTTGCGCCGGGGGTTAAACGCGTTCCGTTTTTTCATTTTATCGGAATACCTTCGTGTAGTGAGCCCTCAAAGCACGAACGATGACGTCATTGACTGTTTTCAAGAGATTATTAAAATTAATAAAAATCAACCTAATAAAAAGCAGCCTTTTTGAAACATGCCATAATACCCACAGTCCCCAAGTATCCAGTCCACTACCATCCCATCACACTAGCCCTAGTAGTTTACTCCTGTAGTTTATCAATAGTTCTATCTAAACCGAAGGGTGTCCTGACGACCCAGTTGGCACAATGGTCACCACGCCAAGCACAGGGATGCGGATTCGATTCCCGCCTCAGAGAAGTATTTATGCTTAGGTATTTGTATGTCTGGTTGTTTCTATGTATTATAAATATACATTTACAAAGAAAAGTATGAAAGTAGTATATCCGTTGTCTACCCATACCACAAGTCTAGTTACTTAGCTTAGGGCTAGATGGCGATGTTTGGAATGTCCTGAAATATTTATTTATTATTTATTTCTGGGACCCATTTGAACTTCTAATTTATTGTTATTAGATGTAGCCGTAATTATTTAACTATTTTGGGTTCTTATTCATTTATTTTTCTTAAATTTAGATTTAAACTGAATACAAATATATACACTATAAAAACTTATAAAATAATTTTATCTAAGCGATTAAACTTAACCTAAATAAAATGTAATTTACAAGTTTAAAAATAATGTATAAATTTTATTTTATTTTATTTTATTATTTACTTTTTGTAAAATACATTTATTCAATGTTTCCGCTCCGCTCAAATAGTGACATAATCTCAAAAAAGAAAACTGTCGAGAAAAAGGTGTCTTAAGTAAAACTCGATTTTTTCTGGTTTTCTACTCTTAATTTGAAAACTAATAGAATAAGCGATATGAACATTTCAGTAGATTTGAATAATTTTTAAGCTTTATAAAATACTAGCTGCGCCCCGCGGTTTCACTCGCGTAAGTCCCGATCCCGTGGGAATATCGAAAAAAATATCCTATGTCCGTCTTCTGATTGTAAGCTACCTCTCCACCAATTTTCAGCCAAATCGGTTTAGCTGTTCCCGAGTTATAAATGGTGTAACTAACACGACTTTCTTTTATATATATAGATAATAATAGTACATTACGATATAAGTGTGGTAAATTGATCTTTGCATAGAGGCGGTTTATGACGCGCGAGCGGTAGCGAGCGTGTCATAAGAAGCCAAGATGCAAAGATCTATTCCACACGTATATCGTACGACGTTTTTTATCACAGTTGCGAATAAAAGAAAGACTAGAAAAGAAAACAAAATAATAATTAACAAAATATTTGTGATAAGTCTATGTTTACATTTTTTTAAGGCAGATATTTGTTAATTATGCTCCGGAAAGGCAGGCTAAAGACTTTTAACCTATACATCCTCGTCTGACATACAATATTTTTTAGGGTTTTTTCTATTTGTTTTGCGTCGGGGGTTAAGAACAAAATACAATGGTACGGAAAAACAATATATTTAAGTAAAGAAAAAACAAAAAATATTCAACTCAATTTTTAATCGTTTTCTAAGTCATTATCACGTAAAATTTTCGTTCGTAAACCGACTTTAGAGACAACCATTTTTGCTAGCTAAAAAACTCTTTGGTATCTTACCTTTTTTATACATCAAAACAGTATAACCCAGATAAATTAAGAATGTTTCACCTACCTAACATGTAATTAGCAGTAAGATACGTATTTAACTTATCGGGATAACTTTACAGCACTAGTTAACAAATCTAAAAGGCACGCGTGCATAATATGTTCGATTATGAGCCTAAAAGCCGTTGAATAAGATCCACTTTATGAGCAACTGTGATAAAAAGATTATTATTGTATTAGGTTTCCTAAAAATATTAAATAAACAATATTGTTTTTGACTTATGACACTATTTGAGCGGAGGTGCGATATACGGTGTAACAAGGGGGTGGATCATCGGTTGTTGGGGGGTGGGGGACTTTTTCAACATGATGGCCTAGTTCTAACCAAATGAAACTTTGAGTTTTATAAATCTTAAACTCTGATTGGTGTAGGGGTACAAAAGGTCCACTATTGAACTTGTTGCACAAAAAACGGCAAAATCGTAGACCTGATAGTTTGGCTGTAATTGTGAAATCAGGGTGAAATCTGATTTTGATTAAAATTTCACTAAAACTTAAATAACTTTTGAACCGCTAAATATTGCAGAACATACAGGGTGGTTTAATCGATAAGCACTGAGGTCCCCCACCCCCCAGCAACCGATGATCCACCCCCCTTGTTACACCGTGTATATGAGGTATATAATAAACGCTTGCAACTTTAAAGATACTAACTACTACTTAATCTATACTAATATTATAAAGCTGAAGAGTTTGTTTGTTTGTTTGTTTGTTTGTTTGAACGCGCTAATCTCTGGAACTACTGGTCCGATTTGAATGATTCTTTCAGTGTTGGGTAGTCCATTTATCGAGGAAGGCTATAGGCTATGTTTTTTTTTTTTCAAAATTAGAGATCCGTAATAAAATTGCTATTTTGTAACACAAGGTGTAAAATTGAAAACCTATTTTTGCGTGCGCTGCAAAAACTATTGACAATAGAACAAAATGATGTACTACGGGTTTGTAGATCTCATTAAGACCTACAAAAAAGTCCGCAAGAGCATATCTCTAGCTACATGATTTAATCACAATAACCGATTTTGTGTTCTAAATAATTATTAAATCGTCTGAAGAAAAAAACTACGTTAAATATGTATGGTAATATTAAATCTTTATCAAAATTAAGCATTATGTTATCAAGACTATTTATGTAGAAGTAAAATACTTTTTGTTTCATCTCAATCGGATATTTCGTTTAAAAGTTATCACGTGTATAAGATGTTAAGCGTTGGTACCTTTTAATGAGTTATGGGCCATAGAGTTTTTTATCAACATAAAATCCTGTAATAATCTTTTTCGAAATATATTTGTTGATGATTGTAAGTATCTTCTATCTTTGAAGAGTATCCTATCCTACTAATATTATAAATGTGAAAGTTTGTGTGTGTGTTTGTTACTCCTTCACGCTAAAACTACTGAACCAATTGCAATGAAATTCGGTATGTAGATAGCTAGAGGCCTGGATTAACATATAGGCTACTTTTTATCCCGATATTCCCACGGGATCGGGACTTACGCGGGTGAAACCGCGGGGCGCAGCTAGTACTTAGATACTCCTAAACTTGAAACAACCCAATTATTCTATTAACTTGGTAGGTTAGCTACTAGGTACATATTTCAATTAGACAAACATGAAACCCATTAGTAATTTTGCTTTAACTCTTAAGGTGAATGGGTACCGGCGCTCTCTCCATGCAAACGTAGTCGACTGTTTTCTCCCTGGATAATGACACTAACACAAATATTTTTGTGCCATAAAACCATCAACTGCCATGACTATGCCCTTATGTTTTTTTTTTCAATTATCATAGAACAAAACATAGGGGCATGGTCATGGCAGTTATAAGTTTTATGCAACAAAAATATTTGCTTTGTCATTATCCAGGGAGAAAACAGTCGACTACGTTTATATGGAGAGAGCCCCCGGTACCCTTTCCTCTTAACGGGTGAATAAAATGTAAGCGGTTGTTGAGCCCATTGAAATTTTATGACGGAATTTTAGGTTTTATTTTCATACTTTAAATTTAATGATGTAATTGCTTACAAGTTTTTATTAATAAAACTTAGAAATAGGGTCCCATTTAACCTTTTGGGTATGGAATCCTGAACCCTGAACTTGCCAATTATCCATCAGATTCCAGCTGTTCTCTCCGTAATGCTACACAAATAGTTCGATTATTCCTCGACAGATGGAGCTGCATTGAGACTGTAAAAATTAAAATTAACGATTTTTTACTAGACTAGAGAGAATTGACAAAGTTGTGACAATGATGATTGTATGCACAATTAAACTTCAAAAAAGATAACAACAAGAATATTACACGAACACTATTTAATACTTACTTTTATTTTTTTTGTAAAATGGATGTCAATTTATATATAAAAATCATTTTTTACTTTCAGTTCTTTCTCCTAGTGGTTAGTTTGCTATGCACCACGAGCGTAGGCTTCATGCTGGGTTTTCCATCAATATTGAAGGCAGCCATCATGTCTCCAGAATCTGATATCCACACTACCGAGGACCATGCTACTTGGATCAGTAAGTTTATTAACTTTAAGGCGCTCTTCCAGTACCGTGTGAAGGTATTCACATTACCTTAGCCCGCGCTCTCAAAGACGTAGCGTGCTGCGTGCTAACTGTTATATTTGATCGATATGCAAAACATTTTAGCATTATTATCTACAAATATAGTTCCTAGAGGTCAAAACCTATCATTTGATTCATTTTTAGAAACAAACGTTAACTATTTTTGAATAAAACCCGATAAACGATCTAATAATTCTCTTTTTTCTAACATTTTTTTATCGAACGAAGTTGTTCATATCATGTTTTCAACCACAATAAACAAAAATATGGTTATTAAACCACAATATCCATTTATATCTAAATAAAAAAAAAGAGTATTTGATTACTTAGAGTTGCTTAAAACGAAGGTCGATTTTGGTAGCTTTATTAGCACAGGGCCTTAATCAAGTAATTTGAGCGGTAGAAATCTGTACAAAAAATTACCTTTGAACGCTAACTGTAGTCTTTAGGGAGTTACGCCTAGACGAATAAAAAAAATCACTAAAACTGTTTTCAAATAGATTTACTTGCCTAGGAGCTTCTAGTTGCGTAACTAAAGGAGAATCAAGATCCTATAGATCAATATCTTCCCCATGCTAGTTTTGATAAGGTTATAAATGTAAATTCGTCTTAAAAAATATTCACTTTTTAGATGCAATCAACGGTATCGGAGGTCTCATCGGGTCACTGGTTCTATCCCCCGTTCTTCAGATATGGGGTCGTAAAGCTGTCCACATTTTCATGAACCTCTTCCTCTTTTCGGGATGGATCATCTTTGCTACAGCAAAGGATGTTGGTACCCTTTATGCGGCCAGACTCCTGCAGGTATTTCACTTTAATTATTTCCTGCTAATATTGTAAATTAATTCTCTTTTTTTTACCTTTTCCCACTATATGGGGTCAGCACAACATATCATTCTTCACTCCACTCTATTCCTCATTAAGTCCGCGTTTACTCCCATTCTCTATATTCTTCCTAACACAACCCATCTCTTTTTTTCTGTCCTCTTCCTCTACGACCATTTACTTCCAAGTCCTATACTCTGGTGACATAAGTATTTTCTCTTCCCATAACGTGAGTGTACCACGCCAGTCTGCTACTTTTAAACTTTTCAGTAATGTCTGCTACTTTCGTACTTCCTCGTATATACTCGTTTCTAATCCTATCACTTCTTCTTACACTACACATCATTATATTAATATGCTTTAACAAGTTTGTTATTTCTTCATGTCAAAACTAATTGTTCAAACTAAAATTAAGGCGCTCTTCCAGTACTGTGTGTAGGTATTCACATTACCTTAGCCCCCGCTCTCAAAAATGTAGCGTGCTGCGTGCTAACTGTTATATTTGATCGATATGCAAAACATTTTAGCATTATTATCCACAAATATAGTTCCTAGAGGTCAAAACCTATCATTTGATTCATTTTTAGAAACAAACGTTAACTATTTTTGAATAAAACCTGATAAACGATCTAATAATTCTCTGTTTTCTAACATTTTTTTTATCGAACGAAGTTGTTCATATCATGTTTTCAACCACAATAAACAAAAATATGGTTATTAAACTACAATATCCATTTATATCCAAATAACAAAAAAGAGTATTTGATTATTTAGAGTTGCTTAAAACAAAGGTCGATTTTGGTAGCTTTATTAGCACCTCCCCTTAAGCTTCCATTCAAATTATTGTGTACACGACTTCGCAGTAATGATTTGTCTTCTTGATTTCAGGGTCTCGTCTTCGCAGGGGTTTACACTAACGGCATCATACTTGGTGAATACGTTCATCCAAGCAGACGTGGTTCCTACGTCGTAATTAATAAGGCTGCAATTGCTGTAGGGACTCTGATCTGCCACTCAATGGGTCCTTTCTGGACTTGGCGTCAAATATCAATTTATGCCGCTGCCCTTGCAGCTTCAGCGATAATTCTTACCTTCTTTTGGCCAGAAACCCCTGCCTTCTTAGCTCTTAAGGGAAGATTTGAAGAATCTGAAAAGTCATTTAAATGGCTACATGGAGATTCTCCAGAGAGTCAAAGGCGTTATCTGAAACTG
The DNA here is from genome assembly GCA_951213275.1 of Idaea straminata. NCBI lineage: Eukaryota > Metazoa > Arthropoda > Insecta > Lepidoptera > Geometridae > Idaea > Idaea straminata. The sequence goes on from OX577870.1 coordinate 8,106,054, forward strand.
CTGGAAAATCGAAAGAGGGAAGAAGATATCAAGAAAATCCTCAACACTCAACCTGGGACGTGTTTAACGAAATATTTACAAAAGAATTTTGTAAAAGCCTTAGTGATTGTGATTCTTTTGACATTGTGTTTAGATCTATGTGGAAGGTATTATTTTGTAACATATATCACGGATATAATGACCGAATTGGTCGGTAAAAACACACTGTATTTTACAATAGGATCAGATGCTTTGACGCTAATAGGTTTAATCCTGTCATCTATAATTATAAGACATTTCGATCGCCGCACAATCTTATTCTACTTAGGCGGTTTATCAATATTATTAATGTTCGCTGTAAGTTTAATTGTATTTTTAAATTCTGCTTTATCGTTATCGTCTACTTTCTTATGGGTTACTGCTGTTATGTTAATTTTACACACATTTACTGTCAATTTGAGTATGATACCTTTATCTTTTACAATCATAAGTGAAATATTACCTTTAGAATATAAAGGAATAGGAATCGGGGCTGCTGGAGTAATATTTACCGTGGCTTACACTATAGTTTTGAAGATAACACCAATTTTGATAAAACATACAAAGTTGTATGGTACATACGCAATCTATGGAGTATCTCTATTGATTTGCTTGATATGGTTGTATAAAATATTGCCAGAAACAAAAGATAAGACTTTAGAGGATATTGAAGATAATTTAATTGATAACATTGATGAACTGAAAGTTCCTGAGAATGATACATTAATTGCTAAGTAAAAGCTAGATATTCTTTACATTTAGATATAGTTATAAACATATTTGAGTTCTTAAATTATGTTTAAAAGCAGTAGGTATATTTAAAGATATCTTTTGATTGGAATAGAAAGAATATCTAAACGTTTTGGAATAATTTAAGCAATGTAGCGGGCCTTTCGAACGTTAGCAAAAAATGTCAGGTTAAAAAGTTAGAGTTAGAAGAAGAGTTAAGGGTAAGTTTACTATGAATATAAATCGTGTGAGTTTAAAAAGTTTATTAAGTTCAAAAAATATAGTGTTTCCTTAGTTTCTTCGATCGAAGAAATAAACAAAAGACGATCGAAACAGAACATAAGATGCTCCTACAAGATAAGTCTTTCTTAATACTGACGCCTAAAATCGAATTTGTTTGTCACGGTCTATGGTAATATTATTTTGTAGATTTTTATGTAAGTACACATATAATACGTTGACAAATAATTTGCAAACGTTTTAAATACTATTTTACTTGAATTGTATTTTGTTACTATACAATTAATATTCAAATTAAATTGAAGGTTCTTATTCTGTGCTTTATTTTTCTTTGTTTGGCATAGGTTTTTCATCAAGGTTAGCATTAATTACTTGTTGCGGCTTTATTCCTTTGTGCCTGAATACGTTTTTAAGTGATTAATTCTTGAATCTTTTTGCAAAAATGTATTAACATATTTGCTAGAGAATTCCACAACAGAATACCATATGAGTAGATTTCAGCCTGGAAAGGATCTTTTTAATAGTTTTTATTTAACTGGCAATTTATGTACCAAAATTAAATGTCAATACATCAATCAAACATCAAATCAAAATACACAAAATTAAAAACTAAAAATAATAATAATAAACACAAAATAATTAGCCCGCAGGGCACCTTGAGGCGAGGTGACGGGGAGTAACGACCCCGCGGTCCCGAGTTCTCCAGGGGGAAGTCACCGTTCTCATCTCCGGCTTGCCTTAGTTGGTTGGTCGAAGTGAAACCTGACGAGGAAGCGGTCCCCCGCCGCTGGCTTGCCTTCACCGGCCGTCCAGAGTGGAGCCACTATAGCAGAAATGCTCGAAGGATGGATGCTGAACGTCAGTGATGAGTTGGCCCGCTCGCTCGGACTACCAGCGATGACTTAAAATCCAGTGAGGCCTCTCCATCCTTCAGCCACTCACGTTCCTGTTGCCCCCTTGCTGTAATTTACTCGGCTTATTAGGGTGGCCCAGTCTGAGAGTTGGCGAGTCTCCGTCTGCCATTTTTACGTGTTTATTGAACATTGTTACGGCAGGTGCCATAGTATCCATAGTTCTCCAGTATCTAGTCCACTACCATCCCATCACAATAGCTCAAGTAGTTTTGTCCTGTAGATTATCAATAGTTTTATCCAAACCGGAGGTTGTCCTTGGTTGCACTTTATAGTGTAGACAGGGATAATCGCCGGTTTAGAATCCACCCCATTGTTTGCTATTAAACTTGTTATTGTAAAGGGCCTCTACGTGTTGGCTTCGGCTCCACGCATGCCTTCCAAAGGTCCGGGGCTCCATAGCCCCGTGATACAGGACGTATAAAACACAAAATAATTAAATGGTAGCCAAAAAAAACAAAAATACCCCCACCCAGAAATTAAGTAAAAAAAACTAAACAATACAAATAAATAATAAAATGAGTAAAAATTAAATTAATTAAAATTCAACCTAGGCCTTAACATTAAAACATGAGGAAGCCTATGATATTTGTTTAGCAAATCTTGGAAGCTTAATTTAACACTTCCTCTTATCCTTTGGAGCTGAATTTTTGCATATTGATTAAGTTCCGATGACAATGCATTTTATTGTAACTGAGAATGGGTCTTTTCCAATCGAACTAATAACTGTAAGTCCTATTTATTTTAAAACAATGTTAAGCTGCAGATTAGTACCATGCTACTTAAATTGGAGGTGGTTAATGATATTTCTCTAAAACTGTATCTTTTTTTATTTATCGCATAATATATAGCATTTTGTCTTGAACTAAAAACAAGTTATTGCTTTTATGAGCTTGTTGGTCGAATATTTTAGTGCGTTGTTTAGCATATTCAATGTGATGTAGCATCATAATATTATGTTTCTTTACCTCGTTGCAGATATAACACCTATGGTGAGCGACTGTAGGACGTAGTGGGAAAATATTTTGTCGCGTCTCGTTTCTGATCTTTTAATATAAAATTATTTATTTCTACCAACTCAAGAGTTATATAAAATTACGCGTACGAAATCGCCGGCATATTATGAATATGAAATAGTTTATTTTTCAGACTACTGTCCACACAAATTACATAACTTATTTTAAAAACCAAACAAACACACATGCAAAAATAAAAAATTACAAAATAAAAAAACTTTTAATTACAATACAATTAATAAAAAATAAATTAGATAAAATTATGATTACAATTTGGTCGGCTTAGGTGATAGGGGCTTGATAGAACTGCCAGATCCTATGAAATGGGCTGTCGGTTCAATCCCGTACCGCTACGACCAGGGAATAATTATATAAGGAGGGAGCGATTATACATATAATCATAATCGAATACAAATCTCAGTCTGGCAGTAGGGTAAAATAATAGCAATGAATTCAACAGCAATAGAATCCTGATTTTAAAAAGTCTGTATGACAACAGTGTTTCAGGTAGTGGCAGTCAAACCTCAAATCGTTCGCCCCGCGTCGAGCGCTCGTTTTCAACTGATATTCGTTCGACATCGGAAATTCTCTATTTTTGAATCGCGCGATCGTAACGAGTGGTCTCCACCACTCGTCGCCGACAGGCAGAATCAGAATTCTTGTAGAATAAACGTCAAACATCTTTGACAAACAAACGAACGATCTTTGACAAATATTTATATCTTTTGAGATTATTTCGGATGTTCATCAGTAAAATTACCGGTTTTCAATTTTCTGCGTAAAACGAATAAAAAAATGACATTTCTTTCGATGACGAACTGTTCAAAAATATAGAAAATTGGTGTCATGCGACTTTCACACGAGCGACATATTAGGAACATTCGTTTTTGCCATTCTTTAGTGACAATCAAATATTTTTCTTGAATGTGGTTAGTAGGGGTGTCAACCCATTAGTTATTTATTTATTTAATCGTATAACAATCGAAATAGGCGAAATATACTTACACAATATCGATAATATAATAAACTAGATTATAACAATGTCAATATAAAATTAAATTATTTGAAAAGGAAAATACAATTACTTATATTTCAACATTCAGGTTGCGAAGCCATTTATGTCAGAGTGAGGTCCTGAGTACGCATGGACAGGGCATCGCTGCAAAATACGCTCCATTGTTTGGACCTCACCGCAGTCGCATAGTGGGCTGTCGGACCATCCCCATTTGTGCCGAAAGTAATTACACCGACCGTGATTTGTCCTGATCCTGTTGAGACGGCACCACAATTTACGTGGGAGATCGTAACCTTTTGGTTTGGATGTAGGGTCGATGCTGGAAGCATGGGGACTGTTTACTGCCTCACTCCACTCTTTTTTCCAGAAGTCATTGATTTGAAAGTCCTTCAATGTTTGAGCGGTCACGTACGGAGGATGTCTCGACTTCAATCTGTGTGGTGGTGGGCTGACGAAGTCTTTGTGGACTGGTAAAGTACGTTGAGACTAAATTTTCTCCATTTCTCTTTTTAGGGCGTGTTTACGTCGCAGGTGCCCATTAGTTGGACTATTTGATATGTTTTTAAATTTCTTCTTTCTAGATCTTTCCATCTTGCATATTGTCAATGTTGTTAGGTCCCTAGCCCGCTGGTTCATTTGAATGTTTAGTTTTTACTTAATCATATTACAGATTTTGTTCACTACCTCCTGCACAGTCGTCGTCTGTTTAATTTGTGAAATACTTCATGCTTTTGCGTGTCATCTACGCGGGAGTCATCCAAAGCTTCTTTATTTCCAACTAGCAGCACTCTGCGATTTCACCCGCGTAACTCCCGATCCCGTAAGAATATCGGGATAAAAAGTAGCCTATACTATTCCCAATGAATCAATGTATTCTCCTAGCAAGATTCATCAAAATCGGTTCAGTAGTTATGTAATTTAATTCAAGTTTTAAAACCACCCGTTTTTCTTTAAGGAGTGTGACTAGTCTCGTATGTTTTTGTCCATGTTCAAGCGATTTAAATGTTCTAAGCTTTGATTTTCATTATAGTGTATGCGATCTTTAAAAGTGGTTGTGTGAACTTGTGGAAAAATATGCAAATTTTAAAAGATATGTAATGTATCGTATTTATTTGGAGTAAGTAGATAAATTATACCTTTTATGATTGAAAAACATTTTTTTAATGAATAATCGTGATTTCATATTTAGATATGGAACATAACCTTCTGAAACAAGTATATTTCAATCTTAATACTCATTTAGAAAGGGAAAATATTTTTTGTTTTGTTTATTTGTAACGAATAGGCTCCGAAACTACTGGGCCGATTTTGATGAAACTTGATATGATGATACATTGATTAATTAGGAGTAACATACATGTAACTTTATATCCCGATATTCCCACGGGATCGGGAGTCACGCGGGTGAAACCGCGGAGCTAGTAATCTATATTTGTACTAATTAGAAGGTTTCCACACCTTGCTTTGCTATCTTGTGTTTTTTGAACAAAACATTCATTTATTAAAGATTATTTATATGAATAAGTATTTAGTAATTTCTCTTACTTTAGAATTAGTTACATACTTTTTCCTATACCATTAAATTTACCTATAAAACTATACCTACTTATACGATTAGAAAAACGAGGTGATTCGTCTGATTTGCCATACTACGAGTATTCCAACTATAATGTTTAAACCATTTTCTAGGTATTTATGTCTACCATCAACACTATCGATTGATAAAAAAACATTTTTCGCTATCTCTGGATAATTTACCTTGTTAATGTATTAAACTTTTGTAACTTTTATAATAGGTCGAAAACTCTTTCTAAAAAATTATTTTCTGACAAATAACTTGTTTTTGAGTAGGTGTAGGTAGATGTTTGGATCTACCTGAGTTTTTTATTTATTAAGACGAAGTGGTTAGACCAGAAACGTAAAATATTGCGACATAGTCGTCTTAGAAACAGTTTTTGGTTATCAACCACTGACACCCATGGAATAATAAATAAATATTGCAGGACATTCCTTACATAGCCATCTAACCCTAAGCTAAGTAACTGGACTTGTGTTATGGGTGCTAGATAACGGATATAATACTTATAAACTTTTCTTTTATAAATTATAATACATAGAAACAACCAGACCACAGACAAATATCTAAGCTTAGATACTTGTCTGAGGCGGGAATCGAACCCGCAACCCTGTGTTTGGCAGTTTGGCATGGTGACTATTGTGCCAACTGGGTCGGAATGACATTGTGACTGTCGTAAAGGTGAACATATACCACACATATACTATGTATTGTCATACACTTCGAAACACGATTAGAGTGATTAGTTTCGACAGAAAAAAAATCGTGAAAATCGTAAAAATCGTATTTGTTTTGAAATTTTTCAATATTATGGCGATTGTGATGAAAAAGTACGAAAAACTATAAGTACAAAATTTATATTTTCATAAACCATAAATCAACCCATAAGTAGTAGGTAAAAAGGTAAAGGTAAATACAGATTGTTTTTCACTGAAATATATGTTAGTTTTTTATATCCATAAAATATAGGTAAAACGGGCATTTCATGGCGCTTTGCCTTTATTAGCGATGACTTTATCCCTCCCGGCCCAGGGATAGGGATAGATCAAACTTTAGTTTCAGGTCATACTTCGCCTTAGGGGGGGTCCATACTCCAACGACCTTGCTACACAGGTCACTAAATATCGGTGAAAATTGTTGATTGTTACGAATGTGTTTTGTTTTTCTCAAAAGTGTTGAGATGGAATTGTAGTCGAGATTTTTACCGACATTTTGGTGTAATTTTGAGCCAAATATTCTCTATAGTTTTCAAGCTATCCTAAAATTAAGAATTAAAAGTAGTACAACTTTGAAATGACGATAAATTTTCTTCTCAAATTACCCCAAAATATCAGTAAAGATCTCACCTACAATTCCATCTCAGCACTTTTGAGAAAAACAAAACACATTCGTTACAATCAACAATGTTAGTTGTAAGCGACGGGTATTTCTGGCGCGTTATGTTTGATGAGAATTATAATCACACGAATAATGCCATCCTCGAAACTATAAACAAAACATCTAAGGCTAATAATATAGGTATAGTCAGCTGCATAATTGCAGCCCTGGGTAGAGTTAAAAATTACTATTATTGGAATGTTTTCATTTTAATAATTTTTGTTTGCTTGCTGTGTTGCTTGTGTTACTATAATCTTGCTTGTGTTGAAAACATTCTTATAAAAACCGTTATGGAGCTCTACGGTGGGTCTGCAATTATGCAGCCGACCGGACATTTAATTTTTACTTTATTTCCAGGCACAATTGATCAAGATAAACCAATATTATAATGAAAGATATATATTTTTGGAGGCAGGTATGTGTCTAAATTTGTTTATGGAAACGTAGGTAAGGTTCGAATTTATTTATTTATTGTACGGAACCCTACATTGCACGTGGTCCGACACACACTTGACCGGTTTTGTATCGAAATGTACGCGGTATGTAACCTTAATTAGATTAAATAAATAAAAAAAGCGCTCTGCCAATACCTTAGCGTAAAGCGTTCTCGCAATCTTGCGCATGTCCAATTTAAACCTTTTTAGGGTTCCGTACCCAAAACGTATAAACGTGACTCTTTTTACTAAGACTCAATGTAGTCTCCTAGTATTCGACTGTATATCTGTCACATGAACCATGATAGTTAGACAGTTTTTATGCCCTTGTGAGGTCTTCGCAATGTTACAAATATTTATTAGGGATTAATCTGCTTTTAAATCCCTTCGGAACCAAAGTTTTGGAACTGGTTCCATACGAGGCTTCCAATTTACTTGTATTAACGAATTACTTCACTGTACATACGGCAAAACATAATAAAAGTCATGCCTGTTTATTAAGCTATGCATACTCACATTATTTGAAATAGACTCCGATATGCAAATAGATGCAAATTGAAAATAATTTATTGTCACTTATGTAGGTACTTAAGTATAGAAATTATACAAATACGTTAAAAACATAATATCACTAAAAAACGTGACGAAAATACTACTACTTACTTACTCAGCTAGTTCTCCGAAAGGAGAGTGTTCCATCGCCATTTTCTTGCCAATTGTTGACTTGAAGTTCGCGCAGATCAGCTTCCGCCGTGCCCTTCCAGTGATACCTGGGCCGCCCCACCGGCCTTTGACCGAAAATAGAGCATTATAAGTTTTATTTAAAAAAAAACGGGCCAAGTGCGAGTCGGACTCGCGCACGAAGTATTCCGTACCATTATATTCTGTTTTTAAAGTTTTTAAAACGGGTCTCTAAAAACATCTATTACTACTACTTAGATTCCACTGTCCGTCTGTTTGTCTGTCACCAGGCTTTATTACATGAACCGTGATAGCTAGAGAGTTGTTGGTATTTGCTGTTATAGCGGCAACAGAAATACATCATCTGTGAAAATTTCCACAGCCTAGCTATTTCGGCTCATGAAATACAGCCTGGTGACAGACACACAGACAGACAGTGGAGTCATAGTTAAAGGATCCTGTTCTTGCACGGAGCCCTAAAAACTAATAAAACCGTGACTAGTAACTGAAAAGCTAAAAACAAGGTAAAACTAAGAAAAGAAAAGAAGAATCATATATTTTCCCTGCCCAATGTTGTCCACTGCAACTGCAGCAGCCACTATCATTTGAGGACCTGATTGTGGCCAACGCTGCTGCAGTTGCAGCTTCTTTTGTTTTCTTAGTTTTACCGTGGTCTTTGCTTTTTAGTTACTAGTCACTGTCAGTCTTTTTTATTAGTTATTAGGGCTCCGTGCCTAAAGGGTAATAACAGGATCCTTTTACTAAGACTCCACTGTCCGTCTGTGTGTTTGTCACTAGGCTGTATCTCATGAGCCGTGAGAGCTAGGCTGTGGAAATTTTCACAGATGATGTATTTCTGTTGCAGCTATAACAGGTATCACGATTCATGTGATAAAGCTTGGTGACAGACAAACAGACGGCCAGTGGAGTCTTTGTAGTAGTAATAGATCTGTTTTTACCTTCACATTGTAGGAATGTGAGGGTATTAGTGTACAACAGGCAAGATTAGGTGCATCATGGAAAGTGTTGTAGTTAAAAACTCTTAAATTTTTCTTAAAGGTTTTCATTCTGTTTGGGGGTTTACTATGCTCTCTGAGCATAGGGTTCATGCTGGGTTTTCCATCGATATTGAAGGCCGCTATCATGTCTCCGGACTCTGATATTTATACAACAGAAGACCATGCTACTTGGATCAGTAAGTTTTACAACTTGATTTACAAACTTGATAAGTTTTACAATTGAACTTGAAGTTGATTGAACTTGAACTTGTTTTAATCTGTGCGATTGAATCCAATTGAAGAAAAGAATTTTGTCTTTAACTTTGTGCAAGAAAGTCTGTGCATAAGCATGAAGAAAATTACTATAGGGATGGTTTTAGAACGCCTGAACCGATTTTTTGAATGGAAACTCTGTGAAGCCTCGTAGCTGGCCAACTGTCGTCCTTTTGGTGTTATGCCTAATGAATTTCATTAAAAAATTGTCAACGACTGCGAGGCGAGCCCTGCTTGATTCCTCCACTTCACTATTCATCTTAGTGTTGTCATTTTTCAGATGCAATCAACGGCGTCGGGGGTATCATCGGCTCATTGGTTCTAGGCCCCATCCTTCAAATATGGGGCCGCAAAGCAGCCAACATTGTTAAGAATCTCTGCCTGTTTTCTGGATGGATCATTTTCGCTGCAGCAAAGGATGTCGGGGCCCTTTACGCAGCCAGATTCATGCAGGTAACCTCTCCTACTATAATTTTATCTTCTTCTTCTTCTTTTCGAGTGTCAGTGACGTTCGACCAGTCATTTTTTTCCTGTCCAGTAGATAGCCACTGCAACTGCAGCAGCGTTGGCATCTACCAGGTCCAATGTGCAGGTATTAGGGCACAGTGGGCATTGGAGTAGGTGCACCATGAACTGCGATGGGGCTCCAACTAGCATTGCTCCGCAGTCGGTGCAATATACCCCCATTTGCTCAAATTTTGTCTGCAACGGCCTACTTGAGTCCAGAGTCGATTAAGCGACTGCCACGTTAGCCATTGCAATTCGGAACCCAAAAGGAGCCTCTCTCGCGGGTTTACAAAAGCTGGAGGTACAAGATGTTTCATTATATATTGTTCTATAATTTTATAATAGTACGGGATCGCTTTAAGAACGACCTTCAACGAGCTGTTTAATGGATGAAAGTATTTTATATTAAATGAAATGGTTCGATATACGTATTGCAAATGGGTTGCCTAAAAATATCATTACAGAATGATATCTTTTTTACTTTTCACTGGTTTGGTTAATAGACAAATGCCATACCAACGAAATAAATAATAATGTTTTGATTTATGGATTGATTTTGGTTCCAGGGTCTCGTTTTCGCAGGGGTTTACACCACCGGCATCATACTTGGTGAATACGTCCATCCAAGTAGACGTGGCTCCTTCGTTATAATCAATAAGACTGCAATTGCTGTAGGGATTCTGATCTGCCACTCGATGGCTCCTTTCTGGACATGGCGTCAAATAGCTTTGTATGCTGCCGCCTGTGCAGCAGGAGCTGTAATTCTTACCTTCTTTTGGCCAGAAAGCCCTGCCTTCTTAGCGTTTAGGGGAAGATTTGAAGACTCTGAACGAGCATTCAAATGGCTAAATGGAGATACCCCAGAGAGTCAAATGCGTTATCTGAAATTGCTGGAAAATCGAAAGAGAGAAGAAGATTTCAGGAAAGTTTTAAACACTAGACCTGGGACGTGTTTAACGAAATATTTACAAAAGAATTATATAAAAGCCTTCTTGATTGTGGTTCTCTTGACATTGTGTTTAGATCTATGTGGAAAGTATTATTTTATAACGTACATCACTGACATAATGACCCAATTAGTCGGTAACAGTACCAACACACTGTATTTCACTGTAGGATCAGATACTTTGACAATCGTAGCTTTAATACTCTCATCTTTCATTATAAGACATTACAATCGCCGCATAATTTTATTCTACTTAGGCGGTTTATCAATCTTATTAATGTTTACTGTAAGTTTGATTGTATTTTTATACTCTACTTTATCATTATCGTCTACTTACTTATGGGTTACTGCTGTATTGTTGATTTTACATACATTTATTGTCCATTTAAGTGTGATACCTTTATCCTATACAATTATAAGTGAAATATTACCTTTAGAATTTAAAGGAATGGGGTTAGCAGCTGCTGGGATAATATTTACTTTAGCTTACACGATAATATTGAAGATAACACCAATTTTGATGAAACATACAAAGCTATATGGTACATACGCAATCTATGGAGTACTTCTAATGATCTGCTTAATATGGTTGTACAAAATATTACCAGAAACAAAAGATAAAACTTTAGAGGCTATTGAAGATAATCTGAATGAAGATATTGATAAATTGAAGAGAGTAGTTCCTGAGAACATTGCATTAATTACTAAATAAGAAGCTTACTTGATTACGTGCAATCTGTATAATTTTAAGCGTAAACAAGTAATAACCAGTTTTGTTCAATGAATGTGGGCAGCTTTTTAACTCAAAGGGTGAAACCTGGCTATTCAGAGAGGGAATGCCGACAGCCTTTTGGGGACAATGCTGGGTGGAGACGCTCTGGACGGAGTATTTTATTTGTGACTAGCAGCACTCCGCGGATTTATCCGCGTAACTCCAGATCTCGTGGGATTATTATAATATAAAAATATAGATATGTATGTTGTCGTATGTTAGTTTTGTGTTACATATTATTATTTTGTGAAATCTATTTTTAAGATTATTAAAATAAATTATAGTAGGTACTCCAAATAAAAAATAAATGTTTATTTTTAATCTATTTAAATACTGAATAAACTTCTGAACCTTTTGCAACAGTTTAAACAATGTTTGACTGTTTGTGTCCCGACTGCGTGACATAAAGGAGGGTAATGTGTTTATTTAGTAAGATCAATTTTCGTGTTACCTTAATGATAAGAACCCATGGACATAATTATAATTACTCTATTTATAAATATACCTTCAAAAATATTTGTAATTATTAAAATATTTGTATTTGTAAAACTTTTGGGAACATGATCACAAAAAATAACCCCATGAGTTCTTCGTGTCTTCTCATTGGTGGGCGCGTTCCGAAGACACATCTTAACTTTGTGTTTAAGACGATTCAACGCGATCTCATGCGAATGATTCCAACTGAATAAAGGACGTCTACGCCGCGAGCATGGTTTAATGATTTTTGCTTTTTAACCGACTTTAAAAAAGGAGATTCTCAATCCGTCGCATATATATTTTTTATGTATGTTCGCCGATTACTCGAAAACTCCTGGACCTAATTGGAAAATTCTTTTTTTGTTTGAAAGGGTTTAACTCACAGGTGGATCCATAAAATTAGGATGAAGATCTGATGAGGATCTTCGGAGTGATGACCAGAATTGACACTTCGAGACTGCAGCAAATTGCTCAGTTTTCGATTTCCAGTAGAATAAATAAATAAATAAAATAAAATATAAATATTGCAGGACATACCACACATCGCCATCTAGCCCCAAGCTAAGTAACTAGACTTGTGTTATGGGTGCTTGACAACGGATATACCACTTATATACTTTTCTTTTGTAAATATATACATATAATACATAGAAACAACCAGACCACAGACAAATATCTAAGCACAAATACTTGTCTGTGGCGGGAATCGAACCCGCAACCCTGTGTTGGCAGTCCGGCATGGTGACCATTGTACCAACTGGGTCGTCAAGAATGGGGCCAGCCAGAATGGGGACTAAACGAATAGTTACCGATAAATGGAATATCTGAAACCACCTTGTTTGGAGACACCATCTTAAATATATAACTCTCAACATTCAATCTAACCCAGCCCGACTTCCAAGTATGTCGAAATTGATTATTTTCACTTTTCGTTTTCCGGTTTTTGATTGAACTGATTTCGATGACATTTGATATAGCTAAAAATGTAATGACTCGTAATTTATCACATATATCTACGTGAAAGAAGCCACGGAGCATAACTATATTCACATGAAGTTTCATTATATTAAACATTATATATTTGATAGTTATTTTATTTTATGATAATCGACACAAACAGATACCCCCCGATACCCTTTTCAAATAAATTTAGTTTAGACATAAGCGAAGTCTATGAATTTCTATGCAAAACTTGTAGCGATAGCAACAAAATTATTGTTGGACTTACATAATTAGATATTTTATTTATAGTACCTGGATGACCGGTATTTTTTTTTACTTAGTCTAACCTCAAAGCAAACACTCATTGACTTCGTGTTACTTAACAACACCATCTGCTGGAATAACTTTATTGCTCACAAAAAATAGTATTAGTAGTTCGCCAATAGATGTCAGGAAGAGTCATATTTTTCAGATAAAAAAAAGTTTCGATAAAACACGAATAAAATGACATTTTCTAAAAATGATTCCTAGCTAGATCGATTTATCGCCCCCGAAACCCCCTCTATACCAAATTTCATGAAAATCGTTGGAGCCGATTCCGAGATTCCAATTATATATAAATATACAAGAATTGCTCATTTAAAGATATAAGATTTATTTTGTACAACACAGGAAGAAACAGAACACGATAAACACAAAGTAAAGACATAACACACACAACTGTTTCATTTCAAATCAAACCCTTGTCAATGTCAAAATAAAAAAGAACAAACTTTCATGGAGTAACTAATTCTAGTTAAATATTTGACAGGGAGATTTGGTGAGAACTTAATAGTTCTAATGTACTTACAGTTAATTCGGATGTCTTAAACTTAAGTCACCTGAGCTAATTCACCTAGATGCATTAAATACATTTTTATTAAACTTAATTTTTTTTTATTAAAAACTAGTTGCGCCCCGCGGTTTCATTCGCGTAAGTCCCGATCCCGTGGGAATATTCAATGGACTATCCAAGACAAAATATTTTTTAATTCAAACCAGTTCCTGAGATAAGCGCGTCCAAACAAACAAACAAACAAACACTTTAGCTTTATAATATTAGTATAGATAAAACTCGGAATTGGCTCTCAAAGAAAAATATTAATTTAACTTCAAACACGGGTGCATAAGATTACTTTTAAAAAACTTCATTAAACATATTCACCCGCTTAAAATTGCATAATTTTGGTGGTACATATTTATTTTTTATTTTGTAAAGTTGAAATAAAAGCACAGTTAAAAACTTGTCTTACGATCAGGTGGTGTCCAATAGCTGACCTATCACGAGTAAAAGAAATCATCATGATACCCCAAATCTTCTCTATTTTCAGGCATGTACGTAATGTAATTCTACAACCTTAGAGATATATTTCTATAAAGTTGAAGTAAGACTTGACACACGTACTAGTCGTGCGAAGCAAATAAGTCAGTAAAATTATGTAATCTTTTAAAAACTGATGACTGAAATGATAATTAAACATCTACTAACATAACAAATTACTTAAAAATATACTACTTTAACTCATCATACATAGTGTAAATAAAGACGCGTCCCGCTGTCTGTCCCTAAGAACGCTTAGATCTTTAAAATTACGCAACGGATTTTGATGCGGTTTTTTTTAATAGATGGAGTGATTCAAGAGGAAGGTTTATATGTATAATACATGCATAATATAGCCGGGGCAGGTCGCTATTTTTTTTAAGAAAAATTTTAACCCGCGATATATTACGTTTTATAGCGTCTCGTTAAGTAAATATTTAAATGACTAGTTGTTATTATATATAGTGTTTCTGAGTAGTGTTTATAGAATGAATGCTTCAAGAAAACAAGACATTCATTGCGAAGTTATGTCACAACACAAGGATCTTAAATGCAGGCTTAATTTAGTAACAATAAATTACTCATTTCAGGCATGCACTAATATTTTTATGGATAAATCAACATCAAATTTAAAAATCAATTTAGTACAATTAAAAAAAAAACCTTTGTTTTTATCTAAATTACAGAATATTATTGTTGTTTGTTTTGCTATCCGTCCATACTCGGCTCGGGTATGGAAACAAATTGTCGCAGGACTCACAGACTCACAGGTAGGCACAGGGTAGGCATTTAGATAACTGTAACGTATTACATAGATAGAATTTGCATAGCACTATTTATGGTATATCAAGATATTTGTGTTACTATACTCTACCTTGGCTCTAAGGCTACAACTTTCGGTACAATTTGGAACGTCCGTTTGAGAGTTCGTATTGCTCCCGTTCTTGGGATTTAGACCTAGAAGTCCCATACCTGACCTGGTGGTGATAAAGTAGCAATCACAAGAAGGGAGAAATCGCCAAGCGGACTTGTCCGTGTTCCGATACGTAGGTCACAAAAGGAAGGATCGGAAAGTTTTTGTTCCACTGTCATCCTACCTTCACTCGCGTTTCTCGATGGCCCCTGATTTGGAGATTTTTGCGTCACAAGAAAATAGGTATATTCTAGGAAAGAGTGCTAGATCTTAGACCGTTACCTGCCATTCTATAAAATAGGGGTCGAATGCTGACCCATCATTACATAGTATAAAACACAGTCGCTTCCCGCTGTCTGTCCCTATGTATGCTTAGGCCCGTATTCTAAAACATGACTTAAAACTAGATTTACGTTCGTAAATCGAGTTTTAAGTTCAGATTGTGAACTAAGTCGTCGTCTTATTCTAGAACGCATCTTGAGTCGAACTATGGTCGAATTCATCCTAGACGTGTCTTAGGTACCTCTATGGTTCAAGTCTGTTTAATATAAGGTTTTATTGTATTTGATAAAACTATTCCGTTTTACGCAAACTTGTCAAAAAAAATTATAATTGGTATTAGACACAAAACAAATCAGAAAAGTAAAAAGATTGACGAATTTAAATAAAATGCATTAATAATTTAAAATTAGACATAATTTTGTTGTAAGCTTTAAAAAAATAAATAATATTGCATTACTATTTCCGATTATTATTATAAACCTATTTCGTAAATTGGAACGAAATGTTTGGCATCAATGTCATTTTATGTCATGTCATTCTACCAGTCAATCAAACCGGGTATAGTATAGTACGGGGCGTTAGCTCGCCAAGTCTACGATAATAAGATGTCGAAGTAGAAACAAATAGTATGTGAAAATTGAACAAGCGCATGTATTTTTTTAATAATATTATTATGTCGTTGGACCCTCCGATAGTAGTTTATACCTGAGTTTGTATCCTTGAAAACCCTGGTGCTACGAAATTATGGGTGGAATCATCTTCCAAGACATGTACCGGCGGATGTAATGGTCTCAGAAGAAAAGTCATAGAAAATACATGTATGGATAATAAAATTATCTTTAATTTGATTCTAAAGAGGTGCTAGCAGCAGGATTGACAGTTTTCTCAGAAACAAAGAAATAGTTTACTATTATTTAAAATTGAATTTTGGCAAATGATTAAAACATTGTTCTGAATTATAATTTTTTTTTTTTAAAAAAACGTGCTAGGTTATGAATTTGAATAGCAATATACAAACACCCAAAATAAAGATATCTGAAAAACGCTCCCAAGGTGTAGTTTTTCCCAAAAAACTAAAACACGTGTCAGAATTTCGTAGCACCAGGTATTCAAAGATGCATACTCAAGTATAAACTACTCTTGGAGGGTCAAATAACATTACATGGACTTTTCCGATGTTTACCTTTTTTGTATCAGTTTCTACTGGCCTAATTGGAAGAATAGTAAGCATATTTAAGAAAATTACAAGTCTTATCAACATACTTTTAAGACAATTATTGTAGTGAATTTGATGAAGATCATATTCCTCATTGACATTTTGGTTATAGCTTTAACCATTTTGATAAAAAATGCAAAAAAACTCAGCACACAAATGGGGAAGAAAGGGGGGAAACAATCGCCAAACGACTTGTTTCTACATATATATCTTATTATCTATGTCAAAGCTACATGCATGCCAAGTTTCATGCTTTCCGCCATCTCGCGGAAAGAAACTTGAACCGTAAAAAGAGCTAAGGAAACGGACTATCAATGGAGAAAAACAATACGAAATTATCTCGTCTACTTGCGTAATTTTCTACAAATTGATCAAGAATAGAATTATTAAAAATGTCTTCAACGAGCACCAGAGTACAGAATGTGGAGCAGAAGAGCGAGATGCCACATTACAAATAGAGATCTGGCATAATACAAACTGAGAATTCAAGATCCAGTTGGCCTACAGAGAGGCTGGAAGCAGGAATGTATCTCCAGGATATCTCTACCACCCGAAGATTTGTCTGCGATGTTATTATTATTAGCTTCAATGTGTTTATGATTTTGTTGTGTTTTTATGGTTTAATTTGTTTGAAGCTTGGTACTTGCCTAAAGAGATGTTTTATACTAAAGATAAATATTATATTGCATAAAAGTTTACTTTTATTTCATTCATAATTCATACATTGTTCACATTTTATTGTTTCTTGCTTTAATCGTAAGCTCATCTTGAATATATTGACTTCCATTGTATATGGATCTTGCGCGTCCCATATATACCTAAGTGAAGATTGGCCCCATAAATGTCGTCCAATGTGCAGCAACCTACTTGGGCCCTGACTGCCTTCCACGCAGACCACTGCAGATCATGTCCTAGTGGGAGCTTCTGCTTCAGGTTCACAAAATTTGGTGGGAAAGGATATTTCATTTCCCACCTTATTTTTCTCGCCTCCGCTCGACTTTTTGTTGAAGCCTATGTAGGTACTTTTGCGGGAAGCTTTTCCGGCTAAAATTGAATAAATCGACATTATTAAATTTAAATAGTCGAAAATACACAAAGAAAATAAATACAACGAAAATTGACTTATGTCAGGTAATGACAGTTTTTACGTAAGTCGAAATCTATACTTGAGTCTAGATTGATAACCAAGTTACGTTCTGGAATACAAAAATACTTACCTAAGTTTAGATTTATGTGACGTTTCTCAAATGACGTCATTTAGGTTTAAATCTAGTCTTAGTCAGAGATTACTGACTAAGTCACGACTTAGAATACGGGCCTTAGATCTTTAAAACTACGCAACGGCAAGCGGTTTTTTTAATAGACTGATTCAAGAGGAAGGCTTATATGTATAATATATACATAATATAGCCGTGCGAAGCCAGAGCGGGTCGCTAGTTTATCATAAAAAAAACATAACACCAGGACTAAAGATAAAATTCAACCAATGTTTCGCGTTTACTGGATATAATTTGGTCATTTTTTTAATGATTTTATACTTTTTCACAGCCACAGTTGACTGAAGTGTGATTTAGCTTAGCTTGATTACACTAGCTGCGCCCCGCGGTTTCATCTGCGTAACTTCTGATCCCATGGGAATATCAAAATATAAAATAGCATATAGCGTTCCTCGGCAAATGGACTATCCAGCCCAAAATTCCAGATTCCAAATTTCTTTTCAATTCGAACCAGTAGTTCCCGAGATTAGCGCGTTCAAACAAACAAACAAACTCTTCAGCTTTATTATATTAGTATAGATTCGTTCAGTAGAAAAATGTCTTGCCATGGCACCTTCGCCAGGTTGTGGCAGACTAGGTAGACCCAAGAAGTGCTGGCTTGACGTCGTAAAGGGTCATATGCGTGCAAATGGCCTTACCTACTAACCAGGATGCCGAAGATTGTGCGAAGTGGAAGCGTAAAAGCAGGAAAGCGGACCCCGGGCTCCCGAGAGAGATACAACCGGGAATATCGCTCGGATGATGATGTTGACAAAACTACGAAAATCCGATACGAATGTCGCCAGTACCAAAATGAAGTTCACAGAAAAATAGTAACAAAAATAGTTTTTTCAGCCATTAGGGAGAACACGGGATATAATTTTGTGTTGTCTGTTGCCAGTCCTGACAGGTGGACGGCTGAGTGATGTAGGTTAGCGGGTTTTTCAAAAACTACCCGCATAAGTAGAGAGAACAGCAAATTCAGTGTTTTCTATGAACATCTATCTTGTCTAAGACAGACGCAGACTACTGATTTTTTGATCGACAGAATTACTCTGGTTTTTTCGGGTTTCGTACCTCAAAAAGGAATCCTTATAAGATTACTTTCTTGTATAGAGATAAATATCCTTTCTTGTCCGTTTGTCTGTCTGTTTTTATATAAAGAAACTAGCGTTTACTTGCGACTTCGTCCGCGTAGAAGTCGAAAATGGTTCTAACAGGATTTTCAATTGGTTTTTTATGAATCATACAAACTTTGTCCCCCTTCTTCGTCCCCTAAGGGGTAGAATTTCGGAAAATCCTTTCTTATCGGATGCCTACGTGAAACAAAGAACACACCCTCCAAGTTTCAAGTCTACGATCAGCGGTTTAGGCTGTGCGTTGATCCGTCAGTCAGTTTTTCAGGACAAAGCATTTTATATGTATAAACATTCCACACATCGCCAGTTCCAAGCTAAGTAACTAGACTTGTGATATGGGTGCCCGATTTTGACAAAAAAAACAGCATCATTAGATTTTTGAAAAAGTATTACCCTAGCCAGGAATCGGACATGTTGATTTTTCAAAAAAAAAATGATCCTATATTTTTATACCAATCGACAGTCCAATATAACGAAGAAGTAGGTATAAATATTTTAATTCATTTATAGGATAGGATCTGGGACCGAGATGAAAAGTAGCCTATGGTTTCCTTATCTGATTCTCTGAGCAATGATGTAATAAAGCGTAAGAGTATGTTTGTTTGTTTGAAAGCGTTAATCTCCGTCCATTGTAGGGGTGCAAAGTTATCAAAAAGAAGGCTAGGTTGCAAATGTTTCACACTCGAGGGGTTGAACGTAGCTAGAATTTAAGCTGCGGAAGAGCGAGCTAGAAGCAATCTATACTATAATATAAAAAGCTGAAGAGTTTGTTTGTTTATTTGAACGCGCTAATCTCAGGAATTACCGGTTCGAATTGAAAAAATCTTTTTGTGTGTGGATAGTCTATTTATCGAGGAAGGCTATAGGTTACTTTTTATCCCGAAATCAGGAGTTACGGGTGTGAAACCGCGGAGCGCTGCTAGTATTGTATATAGCCGCCAGGGGTCACAGCAGCTCGGGTTGCTTCGTCTGCGCCAGAGCGCTCATCGACTAAGTATTGATGAAAGAAGTATGAGGTGGCAAGAACACCAAAGTGTATAATTTTTTGGTTTTGTAAAATATAGATTCATTTTCAATTCTGTGTAACGTGAAATCTGTAGATTTTTTCCGTGATGACACAGAAAAGAATATTGCGGTGATTGAAATCTCTTTATGGCATAGACACATAGAAAGGCAAAAACAACTCCGCCAAAATATGGAAGATGAAAAATGAGTTTTTAGTTTTGGCGGGAACGAGTTAACAACATGTCGTGCTGCAGTTTTATTTTCATGAAACTTAGATGTAACCCGAGTTGAATTGTATAATTCTGGTGGAATGTTATTCAATTTAGTTCTGTGAAAGTGCACAAGTGTAGTGAAAGTAAAAATCAGTGTCAAATATGAAGTTTTCTCGTTGCCTCCAAATCTCCTATTAAGGTTATGGTAAACTTGCCACCGCTTTACTATAGCCCCTGACTTGACGGACTATGACGACTTTGACTGTTTTGAAACACTTTAGGCCCGATTTATGACAAATCGGGTCATAATTTGATGCAAAATATAACTTGACACTGGCTAAATGCACAAGCCGTGCGAAGACATAATTAAAAGAAAAAAAAGATGAAAAATATTACTAGCTAGTGTCATCATCCAGAGAGGAAACAGTCGACTACGTTTGTATAGAGAAAGAGCCCGGTACCTTTTCTCTTAAATATTTTCTAACGTACTTTCAGCTGCCACTCATTGTACCTTAGTCTATTTTTCCAGTTAAGTATACCAAATTTTATTCATAACGAAAAATAAATGCAGGTACAGTTGGCTGCATAATTGCAGCCCTCGGTAGAGTTCGAAAATTACTATTATTGGAATGTTTTCATTCTAATTATTTTTGTTTTATGAATTGATGAGTTAGAAGACTTTAAACTTCAAATAAAGCATCTCTTGCTTGTGTTGAAAACATTCTTTTAACAGCCGTTTTGGAGCTCTACGGTGGGTCTGCAATTATGCAGCCTACCGTACTTAGTTATCTCTCGTACCTACTCGATAAGCAGAGATCCACCGATGTCATAATAGCTCCAACCCGAAGTGCGCCAGAAACTGGATACCTGACTCTTGTTGACCTAGAAACATTGGTACATATTAATAAAGTGGGCGTATTCAATATCAAATTTCTGAAAAAAAATCCGCTAAAATCGAATACCTCTCAGTACTGCTTTAACCATGATCGTGATCACTCTATTGACAGTTTTATTACAACTATGTATTTGCCAACTCGATCCATATAAATGTACGATCGACAATCGATCGCTTCAAAACGTGTGGGAGCAGAAGATCATAGAAGATCTTCTTATGTGCAATTATGAGTCGAAGAACCCACCACCTTCTAACACAACGAGTCCTTTGCTTGTTACTGTGCGATTCAGTCTGAAATATTTCAAATTAAATAGTGCGGAACAGCAGTTCTCTGCCTTCACGTGGACGCATCTTACCTGGATAGATCCAAGGCTCGCATGGGATACGACGACTTACGATGGTTTGGACAAAGTTTATGTAAAGTCTTATCGGATTTGGACCCCAAGACTTCGTCTCTACAACTTGGTAGGCGATTATGACGAGATAGAGTATACTTTCTTTTACGGGGATTGCAGAATCGAATCAAGTGGACATGTCTTCTGCACATTGCAAGTGACTTATCGCGCGGCTTGCAGCACAGATCTTCAAAACTGGCCCTATGATTCACAGAAATGTCAACTGATATTCGGACCGATGTCGGTAAAAGAGTTTGGTGCCGCAAATCCTAATATTCTTCTTGATTTTGGTGAGAAAGCTATGAGTATGATAGCTTCTGAGTACGGTACAGAATGGGACATCATGGACTATAAACAAGAGGAAGATCAAAATGTTCCGCGGCAACTAACTATGACGTTTACTTTGGAAAGACATGCGGAGGTTTTAGCAGCTTTTATGATCTACCCTTCAATAATTTTATCAGTGCTTTCTTTATCAATTTTGTTCTTAGATATAAGTAGAAAAAGATTGTTCCTTCTGTGTTTCAGTTTGATGTGCCATTACGATTTTCTATCAGAATTATCAGAGCATATACCAGCTCATAACATGACGTCGCCATCCCTTTTGTACTTCTTCAGAGGTTCTGTTGTCATGACAACCATCTCCTTGATGCTAACTTACGTATTTTCTGTTGTTTTCATAAGTGAAAGAAAAGTGCCAGATTTTGTAGTGAATATTAATAATTTTGTTTACAATTCGTATGCTAAGTTCGTCATTTGGCCTCGATGGGATGTCATCAGAAAGGTTAACAAGGAATTTATTATGATCTGTAATATTGCTAACGTTATTTGGATCTTAGTCACTTTTGTTGTTTATTTAGTCATGTATTTCGGATTTATTCCGACCTTTGCTAAAATGGTCAGTAACATACCTCCAAAAAAATATATCTTTGCTTAGCAATAAGTTAAAATGATCTGTAACATTCGTTCTAAAAGATATATCTTTGCTTAGCAATAAGTAAAAATGATCAGTAACATTCGTTCTAAAAGATACATCTTTGCTAAGCAATAAGTTAAATTAATCTGTAACATTCGTTTAAGTTTAAATGGTCAGTAACATTCCTTCTAAAATTATATCTACGCTTAAGAGGAAAGGGTACCGGGGGCTCTCTCCATACAAACGTAGTCGACTGTTTCCTCCCTGGATAATGACACTAGAGCAAATATTTTTCTTGCATAAATTATTTGTGCTAGTGTCATTATCCAGGGAGGAAACAGTCGACTACATTTGATGTGATCTGAGGCCGGTACCGTTTCACCTTAACAATAACTTAAAATGATTAGTAATATTCGTTCTAAAAGATATATCTTTGTTTAGCAATAAGTTGAAATAATCAATAACACTCCTTCTGAAGATATATATTTGCTTAGCAATAAGTTAAAATGATCAGTAACATGCGTTCTAAAAGATATATCTTTGTTAAGCAATAAGTTGAAATGATCAGTAACATACCTTCTTAAAAAATATCTTGGCTTAGAAAAAGTTTTAAATGATCAGTAATATTCCTTCTAAAAGATATATCTTTGCATAGAAATACATGCTTAGAAGTTTGACAAGATCCTACTGGCGTAGTCTACACTATTTACTTATAATATAAAGAAGAAAGATTTTTTATTTTTATGTCATTTTGATAGTGATCAATTGTAACGGATAGCTAAACTGTAAAGATGTTTTATATAATCCACTGCGGCTGCGTCCCTGATAAAGTTTACCCTATTTTTGAATTTGTTCATAATGTTCGATACCCAGAATCTCCAATTTCCTAAACTATGCATAACATAAATTTTCAGTCCAGTCACTTCCCCAGTCCAAGGGATTCGACGGGCGTGAAAAAGTTCTCGAAAGGGAGTGGGGGATCCGTTAGGGGAACCGATGGGCGTGAAACCTGTGAAATCCATTGGCCGGGATCCAGACCCTCAAACTTGAGAATGAAAGTTGAGGTATATTCAACTCCGCTCTACGGTGAAGTACATATTATTCAACAGTTTTGGACTATATTTCCAAAATCCTTTCTTAGCGAATGTCTGAGAAGGTTCACAGCTAAGGGACGCTCGCTGATCGTTTACTATCAGGTTAAGCGACGCCTGGCGCGGTCATTACTTCGATGGGTGACCAATTAGTAGTGCGGCAAAAATGTATTTTCGTGACCGTGCTTCGGAAGGCACGATAAGCTGTTGGTCCAGATTGCTACCTCTAGTAGCAGTCGTTAGGTCAAGTTAGAGGCCTTAGGGCGATCTGAAAACTCTAACTGTAGGTGGCCACACCACTATACGAGAAGGAGAAGAAGAAGAAGCGAATGCCTTGTTATAAAATCTGTGTGCCGAATTTTACCCGAAACAGACAGTCCATTGGTTTGAGCTGTGCGTGCGTTGAGCTTGATATATCACTGAGTACTTTGAATATTATATTTATTTGAACACGATAAAATTATAGAAGAAGATTAGGTGACTATCAACGGATACTTTTAATTTATTTGATAGTTATTCACTCTCATCTAATCCTTTTGTAATGGGGGCCGATAAGAGCTTATCTAAAACTAGATCGGAGAATCTCGCGGATGCTACCCCAGGGAGCCGAATAATTGTTTTTAGTTTGATTATTAGATATATGCGTTATTCGGGCGTCTATAATTTAACGTAAACAATCAATTGGCGACAAATAATGGAGAAAAAAAAACCGCGACTTCACACGCGGTTTGTGATCAATTTGTAGTCTCTCCAGTTTTTAACCCCCAACGCAAAAACGACGGGGTGTTATAAGTTTGACTTATCTGTGAGTCTGTCTGTGGCATCGCAGCTTTCAAACGGATGAACCGATTTTGGTTTTTATTTCTTTTGTTTGAAAGGTGAATTAGTCGGGAGTGTTCTTAGCTATGTTTGATCGAATAGCCGATTTAGCCGTCTTAATGTTATGGGGGATAAAAGCCGGGGTTTTTTTACCTGACTGGCAGGGTTATTAGTGCATTGTTGCATTAATATTTTGTATGAAAATACCTTAGAGCTATGAACATTTCAATAAGACATGGCAACGCCGCATGTCCCTACTCACATTTGTGATCGAACACGCGAAATAAAACTGATTATTATATATATTTAAAAACTATAAATATTATATCTGTATATCTATTATGAATACAAATTAATATAACTCGCAAAAACTTACCTATACCGTTCTTGTTTCGAAAAACAGGTGTTAAAGGTCACAAGAGGAGGGGTAAGGGGTCAGGTAGGGTAATGGGGAGGATAACTAATGTTATTTCTCCTCCACCGAGGGTCATTTATCAGTCTACCTTCGGACTGGCATGACCTGTCGGCTGTAAGAGTGACAAAAACAATTTTGCGACCGTAATGATACTTAATTTTGTGGGAATTGTATTTTTGGGGACTTGCACCTCTAGAGGTTAAATGTGTTAAGTCATTTATGTTGATATTTTTTTTGAAAAATCTATACTAATATTATAAAGCTAAAGAGTTTGTTTGTTTGTTTGAACGCGCTTAACTCAGGAACTACTGGTTCGAATTGAAAAAATCTGTGTTGTGTTGGATAGTCCATTTATCGAGGAAGGAACCATTTATCTTTTTATCCCGAAATTCCCACGGGATCAGGAGTTACGAGGGTGAAACCGCGGAGCGCTGCTAGTTTAATATAAACATCAAATAGATAGGTACAGTCGGCTGCATAATTGCAGCCCCCGGTAGAGTTCTAAAATTACTATTATTGCTATGTTTTTATTCTAATAATTTTTGTTTGATAAATTGTTGAGTTAGCCAACTTCAACTAAAGCAGGTGTCTAGAATCTTGCTTGTGTTGAAAACATTCTTATAACAGCCGTTTTGAAGCTCTACGGTGGGTCTGCAATGCAGCCGACCGTACATGTTCTTGTTAACGGATTGTTTTTCGCAACTAGACTCTTTTTGATTTATTTAAAACCATTGTTATTGAAAATGTTTATCAAATAATGTTAGTCAGATTAGGGAAAAGTGCGACATTAATAATCGAATGTTTGTTACTCCTTCACGCAAAAACTACTGGACCGATTGCGATGAAAATCAGTATCTAGATAGCTGGAGACCTGGATTAACACAGAGGCTACTTTTTATCCCGATATTCCCACGGGGCTAGGACTTACGCGGGTGAAACAGGGAGGCCCAGCTAGTTTTCTATAATTATAGGAGTACATAGATGGATGAGGTGTCAAAATGATCGTAAATGCCTAAAGTATCATATAGTTTTTGAAAATCGGCATTTAAAATTGTGATTTTTTTGAATATTTTCGCCGAATCCTCGATCACAAAAAAAAATATAGTAAATTTTTCCCACACGTTTACGTTTAATCCAAAATCGTATGTCTCAAGGTTGAATTCAGTTTCAATTTGACCCATCAGTACCACGGGTCGGATAAAAACTCTAGGCTATGGTAGTGCCCTTACGTCGTCTTTATCGTCGTTTATTTACTTAATTTCATTTTCAGTGTCTTTTTATAGTAGATTTTTTATTTCATAGTGCGTGTCATCACACGCTTTATGACTGACGTTACGTCCGTTACGTTTAGTTTTTGTAAGTGACAGCCTGGTCTAATCTACTGTCCAATTATCACCAAAACAACAAATTCCAATATCAAATTAACAACTTTGCAAAGTTTCATGTTTCATTCATGATAATAAGTAGGTATGTATACAATGTGAAATAAAAACCATCTTTGGTATTAACAGGTATCTACTCCCAGCACATAACCTTTTCAACAGTTTAGGGTAATTTTTCATATTGAAATAAGTCCTTTTATTTTATTTTTTTGGGTAAGGTCTGTGTGTATCTGAAATTGCTTTTAGCGATAAGGTCGCCCATTTATGCAATACAATACAATACAATACAATACTTTATTGATAACTCCATAGTTACATGTCATATATATAGTATAAGTAAGTTGTCATTATATAAATCTATATTCATTAAACATTACAATTGTCAAAAGATTATAATTAATTGAATAAAAAAATAAAAATAAAAAAAATAATTAATTATGTAAGGAATTACGACAAAGGTAAAGCATAGCAAAGGCAGAAATTCGTTAAAGGTATAAAAGGTATGATCTATCAACCATTTTTTAAGTCGACCTTTGAAGCTCGGGTGGGAAGGTGCGTTTCTGACATTATCGGGAAGTCTGTTGTATACGGCTGGCCCTATAATATACACGGACTTCTTTGATTTCACAAGTTTGTGAGTCGGTGAGACGAGTCTGTCCTTAAACTTATTGCTGCGCATCCTTCGCGACTCGTTCACGCCCCTACGTTTGAATACGATATCGAGGTTTTCGCGGGTGAATAAGGCAATTTGAAGGATAAGCTCGCCAGGCAGTGTGAGTATATCCAACTCCTTAAACGCACCCCTACACGTCTCGCCGACCGGAATGCCAGCGATGGCGCGTATGGCGCGCTTCTGCATGACGAACGCTCGTTGTACTTCAGCAGCCTGACCCCACAGCTCCACACCATAAGATAGTTTGCTATGTATAGTGGCAAAGTAACAGGATCGGACCACTCCACAAGTTGCAGTCTTGGAGAGCCGTCCCAGGGCTACCTAATCTAGAACACGTCTCGTCGATATGGGTGTCCCATACGAGGGCGCTGTCGATATAAAGCCGAGAAGTTTGCACTTATACTTTCGAGCTATTTGCTTTGTATATATTCGTGTTTCATGTTCCTTCCTGTATTGTACAAATAAATTGATCTATTGCCTACCTGAGAGATTTCACATGGTTTTAGTTACACACTCATCATCCGAACAATATTCCCGGTTGTATCCCTCTCGGGAGCCCGGGGTCCGCTTTCCTACTTTTACGCCTCCATTTCACACGATCTTAGGCATCCTGGTTAGTAAGGCCATTCATATCACCCTTTACAACGTCAAGCCAGCACTTCTTGGGTCTACCCAGTCTGCCACGACCCGGCGGAGGCGCCATGGCAAGACATTTGTTCCCCACGTCATGACTAGTCGCACGCAAGACGTGACCGTACCAGCGTAAGCGACATTCTTGCAATTTATCTGGTTTTCGTTACACACTGTATAGTGTAAATAGCTAGTATTGATATCAAAGGCAGAAATAACTTTGACACGAGTATGATCTGTTACACAGGATTGCACTCAGACAACATTACGTATTTATTATTTTCAGATATCACAGACTGGGCTAATTCAATTAATATGTCTGGTAAACTCTGGTAGGATTTTGAATTTTCGATTCATTTTATACTGAAGACCCAGTTGGCACAATGGTCTCCATGCCTGACTGCCAAAACACAGGGTTGCGGGTTCGATTCCCGCCTCAGACAAGTATTTATGCTTAGATATTTGTCTGTGGTCTGGTTGTTTCTATGTATTATAAGTATTTATTTACGAAAGAAAAGTAATATAAGTCATTAGTAGTTATGATTTATGTGTATGATGTATAGATATACAAATAAAATGCTTTGTCCTGAACTACTGATTGACTGACTGACTGACGGATCAACGCACAGCCTAAACCGCTGATCGTAGATACCTGAAACTTTGAGGGTGTGTTCTTTGTGTGACGTAGGCATCGGATAAGAAAGGATTTTCCGAAATTCCACCCCTAAGAGGGTGAAAAAGGGGGGGAAAGTTTGTATGATTCCTTGGTCTATTTTCGACTTCTACGCCGACGAAGTCGCGGGCAAAAGCTAGTAAGTATATATTTACAAGAGAAAAGTATGTAAGTAGTATATATGTTGTCTAGCACCCATAACACAAGTCTAGTTACTTAACTTGGGGCTAGATGGCGATGTGTGGAATGTTCTGCCATAAACTTTGGGCCTAATTAATAACTGTTTCGACACCCACCAACGGAAAAGATTACCCGGCAGACCTCGTGGCGAGACGTTATGGACAAATTTATGACAGATTGGCAATCCGTCGCACAAGATCGCGATCAGTGGAAGGGGAGTAGAGGGGCCTTTGCCCTGCAGTGGGACACTACAGGCTCTTAATAATAATCTATACTAATATTATAAAGCTGAAGAGTTTCTAGGTTTGTTTGTTTAAACGCGCTAATCTCAGGAACTACTGGTTCGAAATCTTTTTGTGTTGGATAGTCCATTCATCGAGGAAGGCTATTTTTTATGATATCCCCACGGGATCGGATCCATAAACAAACAAACAAACTCTTCAGCTTTATAATAGTATAGATAGATTGTAATAGGTTATTTATAATTAGTTAAGAAGGCGATGGAATTTATTTTGTGCACCTTAACACACAACTTTTGTTCTACGAGTTTTGAACATACAAAAAAAAGAAATTACGGGACGAATTTAGAACACCTCTGTTTTTGAAGTCAGTTTGTGGAGTCTTGTAAACGTTGGTCGTTGGATTTTTCAAGATAATGAGAAGGACCACAGGCTTCTACCTGAATAAGTTTTTAAGTTACTGAAATACGCACTGAAGGAGCCTTTACACACTTATGAGAGAGAAACAAGACGATGGCCACTTACCTTTAGTTTAATCGGCACCGCCTTTCCTCTAGATGGTATCTTTTGCACATATTTTATAGATAAATATATACGGTGATAATAGACTAGATGTATGCACACTATAAGAAGTAATATGTCACAGGATTCCGGGTAGGTAGCCCGTTGGAAGTACAGCACATACGATGCGCCGGCCAAAAACTAAATCAAAATCGGTTCATCCGTTCGAGAGCTACGATGCCACCATAAAATTTGACGTTTGTAGTTAAGGTAGCATTTCTCTGGATGCCACACACACACACACACAAAGACACGTCAAACTTATAACGCCCCGTCGGTTTTGCGTCGGGGGTTAAAATTAACACAAGTTGTGATGACACATTTTCAAAGTATATCGCGACAAGATCCACGAATATCCCGGTGAGACTCCCGGCTACAAGACACGTAAGCGTATGTCTCATCTGACGTCGATGAAACGACTGCTCGAACAATTCTATGTAATTGACCAAGCGTTTTATTTCTACCCTCAAGTAAAAAAAAAGGTTCGAACACAGTTAACGATGCATACGTAACGGGATATTTCTCGTGCCGGACGTGACGTGATATTTTTATATGAAACGCTGTCAAGAAATTGTCACGTTCCGTCTGGCAAGAGAAAAAGCACGTTATACTTATGTATAAACCCCACGAACACTTTATGAACGCTGCGCCCCGCGGTTTCACCCGCGTAAGTCCCGATCACGTGGGAATATCGGGATAAAAAATAGCCTAAGTGTTAATCCAGATCTTCAGCTATCTATAGATACCGAGTTTCATCGCAATCGAACTAGTAGTTTTTGCGTGACGGAGTAAGAAACATACACACACACAAACTTTCACATATATAATAATACTAGCTGCGCCTCGCGGTTTCACCCGCGTAAGGCCCATACCCGTATGAAAATCGGGATAAAAAGTAGCCTATGTGTTAATCCAGATCTTCAGCTATCTAGATACAGAGTTTCATCGTAATCGGACCAGTAGTTTTTGCGCACACACACATACACAAACTTTCACATTTATAATATTAGTAGGATAGGATTCACGTCACGTCCCCGTGCCGTCCGAGGTTTTTTCCCGTCACGTATGCAGCGACCTTTAAAAAGTTAATTAAACCTTTTTTAAGTACCTAGGCACCGGAATCCAAGTTGAAAATATCAATTGAACCGATAGTAATCCGTTTAGTCGTTTTGGCAATATCCAAATACCGGAAATGTGGAAAACTGCCGGAATAATTGAGAACCTTTAGCCGACTGCCACCGGAAACCGGAAATGCAACGGAAATCGACGCAACTTCCGGCCTCGTGCAATTTTAAACCATGACTCGGATTTGGAGGCTTTCGTAGGCTTTGCTAAACTTTATAAATGGAGATTTTTATTTATAAATCAATCGAGTTTTAGAACTAAACTATCCAGCGGAAAACCGCAGTTGATTGCATTTTGTTTTAATCCTACACAAAATCGGTTCTAAAAACTAGTAGAAATAAACTGAGCAATTTACTGCTATAACTAGGTACAATTCTGATCATCATTCTGAAGATCTAGGTCAAAATCTCACCATATTTTCATGGGATGACCTATAAGGTGTTCCCTTTCTAATAAAAAAATAAATGGCTGTCTGGAAAGTCGGTTTACGGACGATAATTTTACGTAACATCCTAACTTAGTTTTTTAAGACGTGTCTATGTGATCTTATACCTAGGTATTAAGCATTGAAAGGAATAAAGATTTTTGACTTTGACTTTGACTTTGTAACGTTATAAGAAAACGATGAAAAATTGAGTTTTTTTTGTGATTCTTTTTATTTTTCTTTTATATATTTTTTCATTTATTTAAGTCTTCTATTTGTCACTTGTCACCATAACACAAGCCCAGATGAGCGATATTATTATTAAATACTCTGTTTCTCAAGGGGAACGGACGCGTCATGGTCATGTTACCATGACATCAAACAATATTACCGTGACACTTTTTTGTGACTGCAGGTTTTCCACTAATTTAATAGACGTTATCACGTCATTAAAATCATCTTCATTGGTCAAGCCATTTTGGAGTTATCGGAGAACATACAACAAATAATTAAGAACGTAAAACAATTATTTTTCTTCAAGTTTAAAATGATGACGATGCAGCCTAAGATGTAGCACGCTTTCCTAGAAGATACCTATTCACTCGCGACTTTAAGACCCCCAAATTGAACAGGTCAGGAAAGACAGACGCAAGTAACTGATTCCATTCCCTTGCAGCACGAATAAGGAATGACGAAGCAAAACGCTTAGTGCTGATGTCTGAAAATTATCCACACAGTCACAACTAAAGTTTGTAATAAAACACAAAAACCGAATAAAATCGTAAAAACACATCAGTAAAATGGCACTATATTATACCTATGTACATCTGTACTTCACCTACTACAATTAGGGTTACCAGTCGACAGGAATTCTCCGGACAAGTTCAGAATTTTACCTCTCTATCAGGGAAACAGGGAAAAATTTGATATTTTCAGGAATTTATAGGTAAAAAGAGAAAAACAATGAGGTAAGTTATTAAAATATTTATTAAATTTAATGAAGAAATCAGATGTCAACAATGAAATCGAAGTAAAGTAAGTAATTTAAGAGGAAAGGGTACCGGAAGCTCTCTCCATACAAACGTAGTCGACTGTGTCTTCCCTGGATAATGATACTAGAACAAATATTTTTGTTGCATAAAACTTACAACTACCATGACCTATGTTTTGTTTTTTTTTGTTTATTTGTTTTTCAAATCTTAATTTCTATGATAGTTATAAAATAAAAAAACCAAGACATATGGGCATAGTAATGGCATTAATAGGTTTTATGCAACAAAAATATTTGTGCTAGTGTCATTATCCAGGGAGAAAACAGTCGACTACGTTTGTATGGAGAGAGCCTCCGGTACCCTTTCACCTTAATCTAGGGAAGGAAAATATGAATCGTTAAACGGTAAATTCGTACTAATTATTGCCCCATATCGCTTTAAGCAATTTCTAGTCCTTTCAGTCTTGTAAAAACTGTCACAACGAACTGCACGTTTGATATTGGCACACGTGTGTGTATAAAAAGAAAATGTCAGGAAATATAATGCAAAGTCAGGGATTTTGTCCGGAAATTTCTTTTTTTAGATCTGGTAACCCTACCTACAATGGATGCAGACATTTATTTCAACACCTTGTAGTTAATCAAACCCGACAAGCGAATTAAAAGTTACACAACGGTTCTTTCAGCTGAATTCATGAAACCTGCGCAGCTAGACGGGCTTTTTCCAGGAAAAACTTTATAATTGGTAATTATACCATTTTAAAAATGTCGCTGAAATGGTTTTTGAGTAAGGTGACATTGGTGTATAACAGGTCTAGCTTACCGACGTGAAAATAGAGGTGTTATGTGTTTAGAGCTAGAACTAAACGCAACTTAATATCTCAGACCACGAGTATATATTAAATTAAATTTAACCGACTTCAAAAAAAGGAGGAGGTTCTCAATTCGGTTGTATGTTTTTATGGATGTTCGCGTATATTTTCTTTGTTTATCAATCGATTTTGATGATTCTTTTTAATTAAACCTTAATATCCTAAATTCTAACTTCATTACATTGTATAAAACAAAGTCTCTTCCGCTGTCTGTCCCAATGTATGCCTAGATCTTGAAAACTACGCAACGGATTTTGATGCGGTTTTTGTAATAGATAAAGTGATTCAAGAGGAAGGTTTATATGTATAATACATGCATAATATAGCCGTGCGAAGCCGGGGCGGGTCGCTAGTAATGTTATAAATCCATAACTTCGTTTCTTTGTTTGTTTGTCTTCACAGGCAGACAACTGAACCGATTTGGATGAATATCGGCATAGTAGTGGTCTAGGGGATGGAGAATGACATAGTATACTTTTGATGCTTAATTTATCGCGGGATCGGGATTTACGGCTAGTATATTATAAGTGCGAAACTTATTCTGTCTGTCAGTCTGTTTGTTAAGTTTTCACGCCCAAACTGCTTAACCGATTTTCATGAATTTTGTTGCAAAGACAGATAGAAACTTGAAGAAAGACATAGGATACTTTATATTCCGATCCCGGACTTAAAAGCGTGTGAAACCAAAGGGCGCAGCTTGTTATCATATAAACTTGAAAAAACCTATCTGATTTTGATCGTCTTTTGTTCCCGTTTCGATTGTCTTTTATTTCTTTTTCGATCGGATTCAATTCAGGGACAGTTATGAATTTCGGTTCCTGTTCGTCTCCATTCGGGACAGACAGTAATGTCCTTGTTTGGTTATGGCCCGTTTATTTAACTCACAGACAGACAGACGTATAGTGGTTGAGAAATAGTACTTATCAGCGAAATAAATCGTATTTGTGCTGACCTCCTTCCTCGTTCTCAATTAGGTTAAACGTATGGTCTAAGTTAGGTGAAACCTAACACTTTCCTTCTGTTGTTGGCCTAATTTAAGGGAATGGTTGCTTGCGTCTGTCCAGTAGCGTAACGAGGGGCGGCCCGCCCCTCGTTAGAAGGGCGCAAAATTAGGAAAAAAAATTGTATGGTCACTGACGGTCAGTCAGACAATTATTTAAAAAAAAATAGCTCTTACCCACTTGCATATATGAATGTCCCTCCCACCCAATATATTATAGTTGCAAATCACGGTCGCCCTGCATCCTTACATGGTTTTGAAATAAATAGTTTTCGCTCAATTTTTTCGTATCGTTACGTTTTATGTCTTAAACACCAAAATTTTTATGACGTCAAAAGAGCGGAAAATTGACAAAATTAATATTTTTAAGAGGAAAGGGTAACGGGGGCTCTCTCCATACAAACGTAGTCGACTGTTTCCTCCCTGGATAATGACACTTGCACAAATATTTTTGTTGCATAAAACTTATAACTGCCATGCCCCTATGTTTTTCTTTTATTTTTGTTTTTTAAATCTTAATTTCTATGGTAATTAGAAAATGAAAAAAACCAAAACATAGGAGCATAGTCATGGCAGTTATAGGTTTTTGTGCTAGTGTCATTATCCAGGGAGGAAACAGTCGACTACGTTTGTATGGAGAGAGCGCCGGTACCCTTTCACCTTAACAAAGGGATCCTAGATCTTAGGGTTCCAATTTATGCTGAAATTTTTCAAAATAAGCAACAAACATAAGACCCGCTACGATCCTCCGTTTAATACAGCGTCAAAACTCAAATGAACGTGGAAAACAGTACCCCATTCGTCGCGACCAAATGGATAAAACTGTTCTAAATGAATTAAGATTTTAACAAGCTGCCTCCGCGGTGCGAACACTTTTATATTATACTAGCTTTTGCCCGCGACTTCGTCCGCGTAGAAGTCGAAAATGGATCGAGGGATCACGTTGTCCCATACAAATTTTACCCCCTTTTTCACTCCCTTAGGGATAGAATTTCCAAAAATCCTTTCTTATCGGATGCCTCCGTCACACAAAGAACACATCCTCCAAGTTTCAGGTCTTTACGATCAGCGGTTTAGGCTGTGCGTTGATCCGTCAGTCAGTCAGTCAGTCAGTAGTTCAGGCAAAAGCATTTTTTAGGTATAGATTACTAGTCTATGTACTATTTATGTAGTTTTTCACTGTATATCGAACTAACAGCGCTCCACAGTTTCACCCGCGTTACTCGTTTGTATGGAGAAAGATCAAGTACATTTCCTCTTTATTAAGAAGAAATGTACTTGATCTTTCTCCATACAAAAAAAGAAGCCTATTGGCTTCTTTTTTTTCTTTTAATTATGGCTTCGCACGGCTTGTGCATTTAGCCAGTGTCAAGTTATATTTTGCATCAAATTATGACCCGATTTTCATAAATCGGGCCTAAAGTATTTCAAAAAAGTCAAAGTCGTCATAGTCCGTCAAGTCAGGGGCTATAGTAAAGCGGTGGCAAGTTTACCATAACCTTAATAGGAGATTTGGAGGCAACGAGAAAACTTCTAAATTGAATAACATTCCACCAGAATTATACAATTCAACTCGGGTTACAATTAAGTTTCATGAAAATAAAACTGCAGCGTTGTTAACTCGTTCCCGCCAAAACTCAAAAAAAAATAAAATATGTTTGGTTTTGTCAATTTCGCACACCTGCCATCTGTCAAAGTGCGAAAGTGACAAAACACATTTTAACTAAAGAAGGAGTATTAAATATTTATGATTATGGGGTTATATCAAATCTAAAAGTAAGTACTCATAAATCTATTTTATTTACTTTGAATTTCCCAATTCCGTGGGAATATCGGGATAAAAAGTAGCCTATGTTACTCCCAATGTATCAATGTATCCTCATACCAAGTTTCATCAAAATCAGTTTAGTAGTTTCGGAGTCTATTTGTTACAAGCATAAAATCAAAAAATCTTTTCAAAAAATCGAAGCCTACACAGAAAAACATAATCCTCCCTTTAGACGCTAGATAATATTTTTCTTGGTTTAAAAGACCTTCTACGTGTTGGCTTTGGTTCCACGCAGCTCTCTTTCCAAAGGTTCGGGGCTCCATAGGCCGTGATTTAAAAACAATTATTTATCTACACAAAATTATTTATTTTCCTAATTTATAACTCGATGTAGGCTGCCATGTTAGCCACTCCACAAACGTTAAAGCCCCGTCTTATCCTGAAACAAACAGCTTAGCTATGGAAAACAAATTAAACATTCTCTCTCGTTTTTTGTATTTGCTTTTCTCTGCCA
Organism: Idaea straminata; assembly: GCA_951213275.1. Lineage (NCBI taxonomy): Eukaryota > Metazoa > Arthropoda > Insecta > Lepidoptera > Geometridae > Idaea > Idaea straminata. The sequence goes on from OX577870.1 coordinate 8,141,912, forward strand.
CTATCTCTTATTGTTTCTACAATTTATACAAATTTAATAGTTTATACAAATAATAAACAGAGAGATAGTCGTGTGTTTGAATAAATTCCATTCCATTCCATTCCGTTCCGTTCCGTTCCGTTCCGTTCCGTTCCGTTCCGTTCCGTTCCGTTCCGTTCCGTTCCACTCCACTCCACTCCACTCCACTCCACTCCATTCCATTCCATTCCATTCCATTATATTGTATTATTATTCTAGTTTGATTGATTTTTTGAGCCAATAAAATAAAATATTCTATTCTAAACCAAAAGTTCGAAGCCACCCCCAACCCTCACCGTATATAGCCATCTTCACCCCAATCCGTACCCCACCAGTTAAGCAGGATCCAGTACTCCTGTGTGTACCCCACCAGCAACATGGCGTGGTTTAACATCCAACCGGTGCAGAATGGATCGTCATATATCCCACTTCTGAAAATAAAACCAACCACTTTCATAAATTTCCTCACTTTCAATATTTTTTTGATAATTATTCATAGATAAATATATCATAGCTCACACAGCTCACTCTAGCCCCAAGTCAAGCAACTAGGCTTGTGTAATGGTATAATTTGAACACCTTTGACCAGAAGGTTGTGGGTTCACTTCCCGCCGCGCCGTTGTTTCTGTAAACAAATATTAGGGTTCCTCAAAAGGTAAAAAAGGAACCCTTATTTGTTGTGGTGTGAGTATTTCTGTATGTATAATATAAGTCCCGATCCCGTGGGAATATCAAAATAAAAAGTAGCATAATAGCCTTCCTCGATAAATGGACTATACAACACAAAAATATTTTTTCAATTCGAACCAGTAGTTCCTGAGATTAGCGCGTTCAAACAAACAAACTCTTCAGCTTTATAGTATTGGCATAGATTTAAAAAAAGTCTTCTATCCGTTCTATGTACACCATAATAAAAACCTAGCTTGCATAGCTTGGGGCTAGGTGGCGTTGTGTGAAATGTCCTGCATATATAAGAATCATCAAAATCGGTCCAAGCGTTTGGCCTCTAGAAAGCCACATAGAAACAAACAAAGATCGATAATAGTACATTACGATATAAGTGTGGTAAATTGATCTTTGCATAGAGGCGGTTTATGACGCGCGAGCGGTAGCGAGCGTGTTATAGAAGCCAAGATGCAAATATCAATTCCACACGTATATCGTACGACGTTTTTTATCACAGTTGCGAATAAAAGAAAAGACTTGAAAAGAAAACAAAATAATAATTAACAAAATATATGTGATAACTCTGTTTACATTTTTTTAAGGCAATATTTTTTTGTTAATTATGCTCCGGAAAGGCCAGGCTAAAGACTTTTAACCTATACATCCTCGTGTGACATACATTATTTTTAAGGGTTTTTCTATTTGTTTTTGCGTCGGGGGTTAAGAACAAAATACAATGGTACGGAAAAACAATATATTTAAGTAAAGAAAAAACAAAAAATAAACAACTAAATTTTTAATCGTTTTCTAAGTCATTATCACGTAAAATTTTCGTTCGTAAACCGACTTTAGAGACAACCATTTTTGCTAGCTAAAAAACTCTTTGGTACCTACCTTTTCAGGATAACTTTACAGCACTAGTTAACAAATCTAAAACGCACGCGTGCATAATATGTTGGATTATGAGCCTAAAAGCCGTTGAATAAGATCCACTTTATGAGCAACTGTGATAAAAACATATTAAGGTGAAAGGGTACCGGCGCTTTCTCCATACAAACGAAGTCGACTGTTTCCTCCCTGGATAACAGAGCAAATCGTTTTGTTGCATAAAACTTATAACTGCCATGATTAGAAAATGAAATCAATGAGAAAAAGACAGGAATAGGTTTATTTTTAGATCTATCAAAGGCTTTCGACTGCGTAGTTCATGACATATTAATAGATAAGTTAGAGAGAATAGGGATTAGGGGTAATGTGTTGAAACTAATGAGCTCATATCTCAGCCAAAGATCTCAAAGTACAGCTGTAGATATTTATAATAAAAAAACTAAAACAGTTGAGCGTGTACTGTCACCTTTTGAAAACACAAGATTAGGAGTTCCACAAGGCAGCATATTAGGGCCGCTGCTTTTCTTAATTTACATAAATGAATTGCCACAAGTTACAAATAAGCTATGTATAATGTTCGCAGACGATGCCACTATATTTCTCCCCTACGATAACTCAAATCTCAATGAATATGAAACCGAAATAACGACTACAATCAATAATATAGTTCAATGGTTAGCTTCAATTAATCTTAAAGTAAATTTAGACAAAACTAAAGCCATTCAGTTTAGAAATTATAAAACCGGTCCATTACCTTTAAATTTACCAGTGAGTATTATTAATGAGACAAACTTCTTAGGGGTGACAATAGACTCTCATCTCAACTGGAAAAGCCATGTTAGTAAAATTAATAATAAATTATCTAATTACTGCTATGCTGTATCAATATTACGAAACATAACTTCGAAACCTGTTGCATTAAGCGCCTATTATGGTTTCGTCTACCCTCAGCTTAGTTACGGTATTATTTTCTGGGGAAACTCCGTAGATGTAAATTCCACGTTCCGCCTTCAAAAAAAATGTCTCAGAATAATATTTAATTTAAAAAGTACAGATACTTTACGTGATTTATTTAAAGTTGAAAATATATTAACTCTCACATGTATATACATATTAGAAATTTGCGTATTTATAAAAACTAATAATGGCTATTTTTTTAGTAAAAAATCAAGTCGTTATGACAATTTAAGAAATAAACATAAATATAACATATGTATCCCTCAGATAAATAATGCACTATATTACAAAAGTTCCTACATATCAGCCATAAAAATATATAATCACCTACCATTAGACTTAAAAATTTTAAACGGTAATATTTTTAAGGTTAAACTTAAAAAATGGCTTATTTCAAAAACATTTTACAATCTGAATGAATATTTTGAATCTTAGGTAAGGACTGAATGCAGTCAAGAATTTAATATTTATCTACTTAACTACTAAACTTGTAGTTAAAGAACATACATACTTACTTAACTTTTAGATTAGCCTTTGCTATATTTATAATTTAACGTATTATTGTACATCCGTAAAGGATAAACTGCTAGGCACTGTAATGTAAAAACCCCAACACCATATTGTACCCAGTTCTTCAATAAATATTTTCTGATTCTGATTCTGATTCTGATGAAAAAACCAAAACATAGGAGCTTAGATCATGGCAGTTATAGGTTTTATGCCACAAAAATATTTGCTCTAGTGTCATTATCCAGGGAAACAGTCGACTACGTTTGTATGGAGAGAGCGCCGGTACCCTTTCACCTGAAGGTCAGGTAAGAAAGAGTTTACCTATAAAGTTGAAATGTAAAAGGGAATGCATTAACAGCAACAGGGAGTGGACCAATAGTCGCTACTGCTCGTTCTATTGCTTGTTCGTCTCCTGAGGGGAGCATGGCCCAGCGGTGGGGCTTCACTCTTCTTACAAATGGTGTACTTTTACATCTGCCTTGCTGGAAAATAATTTTTTTACATGTCTTTTTTTCATGCGATTAAAATTAAAAGGTTTGAAAATTGACTTAAGGTGAAAGGGTAAATGCGCTCTCTCCATACAAACGTAGTCGACTGTTTCCTCCCTGGATAATGACAATAGCACAAATATTTTTGTGCCATAAAACTTATAACTGCCCTATATTTTGTTTTTTTTTCTATTTCTAATTATCATAGAAATTAAGATTTAAAAAGCAAAACATAGGGGCATGGTCATGGCAGTTATAAGTTTTATGCAAAAAATATTTGCTCTAGTGTCATTATCCAGGGAGAAAACAGTCGAGTACGTTTGTATGGAGAGAGCCCCCGGTATCCTTTCCTTTTCAGTTAAACGAGCTATCTTGCAATAATTGCAAGTTCTGAACTCGATTTTTTTACCTGTTGTTAGCCGTCACAATAAGCGGGCTTAGAAAGGAGCTATTTTTACTATAAACATTAATAATAATTAATGGGTTATAATGTCTAACACAGGTCTAACATAATATTGTAAAAAATATATTTTTGTGAGAACTGGCGGCTAGAAACTTTGGCGCCGGCCCTTGGTCAGGGTCAGAGGCAGAATTTATTTATTTTTATTTATATATATTTATTGTGTAACACTCACCTTCCCTACATATGGGTAGTCAGCCTCCGTAGCCAGGCCTTCTCTAGCGACGTAACTTAGTGCGGCTCGGAGAGAACCACCATCGCATCCCATGTTACCGTCCTTTGAACTACAGTCTACTATTTCTTGGGGGCTGGAAAATACAGATTCTGATATTAGAAAGAGAGAGAAAGAGAAAGAGAAAGAGAAAGAGAAAGAGAAAGAGAAAGAGAAAGAGAAAGAGAAAGAGAAAGAGAAAGAGAAAGACCTACATACCTTAGTTCTTTCCATGATTTATGTTTCTTGTACAGCTGAGCTTGCAAAGCATGGGTGACTGCGAAAGCATAGCATGCACCACATTTCCACTGTTCCTCTCTTTTTGGAGTGTACCCTCGTTTACGCCAGTCCACCTAGTGGAAGACATTTCCTTACATAGAGTTAACTTGCACTAAACCTGATTTGGATTCAGTATTTCGTTTGGGGAGTAGGGTTTGGGTATTAACCAGGGATATGTCAACAAGAGATAGATTAGATACGTCTTTGCTTTGAGGTCTTTGCGAAATAAACTTGACCATACATACTTAAGGCACGCATTCTAATTATTGTGTGTGACACAATAATTAGAGTGCGTGAATAAAGTAATGCGAAGTTATTAATAAGAGCTATAGACATAAGAAAAGTATAAGAACTGTTACATCTTATTGTTAACCTGTCTCGGAGTCTTCTGTTTGCTGGTCTTCCGAAGTGTAGATCTATGATGATCTTCAAATGGATCAAAAAGTCGCATTGTTGGTATATGCCTTAGTATATTCTTGAAGTAATCTGATACGCTCTGTAAGGAAAAGAAATGACAAAGAATCTTAGATTTACGCCAGCCAAGGAAATCTAAAATATTGGTAAAATGTCGATAACTAAGTAAATTAATACTCCTAAGTTCAGCTAAGTTGACAGTGGTGGCAAGAACAATAAAAATAATTAATTGTACCTATACCAGATTTCGATGATGGGTGTCGTTTGATAGGTTTTCGGGATTGTTAAATCTAAAGACTCGAAAGTTCAAATTGTTTGATCGACGTTTATTAAAAAAATGTAAAATAAAAGCTTTAAAAAAAACAACGCCATCTAGCATTTGTTGGCAGTACTAAGTAGTAAACTCATTTGGGTAAAAATCTTTGCGCCATTACATTAAAAGCTTCGAAACCTTTTCATATAAAAGAAGACACCAATTTATGGCAAATTCGAAGTTTTGTGAAACCATATTTTAATAAATAATTCTCTTGAACCTTTTCCAAATTCTAAATATTAAAATCAGCGCCATCTAGTATCCGCTGGCAGTACTAATTAACTAACTTTGGGTAAAACACTAAAAGTCTTTGCTGCTTCTATCTCGAATGTTTCTAAACCTAAAAGAACTTTTGTTTCTAAAATTAAATATCTTACCAAGTCAGCAAAGTGATTTAAATGTAAATAGTATGATTTTTTTCCCTCTAAATACTCTTTGTTGTGTTTTGCAACTTTTTTCAAGTTTTCCTTCCAAACGTTCAGAGCTGCCATCTCTTGGCGGGCCGTGGAATATGATTTGTTGTGTACATTCTAAAATTGAAAGAAAATTGCGAAACAAGTGTCTGATAAATCATTAATTATTGTAAGTATAACAACTTTAAGTTAGTGTGTATGTTACCTCTTACTTAACCTTAATATTATTGAACCCATTGCGATAAAATGTTGTTTAACGATAACTAGATACCTAGTTTAACACATAGCCTACTTTTTATCCCAGTATTCCCACTGGTTCGGGACTTTGTGGTTAAAAAAGATATTTTTCTAATTTTATAAATACACTAGCTGCGCTCCGCGGTTTTACCCGCGTAAGTCCCGATCCCGTGGGAATATCAAAATGAAAAGCAGCCTATAGCATTCCTCGATAAATGGACTATCCAACACAAAAATATTTTTTCAATTCTAACCAGTAGTTCCTGAGATTAGCGCGTTCAAACAAACAAACTCTTCAGCTTTATAATATTATATAATACTAGCAGCGCTCCGCCGTTTCACCCGCGTAACTCCCGATTCCGTGGGAATATCAGGATAAAAAGTAGCCTATAGCCTTCCTCGATAAATGGACTATCCAACACAAAAATATTTTTTCAATTCGAACCAGTAGTTCCTGAGATTAGCGCGTTCAAACAAACAAACTCTCCAGCTTTATAATATTATATAATACTAGCAGCGCTCCGCCGTTTCACCCGCGTAACTCCCGATTCCGTGGGAATATCAGGATTAAAAGTAGCCTATAGCCTTCCTCGATAAATGGACTATCCAACACAAAAATATTTTTTCAATTCGAACCAGTAGTTCCTGAGATTAGCGCGTTCAAACAAACAAACAAACTCTTCAGCTTTATAATATCTATATATATAAAAGAAAGTCGTGTTAGTTACACCATTTATAACTCGGGAACGGCTAAACCGATTCGGCTGAAAATTGGTGGGGAGGTAGCTTAGAGCCAGGAGACGGACATAGGATACTTTTTATCCCAATATGCCCACGGGATCGGGACTTACGCGGGTGAAACCGCGGGGCGCAGCTAGTTAAGTATAAATCTAAAAAGGGAAAAACTATAAGAAAGCGGGCGCGCACTAAGAAAGGATTTTATTAGAAATTCGACTCTAGGGGTTTTAGGAGGTAAATGCGAAATACCTAATCCTCTCCATAAAGAAAGACGACACAGTACTTTTCCTTTTTTTTTGTAAAAAAATATCTTAAAATTACAAACAGTATTTTTTATTTAAAGGCAATTTTCTCTACAAAAGAAGAAGTTATTCTCTAGGGAGAGAATAACTTCTTTCTTCTATATTTTGACGACCCAGTAAAAATGGAGCGGATGTTTACGAAGTTTTCCCCAAAAAATAATCCCGTAACATAATTGTGGGTATACGTATCCATAGTAGGCATTTATAGCAACCTTCACTGATGCGACACTGGATAGTATAGACAATGCATAGCAATATTGGGATAGTTTACTGTTTACTTTTCGAATTTGTGCTTTCCAGCTGAGGTTGGAGTCTATGACTACACCCAAAAAGTTTGATTCTACTTGTTCCTCAATTTTTATATTGTTGCTAACTACATTAAGACTTAATGGGACTGCTCTATTACTATGAAATTGTGTAAATTTAGTTTTATTTAAGTTAACTAGTAAACCTTCTTTGCTTAGCCAAGTTATTATTCTGTTGAGTGTGTTTTCTATTTCAATAGCAAGATGAGTGTCTGATAAATTATTTTTAGGAATGTAAACAGTTGCATCATCAGCAAGCATTACAGTTAAATGGTCGCAAGTTTTAGGTAGGTCATTTATATATATCAAAAATAATATAGGACCTAATATGCTTCCCTAGGGGACGCCTAGAGCATTATGTCTAAAATCTGAGTGTGTCTTTTTTATTAATTTAGAATTTTTATCATAAGTTTCATAAGTTTCATTTCAAAAGTGTTGCATTTGACCTCATCTTACTTATGGTGTCGATGTCACGGCGATGAGATCCAGGATGTAGTATTCTCGCCTAGAAGGAGGCATGCCTGGAGAGCATGATGGAACGTGACGAGTCACTTGCCATGACTTTGTCCAGGGTGTCGTTAGAAGCATGTACTTACCTTAAATTCATGCCAATGTATTTCAGGCAGATCATGTATTAGTAATCCATGTAATACATGGCTTTCTACATATGCATCACTAGCCCCACTTTCACAGTCACTCAAATTGCTAAACTTTAAAAATTCACCAAACCTATCAGTCTTTTCGAAAAAACTAATCGATTTACTTAAAAAACTGTCGATTTTCTCCGATCTTAAGCATCTTGGATATCGATTTTTGTTAGAATTAATTAGGATTTGTTTGATTTTTAAATTCGTATCTGTTAAATTGAAGGAATTTACTAAATAAATGTTTATTATGAGAAATATGAAGTACATTTTTAACGTTTTAATTCATATTTTGTCGTTTGAATTAAATATTTAGAACAAGTTCACTTAATAACCTGGCTACTAATTTTGAATTTTTAGCTGAATTTCAATTGGTTTAATTTTTTGCATGTTAAGTATTATTGTATATTTATGTAGGTATTTAGGTAGGCACTACCTATACTTACGATTAATTAATTACGTCATTTAGGTCAATAAGGTATGTAGGTATATAGCGCTCTACTTAGGAAACTAAAAAATAAATAAGTAGGTAAATGATAAATATTTTTTCTACCTACTTTTGGTATATTTTTTGGTTTTCATTTCGATCTTCTTTTGTTTTCGTTTGAACCGGACCATTACCACTGAAAGATTGCAGTAGTTCGGCTAAGTGAACTACTGGGACAAAAAAAATACAAACAAAAAAACGTGTGGCACTCGGGGACTACCGCGGTAAAGCTATTGCATCGTGCGAGCTTCGTACCGTCGTACCATATAAATACACGATAAGCGAACGCTCGGCCAAGCTACATGGTAGGCGGAGTGGGGGGTGTTAGGTTTTATTTTCGTTACGGAATTTCTTGATTCCGTCGCCGCGCTCAAAGTCCGCGATAAAAGCTATGCAATAGCTTAAAAAAATTATTCAGGATATTTTGAGATTTTATCCAAGTTTTTTTTTTATTTTACAGCAATAGCAAAACACACAACATAGAAATATCAAGCTCAACAAACTTTAATAGTGAAAATATAAGCAATAGGTTATTTTTTTACACATAAATAAAATCACAATTAAATAAATCATACATCTTATTTATTTGTCAAAAAATTATCTAAAAACTAAACACATCACATGTCATATCGAGAGCCCACAACAAAATAGTGGTAACTCAAACTATTGAAAAATTGAGACTAAGGGCCACTCGGAGCTAAATTACAAAATCTCGATTCTATCAAATTTAGACTTCTCCATATTTTATTAAATTATTCGAAACACGGTTTTAGTCAAAAATCTATATAATTAAAAACAAAATACGTTTAGTAAAATCGAGATTTTGCAATTTTGCTACAAGTAGCCCTAAAAGTCCTAGGAACAAATTCGCTACATAAACTCAATTCATTTATAAAAACATATCACAATAGGCTTATAGGAGGCTGACAATATTAAGATGTCGTTGTCAAAATAATAGAATTAACATTGTAAATTTCATTGCGACGTTTTTTTAAATAAATTTCATGATTTACCTGTGGTTGAAACTTAAAATTTCAAACAAGAATTAGAATTGATTTTTATTAATGTCCCTCCTACAGCTTAAAACTAAAATAAAAAACTATTTTAATACAATCATGAATAAAATAATTAATTAAAATATAATTTCTCAAAGCAAAATTTACTAATTCTTATGCGTCAAAATACATTTTCTACCTAAGTAAACTTACCTATGTACATTGGAACATGAGGTGAAAATTATTTGCAGGTATATAATTGAGATTTTCACACTATTTCTTTATTATATAATATTCGATTTCGGTGTCCAGCACCTAAATGGAATTAAAATAGATATAGATCTTGCATTTCCACAAGCGACGCGGGCCTAAAGTCTGTAACGCTTTACGACAACGACCAATCCATCACTGAACCTTTACGCACCCCATACACACACCACGCGTCGCTTCTGAAAATCAAGATCTAGGTACTACTATAAGCATAAATAAATAATACAAGACTTATTGTTTTACTCTTACACACATTAGAAAATGGGTTATCTAAAAATAATGAGGTTCTCGAAATGATGGAAGTTAATACGCTAGAGATAAATATGGCGAAAGATCGAAATTCCACAGCTGCTGTGTTTGTTCTATCATTTGGCTATGGCATGAAGTGGAAATCTAAGCTTTATAAAAGTAAGCTTAGTAACTACGCACATGTTTTATAGGAAATAACATTACACAGATAGTTTCAGTGGAGGTATTGTATTTCGGAAGAGGCGTACATCTTTTAGAAAGAACAACACCTTCAAAAAATGGACGTTAAGACGTTGTCACGTTAAAAAGAAAATGTAAAACAAAGACACTGTTGTTTGGAGTAGTAGTCTACACGACGTTTTATTATTAATTTTTAACAATTAAATTATTAGGAACTCCAAGAACGACAGTTTTTGAAGTTAAAACTACCTCAATTTTTAAGAAAAGTTGTCATTTCTAAAAAGTCTTTTAACAAAAGTATTTCGCCTTGACGTTTATAACAATCCCTTTTCGCAATGCAATACCATCACTGTCATACGTGTTGTATATTTTAGAATCACACTTTGAAAATAAATGCAGGAGTTATACATTGTGTTAGCTAAATAAATAAACAAAAATGTCTACTTAAAACTAAGTAACTCTAAATCTAATAATAATATGAGTTAATACCTAATATAATAGAATATGGTGACTTTTGTCTGCTTAGAAACAAACTAAGAGATCATTCCCGCCAGACATTGATTATTTGCTAATCATATACAAAATCTGTATAAAATATTGCTGTATAAAATACTACACCGTCAAAATAAAGTATTTGGAATCATCAAAGTAATATCAGAAAATTAAGTAGTTAAAATATAATAATATGATTTACGATTTTTGATAATAATTCCTAAATAATATCTTAAATGCGAAAGTTTGTTTGTTTGTTCACCGACTAACAACTAATTCGATAAATATGTGCATAATTTCCCGTAGAGTGAAGGACCAAAGGCTACTTCAAGACGCGGGTGAAACCGCTGAGCGCAGCTGGTAGGTGTATAAATAAATAATTATTAAATATGTACCTAAAAAAAAACAAAGTGTGATTCTAAAATGTCCTTTGAAAATTATAATAAGAAATAGTTATGCGATAACATCTTATGTACACAAATACAAATAAATAAACGCCAAATTATTAACACAAGCATATTTATCGAAACAAAACTGTAAAGGTGGCGTGTAACTCAGTAGATTTCCATGGGGATACTTCGATTAGACGTCATACGTTACCCGGACCCCATTTTACACAACCCCTTTAAAGTTTTCATTTGTCAACATAGTGACATTACTTGATGTTTTCACGATATTCTTTTCAAAATAACTTAGCTTTGCATTGGTTCAATCAAATCCTCGTTTTTGTTAAAATCGTACATTTCCACATATATATCGTATTTTATCGATTTTAGAGTTACGCGGTGTTGAATCTTCAGCGACGATATCACGTCGTATGAATGGACGTACCTAATTAAAAAATAATTAATTTCTAAAGTAAAGATTAATCTTCACTTTGCCCCAAAATTACGTTCACAGCGCATAATAGGATGATATTTTACTGGGTATTATTAAATATAATCGAACGAACTGTCTGTAATTATTAATCGAAATAATAATGACGACTTTTGTACATATTTTCGTATTTATCCTTTAATAGGCTCTTTTGTTTGATGTTCTTATTCGAACCTCGAATCAATTTATTAATCTTCATCGACACAATCAGTCATTTCAACTCCTTTTAAAACTAAAACTTAACTTAAAACTTAACGTCCGAGTGACGTCACCGAAAAGGCTTCAACGGAAGACCAGCGTTAGTCGAAAGGCTAACATTATGCTGAGTTGAGGACCGTTTCGCAACAATATTATTACATTTTTATTTTTATTTTTTATTTTATATAATACTAGTTTCAATAGCCTTTAGTTTTTTGTTTCTATAGTTTATAAGCTCACTGTGAGTTTTTGTTGCGAATAAATGTTTCTATTTCTATTAAAAAACTAATTTTAAATATATTCTAATTTAAGCTAAGAAAAACAATTAGAATTAACCATCAACTTACATTAATTTTAATTCAAATTCCTAGATATTTTTAAAGGTTTGTATCGATAATATAAAATTTACTAAAAAGTTGAGATTTTCAGCAACGGTCTTACCGTATCAATTGAGCTATCGTTAAAATTACTGATTTTCACATTTGATAATAATACTCTCATATAACCTTTTTTTTTTATTAGTCAACTGTAACATTTCCAATGCCATCATTTGTATTATAAATATAGAATTATGACTGAAAATAGTAATTTCAATTTAAAATAAGTTAATAAACATAACGATCAGTCATTACTCATTTCTTTCTCACCTTAAAGTCATTAAATCGGGAACCAGTAGTAAGGACATTCACCGCATTCTAGATGCGCCATTCATGCTTCTAAGCTCTGTGTAAGCTCTTCTAGATAGTAGTTTTACGTCTTCACCGCTCCCAAAAGAGGTGTATTCTCTCCTTTTTTTGTACACGATGAGACTGGAATGAGAAAACACAAATTATTAATATATTGTACACGTAAGTTACATACAAAAAATTAAAAAAAATTACTTGAGACGAGGCATATAAATTAGAATACAGAGTAAGAAAAAATAATACTACTTAAATAAGTAAATACTACTTAAATAAGTACTTTATTACTTAATTAAATAATCTAGCGTTTTTTCCATTCATGTTTTTACAAAAATAAACTGAAAACAAAAAATATACATCACAAAAGAAACCTATACATAAAACTTTATCTAAGCAATTTATTAATCTTGTATACAAGTTTCCAAAATAATTAACTTTACGTTTATTAAAACTTGCAAAACTTTTGTCATTTGACTTGAATTAGAAAACCAATAAAACAAATTTTCATTACTTTATACACGAAGCCAATAATAATATTACAAACAACAGTAATAAAAAGCACAGAAATAAATAATGCTCGATTAAATTATTTGCAAACTAGTTTTTCTTGTTATCAAGTCAAATTTTCCAGCAGTTTATAAGTACCTATACCTACATTATATAGAATCTTATTAAAAACCTTGAATCGTCGTCGCTACCATTTACAAACATATTTTTATCATTTAAGCAAATATATACACAGTATTTAGAATTATCAACGTAGGCAATATTGACTTAGTCTAAGTGATAATAAACGTTCCATTTCAGGCTACCTAATAGAATTTCATTAGTTAAGCGCTATGGCTCATAATTTGTAAATTTATTCGCGAAAAAACAATATTCACACTGAACACAAAAACACGTAAAAGTAGTAGTAGTAAAAATTACATACATAAGACAAATGATAACTAAATTAAATTCCACATCAGTGCGCTAATGCTGTTAAAAAAAAATATTAGTGCAAAAATAACCCCATCGATTGATGTACGAATATTGTGTATTTTTTAATTTAAAAGTTAGACAGAGAATGATAACAACAATGTATAAAAAATATTTATTTTTAACAAAAGATCAGCGACTTTTTAATATTTTGGGAAATATCTCTAGAGAAATATTAAATCTCATTATTTTTTGGAACTAGAATTGGAAATACCCCACTGCATATATAGCTATTGTATTAGTAATTCATTATCTTTTGCTTACAAAACATCATATGCATAGCAAATGTCACTTGTTTACTGTTTAAAGATCAAGTACAAACAGATCACGATGTGCATGTTTCCGTCATTTTTAACTGCTACTTATATATTATTAAAATATACGGGCCGAAACATATCCCTCATTTTGGCTTTACTGTAATTGGGTAAAAATCGAAATATTGACTCAATTTTGTCTATTTTTCAGTTACGACATTTTGCTATTAGGTAATCGAATTTAAAAACGAAATCAAATTTAACGAACCATATACAGGGTTATTGGTAACCTTATTATTATAAGAGCTAGCGGTTGAGGGTCACTTCTGTGCATGTGCACCTAATTAAAAAAACTTTTGTTCTATGACTTTTGGAAAATTGAACATTTCTTAGAAGGTCATGTAAATTGGAAAATCAGCTGATTTTTAAAAATAAATTTCATTCAGACTTAAAACAGTAAATAAAATTTAAAAAAAAATAAGTATAATCTTAAGGTTACTGACCTCTCCGTCTAAGGAACAGCTGATTTTCAGGTAAACATAGCCTCAAATTTTCAAAAAAAATCGTATTTCCAAAAGTCGTAGAACAAAAGTTGTTTGTTTAGGTGCACAGAAGTGGCTGTCAACAGTTTGCTAATATAGATACCAATAACCCTGTATATTTTGTATACGTAATTAGTTTTTTAAAGGTCAAACAATTAATTTAAAGTACTTTGGAATGGATTTTAAAACAATAAACGGATATAATTAAAAACATATAAAATGATAACCTTGTTAAAGTGCAAAACAATGCATATTGTAGATTATTTATACAGGGTGTCGGGACAAAACATTTAACCGAGCGCTCTCTCTCTATACAAACGTAGTCGACTGTTTCCTCCCTGGATAATAACACTAGGGCAAATATTTTTGTTCTTGTGTTATGATAATTAGAAAAAAAAACCATGACATAGGGGCATAGTCATGGCAGTAATAGGTTTTATGCAACAAAAATATTTTCTCTAGTGTCATTATCCAGGGAGGAACAGTCGACTACGTTTGTATGGAGAGAGCACCGGTACGCTTTCACCTTAATCTATACTAATATTATAAAGCTGAAGAGTTTGTTTGTTTGTTTGTTTGAACGCGTTAATCTCAGGAACTACTTGTTTCGAATTGAAAAATTCGTTTTGTGTTGGATAGGCCATTTATCGAGGAAGGCTATAGGCTACTTTTTATCCCGATATTCCCACGGGATCGGGAGTTACCCGGGTAAAACCGCGGAGCGCTGCTAGTGATAAACATAAACAGATTGTAAAGTCAAAATTATGATGATAAGTTGTACAAAATTGTAGTCAGAAACGCTCCTAAGTGAAGCATTAATTAAGGAACGCCGTTGCTAATTCAACCACTTTCGTCCGGTGCCCGTTATGATTTTGTTCCCCTTTTCTTATGTTGCCTGGAAGAGATTGCTCTGAAGTGAGAGAGCCGTCCACTAGGACCTTTCCTTATATTTAAGTTTGTATATTTGTCATTTTTTGTTAATTTTTTAAATTGCATAGCTTTTATCGCGGGCTTTGACCGAATCAAGAAATTCCGTAACGAAAATAAAACCTAACACCCCCACTCCACGTACCATGTAGCTCGGCCGAGCGTTTTAACGTGTATGTATATGGTACGACTGTACGAAGCTCGCACGATGCAATAGCTTTACCGCGGCAGTCCCCGAGTGCCACACTTTTTTATGTTTACTAACAATAAGTGTTTATATATCTTCTAAGGATTTATGTCAAAATGGTGCAAGTTAAAAAAAAATAGAAATTTGATAAATAGAACAACCTGTATTACACGATATAATCAAATAATTATGCTCATGCGCAAGATCAGAGCGTACCGCTTCTGCTCTAACGACTGTCCATTCAGTGCGACTTCACACGTCGAGCAGTGACCACGTGAGATATTTACAATTTAGAATTCTAGTGCCGGATATATTTGACAACACTCTGTAGAACGGGTTTTTGTAAAAAATAATATTTAACTGTGAGTAACTTAGATATTGAACAAAATTATTGTGATTTGTTGTTCAAGGTAATTTTCAATTTGAGTAACAAATAATTAGCAGTGACCTGCGGTTTCACACGATCCCGTTCAAAAAAAGTAAGTTCTCCAACCAAAAGTTTCATTAAAATCTGTCCAGTAGTTTCCAGGCCTTATTATCCATAATTCATAAAAAAAATCATTTTGAGAAATAACAATAATTAATAAATATTTTGACTTCACTCTGCAATTCCTCCCATTATTTGTTTAGGTACTAATATTTAAATTATCTATATTATCTATACTAATATTATAAAGCTGAAGAGTTTGTTTGTTTGTTTGAACGCGCTAATCTCAGGAACTACTGGTTTGAATTGAAAAAATATTTTTGTGTTGGATAGTCCATTTATCGAGGAAGGCTATAGGCTACTTTTTATCCTGATATTCCCACGGAATCGGGAGTTACGCGGGTGAAACGGCGGAGCGCTGCTAGTATTATATAATATTATAAAGCTGAAGAGTTTGTTTGTTTGAACGCGCTAATCTCAGGAACTACTGGTTCGAATTGAAAAATTATTTTTGTGTTGGATAGTCCATTTATCGAGAAAGGCTATAGGCTACTTTTTATCCCGAAATTCCCACGGGATCAGGAGTTGCGGGGGTGAAACCGCGGAGCGCTGCTAGTATTACCTAAATAGGAAATTTCATAAAGAATTAAGAAAGGTATCAATGTTATGAATTAGTTTAACCAAAATTAAGATACGATTAAGATGGGATTAAAGAGCCCCCCTTTAGTTGACCATTTTTAATTTTTTTTCGAATTCGCCAGTGCAAATTATAGGGCGAGAAAAAAATTGTCAGAGAAGATAAAGGAAATGCATTTTTTAACGTGATAACGTCTAATAAATTGATGGAACACCTGCATTCTCAAAAAGTGTCACGGTGATATTGTGTGACGTCATGCGTCATGGTAATATGACCAGACGCGTCATGGCAACTTAGGAAACAGAGTATTTAATTATAATATCGCTCATCTGGGCTTGTGTTATTTATGGTGTGACGAGTGACGAATAGAAGACTCATATAAAGGAAACAATATTTATAGGATTATCAAAAAATGTCTCTGATTTTCACCGCTTTTTTTATGATGTTATCACGTAAAATTATCGTCCGTAGACAGACTTTAAAGACAACCATTTGTTTTTTCTTAATAATTAATACTTTTTTGTAATTATCTATCTCTACATATAAAATTCTTTGTAGGTACTGACTGACTGACGGATCAACGCACAGCCTAAACCGCTGATTGTAGAAACCTGAAACTTTTAGGGTCTGTTCTTTGTGAGACGTAGGCATCCGATAAGAAAGGGTTTTTAAAAATTCGAACTCTACGCGGACGAAGACACGGGCAACAGCTAGTATTAGATATCTGTGTATGCAAAATTTCTTCAGTTTCTTTTCCCAGGTGTGAGATTACGCAAAATATTGCTGTTTCCGGTACTGTGGATGAAGACTTTTAGAAGATTCTTTAACGTTAACCGTTTAAAAAAATTCCACAGTGACGTAATTAATTGTTAAGTTTTATGTGAAACCTTGTTATTCTCACGTCAATTAAAAATGAAACCTAGGTCAAACAAAAAAATAAGTAACCAAGCCCAGTTTAGTTAAATTTAGAAACTTGTTAAAAAAACCCATAACTATTTCGGTTTATTTATTTTCGTATTTTTATTTATTATTAACAATCGTATTTATTTTTACCCGACTACGAAAAATAGTTATGTTATAGCCTTTTCTTTTCATATAGCCATTCAGTTTGTTTTGTGTTTTTAATATTTTTTGGCAGATTTTCGCGATTAAACTCATATTTGTAAGTTTTTTTATTATTATTTTATAAATGATTTGTTAATAAATAATTAATTTGATAGGTGTTTCATTTCAAAAGTGTTCCGAGGCAGTGATATTTTTTTATTACCTACATAAATGTTAAAATAATATTATCTTTTATAATTACGTGTGGATGTAATGTAAAAGATTATACCTAGTGTATGTGGTAAGAAGTGAAAGGCTTCTATTAATATCTATACCTAGATTATTAGTTTTAATTTCTTTAAGAACGTAGAATTTACTTTTACATTTTCTAAGTTAATAAAAGTTTATTTTTACATATTCGAATGATACCTATTAATAGTTTAGGATATTTTTTTATATCACAACTTGAAAAAAAAAAAATAGAATTTATAATTAAAAATATTAACCTAAATTTCGTCATTTTCGAGATACGTTCTTATTCTATCGGACATGCGATTTTTTTCCCTTTATATCAAGTTTATTTTTACATATTCTAACCATATTTAGTATCTCACAAACTCACAAAGGTAAGATTAACAATGTTTTATATTCTAATATGCATTATCAAAGAAAAATTACACCTAATAATAAAAAATGTATGGAGAAAATAAACAATATTAACCTTTTTTTATTTACAGTATGATATTTTTGGTCATAATTGCTCAATTAAACAGTTGTAAAAATGAAATTCGCTCATCATTACATAGTATAAAACAAAGTCACTTTCCTTTGTCTGTCCCTTTGTATGCTTAGATCTTTAAAACTATGCAACGGATTTTGATGCGGTTTCTTTTAATAGAAAGAGTTATTCAAGAGAAAGGTTTATATCCTCTTGAATAACTCTTTCTATTGAAAGAAACCGCATCAAAATCCGTTGCGTAGTTTTAAAGATCTAAGCATACAAAGGGACAGACAGCATGATAAAACATGCATAATTTAGCCGTGCGCAGCCGGAGCGGGTCGCTAGTAATTTATTATAAGGAATTTGACCATTTCGTTTTTACATAGCTAATACTTAGTGATAATTTTTCCGGGTCTTAATCGCGTATTGTTTTGTCTCCTCGCGACCTTAACTATTGCAATATAGTCGAAACATCAACGTCAGGGAAATAAAATGAAACATACGCGTTTAAGACTGGGGAAAATAATTACTATGAATACCTACGTGTGAATACAAAACTTGTGAGTTTAATTTTTTTATTAGGTGCAATTTACAATCAAACTTTTAAATATAAGCTTCTTAGAGGAAAGGGTACTGACGCTCTCTCCATATAAACGTAGTCGACTGTTTCTTCCCTGGATAATGACACTAGAGCAAATTTTTTTGTTGCATAAAACCTATTACTGCCATGACCATGTTTTTTTTATCTTAATTTATATGATAATTAGAAAATGAAAAAAATCAAGACATAGGACATAATCATGGCAGTTACAGGTTATATGCAACAAAAAAGTGTCATTATCCAGGGAGGAAACAATCGACTACGTTTGTATGGAGAGAGTACCGGTACCCTTTCACCTAAGTGAGAACGTTCCTACATTATACACCCTGCTTATCAACGTGTAGAGGTATACATAATCAAATCTAGCTCTAGACAAAATTAATCATTTTTCTAAATAAAAAATGAGAAATAGCAAAAAAAAGTTGATTGACGGTGGTTCCGATACACCTTGTATAAAAACTAGGTACAAAAAAAACTGATAATAATATCCTGTAATTCACAGTACATAATAGCGTACATAATTGAAATTATATCAGGTACATTGCACCATCGAGGTCACATAACAATACAATTTAACACCACATTATCGTCATTGTCAGATTGTCGCTACAGATTTGCAAGTACTAGCTAATAATACCTAATATTAGTGTAGGATGATTTTTTTATATCACAACTTGAAAAAAAAAATAGGATTTGCAATTAAAAATATTTCACTCAAATTTCTTCATTTTCGAGATACGTTCTTATTCTATCGGACATGCGATATGTTTTTTTTTATATTATTAATGTAAAAAAAACTTAAGAGGGAACATTCGACTACATTTATTGTATGGAGAGAGCGTCTCAATATTTGTATGACCATGCCCCTATGTTTTGCTTTTTAAATCTTAATTTCTATGATAATTAGAAAATGAAAAAAAAAACCAGAACATATAGGCATAGTCATAAATCATAAATATTTATTTTGTAGGTCTAGATAAACAAAGTTCTTAAAAGATAAAATAAAATGGTACTCTAGATCTTGCCATTTTGGCGTACTAGTCATGGCAGTTATGGGTTTTATGCAACAAAAATATTTGCTCTAATTTCATTATCCAGGGAGGACACACTACGACTACGTCTGTATGGAGAGAGCGCCGGTACCCTTTCCTCTTAAATAACATTTATCATGTGTGGCATGTAGCCTTCAACTGTTTGCTAAAGTTACCAATAGCCCTGTATTGTAGAAATATATTTCTAGATAATTTTCCACGACCAGGAGGATGTTTGTAACAAATTTACATAAGAATTATTATCAGACATAATAAGGTGTTGTTTATTTTTCATTTTATTAATATATCTATGTAAATTTAAATAGAAATGACGTCATAATGTACGGTCGGCTGCATAATTGCAGCCCCCGCTAGAGTTCTAAAATTACTATTACTGGAATGTTTTCAATCTAATAATTTTTGTTTGATACATTCATGAGTTAGAAGACTTTAAACTTCAACTAAAGCAGGTGTCTAGAATGTAGCTTGTGTTGAAAACATTCTTATAACAGCCGCTTAGGAGCTATACGATGGGTCAAGAATTATGCTGCTGACCGTACATATCGCACATCTAGTCTTAGATGTATAGATAAATTCTTTATTGTAAACACCATTTTCAGCTAACAATAAATAAAAACAATACTTAAGTCTTAGTCCTACAAAGGGCGGCCTTATCGCGTCTTAAGGTGCTCTTCCAGTACCGTGTGTAGGCCCATACAGTACCGTAGCCCCCGCTCTCAAAACGTAGCGTGCTGCGTGCTAACTGTTATATTTGATCGATATGCAAAACATTTTAGCATTATAGTTCATCACCAATATAGTTCCTAGAGGTCAAAGCCTATCATTTGATTCATTTTTAGAAACAAACGTTAACTATTTTTGAATAAAACCCGATAAACGATCTAATAATTCTCTGTTTTCTAACATTTTTTTTATCGAACGAAGTTGTTCATATCATGTTTTCAACCACAATAAACAAAAATATGGTTATTAAACTACAATATCCATTTATATCCAAATAACAAAAAAAGAGTATTTGATTACTTAGAGTTGCTTAAAACAAAGGTTGATTTTGGTAGCTTTATTAGCACCTGCCCTTAAGAGCGAACTTAATTAATTCTAAAGTGGTTTATTTCCTTCTTAACAGTCAAAACAATGGGATGCGTCCGTTCCAGACAGATAACACAGATTATAGTACAGAAATAGCCTGGAATAGCCGTGGGACGGCAGTTAATTGCGGACGGTATGGCTCATCCTGTATGGGCTTATTTATGGCATTGACATTGACAGACCAACTGACCTTGGTATTTTTATTTTATGGCTCCTCTACATGATGACCCAGCACTGGACCAGATGGCCATGCGATGGTTGCAACACAACTACATGATGGCCACGTTCAGCCATCGTTGCCCACTTCCATCCATGCCATCCAGTCGCCATCTCATCAGACACCACTACGCCGTCGACATGCTGGCCCATACTAGTGGGCCAGCATGATGGCCCATCATGTAGAGGGCCAATAAATAGGTCAGCGTTAGTTTGACCACTATCTCACACGATGGTAAGTGACGATGCGGTCTAAGATGTAACACGCGCCCCTAAAATATACTTCTACTGTCATAAACTCCTTAGCAGTTACAATAATACATAGGTTTAGCTCTAATTAAGCGGTGTGTATTATGTTCTATATTGTGTGTGAAATAATAAATAACACTTATACGCTCGTGACTCAAAGACCCTCAAATAAACAAGGACGCGAGTGAAGGTCATAGAGGTATCAGTTGAAGGTAGGAAGACGGCAGTGGAACAAAAACTTTTCCGACCCATCCTCCTTGTGTGGCAAGTCCGGCGATACGACTTAGGCCGGTTAGTGTTAACAAGCCGCGGTCGAAGCCTTGGATAGTATACAAAGAGAACTAGAATAAGAGAACTGATCTTTAGAAATTCCAAAGACACAAGAAACCCTTTATTTTAAGAGCATTTCTACGAGATTATAATTTGACACTAGCTATACAATGTGTCCCGACGAAGGGTTTCTAATACGAAAGGGGGTTGTTCTAAACGTCTACGCGAATAACTTTTGTTCTACGACTTTTGAACATACGAACTTTTTTTTGGATTAATTTGAGGTTATGTTGATTTAAAAAATAAAAAAGAGCTATTATTGAATAAACAGGACTCTAAGGTGACTTCTAACTCCAAGAACATCCATAAAAAAATTAATTGAGAACCTCCTCCTTTTTTTGAAGTCGGTTAAAAATAGCAGATTTTCGCTTGACTGAAACTACCTCAGACTTAAATCTCAGCTTCGTCGACCGTGTCCAGATGACAACTATAAAAGAAAAGTATATAAGTACTAAGAAAAGTATATAAGTAGTATATCCGTTGTCTAGTATCCATAACACAAGTCTAGTTACTTAGCTTGGGGCTAGATGGCGATGTGTGGAATGTCCTGCAATATTTATTATTTATTTATTATTATTATTTAACTGGTCAATACGTCTTTAGTCAAATAAGCCGCGGGTTTCATTACGATGTTTTCCTTCACCGTAAGAACAGTGTAAATAGGCGCACATAAATCTTCCGGGAGAAAAATCTATTGGTGCACAGCTTGCCGGGATTCTAACCAACGACCATTAGAATGAAAGTCGAGGTATCTACCGCCAGACCGACACGCGTACCGCTCTCTCATATACTTCAAATTAGGTTAAATAGAAAAAAATAAAAAAAACTATAGTATAATTGTGACATCTTATTACTCTATGTGAATAAATGATTTTATATTATGTAACTAACAATTTAAAATAATTATTGTCCAATGTTACAAGTAGTAAGTAGGTATAAAAGTGAGCGGGTACCTATCTATTAAAGCAATGAAGGTCGCAGTTAAGGTGAAAGGGTACCGGCGCTCTTTCCATACAAACGAAGTCGACTGTTTCCTCTCTGGATAATGACACTAGCACAAATACGTTTGTGCCATAAAACCTATAACTGTCATGACTATGCTACTATGTCTTGGTTTTTTTCATAGAAATTAAGATTTAAAAAACAAAAAAAAACCGAAATATGGCATGGTCATGGCAGTTATAAGTATGCAGCAAAAATATTTGCTCCAGTGTGATTATCCAGGGAGAAAACAGTCGACTACGTTTGTATGGAGAGAGCGCCCGGTACCCTTTCCTCTTAAAGACTAGAAATGAATAATAACACGAAGCATAAAATAATGACTGGAGAATGGACCAGAAGTTATGAACTTAAAACGGTAGGTGATTGTAAGTATTTTATACCCACAACGTATCTTTTTAGATTATTTACCCAATGGGTAAAAACGGGATAGTAAGACTCCACTGTACATCCGTCAGTCTGTTTTGGGCTGTATCTCATGAACCGTGATAGCTAGACAGTTGAAATTTTCACAGACGATGTATTTCTGTTGCTGTTATTACAACGAATACTAAAAACAGAATATAATGGTACGGAACCCATCTTGAGCGAGTCCGACTCGCACTTGATTGTTTTTATTACATTTGCTTCCAAGTATAGATTTTTAACTTCTTTCCAAAGAATACAATGTGTTTAGACGAAGGTTTTCTAATATAAGAGGAGGTTGTTCTAGACGTTTAGGCAAAAAACTTTTGTTTTTTTTTTTAATTTGAGGTTTTTATACTGGAAACTCAGCAGTTTTCAGCAATAAAGACAATTAATGTCTATAATAGTAGTAGAAAATTAATAAACCAATGATATGCAGAAGTCAATGACTGTTACTCTAAGAAACAGCAGATTTTTGAGTCTCGGTATTCTTACGGGATCCCATACTGTAGTCTTATCTAGATAATTTGCCGGACTGCCAAACACATGGTTGCGGGTTCGATTCCCGCCTCAGACAAGTATTTATGCTTAGATATTTGTCTGTGGTCTGGTTGTTTCTATGTATTATAAGTATATATTTACAAAAGAAAACTATATAAGTAGTATATCCGTTGTCTAGCACCCATAACACAAGTCTAGTTACTTAACTTGGGGGTAGATGGCGATGTGTGGAATGTCAAAAAAAAACAAAAAAATTAAAAAAACAAAACAACAAATCACTTACAATAGAACATGACTAGAGTTTCTTTCAACTACGAGCGACATAGGTAATCATCTAATAAGTATTCATTTTCTAGCCTACCATGTAATAGGCCGGAGTGAAAAATTATGGATGGTCTGTTCTATCCATAGAGTATAGTAGAGAGAAACGTTGTTTATTTTGTTTTGTAAAAATTTGCGGTGATCGCTGAGAGTTGGCGAGTCTCCGCCTGCCACTTTTACATGTTTGTTGAACATTGTTACGGCAGGTGCCATAGTACCCATAGTCTCCCAGTATCCAGTCCACTACCATCCCATCACAATAGCCCATGTAGTAGTTTTCTCCTGTAGTTTATCAATAGTTCTATTCAAACCGGAGATTGTCCTTGGCTGCATTTTATAGTGCAGACAGGGATAATCGCCGGTTTGATGTCCACATCATTCTTTGCCATTAAACTTGTTATTGTAAAGGGCCTCTACGTGTTGGCTTCGGCCCCACGCATGCCTTCCAAAGGTCCAGGACTCCATAGTCCCGTGATATAGGACATATAACAAACAAATAATAATTATAATTAGGTTAGCCTTCGTAGATAGGTACTTTTAATTGTCATTGTATTTTTATTTCTTTGTTTTTGTAATTTTTATTTTATTTGTATCTAATCTATACTAATATTATAAAGCTGGAGAGTTTGTTTGTTTGAACGCGCTAATCTCAGGAACTACTGGTTCGAATTGAAAAAATATTTTTCTGTCG
The DNA here is from genome assembly GCA_951213275.1 of Idaea straminata. Classification (NCBI taxonomy): domain Eukaryota; kingdom Metazoa; phylum Arthropoda; class Insecta; order Lepidoptera; family Geometridae; genus Idaea; species Idaea straminata. The sequence continues at coordinate 8,166,356 of OX577870.1, forward strand.
GATACTCCATTTATCGAGGAAGGCTATAGGCTACTTTTTATCCCGATATTCCCACGGGATCAGGAGTTACGGGGGTGAAACCGCGGATCGCTGCTAGTTAAGGATATATGGGCAAATTAGCCTGAAATAAATAATTATTCATTCATTCATTCAATAAATAGATCATCCTTTGACCACTATCTCACACGATGGTAAGTGACGATGCGGTCTAAGATGTAGCACGTTTTCTCAAAAGATACCTACTCGCTTATGACTCAAATACCTCTTAATAATAATAAATAAAATAATGAATATTGCAGGGCATTCCACATCGCCATCTAGCCCCAAGCTAAGTAACTAGACTTGTGTTATGGGTGCTAGACAACGGATATACTACAACTGGGCCGTAATAAAGGGGGGACTTCGAGGGACTCGAATGAAAGTAGGCAGACGGCAGTGGAACAAAAACTTTTCCGACCCATTTTCGACTCCTTTTGTAGACTTCGTCCGACCTCAAAATTTATGAAAAAAAAAGCTAATTTTCAAAAGTCGTAGAATAATAGTTGTTCGCCTACACGTCTACAACAACCCCCTTTTGAATTACAATACCTTCGTTGGAACACATTGTATATAAGTTTGGGTGGATGTTTCGAAGTTTCATATTTAATTATTAAAAAATCGCTGATTATTAAAAACTACCTACTAGAGCTATGAGTCTGAAACTGCGCAGGATTCGATTTTTGCAAATTTGACTTCTAACTAAGTAAAAAAGAACCAGTTTCGAACCTTGGCTTCGAATATGCCGAAGCGTAAAAAAGGCTGTTAAAGTTTGTACTTCTTAGTAATTATTATTTATTCTCATGTATTATTTGTTTGTAGGAAATACATATAATTTTTTAACCGACTTCAAAAAAGGGAGGCGGTTCTCAATTCGGTTGTATGTATTTTTTAAAGAGACACTAACACGTGTTAAACCACGGGGCACAGCAAGTAAAGTTATATTAACACAAAATAATACTTTGTTAGTTGAGAAACCTATATTTTATGAAATAAATAATTTTTTTGTAAAATATTTTTGTTTAATTTTTGTTTTGCTACGATCCTATTTTCTAATAAATATCTTAAATAATAGGTAAGTATTTCATTAACCAAAATATAAACATATATTTATAGTTTTATATCTATACTAATATTATAAAGCTGAAGAGTTTGTTTGTTTGTTTGTTTGAACGCGCTAATCTCAGGAACTACTGGTTCGAATTGAAAAATTCGTTTTGTTTTGGATAGGCCATTTATCGAGGAAGGCTATAGGCTACTTTTTATCCCGATATTCCCACGGGATCGGGAGTTACGCGGGTAAAACCTCGGAGCGCTGCTAGTTATATATAAAATAAGGTATCTGCGGGTTATAAGGGCCGCGAAACGGTATTATTAAAAACCTTGATATTAGTGACAAAAAAAATAAAAAACAAAATCAGATTGACAACAAAGCAAATATTTATCTAATTTTTCATATTTTTTTTTTACAAAATTTATAGTTTTTTTATTAAGGTGGCCCTTATTCCCCGCAGATACCATACTAACTAAATAGGAAATGTAAACTTTATTGTACAAAATAAAATATCTAATTCTATAAATAATTAAAATCTATGTAAGTAGGTTCATTCTAAAAAAAATATCAAAGACGCAGTCGCAGTGGAGCTCGTAAAACGCCTTAACTACCGTCAAGTCATCACAAGTCTAACGGATGTAGTTAATACAACTTCTTCGGTACTTAAAAGAGTTGGATTAGCTACAACCTCTCCTTTTTAAAGGGTTTTTTTTTCAATACTGATATTTTCATTATTATCACAAATAAAAGGAATTTTCACTACACCTGGTCGGAAAGTATCGTTTTTAACCCGTTTATTGGAAAGAAATAACCAAGCATTTATTCTAAAAACGGTTCTACAATAGTTAGTGATTTTGCAAACTTCACTAAAGCTTCTGAAGTGCTATTTTCTTCCAAAATAACTATTTTTAAAAATTGTACTTGGAGATTTTTATTTTACAGAGCGTGCTCTTCACTGGGCTATCTGAAAAAAAAAGTACTTGGATCCCTAATTTACTAATTATGGATCAAAGCACAGTTTTTTTCAAATACTTCATTACTATGTATACTTTCCGGGTGAAAAAAATTCAAAAAACACACAAAAGAATACAAATATTTTTCGCCTGCCCTTTAAGTGGCGCCATCTGTACACAAGTGGCGACATCTTCACCCTTATTTCATAACTTAGCATAACTAATTTTTAAGCCTAGTTTTTAACTGTATGATTGTAAAAATCCGGCTTAAGTAGTTAAATTTACTGGTTTTAGGATTTAATAATATTTGTACTTTAAGCTAAGTTGGTTTGGGGTAAGATAATATGAGAAAAAAACCTAAAGTATACAGGGTTATTGGTAATTATACTAGCAAGCCGTTGAGGGCTACTTCTGTGAACCTTAACAAACAACTTTTGTGCTAGACTTTGGAAATTCGAAAAAAAAATATGAAAATTTTGAGGTTATGTAAATTCGAATAAAAACAGCTGATTTTTTTTAAACAAAAGTTATTCAGACTAAGAACAGTAGATAAAACTTAAAAAAATAAGTATCATTTTAAGGTTAATGGCCTTAGCTGATTTTCAGGTAAACATAACATACACAATTTTCATAAAAAAATGTTCGTATTTGCAAAAGTCGTAGAACAAAAGTTGTTTGTTTAGGTGCACAAAAGTAGCCCTCAACGGCTTGCTAGCATTACCAATAACCCTGTATACAAAATTAAATTTGAATACTAGAACGATTTTAGAAATATCCCTTTTTCTAAACAGCTTTATTACTCTATTTCAAAAATACCACCAAAAATATCTTAACCTTTTTGAAAAAAAATGAACCTATATTTCTTAAGGGGGTCCATACGCCAACGACCTTGGTACACAGCCTACTAAATAGTTACTATCGGCACCGCACGCCTTCGTTGATGAACATTGTTGATTGTTACAAAAGTGTTTTGTTTTTCTCAAAAGTGCTGAGATGGAATTGTAGGTGAGATTCATACCGACATTTTGGTGTGACTTTGAGTCAAAAATTCCCTAAAGTTTTGAAGCTATCCTAAAATTAAGCAATTAAACTAGTCTAGCTTTGAAATGACAAGGAATTTTCGTCTCAAATTACCCTAAAATATCGGTACAGAAAAATTATTGAATATAGAAGAAATATTGGTAAGGTATCATTATTATGTAATTATATTAATATATTTATATAAAGATATGTATGTATGTATATATATTTAGGTATAATGTGCATTAAGTAATTATTATTAGTATGTAGTTAAGTTTGTATTTATTATTAAGTTTTTGTTGTTATTTGCATCTTAGTTAATTATCTTAAGTTTGAACACCCTACCCTTCACCATCCTCAACTTCTTGTCCATCCAAAGGTTGCCTGGAAGAGATCGCTTTGAGCGATAAGGCCGCCCTTTGTAACACTGAGACTTAAGCTTTGTTTTTATTTAATGTTATTTGAAATAGGTGTTTACAATAAAGAATTTATCTATCTATCTATCTATCTAAAGACCTACAATTCCATCTCAGCACTTTTGAGAAAAACAAAACACATTCGTTACAATCAACAATGTTAGTTGTAAGCGACGGGTATTTCTGGTGCGTTGCGTTTGGCAGCTTAGATAGCCTTAAGTATTTCATAATATATTTTTTTACTTTCATACAAAAAAAAATCCTGGGGGTAACTAGTGCCTAGTAGGAATAACACTAGGGTTTTCATTAAACTATGTATAAAGAAAAAATGGAATATTCTTACTTTTAGTTGCCTCGTCTCTCGTCTCATCATGTAGGTCATTTCCAAAATAAAATATAATCTGAAACAAAAGAAAGACGTTCGTAATAAAATGTTTATTAATTTACTTTAACTAAATTAAATTCAAGACTTGAAGACAACTGGCAAGAAATATCGCAAGGCAGGGAGCGATGGAAGATTCTCTTCGGAGGGCAAGATCAATTTTGGGTCACTGATTTAATTTACTTACAAATTAAATTCAAAAACACATCATCTGTGAAAATTTCTACTCTCTAGCTATCATGATTCATGAGATACAGCTTGGTGACAGATAAACGGACAGACATCTTGTATTTTTGTCTTTTTCTAATTAAATAGTTTAGTTTTTATTAAAGTATTTTTTTAAAAAGACCGGGATAACAGGACGAAAAGCGAAGTCTCAGTAATAGGGTCCCGTTTTTACCCTTTGGGTTCTGTACCCTAAAAATTAACTTTTAGATAGTGCACTTTTCCATATAAAGATTCGGGGTGACTCGTGATTTGCAACAACTTTATTGAGGGGGAAGGACATTCAATATGTGCAAATGGGTAAGACAAAATTTCTTCAAAAAATAATTGTCTGACTGACAGTGACCACACATAATATTTTATCCCAATTTTTTTACGCTACTGGTTCACTATTATGTTGTTTGTGAATACAGGCCTAATTCTACTAATATTATAAATGTGAAAGTTTGTGTGTTTGTTACTTCTTTACGCTAAAACCACTAGACCGATTGCGATGAAACTCGGTATGTAGATAGCTGAAGACCTGGATTAACACATAAGCTACTTTTTATGCCGATAATCCCGCGGGATCGGGACATACGCGGGTGAAACAGCGGGGCGAAGCTAATCTATACTTATATAATAAAGCTGAAGAGTTTGTTTGTTTGATCGCGCTAATCTCAGGAACTACTGGTTCGAATTGAAAAATTCTTTTTGTGTTGGATAGTCCATTTATCGAGGAAGGCTATAGGCTACTTTTTATCCCGATACTCCCACGGGATCGGGACATACGCGGGTGAAACAGCGGGGCGTAGTTAATATCCAATAAAAACTTCTCGATTTACTTACCTCACCCCAAAGTCCCAGCCGCAAGACTTGCAATCACGACCAGCACAGCCGTCGCCACGCCGCCGCCGCCGACTCCAGCCGCAACGGCGCCGCTTGCGCCGGTAACGCCGAACGCGTCAGCTGCAGATAATGCATCTGTAAAGGTTACCCGGTCAGCTGGCACCTTAGCTGACGAGGCACCTTTTACTAACATGGGGTTTGTGACTTTTAACTAAAAAGTTATAGCTTTATGTCTTTTTTACTATAGGTATAAGGTTGCCTTTGGTACTATAAGGACATTTAAATCAGCTCTATTGAAACACTTTATTGCTAAATTCAACTTAAGAAAAAAGGCAGAATTGTAAATTAACCTATATTTTCTAATTGGAAAAGGTAACCTTTTTATCACCATTCGGTGTTTAAAAGCGTTCTAACAGATTCATTTAAAAATAAAAAGATTAACCGTTTTTTCGAATAAGTCCTATAAAACTTAATTATAAAATAGATAAGCCAATATTTAATTTAATTTAGTAATAAGTATAATAATTTAGATAATTATTGTAACCCGAATTGATACCAAGCTACAAAACCCAGTTAGTAAGAAGTGCCGAAATGTAAGCATGCAGTGCTTAAAGTAAATAAATACATAAATAATTATTGTATGATACTGTATAAAGCGCCACCTAGTCCCAAACTTAGCAACTAGGCATAAATATGATGACCAGATAGCGAATAGAATACATATATACTTTTGTAAATATATGTATACTTCTAGATAGTAAAAACTTCTTCACAGGTCCCGCCTGTTCGCCTACCGCACCACAAAGGTTGTCAATAAGAAACCAAAGAAATAAGAAAAGAAAGATTACTTAAAATAAATTATACATAAAACAACAATATCAAAAATTGATATTACAACATTTAGAAGATTAAACATTCATTTTGGAGATATTTCCTTAAAATTAATAAGAGTGAATAATTATATTATAATTTAGCTATTATATAGGTATAATATATAATAGTACATTACGATGTAAGTGTGGTAAATTGATCTTTGCATAGAGGCGGTAGCGAGCGTGTCATAAGAAGCCAAGATGCAAAGATCAATTCCACACGTATATCGTACGACGTTTTTTATCACAGTTGCAAATCAAAGCAAAGACTAGAAAAGAAAACAAAATAATAATTAACAAAATATTTGTGAAAAGTCTATGTTTACATTTTTTTAAGGCAGACTTTTTTGTTAATTATGCTCCGGAAAGGCAGGCTAAAGACTTTTAACCTATACATCCTCGTCTGACATACAATATTTTTTTGGGTTTTTTCTATTTGTTTTGCGTCGGGGGTTAAGAACAAAATACAATGGTACGGAAAAACAATATATTTAAGTAAAGAAAAAAAAAATAAACAACTCAATTTTTAATCGTTTTCTAAGTCATTGTCACGTAAAATTTTCGTTCGTAAACCGACTTTAGAGACAACCATTTTTGCTAGCTAAAAAACTCTTTGGTATCTACCTTTTTTATACATCAAAACAGTATAACCCAGATAAATTAAGAATGTTTCACCTACCTTGTTAGGTAACTAATTAACAGTAATTAGCAGTAAGATACGTATTTAACTTATCGGGATAACTTTACAGCACTAGTTAACAAATCTAAAACGCACTGTTATGGGATAGAGACTCAATCACTTTTAAAAAAAAAGATTTTATTTTAGCTAAATATAAAATGATTTATTTAAAATTAGAAACTGGGAAATAGAATGAAAATTATGAAAAGCCGTCTTTCGGCAGTCGCGGCTGGATTGAGACTGATGAGCTAATGACGTATGTTACTAATCAAAGGCTACTGTTGCTGAGGCAGCAGTAGTCAGCTTAAGTACCTACATGAGAGGGGTATAACAGCACGCGTGCATAAAATGTTGGATTATGAGCCTAAAAGCCGTTGAATAAGATCCACTTTATGAGCAACTGTGATAAAAAGTAAATAGTAGTGTTATATTTTAACTATTAAATAAATTAGTTTAGTTTTATTTATTTGTCAAAAAGTATTTACATTGCTTATTTATACGTGTGCCAAAAAACCTACATAGGTTTGTCATGACACTTTCATTCGTCACATAAATAAGTACTCGATAACTAGGTATTAAATTATAAAACTACCATCAACAAAGATAAAATTAAAATTAAACATTTCTCCTCACTCGTATTGCGCCTTCTCGTATTACAAGTCGCTCGGTTGCAGGTGTTAGATAGGGACAAAACTAGGTAAGAAATATATATAGCACGTCAGTGCATACCGTGCGACAGCTGATTGACACATTAGAAGTGAGGGTAACACTGTTTTGCAAGTAATATTATGACAATGCTAGGTCGGTAACTTGTTTACAATCTGGTGCGTGTGCCGTGTGCTATACAGGTTGCTCCTTTTTTTAATTACAAATTATAGTTTTGAATCCAGTAAGTTAAGGAAATATTGTTTTAGAATGGTTTTCACACTGGAGTTATTTTCATTTAGTTTTGATTTAATTGGTTTAGGTAGGTTATTTATCAAGCTAGGTATAATATACGCAGTTGTACGTTTGCCGTATATGTTATGAGTTCGGCGTATGAGTAATTTTTTATTTGTTATTTGACGAGTGCATATTTTGTGAGAAAAAGGTATTTGTATGGCATCGTTATTGTAATTATCTATTAACAGGGTCAGATTGATTTTTGATTGTACAGGTAATAGCTTGCAATGGTGATATAAGCCTGATATATTGTTTTTATATTGTTGTTTTAGTTTATAGGGAACAATTAATTTTAAGAAACGAGTCTGAATATTACTTATTTTTTCTAGATATGTTTTATAGGTACGTCCGTAGCTAGTTAATCCGTACGAGATTATCGATTCAGCCAGTGAGGTGTAAAGATTTAGCAGTATTTTGTATGGAACTTTATTTTTTATGCACACGAATTTAGCTAATATTGTTCTAAGTTTATTGCACACAGAATTTATATGATGTGACCAGTTAAATCTGTTGTCAATGATAATACCTAAGTATGTGTGACTAACTACTTGTTCGATTTCTTCACATTGACAGTATCGAGGAGATTTATGAAGGCAATCGTGGGAGTGCCCAATTATTCTAAAATTCTGACGTTTTTTGTGAATAGAGTGAACGTTTATGATCTTAGTCTTCCTCACATTGATAACCAGGCCTACGTCATGCGCCCATTTCGCGGTCCGTGTAAAGTCCGATTGAAGTCGTTCTGCGGCTGTCTTTACATCTAAGTCGGTTGAGATTAGGCAGGTATCGTCCGCGTATTGATACACTGAACAATTTTCTATTACGTTAGGCATTTCGTTAACATATGCAAGATAGTGCAACGGACCAAGAACTGATCCTTGGGCTGTTCCTTCTGATACTTCTTTTTTGAGACTGAAAGTACTGCCAACTTTGACCATATAAGATCTGTCTTTTAAGTAGTCCTTGCTCCAGTTGAGTAGGGGACCTCGCACTCCTGTGTTGTCTAGTTTTTGTAGTAAGTCATTATGCCTCAAAGTATCAAATGCCTTACTAAAATCAATAAATAATAAAATAACGTAATGTTTTTCGTCCAGTTTTTTATTAACTTCATCAGTAAATTTTGATAGAAGCATTTGGGTCGATTTTTTCGATTGAAAGCCAAATTGAGCGGGTGATATAATGTCAAATTTGGAGTAAAAATCATGAATTGTTTTGCTAACATAAGATTCGATTATTTTGTCGATAACCGGTAGAATAGTGATTGGCCTATAGTTGTCATAGTCTTTGTGTGAGCCCTTTTTGTAAATGGGTCTGACTATACCAGTTTTTAGGTCTTTAGGGTAGCTAGCATGCTTTATGCTACAGTTGATTAGTTTAGCAATGGCATTTGATATCCTGTTGGACAACATTTTAATGTCGACAGATCTTATACAGTCCAATCCAGCAGACTTTTTAATATCTAATCGCTTGATAATATGTTTAACATCCGCTGTGGTTGCTCTTTTAAACCGTATCGATTTGTCTGTGGGGTTAGTGTACTCACTTTCATTTAGAAGACGGTTTTGACAGTTGGGCATGATGTCTTTCACGTTTTTGTCGAAATTTGTTGCAAAGTTATCACTAATTGTTTTTGCATTTATATTACTTTGTAAGTTATCATCACCGAATGTTTTAAGTAATGTGTCATCAATGGGTCGATAAACTTTACCTGATATTTGGTTTAGAACTCCCCAAAGTTGCTTTGGATTATTTTTGCATGCTTCTATTTGGTCATAATAATATTGATTTCTTGATTGATTTATTAATTTATTGGTTTTATTTCTAAATTTATTGTAGTTTAATCTATTTTCTTTATCTGTGGTGTCTTTTAACCAAGATGTTAACAATTTGTCTTTTTTAGTGCACATTTTGTTTAGTTTAGAAGTAACCCATGGTTCTCTATTTCTTTTACTGTTGTTATTTATTTTTTTAGAATAAGTTGACTCATTGTAACATTTTTCAAAGTTGTTTTTAATGTAATTATATATATCATGAGGGCAGTCTAAATTGTCTATTACGCTCCAATCAATGTTATTTAATTTACTGTGTAGTTTATTTTTATCGAATAAGTTAATTAATTTAGGAGCATCCTGTATATGGGTTAAACCCGTCAGTGCAATCACTACTGCACGATGGTCAGCCAGTAGTGTTCCGAGCGCGCCCGAGTACAGTCCCGGCAGACGCGATCTCACATAAATATGATCGATACAACTTCTGGTTAATTTATCTTTCTTAAATTCATTTCTCGTGTAATCTGAAATCGCGCCTGTGAGACCACACTCGGATACGCTGTTCACATAGAACTCCGTATGTCCATCACTAGCTTTCAAGTTAATGTTCATATCACCCAATACTACAAGGTCATCGCCCCTAGGAATACTTCTGTTAGATAAAAGTTTTTTTAGCTCACAAACAAATAGATATTTACTTTTCTTCGGAGGTCTATACAATGCACAGATGTGAATAAAATGATATGGCGATATTTGGATTTTGCCGAGCAAGCTTTCACAGTGAATAGTGTTCGTGTTGCTCAGTTGCAATTTAAATTTATTTCTTATGTAGATTATAATACCGCCTCCTTTGCGTTTTTTCCTTAGTTTACTGTGCATTGTGTAGCCTTCTATATTAAACAAGTTAACAATAATGTCTGATATACCTACCTCAGTGAGAACAATAATATCTATAGGTGATTTCGATGACTGAATGGTATATAATAAGGCGGAGAAATTTTTATTTATAGATCGGATATTTATGTGCATAATAAGAAGATTCTTTTGGTGGGTAGGTAGGTAGTTATAAAAATCATTTACATTATAACAATTATTAATTTCTATGACTTCATTATTATGGTTAGCCATTTTAAGATCTAAAAAGAGCAAGTACCGTTTGAGAATATAAAGTAGTAGGTATGTCAATTCTTGAGGTTGATATCTGAGGCTAGATGTGTTAGGTCTCTTTCACTTCTGATGACGATAGGATGTTCCTTGTCGTTTTTACGTATCAGGACTTTGCCGTCTTGGAACCACACGTATTTATAGGTAGGTTGTAATTTCTGTTTGGCGTTCCACAGGAGTGACTTGTAGTATTTTGTTAGAGATCTTCGAAATATTATACTGCGTTTGTTGGCATCCGATGTCTCGTTAGGTAAAATGTCTCCTACTGTGACAAGATTTTGTTTTGCCGCGCGTATCCAATTTTCGGCTTGTTCTTTGTTTTCGAGTTCTACTTGAATCACACCTACTTGTCCAGTTTTTATAGGTAGACGTTGGACGGATTTGACGTGCTTATGTTGTAGTTTCAGCTTATTTGCCAGTATAAGCGAGATATCCATTACGTCTTCGTTTTCTTGGCTCGGAATACCTGTAATCTCGATCTTTTTATCCAGCGCAGCTTGCTCCACTTGGCGTAGATTTTGCTCCATAACACTTAGTTTTAGTTCGAAGTGAGTGTTTTGGTTCATTAAAAACGTATTCTTTTTCTCTAGGTCTTTCATTTTAATGTCGAACTCTTCGAGGAGGGTGGTAAAATCATCAATGTTTTTACCAAAGAAATCTAGGGAATTTTCGAGTGGTTCGAGTTCTTTTCTTACGATTTTTTTCACCTCAGTCGATATGTCCCGTAGAAGTTTTTTCACATCGAGGGAGCATGTATGTTGAGAGTTCGGTCTTAGGGACGCGACGGACTCCACATCTTCCTCTTCATCATCATCGGGTACTATGAATGAGGACTTACGACCGGGCATATCTTGAAAGCAGTCGTCGCAGGTCCATTCCAGGGTGGCCGCATTTCTAAGGGCCGACAGCTGCTTAGCGGATAGTCCCGTACAGGCCTGGCTGGCATGTACCTGTTTGCCACATTTGCTGCATAGTAGCGCCGGAGCGCGTTTCGTGATTAATTTATCACATAAATCGCACTTCACCATTATGATACAAACGGAGGGTAGTTTTAATTTTACTTATAAAATGTAACGCACGACCGTATCGAGTACCAATGACGGACGAACTGACTATAATATAAACCGTTATACAACTAAATAGTGGTATACAAGATTTTCATAATAAAAATCAATGAATTATTGGATACGGAAATATTATTAGCTATTACTCTTAAATTTACTCAAAAATGAACATGCAAAGCAACCAAAACCACCAAAACGACCGAACCTAGAAAAGTACCTCAGTAAAACATTAGATGACTTAAGCTTTGTATTGTGAGTAAGACATTTATTATCGTCAGCGAAAAATGTGACAAAACAAACCCTTACTAGAGTTTTACTTAGAAAAGTTTCCGTGCATGGTCGTTTTTTATCTAGTTTGAACCGGTTTAAAAAAAAAGGAGGATGTTTTCAATTCTAATGTTTTTTGAGAAAGTTCTATAGTAGGTACTTAAAACATTATCAAAATGTATACCACTATTTCTTAACAATAGTCGTATAAATGGCCTTATAATTAAGGAATTCACAAAAAACTACATTTAAAATATTAGTATATTAATAATATTAACATAACATACAAAAACTATGAGAAGGACATACCTAAATCGACCACTGCCGGGCGTGGACAGAAAACAAGTCATTAAAAACACGGGTTAATGTTATTGACAATCAAATATTATAGAAATTAAAAAATGATTTTAGGTACGGAATTGTGATAAAATGGTTCTTTATAAAGCCAGTTAAACTGATAAAACCCAGTTAAGTAATATAACTGTCGTTTAAAGACAGCTATAAACTCTAATCAATAATCTCTTTGTACAAGCAGCTCTTAATTAACCTTTTTATGTCACAAAAGCGTCGCATAAGGCAGTTGTCACCCCAATCCCATCACTGAAGAATAAAGCCGTGAGATACTAGTAATTCAATTAAGCCATCTGGTGGTTTTATAAAAGTCTCTTAAACCATCTAGAGTTGCGTCCTATAAGGCAATTATCACCCCAATTCTCTATAGAGCCATGAGGTGCTAGTAACTCCATTAATACAGCTTATAGTCTTATAAAATCCCTTATACCACCTTGAGTTATGAAAGAGTCGTTTTCAGGCATCTGTAACCCCTCTTACCTCCATATCGGTTGAGTAGAACCATAACAACGCCATTGGTCCAACCGAAGCCGGTTTGAACGACGTATTCACCACCACCGCCATATCCACCGAATATTGTTGCGTCATACTAAAAAAGGTAAACTGGTATCAGGCCGAGCATTTATTTATTTTATTTTTATATTAATTTTACTAAATTCCAAACATTTGTCTTAAAAATTCATAAGTTTTTCAAATAATCTTCAAAAATATTTATGAGCATGATTACAAAAAATTAATACAGTCGTACCATATACATACACGTTAAGTGAACTCTCGGCCGAGCTACATGGTACGGGTTAGGTTTTATTTTCGTTATGGAATTTCTTGATTCGGTCGCCGCGCTCAAAGCCCGCGATAAAAGCTATGCAATGGCTTAAACTCCATTCAAATTCAAATATCATTTATTGTGAACACAGGTATAAAAAGTTGTTACATAGTATGATACACAAAATATGTCCTTTGTGATCGATCTTTCGGCATACCATGTAACAGGGTAATTTAATACTAAGGTAGGTGTAGGTTTTTTCAACTACTACACTAAGAAATCAATGAAATATAAGGAAATAAAAAGTAATAACAACAGTAAAGACTAATAATCCATGAGTTTATTGTGCCTTCTTCTCATTGGTGGGCGCGTTCCGAATGCACACAATATGTCATCTTAAATTAACTTTTGAGACGTTTCAATATGATTCCAAATGAATAAAGAATAATTTAGTTGAAAATTTTAAACTTCAACTCAAGTAGGACCTTTATTAGAACCTTGCTTGAATTGAAAACATTCTAATAATAGAAGTTTTGAAGCTACGGTGGGCTTGCAATTTTGCTCCCTGATTTTATCTACCTTTTCAAGCATAGCAGTCTTCTGCTTCCACACTGCAAAGTTAGACCGGACCCATTTAGTAGCGATTTCATTGGCCAGCCGCACTGCTGTCGTTTGGCCAGTGTTGGCCAGGCCCATGACGACCATGTATTGTAACGGTGGCCAAGCGTTGGGGTAGTCCCATTGCTCACCGGAGTGTTCAAACGTTGTCGGTATACCGCCTTCGAAGATGTCCACCTGAAGAAATGAATAGCGTTCTAGTCACTTAAAGAGCTTTTATAACACTAAAGGGTTCTATAAAGGTTAGGAGTAAAATTTTAAATCTTTGAAATAAATGGCATTTGAAGAAGTTATTAGCATTTTTATAGCTTTAAAAAAGTTACTGGCTTCCTAATTTAGACTGACCAGACGAACTAATGAACCGATTGCGATGAAACTCAGTACGTAGATAGCTAGAGTCCTGTAATACATATCCGTTACAAATTATGATGTATTTATGATATTACAAATGACAACCACTGTGTCGCGGTGAGCGCTTACGACGCAGAAGGTTACGGGATTAATTCCAGTCTCAAACAAATATTTCTACAATTATGTCTTTCCGATCTAGGATTTTCTGTTGGTATTTAGAAAAGAAAACTATGCAAAACAACGTTTACCATATACAAAAAATATAGGAATAATACAGGAAAAATAGGTGTTGTTTGATTCTCAGACCTAACGAATTTCCACAAACAATTTCATACAAATCGGTTCAGCCGTTTAGGTGGAAATTGGTAACTAACACCGCGACACGAGAATATTTATAAACGACTTATCTTGTCACCATATGACAAGCCTGTAGCTAGATGGCGCTGTGTGCATTGAATATATTTGTTTATCTGACGGATTTTTAAGTTTTAAAATTTACAAAAACAAAAAAAATATATCTTTATTGTACTCTTACGGTGAAGGAAAACATCGTGATGAAACCCGCGGCTTAGTTGGCTCCAGAAGTATTGACAAGTTCTCTCCTCTGGACATGGTCGACTAAGCTGAGAGGGTAGTAGGTGCTGGGCAAGCCTACTCCATCCTCACGCAAAAAGGACCCAATTAAAAAGGGTCCAATGGCGGAAAACAGCCTGTATACAAGTACCAGTAAGTACTATGGTAACCTTACCTTGACTTTATCCAAATAGTTAATGACCCTGCTGACGTAGTAATCGTTCCTCGCTTTATCGTAACACCCTGTCCATAGCGGTGCTACGTTTGAAGGGTAGAAGTAGTCTCGTCGCCGGTTCGATTCCAGGCTATAGTCTAACCATACCCCGACATCTTCGTGCCATAGTACCTAGAAAAAATAAATAAATAAAATTGCAGGACATTCCACACATCGCCATCTAGCCCCAAGCTAAGTAACTAGACTTGTGTTATGGGTGCTAGACAACGGATATACTATTTTTGTGAATATATATTTATAATACATAGAAACAATCAGACCACAGACAAATATCTAAGCATAAATACTTGTCTGAATCGAACCCTGTGTTTGGCAGTCCGGCATGGTGGCCATTGTGCCAACTGGAACGTCTTTTAGATTATTTCGAATTTGTCTCTGTTCTCTTAAAACTACAATCTTGGATTCTTCAAGTCTAGAGTGAATAGGTAACTTTTAGGCGAGCATGCTACATCGTCGACCTCATTTTCGCCCTGTCGTACTCTGCCTTCTCCACATTATCAAGTTTTGTATGAAACTCAATACTTGAGTCAACCTACATGACTTGAATCAAACTTACATGATCGATAGCGTCCATGAACCTCGCGTGGACGCCCCTGTAGTACTCTGCCTTCTCCATATTATCAAGTCTTGTATGAAACTCTCTGAGTAACGCAGCGTTCCAACACATTATTGCGTTTAAATCAACTGGTATTATTGAACGGGTTTTGAGATTTGTTAAATTTCCTGTAATCATGAAAAAAAATGAAAAAAACATGAAAAAAAAACGGCCAAGTGCCAAGATAAAGAGAAAATATTTTTTTGTTAACGAATAAACTTTGATTTAGTTCAAATTTGGTATAAAGGATACATTGATTCATTGGGAATAACATAGACTACTTTTTATTCCGATATTCCCATGGGATCGGGAGTCACGCGGGCGAAACCGCAAAGCGCTGCTAGTACATAATTAAAATAAAATAATTCTGATTTTGGCTTTTATTTGATCCTTAAATGCAGATCTTTTTTTAATGCTTTTATTTAAGTTGCAATATATGTATGTATGTAAGTATGTATGTATGTTTGTTCGGGTCAAATCTTACAACTTAATTTTGCATACATATGTAAATCGGGTGACAATGCAATACAGATAATTTATTGATAACGTTCAAGTTACATGTCAAATGAGTACATAGTATAACCTAATATCTATCTTCTATATAAATAAAAATGAATTGTTGTTCGTTAGTCTGATTAAAACTCGAGAACGGCTGAACGGATTAATCTTATCTTAGTCTTGAAATGTTCGTGGAGGTCTAGGGAAGGTTTAAAAGGCGAGAAAAAATCGAATAATTTCCGGGAAAACCCTAAAAACAGCCCTTTTCTATTTCCCATACAAGCGTTTTCTAGAGTCAATTCCTACGGGATCGGGACGCGGGTGAAACCGCGGGGCGCAGCTAGTTTAAAATAAAAATAAATTAGCATATAAAATATATTAATTTAACTATACATCTAGATATAGTTGTACTATATTGTATTTAAATTCATACTATAAAACAATGGGTAATGCACAAAAATCTTTAAACGAGTAGAAAGAGTTTTCTAGGAGCCATTTTCTTAATCTTACTTTAAACATAGTTCTGGAAGTGGCTTCCTTTTTAATGTCATGGTGGTGATATGACGATGGAGGAGTGGCCATAGGAACTTTCATTTCATTTCATTTATTTGCATTCATATGGTAGGTACAATAGATGTTACAATATGCATACAAGTTCATATATGAGCCCTGCCGGGCATTGCAATAGCGTGCGGTGACAGACCGAGGCTTTTCTTACTATACGTAGGCACTAGATATACAAATAAACTTGTCCGGTTAGTTACGTCTTGTTATATTATTATGCCAAGTTAGATAGGTAAAGAGTGATGGTAGTGTTAGTTATTAGTTTGTCGCTCATTTTCGCAACAACGGTGGATTAGATACCGGTTTTGTCAAGTTGATCTTAAAACGAATATCTAAAAACGAATATCTAACTTCGCAATGAAACGACACAACCTCATCGAGTTCGGCTCGTTTGATTCGTTTTGACTACTAGTCATTTTTTATACGTTTGTTTTTAGATGATTATTTAAACTAACCTTTATTAGTTCCATTAAGTATAAACCAACGAGATGAGAAGTCCCATCCGGATTCGGCTGCGGCCTTCAATTCCGCGTACAATTCCTCTTTATCTTCATGTTTATCAAAATGTCTGGAAATTATAAACAAAATTAATATGAATTAACATTAAAATGTAGCTTTATTTATGAGAAATTGTACTTAATTGTAAAGTACTAAAGATTGTAAATTTTGTATAATAAAAAAAAATTAAAACAAAATTAAGCTTTAAATAATACATAATTCTTTAAACTTCGTGTCTGTCTTTTCGTTACCAATCAATTAAAAAACTAATTAACCCATTCAAATCTAAGTAAAAACTGAATTGAATAGTGGAATTTTTTCACCGTAGCTCTATTTTCTTCTTTAAAGGTCTTGGTATAATTAACATCAAAATTCATCAAGTAAAATTGAATCATCAACGAAATAATTCAATTTCTTTCTTTTAGTAACTATTTTCTTAAAATAAAGGATAAAAAAGACAACACTAAACATTTTAAAGGGGAGTTTTGGCGGGAACGAGTTAACTACATGTCGTGCTGCAGTTTTATTTTCATGAAACTTAGATGTAACCCGAGTTGAATTGTATAATTCTGGTGGAATGTTATTCAATTTAGTTCTGTGAAAGTGCACAAGTGTAGTGAAAGTAAAAATCAGTGTCAAACATGCAGTTTTCTCGTTGCCTCCAAATCTCCTATTAAGGTTATGGTAAACTTGCCACCGCTTTACTATAGCCCCTGACTTGACGGACTATGACGACTTTGACTGTATTGAAACACTTTAGGCCCGATTTATGAAAAATCGGGTCATAATTTGATGCAAAATATAACTTGACACTGGCTAAATGCACACGTGCGGAGCCATTATAAAAGAAAAAAAAAACATTTTAAAGCAAAAGAAAACACGACTATTCTTAAACATCACTAAACTTTCTAAACATATATTAAGTTCTATCTAATAAGGTTAATAGCTCACAGTTTGTGCATATACCAAGCATTTACCGGTTACACCTAGGGGAAACCAATAGCAGTCGGTTAAAGTTGATTGAACTTGACTTAATCGATAGTATAGGGGTAAACCTAGTCGTTTTTATATGGTTGACAAGCTTTTGCCCGCGACTTCGTCCGCGCGGGAGTCTAACTAACAGTATATTTTTTCTTAAAATTTGATTTCGTTTCAAACACATGTCAAAAAAAAATGTACTAAATTAATTTAAATTAGTCGAAGGAAATCCCCCCTAAAATAACTTTCTACGATGAAGGGATGAATTTCAATAAAATACGAAACACGTGTTCCATTCATTCTGTTAAAGAATGTTTATGCAAAATTTGAAATAGATTGGACCAAGAAATCACGTTGTCCCATACAAACTTTGCCCTCTCTTTTGACCCCCTTTATTTTGAAAAATCCTTTCGTATCGGATGCCTACGTCATACAAAGAACACACCCTCCAAGTTTCAGGTCTCTACGATCAGCGGTTTAATCCGGCGTTGTTCCGTCAGTCAGTCAGGACAAAGAATTTTATATGTATAGATATAGGTGCTCGCTACTCTTGCGCGTAAACTATATTTCTTGGCAAATAGTGTAATGCCAGAAAGGTGCTAGGTTAGATAAGAACTGTTATAGGCGCAAATACCTCCAACTGGATTGCATATAAATACTTTAGAAAAAGAACAAAAGTATTTAATTCATATGAAAAAGCCTTGAAAAAGACTTAACAAGAAAAGAAGAAAAACGCTCTAGTGCATCGAGTGTCAATGTAGGCTGTATAAAGACGGTTAAATAAATAAATATTGCAAGACATTCCACACATCGCCATCTAGCCCCAAGCTAAGTAATTACACTTGTGTTATGGGTGCTAGACAACGGATATACTACTTATATACTTTTCTTTTGTAAAGATATACTTATAATACATAGAAACAACCAGACCACAGACAAATATCTAAGCATAAATACTTGTCTGAGGCGGGAACCGAACCCGCAACCATGTGTTTAGCAGTCCGGCATGGTGACCATTGAGCCAACTGGGTCGTCAGTTAGTTAATTAGTTGCACCTGGGTGTAGCCTGATCATCTAGATTTAACCAAAAGATTACATCTAGTTTTAACTGACTGCATCTGGTGACACCAAGTTATAATCGGTTAAACCTGGATAAAGTAATTTTAGCTTTAACCGTAACTTAGTCATCTCGATACATAAACTACGGACGGACAGACTATGCTCAACATGACGAAAAAACATTACTTACTGGCTATATAACCAAGTCGTGCGAAACCATTATATGAAAAGAAAAAAAATGGTTAGAAGACAATGCGAAAAGGATCTTAACGAATGCTCGCTTAGGTGTTATTAGTGTACCAATTAATTAAATTAAAACAAAAAAATTCAACCTTAATAATCTCTTTTTCGGGTCATTAAGATCCTTGCAGCACTGAAAAATGTATTTTCAAACCCCTATAAATCCATATTGGGTGCATGTAGATATCCCAAAAACATACGTAAAAAAAACATTAAACATATTGGAAAAAATTAAGTACTTTCGTCCCTAATTTACCCAAAATTCTAAAAAAAAAAAGTTTTCTAGATGTACCAACAACAATTTCCAAAATAATTTAAAAAGAAAATGGTTGTCTGTAAAGTCGGTTTACGGACGATAATTTTACGTGATAACGTCATAATAACTCTTTTGTATCGTTTACGTTATCATTTTGCATACTTCAACGTTGGTATGGTTCCCTTTTCAATAACGGTAACGTGACATGACGTCACATTTTTTTGTGAGTGAAAGTATTCAACGATTTATAAGACGTTATCACGTCAAAAAAAAATACCATGCTCTTAATCTTGTGATGATAATTAAATAAAAACATGTTTAATTAAATACAAACACACTTTTCATGCATATTTCATGCATATGCATTAAGAAGAAAGGGTACCGGGCGCTCTCTCCATACAAACGTAGTCGACTGTTTCCTCCCTGGATAATGACACTAGAGCAAATATTTTTGTTGCATAAAACTGCCATAACCATGTCCCTATGTTTTGTTATTTAAATCTTAATTTCAATGATAATTACAAAATGAAAAAAAACCAAGACATAATGGGCATGGTCATGGCAGTCATAGGTTTTATGCCACAAAAATATTTGCTTTGCGCTCTCTCCACACAAACGTAGTCGACTGTTTCCTCCCTGGATAATGATAATGACACTAGCACAAATATTTTTGTGCCATAAAACCTATAACTGCCCCTATAATTTGTTTTTTTTTGTCTTTTTCTAATAATCATAGATATTAGGATTTAAAAAGAACATAGGGGCATGGTCATGGCAGTTATAAGTTTTATGTAACAAAAATATTTGCTTTGCGCTCTCTCCACACAAACGTAGTCGACTGTTTTCTCCATGGATAATGATAATGACACTAGCACAAATATTTTTGTGCCATAAAACCTATAACTGCCCCTGTTTTTTTTTTCATTTTCTAATTACCTATCATAGAAATTAGGATTTAAAAAAACATAGGTGCATGGTCATGGCAGTTATAAGTTTTATGCAACAAAAAAAATATTTGTGCTAGTGTCATTATCCAGGGAGGAAACAGTCGACTACGTTTGTATGGAGAGGGTACCCTTTCCTCTTAAAAAAAGATTATTTAAAATAATCTATTATATACAATGTGTTGCGGCAAGGGTAATGTAATACAAAAGGGAGTTTCGTTTATTCTAACTTTTCTTCCACGACTTTTGGAAGTTTTTTTAAGGTCATTTTTACTCAAAAATCAGTAGTGGTTTTTAGAGTTAAAGGTTTTATTTGTTTACATTGCCCTCGCTGAACTGTAAAATAATTAGTAGAATTGATACTAGGGTACATGCGGGTGATAAGAGCCATCGGTCACTTTAATTAAAAACTAAATATTTCGTAAAAATAGGTAAAACTACTTAAAAACAGGTCATTTAATAAATATTTGCTCTATTGTCAATCTGAAAAACATTTTTTTATCACAATTCATAAAGTGGATCTTATTCAACCGCTTTTATTCACAACTGTGATAAAAAACGTCGTACGATACACGTGTGATTTGATCATTTCATTCTCGGCTCTATAGACGCACTCGCGTTCCGCTCGCGCGTCATAAACCGCCTTGATGAAATGATCAATTTACCACAACTTGTGCGATACAAGTACTATTTTGATATATTTTTTGTTATTTTGTAACTAATTTATGCTTGCTGCAGCATTAGCACACGGTATCCCGGACTTTTTATATTACGTGCCTATTAATTCATTGCTTTTTGTTAATTAGTATTTAATTCTGTCTGTTTTTTTAACTATGTGTAGTAGGTACATAGTTAAAAAAACAGAGAGACTATTTTATTATTGTTTTACTTTTTTCTTGTCCGTGTGCTCTTCTATTAAACGTCTATTCTTTTTAACCGACTTTAAAAAAGGAGGAGATTCTCAATTCGGTTGTATGTTTTTTTTCTTTTTTTTTTAACCTTTTAGTGGCCCTTATTGCCCGCAGACCCGCAGGTACTATAAATTTGGTACTTAGTATTCAAATAACCCTGTATATAGAAAGTATAAAAGCAACTGACCTAGCACAATCGATATCTTCCTTATAACTCTCCGGTCTTGGTCCTTGTGACATATCGTTGTATCTTGCTAATTTATATCTGTAAACACATGAAATATGTTAATGAATCCTGGCAAAACTTCGAACAAAAACTACTTGTGTCCAAAGAGGTTAGGTTCTTGAAGTTCCTATATGTGTGATGGCGTCAGATGCTGATGAAGGAAATGAAAAACACGGGACTTTAAATGCTTTTATGTTTTTTCTATTACATCTAGTTCACGAAATATTATAATAAATATGGCATGGCAATACTTGAGCATATACACAAATAAAAATTCTCCGTTTTTCTAGATTACAATGAAATTGGTAGTCGAAAAAAGATGTAAGCATTTAAAGTAACATTTTCTTCATCAGCATCTGACGCCAATACACATAATATAGGAACTTCAAGAACCTAACCTTCTTGCATTCAAGTAATTTTTGTTTGACGTTTTGCTTTTATTATTTTGATATTATTGTCTCTTCTTCTGCCTGAACTTGTCCTAATTGATTTGGGGTCAGGCAATATATCTTCTTCTTCCATTCACCTCTATCAGTCGTCATTTCATCGTTTATCTCTCTCATACCCCGCCTTACACAGTCCATTCATCTTTTCTTAGGTCGTTCTCTATCTATCTAAATTCAAACTCATTACTCTTCTAGTCACATGCGTCTCTTCATCACACCCTTTTATTTGTAGTTTATCTATACTAATATTATATTGAGGATTTTTTAAATGTTTTTTTTTTTTGGTTTGCAACGAATAGACTCCGAAACTATTAGACCCATTTTGATGAATTTTGGTATAAGGATACATTGATTATTTGGAAATAAAATAGGTTACTTTTTATCCCGATATTCCCACGGGATCGGGAGTTACGCGCATGAAACCTAGAAGCGCTGCTAGTCCAATAAAAAATACTGACTTATGTCCCTCATGTTCAATCTCCACAGTATGGTTAGACATCCAGAAGTCAAATTCCCGATCCAGGGTATGAATATGCGACCTTAGGTACCCGACGTCATCTGTGTCATCCATCAGTAATTTTACCATAGGAATTAGGAGTGGGGGCTGCGATCTAGCAACAAAAAAAAATACATGTTTTTAAATTATTGTAGAACCAAGTCGTGTCAATGAAATTAAAATATAACCACCCTTGGTCATTTAAATCTAAAATATTTACACTCGAATTGAGATCCTCTTTTTTATAAGTCGTTTAAAAAACCGGTCAAGTGCAAAAACAGACTGACAACAGACAGAAAAACAGAATATACGGAATATTCTGTTTTTAGTATTTGAGGTAACAGCGGTAACAGAAATACATAATCTATGAAAATTTCAACTATCTAGCTATCACGGTTCATAAGATACAGCCTGGTGACAGACGGACAGACAGACGGAAAGTGGAGCTGTAGTATAAGGGTCCCGTTTTGACCCTTTGGTTATGGAACCCTAAAAAGGGAGTTCAGTATTATTTTGTCGTCAGCTTTACCTCATAGCATAGTATATCCTTCCACCATTAGGTATGAAGCCGATCCTCTCGACAATGTCCAGGAAATTGGAGACCATCCCTCGTGCCGTGGATCTCATCTCCGAGAGCAGTAAACCTTTAATTATCCAGTACGAATCCCAATAGTAGAACTCGCGGAATCTACCACCTGGAAATTGTAAGAAAAATAGGTTATTTTTCAGAATAAGTCGGTATAGGTCCAAAATAATACAGGATTTGATCCGTGGTGGAGTAAGAAATCGAGATTTTGACCTTCGTATTATAGGCGATGGTATCACGTCATCAACATCCAATGAGGGCGCTGCTCGATGATGTGATATGTTGGTAAGAAATAGTGAAGATGTGAACCGGCGCAAAGAATTAACTAAGCATTTAATGCATAGCCTAAACTAGGAGACAAGAATTTGACACAGAAGTGTTTTGTGTCGCCTGATACCAACCCTCCTGGATAATGCTGATTGCGGGATGGATTGTCGCAGCCACCGCGTGTAAGCTTCAAGATGCGATTATCGCCAGAAGGCGCCTAAATTTCTTAGTCGCCTTTCTAAATATCCACGGGAAGAGATGAGGGTAACTACCATCCTTCCATAACAGCCTCTTCTCAATCCAATCTTGAAGTAGCCCTTCCCCGAGCTTTTAACTTGACCTAGGGACTGCTTCCAGAGACAAGAACTGGAAGCAACGACTTTAAACTGAAAGACTTAAGCCGGAAAACATTTTTGCATTGTTAATCAACCATCGAAGTAATGACCAGTCCAGACGTTGCTTAACTTGCACGACAGAACACCATCAAAAACATTTTGCTTAATCCTGCTTATGAATATCCTCAACTCACCAGGAACAATAACCGGGTTATCAACATAGATAATGGAGTACAGGTCCTGGTTCTGTTTCACTTCCTCTTTCATCTTCCTGCCAAGCTGGAGCCAGAGCCGGTTCAGTTCAGACGCCCATTGGTGGAGGAGAGGATCTTTGATGTTCTGGAGAAATGCTGTGAAGATATAAGAAGATTACTTTTAAATTGCTTTGGAATGGACCCATTCAAAACGCGCTCTTGGGCGATTCACACCGCGGTCCGAACCGCTCGCGGTGCGAAACGACTAATGACTCGAAATACCGTGCGGAAGTGGAGCATCTGTCTTTCCTGACGTGTACAATTTGGGAGTCTTTAAGTCGCGAGTGAATTTCTAGGTCTAAGACCGAATGATGACGGTAACGACTTTTTAACAGGTGAGATAGTGGTCAAACTTACCTAATATATGAGAAAAAGACTCATCACGAAATATATGAAACTACAATACCTACGAGTCTGAGACTTTGTATGGAGGTTACTTTTAGGACATAGGCGCTCGCAAAGAAAAGGGTTTTTGGAAATTCGACCCATAAAGAAAAAAAATAGGTCATAAAATTTGTATAAAAGAATAAATAATGTACTGGGTTATTGGGTTTTTGGTATAAGAACCGAGATTAGATGTATGTAATTGTATGTGCCTTTGTAGCCTGAAATAAATGATTATTATTTTGCGTTTTTGTAAAGTTTTAAGCCTAAGCCAAGTGCGTTCTAGACTGGAAGAGGCAAAAATTTTCCAACTATTCTGCAATGGTGTATAAGATCGTTAATGTAACTTACAAGGATTATCCTTCCAGTCGGTTGGTCTCCAGTCTTCGAACTCGGAACCTTCAGGGTCAAAATTCTGGTTCACAAACTCCTGGATGTCAGCCTTCGTCGGATGGGAACCTGTCCTGGTATAAACATTGATAATGTTTATTGAAATTATAATAATAATACCAGCTGTCCCGGCAAACGTTGTTTTGCCATTTACAAAAAAAATAAAAACTTATAACACCCCGTCGTTTTTGCGTCGGGGGTTAAAAACTAAAGGAAACAAAATAAAAAAATAGATAGTAGCCGATTCTCAGACGTACTAAATATGCATGAAAATTTCATAAAAAATCGGTCAAGCCGTTTCGGAGGAGTATGGTAACTAGCATTGTGACGCGAGAATTTTATATATTAGACTAGCTTTTGCCTGCGACTTCGTTGGCGTAAAAGTCGAAAATAGACCAAGGAACCACGTTGTCCCATACAAACTTTGCCCTCCTTTTTCACACCCCTACGTCACACAAGGAACACACCCTCCAAGTTTCAGGTCAGGTGCGTTGATCCGTCAGTCATTCAGGACAAAGCATTTTATATGTATAGATAGAGATAGATAGATAATAATTTATTTATTTATATTTAGAGGCGCTAGCTGTAAATTAAAATACTAAAATTATTGAAAACAGCATGAAAATCGGTGCAGTAGTTTTTGAGTCTATCGCGAACAAACAGATGCGACAGAGGACTTTGTTTTATAATATTTTATGTAGTGATGATGGAAGTTTGTGACATCTTCACGCAAAACTACTGAACCGATTGCGATGAAACTTGATTTGTAAATAGCTGGAGTTCTGAAATAATATATAGGGTACTCTTTATCTCGATATTTCCACGGGATCGGGAGTTACGAGGGTAGAACTGAGGCGGTGCATATTAGCAAGCGGTTGAGTACTTCTGTGCACCTAAACAAACAACACAAAATCCCTTAGGAGGAAATTGTTCTCTCCATACAAACGTAGTCGACTGTTTCCTAACTGGATAATGACACTAGAGCAAACCAAATTTTTGTTGCATAAAACTTATAACTGCCATGACCATATTGACCATGCCCCTATGTTTAGTTTTTTTTTGTTTTTTAAATCTTAATTTTATGATATCCATTTGCTGGTGCCACCTATCATAGTGAAATCTAATTGGATACAATTAATTACCTGTTCATCATTTCGAAGAAGTGCTCCATGGTGATGTTGGGAGACCATTTGATCTTCATATCCACGAAGGTCTTCGAGTCATTGTACAGTCCCGCCATCTGGACAGTGTCCAGTAGGGGACCGTGGCAGTATATCATACTGAAAAAAAAAAACACATTTTTTGAGCTGTTTTACATATAGGTCAGCGTTAGAGCGGCGTTGGCTTTGTGGTAGATACCTTGACTTTCATTCTGAAGAAGAAAAATGAAACACTTTAGGCCCGATTTATAAAAAATCGGGTCATAATTTGATGCAAAATATAACTTGACACTGGCTAAATGCACAAACCGTGCGAAGCCATAATTAATAGAAAAAAAAGTATAATGCTAAAACTTGGAACAAAATTACTTGTTTGCAAGGAGGTTAGGGTCTTGAAGTTCCTATATGTGTAATGGCGATGATGCTAATGAAGAAAATGAAAAAACACGTCACTTTAAATGCTTATATCTTTTTTCCACATCTAGTAAACGAAATACTATCAATTTAATTGTAATCTAGAAAAAAACGGAGAATTTTATCATATTTTTTCTATTTGTGTATATGCTCAAGTATTACCATGCCAGCATTCTTTTCAATCCATAGATATTGCGTGAGCAAAGACTTTTCAAATTTTACCACCACAGAAAAAAAACAATTGTAAATTGAATAAAATCACACGGCCCACATTAAAAAGACAATTATCAACAATCATAGCAAATTTTTCTGTAAGTAGGTAAATACAATGACAATTAACACACAAGTAACTGCAGAGCAAGGTCATAACGAGAGCGTGCTTCCGGCATTCACAAAGCATACGAGCTGCGCGTGCGCACCGCACAGCGATGATCTAGGTATACCTCTAGAGGTACAGTCAGCAAAAGAATTGCAGACTCACCGTAGTCATTTTAATGACTATTATTTGGAATATTTTTGACTCTACGAATATAAGTCATTTTAATGACTATTATTCATTTATACTAATATTATAAAGCTCATTTTAATGACTATTATTTGGAATATTTTTAACTCTTCGAATGACTATTAGTTGGAATATTTTTAACCCCCGACTCAAAAACGACGGGGTGTTATAAGTTTGAAGTGTCTGTGTGTGTGGCATCGTAGCTCCCGAACGGCTGAACCGATTTAGATTTTGTTTCTTTTGTTTGAAAGGTGAATTAGTCGGGGCTGTTCTTAGCTATGTTTGATTTAAATCGGTTCAGCCGTCTGAAATTTATGGGGGACAAAAGTCCGGGGTTTTTAAATTCTAAATTTATGTTTTTTAGTCTTATAGTGTTTGTCTAATAAATTCATGAGTCTAAGAACTTTAAACTTTAACTCGAACAGGATCTTAGAATCTTGTTTTAGTTAATAAGAACACTCCCGACTAATTCACCTTTCAAGCAAAAAAAACTACATTGAAATCGGTTCATCCGTTTTGGAGCTACGATGCGTCTTCACTTTTGCTAACATTTTAATGACTATTATTCATTTATACTAATATTATAAAGCTCATTTTAATGACTATTATTTGGAATATTTTTGACTCTACGAATAAAAGTCATTTTAATGACTATTATTCATTTATACTAATATTATAAAGCTCATTTTAATGACTATTATTTGGAATATTTTTAACTCTTCGAATGACTATTAGTTGGAATATTTTTAACCCCCGACTCAAAAACGACGGGGTGTTATAAGTTTGAAGTGTCTGTGTGTGTGGCATCGTAGCTCCCGAACGGCTGAACCGATTTAGATTTTGTTTCTTTTGTTTGAAAGGTGAATTAGTCGGGGCTGTTCTTAGCTATGTTTGATTTAAATCGGTTCAGCCGTCTGAAATTTATGGGGGACAAAAGTCCGGGGTTTTTAAATTCTAAATTTATGTTTTTTAGTCTTATAGTGTTTGTCTAATAAATTCATGAGTCTAAGAACTTTAAACTTTAACTCGAACAGGATCTTAGAATCTTGTTTTAGTTAATAAGAACACTCCCGACTAATTCACCTTTCAAGCAAAAAAAACTACATTGAAATCGGTTCATCCGTTTTGGAGCTACGATGCGTCTTCACTTTTGCTCTTGATTGTACGGTCGACTGCATAATTGCAGACCCACCGTAGAGCTCCAAAACGGCTGTCATAAGAATGTTTTCAACACAAGCAAGATTTTAGACATCTGCTTTAGTTGAAGTTTAAAGTTTTCTAACTCATCAATTAATCAAACAAAAATTATTAGAATGAAAAGATTCCAATAATAGTAATTTTCGAACTCTACCGAGGGCTGCAATTATGTAGCCGACTGCACATGTCACGTGACAATCAACCAGGGATTTGTTTCATGGTTAAATCTAACGATGACTAAGTGGCTGATCAATACATAGCCGAACTAGATGGATAGATTAATCTTATATCTTTAAATGAGCAATTCTTGCATATATATATATATATATATAATTGGAATCTCGGAATCGGCTCCAACGATTTTCATGAAATTTGGTATATAGGGGGTTTCGGGGGCGATAAATCGATCTAGCTAGGAATCATTTTTAGAAAATGTCATTTTATTCGTGTTTTATTGAAACTTACTTTTTTTTTATTTGAAAAATATGACTCTTCCTGACATCTATTGGCGAACTACTAATACTATTTTTTGTGAGCAATAAAGTTATTCCAGCAGATGGCGTTGTTAAGTAACACGAAGTCAATGAGTGTTTGCTTTGAGGTTGGACTAAGTAAAAAAAATACCGAGCAAAGCTCGGTCATCCAGGTACTGCTTTATTATATACCATTAAATTTAATTCTGACATAAATATCTTTTTTTTTCTATAGACAGGGAATAGTTGAAAGGGGGGCTTTTGCTCTACAGTGGGATATGCTAAAAATGAAATAAATAAATAATTAGGTCAACTTTTGAGCACTATTTCAGACGATGGTAAGTGACGATACTGACGATGCAGTCTAAGATGTAGCACGCTTAAGATAAATAATGAATATAAACTAAACAATATAGGACAATGGGCGGCCTTATCGCTAAAGAGATCTCTTCTAGGCAACCATTGTATGGACAAGAATTAAGGAACGTTTACTAGATAAGTAGGTACCTTTATAGTGAAAATGTTTCTAAATTAATTTTGATAAATGTAAAGATAAATAAAAAAATAAGATAAAGATAAAAAGATAAATAAATGAAAATAAAATTGCAGGGAAGTTTCATATTTTGTCTAGTGAGTATTAAATTTTGGATTACCATGGGAATATCTATCTGTGGATTAGAGAAGAACCAAAAGATCTTACCAACTCGCCCGCTAATAACGAAAATAGCATTTTTTATACTACAGTCAATTCCCACAAAACCTTAATTAATTATACACCTAAACCTTCCCCATGAATCACTCCATCCATTGATAAAACCGTATGGAAATCCGTTCAGTCGTTATTGAGGTGATCGCCTTCTGACAGAACGACAGACGCGGAGAGAGACTTTAGTGTAGATAGATATACAAATTAATTAAAACAAGAATGTAAATAAAACTGATAAGGAAACATATGAGAAATACATAAATGTTGTATCACAATCATTATGTAATATTAATTACAATATACATCTATACTAATATTATAAAGCTGAAGAGTTCGTTTGTTTGAACGCGCTAATCTCAGGAATTACGGGTTCGAATTGAAAAAATATTTTGTGTTAGATAGTCAATTTATCGAGGAAGGCTATAGGCTACTTTTCATTTTGATATTCCCACGGGATCGGGACTTACGCGGGTGAAACCGCGAAGTGCAGCTAGTTTAATTATATTGCGAATGATAACTTAAAGAAAATTAACTAAGGACAAGAAATATTCTTATAATATAGCTCGCGATTTCAACCGCCTAAATCGTGATCCTGTGGGATATGTTGACCCAAGTCTATAGCTATCAGTTTTATTGCAATCGGTTTAGTAGTTTATGCGAAAGAGTAACAAACATACACACAATATGTTGATATATGATGATACTAATGGATATGTCATTTTTTTTAATTCAGTGACCTTAGAACAGGTTTAAAGGAGAAACACATTACAGATATGACATTTGAGATGTGTCGTCTCTAATTGAGTTAGTATGGAATCGTCGCAAACTCAGATAGTCTAGCCCAGTCTGTTTTGTTCGCGTCAGAGATTCAGCTAAATTATTTTTTGTCTGATGATTATAGCTTGTGACAGCGATGGTAGGATCATTGGCCTCGTAAAGGTCTGAATCTCAGTGACAATGAATAATCAACTGTTACTGAACGAAATAAATTAAAAATTTAAAAAACCCCCGTCACAAAATAATAAAAATAGTATGAACGTAAAAAGCCTAAAATAAGCAAAACAAAAACTATGAAAACACCCTACTTAAAGAAAAAAATAACCCCGAAATTATGATCCTACGTAAGTAGGTAGGTACATCTGAATTATTTTGATTAAATATTGTCGCGTCGGGGGACCGCTCTTTTTTTTCGAGTCAATTTAATATAATGTAAGAGTCGTCGCTTAAATGTTTGTTTTAGCATTTCTTTGGATAGTTAAGTTGTGTAAGTATTTAGTTTTTAAGTACTTACTTTAACATATTCGTTGAAATTGTAATAGTATCATTTTGTGATGGTGTTTTTATAGGTAAAGAGCGGTCCCCCGACGCGAAAATATTTAATCAAAAAATATCTTCTAATATTTTTTGTTTGATTAATTAATGAGTTAGAAGACTTTAAACTTCAACTAAAGCAGGTGTCTAGAATCTTGCTTGTGATGAAAACATTCTTATAACAGCCGTTTTGGAGCCCCACGGTGGGTCTGCAATTATGCAGCCGACCGTACCTACCTACTCGCCGTCCCCGTCGTTTTTGCGTCGGGGGTTAAAAAATATCAGCGTAGTCAACTTGGAGGATAACTTTTGGCCGAAGGATGTAAAGTATATTGTAGTAAATAAAATAAACTGTAGAACTCACCTATCACAAGTAGGAGGCAGCTTACTCCGATCCGCCGCCACAGACATCAGCAAAAGAACACCGACGAAACACCACATTTTATTCATTATCCTCAAATTAATATCAAATACAAACACTATTAAAAATGGCACAGCACTTGATCTTAACACTAATATCACTGATAATAAATTAAAACTTAATCACTTAACGTTTTTGGTATGAGATTGATTTATTTTAACTAGAGTTTTCAAGTTTTTACGTGTTTAAGAATGTGTTTAGGATCTTAAACGGTTTCCTTCTGAAGGGTTGCATTATCATCTTGGGTGGGATGGTTGAGGTTTTGATCGCTTTAGAGTTTGGCACGACATGTGCCAAGCTGCATTTCTGTTTATTTTCTCAACCTGGAACAATTGAAAAACGGATTAACGAATTTTTCGATTTTAATGATGCCTTTGATAGGGAAGTTTGACACAGATGGATTATTGGGATGATTTTTTTCTTATTCTAGATTTCAAGCTCATTAAATCTAAGATTTTTTTGTTTAATATAATAATTTAGAGGCAACTTATAAGATAACTTAAGAGAAAAGTAGTATAAAAACAGTTGGGGCTACCTCAAGGACGTCTTCTCAGACCGATGTTGTTTAATATGCATTAGTTTTAGGAAATGTATCTTTTTTCTGCATTTTAGACCATTATCGTCATGTTAAATAATTGTATGACGTCCGTCATTACTTAGTGGAAGTAATATCCTTGTCTTTGAGTTTTTTATACATATCCGTCAATTTAACCATGACAATGTAAATAAAAAAAGTGTAAGGACCATTAACTTAAACGCGTTAAACTTTTTATTTCTTCCAGGCAAACTTTGTATGGACACTTAGTCAAAAAAACGCTATCAGTAAAGTTAACAGACGAAACCCGGCAAATAATTCTCAAGGTGTCAAACGAGGCCTTGGGCTAATTATAGCAGTATTTTCGCCACAAATTAAAACCGAGTTAAAAAAAAACACTGGCATTGAGGAGCTCCTTTTTTAGAAGGAAGGTTATCAATTCTACCCTTGAATTATATGTGTTATCAATATCACAATAACTGAAGTGTGAACAATTAGACTTTTGACATTTAATCTTATCAGTACCATAAAATTAATAACTAATTAATTAATAATTAAAATTAATGTAAACAAAAGATAAAAGAGAGCATTTACAAATTGGTGACATTGATATAGTGACGCGGGGGTAGATTAATGTAAGATCGATGAAAAGTTTCCTAGAGTGGAACATTTCCTAATTGAACGGTCAAATAAAACCTTGTAAGGTAAGCGGGTATCTTTCTGTCAATAAACAAGGTAGATATTCGATTTCGTTTGATCTTTTCAAGAAAATTAAAAGGTTGAAAAACCACAGACCTTAAATTAAAAAAATATAATCAGAAAATAAACTCGAGTACCTATCTGTTTTTTTTCGCAAAATAGGCTCGCATTTGACCTCATCTCACCTGATTTTGGCGCAGCGATGAGGCCAAGGAGCAAAAAAGGTGGATCGAAGTAGAATAAAAAATGTACGATTATTTTTAGATTCACTTCTTGTTATAAAACGGTGGATTGAAGAGGAAAAAAAAATCCATAGATCCACTGGTGGAGCCTCGTTGGTGAATCCTAGTAGAATGAGGCCATTCACTAGACTTAAAGACTCCAAGGTTGTAGGTTTGGCGCCACAGCCACGCGGGCAGAGTTCTACTTCTTAGCAGTGCGCACGAGAAAGGCAAAATTGGCACGTCTACCATGTGTGGATGGTGATCATTTATGCCCTTCGTTTTCTAGTCAAGATGGTCTCTCTCAGATCAGATTTTAAATTGATATTGCGAAGTTGAAACTCAAATACAGCACAATATGATTTGAAGATTGATCCCTTTACGTCACAGGTCATACAATTGGCAATGAGCAAATTCTAATTGAGTATACGAAAGCAGAACATGACACCTTTTATAATATCCAAACAAAATCAACTCTAACACTAAGGTATAAAGATGAAATTACGTCAATAGATACCTTGATAAAGTTCAATTGGTGACCTAATACTTGTCTCAATGAAGATCCTGAATGATATTTTAAAGTGTCGCTATTTTTATCATATACTTAGCCAATAATTAAATATAATAATATGCTATCATAAGATATATGGTTTAAAAATGATAACTCAGTTAGAGAATGCGTAACAGTTTAATTTGAAGACATCTTTATAGAATCGTGAAAACTGGATTTCAGTAAGTCTAGTAGTATTTAATTGTACAGCGATCGGAAAAAAAGGAAGACGTGAAAGATTAAATAATGTTCTACTGTTCATTATGTGAACCCTAAACAAGATTATTTATTCAATTTACTACCACGTACAGATTGTGAGCACGTAAATGAGCAGACAACAAATACAAAATGGTTGAAAAACTTTATGAAGTAAATAAATCACATGACTATTATTTACAAACATTAATATAGAAATCGTGTACGGAACAGTAAAATATAGTCTTCCTGTCTTGATTCAATCAATTGACTTCTAGATCAATTGAAAGATTGCTTTTTGCTCAACCTTGGGCAACAGTGACGAGACGTTCCAGTATATTCCAATGTTTGCTATTTGTGGCATAGGATCGACACTTGCGAATGCTCGGGGAAAGATTCCAGAGAATTATTCAATTTAGGTACATCACTGGAAATATACGAAGTAAACCATTATCTGAAGAATGAACATTTGAACGAAAAAGTCATAAAAATAAATTAATAAATTGTCCAACATGGAAGAATTTTGGGGTCTATTCTACGCGTTAATGTACCCACAGACCTATTACGTAAACTAACAGAGTCAACGACAAAAGATAATCCACTGGCGTATATCCACTAAGTACGATGCTAAATGCAAGTCCAGTGGCTTCAAAGCTTAAATAGTTTACGCAGATAGATAGATAAGCTAGATGAGATTATATCATTGTATCAGGTGAGATAAGGTCAAATGCAAGCCTACTTTGCGTAAAAAATGAAGATTCTATTCAATAATTCTGGACATCTTGTGTCCAGATTTTTTGAAAAGATTCTATTCAAAAATTCTGGACATCTTGTGTCCAGAATTTTTGAATAGAATCTTCATTTTTTACGCAAAGTAGGCATGCATTTGACCTTATCTCACCTGATACAATGATATACAAAGACTTGCACAAACGGGTGACTTTGTCGCTTAGAGCGCTCTCCATCTGAAGGTTCCATCGGTCAACCTGAAAGAGGGCTGAAGAAGCGCAATTTATTTTAACTATACAAATCGCCTTTAACAATGTAATGTAGCAGCTCCCCTATATTTAATTTTTATATCACAAATCTAAGAACGTTTGGACTAATCAGATGAATCTAACTATACCCTAATTAAAAACCCATAAAAACCTATCAAGTGGTTTGGAAGATATGAATAATAAAGAATATTACAAACAAACATACAAATATAGGCATGAAAAACATAACCCTTTCCTTAGAGTCGAGTAAAAAAAGTTCCTTGAACCAAATCTTGAAATAGAAAAGTTTAGAATCAACGTCAATAGGTCACGTGAAGTAACACCCACATTAATTCAACAACGTGATGCTGGTAACATACGATACAACACGTGGCCATTGCAAGCCAAGTCACACGATCACACCCCCAAAACTGATGACGTACGTATTTATAGTAATGGGTGCAAATTCTTTATAGACAGACATTGTAATCATTTAGAATGCTGACGTCACCGGAACGGCATCACCGGAAGATGGAAGACTACCATTTCGCTGGGTTGGGATTCGTTTTGCAACAATTATTAGTCTTATTTTGCTTATACGTATACCTACTTTGTAATTTTTTTGTTGCTAATAAATCTAATGTATAAAATTTTGTTGTCACAATGTTAGTAACCATACTCCTTCGAAACGGCTTGACCGATTTTATGAAATTTTATATGCATATTTAGTAGGTCTGAGAATCGGCTACTATCTATTTTTTTATTTTATTTCTTTAATTTTTTTTTGTAAATGGCTATACAACTTTTGCCGCGACAGATGATTTAGAGTGAATCGTTGTGTTTTTTTAATTTTGATTGATCACTATCACACCTGCAGTGTACTGTTACTTTTTCTATATGCAAGAAATGAAATCGGGTAGAGTTGGGATTTTTGTTAGGTAATTTTAAATCTGGTAGAGTGGGACAAAGCCGCCTGATGGTTGGTGATGATGCGACCCAAGATGTAGCTTTCCTAGAAGATACCTTTTCACTCGCGACTTGAACACACCCAGGTGATTAATGAAGGTTTAATGATTATGTGGTGGACTGGGAGCTAAACCACATAATCTAGGAGTTATGCATCTTGATCGAAGATTAACAGATAAAATGTTTATTATACCTAACACATTTAGTAACAAAAATAAAATAAAAAAAGTACTTAAGATAATCATAAACACAGTTTAAACCTAGTAGGCACAAAGGCTAAAATCTCATTCGAAGTTTTATGGCTAAGTTTTACTGTGAAGAAAACAAATAAATTTCAAAATTGATAAATCAGCCTGCACTGATAGAAGAAACCCAAACAAAAGAAACCAGAATACATTAGCCTTGCTTTGATCGAGGTCCTTAAATAAGAATGAACCTAAATAAAACTCAACACTTATGATATGACCAAAATCAAGGTCGATCCACAAACACCGTGCAATGCTATCTATACACAAATGATTGATGCCATCCGGTGATAAAGGATATAAGGGGGATCGTAAATCGTATATGACCTTATAACCTTTTCTATCACGTCAAGGGTATTAAGAAAATCTAGAAAATTACATAAATCTTCGTCACGTGATATTCCTATAATCTAAACAGAAAATCACAACTTCATGTCTAGTCTAAACTATCAAATAATTATTTCATTTTATGACAGCAATAAAATGATAACTTTGAAATTAAAGAAATCTCTTGTTCGTTTACTATTTTGCAACAAAATGAACAATCCTCTTTTATAATATAAAGAATCTACTGATAGATAACACATAATAGGGCTTCTTAATAGAATTAAGTAGGTGGTGTAAAGTATATATGCGGTTTTTATGAGTTCCTTATGTGTCCAAATGTGGCGATAACTGGACTATATGTAAAATAAGCAATATCACATAATTATAATAGTACAAGCAATATGAAAATTACACAATCTGATATGAGAACTGAGATTAAACTTGCCAAGGATTCTGAACAACCATGGTTATTTTCACTGCAATTATTCCAGCCCACTTAGACAAGACAACTTTTGTATTAGCGATATCGCCAATCGATAGATTTAATTGTATGAAATTGACATAAAACATTGTACAAAATTAGCTTAAGATGGAACTTATCCACCATTTTTTTGCTCTAACGCAAGCCTACGTGACTTTTTTTGGCTTGTGTCAATTTCGTCCAAACATATAAAAATAAATGTCTGTCGATTGGCGATATCGCTAATAGAAAGCAATCTTGTCTAAGAGGGCAGTCTCTTTAATATGGTAAGTTAATCGCTTAAAATATCGAGCTCCACTAAATAAAATAACAGAAAATATCCGTAACGTTAGTGGAAGTTAGAAAAAATAATATTTACTAAATATTCCATTGTATTCAATTAATTAACGGTATATTTAAATATAGGCTTGAATGGTTTCAAACGAAGGACACGCGTAAATAATTCTGCAGTCGTATTAGTTGGCAACATTCCCTGGCAAGAAGCAGGTCTTACACTAGTAATTATTACAGGTGGAGAAAACAATACTCAGTAATTTTTACAAACATGCATAAGTATATTTGAAAATGACCATTGATATTTTTAAGAACAACTTCAAGTTAGCACTAAGGCATGATTTTGTTAATGAAATTTGGTTTTATCGATGCCCAGATTTCGGGCATTTAGCTATTCTGGATATAAGCTCGAAGAGTCCAAATGAAAATGCCC
Organism: Idaea straminata; assembly: GCA_951213275.1. Lineage (NCBI taxonomy): Eukaryota > Metazoa > Arthropoda > Insecta > Lepidoptera > Geometridae > Idaea > Idaea straminata. Next base: position 8,202,937 of record OX577870.1, read on the forward strand.
ATTGGACACGTCGCTTATAGTCGTACCTAACAAATAAATAACTGCCAATAGCAAATCAATAGTTAAAGTGACTTTAGAATTACACTAAAGAATAATTTTAAAACCCTGCGTGCGGTTTTAAAACCATTGTTTTATAACATGTGATACAAATAGAGGTCAAGCAAGACCATCCAAAATGGGAATTGAAAGGAAGCCAATACATATTTCTTGCGTTAGTGTAACGTAGACAGTTTGGCATATTGCGAGCAATGCGCAGGTCGACGACTCTGAAGATCTTCAGATAAATTATAATAGATGAGCGTTTAAAATATTCAAGAGCATTTTTGTAGCAAGCATCACTGGCAAGCATACCTATGACGACGAACAACGCACAAGTAAAGCCGTTGAATCTAGAGACATGAGTTTTTGAACAGAAGCTTTTACAAATGACGTAAGTAAACAAGGAGATATTTTGATTTTTTTTGAGAATTTACGCGGATAAACACACAGGTGTACAGTAACTGGGGAAAACACTACACAAAATAATAATAACAGTATATTGTTACCAAGATCAAATTATTCACGCTAACTTCGTAGAATTTATCTATTCAGTAATCTGTTTACTTATCTATTTCATATAATCTCTAACTGCACCATATTTATAAGGAAAATTATGATATTTGCTTATTGAAAAATCGGTTTAACACATATACATAAATTACAGTAATAATTACTTCCGACGGAATTTTTTGGATCTTTATATTGGTGACGAATTATCCTTATGGATAATTCTATCTAAGATGACTTCAAAGATGGTTATCCATCTTTGAAGTTTGGTAAACAAATGCGACGTAGAGATAACGCATGCAAATAAGGTAAATTTATTTTTAGCAAAGGTGCTCATAAAGTGGATCTTATTCAACCGCTTTTAGGCTCATAATCTAAAGTATTACGCACGCGTGCGTTTTACATTACCTTGACGCCACTAGTGTGTAAAAGTTACCCTGATAAGTTAAATTGGTATCTTACTGCTAATTACATGTTAGGAAGATAAAACATTCTTAATTTGTCTGGGTTATACTGTTTTGATGTATAAAAAGGTAGGTACCAACAAAGAGTTTTTAAGCTAGCAAAAATGGTCGTCTGTAAAATCGGTTTACGAACGATTATTTTACGTGATAACGTCTTAGAAAACGATTAAAATTGAGTTTTGTTTTTTCTCAACTTAAATATATATTTTTCCGTATCATTACCTCTTCTGTTTTCAACCCTCGACGCAAAAACAAATGGAAATAACCACTTAAAAAATATTATGTCAGACGAGGCTCTATATGTTAAAAAGTTTTTTGCCTGCCCTTTTGGGAGTATAATCAACAAAAAAATAGTGCCTAAAAATTACACAAAAGTTTTGTTAACTTTTTGTTATTTCAAGTCTTTTCTTTTATTCGCAACTGTTATAAAAAACGTCGTACGATACACGTGTGGTTTGATCATTCCATCTCGGCTTTATTAACACGCTCGCGTTCCGCTCACGCGTCATAAACCGCCTCTATGCAATGATCAATTTACCACTCTTATATCGCAATGTACTATTATCTAGATTTATACAGCGTCAGTAACTTTTGTCTTTTCCATTCTGGGCGATTTATTAAGCTAGAATAGAATCCTTGTAATATTCGATGATAAAGTTTTTATACTTGTTAATTACAAATTAATATAAACAAGAATTTGAGTAAGCCTTTGACGTTGTCTATAAGACATAGACGAAAGAATGTCGTTGGAGACGATCTGAATGGTAAGTTTCTGATTGAGATTCCTTTTCCCCAAAACCAGTGTATATTATACTTTGAAAACATTTCATCGATATTTTATCCTTCAACGGTTATGACGGTATAGGACAAGGGTGAGTGGTATAGGTGTAGATCACCTCATGAAGAAGTAAAACGCAGCAGAAGAGATCAAGCAGGAGGCCGAGGAAGAGGTGGATCGACTGCGTCTAGAAAGACCTGAGGGTTTTAAGAAGTTTTAGAAGCAAATGCTTGAAGCGAAGGCTTAAGATTGTAGGGGAAGCCAAGAGCCACAACAGTGGTATGTTCTGACTAGTTCTATTAAACAATTCCACAGGCTGGATTGTCGCAGAACAGCCTGTTGTTGTGGTTTTACAGGCACCCTGAAGCTCTCGCTTTGCAATGTGTTACGGTAGAGACGGAGAAAAGTAGAGATATAAAGAGTGGTATTGGCATACTCGTAAAATTAAAAGATAATTAAAATCCAATCCTACTTTTATCACCTATCTATCTGATGTTGATATGAAAGGAAATTCTTTTATCAGAACGATTTGATTAACTGATAACAGATAGTTATGGAAAACTTCGTTGCAGATTTCAATGATAGCTATAAATCAGATAAATGTAGGAAAATGTTTCTGGCCATGGGCCGGCCCAAGTTTTTAGAGCCTACAAGAAAAACTGTGTTGTTCTCGTCCATTTTCTACTAAAACTTATTTCACCAACACTAATATTTAATTAAACCAACCTAACGATTTTATATTATAAAGCTGAAGAGTTTGTTTGTTTGTTTGTTTGAACGCGCTAATCTCAGGAACTACTGGTTCGAATTGAAAAAATCTTTTTGTGTTGGATAGTCCATTTATCGAGGAAGGCTATAGGCTACTTTGTATCCCGAAATTCCCACGGGATCAGGAGTTACGGGGGTGAAACCGCGGAGCGCTGCTAATTATCTGATATTATAAAGCTGAAGAGTTTGTTTGAATGCGCTAATCTCAGGAACTGCTGGTCCGAATTGAAAAATTCTTGTTGTGTTGGATAGTCCGTTTGTCGAGGAAGGCTATAGGCTACTTTTAATTTTGATATTCCCACAGGATATGGAGTTAAGCGGGTTAAACCGTAGTAAATAAATGAATTGAATTCCATCTTTTGAGGACCAGTGGAACTAACTGCTGAGAATGCCTCAATTCTCAAAACATGAATACATAAGACGAATTCCATTATTATAGTGACGTAAGAACCGACATTGAGAAGCGAAGTTCAGTGACATCGGAGATTATACCTACTAAACTATAGGCACACTATAGGTACAGTCGGCTGCATAATTGCATACCCACCGTAGAGCTCCAAAACGGCTGTTTTAAGAACATTTCCAACACAAGCAAGATTCTAGGCACCTGCTTTAGTTGAAGTTAAAAGTCTTCTAACTCATGAATTTATCAAACTAAAATTATTAGATTGAAAACATTCCAATAATAGTAATTTTCGAACTCTACCGAGGGCTGCTATTATGCAGCCGACCTTACATTTTAGGAGGCTCTTCACTACATCACTACATAGTATAAAACAAAGTCGCTTAACTCTATCTGTCCCTATGTATGCTTAGATCTTTAAGACTAAGCAACGGATTTTAAAGCGGTTTTTTAATAGACAAAGCGATTCAAGAGGAAGGTTTTAGAATATAAAACAAAACTACCACGCGTGCGAAGTCGCGGGTAATAACAAGTTAGGTATGATTTCATTTAAAGCCTACTCCGGTATAAAAACATGGGTACAAAAATCAAGCGTTAACAAAAAGCGTTATGTTTTAAATTTCATTTGTATTTACGTTATAGTCGGATATATATATATTGCAGGATGATTGCAGGACATTCCACGCATCGCCATCTAGCCCAAAGCTAAGTAACTAGACTTGTGTTATGGGTACTAGATAACGGATATACTACTTATATACTTTTATACGTAAATATATACTTACTTATAAAACATAGAAACAACCAGATTACAGACAAATATCTTAGCATAAATACTTGTTTGAGGCGGGAATCGAACCCGCAAACCAGTCCGGCATGGTGACCATTGTGCCAACTGGGTCGTCATACATCATCTGTGAAAATTTCTACTGTCTAGCTATCACGGTTCATGAGATACAGCCTGGACAACGAAGTCTTAGTAATAGCCCGTAGAAGAGTCCCGTTTTTACCCTTTTGTGTCCAGAACCCTAAAAATGATTCAATATATCTATCTACACACAAACAAACATCTATACAGTTGATATAGAGTATAACAGATCGTCAGACAAACGTGGGCGTCCGTAACAAGAAAATTAGATCAAATTACAGACAATTTGCAATACACTGTCATGACTGCGTACTTAGAACTGAAAAAAAGATCATCACGATATTCAACCTTACTCAATTGATATAAGATCTAGGTTAAATTAGCAAGTATAACCAGGAAGGTGTCACGATTTTAGAACAATTTTGTAAAGAACAATGCTAATAAGAAATTTAGCGATATAGGTAATTTTATGGCTGTTAAGTAAACTTCCTGATTGTGCGTGAGAAAAGCATCCAAATATAGAATTATTGTACTTACGTGAATTTACGCTACGCAACTATGAGAAGTTGAATTCTCTAAGTCTTAATATAAACAAACGTATCTATTACCGCGGTTTCAGCCGCGTAACTCCCGTGGGAATATCGGGATAAAAAACATATTAAACGCGACGCGATAACCTCCTCCTTTTTTGAAGTCGGTTAAAAATAGCCCATGTTATTCCCAATGAATTAGTGTATTCTTAGGAGGCTCATAGCTAGGCGAACGCTCGCTGATCGTTTATGGTCGTGCGGGTTAAGCGACGCCTGGCGCGATCGACGCCTTCGATGGGTGACCAATTAGTATTGTGGCAAAAAGTGAGTTTTTGTGAGCTCCTCCGTGCTTTGGAAGGCACGTTAAGCCGTTGGTCCCGGTTGATACCTCTAGTAGCAGTCGCTAGGTCAAGTTAGAGGAAACTCTAACAATAGGTGAGCCACACCACCATACGAGAAAAAGAACAATTTATCCTCAAAATCCTCATATCAAGTTTCATCAAAATCGGACCAGTAGCAAACAAAAACACAAAAAATATATTTGCTCTTTATATTATTAGCTGTTGCCCGCAACTTCGTACGCGTGGTAGATCTAAATTAAAAACTGCATCAAAATCCGTTGCGTAGTTCTAAAGATTTAAGCATACATAGGGACAGACAGCGGGAAGCGAATGTGTTTTATATCACACAAGCAGCGCTCCGCGGTTTCACCCCCGTAACTCCTGATCCCGTGGGAATTTCGGGATAAAAAGTAGCCTATAGCCTTCCTCGATAAATGGACTATCCAATACAAAAGATTTTTTCAATTCGAACCAGTAGTTCCTGAGATTAGCGCGTTCAAACAAACAAACAAACTCTTCAGCTTTATAATATTATAGTATAGATGAAAAATTTTGGTAAGTTGTCTACTTTAAGATTTTTAATTATCGGTTTCCCCAGTCCTCCCAAAAAATAAATATTGAATTTCCATAATGTCATAGAACAAAAGTTGTTTATTCAGGTGCACAGAAGTGGCCCTCGACCGCTTGCTAATATGATTACCAATAACCCTGTAGTAAAAGTAAAAGTAAACTAAACCCTGTATAGACGAGTTCATACAACCAGACAGACAGTAAAGCAAACATTATTCATATCAAATATTTCGGTAGACGGTACAAATCCACGTGAAACCACACCTGATAAAGGTGAGCATGATGAATGGATGTGATTTTCCACTCCTGCGCACGTGACCGCGATTGTTGTAAAACTAGTATTGGCTGGTTTGGCAAACGGATCGTTTGAAGTCCCTTTATATATTTTTAGTAGGTGTTTTTGGATACTGTTGGTACCCAATGTCATAGCAAAATAAATGGGTCTCGAATTAAATGGGTGTTTTTGTACGTGGGCCTTCAGGGCTATATATATTCTAAACTATAAGAGATAGCGAAAAATGCTGAAAGAATTGCGTGGCCGATTTTAAAACTGCATCATTAGATTTTTGAAAAAGTCATTACCCTAGCCAGGAATCAAACCAAAATAGATAGATAGATAAACTATTTATTGTACTACATTAAACCTCAATATCTTCTAACAAAAACAATATTAAACCTAACAATATGGCACAATGGGCGGCCTTATCGCTAAAAGCGATCTCTTCCAGGCAACCATTGGATGGACAAGAATTAAAGAAGGGGATGGGTGGGTTGTACATAACGTGATAAGGAGGAGAATAAAATAAATATTAAAATACATAATAATAAAAATACAAAATAAATATTAAACCAATTGATTTTTCAAAAAAATAATCATCCTTTTTTATACCAATGGATAGTCTTGCTGATAGAGATCAATTCCTGGAAACACACATAGCAAATGAAAGGAAATAGCTCCTTTTTGTATATTTCTACAAATATCATCTTTCCGTCTCTAGCAAAATAATAGCGTATGAGGCGTTTTTATGTTTTTAATATTTGTTGTTTTAGCGGCAACAGAAATAGATCTGTGAAAGTTTCAACTGTCTAGCTATCACGGTTCATGAGATACAGCCTGGTGACAGACAGACGGACAGTGAAGTCTTGGTAATAGGGTCCCGTTTTTACACTTTGGGAACCCTAAAAAGATGTAGTACAATATTATACCAAGAAAATTCCTTAACGATAGCTGATGAAGGATTTTAAAATGATGTGGATATTTTTACAACTTAAGTTTGTTTAAAACGGCATATTTACCGTAGAAACAGATAATTAAGCTATTGCATAGCTGATAATGAAGGCATTCCGTAACAAAAATAAAACCTAACACCCTCACTCCGCCTACCATGTAGCTCGGCCGAGCGTTCGCTTAACGTGTATATGGTACGACTGTACGAAGCTCGCACGATGCAATAGCTTTACCGCGGCAGTCCTCGAGTGCCACACGTTTTTTTTAAAGAACGTTTAAAATTAAATCCAAATCAAATTAATTTCGATAATTGTTTCTAAATTTAGCAACGCATAACCCTGAACAGGGTCGTCTAATGCCCTTCGCTTTGAACTTTTACCTGGTTGCTGTACGCTTCAAAAACTAACGAATTCAACCGAATATGAACCTTATGCAGTATGGCAGAATATTAAATAGTTCCTTTTCTGCTATAGGTATTCCTAAAACCATCCAAGTGCGAGTCGTACTAGCACAGGAGGGGTTCTGTACCACTACATTCTACTAATATAGGGCAACAGAAAAACATCATCTTTTTTACGACCCAGTTGACACAATGGTCACCATGCCAGACACAGGGTTGCGGGTTCGATTGCCACCTCAGACAAGTATTTATGCTTAAATATTTGTCTGTGGTCTGGTTGTTTCTATGTATTCTAAGTATATATTTACAAAAGAAAAGTATATAAGTCATTAGTAGTTATGATTTATCTATGAAAACTTTAACTGACCGATTTTGATTAAAATTGGTATGAGGATACATTGATTAATTGGGAATCACATAGGCTATTTTTTATCCCGATATTCCCCCGGGATCGGGAGTTACGCGGGTGAAACCGCGGAGCTAGTAATAGATAAAACTTCGAGGCAATAACGTTATCTAATACTATTTTATTTTATGTTAATTTGTAGCCCTTCCATAGTAATCAAAATTTTGATTTGATTTGATATTTTAAACAGTTGCGTAGTAACCAGGTTATAATCACGTACAAATCAAAATCATAAACTCTCATCACGTTCTGATCGGATATTTTTACCCGACTGCAAGGAAAGGGTAATGTTTTTAGAAGAATAAAAAAAATATACGCGACAAATTTAGAACTTTCCCCTTTTTTGAAGTCGTTTAAAAATGGCTGACCGTTTCACTATGTCAGAATGTTACAAGCCCTTTATTCTAATATACTAATATTATAAAGCTGAAGAGTTCGTCTGTTTGAACGCGCTAATCTCAGGAATCACTGGTTCGAATTGAAAAAATATTTTTGTGTTGGATAGTTCATTTATCGAGGAAGGCTAGACCATGTCCAGAGGACAGAACTTGTCAATACTTCTGGAGCCAACTAAGCCGCGGGTTTCATCAAGATGTTTTCCTTCACCGTAAGAGCTATGTCAATTAGCGCACATAATTTTTCTTAAGAAAAATGCCGGGATTTGAACCCACGACCTTCAGAATGAAAGTCGAGGTATCTACCACTAAGCCAACACCGCTCAAGGCTATAGGCTACTTTTTATTCTGATATTCCCACGGGATTGGGACTTATGGGGGTGAAACCGCGGGGCGCAGCTATAACTTAGATAAAAAGCACGTGAGTGTTCAAATTAAATTTAGTGCCGGCCGTAATAAAGTTGTGTAGGTAGTCTGAGTTGGGAAGTGGTGCAATCTGATTACATTTTCACGTGAGATTACAATACTTGTTCTACGTAGCGTTGTTACTACATCTTTAAATAACTAGCTGTCTCGGAAAACGTTGTTACAAAAATAACGGTTGCACTCTGGGAGTGCTGACAGAAGTAAAAAGTTATAAAAAAATATGTATTAAAAAGAGGACGAAAACAAATATTCAAGCAATAACTGAAGTGTTCGGTGAGATTCTAACCAGGGGCAAAATTTTCATACAAGTGTTAAGCAGCGCTCAAAACCGCCAAGCCACAAAGTCTTATTACCGAGCGACGAAAATATAATACTGTTTGAAGCTGATAATGACGTAGCAGTCATATTGCATCTCGGTAAGAGATGCAATGTCATTGCAATCAATGCAATCTCATCTAAAAATATGCGTACCGCGCTAAAAGAAGTTTAACACTTCAAAAATTTCATACAAATCGGTTCAGGCGCTTTGGTGGACATAGGTAACAAACACCGCGACACGAGAATTGTATACACAGGGATAGAAAAAATTTACTCATCAAGAAATGTCTGAAACTACAAGAGCCATGAGTCTGAAACTTCACATGGGGATTGCTTTTAGGACGTAGGCGAGCACTAAGAATTTTTGGAAATTCGACCACTAAGGAGATAAAAAGGACTGTTAAAGTTTGTGGTTCGTAGTAGAAATAAATGTTTATATGTATCACCTTCTTGGTCTTATCTCACAGGGTGGTTTGGTGATTGATGTTTTTTCACCTTTAGAATGTCATTACAATATATATGGCCGTCTACCTGAAATGTTTGCTTTTATTTCCACTGCTGCATACTCTTCCCAAATAATCCCAACACATCTTCGTACTTTAAGGAATATATTATAAACGAATTAGCGAAATCGGTTTAGAACACTTCAGCAATTCATTTTTATATTATGCATAAAACATTTTCTATTAAAATGCAGGTGCACAGTTTTTATTATTAAAATTTAATTACCTATTTAATTGTAATTTGCTTCACATTGTTCCAAAGGCATTTATATTTAACATACACATACAAAGGTAGTATTAGGTACCTATGTACAATTTATCTATGTATGATGCTTTTATATGTTTTATTTAGGTACAACTTATATCCTTATTTATAGATATTATTTATTCCAACAAAAAGGAAAACTGTCATAAAAAATCCTTATAAAACTATTAAAGTCAAAGTCAAAATTCATTTGGAATCCTACATTTAGCATTAAATCACATTGAAACGTTTTAAAAATTAAGTTAGGATGTATATGCGCCAATGAGAACAAGGCACAAGAAACTTTAAAACGTTTAATTGGTTTTGATAATGACATTCAACTAAATTCATTGATAATTCATTCACTTTTTTTTTGCCTAATTGCCACAGTGAGAATATTTGAAATTAATTATTATTGAACTCAATGGCATTTCAGTTACTTATCACTATATTTTTAATGAGGAATTATACCCCGGAATACACTCTGTTGAAATGTTAAAGCTACTATCGAGAGCGACATCGCTTGCTAGCCTAAAAAAAGAGTTCTGGTCAAAGATAATATGTAAACTTCGTTAAAGGGATTCTATTCCAACTTTTGTATCATGCACTGACCTTGCTTGGGGTGAATTGGATATACAAGAAATGTCAAATTCTCGACCACAAGAGGAAAGGATACCGGCTCTCTTTCCACTGTTTCGACTGTTTTCTCTCCTCCCCGAATAATGACACTAGAGCAAATATTTTTGTTGAATAAAACCTAAAATTGTCATGACTATGTGTTGCTTTTTTATATTCTAATTATCAAAGAAAGTAAGAGTTAAAAAACAGAAAAACATAGGGGCATGGTCATGGCAGTTATAAGTTTAATGCTAATAAATATTTGCTCTGGTGTCATTATTCGGGGAGGAAACAGTCGACTACGTTTGTATGGAGAAAGAGCCGGTACCCTTTCCTCTTAAGATTGACAGCAGGATACTGAAGGCATGAGAATCTGTAGACATATAAATCTGTTAATATGGGAATCTGTATTATTGGATATAAAAAAATTTGGAAACTATGTACGTGGGAACAAAGCATTTGTTTAGATTTGGATCTTGATTTTATTTTGATATATCTTAAACTATACCTTAAACATCATAACAAATGTATAGTTAATCCATATATTTCCTTAGTAAATAACCAAAAACATATATTGTGATAATTAACTGAATAAAAACAAGACAAGGCAATTTACTAATGTTTACTCTCGCGAAAACAAGACCTTGTTCGAAATTAGAACAGTCGTCACGAAAACACTTGTTGTTGTTGTTATTTTAATATTTAAAAATATTAAACGGTTAAATTTTTTAATGCAAACTAATTGATACAAAAATATCAAATAGGTACCTAACTAAAATTGCCACAATCTAAAAGAAATAATTTATAGATATTTATTTTTCAGATTAGCTCAGTATAAAAAACCTTCACCTAGCTATTGGACAATTCCCGACAACAATGGTTTTCCAAAAGCATAGAGCATGAAATAATCATAATGACGAAACCAAAGATCTGGATGATGACTGATCAGTTTACTGCGCGAAAGTTAAATCTATCATCCATCATCAAGCAGTTAGAATCACTTCATAATGACAGTTAATCAATTGTTTAAAAAAATAGAAGGACAGCATTTCATACGAGCAATGCAAAAGAACTGACGTCACATATCACTTGCGTAATTGCAAATTATGCTCCGATCTAACTTTGTGAGCGCCTGTATGATACACTTTAGACAGATGTTGCTGAAATACAGTAATTTTCAGTCATACGCAATATGTACAGCAAAATTGCACGAATCAAAACCTGCATGCAATTAAACACGGAAGGTAATGTTGCCAATAGCTTATACCGCGCCACGTTGCATACTTCTGTCAAGGGTACAGCTGTATGCCAAACTTCTCAATTTTTACCTTTAATAAAAAACACTGAACAAATCACTTGGGAACAGTATTGCGTTAACTTCGCGTGGTAAGAGACACGTCCGCTCGAAACAACGGTCAGGTATCAACTGACTTGATGGCTAGGTCGAACGGCTGTTGTGGCGACTGTGCATACATACGCACGTTTCATGAAAGTGACGTGTGATATGTCGACGGTGTTTGTATGTGTGAGAAAACTTGATTGAATGATCAGTAAATGTGATCACTTTTGAGGCACATTTTCAGTGTCTACTTACAAATCTACCAGCCTTCCATTCCTGCGAATGATTTTCTAGAAAATTTCCTTTAATAGCATGACAACAACATTTCCATATAGCTCCCATAACAAGTTTTTTTAATTGATTCAAGGTAAATTTGTCTGTTGTTTTCGATAAAAATATGCAAATTAACTGTTTATCACAGAATTCGTGAATGTCTTGTTTAGTATTTCGAAAATTTGATGGTGATGTTATTTTTTAACATAATATAAGAACTCTATAATGAGACTAGAGCAGGTAAACATAGCATAGGTATAATAAATAAAGACACTTAATAATAAATAAAAATAGAACAGTTTAATGGATGTACAGATGTTAACAGATACTAGGTACCTACATAGCAATATAATGTTTACAAAGGTAAAATTTATACCTTTGCCGTAAGGCATACGATCGGAACTAACTATATGACGTAGAGATACGATGGTCTATTTTACTAGAAAGACCAGCAGATATTAAAAAACACAAGAAACAAGGAGCTGATAGGTTTTAAAGAGCAGAAAATAGAATAAGAAGAAACTAGTCAGAAACAAGCAGGTAAAATCACAAATTTAACACATCAAAAGAATAGATACCTAAAAGATAAATACAATATTATAATGAACAGTATACTTAATAGCAAAAAAATGCAATTTCATAAACTATGTAATAAAATTACTGTGACATAAGAAAAAAAAGACATCGTTTTCATATCTAAACCGATACCAGCAAATCAACAAACCAGAATGAAACTACAAGAATCAGAGTAAATGTATAATTAAAGTGCCTCGTAGTATAAATTGCACGTCAAACATACCTCCAGCTCTGATTGGTTGAAGAATGTCTTACGATCTATCAACATACGCAATATGTTAGGTAGATATTAACTGTTGTTAGGCGATTTTATATCTGATCAACTTGGGCTTTAGTAATATTTTTACTTCGATGGGTGGCCAATTAGTAGTGTGGCAAAAATGTATTTTCGTGAGCCCCTCCGTGCTTCGGAAGGCACGTTAAGCCGTTGGTCCCGGTTGCTACCTCTAGTAATAGTCATTAGATCAAGTTAGAGGCTTCAAGGCGATCTTAAAACTCTAACAATAGGTGAGCCACACCACACACACATACGAGAAGAAGATGTATTATTTTTCACATTTTAAAGACTGCTGCATATTTTGAGCCGGTACTTTATTTGATTGTTTTCATTGAATTGGCTCCGAAACTACAGAACCGATTTAAAAGAAAATTGGTATGAGGATACATTGATTAATTGAGAGTTACATACTTTTTATCCCGATATTCCCACGGAATCGGGGGTTACAAAGAATCTCTGAAAATACAAGAGCATTAAGAACAAAAATATGTTTTAGTACTCTCCCCAAGAAATGATTTTTAGAAATTTAATCCCTAAAGCGGTAAAGAGGGCTCATAAATATATATTTATGGGAAATCACTTATCAACAATTTGAAATCATAACATCAGATAAGGAAACAAATGCAGATTGTACAATATATTTTCTTATCGTGAAGTGATTTTGGATAATCAAGTGGTAATTTTCAAGTCGATTTAAAATTTCTTCAATTGCTACCAGGAATAGCAGGATTTACAAGAACATGCATCAGACATGCCTTCCGAAGTTCAGAGGATTTTTCATTTGCAATACATTTAATCGGTCATGACGAAAATAATAAGTAAATAGCAACAACTATCAATCAACCAAGATCAAAACTAGAAGACCTATCAATCAAGAATATCAACCTATTCAAAAAACTCCAAAAACATTACAAACGCCGACAAAACTAATGTAGGAAACCACCTATCAATCAAAATATATCATGAAACACAAACAGATCACGACGTAAAATAACCCAATTATGTAATAACATGTATTTATATCAGTTAAGAATGCCAAGCGAGTCACCTTGCCACTGAATCTCAGGCATAGAATTTTCACGATGACATGAAAAATAGTATATTTTATTGTTACAACACAATATAGATTGCATAACCATTTATATTTACTTCGTGTAGAATGTGAGGCTTTGATTTTTGCAACTCATTAAATCTAAGTATATTAATATTATAAATATTTTTGTTTCTAACTTCTGGACCGATTTTAAAATATCTAGATTATAAGGATGCATTGAATTCTTGGGATTAACATAAGCTACTTTTTATTTTGTTATTCGTTTGTTTAGTCCGCTTCTGAGTCATGTGTCTGTAAAATAAGACCTAGAGCATAGGCTCTAGGTCTTATTTTAAAAAGGTTAAAGAGATATCTAACGTCGCCATTTCTCATCTAGACTTCTATACGCCATAAATCTCACAAATCATTCCAACTGCACAGATTGAAACGAAAGCAAGTACTTTAAACAGGGAAGACGAGGCAGTGGTCACGTTCTCCTTCATGCCATTATCGACTCTCACAACATCAGCTTATGGTCCCAAAACCGATGGCAGACAGGAAGAAACGAAATGAAATCGAATGTTGAGTTTTCTATTTATCAGGGTCTATTTATCTATCTTCTATACATTTAAAATTCTTTGTCCTGAATAACTGCCTGATGTATCAACGCACAGCCTAAACCGTTGATTGTAGAGACCTGAAACTTGGAGGATGTGTTTTTTGTGTGACGTAGGCATTCGATAAGAAAGGATTTTCTGAAATTCAACTCCTAAGGGGGTAAAAAGGAAGCAAAAATTGTATGGAACGACGTGATTCCATTTTCAACTTCTACGCGGACATAGTCGCGGGCAAAAGCTAGTTACGTAAATAAAACAGTAGCTTATCAAATTGCAATATATTTACTTTTACCTACAAGGTACTTGAACCAGATTCGCAACACGTGCAACTTCACGTGGCGGATGAAGCAAACTATGTACCATTAAACAATAACAGCGACTACTTGCGTACATTATACTAACACTAACAATATAAGATGCGCAGGCGCATACAGTGGATAGATAATCTGTTTGTTTCTAGCCAGGAAAATTTGCGACATCTGTGCGGGTTCGAGGCTGTGCCCATAACCAACAGGTTTTAGGCCCATAACCTGTTGGATTATAACTTTATGGAGCTTTTAGCCAAACGGTAATTGAGATACTGTTAGTTTCTAGCGAAGAACGACACGTCTCCTCTTTTTTGTTTTTATTTTCTTCTGTCTGTAACTTTTTTGTTTTTTATGTTTTTTCCTTGTCATTTTCATTTCTTCCTTTTTTGTTTGTCATACTCAAACAATGTTTTTTTTTTCTTTCTAAGAATTCCCGCGACATTCGTTCGAATTTCAAAGATTTGTGTCGATTCTATAACCTGTTGGATTATAACTTTATTGAGCTCTTAAGCAAACGGAAATTAGAAGAGTTACTGGGTAACTTCGACATGCTAACTGACTGACAAATTCATATATCTGTCAGTCAGCTGGGACGCACAGTTCAAGACGATGGGGCTAAAATTTGGCATATAGATTGTGATATACATAGCAGCTATTAAACTACTAAAACTGCTTTGCAGAACTGATAGAGTGAGAATTTCATAGTTTTCTTTTAGAAACACCGTCATGTGATAGAAAAACTAGGTGATAATTGCTTAATGATTACCACATCCAAACTTCTGTTACCAAGATTTACAAAAACGAGACAAAAGATGATGTCGACAAAATGCGTCATGATGACATAGCATGACTCAACCCAAAAAAATGAACAGAACAAATTACTTACAGAATCGGTAGATAACAAATCATATAGTTACTAAGTGCAAAAAATTACCACCTTATGAGTGCTTAAACAAAAAAAATATTAACAGACCGTAGCAAAATAATTTTTAAACAAGATATGCAAATGAAACGAAATGATCAATTAGCGACATTTACGTTAAATTAGCAATAACAAAGATGGATTGTATCAGAAAAATATGACGATAATTAAATGAACAATCCGTAAAAAAATAGTTCAAGCAATTAAAAGGCTAATTATAATAATTCAGCCGACTAGATCGAATTACAATTCAATGCAAAAAGAGAATGTTGCAAATGAAAAAAAAAATAACGAGTGGAAACTTCCAGACACCACAAATTCCGGCTTTTTACTGGGAAAGCCAAATATGTATGGAATATCAGGTAAAAATACCAGCGCTTGCGCATGACCTTTCATCTCGAAATAAATTGACATATTACGCAATAGAATACAACCTTTAACTCTTCTTGCAACCAGATAATAAACTCAAATAATAATTACAAAATTCAAACGTTAGAACTCGAAAACGAGTAGTCAACTGTGGTCAAACTAGCAATAAATATTTCTCAGTAACCGCAAGCCCTTAGCAATTGCATTTCAAGGAAACACTGGCGGCCATGACAGTTACGAGCCAAGCCTCTGAAGCCAAGCCACCTGATTGGCTGAGAGTAACGCGCCTTCGCTGACGTCACACACTCCAGCGCACGCGATTTAGCTAAAACACTCGTGGGTGCAGGATAAGAGCGAGATTTGAATTTAGAAGAATCTATACGATCTTGCTAATTTGATGTTCGAGCTACATTAAAAACATTATTTCTTCTATGAAACCTAATTATTTTTTATCGTAGGGTTATTAATTTGATATGATAAAAAATGATAAAAATAAAACATAGTACTCACATTAAAGTAAAAGAGACCCGCCCATATCATGATATCTGTCAGATTAAGCACTATTTTCTTTATAAGACCGATTCAAGGATTTACGCCATTGCAGTTTTATGCATGAGATTTGGGATGGATTAACTATAATCATCTGAAAGTAAGCCTAGTCTTCACCAACATTTTAAAGAAGAAAGATTTTGTTTGATACAAATTGGCTCCGAAACTACTGAACCAATTTTAATAAAACTTGGTATAAAGATACATTGAAAAATTGGGAGTAACATAGCATGGCTAGTATTTGTCCTGATATTCCGGGAAACGGGACTTTCGCGTGAAAAACCGCGGACCGCTGCTTGTCTCTGATATTTCTAGGAAAAACTTAGCTCGCTCAAGCAATAAACACTATATCTTTTAGAAAGTACATGACCTCGATGCGCTGTTACAATAATGCTAGTTGAAAAACAAGAATGACACACCCACTGGCATTCCTTCGCGATTTTATATTGCAAGTAATTGCAATAGCCGTGCCTACTAATAAAATACGTGATCAAATGTGTATTGAGTTTTCCTGTTTATCTTTATTTTCCATATGAAGAAAATAAGATTTATTTTTATTATTATTTTTAGATTAAATTAAAAAACAGAGTCCACTTTTGGGCATTCTGCTTTGTCCTTCTTTCCCTTGTCTCAGCTTATCCGGTATCAGGCTTTAGCGCCAGATGGAAAATTGGATTTTGAAAAAGATTTATGAGTGTACCCCTCCCCCTTGGCCCTTTGCGCCACTCTAGGATCTTTCCTTATATTTTTTAACCCCGTGTGTTGTTATAAGTGGTGTTATAAGTTTGACGTGTCTCTGTGTGTCTGTCTGTGGCATCGTAGCTCCCGAACGGATGAGCCGATTTTGATATAATCTTTCCTTATTTAGTTTAAATATTAGGTTTTTTAATATATTTTTTATCACAGTTGCTCATAAAGTGGATCTTATTCAACGACTTTTAGGCTCATAATCCAACATAATATGCACGCGTGCGTTTTAGATTTGTTAACTAGTGCTGTAAAGTTATCCCGATAAGTTAAATACGTATCTTACTGCTAATTACATGTTAGGTAGGTGAAACATTCTTAAGTTATCTGGGTTATACTGTTTTGATGTATAAAAAAGGTAGATACCAAAGAGTTTTTAGCTAGCAAAAATGGTTGTCTCTAAAGTCGGTTTACGAACGAAAAAATTACGTGATAATGACTTAGAAAACGATTAAAAATTGAGTTGTTTATTTTTTGTTCTTTACTTAAATATATGGTTTTTCCGTACCATAGTATTTTGTTCTTAACCCCCGACGCAAAACAAATAGAAAAAACCCTAAAAAATATTGTATGTCAGACGAGGATGTATAGGTTAAAAGCCTTTAGCCTGGCCTTTCCGGAGCATAATTAACAAAAAAATCTGCCTTAAAAAATGTAAACATAGCCTTATCACAAATATTTTGTTTTCTTTTCAAGTCTTTTCTTTTATTCGTAACTGTGATAAAAAAACGTCGTACGATATACGTGTGGAATTGATCTTTGCATCTTGGCTTCTTATGACACGCTCGCTGCCGCTCGCGCGTCATAAACCGCCTCTATGCACAGATCAATTTACCACACTTATATCGTAATGTACTATTTTATCACAGTTGCTCATGAAGTGGATCTTATTCAACCGTTTTTAGGCTCATAATCCAACGTATTACACACGCGTGCGTTATGTATTACCTCGACGCCACTAGTGTGTTATAAGTTATCCTGATAAGTTAAATTGGTATCTTACTGCTAATTACATGTTAGGTAGATGAAACATTCTTAATTTATCTGGTTTATACTGTTTTGATGGATAAAATATAGTAGGTTCCCAAAAAAAGAGGTTTTACTCCAGCAATAAAGGTTGTCTATAAAGTGGGTTTACGAATGATAATTTTAAGTGATAACGTCTTGAAAATGATTAAAAATTTAGTGTTGTTTTTTCTTTACTTAAATATATTGTTTTTCCGTACGATTGTATTTTGTTCTTAAGCCCGACGCAAAAACAAATAGAAAAAACCCAAAAAAAATATTGTATGTCAGACGAGGCTGTATAGGTTAAAAGTCTTTAGCCTGGCCTTTCCGGAGCATAATAACAAAAAAATATTCCCTTAAAAAATGTAAACATAGACTTATCACAAATATTTTGTTAATTATTATTTTGTTTTCTTTTCAAGTCTTTTCTTTTATTCGCAACTGTGATAAAAAATATCGTACGATATACGTGTGGAATTGATCTTTGCATCTTAGCCGCCTCTATGCAATGATCAATTTACCACACTTATATCGTAATGTACTATTATATTTTTAGGTACAATAAAGTGTTTTATCTATCCTATCAAATGACTAATCTTATAACACACCTTCGAATTATTGCGTCAGATTTGGCAATGACACGCCCCATTTTATCTACGCTAATCATAAATGTTATCTGCAGATTTCAGAGAATAAGATAATTATAAAGTAAGAAGATAGCCAGGATTCCCCTTTTGAAGCGCCACGATGATATATTTGAAGTCTGGTTTATATATAGTTTACCACGCTGGACTGCCAAACACTAGGTTGCGGGTTCGATTCCCGCCACATACAAGTATTTATGCTCAGATATTTGTCTGTGGTTTGTATCTTTTATCTTTTATCGCGGGCTTTGAGCGCGGCGACCGAATAAAGAAATTCCGTAACGAAAATAAAACCTAACACCCCCCACTCCGCCTAACATGTAGCTCGGCCGAGCATGGGGCGAGCGTTCGCTTAACGTGTATGTATATGGTACGACTGTACGAAGCTCGCACGATGCAATAGCTTAACCACGGCCATTTTTTTGTTTTTTAAATCTTAATTTCTATGATAATAATCAGAAAATGAAGAAAAAAACAAAACATAGGGACATAGGGGCATAGTCATGGCAGTTATAGGTTTTATGGCACAACAATATTTGCTCTAGTGTCCAGGGAGGAAACAGTCGACTACGTTTGTCTTTCACCTTTATTAACGCACAATTGCACCGATGGATTTTTATTTAATAATTATAATTTGTAAGTTAAGGTAAATTATGTTAAATTTTACACACCTAACGACCTTTGAAGTCACGTTTGAATCACCAAGTAGGAATATACCAACAAGTTTTATCAGACATTTTTATGATGTGATAAGTCAAAACTTCCTCTATGTAATAAACAATAAGCAAAAATACAAATTAATTGAAGCATAGCTTACGCCCGAATACTGAAAAGCCACTTAATCTTAAGCGGCGTTTAAATTGATATTTAAGCGTAGGCTTCAATAGCAAACATACACTTAACTTAAATTTAAACGCCACTTAAGATTAAGTAGCCTTTCAGTATTCGGGCGTTAGTCTGACATTTATAACTTGGACTTTCACATTTGGATACCTATTTAGACTTCAACAATCGTAAACCGTTGATTAATAGGGATTATGTGTTCTAAAGGTTAATAATTTAACTTACAAGGAAATATATTAAAAAACTGTTGGTATATTTTGTTACTAGCAGCGCTCCGCGGTTTCACCCACGTAACTCCCGATCCCTTGGGAATATAGAAATATAAAATAGCCCATAGCCTTCCTCGACAACACAAAAATAATTTTTCAATTCGGACTAGGAGTTTCCGAGATAAGCATGTTCAAACAAACAAACTCTTTAGCTTTATAATATTAATAACTAGCTGCGGCCCGCAGTTTCAGCCGCGTATATCCCGATCCCGTCGGAATATCGAGATAAAAAGTAGCCTATAGTTAATCCAGGTCTCCAGCTAATCCAGCTATCTACATACCGAGTTTCATCGCAATCGGTCCAGTAGTTTTTGCGTGAAGGAGTAACAAATATACATACACACACGCACACACAAACTTTAACATTTATAATATTAGTAGGATAGTAGGATAATAAATATTAATAACTAGTTTTCTTTCGCGACTTCGTCTACGAAGGGGTAAAATTTTCTAAAATTCTTTGTAAGCAGAATTCTACGTCATAGTAGCATAATAGTTCTCTGTATGTCAAATTTTAGAATGATTCGTCCATAAGATTAACTGTGCGTTAATTTATTAGTCAGTTGTACTTTGAATTATAACAAAAAAAAACATACAACCGAATTGAGAACCTCCTCCTTTTTTTGAAGTCGGTTAAAATAAATATTGCCAGACATTCCACACATCGCCATCTAGCCCCAAGCTAAGTAACTAGACCTATGTTATGGGTACTAGACAACGGATACACTACTTATATTCTTTTCTTTTGTAATTTAATTAATTAAAAAATATATCAAAACATAAATTCATGTCTGAGGCGGAAATCGAATCCTGTGTTTGGCAGTCCGGCATGGTGACCATTGTGCCAACTGGGTCGTCAAAATATCACCTAGGTAAATTTACTATCCGGTTTTATTTACATTTAAATTAATTACATATACTTTATTTATAATTTATTACACAATATTTTATGAACTTGCATCATAAACATTCGTATAAAATTACGTATACAAATACAAGACTCCATTCAGTAAAAATGTTAGTAAGAAATTATTGTGTTGTAGTATTTGATGTTATCCCGATATTCTCACGGGATCGCGACTTCCGCGGGTGAAACCACGGGCCTCAGCTAGTAGTGCAATATAGACGAGAAAAGAAGTACTGTGGAGATCAAAAAATAAATTTGTATGGGCTGAAGGAACCGTCACCCAGGTGCTATGACAAAAAAGCATGGGCGTCATTCTGCCTTCTTTTATTTAAATAAAAGAAGGCAGAATGACGCCCACACACATACATATAGACCTATACATATTCCAAATGGGTCAACCCATTTGGAATATGTATAGGTCTATGTGTATAGGATTGTTTTAGACCCAAAATTGAGTATTTTATTTTGTCCCAATTTTTTTGTTGTCATGTTGCCGGCAATAAAACGGAGGTGTGGACTTTGACGTCGTATAGCAATGATACGAATCAAATCAAGGCCAGATAAAATTATTTTTCATGCGCAATAATTACGTCATACCTTCGTTTACACCTACATCAATGTATTCAAATATAAAATATATCTTTTAAATAGGTATCTCTGTTATAAATAAATATTTCTGGACACATCGCCATCTAGCCCTAAGCTAAGTAACTAAACTTGTGTTATGGGGTGCTAGACAACGGACATAATACTTATATACTTTTCTTTTGTTAATATATACTTATAATACATAGAAACAACCAGACTACAGACAAATATCTAAGCATAAATACTTGACTTAGACATTCACAAAAATCAACATTTGATTTTGGAACAGCATGCGTACGTGAGGAAACGCAGGCGCAGAGCAATTGGCGCCTGTCAGTCACCGCTAAAAAGGGATTTAGGTCGATCATTGAGCTTTATTCTGCCAAAATTCATTGCCACAAATGTCTTAAGATAGAGAGGACGGACTTTTTTTTACAAATAATAAGTATGCTTTTAATCACAATCACGCGAGGTGGTAGGTGACGGATGTAGCACGCTTTCCTAGAAGATACATGTTCACTGTGAAGACCCCCAAATTGTGCTCGTCAGGAAAGACAGACGCAGGCAACTGATTCCATTTCCTTGCTGTACGAATAAGGAATGACGAAGCAAAACGCTTAGTGCCCATGTCTAGGATCCACCATGAATCGCATATCAGTTTGCTTGGTTGTATGACGAAACGATGGAGATTGAAAAATTTGGTCGTGTTGCGTTACACATTCCCCTACGAGTAAAAATAGCTTCTCCGCAAAAACAGAGTCACGATAAAATAATACTTAACACAAGATTAAAGAAATGGGACATAATAAAACACAATAATAATCCTACACTTTCCAAACGAATACTGCACATTTGCATAATTTCATATCGGCAGATAATAAAGATTAACACTTTTATAAACTTTGATAAGCGGATTAACTTATTCACCCTTTCAAAGTTTATAAATAAGAGGATTTGATTAAACTTTTTAATTGATTAGATTAAAGGCCGATCCGCACATCACAGTGCTATACACTGTGCCGTACCGTGACGTATCCATCAGTGTCAGTGAAAAATGATATTGTTGTATACATCTTGTACTAGGCTATCCGTACTGGTCAGTGACAGTGACGTTCAGTGATGTTAGCGCTGCACCGACGCTCGCCGTCATCCGGCGTGAATTTGTAGCGGACAATATTTTGCCTGACGCGGTCGCAGTGTTTCAAGATGGACGACGAAAAGTTACTTAATTGAATTGGTCCGTGTGTTGCCCGTATTTAACACGTTTTTTTGACGAGCAACCCCTAGGTACATTAATTTTCCTTATAACCGTAGTTAAAATATCGGAAATTTTGCGGTCGTTATATTTGCTCGCTCTCGTTTTTTTACATATTTAAAAAACCGGCCAAGTGCGAGCTGGATTCGCGCACGAAAGTTATGGTAACCCTGGCGATAGAGTACTAAAAACCACTGCGCCGTGTCGGTACTGACACTGACATGTACGAATAGCACGTCACAGCACGGTACGTTACAGAACTGTCGGTCACATGCCGTCACTGTGCGGATACGTCTGAAGCCAACTAAGCCTGTTGTTGGAGCGCTACTGGCCTAGTGATACTTCGACGTTCATCCCAAAGCTTCATCCCGAAGCAGGTTTGAATCCCGGCCAGTGATCACCGGAACACGGATATATTGATGCACACTGGTGCATCAATATATTATTGTTACGTAAAATGAATGTGTGCTATCTACATTGTTCTTATGGTGAAGGAAAACGTGATAAAACCTGCGAATCTGGCATATAGGTAAACTCAGATACAAACTGCCTGCGTGACTGAGGTGAGGGTGTGTCATATTACAATGAATAATACATTAGTTCACAATATATTCATCAGAAATACAGTATGTAATTCTACCTAATATTATCCTGTCAGTATTTTGGATATGTATTTTTGTTAGGTTATTTTGAACTGGGCTTAAGCGCTGCATCAGCTATAGCTATAAGTTACTTTAAAAAAAGTACCTATAATATTTTAGCCATCAATATAAAATTCAAAGTTTGGACGGAGCGAGCTAAAAGGTTTACGGACATTAAGGGCAGGTGCTAATAAAGCTACCAAAATCGACCTTTGTTTTAAGCAACTCTAAGTAATCAAATACTCTTTTTTTGGTATTTGGATATAAATAAAATAAATAAATAAATATTTCAGGACATTCCACACATCGCCATCTAGCCCCAAGCTAAGTAACTAGACTTGTGTTATGGGTGTTAGATAACGGATATACTACTTATATACTTTTCTTTTGTAAATATATACTTATAATACATAGAAACAACCAGACCACAAACAAATATCTAAGCATAAATACTTGTCTGAGGCGGGAATCGAACCCGCAACCCTGTGTTTGGCAGTCCGGCATGGTGACCATTGTGCCAACTGGGTCGTCTGCCAACTGGGTCGTCAAAATAAATGGATATTGTATGTAGTTTAATAACCATATTTTTGTTTATTGTGGTTGAAAACATGATATGAACAACTTCGTTCGATAAAAAAAATGTTAGAAAACAGAGAATTATTAGTTCGTTAATCGGGTTTTATTTAAAAATAGTTAACGTTTGTTTCTAAAAATGAATCAAATGATAGGTTTTGACCTCTAGGAAATTTGTGGATAATAATGCTAAAATGTTTTGCATATCGATCAAATATAACAGTTAGCACGCAGCACGCTACGTTTTTGAGAGCGGGGGCTAAGGTACTGGAAGAGCGCCTTAAGTATGGGGGCTTGGTATAATGATATTTATTGCGCGGCTCGCCCTTATTCCAAAACGAGGTTTAAGGATAGTCCGCGATGTGGTTTAAATCCACATCTCGGATCCTTTAACCTCGTTTAGGAATAAGGGGGACTATTTCTGTTTCGTTCAAAGTTTGATTATACAGACTGGTATAATGACGTAGGATTCGTTTCAAAGTAATATTACAGAATAAATTTTGTGCAGATATGATTAATTATGGCGTGCACTTGTAACGGTAAAGTTGCATTGCACAAATGATTGCATAACACTTAGACATGCATAGTGTTTTGAATATGTAGGACAAATTACGTCACTAGAATATTAGTCAGTAAAATTAAAAAACGGTTGAGTTAAGGTGAAAGGGTACCGGCGTTCTTTGCATACAAACGTAGTCGACTGTTTCCTCCCTGGATAATGACGCTAGCACAAATATTTTTGTCGAAAAACCTATAACTGCCACGACTATGCCCCTATTTTTTAGGTTTTTCATTTTCTAATTATTATAGAAATTAAGATTTAAAAAAAAACAAAGGGGCATTGGTCATGGCAGTTATAAGTTTTATGCAACAAAAATATTTGCTCTAGTGTCATTATCCAGGGAGGAAACAGTTGACTACGTTTGTATGGAGAGAGCCCCCGGTCCCCTTAAAGTGGACCCAGTTGAAAAGACGGTGGTGCGAAACCGACTCGCACTTGGTTTTTACTACTAATAAAGTTAGAAAAACACCATCAAACTACAATAAAATAACTATTTATTAGCTGCCTGTTTGACACAAGGTTTACGATTTAATGAAGAGACGATAAAGTACAGATGCTATCGATCCTTAATAACATCGGCAAGTTCCATCCAACTCACAAACAAACACACTTTAATCACTTAACACTTTATAATGAACTAGCTGCGCTCCGCGGATTCACCCGCATAAGTCTCGTTCCCGTGGGAATATCAAAATGAAAAGCCTATAGCCTTCTTTGATAAATGGACAATCCAACACAAAAAAAAACAATTCGAACCAGTAGTTCCTTAGATTAGTGCGTTCAAACAAACAAACAAACAAACTCTTCAGCTTTAAAATATTAGTATAGATTGAAAAAAAATATATTTTTATTGAGAACTTACAGTTTCCTGCGGATCCGCGTAAGTCTGTCCCTACAAAGATTTTATTGATTTTTATACTTAAAAACCCTACCCTAGACTAATGGACGGACAATAATAAGCAGTTTTTAGTTCACTATACATTACACTGGCAACACTGTTATTGGCAGCGGGCCCTTAGGTTAATAATCGCGTTCTCACATTTTAAGAATTCCCCAAACTCTGGGTAAATTAGAGTAATTTTGTAACGCGCTGTATTTTTCCCAAGTAACACTAGAGACTACCGGCGAGTAAAGGTCACTAAAGGTTTTTTAGAAACCTTGATATTAGTGTAAAACTAAACAAAATAGTATAGTAAAGTATAGTAAAAATTAACAAATTAAATTGATTTGATTTTGAATAGAATATAATATCATTTATTGTTAGAATTTCCCAAACTCTGGGTAAATTAGAGTAATTTTGTAACGCGCTGTATGTTTCCCAAGTAACACTAGAGACTACCGGCGAGTAAAGGTCACTAAAGGTTTTTTAAAAACCTTGATATTAGTGTAAAACTAAACAAAATAGTATAGTAAAAATTAACAAATTAAATTGATTTGATTTTGAATAGAATAGAATATCATTTATTGTTAGAATTTCCCAAACTCTGGGTAAATTAGAGTAATTTTGTAACACGCTGTATTTTTCCCAAGTAACACTAGAGACTACCGGCGAGTAAAGGTCACTAAAGGTTTTTTAGAAACCTTGATATTAGTGTAAAACTAAACAAAATAGTATAGTAAAGTATAGTAAAAATTAACAAATTAAATTGATTTGATTTTGAATAGAATATAATATCATTTATTGTTAGAATTTCCCAAACTCTGGGTAAATTAGAGTAATTTTGTAACGCGCTGTATGTTTCCCAAGTAACACTAGAGACTACCGGCGAGTAAAGGTCACTAAAGGTTTTTTAAAAACCTTGATATTAGTGTAAAACTAAACAAAATAGTATAGTAAAAATTAACAAATTAAATTGATTTGATTTTGAATAGAATAGAATATCATTTATTGTTAGAATTTCCCAAACTCTGGGTAAATTAGAGTAATTTTGTAACACGCTGTATTTTTCCCAAGTAACACTAGAGACTACCGGCGAGTAAGGGCCACTAAAGGTTTTTTAAAAACCTTGATATTAGTGTAAAACTAAACAAAATAGTATAGTAAAATATAGTAAAAATAAACAAATTAATTGATCTGATTTTGAATAGAATAGAATATCATTTATTGTTAGAATTCCACGAACTCTGGGTAAATTAGAGTCATTTTGTAACACGCTGTATTTTCCCAAGTAACACTAGACTACATGCGAGTAAGGGCCACTAAAGGTTTTTTAAAAACCTTGATATTAGTGTAAAACTAAACAAAATAGTATAGTAAAATATAGTAAAAATAAACAAATTAATTGATTTGATTTTGAATAGAATATCATTTATTGTTCTATCTGTGTACAAAAAGATCTTACAAATAATAAGGTTCCAACAGATTACTCATTTCGAGCATAAAATATTAACAAAATAATAAAAATAGTATGAACGTAAAAAGCCTAAAACAAGCAAAACAAAAACTATGAAAATAAAGCCTACAAAAAGAAAATAAGTAACCCCAAAATTAGGATGCTACGTAAGTAGGTGCATCTGAATTTTTTTGAATATATTATATTTTCGCGTCGGGGGGACCGCTCTAAATTAAAATCGGTTCATCCGTTCGGGAGCTACGATGCCACAGACAGACACACACTCACACAGACACGTCAAACTTATAACACCCCGTCGTTTTTGCGTCGGGGGTTAAAAACATAGATGCTTAAAACTTCAAACACTAATTATACTAAATTGGTACAGGTACATACTAATAGGTAATCTATTATTTTTCGCCGTTACCGAAAAATTCCGATATGCTATAAAAACCTTAGATATTAACCAGGATTTTAGTTTTTTATAGAAAACTAGCTTTTGCCCGCGACTTCGTCCGCGTAGAAGTCGAAAATGGTTCTAAAAGGATTTTTAATTAGGGTTTTAAAATTACCAAAATCGGAAAGATAGTTAAAAAAAAATTTCCTCTTTAGATAGTTTCGTTTGTTACTTAGATAATAAAAACGTATAAACCAATTGAAACCTAGTTTTCACTATTAGATAGCTCTTTTTTAAGGAAGATCCAATTAGTAGAACCTGAGTAATCAACGAAAAACCCCGGCCGCCCGCCCCCGTGACGACACGAAAGCAATCTACGAAACACACAGACTACAAATACACAATAGTATAGCATACTTTTATCCCGATATTTCCACGGGATCGGGACTTACGCGGGTTTTAATATGAATAAAATATTTTGATTTGACTTGAATAATTCGTAAATTTAACCAAAATGTTCTAGTCCTTACCATTTTAAATTTCGAATTCTACGTTCCCTATGAAGCCGTGTCCTAAAAGTGCAACCTTTTTTGAATAAAATCGAATTGGGTTTTCGAACTTGTGTCAAAAACTATGGTCAAAATACAATGTTATATACATTGTATTTTGACCATAGTTTAGTTAAAAAGAGTATTGATATCAACTTCGAAGCAAATCACCCCGAAAATAACGTCCTACCCTTTTTTAACCCCGTTAGGGGATGAATTTCAAAAAAATACGAAACACGTCTTCCATCAATTCTGTTAAAGAATGTTTATGCAAAATTTGAAGAAGATTGGACTAAGGAATCACGTTGTCCCATACAAACTTTGCCCCCCCTTTTTACCCCCTTAGGGGTAGAATTTCGGATAATCCTTTTTTATCCAAAGCTTACGTCACACAAAAAACACACCTTCTAAGTTTCAGGTCTCTACGATCAGCGGTTTAGGCTGTGCGTTTAGGCAAAGCATTTTATATGTATAAGAAGAAAGAAGATGACACCATTGACTTCTTTCAAGGGCAATGGTAGATGATAGTAAATTTTAATAACCTGAGGTATAAATATGTTATATTTGTGTTTATTTCGTTGACTTTGAGACCTGGATGAAATTATGCTAAAGAAATATTTATACCATACCCACTCTAAAAAGCTTATTTTATTCACTGAAAACAGTGAATAAAAAGGCCTTTTAATCACTGTTTTGGTGTTTGTATATTCGACATTCATCTCAATGGTTATACAACCTCCTTGCCCAAAAAATACTGTCGGTCTGTTTGTCTGTCTGTCTGTCTATCTGTTTGTCTGTCTGTTTGTCTGTCTGTCTGTCTATCTGTCTGTTTGTCTGTCTGTTTGTCTGTCTGTCTGTCTGTCTGTCTGTTTGTCTGTTTGTCTGTTTGTCTGTCTGTTTGTCTGTCTGTTTGTCTGTCTGTTTGTCTGTCTGTCTGAGTCTGTCTGTCTGTTTGTCTGTCGGTCGGTCCCACCACACGTTTTGTTTTCTTTTTCTCGTAGTCATGGTATAAAGTATAGTATGCAACTCTTGAATAAAGTACGGATTTACATTGAGGGCCATGAATCACTCGCGTGGCTCAGGATTCTAACACTTGAATCATCTAGAATCACTCCCTACGGTCGTGATTCAGTTGTTAGGATCCTTCGCTTGCTCGTGATTCATCTATGGCCCTCGCTTTAAATCCGTCTTTTATTCACTAGTTGCATAATATACTATTTTTGTTGTTTTTCACAAACAGACAGATTTTGAGAATTTATTTTCAGATTGACAATAAAGCAAATATTTATGTTATGACCCGAAATATTTAGTTTTAATTCCGGGAAATGAAACAAATGTTTACTCTATAGCACTGTGATATATAAATCTCTATTGTACTGACGTAAATACTGACGACGTTCGCAATAGTCTAAAGTGAGGGTCACCAACATGCGCGAGAGACGATTAGTTATTATTAGAAATAATAGCATCAATAACCTATTTTTCTTAATAAAATTGTTTATGTACCGAATGTCCACGAAATTTAAAAACTATAGCAAAAAAAAACTAAGTAATTGAAGTGCAACATTTTTATACATATTACAATTTGTTTCAGGGGGTTTTAATACGAAAGGTTGTTCTAGACTAGGCGAACGACTTTTGCTCTACGACTTTTGGGAATTCGAACATTTCATTCGAAGTTTTTGTATGAAACAGTTGAGTTTCAAGTTTTGGAAGTACGAGGTGGTATGTACCTCCAAAGGGAAGATGGTGTTATACCCGGTAGGCTGCGGCCCAACGATGTTTCGTTAGAACTTGTATATTATGAGCTTATCTTCAGAAAAACTTCCCTTGCGCGATCTAGGATCTCCGATCGGCTTAGTGGCGCCATCTGTTGGTGGCGATGTGAAGTGTCGCCACAAAGTAAAAATGCCCTCAAAATTATTGAAAAAAGTTCGAATTTCCAAAAGTCGTAGAACAAAAGTTGTTCGCCTAGACGTTTAGAACAACCCCCTTTCGTATTAAAACCCCTTCGGTGAATCACATTGTATAACTAGCTGTCCCGTCAAACGTTGTTTTGCCATTTATAAAGGAAATAACTGAAAGAACTGCGGGCAGTTTGATTTGCCCGTGGTTCAATTGATAGAACTCTGGCGATCGGACCACGACCAATAAACGTCGTTGAAAAACTATTTTCTAAAGTTGCATAACAGCATGACAAAATAACCTCACAAAGCAAAAAGAAGTTGGCAGCATTCTTTTCCGTCTATAGTCTATAATAGTACATTACGATATAAGTGTGGTAAATTGATCTTTGCATAGAGGCGGTTTAAGACGCGCGAGCGGCAGCGAGCGTGTTTAAGAAGCCAAGATTTTTAGGGTTTTTTCTATTTGTTTTTGCGTCGGGGGTTAAGAACAAAATACAATGGTACGGAAAAACAATATATTTAAGTAAAGAAAAAACAAAAAATAAACAACTAAATTTTTAATCGTTTTCTAAGTCATTATCACGTAAAATTTTCGTTCGTAAACCGACTTTAGAGACAACCATTTTTGCTAGCTAAAAAACTCTTACCTTTTTTATACATCAAAACAGTATGTCATTAGCAGTAAGATACGTATTTAACCTATCGGGATAACTTTACAGCACTAGGTTGGCAATGTAAAACGCACGCGTGCATAATATGTTGGATTATGAGCCTAAAAGCCGTTGAATAAGATCCACTTTATGAGCAACTGTGATAAAAATAAATTTAATTTCGTGGGCATTTGGTATTCATTCTTTATTATTATGTCAGGCGAAATATTTGTCTAGGATGTGCGTAGTTTATAATGTCAATTGATACCATCTAGGTACTGTCGACCCAGTTGGCACAATGGCCACCATGCCGGACTACCAAACACAGGGTTGCGGGTTCGGTTCCCGCCTCAGACAAGTATTTATGCTTAGATATTTGTCTGTGGTCTGGTTGTTTCTATGAATTTTAAGTATATATTTACAAAAGAATAAGTATATAAGTAGTATATCCGTGGTCTAGCACCCATAACACAAGTCTAGTTATTTAGCTTGGGGCTAGATGGCGATGTGTGGAATGTCCTGCAATACTTATTTGTAAATATATACTTATAATACATAGAAACAACCAGACCACAGACTAATATCTAAGCACTTATATAAATACTTGCCTGAGGCGGGAATCGAACTCGCAACCCTGTGTTTGGCTGTCCGACATGGTGACCATTGTGCCAATTGGGTCGTCAAAATGTTTCGTTTGTTTACTTAGGCTCCAAAACTACTGGTCCAATTTTGATGAAACTTGGTATGAGGATACTTTGGTTCATTGTGTTCACATAGGCATTTATCGGGATTGGGACTTAGGTGATAAACTAAGCATAGGTAAAAAAAGGGTACCGGCGGTCTCTCCATACAAACGTAGTCGACTGTTTCCTCCCTGGATAATGACAATAGCACAAATATTTTTGTTGCCTATAACTGCCATGACTATGCCCCTATGTCTTGGTTCTTTTTTTTATTTTCTAATAATCATAGAAAATAAGATTTAAAAAAAAACATAGGGGCATGGTCATGGCAGTTATAAGTTTTATGCAAAATAAATATTTGCTCTAGTGTCATTATCCAGGGAGAAAACAGTCGACTACGTTTGTATGGAGAGAGCGCCCGGTACCCTTTCCTCTAAAAATTGTGTTGAATATTTAAATATACCTACCTTATTTAACAAGCTACCTGCTATTTTTTGTATATGGTTTTTGGCATTTACAAAAACCGGTCTAAGCTATTTTGGTAGGTAATAGAAATAATTATACTTATTATATTTAATACTAAATTAAAAGAAGAAAAGTTTTGATTGTTTGTAAAGGTTTTAAAACTACTGAACCCATATTGATGAAACTTGGTGTGACATGTAATTCTTGGGAGCAACATAGTCATGTTGGAATTTATACAGCGCCGGCAACTTTAATAGTGCCTGGGACACGTATTAGGTACAGAAGGCTTGCCACCCTCTCAGTTTAGTCGACCGTGTCAAGAAGAAAGACCTCGTCAATACGTCTAAAGTAGTGCATAAGAAGTAGAATTCATTGTCCGCGTCGCTGTTCCCCCAAAATTACAAGCTTGGAGTCTTCAAGTCTAGTGTGAATACTGAATAGGTTACTTTTTGGCCGCGTCGCTGTTCCCCCAAAACTACAAGCTTGAAGTCTTCAAGTCTAGTGTGAATACTGAATAGGTTACTTTTTGGCCGCGTCGCTGTTCCCCCAAAACTACAAGCTTGGAGTCTTCAAGTCTAGTGTGAATATGTAACTTTTTGGCCGCGTCGCTATTCCCCCAAAACTACAAGCTTGGAGTCTTCAAGTCTAGTGTGAATATGTAACTTTTTGGCCGCGTCGCTGTTTCCCCAAAACTACAAGCTCGGAGTCTTCAAGTCTAGTGTGAATATGTAACTTTTTGGCCGCGTCGCTGTTCCCCCAAAACTACAAATTTGGAGTCTTCAAGTCTAGTGTGAATATGTAACTTTTTGGCTGCGTCGCTGTTCCCCCAAAACTACGACCTTGGAGTCTTCAAGTCTAGTGTGAATAGGTAACTTTTTGGCCACGTCGCTGTTCCCCCAAAACTATAACCTTGGGAGTCTTCAGGTCTAGAGTGAATAGGTCACTTTTTAGCCACGTCGCTGTTCCCCCAAAACTATAACCTTGGATTCTTCATGTCTAGAGTGAATAGGTAAATTTATGGCCGCGTCGCTGTTCCGTCAAAACTATAACCTTGGATTCTTCAGGTCTAGAGTGAATGGGTAACTTTTTGGCCGTGTCGCTGTTCCAAAACGAGGTTTAAGGATAGTCCGAGATATGGATTTAAACCTTAGATTTAGACACAGATTTACTTGTGAACTAGATTATATAGGGAACTATAGCCTAAACACTACCCCTATAGATTATTTAGGGATAGTGTTTAAACTATAGTTCACGAGTAAATCTGCATCGAAATCTAAGTTTAAATCCACATCTACTATCCTTAAACCTCGTTTTGGAATAAGGGGGTTCAGGTTTAGTGTGAATAGGTAACTTTTTGGCGAGCATTCTACATCTTCGACCTCATCTTCGCTTACCATGAGCAAAAATAAAACTGGCTCGCGCATGAAGGGTTCCGTACCATGGTGTTTGGGAGCCCTACTTAATTTTGTTTTTTCTCAAATCAAATTAAAAAAAAATATTCCTTTGGATACTTAATACCTAGGTACAGGATCACGTGGAAACGTCTTAAAAACTATGTTAGGGTGTGTGTGCCTTCGAAACGCGCCCACCAATGAGAAGAAGGCACAAGAAACTCATGGGGTTTTTTTTCATGTGATCACGCTCACAAAGGTCAATATTACAAATATTTGAAAATATTATTTGAAATAGAACAATTAAAGTCACGTCCATGGGTTGTTATCATTAAGGTAAGACGAAGTATCGAAGTAATAGTACGCCTTACTGCACAATTTATGCTTTATCTTTAGGTAATTTATTATAATAGAGTGCACATGTACCTACTATTAAACGACCTGTTTATTTTCCGGAGCCCACTACCGGGTTGAAATTATGAATTTCGCTATTTTTACGAAAAATATCAGGATTTTTGTGAACGTATAGCAAGTTTTCGTAGATATATTGTGAATAGAGCGTTAATATATTTATCTCTTAATTTTTTTCTTTAAGTGATTCCCTGGGACCCATTTTGTAGATAGCTCTGTTATATTAGTATCTGTTATAGCGGCAACAGAAATACGTAATATGTGAAAATTTTCAACTCTCTAACTATCACGGTTCATGAGATACAGTCTGGTAACAGACAGGCGGATGCACAGTAAAGTCTTAATAATAGGGTCACGTTTTTACCCTTTTGGTATGGAACCTTAAAAAAGTAAAATAAGCAGTCGCTAAACACAAGTCTAATTGCTTAGCTAAATGGTGGCGATGTATACAATATCCTATTCTGTCTAAACAACCGCAATTGCTCACCAGCAGTAGGTACCTAGTTAACGCAACATTGCGTCAGTTCCACGTAAGCGCCGCGCCTCTCACGCGCACGGCTCCCATTGGTCGGACGCGACCTTTGTCACGTATGCGCGGGCGCAAGTCAATGAGTTAAACCAGTTGTGTTTAACTAGCTTTCACCTTCGACTACGTCCGTGATTGCCGTGACTGATCAATGTGCTAAATTTTAACACGATCCGACTATTGGATCAGTCAGTCAGGATTTTGAATATTATAATCATAGATAGACTAGCTGTCCTGGAAAACGTTGTTTTCACCATATAAAAAAAATATTGACGTTGTTCGCCTGGATTCGCCGCTCAGACCTAACGAATATACATAAAAAAATCATACAAATTGGTTCAGCCGTTAAGGTAGAGTTTAGCAACTAATACTGCGACAGAATCTCCATCAATATTTATATGATACTCTAACGTCACTCAATTGTTTTGCTTTCCCGGAACCTCTCCACTAAATCTTGAACTTTATGTTATGGTATTAAAAGGATTTTCCGAAATTCTAAAATCGTTTCATTGAAAGCCATTCTACGAATTGTTACTATATGACGGCTAACATGTCAAGAAAAAGCCTCCCAAATGCAATCTTTTTTTTCTAGCTATAAAGCTCAAACATATAAAAGTAAAGTAATTATGTGTACGAAATAATTCCGCATGTTTTGACAATTTTAAAAGCGTTTTCATATTTTCTAATACATACATGTATAATCGGCTCTTAGGCCTAGGGTTAATACCCCTTAGGGTAAATCACAAGTGGTTTATTTTGCCACCTTGTTGCCCTTGCCGACCGCTGCCTTAGGGATTGAAAATGGGGGTCAAAGTCTGTATTACTAATTTATTCTATAAACATAAAAAAAACCATTCCAGGGCAGACCCAGTTTGTTACAGTGTTCGAATAATTAAAATATGTCTATGTCTAACGAGTGTGTAACGAGGCTGTATGGGCTAATAATCAACCTTTTGCCTTCCCTAAAAAGGCAATAAGAAGATATACGCGAACATCCATAAAAAAATACATACAAGCGAATTGAGAACCTCCTCCTTTTTCTGAAGTCGGTTAAAAAAAAGAAAAAAAAGGGTTGTTGCGTTTAGAAAAAAACTAATCTGAGTAAAGGCCATTTGAATGGAACCAGCCCCTGACAGTTTTAAAGGAGCAATCAATATGTTTCTTAGTTGCTAAACCATTCGGTTGCACAATTTTATAGACGAATTTTTAAAGCTATTTTATAATAATAGTTTTTAGTCCTACGGGATCTTTTTAAGACCGACCTTCATCGAGCTGTTTAATGGATTAACAGTATTTTATATCAAACTAGCAGCGCTCCGCGGTTTCACCCGCGTAAGTTCCGATCTCGTGGGAATATCTAAATAAAAAGTAGCCTATAGCCTTCCTTGATATAAATGATCCAACACAAAAACATTTTTTCTATTCAAACCAGTAGGTAGTTCCTGAGATTAGCGCGTTCAAACAAACAAATAAACTCTTCAGCTTTATATTAAGTTTAAGTTTAGATTGAATAGGTCCTAATGTTTGCATATTCTATAGGCTTCATCCTTTTGATTGGTATGGAAATTGGAATTTGTCTCTTAAACAAACCAGTGAACCAGGTTTAAAAAACAAAACAACAAATCTATCTATATATATAAAAGAAAGTCGTGTTAGTTACACCACTTATAACTCAAGAACGGCAGAACAGATTTGGGTGAAAATTGGTAGGGAGGTAGCTTAGAGCCAGGAGACGGACATAAGATACTTTTTATCCCAATATGCCCACGGGATCGGGACTTACGCGGGTGAAACCGCGGGGCGCAGCTAGTCTATATATATAAAAGAAAGTCGTGTTAGTTACACCATTTATAACTCGGGAACGGCTAAACCGATTTGACTGAAAATTGGTGGGGAGGTAGCTTACAATCATAAGACGGACATAGGATATTTTTTATCCCAATATGCCCACGGGATCGGGACTTACGCAGGTGAAACCGCGGGGCGCAGCTAGTTATATTATAAAATTTTCTGGTTATTTAGACAACCCATTTGCAAAATATTTATTGACCTATTTAATTTAGTATAAAATACTTATCATCTATTAAACAGCTTAATGAAGGTCCTAAAGGGATCTTATACTATTTGTCGTAACTTGAATTTGGATGTTGTCTTCGGAACCGAGGTTTTGACCACTGCTCCAGTTTATTCCTAGCGTAGCCTGTCCAACTGTCCATTGCTATTTAGCATTGTAACATAGTCATTTTGGACAGCTTTACACAATGTTGGGAATTTATTGTGGGTACTATTTCAATATTGTATTGACAATTTGACGACCCAGTTGGCACAATGGTCATCATGCCGGACTGCCAAACACAGGGTTGCGGGTTCGATTCCCGCCTCAGACAAGTATTTATGCTTAGATATTTGTCTGTGGTCTGGTTGTTTCTATGTATTATAAGTATATATTTACAAAAGAAAAGTATATAGGTAGTATATCCGTTATCTAGCACCCATAACACAAGTCTAGTTACTTAGCTTGGGCTAGATGGCGATGTGTAGAATGTTCTGAAATATTTATTTATTATTTATTTATTTTTAATTATTTTATTGCAGTATTTTGAGTTTATTCTTAACTAGCTGCGCCCCGCAGTTTTACCCGCGTAAGTCCCGATCCCGTGAGAATATCGAATATCGATAAGAAATGACCTATGTGTTAATCCAGGTCTCCAGCTATCTAGATACCGAGTTTCATCGCAATCGGTCCAGTAGTTTTTGCGTGAAGGAGTAAACAAACACACACACACACAAACTTTCACATTTATAATATTAGTAGGAAGTAGGACTAGCTGCGCCCCGAGGTTTCATCGCGTAAGTCCCGATCCCGTGGGAATATCGGGGTAAAAAGTAGCCTATATGTTAATCCAGGTCTCCAGCTATCTACATACCGAATTTCACCGCAATCGGTCCAGTGGTTTTTAGCGTGAAGGAGTAACAAACACACACACACACACTCACGCACACAAACTTTCATATTTATAATATTAGTAGGATTAAATGTATTATCCTTGACATGTAATGATAATTTATCAATAAGTATGTTGAGTATCGTAGGTAGGTATTGGACTGAGTCATTTTTTTAAATGTTTATCTGTTTAAAAATTTTTGTTATTATTTTTAATGTTCATTATTAGTTGTTTTGTAAATACCCAGATAATTTTAATTCAATTGTATTGCAATATTAGATTCTGATTTTTTTAATTTATTAAACATAGTAGGTACCTACCTATTTTAATTGACTAGTATTCAGTTAATCTCCGGTCCGCGAGACCTGATTTTATTCTAAATTTGCGCTTATCTGCTTCCCCATTCCAGGGGGAAGATAATCGTTAGATAGTTCTTGACAGTATAAGACTTGCTTTTTACTCTTGATACTCGTGTATAAAGGTTGAGATACTACACTGATGTGGCTGTCAAATGGAATAAAATGACAATTTAAATAAATGAACAATATCCTTCTGCTTTGCATAATTTGCTGACACATTTTTTTTGCAAATACCTACTTTGCACATCTGGAGAAACAATGGCACATCTCGGTATTACTAAAAATGCGAAAATGACGTCTTTTGTTCTAAGCATTTTTGCGGTTCTTTTAAGTCATCATCCAAAATAACAATGGCACAACTGTGGGACTCTTCTTAGTTTTTGCATGTTTTTGGATAATTTTGCAAAACCAAAACAAATAAAACTTATAGTAAATATATATAATATATTTTAAAATAGAAAACACAATAGAACCATAATAGAACTTAAAATAAACCTATTTCTATATTTGTGGACTCCTCCTGCTTGCTCCTGTAAAATTCACTAAATGTAAGTTGTGCCGTTGTTTCTCCAGATGTGCGACTTAATTAGAGATTCAGATGTATCGCCGACTATTAATAAAGAGCATAATTTTTTTAAGCAAAAGTATTAGTAAGCTTTGATACTGCCAAAATTATAAAATGGAAGGTAACTTATTGAGTCTCGATTTTGCAAAGCAAGGCAATGCAAAAAGGTTGTAATTATTTTAGCACTGGCCAGCCTGGTCGCAGAAAACTTAAACTCCCATCGGACAGGAACAAAACACGAAATTATTGAATGGTAAGGTATCATTTCACTGTTTAAAAAGACTGGTTAGTTACTTACCCAAATCGATGAGTAATTTGATTCGTTTTCAAAAAGTTGACAGTCGACTTTAGCACGAACACGGAAAATAACTACAGCAAACGGTTATTTATCTTTTTCAGATCACAATAATTCACAAAAACGTTAAATTTCCGAAAAATGAAGTCGAGAAAAAATACTGCTAGCCGGAAGAAAACACATTTCACTGAAAAACTTGACATGACTTTTGATTGAATTTGACATACAGCTGTCAATCTGTCAATGTCAAAGGATGTCAAAATGTTCCTATAATGAATAAGAGCTTTGTATTAATTATAGCATTTCTTTTTAATCTTAGGTAATAGATATATTTGTATTTTCTGTATTTAAATTACTTCTGTGTAATGCCACTTGTCATAAAAATAATACTGCCGTTTTGTATGCGGCGGCGTATTAGTATAATTGAATAAGAAAACTTAAATTATTATGCTTTATTTCATAAGTGAAGATTTCGTATCATTTTGTCAAAAGGGGTAGAGCGGGAAAGTTTAAATCATATATTACATTTGAACGTTTATTTTTTTTAAGATTTTTTTGTTTTGCTCATCTATTCTAACATATTTTTTTTTAACTCAGATTTATAATAAAAATAATACTAATAAATATTATAATATCAATATAAATAAAAATACATACATACATAAATATATAAACAGAAAATAATAATAGAAATTATAAATTTTGATAAATACATACTATAACGTCCGATTGGTATAATAAAATACTATACATTATACAATTTTAAATTCGTAATCATTTTCAAGCAGTTTCGTTTGTTAAAAACAGTATTTATTTAGTTAGTTCCTACAGTTTATTCTGAGCACTCGATCGGTACTCTGAATTGCCTCAACTGAGACTCATAGTGAGGTGGAATCTCCATGTGGGGATTGTGGCCCTCACGAATCTCATCAACGTATCCCCTGAAATGTTGATCTTTCTTGTTACTGCAGCTTACTTCCGTGGGCATTATCACGTAGTTAACGGCGCGGCAGTTCGAGGGACAGACAGGCAGCGGGTTGATCGAAACACAGGTCTCATCTGAAGTCTCATAGAACTGAGTCTGCTGTTGGATCGTGCATGATGGGAATGGTTTCCACGGAATTGACCTGTAAACAGTCTCACCGTTCGAGTACAACGGCGAATGCGCTTGCATGATGCTCTTCCATTCCTCGTCTGATCGTAGGATGGAGGTGAACTTGTGTTTGCGGTGGTACGCCTGTTCCTTAGCCTTCTTCTGGAGTTCCTGAGTCTTAGGGTCGCTGTTGTCGACGTTCAAGGCGAAAGACGCACCGTAGAGTTCAGGTTTGTCAACGAGACCGACTGGAGTTTCGAAATCGTCGCGGGGTTCACCAGTCATCTGGCCGCAGATACCGCGAGCTGTTCCACGGTGATCGTTAGCCAGGACCACGAGCCTCTCACCATCGAGCATCATACGTAGTCTTCTGTCTTCAATGAAGAGGACTAGGACTCCATCTTGCTGAGTGAAGTATGTGAGGAGAGGCCTGTCAGTAAACTCATTCCAGTACATGGTGAGGTCGCCTTCCGACACCTTGTTGCCGTTGGTGGTGACTTGGACGTTGTATTTTTGAGGAGTGGATGGCTGGATCTCGATTTCCAACACCTTGCCATTTTCGGACCTAGTTATAAATGAAGCATTTCATTAAATATTGTTAAAAGTAGATAATAATCTTATATCTTTAAATGAGCAATTCCTTGGGGTAGCCTGATTCCCTAGAGGACGCGTCCCCAGGTGGCGGATAGGGGAGTGCTCGATGGAGGGTCAAACCTCCATAGGGTAGGAGGGAAATTAAATACCTCCCGCGGACCACAAGGCCGGAGAAGGACACTCCGACATCAAATCCCTGCCCCGGGCTTCTCCGACATATTCGGAGTAGAGGCCGTGGGCAGTGCTGCGGGTCTAGGCTGGGGCACGCAAAAGAGTTGGCGGCGGAGGAACCCCTAGTGGGTCAACGGCGGCGCTCGCACCTTGAGGATAGGTGACAGTCTTGGTGTCAGGTGGCAACCGGCCGTAAAAATCAAATCAAGCCAAATCATTTCTCCTTACTCATGAATACAAACACGAAAGATAAGGGCCATAATACTAGGGCGTACCCCGTAAGCGACGCGGACACGAAAAGAGCGAAAAATGCTAAGGCGTCCCCCCCAAGCGACGGTGATGACAAAAACAAATGTTCGCAGACGACACGTACTTTAAGAATCGCGACGTGGAATCTGGGATCCCTGACAGGCCGCACCCAAGAACTTGCAGAAATCCTGAAACGAAGAAATATCAACATCTGCTGCGTGCAGGAGACACGGTGGAAGGGATCAAAATCCAGAGATCTAGGTATGGGGTACCAGCTGGTCTACTATGGACTGACTAATCGACAGAACGGAGTGGGTATTGTCCTCGATAGCCACCTCAAAGGTAGAATAATTAACATAGAGCGAAAATCGGAACGACTTTTGGGAATTAAACTTGCACTCGATAACCAACCTATAACGAACATAGTTTGCGCATATGCTCCACAAGTAGGATGCACGGATAAGGAGAAACGAGCCTTTTGGGAAGAACTTGATGAACATATAGCCAATATACCACCACTCGAAACCAAATTCGTTCTAGGAGACTTGAACGGGCACGTGGGTGTAGCTAGCACAACTTACAAAGATGTTCATGGAGGGTTTGGATTCGGGAATTCAAACAAGGAGGGTGCTTCTATTCTGGAATTTGCATCTAGGCACGAATTGTTTATCATTAATACCAACTTTAAGAAGAAAAGCGAACATCTTATCACTTACAAAAGCGGAGGTAAATGTACACAAATCGATTTTATCTTAGTTGACAAAAGACTAAAGTCAAACTTTAAGGATTGCAAAGTTATCCCAGGGGAATCACTTACCTCTCAACACAGAATACTTGTGGGCATTTACAAATTACCTAAACCTATTAAAACGAAACCAGATAGAACTCATAGAATCAAATGGAAAGAACTCTCTAGCTCTAAGGGCGATTCATTCCTCAAAGACTTGCGCGACTATTTACACAAGGAGCTAAAGAATGATTACAGTGATGCTAATGAAATGTGGTTGTATTTTGAAAGGGTTTGCAAAAGTACTGCACAATTACAGCTAGGTATTTCCAGGGGAGGGCTTAGTAATGGAAAGGATCCTACTTGGTGGGATGACGAGGTGAAATACCAAATTAATAAAAAGAAACAACTATTTAAGAACTGGCAAGCCTCAAAGTCGGAAGAAGATCACATAAAGTACAGACAAGCAAAAGCGCAAACGAAGAGAATAGTGGCACAAGCAAGAGCGAAGTCCAGACAGAGTTT
Source organism: Idaea straminata (assembly GCA_951213275.1). Lineage (NCBI taxonomy): Eukaryota > Metazoa > Arthropoda > Insecta > Lepidoptera > Geometridae > Idaea > Idaea straminata. Next base: position 8,243,877 of record OX577870.1, read on the forward strand.
ATATGATAGAATTGAAGAAGCAAAAACAGATACAGAAATATTCAAAATAGCCAAATCAAGACATAGATCGACACAAGACATTAAACGCAATAAATATATAAGGAGCAAAGACCATAGATTGCTTACAAGTGATAAAGAGATAAATGAAAGGTGGTACCAATTTTATGAAGAGCTGATGAACGAAGAGTTTCCAAGCCAAAATCAGGTACACTTTGGACCTTTTGAGGGACCGGTCCAGGAAATCAGCTGTGATGAAGTGACGAATGCGGTGAAAAAGATGAAAAACGGTAAAGCCACCGGGCCAGATGAGATACCTTCGGAGGTGTGGAAGAAGTTGGGACGTGTAGGCATAGAATGGCTAACCAAACTTTTTAATATCATTCTCCGAGCACAGAAAATGCCAAACTCATGGAGACTTAGCCATCTGGTGCCTTTCTATAAGAACAAGGGGGATGTCACACAATGTGGCAATTATAGAGGAATTAAACTTACTTCACACACTATGAAAATCTGGGAAAGGGTGCTGAACGCGCGGCTGCAGACACAAATCACAATTAGTCGAAACCAATTTGGATTCACTCCTGCAAGGTCTACAAATGATGCAATACAGGCCGTAAGAATCTTAATTGAAAAACATCGCCTGAACAAAGAAGATCTTCATCTTATTTTTATAGACCTGGAAAAGGCGTTTGACCGGGTACCGCGAAAACTGGTGTGGCAGGCACTGAGGGCCCAACAGCTTCCCGAATGCTATGTCCGTAGCATACAAGATATGTACCATGACGCCCGCACTAAAGTTAGAAGCGCGGCCGGTCTCAGCAAAGAAATAACCGTAAAAGTGGGGGTCCATCAAGGCTCTGCACTTAGTCCTTTACTTTTTAACCTCGTTATGGATCTAATAACCAAAGACATACAGGCGTCACTTCCTTGGAACTTACTGTATGCGGACGACATCGTGCTTGTCTCCAAAACAGCTGAAGACATACAATCTACTCTATGTCAATGGGTCAACTCACTAGAAAACTCCGGACTTAGGGTTAGCAGGTCAAAAACTGAACATCTCGTTTGTCGCTTTAGTGGTAACCATTCGGCAAACACAGTAGTTAGCTACCCTGATAATACACCGGTCCCAATAGTTGCTCAATTTAAATATCTCGGCTCAGTAATTACTGAAAATGGAGACATGGATGAGGACGTGGCTCATAGAGTGAACGTTGCCTGGCAAAAATGGCGGAGTGTGACCGGAGTCCTTTGCGACACACGAATGCCGATACGCACAAAAGGCAAAGTGTATAAGACAGCTGTCAGACCAGCAATGATGTATGGAGCAGAATGCTGGACAGTTAAAGAGAGCCACGTTCAAAAACTGCATACAGCAGAAATGAAAATGCTGCGATGGTCCGGTGGAGTAACCAGACTGGACAGAGTCCGAAATGAATATATTCGGGGTTCCTTCAAAGTCGCGCCAATACACAATAAACTAACAGAAAGCAGACTAAGGTGGTACGGACACGTGATGAGAAGACCAGAAGATCATGTTGTAAGGACAGCTTTAAGCCTACCGGAGAACAAGAGAGGCAGAGGACGTCCTCCGTCGACATGGTGGACCAGTATGACAAAACTCCTTAAGAAGGAGCAATTACCCGACCCGACAACCCTTGACAGAATGTCTTGGCGCCGTGAGATAAGGAGAGCCGACCCTACTTAAAGTGGGATAAGGCACGGAAGAAGAAGAAGGAATCTCGGAATCGGCTCCAACGATTGTCATGAAATTTGGTATATAGGGGGTTTCGGGGGCGATAAATCGATCTAGCTAGGAATCATTTTTAGAAAATGTCATTTTATTCGTGTTTTATCGAAACTTACTTTTTATTTGAAAAATTAGACTCTTCTTAACATCTATTGGCGAACTACTAATACTATTTTTTGTGAGCAATAAAGTTATTCCAGCAGATGGCGTTGTTAAGTAACACGAAGTCAATGAGTGTTTGCTTTGAGGTTAGACTAAGTAAAAAAAATAAAAAAAATACCGAGCAAAGCTCGGTCATCCAGGTACTATGCTTATTATCAGAGTTGTAGATACTTACTGGTAAGAGATGTAGATCTCCTGCTGTTTCGGTTGAGGTCTCCTGGCGAGGATGACCAGATCGTGCCAGTTGCCGCGTTCCTTGGCCTCATCCTGGACAACTACGTGCCATGAGCGGCTCAGAGTGTAGTCGTAGCTACGGTTGCTGAAAGTCCTGATTTTAGAGCCATCAACGGAGCAGTAAGCTGTTAAATAAATAAATTATTAGTTGAAGATTGACAATAAATCAGCTATCAGCTTATGAAAACATTAAACTCGACAAATAATATAACATACGTTGGAACTGGTGACGACTGTAGTAGTTGTGCACACGCTCATAGGCGCTGAATGGTGTGTAGACAGACAAAGCACCAGCGCTCCACCTCGGGATAGGGACATTCTCCATCTGAATACGACCATATTTCGATACCATCGACCATTGCAGAATATTCTGAGTGAAGTCAACGTCAGCATCAATTTCAATCTTTCCATCAGCCGTGCGCTTCATCGGGTTTATTTCAGCATTCCAATAGCCGAAGTTCTTGACCATGTCGTAGAGGTGGTAGCTCATGTTCATGACCTGTGAGTCAATGTTCTTGTAGGTGACAGTGGCTTGTAGAGCATTGGGAGCGTTAGCCATGATGATCATCTTGTGGCAAGCATGCTGGTACAAGTTTCCTCCGGCAATTTGCTGCGCACACACCTTACCCAAAGGCATCTTTTCGAGTTCCTCTGTGTATCTCTGGTTACGTTGAGCTTGAGCTTCAATCTCGATGACGCTGTCTTTACCGTATTTGATGTAATGTTTAAAAAGAATTTTGATTTCTTTTTTCAAAGCTTCTTTGAAGTTCATGAGTGAAACTTCGGGCTTCTTCAATGCTCCAACTGTGTTGACTTGGAAGTTGCCTTGTTGAGCATTTTTACCGGCGAAAACTACGTATTGGATTAGAGAGTCTACTGGGCTATCGGCAAGAGCACCAGTCAGAACGTATTCCACCTTCTGTGATCCTTCGAAAACTGCGCTCAGGTCGAGCACTTGCACTCTAGCTCCATTGATTCCGGATGCAACACGCTTCATGATTTCCTGGCGACGGGGCTCGCTGTTAGGTGAGACATCCTTCATTTCTTTGGGCTCACCGACTTCTCCGCTTAGCTTTTGGTTGTGCAAAGAATCTAAAAGGAAAAAAAATATTATTTGAAAAGTCATTCATTAATAATATAGGTACATTATCTTTGAATGAAGTATGTCCTCACCAAAAACGGCGTTCAGCGTGATAACTTTGTTTTGGGATTGTTTGACGAGGAATCTCGTGTTCATGTGGGTCAGAGCGATATCACGTTGTCCCCAGAGCTCAATAATGTTGGTGAACAGGTCACGAGACATGAACATCTTCTCAGCGTTTCTGTAGTCGTTGGAGTAGGAGTAGCCTTGGAAGTGGAAGAGCAGACCCAATTTCTGACCTACTTTGGTGTCGTAAGTGATAGTTTTACGTGGGCGCTCAATGACCTTTGTGCTAGGATCTTGAGCAACGGTGACGAGAGTATCCTTCTTCTGGCTAGCGCTGTAAGGCCATACACTGTAGTGGAACGTGGTGATGTCCTGATCAGGAACAATAGGCTCAAGACGAACCTTCAATTGATTTCTCTGGAGCTGAATGTTCATCTTAATAGGAATGTTCAATTGAAGCTTGTTGACAACACCAACGCTGGAGTATTGGTTTGTAATAGTATCCATGAATCCAACGCTTCCATCCAGATTCCTGGCGAAAGTAAACTTGATTTCTTTGTCCATGACCGTTTTGAACTCTTTGTCTTTAAGAGACAACACCATGTCACCCTTGGCTTTGCTGTGGATGTGGATGACGGTTGGCTCTCTGTATTTGAAGAGGAAAGGTAGACCTGAGGCAAGCGGGAGCATGACGGATACGTAAGCCTGGTTAAGCACTTTAGTGTAGTGCTTCTCTACTCCATTGGACACCTCAGACATATAATGCTGGATGTCAATAGGCAACTGCTTCAGATCGCTCTCGTCGAAAGTAAATAGTCGCTCTTGGTTCAAGAGGTTGATGGAGAAGGAAGCTTCCAAGGGTTGTTTCTTATTGCGCTTGATGTTAAGCATTTCAGAGATTTTTTCGGCAGAGAATTTGTGTTCACTGTTGTGTTTGTGAGAGTTTTGCAACAGTGTAGCCTTCCAGAAGTCAACAAAGTCTTGTATGCTTGACAAGCCACCTTCGACCTGCAAGAAGTAGATTTTTTTATTATTTAAATGGTTCATATGTTTCCAATTCTAGTAGGCAAGTTACAAAAAGTTAATGTTATATAACTTACGGAGTTAGGATTCTTCCAGCCAGCTTTCTTAGTTTCCAAGGAGTATTTGAAAAGTTTGGGAATGACGTTGTCATCGCTGCCGATCTGTGAGAAAGAGCTAAAGATACCGACTTCATATTCGTTATCATAAACGTCGTTCAATTTCTTGATCGAGTTCAGGTAGCTGAAGTTCTCCTTGGTGAGCATCGGTCTTGCTGATTCAGCGTTTCTTGCTCTGTAAACGTACATTTTCTAGTAAGTACTCGTAACACTTTTGATAGTCTAGTTTAGTGATTTTTGATCATCCTAGTGACCAGTCGCGATCTGAAACTACGACCCACAAGCTTCGACCAATGGATATTACTTTAGACAAACATATTCTTTCCTTTCGTCACGGTTGACTAAACTGAGATCGTGGCCATGGCATATGTGCTAGGCATCTCTATTTAATAATATGTCTCAGGCTCTACAACGCTCTGAATAGCAAAGATTAAAGTTGCTGGCGCTGTATATAAATTATCGAGATTAGAAGGCCAATTTTATTTTAAGTGGGTAGGTAGATACTTACAGTTCGATGTAGCGCGGGATCGTCAATTGGGCAGCGGATTCAATACCGAATTTCAAGACAGCTCGTACTTCCACGCTGGGGTCTTCGTGGGTCATCTGGGCCATAGCGAGCATCATCGGGGTGGTCGGGGTCGCCATAAAGATGTTGTGGATAGCAGCAACCCTCACTTCGTAAGGCTCAGCAGTGTTCCTTAAGATGCTGTAGAAAACAGCGCGGGCTTGTTTGTCCTGGCTTTTAGCCACAATTTGCAAGTTTCTAAGCATGTGGACGCGGAGGAAAGTCGAAGTTTCGACCATGCCTTCTAGGTACGGAGCGAACACCCTGAGGATTTCACGGTGACCCAAGTTTCCAATAGCCTTGATGTATACTTGAGCTTGGCTTCCATCTTTACGTTCAATAGCCTTCTTTAGTTCTTCAGTCAGACGAGGAAGGATATCATCCAATACGAACGAATCATGTTTACGTGCAAGACGTCCGTACATGTGAGTAGGATAGCGAGAGTGGGCGGTAGAGTTGTCAACGTGTCCCATGTGGATGAAACGGGTAGCGGCGATTAGGGCGGATGTGTTCAGGAATCTTTGTTCCCTCACCTCAGGGCTAAGCGCAAGTTCGAAGAACTGATTCATAACTTCCTTAGTAGGGTAACGTAGGGTGGTCGCAAGAGTGGCAACTACCTGGGCGGCTTCTTCTCCTTGAATCTTCTTGGATTGAATCCAGGCCTTGATCTGCTGGAAAGCAGGAAGAGTGCCAGCTTGCACAACGGCATCACGGTATATCATCCACATATCAGCCTTAACGATGTTGTTAGATGACTTGGCCACTTCAATGCTGCGGCTTGTTTGAGTGAGTTGCTCAGAGCTCATGACGGTGATGACGCGGACGAGGATCGTGAACTTGGCCAAGAAGTCAGCTTTAGGCATATTGTTGGGGTTCTGCAGTTGTTGGGCGATATCCTGAAGCAGTTTTTGTACGTTCATGGTGTTTTGTTTCTTAACAACATGAGTTTGCGGGCTCATGTACAGGGCAGCGTAGGCAGGCTCATCAAAGTTTGGTATTTCATCATTGACGTAAGCTGCAGATGAGTCGCTTCTGGAGTCTGAAGAACTTGACATTCTCCTGACAGGGCTGCCAACCTTGTAGTTATTTATACCCGCGAGCTTAGGAGACACTGAACGGACTTTTCTGCTGGTTTGCACTTTAGGTTCGTGCTCATGTTCGAGCGAGTGCGATGATTCCACAGATGATTCGGATCTGTCGTGGTAAGCGATTTGTTTAGTCGTCATCGAGTACAAAAGGCTCTTAACTAAGCGGCTACCCTCAGGTTTTTGCCATTCACTCTCTTTGTCTTCTTGAAGATCGACCAATGTTAGTAGAACGTTGCTGTAGACTTCGGCCTTCTGCTTACCGTACATGTGCGGGTGAACGTTGACAGTGCTGGTGGCCTCTGCCTTGAAGATGTGTCCCTGTTTAGAGGCAAGGATTCGAGATACTGTGGCGCGCCTTATGAACTGTTCGTTCTCGGGTTGGGCCGTTCCTTTCCATTCAGCAACATCAGGTACACCGAAGTTGTAATCCACTCTGTAGTGGCAGTGTCCGTAGTTCTTGCTCTTGGTGATTTCAATGGGATCCTCTTCCGAAGCGAACTTGGGAAGCTCACGGCGCCATTCGGCCGCTACAGGAGACACGGCATAGAGGGTCTCACAGTCGCCAGTGACATCAGTTTCCATCTTTCTGAAGAGACCTTGCTTGGTTTCTTTGTCGTAGTTGTCCGGAGAGCCGGCAATGTTGCGGTGGGTGGAGAGATCTACTTGCAGAGCCCCGACGAGACCCTTAAGTATATTCTCGTAAGGTAGAGAAAGAGAAGATGGCAGATTGAGGGAAACGACACGGCCTCCGTCGAGAGCGATCTCGAAAGGTTTATCCATGTTCGGAATGGGTTCAAAAGTCAGATCTTCAGGGAGTTCCCTGTCGACTAGGATTCGGTGAACTTGGGCATGTTGAGGGTTGTCTAGCTTAGCCAGGAGGCGGTTGGGTGATTGGACGCGGACGATGAAATGCGCCCGGAAGGCGCTGCCGGAGCTGGCACCCTCGTGTAGGTGGGCCAAGGTGCGGCCCTGCACCTCGTAGCGGTACAGCTTGCCCACTTGCCATGGTGAATTTTTGTTCACCTGCTGGTCAACACTTGTATGGTGTGTTGAGACAGCGGCTGCAAGATTGAACAGTTATATTAGAAAACAATTTTATATTAACGTAGTAGGTACTCTAGGTACTGCCATCAAAGTTTGAAAGCTTTGATGGCTTGAAAGCTTTGATGGCTTTGATGAAAGCATAGACGATAAATTACTCATTGAAATGATTCCACTAGTAATTTATCGTCTACGTAGGTAAATAAAAATAACTCCCGATCCCGTGGGAGTATCGGGATAAAAAGTATGTTACTCCCAATTAATTTGATGAACACTTATACCTTCAGTGTACACTTAAGTTTCATCTAAATAGGTTCAGTAGTTTCAGAGCCTATTTGTTGACGCGAGCATAATAATATGCTCGTCAACCAAACGGTACTCCGTACCTCCCTACTACGACGGTGGCTAGCGCGCGGCCCCCGCCCGCGTCCCGCTTCCTCACCGTAGCCTGCGCCCGCGCACTTCATTGATTCACCTACTACGAGCGACCTACCGTACGTCTCACTCACACAACCTTTTTTACTTATTCATATATTTTGTTCATATATTTTGTGGGCTGAACTATTAAACCCTTTAACACAGTCTACTCTCTTCTTTACCACCTTCTCCACGGCTTCAACACTATTCGTTACAAACAAACAAATAACAAAAAATCTTTGAATTTGTACAATTAGTGACTTGTTAGCAGTTCGTTCAAAATTTTGTATAGTAAATTAGCAATTGGTAACAAATGTGAGATAAGATGGTTCATCTATCATATTGGTACAATTTATTAATTTGTACAAATTAGCAATTTGTACAATCTCTAGAGTGCATCGCTATTCGTTCAAATTCTGAATTTGTACAATTAGTGATTTGATTAGCAGTTCGTTCAAATGTTTGTGTCTGTATGTAAAATTTATCTAATAACCAAAGCATAAAATATACTTATTCTATTAAACTAAAAACTCTGTTACTTATTAAAATTTGCTAAATATTAAGTAAATAGATATCAGATGAATCCGTGTTTCCCTTTATCATCGCATAACGCGTGAACGGCTTTTACTGATTTCGCGAGTTCTTTTTTTTGTTATGCTTGATATAATTTTAAGAAGGTCCTTTTAAAAAAATCGAACGCTGGTGAAACCGCGCGGTGCAGCTAAAGTCTTTAATATAAAAAATGAATCCCTATTTAGAATAGAATTAAAAAAAAGTTATTTGCACAAGCACACGACACAAAATGTTTTAGGAAAGTAGAAAGTAGGGACAAACAAACTTATGAACACTGACATATCCTATTCCCTATGACTACGACTTTAACAATTTCGCTAAAGAAAAACTTAGGAAAGTCACGCAGAAAATTATTACGCGCTTGAAACCATGGGACGCAGTTAGTATCTGAATAAAAATCGCTATGACTATGTAGTACTAGTCAACATTAAGTAGGTAAAATTAACTTGTCAACCAACCTCTTTGGTACGAAATCAGTCAGATAAAATAATTGCATTTATAAATATAAAAAAATATGTAAAGAATATCGCTTATGCCTTTTACTAAAAATAATAATTATGTATTTCGCTAGATTATAAATATTAGGGAAATAACTTTAGACTTTAATAACTATTTAACATTAATCAATAAAGAAAAATATTTAAGTAACTAGGTATTTGCAAAAAAACAATTGCATTTATACTACAACTTTAAAAAAACACTTTACTATAGAAAATCGCTTTTGCCTTTTACTTACTTTAACTAATTCATCTTTTAAACAAAAAAAACTGAATCAAAATCGTTTCATCCGTTCGGGAGCTACGATGCCACAGACAGACACACACACACATACACACACACAAACACAGACACGTCAAACTTATAACACCCCGTCGTATTTGCGTCGGGGGTTAAAAATAATTATTTAAGAAAGTTAAAAACTAAAATTTACGGTTTAAGTACATTAAATTTTAACAAAAAAATATATTTAATCTATCAGCGCTCCCGTGGGAATGTATCCACATACCAAGTTTCATCAAAATCGGTCCAGTATTTTCGGAGCCTATTCATACATAAAAACAAACAAAAAAATCCCGATATAATAATAGTATAGAAATAACTTACCGATAATCGCCGTCAGCACCAATAACTTCATCCTCAGACCGGTCAGGAGTGCCGTTGGTTGTTGAGAGAAGAGTAACTTCTGCCTTCCTCCACTAAACACCCACCTTATATACCGACAAACACTGCTACATACCCCTAACACTGCTACATAATCATCAAACGTGGTGAAAAAAGGAACTACTGTATTTCCATGCTAATTCTATGATTAATAATGACACTAGCGCCCTCACTCAAATTTGTTTAATCTAGCCTTACACGTGGGGCCTAATTGACCCTAGATAACAAACAAAGTTTAGATTACTTTGAAACATTGTTGCGATTTGATAGGAAAATGCTGCGTTTAGTTTTCGATGCGTATGCGCATCATCAATTTGCTGTTGCTAGTTCCTCATACCTACCCATTGTAAATAACTAGCTACGCCCCGCGGTTTCACCCGCGTAATAATTTTCTGCGCAACTTTCTTAATTTTTTATTTCATAAGAACCTTCTCCGGACAATAACAAACACAACAAAAAAAGAATTGGCCAAATTGGTCCAGGCGTTGTTGAGTTATGCGCTTATCAACACATTTTGCGATTCATTTTTATATTATAAGACTAGCTGCGCTCCGCGGTTTCACCTGCGTAATCATTTTCTGCGCAACTTTCTTAATATTTTCTTTCATAAAAACCTTCTCTTGACAATATCAAAAACAACAAAAAAGAATTGGCCAAATTGGTCCAGGCGTTGTTGAGTTATGCGCTTACCAACGCATTTTGCGATTCATTTTTATATTATAGACTAGCTACGCCCCGCGGTTTCACCCGCGTAATAATTTTCTACGCAACTTTCTTAATTTTTTATCTCCTGATTATAACAAACAGACCAAAAAAAGAATTGGCCAAATTGGTCCAGGCGTTGTTGAGTTATGCGCTTACCAACACATTTTGCGATTCATTTTTATATTATAAGAAGATAGATTATACTATATTGGTAATTATATTAGCGAGCGGTTGAGGGCCACTTGTGTACATCTAAACAATCCTACTAATATTATAAGTAAACAATAAATAATAAAGATATTTGTCTGTGGTCTGGTTGTTTCTATGTATTATAAGTATATATTTACAAAAGAAAAGTATATAAGTAGTATTTCCGTTGTCTAGCACCCATAACACAAGTCTAGTTACTTAACTTGGGGCTAGATGGCGCTGTGTGGATTGTCCTGCAATATGTATTTATTTATTTAGTAAACAAACAACTTTTGTTCTACTACTTTTAGAAATTCGAACATTTTTTTGACAATTTTGAAGTTAAGGTCACCTGAAAATCAGCTATTTCTTTCACGGAGAGGTTAGGATTATAATTATTTTGTAAGTTTTATCTACTGTTCTATGTCTGAATGACCTTTGTTTTAAATAATGATTTTCGAATTTACATAACATCAATTTTCAAAAAAAATAATGTAATTTCCAAAAGTCGTAGAACAAAAGTTGTATATTCAGGTGCACAGAAGTGGCCCTCAACCGCTTGCTAATATGATTACCCATAACCCTGTATACATAAAAAAACCCGGCCATGAGCGAGTCGAACTAGCGCACGTAGGTTCCGTACCGTGGGTGTATGGGAGCACCACTTAATTTATTTTTCTGTTTTTAGTATTTGTTGTTTTAATGGCAACAGAAATACATCATCTGTGAATATTTCAACTGTCTAGCTATCACGGTTCATGAGATACAGCCTGGTGATAGACACCCAGTTGGCACAAGGTTTCCATGCCGGACTGCCAAATACAGGGTTACGGGTTCGATTCCCGCCTCAGACAAGTATTTAAGTATATGTGTCTGTGGTCTGGTTGTTTCTATGTATTATTTATAAGTATATATTTACAAAATAAAAAGTATATAAGTAGTATATCCGTTGTGTAGCACCCATAACACAAGTCTAGTTACTTAGCTTGGGGCTAGATGGCGATGTGTGGAATGTTCTGCAATATTTTTTTATTTAGACAGACAGATGGACGGTGAAGTCTTTGTAATTAAAAGCATGAATATAAAAGTCGGCAATCAGCGACTTTATGTTCTAAAGTAACAATTAATTGTCTTTGTTGGATATTGTTACGGTCGGCGCGGGCGCCATAATAGGTACCCGTAGTCTCAATGCAATGGAAGCAATGGGGCAATGGAAGGTGGAGCAAAGCTGTTCACGGAGACCAAGAATCGGGAAGAGAAGTGTTGGCAGACCAGCAGCCAGATGGTCCGACGACATAAAAGCTCATGCTGGGGCAGCGTGGTCCAGAAGGACCGGTGATAGAAGGTTGTGGAGAGGCGTTGGAGAGGCATATGCCCTGCAGTGGGCTAGTACATGCTGCTGAAGAAGAAGAAGTCTCAATGCCATCCCATCACAATAACCCAAGATCCAAGTATTTTTTTCCAGTGGTTTATCAATAGATCTATCCTAACCGGAAATTGTCTTTAGTTACATTTTATAATGCAGACGGGGATAATGACCGGTTTTGTGTCCACATCTATTCTATACATATAAAATTCTTTGTCCTGAATGACTGACTGACTGACGGATCAACGCTCAGACTAAACCGCTGATCGTAGAGACTTTGAGGGTGTGTTCTTTGTGTGACTTAGGCATCCGATAAGAAAGGATTTATCAAAATTTTACTCCTAAGGGAGTGAAAAATGGGGGCAAAGTTTGTATGGGACGACGTGATTCCTTTGTCCATTTTTGACTTCTACGCGGATGAAGTCGCGGGCAAAAGCTAGTCATACTCTACAATTTTTAAACTTGTGAATATAAAGGGGCCCTCTCTAAAGGGCCAGGGCTCCATTAGCCCTGTATATTAAGAGAACATTATAACAATAATAATTTTAACCAAGGAGATCAGAACAGAGAATAGTTTACAAATAAATAAGATAGGTATCAATCCTATCGATATCTAGAGGTGAAGAATAAACAACAATCCTTGGTTTACTTTTCTGATTCAATTTACATTGTATCTATGTGCCAGTTATCTTTAGAGTAGGGCTATAAGTAAGTACTTCCCGCAAACTTAATAATTTTTGGTTATGTATTCTGAGTGAAATAATTAACACTTCGGAAGCTTTTGGTATGATATTAGACTATACTTATTAGCGGTGTTTAGTAGTAGATACCTCGACTTTTATTCTGAAGGTCGTGGATTCGAATCCCGGCCGGCCGTGCACCGATGGATTTTTCTTAAGAAAAATTTATGTGACAACATCGTGATGAAACCCGCGGCTTAGTTGGCTCCAGAAGTATTGGCAAGTTCTCTTTTCTGGACATGGTCGACTAAGCTGAGAGGGTAGTAGGTGCTGGGCAAGCCTACTCCATCCTCACGCAAAAAGAACCCAATTAAAAAGGGTCCAATGGCGGAAAACAACTTGTATACAAGCACAAGTAGACTATACTTCCACCAATATTGACGGAGGGGGCCAGGTCGATGCTATTTTACTGATTATCGTAAAGCATTTGATCGAATTGATCACTCCGTCTTGCTACAGAAGCTTCTCCTTGCCGGAATTCATGGTAATATATACAGGTGGTTTTGTTCCTACATTGAGAACCGTTCACAAATAATTGTCATTAATGGCTATTCATCATGGTGTAATGTCTGGGGTTTCTCAAGGGTCCCTTCTCGGCTCATTGCTTTTTAATATTTTTGTTAAGACTCATAGACCAAGATCCCACGAGGGGTACTAAATGCCATAATGTGTAAGAAACCAGAGTGACTGCCAGACCGTCCTGGATCACCGTTATTAAACGATGTATATACGTACAATTATGAAGTCGCCCACAGGGTGCGGCCGGAAGACCAGCGCTGCAGATGCGCCTGCGTATCTGCAGCATATGCTAAGGCTTTACCCATTCGGGCAACACACATCCTAACTTAGTTTTTAAGACGTGTCTATGTGATCTTATACCTAGGTATTAAGCATTGAAAGGAATAAAGATTTTTGACTTTGACTTTGACACGACTTCTCAGATACTTTTTTATTTTCTGTTTTTTTTTTGTGATTTCTTTTATTTGTAACTATCTCTTGCTGTTTCTTATTTGTATCTATACTTTGTCGTGTGTTTGTTCGAATAAATTATATTCTATTCTATTCTATTCTAAGTTCAAACCATAGCTTGAAAAGTTATCAGGTAGCATAGGTGTAAAATGTAAATTAACTTCCGCCATTTATAAGAGCTGTTATTCTCTCTATGAGTTTAAATTTAGGTGTAATCCCGTTGTCCCCATTGACTCTATCCCCATTACGGGAACAACGGAACGCCATAAAAAATCCCACCCGTTGTCCCCATTGGTTTGAGGATTATGGGGACAACAGAAAGGATACTTTATAACGTTCCGTTTACATTAAATTCGGTTCAGTTGTACCCGATATTTTAAGAAACATGTGGACTGGACCAAAGAAAAAAGATTCAATAATTTATTTAAATTATTTATTTTCCTAAGAATAAACGACAGTAGCTGTCATAAAAGTAAAAAAGATGTTTTGGCATCTATGAGCGAAAAGAGATCTCCTATGGAATAAAACTTACAATATTAAACCTAACCGAGATTCTTTGGAAAGCATGCATTTGTACATTTCAATAGTTATATCTATTCTACGATTTACTTAAAAAATATTTTTACTTGTACAGCAAGCAAAGGTCCTGAGGTACCAGGAGCCTAACCGCGCTAATTGAGTCGGCTTCAAGCTAACGTCGATATCCCAACCCGCGAGTACAAAAAAAGGGCTCAAAATTTTGAGCCTGCCTTTCATTGAAAATTTGAAAATTTAGGTTGTTTTTTTCGTGTGTTTTAAGTATGAAGGACATAAAAACATTAAAAAATAAGTAATTCTGGTTATGTTATTTTAAAAAAAACCACAAAATATGAATTTTTTATTTTTTTTAAATAACAACCAAAATCACTTATTTTTGAATGGTTTGATGTCCTCAAAAATCCTGCATACTTAAAACACACGAATAAAACAACTTAATTTTCCAAAAATCCTAGTGACGCTGACGAACTTATCGCGGTACCCAGGTTACCCAGGTGCATATTAAATTTTTAATTTTTGACGTAAAAACGTCTTATCAATCGGTGAACACCGGCATTCACAAAAAGGTGTGACGTCATCGCTCACGCTCCATTATTGACAACGTAACCATAGCAACGTATTATCGTTGAACGTTACCATCAATGTTTTCTTATGACATTATCACGAAAAATTATTATCCGTAAACCGACTTTACTGACCAGTAGTTTAGTTTTTATAACGGTTTAATAATTTTTGGTTAGGTATTCTGAGTGATATAAATAACACTTCGGAGGCTATAGTGATATCAACCAGAATAATTAACAATTACTGAAACGTGTGTAAAAAAAAATCTTTAGAATATGCACCTGTTACCCTCAGTCCTTTTCTTTTTAATCGACTTCAAAAAAGGAGGAGGTTCTTAATTCGTCGCGTATATTTATTTTTTGTTTTTCTGTCATCTCCTATATTAATAAATCTTCAAGTGCCATGATTGTAGTATGCCGTGACTAAACTACAAACTGAATAATGGCAGTATTGAAAAGAAAAACATCCTTTTCAACAAAAAATAATCACAAATTTCCGTTCCGCACAAAGACCCCACCTTTTTTGAAGTCGGTAAATAATAAAATTAAAATGGCTGACCGTTTACTATGCCAGAATATTAGTACCCCTTTAATATTTATTGTTACTTATATTATGGACATCGACAATGCGACCCTTTGCAAAGTCTTACAAAAAGATTTTTCCTACACTTCTCTAAATCCTTATTTTACATTTCTATGCAAAATAATAACAAAAAATGTAATAATCTATATTCTATCTAATTGAGCAAACATAGGTGTTTGGAAAGTTTACCTAAATCTAACTTAATTGCTTACTTTCTTTGTCTTTTCTTTCAAAGAGATCAATATTTTAAGTTCATAATATTTAAGTATACTTATTATCTAAAAATACACTTTTTTACGCAACATTAATTGTTTTAAGTGATTCTAACTTAAATTTGGTCAGAGCTGCAGCTTAGTTTTGTGTTTTCAACACAATAATTACAACTAAATTAACTATGCTTACTAATTTGAGCCAATTTACTTTCAGTCTTGAATTGAGCTTCAATTTACTTAATGTAATTAATTATTCATATACGTAGATTATATAAAAATATGTCCCTATTACCGAGCCCTGGGGAACACCTGTCGATAAAACCATCGACAGTGGACCTTAAACAAAAATTTTACAGTCTACCGTTGGGTAACACACAAAGAATTAGTTTTCTTTAGTACATAATAATATTTCGAAATAATAATGATAAAAGATACTAGAGAGATTTTTAAAGCCTCTGTAATTTGGGCACAGTTAACTTGTCCCTTATAGACCTCAAGGTAGCCAGCTTAGCTGGTGAACTAGGCACCGTTTGTTCTTCTCTCCTTATGGGCCTTGAAGGTGGTATGCAAGTTCGAGGTACTGCAGCCAAATGGGGGTGGGATTTGACGTGCTTGCGGAGTGACGATGGATCAGTGTAGCGTTTACCACAACCGCTCGCGCCACAGGCGTAGGGTCTCTGAAAAGAAAATGATGAATGTCGTCAATTAAGTCAAATGAGTTAAAAAGCAATATTATTTAGGCACCTTTTTATTTTAGAACATTATAAGAACCATTATTAAATAACATTAGATATAAAAACAAAGCTTAAGTCGAGTGTTACAGCGAACTTACAGCATTAAAATGTGTGCGCTGATGCTTAGCTCGATCGGAAGAGTTGGAGAATGCCTTCCTGCAATGAGGAGCAGGGCAGGCGTACGGTCTCTCGCCGGTATGGGAACGAACGTGAATCTTCAGATTTTCTAGCCTTGAGAAAGCTTTGCCGCATCCTGGGTGCTGCAAAATAATTTTAAACTATTATTTTTACGGACGGTGGCGACTGCAGAGAAATAATGTCATTACACGCTTTTCGACTTTAGCTTTAGTTTAGATTTTCTAGAAAATACGGTCATATTTTATGACCACCTTGAAACAACTTAATTCTGAAAGAGACTAATGTACTAATCGTGTGCAACTATATTTAAAAAAAATCGCTATTTTTAAAGTCGGTCTTGTACTGTCTTGTTTAACCACTTCATTTTTAGTGGACACTTACATGGCATCTGTTAGGTTTATGTCCAGAATGAACCCTCATGTGAATAAGGAGCTTGTATCTTGCGTTGAACGGGCGTCGTGCGCGAGCGCACTCTCGCCAAAGACAGCTGAATTCATCACCTGCAACAAAATGATTTCAGTTGGTACTGCTACTTTTAATTTTTCTACTCGTTTTCACATGTCATTTATCTCCATTCCACTCTATTTCCCACCAAGTCATCATTTTTATGAATTTGAATATTTATCTTTAAAATTCACACTTGGTACAGTAAAAGTAAGTTTCTTACCTTTGTAAGTGTTTACGTGGGCCCTTTCGATATGCTCTACTAATGTATTCTGATTCGAATACTTTTCGTAACAGTTTTCCCATAAACAGATCCTTTCGCCTGAAAGTAAACAAATTCATAAGGTTTTCAAAGAATACGATTGGCAAAATATTTTGTCTTCACCTAACTGTTTATCAAAAAACTTACCCTGAGTTTGTGTTTTATCCTTTTCTGATTTTTTCTGACATTTGTCTGTTTCAGACACTTCATTTTCATTTTCCATATGAATACCAAAATCGTCCAGATTAATAAACAGTTCATCTTCATCAAACGTCTCGGAATTTTCATCGAAATAAGTAGAGCTTTGTACATCGCTTTCAATAGATTCCGATATTGAAATCTTCCTTTCATTTCTTTCAAAGTTGAATTCATTACAACTCGTTGGAGTGTCTGGTAGAATATATTTGTTATTTGCATTATCCAAATTATACAGAAAGTTATTTGGATAGCTATAATGTTCGATGCTATTAATTTGAGTGTTTGCAGTGTTTGTGACTGTAGTTTCAGTATTGTTAAAGTATTGGTTCTCTTCGTAATTAAAATTAGGTCTTTTAGAAAACACAGTGTCTATCGATGGGAGTATATTATTTTCCATAGTATTTACATTTGAGTACTCGTTCAATTCTGGTGTTCTAGCATCGTCTTCTCTACACAGCTCATCAATAAGTGATTCGTCATCGATATAATCATTGACTTCATACAAATTTTTACTGCTTTTCGAATCAGTTTCATAGCTTTTTTCATCAAAGTCAATACCATCCAGATCTAAAAGAACTTCCTTTATATTTTGATCGTTTAAATTGCTGTCAATAACTTCATCAATAATTTCGAAATCTGCTCCAGTAGTTCCATTGTCATTCCAACTGTCCAGAACTTCGAAGTTGAAGCTCTCTTCAGTACCGTACTTGAAATTATCTTTCTTGGTCTTATTATTTTCTAATTCTAGATTGAATTGCGTCATGTAGTAAGCATGAAGATCTGTTACGTTTTTTCTATCATTGAAGAGTTCGTCATCGTAACATGATATAATGTCAAAGTCCGCCATATTTTAATCTATTTAGCAGTTCATTTACCTATTTGAGTTCAGTAATCTTCAAGAGGTGTCTGTAATTGCCATGTGGTGTTTATGCTTGCCGGTTTCGCATGTGGCTCTTGCTATTATTATAAAAATAAACTTTCTCTTAATGTTATATCGCGAGCGATCAGCATCTGTGGATTATAAATTTAATCGTTTATGTATTATTATTCGCCACGTGTTGCTACTTCGTTTTTTTCTGAGGAAGTAACGGTAATGTTTTTTCTTTAGTAATTTAATATAACATAAATTACTTTTGGTGTTGAAGGAAATAATTCAATGCAGACGTAAGTCCAACTATATTGAAGACATGTGTAAAAAATTTAGGCTAATTATTTTGACATAATTTTCTTGATACTTTAGATATTTTTAGAAAACTTTTTTCGCATTATTGTTAGTTTCATTATAGTTAAGAATTTTACACATTCCTAAATTGTTTCTTTAAATTTAGAGAGGTTCTATTCCATGCCTCAAGTTTATTATCGAACTAGCATTTATTACGAAGAAACAAATCTTTCTTCAAATTTAAAGGTTGAAAATTTTGAAACGCACTCCTCTGAAGCGATTTTGATGAAACATGAGGGTACAGTAAAACGGAAGGGCTACATTTTTTCAGAGTTCAGAACTTCAGCAATTTATACCAGGTCTCCAAAACAAATGTAAAAACTTTGAACCTCGTGGTTTACCGTCGGCAAGTCTAGCCGAGTCTTGACAAGATGTTTGCAAATTGACTATCTTAGTACTGATTTTGTCGAGAATTTTAATTGTTATTATACCTACTACATAGTTAGGTATATAATTCAACCCGCTTGCGATACAGAAGGTTGTGGGTTCGATTCCCGTCACAAACTACATTTACTACAAAAAAAGGTAGTTACATAAGTATTCTATCCTTTGAATGGTCACCATAATATAAGCTTTTTCACCCCCTTAGGAGTAAAATTTTGATAAATTCTTTCTTATCACACAAAGAACACACCCTCCAAGTTTCAGGTCTCTACGATCAGTGGTTTAGGCTGTGCGTTGATCCGTAAGTCAGTCAGTACAAGAATTTTATATGTATAGAAAATAATAAAGTAAGGTTTACTCCTTCTTCCGTTCCAGTCCGTTTATAATATGTAAGTAAGTTAATAAGTTTATAGTAGTACTAGCTGTTGCCCGCGACTTCGTACGCGTGGTAGCTACCATACTAAACCATCCTCTTGAATCACTCTATTAAAAAAACCGCATTAAAATCCTTTGCATAGTTTTAAAGATCTAAGCATACTATATACAGACAGTGGGAAACGACTTTGATATATACCTACTATGTAGTGAGGTTACTTAGTTTTTTACCTATTAGTATTTTCAAAAAAAAATCACAAAACACCAAATATACATGTAACAAAGCTGCATCCTCGACTTTACGTTGCATCCCATCAGGTAAGATGAGGTCAAATGCAAGCCTATGTTGTGTAAGATTTTTTTTTGGTATATTATGAAGGCAAAAAATTATCTTGAAGGCCGCTAGAGGTGCAGCAAAAGTGTAAAATATCAAAACTAAACTTAGATTTAGTTTAAACATAAAGCAGTTTAACAGTTTTAACAGAAAGCATTAAAAAACCAAGGTACTAAAGCACAAGTAAAGGGAAAAATTAAAAATTAAAAAAAGTTGAATATTAAGGTAATTTTTTTAACCTACTTATAAGTTTTCGCAAAAATGAAAATTTGTCCATATCTTTTTATCGTGTTGAAAATGTCCTTGATTTTTATACATCTAATATACGGGCTATAGACCTCAGTATCTGATATGAATTTCAACTTGCAACCCGTTCCTAAGAAAAATCGGTGGTGACACATGGACAGGCAGTCAGACGGACAAGAATATAAGGGTTCCTTTTTTACCTTTTGAGGTATAGAACCCAAAAAAAGACGCTGAAGTGATAATTTCTTCCTTTCGAAAAGAAAGAAAATCTCAAAAGACCGCTCACCTGTTATAAACTTCAGGTAGATCAAATCCAGAATAATATGCTCCTAACTTCAGTACTATCACTTGATGACAAACTCTGATGATGGGATGATTGGTATGAGGACGTGTTATCACTCCCGGGTTACACTTGGGAATGGTCGGGATACCGGGATAGGAACGTACAATCCTTTGATGGTACCGAAGACGTTGCGTTACTGGATATGGCTCTGTGTTCTTGGATTTTATTGGAGCGCTATATAGCTTTCTGAAACTCATTTTTTATACCAAGATCCTGCCTACTGCTAGACCTTCGTGATTTTATAAAAGCTGAGAAAGCTATTTCCTTTCTTACTATTGACGACCCAGTTGGCTCAATGGTCATCATGCCGGACTGCCAAACACAGGGTTGCGGGTTCGATACCCATCTCAGGCAAGTATTTATGCATAGATATTTGTCTGTGGTCTGGTTGTTTCTATGTATTATAAGTATATATTTACAAAAGAAAGGTATATAAGTAGTATATCCGTTGTCTAGCACCCATAACACAAGTCTAGTTACTTAATTTAGTAGCCTAGCTCCCGATCCCGTGGGAATATCGGGATAAAAAGTAGCCTATGTTACTTCCAATGAATCAATGTATCCTTATACCAAGTTTCATCACAATCGATACAGTTATTTCAGAGCCTATTCATTACAAACCAACTAAAAATTATTCCATTTTAATATTTGAGTGTAGATATATATAAGACTAGCTGCGCCCCGCGGTTTCACTCGCGTACGTCCCGATCCCGTGGGAATATCGGGATAAAAAGTAGCCTATGTGTTAAACCAGGTCTCCAGCCATCTACATACCGAGTTTCATCGCAATCGGTCCAGTGATTTTAGCGTGAAGGAGTAACAAACACACACACACACACACACACACAAACTTTCACATTTATAATATTAGTAGGATTCGCAATAACCATGTATACAGGGTTATTGGTTTCCAATCCAAAACCGTGCAGGGGGTAGTTTTCTACATTAAAACGAACAACTTTTATTCTACGACTTTTGGAAATTAGAACATTTTTTTGAATTTTTTGAGGTTATTTTTACCCGTAAATTAGCTGTTACTAACACGGAGAGGTCATCAACCTAAAGATTATAATTATTTTTTGAGCTTTATCGATTGTTTTAACTATGAATGACCTTTATTTTAAAAAATCAGCTGATTTTCGAATTAATATAACCTCAAAAAATTCAAAAAAATGTTCGAACTTTCAAAAGTCCTAGAATAAAAGTTGTTCGTTTTGATGTAGAAAACTATCACCTGCACGGTTTTGGATTGGAAACCAATAACCCTGTATATTAAAAGTTTTATTACGCAAAAAAACTTTTTATATTCACTTTTCAAAACCATTTATTGAGTAAAATGAAACGTCACATCTAGTACTTAGTTTTATTTGTATCTGTGTTAAAATACACGTGTATTACATATGACAATATTTTTTGTTCTCTTATTCAAGCGTCTTAAGATTATTCTTATTTTCATAGCATTTGAGTTTAAATTCCAATAAGTTTCTTATAATTAATGAATTGTAAAATTGTAGGTTTAGTTGGGTTTTGGCGCCAAATAGTTCAATCACTTAGCCACTTTTTGATTTTATGTAAAGTTGTTATAGATTGCTAAGATTATTGAATAAATGTTATTTTGACTAAGTTTGACCAATTTTGGTATTACTTATACTTCTATACTCATAATTTAGAGGAAAGTCTTTTTGTTTGTTTGTAACTCATCGAAACTACTGGACCGATTTTGATGAAACTTGGTATGAAGTTTCAAAATCAAGTCAAAATAAAAAAAAATATTCTTTGGATGCTTAACACATTGGACCTTGGTACATAGAAACGTCTTAAAAACTAATTTAGGATGTGTGCCTTCGGAACGCGCCCACCAATGAGAAGAAGGCACAAGAAACTCATGAGGGATACATTTATTCATTAAGAATAGAATATAGGCAACTTTTTATATTAAGGATATTCCCAAAATCGGGACTTAAGCGGGTGAAACATTACCAATCGATAATGTTGACCCTGGCCCAGGATGAATTTCGAGTCCGTATTCTGCTTTCACCCTTATTCCAAATCAAACCTTAGAGAAAGGATAATAAGTCTAGAGTGCTCACGTTTGCATAAGCATGAATGAAGAATGTTAACTAATTTTGAATATTAGCTCTCCATATTCTTTGTCAAAAAGAATTATGAAAGAATTACTTCGATACGTCAATTAGTTTCCGATTTATTGAAATATACTAAGCGGGTGTAAAATGACGTCACACGCACGATAAATTTCGAGTCCCGCTAACATTTACGTGGGGATTCGAAATTTATCGTAAGTTTCAATGCCTGTAAAATCAAAACTAATAGGTATTTTTGACTACAACAAACACTAGTGTATTTGTATACATACAAGCTTTACTGTAACATATAGCTGACTGAGCGCGATTGATTTCTACCTTACTTATTTATAACATAATATTGTTTATTTTATTATATCGATTTAAAATATGTAAGTAGTCGCATTCTATAT
This sequence comes from Idaea straminata, assembly GCA_951213275.1. Taxonomy (NCBI): domain Eukaryota; kingdom Metazoa; phylum Arthropoda; class Insecta; order Lepidoptera; family Geometridae; genus Idaea; species Idaea straminata. The sequence goes on from OX577870.1 coordinate 8,266,192, forward strand.
GTTTTATTTTGCATATAATTTATTTAAGTAACGAACTTAATCTATGTATGGCAAACCGGACAAATCTTTGTGATTTTTGGTTGGCTTATAATTTTCAAATATTGTAAATGTTTAATAAAATAATAAAAAAAAACTTTCAACCGATTTTGCATACCTAGTAACATTATTCATTCTGTTACGTTTCGCTCCTTACAAATATCAGACGAATTGTAGTATTTTTAAATATATTATCTAGCGCGGCAAAGCTTAGAAACAAAAATATTTTACAGCTTAACATATTTTTTATTTATTTCGTAATTTTTACAAAGATACAAAAATCGTATTAAACCCACATAAATAAAACTAAAAAGATGTACTAATTAACAGCTTAAATACAAAAAAATGAGACAAAAACTCGTCGAATACCGCAGTTATGTCTTTCTTGTTTTTGTGACAATTTGGGAATCCACAGAAGTTTTATGTTACCCTTTTTTTTCTGTGTGAAAATATCGTAAAAGTTGTGTTTTAAAATAACGGGGTTTATAGCACACAAATGATATATAAACTTTTACTTAAAGACATTTTTAATGGAATTTACGAACCTTGCATACCTGTTTTCATCCCTTAAATTGCATTAAAATACTATGTTATGTCAATCATTTGAGTACCTATCTATTTTAGGATATACCTGTCTTATTATTTAAAAAAACTGGCTTGCTTTCTATTAGAGAGAGAGAGAGACAGACAGAGAAACACGCGCACGCGGCTTACAACTATAGCAAAAAGTGTCGTTACAACTTTTGGTGTTAATTTTTTCCGTCTAGCCCCCCTTGCGCAACGCGCCTTAAGGAACTCCGTTCCAAAAAGTGCAATTTAAAGTTACAACATAAAAATTTAAAAAAAACCGGTTAATTTCGAGTCGGTGCGTGAAAAGGGGGGGGGGGGGGCAAAGTCTGTAGGTATGGGACACCGTGATGGAAGACGTGCTTTGTATTTTATTGAAACGCGTTAAAAAGCGGTAGAAAGTTATTCTAGGGGCGATTTGGTTTGGTTGGATTTGGTTTGACGACCCAGTTGGCACAATGGTCACCACGCCGGCTTAACAAACACAGGGTTGCGGGTTCGATACCCGTCTCAGGCCAGTATTTATGCTGAGACATTTGTCTGTGATCTGGATGTTTCTATGTATTACAAGTATATATTTACAAAAGAAAAGTATATAAGTAGTATATCCGTTGTCTAGCACCCATAACACAAGTCTAGTTACTTAGCTTGGGGCTAGATGGCGATGTGTGGAATGTCCTGCAATATTTATTATTTATTTATTTATTTTATTTGTTTCGAAGTTGATATCAATACTCCTTGGTGCTTTTGATTTCATTTTGATATAGGTAATGTTCGAAAACTCAATTCGATTTTAAGTCAACAAAATAATCCTATTAGAACCATATTCGACTTTTACCTACACAGACGAAGTCGCGGGCAAAAGCTAATATTTAATATTTTTGTAATTAAAATATCCATGTTAGTTTAATTAAATTGATATCCGGATGAAGTTCAGTTTTCTAGGTCTAATGTTAGATGTTCTAATCTATCAAATTGACCCTAGATCAAAACATTGTAGTTATCACAGGGTAATCGACACTATTGGCCTCGTGCGATTGAATTTCAAGGCATTAAGGCCAAGTACTGACGTCTTTGAATCCTCATTCATTTCTGAAATAGTGATAAGACCGCTTATTTGCGCAACATATAGGTATTATAGGTACTTTCTATTTATTCCAATACTACGTGTATATCGTGTTTTATGTTCCTTTTTGATGTGATAACGTCTTATTAATCGATGAATTCCTGATAAAATACGTAAAATTTTCGTCCGCAAACTGACTTTAGGTACAGACAACCATTTTTATTAATACTATCTTACTAATATTATAAATTTGAAAGTTTATATGGTTGTGTATGTTTGTTACTCCTTCACGCTAAAACTACTGAACCGATTGCAATAAAACTCGGATTGTAGATATCTGGAGGCCTAGATTAACACATAGGCTATTTTTTTATCCCGATATTCCCACGGGATAGGGATTTACGCGGATGAAACCGCGGGGCGGAGCTAGTACTACATAAGTCAGCGTTTGACCACTATATTTGTTTGACCCAGTTGGCACAATGGTCACCATGTCGGACTGCCAAACACAGGGTTGCGGGTTCGATTCCCGCCTCAGACAAGTATTTATGCTTAGATATTTGTCTGTGGTCTGGTTGTTGCTATGTATTCTATGTATTTATTTACAAACTAGCTGTTGCCCGCGACTTCGATCGCGATGTGGTTTTGGGTTATTTAGAATACCTAGCATTTTTCTGCATAGATACAATTTATCATTCGGTGTAAGTTATAAAAACAAAATAGGTAGTTACATTGTTTTTAAACTATATTTTTAATTGATTTGGCAAAGGCAATTCTTATTCTAGGCTTACTCATACTACGAAATTAGGTCTAAAGATGCCTGAAGAGCGTGTAGAAAGAAAAACTTTCGGCCCTAGGGAAAATCGCTTTCACTGAGAGCTGTCATGTTAAATTATGGCTTCGCGCGGCTTGTGCAATGTGTTTGTAGTCAGTATCAGTATCATTACGCATTAGGGACTTCAAAAACCTAACCTCCTTGATTTAGGTAACACCAAAGAATATCAATTATGGCTTCGCACGGCTCATCCATACTGCCAGAGTTTAGTACATAATAGGTTTTTTCTTAGTAATCGAATTCAGGTAGATATATTTAGTTCAAGATATCTTATTTAATAAAATAAATGTAAAGATGAAAATGCGACGTATGACCATGCTGCGCCTCTACCGGCGCCCTGTCAAAATGTTGCAGATGTGGCTTTATGTGACCGTGCGCTCAGTGTCGTTTCTTGAGTAAAAAATACTGGCGGGAAATGCTTGCATTTTGAATGATTTTAATTAGTATTATCTTTTGTTATTTTATTATGTTTTTGGGTTAAGTTTCATCTGGTTTTTCATTTATGATTGTGTATTTTGTGTAAATAACATTTTCTAGACAAACCGTGTTACAAAAACTGTAATTTAAATCTATGAACTTCGCGTCATCACTCAGTGTTGGATAAACTAATTTATAAAAATCTCTTCGGTTAGTACCGACGTATTTGAGTATTGAAAACATGTTGAAAACAAATAGCAAAAGCAAAAAATCTACATAATGTACAACCTCTTTGGTCCCAACCTTGTAAGAGGGTCAGGTAGTATGGAGTCTCTCATTCATTCTCGTTATTAGGAAGAATTTTATGTTTATTCGTAATGAAAAGCACAGTGTTTACCTCGGGTTTGTTTTGTTTACCCAAGGTGTGAAAGTCACTTATTTAGTCCCTCGAAGTATTAGCGCCCTCGCTACGCTCGGGCGCCAAACTCCGTCTCGGGACTCAATGAGTGACTTTCACACCTTGGGTAACAATGTACTATTTTTGTTAATTTTTCACAAATAAAACATAATAAACAACAATATGATAAGCTAAAACTAAGTCCAATTTCTATTCGCACAAAACTTTCAACGTTCTTTAACTTCCTAGTTATCTTTAGATTTTGTAAATTAAAGAAAAAATAATTATCAACTACCTTTGTGTCTCGATTCATATTCTTCAATTAATAATATAAGAGGTTATTGTAGTATTTATAATACCAATATCATGCAAATAATAATCTATTTCGGTGCAAATAATATTTTAAATTATTTTTATTATCAAATAATAACATTAATGATTAAAAAGAAAGGCAATTGGACAGAACAAATACTAATACTTAAAATAACGCGATGCACATTGAGATCCTTACATATTGATAGCAGGCATTACGCTGAACAAAAAATGCTTTCACACCAAACATCTAAAGCGTCTCGGAAACGGGGTATTTGAAGGAACGTGATGTCCTATGAATCCAATTTTCTGAATTCTTGACCAAAATACCCAGTTTTTTTTATTAGGTAGTTGGCAGGGCTACGTAATTTTGGGAAAAAAATGATTTTTACAAATGACTATTACCTGTATATTTTTTAACCGACATGACATCAAAAAAGGTGGAGGTTCTCAATTCGTCACGTATATATATTTTTTTTATGTATGTTCGCTGATTACTCGTAAACTCTTGAAGCGATTTGGATAATTCTTTTTTGTTTTTACTATCTAAGGTTTCCGCTACTTGAACTCATAATTCAAACTATAGCAGGAGAAAAGCGCGATAGAAGTGTAACATCGAAGAAGTCTTCGGTAAAGGAGATCGGTGACATTATGTAGTAGTACCTCTTTGTATTAACCTCATTTTCAGTTTGACGTAGGTAGTATTAAATGCAAACTATTTGGTTTCATGACAGCTGTCATCTTGAGCGGAGGCATGTACTGTACCCCTACTATGACTTTTTGAAGCACTCGAAAAATAGAAACCCTTATAAGATCACTCTTTTGTCCGTCTGTCTGTCAGTGTGTCACTCCCGATATTCTCCTTTTTTTTCTGGATATCTTACAATTACAGATTTTTTTATGTCTACAGATTTATTATATGTATAGAAGAAAAATAAATAAGTAGTATATCCGTTGTCTAGCACCCATAACACAAGTCTAGTTAATTAGCTTGGGGCTAGATGGCGATGTGTGGAATGTCCTGCAATATTTATTTATTTTATTTATTTATATCACACGATGGTTAGTGACGATGCGGTCTAAGATGTAGCACGCTTTCAAGATACATATACGCTCGTGATTCAAAGACTTCCAAATAAAGGGGGGTTTGTGTGTAAAATGAAAAGAAGCCAGTGGAATAAAAACTTTTTCGACCCATCCTCCTTATTTAGCTACTTATCTATCTTTTTTAGACGACCCAGTAGGCACAATCGTCACCATGACGGACTGCCAAACACAGGGTTGCGGGTTCAATTCCCGCCTCAGACATGTATTTATGCTTAGATATCTGTCTGGTTGTTTCTATGTATATATTTACAAAAGAAAAGTAAATAAGTAGTATATCCGTTGTCTAGCACCCATAACACAAGTCTAGTTAATTAGCTTGGGGCTAGATGGCGATGTGTGGAATGTCCATCAATATTTATTTATTTTTAAAATAAAACAATTACACGCCATGTTTTTTATTTTTATTTTGTAGAGCTCGATATTTAAAAAAAAACATGTTTAATAATTCCGTTTTAAATAACTATAGTACCTACATATTTTTTTACAGACACACGCAGAGAAATCGGAGTCCACCAGACGTACAAAACAGTGTAGTTAAATAATTTCACGACAATTATAGTCTGAAATACTGTTTTCTTGTAATATCTACGATTTTATTTTAAACCTCACTAAATGTTTAATAAGGTACACTAGAAAAAATTATTAAATCAAAGGTACAATAATTTTGTATTTCAAACAATAATTCTTGCTTATAATAGGAAATGATTTGTATTGTTTACTAGAATAAAATGTACAGTTGACCAAGTTAAGTGTTCTGATTAATAATCGTCATGTTAGTAATGCGCTACGATTTTTTCTGTATCCACAACAACATTATTTTAATTATTACAAGAATATATAATTATCCTTACTATTTTGTTTGTTTTTGAAAATAACTAAAATAAGTTGCTTTTGTAACAAAATAATTCAGTTGTCATAGATAATATCATGTTCATTTAACTGAACACTGTGTTCTTTTATTTATACAAATAACGACTTGGTATTAATGCAAGTTAGTCTAGTTAAAAAATTAGATTTATGTGTACCTACTATTTTTTTTAGTTTTATAAGTCGCAACTAGATGACGCCAGTAGTAAATTTAGATCGCGCTATCGTTGTGTTTTATCAAGTTACCTTAGTCGAGACGACAATTTTGTTTTGTATCAAGAGTGCGTACGTATGTGCGTATGTGGCTTTACTCCACTATAGCTATAAGTGCTGCATTTCTCGTAGAGCGTACAGACGTAATCTACGAAACAATGTAGTCTAACTTTAATATCCCTTTTTGCTGTCTAGGATTACTATAATTGATTTATACATCGAATGAAACTCTACAATAATTACTGTAATGGGGACTAGAAAATATTATATACTACAAAAAAATCTAGTTACATTTACAAGAATCTAGTAAACGTAACTAGATTTTTTCTCCGTGTGTACTAGTAGTCTAGTAGTGTGTACAATAATTTCTGGTTGGTCCTGAATAATAAATATTTGGTAATGACAACTAGTGAGTACTGCTGTCACGGATCCAAACAGAAGTTCTCGTTGCACTTACGAGATTTCTCGTACGTCTTACAACATTTTTCTCTGTGTGCAGCTCTATCAGGAAATCGGGCTTAAAATATCATATATTTTTATCGACTAAATTCTCCATATAAGTTAGGCATCATCTCATTGCTCACCAAGTTTTGACACACAGGAAATATCTATCTCTGACACATGCTTATAAAAAACCATTGCTTCCAGACTGCAAAAAGTAGGAATTCCAATTTTAGTCATCCATTTTCTTAAAAATCCTTACCTAAAATACCTATTTTAAATTAAAAACTAAAATTTATTCCAAAAAGAAAACAAATAAGCAGAAATATAATAAAAAAAGTGTGTGTGTCAGCTCCGACGCACGACTGGAGTTTACTCCTTAAGTACGAGTATCTAACCATACGCAATACACTCACAGCCAAATTAGCAAGTTGCGCACTAAAGGTGCGCACCAAAAACGTGACTCGATTTTCGTTACTTGTTAGTAGGTTTTACCCCTCGGATTTTTCTCATACCGGGCGCCTTATATATGAAAATCGATTCTTAAGGAGTAAACTCCAATAAACTCCAATAATAATAGGAATACATCATTATAAATAAAACATATATATTTAACATTAAAAATATAAATAAATGAAGTGACCAGTTAGTCAAATAACCCGCCCCTTATCGTACCTGGCGTAAAGGTTCCCATAATGCTAGAAGCATTGCCACGCTGAATGGCGATGGCTAACCTCTGCGTCAGAAACGAGCCGGAGCGGGAGTCACCCCCATTCTCCCCAATCCTATCGCCCAACTCTTTAACTATTTTTTTGGTGTCGTCTCCCCAGCAACAGGCACAAAAATTCATTCTTATTTCAGATATTTAAATCCATAATTATCTACACTTCAATTATTGAATATTATGTTTGTTTGTTTGTTTTTAGGGTTCCCCATCCAAAGAGTAAAAACGGTACCTTTTTACTAAGACTTCACTGTCTGTCTGTCTGTCACCGAGAAGTATCTCTATGACAGTTTTTAAGAAGTAATACATGATTTCATGCAAATTATATCATTACAAATGAATAAAGAAATGAATGTAGATGTATGATATTTGACCTACTAACACCCTAAAACACTAAAAAATTACACAAAAACAAGTCATTAATAAATCTATCTATGATTCAACAGTCCGGGGTGCAATTTCTACTAAAATAGCGTTCGAATCAAGGTCCTACCTAATTCGACCTATACTAAAGACTAACGTCTGTCTGTCTGTAAGTGATTATTTTTCTACAACAAATGGATGATAGTTAAACAAAACATATTAATTTTATTTATCTAGGGCAGGATACGTAGCGAGAAATGGTTGCACTTGTTGCCTGAAATGTGGTTCTTAAACTTTTTCATTATTGACTAGCAGCGCCCCGCGGTTTCACACGCATAACTCTTGATCCTGTAGGAATATCGGAATAAAAAGTAGCCTATGTTACTTCCAATGAATTAATGTATCCTCATACCAAGTTTCATCAAAATTCCCGTAGTTTCGGAGTATATTACAAACAAACAAAAAAATATTTTTTATAAATATTTTATTTTTACTTTACCCTATCATAGGCATAGGTTGCTGAGATTATAATACAGCCTCATCTCTACAAACTTTATCGATTTTTAAAAGCTTTTATTACTGGGCGTTAATATATTTTTTAATATCGTAAAACCTATCTTTTTTGTAGGTATTGGGTTAGTGGCAGAGTCATCGTTTCTTCTGGGTCCTGATTTAATAAACTTGGTCTAATCTCCAAAGTATTTGAATTTAAGACTGGACAGTACACAAATCCCGGATCATCTAAGAGGATTTGTAAAATAAGGCTATATATTTTGTATTAATTATTTTGTTACCTACTCTAGTTATAAAAAATAATAATAATAATAAGCATTACCTACCTATAATTTAAAATAATTGTAAAAATATATGTAAATTAAATATCTAATAATAGTTAAAAGCGCATAAACTTTGAGATACAAAGATCATCGCGGTGGTAACACAAAATTAACACACTCGTGCGCATCATCCTCTACAAACTGCGGCCCGCTGGAAGAAAATTAAAACAAAATATTTGAGTAGGTAGGTACTTATTTTAGATATTCATTTTATTTATTCTTCGTATTCTTTTTATATCGATGGCACACATTAAAAGGGATTAGGATGGGTAGGTTATTTTAATTAATCAAGAAATTTCCTTCTTTAAATGATTGAACCAAAGATTGTAGCATAATAATATCAGTATGGAGAAATAGTTAGTTAAGACATCATGTTCGCATCATGTTAGGATGCAGTTCTTCTCCTAACGAGTGTGCTACATCCACGACCACATCGTCAAGATTAGGTCGAATGCAAGCCTAATTAGATGATCAGTATCCATTTTTTTTAAATCGACACAGCGGGCCCGAGGTTGACACCTTCATAGCTTCAAACAACAGCGCACGCGCACATGTTTCCAAAGAAAAAAACACAGAAATAAATACAATAATGGTAGCAGAGTAATTGTGCCACATGTCATAAAAAACTATGGTTTTAAAATAAACTTTCACTGAAAGCTTAGTAATTTTTTTCTTATATGCCTCCTTGCCTTATGATTTCTTTTTAAAACCGTCGAGATGCACTTTATTTTACTTTGACTTGGTTTATTTATTCGAGAGGTTATTGACGTGTATGATTTGGTTTATTTATTAATAAATGGAAAATAAGATATCATCAGGTTTGAAGAAAAAGAATTTGGTACTTATCAGATCTCAAATTCCTCGAGCATAGAATCTTATAATCCTGCTCACATTACGCGTCTAAAAGTTAACTTAAAATTAAAAATTAGTGAAATATACAATAATTTTAAGTTACTTTAATCTAAAATTAAGTAAAGAGATATGTAACTAACGCTATAAAACTTTTTTACTTACCTAAATAAATTTAATAACATTAATAATTTTTAAGTAGGTCTGCACTCTGCATTTTACTCCTAGAAGTATTTTCTAAATAAAACCTATCAAAAAATTCAATTTTTTAAATGGGTTAGGTATGCCTTTTTGAGGTGAACCTGCATAGGCAATGAGGAGGCTCACAGCTAAGCGAAGCTCGCTGATCGTTTACCGTCGTGCAGGTTAAGCGACGCTTGGCGCGCACTTTGATGGGTGACCAATTAGTAGTGTAGCAAAAATGTATTTTCGTGAGCTCCTCCGTGCTTCGGAAGGCACGTTAAGCCGCTGGCCCCGGTTGCTATCTCTAGTAGCAGGCGTTAGATCAAATTAGAGGCCTTAGGGTGATCTGAAAATTCTAACCAAATAGGTGAGCCACATCACTATACGAGAAAAAGAAGAAGAATAGGTAATACTTAATATATTTGGGTGTAGTGTAGTCAATAAAACGTAGTTATTTTTTCAAAATTAGTTCAGTTAGAGTAAGACCTTAGACTCGTTTCATAATTTTTAGACATTTTCTTTCATTGCAGAGATTTCATTGCTACTCAACGATGAAGATCATGTATATTAAAACTAAAAATAGCATTCCACATATCGACGACCCAGTTAGCACACTGGTTACCACGCCGGACTACCAAACACAGGGTTACGGGTTCGACTCCCGCCTCAGACAAATATTCATGCTTAGATATTTGTCTGTGGTCTGGTTGTTTCTATGTATTTTAAGTATATATTTACAAATAAAGTATTGATGTAGTATATCCGTTGCTTAGCACCCATAACACAAGTCTAGTTACTTAACTTGGGGTTAGATGGCGATGTGTGGAATGTCCTGTAATATTTATTTTATTACTTATATCGCCATCTAGCCCCAAGCTAAGTAACTAGACTTGTGTTATGGGTGCTAGACAACGGATATACTACATAAATACTTTTTTTTGTAAATATATGTATACTTATAATACATATATACTATAATACATTAAAGCTTAAAGAAGCTTAAACTTATAATAGTAAACCATGACAAAAACACCAATAATAACCAAATGACATCTATATTCTACAGGTTTAAAAACTCACTCACGCGCATCTTGAATCATTCCCATATGTGATCATTACTCATCATCCAAAAAACAAACCAACAAAAATACTTTATTAACCCCTAACTTTCCATTTCAAATCGATATGACACTTCTAATGAAAAAGTTCAAGTTAAAAAAACGTAAAAAATCTTAACCCATTCAAACATGTGCTCGAAAAATGTTAGAAAAAAGTGAAAGATTATGAAAAAAATGTTTTTTCAATACAAGAAGTTCAGTAACCAGATATAGAGAAGAAAAAACGGGTTATTTTTATTTTTTTTCTCTTACGGTTCAGTTGTTTTGTAGTTGAGTTATAATTAAGAGCCACATGTCATGAAAGTTTAGTGAAGACAGAGTGAAGTTAACTACTTAAAAGTATCTATCGATAAAAATATTGGTTTACTTATAATAAGTGTGTATCGACAAAAATATTTCTGATGCTATGTTTTTAAATTACACTTATTTTTGTGTATTTAATTTCAGATTTTTTTAAATATATAAATATTAATATTGTTAAGCTAATATACGCGTAAAGGCCTTTGAAAAAATATAGCTTTTGTGTTGAATTTTTAGTTATTTGACAATTGTTATTAAATAAACCACTTAGTTCACCAGGTACTACCCTGGTAATCCAAACATTTTAGATTTACCTACAATTTTACTCGGTAAACATAGCCAAAAAGCTGAAAAAAAATTGCATTATTTCACAATGAAATAATTAAATAATAACCAAAGTCCGTATAGCGAGGTTTTTTGTATATCAAAAGCTACAATCACGTAAGGGTTTCTAATCTTCAATGCAATTTTCATGTTTGCTTAAACGCGAATTGTTTAAGAAAGATAAAGCTTTGCTCTACGTTCGCTAGAGTGTATTTCAATTTATATTTAGTTTCGCAACAAAAACCTGATATACGAAAAACCCACATTACTTTGTACCTTTTGTTTTCTGAAGATGAATCCTATCCTACTAATATTATATGAGAAAGTTTGTGTGTGTATGTTTATGTATGTTTGTTACTCTTTCACACAAAAACTACTGGACTGATTGCGATGAAACTCGGTATCTAGATATCTGAAGACCTGGATTAACACATAGGCTACTTTTTATCCCGATATTCCTACGGGATCGGGACTTGCGCGGGTGAAACCGCGGGGCGCAGCTAGTAAACAATAAAGTAGTACAGGACGCCCTGTGACCAGGTGGAGCAACGATATACGCAAAACGGTATGCAGTGACTGGAAAAGGAGAGCCGAAGATCAGGCTCAGTGGCTCACCTTGGGAGAGGTCTTCGTCCAGCAGTGGACTGGCACGATAATGATGAAACAATATTTGTCGATAATTTCCTTTCCATTGTATCAAACTATCGACAAAATAATATCGACTCTCGTTACGTCGAGAACATCCCTAATACACTTGTTCATGCCATTAATCAAGCTAGGCAGCACATGACACTTCGATAATACGAGAAATTGTTTGAAGTTACGCTACCTATTCATGGGTTTTATATAAACAAAGTAAAAATAGGTACTTTTTAAATTATAAGAAAGCACCACTAAATTCTACTTTTTAAGTTTGCGGACGCACCCGTATCTAGCCGTAGCCATACCAAACGAGTTTTTATTGCAATTACGGTTGCATTAGGCACAGCTATAACAAATTATGATGTAAAGTACGGAAGTGCTATTTACTGAATCCAGAATGTTTGTAAAATCGCAGTATGGGAGTGAGATTAATTCTGTATGAAGTGTTTTATACTTGCACTAGCTGTGCCCCGCGTTTCAGCCGCGTAAGTCCCGATCCCGTTGGAATATCGGGATAAAAAGTAGCCCATGTTACTGTGATTGTATCAATGGTGTGAGGGCACACCAAGTTTTCATCGAAATCGAATATTTTTTGGAGCCTATTGCAACCAATTACATTTCCTCAGCGCACGCAACGGAAGCTTTCAAATATGGACTATCTAACACAAATATGGACTATCTAACACAAATATGGACTATCTAACACAAAAATATTTTATCAATTCGATCTAGCAGTTCCTGAGATCAGCGAGTTCAAACAAACAACGGAAGCCGGCAAAGATAAATAAATTCCTCCGTTTTTTTTCACATTTCCCAGTGATTCTTCGCTCCTATTGGTCGCAGCGTGATGTTATATAGCCTAAAGCCTTCCTCGACAAATGGACTATCCAACACAAAAATATTTTTTCAATTCGAACCAGTAGTTCCTGCGATTAGGGCGTTCAAACAAACAAACTCTTCAGCTTTATAATCTTATATATATAAAAGAAAGTCGTGTTAGTTACACCATTTATAACTCGGGAACGGCTAAACCGATTTGGCTGAAAATTGGTAGGGAGGTAGCTTACAATCAGAAGACGGACATAGGATATTTTTTTCGATATTCCCACGGGATCGGGACTTACGCGGGTGAAACCGCGGGGCGCAGCTAGTATTAGTATAGATTACAGCGCCTTACGGTTTTATCCGTGTAAGTTCTGTTAGGTAATAATATCGGCATAATAATTACTTCTAAGGGAATGGAATCAGTTGCCTGCGACTGTCTTTCCTGACGTGTGTTCAAGTCTTCAAGTCGTGAGTGAACAGTTATTTTCTAGACACCACGTGTTAAGTACATCTTAGACCATATTGTCACCTACAACTACAATCAGGCAGTTGTGATAGTGGTCACCCTAACTTACATCTTAACTTAGTTTTTAAGACGTTTCAGTGTGGTCTATGTACAAAAGTATTAAGCATCCAAAGGAATAAAAAAAATGACATTGACTTTGGTCAAATCTCAGGGTCAAAAGCTGACTAATATTTTGTGTAAAAGGTTTTATTGTATCCCCATAACAAGTTTCATTAAAATTGGTTCCGACCTAGTTTCTTTGGTACAAATTTCCCGATATTTTTTTTGAGGTATTACAAAAAGGGTAATTAAAACAATAACAATAATTGTAATGAATTCATTTAATACAACACTAATTAAGTATAATTTACAATGATCTATTGGTAAATGTATTTACCCAACGGCTTACAACTTGCATTCATTCCAATAACTATTACAAAAAATGAGATAAAAAATACTAAAACCCAAAAAAAACCCTTTTTAATTAAAAAAAAGTGGGCGGAAAATAAAACAAAATACAAAACTAGTTTTAGTATTTCTTTCTCATCACAATAGCAAATAAGCAGTTTTTTTTAATAATAAAGATTTAAAAAACAATTCCATTGTATACTTTTCGTCTAAAATAAAAACTTTGATGTCATGTACTTGGGTTTGTGAAATAGAAAATACAGACTTTTCAAAATGGAGGAAATTATCACTGTTTTCAACAAAATAACAGTGCAAATCACTAATAAAAGTTTTTTTACAGTTATTTTGTATACATTTAAAGGCGGTTATACTATTCACTACAAAGAGATTTAATACAACAGTTGAATAGAGGGGACATCTGAACCTTTCTGAACTCTTTACACTTTCATTATTTTGACACCTCTATGCAATATCTACTTTCTTATCCATAAACATTTAATAAGCCTTCTTTCTTAATAATAACAAGTATGCCAAAGTGCCAAAACACATTTAACTAATGAACGCTTATTCAATGTTTACGGCCAATCTGCAAATTTTACTAAAATGCACACCTTGCCATCTATTCTCCAAACTGAGCAAGTAAGCTTGTTTATACTTTCTATAATTCTTAGACTTTACTTTTTTAGATACGCAGAGAAACACCCAGACAATACCTGTAAATTATACAAACATTTGTAAAACCTACAAAAATTTGTAAAAATACAAAAATTTGAAAAACTTGCAAAATTTTGTAAAACTTACAATTTGTACAACTTACAAAAATTTGTTTAACTTACAAATATTTGTACCACGGTCTGAATTGACCGCTGAACCTTCTTTATCGTAGGCTAAGTCCGCCCACCGTGGCGGCACAGAGGTCAAAATATTCAGATGTTCTCTCTAATCCGCAATTATTTAAATCTCTTTGATTCACTATAATGCAAATACGTCTCAAATACACCACACTTGTCCGTGTTACGCTAAGGTATACATACATATTGTGATATGGTTATTTTCACCCTTAAATATTTTGAAAAAGTTAATCGTAGACAGGCATTATAGTTTAGAAAAAGAAAGTAAAAAAAACAACATATTTTAAACATTTTTAGAAACAGTAGTCTACAAATAAATGCATATAAAATGCACATAAACGAAGAAAATTAAATTGTTATTACAATTATTACAATAAGTGGAAATTTTTAACTACTTAAGTATTTTTATTTTTCATCTAAATTTTCTACAACATGAACGACTTTAAGCGATATATTTTAAACGTTACAATGATCTAAATACATTAAAGAATTTATACAGTTTAATGATAGTTCGTGATAAATATATACAGCCTAAATCTTAATCTAAAAAAATGGAAAAAGACACAAATATGTGTCAGTTTAAAAATAATGCCACTCGAAAATATAAAGTTATAATATTCATCAGATCGGTCATACATCACAAAAACGTATACTAGTGTAATAACTTAAAAATTGTGTATTTTGTACCACAATGGCGGGGATTATTATAATAAAGTTCCGTACAAACCGGTGCGACTAGTCGACACTGAATAAGCAAACACAAAAGATATAGCGACTCTTTCTAGTGCAGTAAGGTTAAATTCAATTCGGACTGTGTTCGAACAGTACCTACACGCATACATGCAAGTAAGCGAGGTTGTGCGAGCTGAATTGAATTTTATTCCGTCGTAATAAGTACAAAGCATGCCTTGAAAGTTAAATTGATCTTTGTTTCTTCGTCAGAGTTGAAAAGACTGACCGGGCCGGCCGGAAACTTCGAGGATGTCGCATGTCGCTTGAGTCGAATAGACGTACCGGTTTGTCCAGTCCCTAAATTGAGATCTCTGGGTCCTGAATTAAGTAGTGGAAAAACAAACGCTTTGCGTAAAAACAAATCATTACAATAACATCTACTTATTGTTCTGTAACAAACATCGATTAATATATTTTTAAATATTGATATGGACCTTATAAGGTTTTTTATTTTTTATTTTCAAATCGTTGAATTTATGATTCTCTCAATTTGTTTCCTAAAATTCATCTAACACTTATCACTAGATACCGACTAACAATAATTAATTAGCGAAGCTACCGTTCTACAAAATAATAATAAAAAATAAAACGTAAAACCTATTAATACTTCAAAGTGTCCCGTTAAAACCGGGTTGTAACTTAAAAAAAAGAGAAAAAATATATTTGGTTAACTAACAATTCCTCATTCGAGATCGTCCATTATTGTAAAAATTCCGTATTGTGAACACATTACACTTCTAAAACTGTTCTAAAATATGAAGTAGATCTACACCCGTAAATATGTATTACATACTGTGATATATTGTGAAAGTCAACGTCATTCGCGTAATAAACTTCACTGAACGAACTACAAACGCACGAACGCACGAAGTTGCGCATTTCTCCAACAACACACCTAATTTCGCACGAATTTTCGTAACTCTGCTGCACGAACTTCCAGGACTTCGCTTTCATAACTCTGCTCTTAATTAACTTTTAACTAAGCCTAATTCTGCACGAAGATAATTTACATGAACTTCCGCAACTCCGTGCGAACTTTTGTAACTCCGCACGAACTCTCGTAACTACAAGAAGCTAACTTCATTTGAGAGTTACACTTCTATAACTCCGAACGAATCTTCATAACTACGTTCTCACTCTTCCTCCTAACTTCATTGCTTTACTTATCAGATCTTTGCTCATTGAGCGAGAGGTTCTCTGCCTCGTCTTTGACGTGAGATATGGAAGGCCGATACCGATCCTCGCTGCGAGGGTAGTCGTTGTAAGGGCTCGTTTCGCCGGAGCGGTTTGACGATGATTCTTTGTTGGAGTTTGAGTAGTCTCCTGCGAAATAAATAGATATAAACATAAACATAGGCAACCCGGATTCCTTTTTGTCATTGAATGGATTACTAGTCAACATTCGCTAAAATTTTACTTTACTTTACTTTAAGCAATATTTTGAAGCATGTCGTCAAAAAGTCTTAATATGTTAGTAATACAACTTCAAAAATTCCATCCTGCCCTTTCTTCCATAAGACAACGAGGTGCACGAGGGATCGCCATCCACACATGGTGAAAGTTTCAATTTAGCGCACAAAGCGTCACGCATCCACCTTCCTCGTACGCACTTCTAAGAAATGGAACTCTCTACCTGCGTCGCTGTTCCCACAATACTACAACTTTGGAGTCTTCAAGTCTACAGTGAATAGGTACCTTCTAGGCGAGCATGCTACATCTCCGACCTTATCTTTGCTTCCCATCAGGTGAGACGAGGTCAAATGCAAGCTCATTTTGTATAAAAAAATAAATGTTTCGGCAAAAATTGAATTTTGTTCCTATTTATTTTCTTTTTTACGGTATTTACTTTCAGTTTTGACTTTTAGCTAGCTGCCCAGCTATTTCTCTTTTACAGTACCTTTGTTAGAATAATCCGAAGCTTGCATCTCGTTTTTCAGCGCGTATATGTTGGGTTTGATGTCCTGGACCTCAGCAGCGCTCAGATCTTCTGCCTTCACGTCATGAGAAGAACTGCTGCTGCCATACCCGTTCATCATTGGTGGTCGGCTGGAGAGTAAGAGAATTTGTATAATATAAAAAAATAATAATTTTGCACATGGTTCAATTGATCAAACTACGCAGTCAAACCACGTTGTCCATCATATTCTTGTTTCTTTTCTTCTGGTATTAGTTGAAAATCACCAATAATGCACAAATATTTAAGACCATATATACATTTATTGCATATTTACATAGAGTACTTACCCATAGTCTTCATGTGACGATGGATAATCATCAGTCTGCATCATGTGATCCTCACCAGACATATAGGACAGATTGCAGTCTTCCATCATACCCTGTGTAGACATACAGTTGTTTAAAAAGTGAAAAAACTATCCCGTTAAATGAATGCAGCATCCCAATCACTCTTTCCAAAATTCAAAAGAAAAGTCATATTACATCATAGGTTATCAGATACGTAGGGCGTCACATTTAAGTACTTACCTGAAGATTTCTCTTTAGGGCTTCATTGTACCCATGAGGGCTTGTCATCATTGGAGGACTTTGAGCTCCCATGAACCTGGATAAAATCAATGAACATGAAAAATGTGTTCTATTCATCAAAATTCGAAAAAAAAAGATTTTAATTAAATGATTAAGGACAAAAGAGTCCTTTTCGGTTAAAAAATATAATAAAAAATCATACCCGGCCATTTCAGACCTCTTCTAAAATATTTGGTTATTTAAAAACTATAAACAGTGACGTTTTATGATTGTGTGATCTTGTAAAGTGTACAATTTTGATTTATTTCTCAATTCGTCTGTTCAAGTGTAAAATTTGTGTGTGTTGATGTGTAAAAGAGATAGATATAAACAGAATAAAATAGTAAACAGATAAAAGGCAAGCATATTAGAAAAGTAAGAGAAAATACTAAATTAACATGCTACGAAAATGCACATGCAGAAGCCCAAAAAGCGAACACTTACCTCATTAACACTTAGGGATAGCATGCTGAGATTAAAGATGGGAATAATTTTTTGATATCTTTAATCTTACTTGGGAGTCCAACGACGATCCTTCTTACACACACGTCATAGCTTTCATGCATCAGTAAATGTGACAATAGAAAGACTTACGGCATTTCGTCAAATATCAATAGAAATTAAAATGTTTTCGGAATCACATGAGCAACATAGTATGAATTAAGCTAATTATTAAATAAGTTCTTTTGGATATAATGTTAAAATCTATCGCAAAACAATTGGTTATAGCTTTGCAATCTAACATTTATGAAACGAATGTGATGTTGCCTATATTGATGATATTGTACTAGCCGTTAATGGAGTTGCTCCATCACACTGTTTCATAAAATGGCTAAGTTGGTATAATTTTTTAAACAATCACGTGTCGTCTAAAAAAACTAACATAACATATTGAATTAATCTAAGCTTACACAGTGATACACTTTACATAATAGTCAGAAACATCGATCTAAATGTAAGTGCACCAAAAATTATCATTTTTCGATGATGATAATCCTCGGTCTGATTTTTTCACATACAAATGCTATTTGGACACGATCGCCCAACGATTCTTTAGTTTTAACTTGCTCTTTACTGAAAAATACAATTTAATTCATTCATAATTTTGAATCGCGTTTAGTTTATCCGAGATTGACAAGTTGTGTTTACGGGGCGTATGATGGCATATCGTATGGTATTGTAGATTCGTTGGACGGTCGCAACATCAGATGCTGCTGCGCCCTTACTGTGGTTGAGCGTTAGGTCCCGGCTGCGTCGGCTCATACTTTCTGGGCCTGCCCCGGCTGAGATGCCTTCGCTTCACGAACTCTGCGTCGTCCACCATCCAGAACGAGCCGAAGTCGTCCTCGTACCGCACGAAACATTTGTGCAGGGATAGGTTCGTCCGGATAGCGTTCTATAATTTATCTCCATTTAGCATTCTACACTCAAAATTGTTCATCGATAGAGTTGTGCTATCATCGCTCTGTGTGTTTAGAATAAAAGAATAATAAAACATTGGTAAACGATGATAGCACAGTAAGATCGTCGTGGAGTACATCGTTTCATGCAGGAGCCGGCCACCCCGGGGAACGGGAGAGATAGGAGCAAGGTTAATAGGCAAGCCAGAAACACGTTATTCACCCTTGCGCCGAAACCCACGTACACACACAAATAACCAAACCTAAATACGAAAAAAATGTACAAGACCTCACATTTTGTAACGTCATAACTTACGTCATATAAGTTATAATGCTACTTACAAAGTCAAAAACCACTACACAAATATACAAATTTAGATCTGAAACGAGATGAAACGTTTATTTACACGATAAGAGTTAGATATATCGCTAGGTTAGATAGAAAATATTTAAGAGAAGATGTAAATATACCGAAAACTGATTAATGTTGTGTTATTTCAGTGTCAGTGTTATTTTGTTTAGTGTAAAATAATTATTTTAATATGCAAGAAAATTCTATAATGTTTTTAAACTGTTCTTGAATTATTTTCTTCTAATATTTTGATTAATTCGTTACAATCAAATATAATTTCAATATAATTTATAATTTTCTTAACATGTTTGTTATTTGTTTAGTGTGGAATCGTAAGTGTATATTTTATGTTCATTATAATTGGTATAGTTATCTAATAAAGTTTTGTTAATGTTATTTCAGGTTAGTCATGTAAAATGTTTTTTTTTTTGCATTTTTAGTAGCCCAGTTATTCATGTCATGACAGTTATGTGGATGTATATTATGCAACATTTTTTTAGGTATAGTATATTCATTTTTTTATATATTGGTAAGTTATTGTAGTATAGATAGAGTATGTGCTGAAAAAGTAAATTTTGATCAGTTTTTGTAAATGAGAAGGAACAATAGTATTGTATATTTCTACTATTATGTGTTATTAAGTGAAGTAGACGGAATTGTGTAAGTAAAAAATGCATAGTATAAATGGAGATTTCTTCTATATCAGTACCGAATCGCTTGACAGATAGTGCGCTCTATAAACATCATACAGCTCTTCAAGAGAATGCAAATAAATGAAAAAAGAACTATAACGCTGCCCTACAATTCTGATATGACAAAATTGATTTTTACGGGTCAGTTTTTTTTATTCACTTGTAAGTGATGTTTAAAAGATGTTGAATTTATTGAGCATAAGAAACTAGTCCTTTTTGTGTTAGATCATGTTTTTATAAAAAGCATATGTTCAGGTGTATTGTGTGTTTTAGTGAAGAAAAATGTATAGTGTCTGAAGTAGAGTCAATGGTATATGTATGTACAACTTTGATTGTGTAGAAAATTCGACCTAAAAAATTACTATTTTAAAGTAGTTTCATTGGACTTGTGTTTAATGAGTAAAAATGTAAAAATGTGTTAAATTGTGTAGATTTTATGTAAATGTGGCTTAAATGTGGCGTATTGATATGTACTTCATTAAACTATTGTCACTGATACTATAATTATGTTATGTATTCATAGTTTTGTATGAGTTACAATTTTAGCTCAGTGTAAGAAGTAGTGTAATTGTTTCAGTGAATAAATTGGCTAGAATATGTATAATGTAAGTAAGTAAAGTGGGTAAACAAAGCTATATTAAGCGTCAGTCCTCTTATAAGTTTTTTTGTTTTTATGTTCGGGTCTGTCTGTGGTATTCATTTCTAAATGTTGTGTTAGTTGTTTGTGTCTTGTTCTCTGTGGTTTGTCTGTAGTGTTGAAAGTAGTGAAGGCACAATATTAATGTTATTGTCATGTTTTTATGTTGACAGCCTTTATATGTAAATTGTAAGTATTAAAATGTGATTAAATTTATGTATTCAGAGAATAAAAATGTGTATGTGTAAATACAGCCCCATCTATATGTCTGATTTTAGAATGGATTTGTCTGTGAAGTTTAACCCCTTCCTACATCCCGTGTAGTGTTAGAGTTAAAAGATGTTGGTATATAATGTAATAGTTCGTTAGAGTTTGAAGAAAATCATTGTAAAAGTACAACGTAGCAGTAATTTGAACATTTTAACTGTATGAAAACTGAAAAATAGGAATTTAAGTATGTGTGAATAGAATGTGTAGATTGTGTAGTGTCGAAAATGTGTATCCATGTGTATGTGATTGTGAATTGATGTGTACAAGTATCCATCTCCAACAAAGCCCCATGCTAATTTAAAAATAATTCTAGAAAGGGTCTGTGGTCCGGGGCCATTACCCCGGCACTGGAGGCGGCGCGTGCGCAGCTCGTTGTGGTCGCCGCTTGTAGAACTCGACCTCGTCCACGGTCCAGACTGCGCCCTTCACGTTCTCAACTCGCATGAAGCATTTGTGGAGCGACAGGTTGTGCCGTACAGCGTTCTGTTGTGAGCTTGCTTGGTTAACTTTTTGTATGGTGTTTTCTTTTTCGATAGTAATGCAATAGATATTATTATCCTTTTTTATTTTGTGTAGAATCAGATATTTTTAATATCAACTACGTCACATTATTTTTTATAAATGATTTTACTAAGAAACTCTGTTGCATTATTATCTTTAATTTTATCAACACCAAAAACAATATCATTACTTTCAATGTAAAGTGATTACATAGTTTAGGTATCCATCTAATCTCAAACTTTCATTGAAAATAACATACCAAAATATTTTTTACTATTTACTTAAATATTAAACATAGATTACCTTTAAATTCCTTTGAATCATATTAAGAACTGCTGTATCTTTTATTAAATATTATTTTATAGGTAAAATTTATATTTTAAAAATACTTCAAATTTTGAACATTTTATTTTTCAACTAGGTTTAACTTTGAAAATTCACAAAGTATTAACATTATTAATAAATACATTCTTGCTTAAATGCAAAATGTGAAGTACTCTTAGGTAATTTAGAAGTTTAAGCTAGTATAACGTACCTTCCAAGTAGCAGCGTTGCGCCTGAAGTAACAGAAAGTGGTCTGGAACCAGTTGTAGATCTCGTTGAGAGTTAACTGCTTGTCTGGAGATTCGATTATAGCCTGAAATATAAATAAATAAATTTTAATACCATTTAAACGAAACATAAGCACAAAACACTTATTAGGTTCTAAATAAAAATAAACTACCATAGAATTATTAATGTTAAAACATTTTGAATAACAGCGGTCCCAAATCACTCCCTTATGAAACACCTTGGAATAGAACTAAATTCAAAAGCATTAAACTTTGAAACAAAATTGCGTTTTATATTTTATTTTGTCCCTAATAAAACAACAAACTCTCTTTCTACTTATTACAACAAGATGTAACAAACATTTTCGTCATACAATAAAGTAAGACACAGAGTCAAAAGCCTTATCAAAATACAAACCTGTCGTATCAGAGATGCGTATGTAAACGGCGGTCGTACGTCAGCTGACTTGTAGAACTCACGATTGCGCTGGATTTCTGAAAAAAGATGAAACAAAATTCAAAACAATAATAAGTATAATTATTTTTTTTCATGGCTAAAGTTATTGATGTACTTAAATCTGTTTATTGTAAGTTACCTTGTTGAACATCTAATCCAGCTCTTTCGAGCATGTATGGAAGACCTTTGAAACAAATATAATAATTGAATAATAGTTTTATTAAAATCTTAAATCCGAACCCTTATCCTTACTTGCATAATAAATTCCAAAAGTGTGGAGAATAAGAATTCTACCTTTTATACGGACAAAATTAGAAAATATTTATAGTACGACGTGCTTATTTGTTATTACCAAAGATATAATAATATTACCTCCAGCAATAGCGACACCAGATTTGTCGGAGACTCGGCGTCTGACCGGGCCTGGTGAGGTGCCTTCGTTAGTTCCACCTATAATAAACAAGACATTTAAAACCAATTTCGATCGTTTAATTACTATTATCTCTATTAGTCAATTACCGGACATCTTATTTTTCAAGACATGATATTTTATTCCAATCTTTCATCTCTAGATACTAACCCATTTCAAAAAACATGTAGGTTCTTAATACCTAGTAAGTCCTTACCGTGAGTATGCTTATTAGCCATATTATGCGTGTTGTCCCTAGCATGGTGCAGATGCCTCATCATAGCCGCGAGACGGTCTCGCTCCCGTCGCAGCTGCAGTTCCAGCTGAGCAACGACTTGCATCTGTACGCGAGCCTGGGCCGCTGACCGGTCGTCTAGAGTGTGAGCTGCTTCCAGGTGCCTGGAAAAATACAGGTCAAGTAACCGATTAAATGAGATGCTTGAAGACCTAAGTCTCGATGCTGTTATTTTGACTTACTGCGTTTTAGGTATACAGCGAATAAAGTGTACACCAGACAAATCTAAATGATTAGATATTTATTGAATTATGTCTATGTTGGTAAGTATAGGTACGTACTTAGACAGCTAATGTGGGAAACTATGACTTACTTGAGGAATGCCTGATAATCTTCAGCGAGGGCATCACATCCTGGCCATTTGCAGACTCCTCGACCAAACAGTGGATGCTCTTCCATCTCATTGCCCCATAACATCAAACCTAAACAAAGAACATATAGATGTAACAATAAACAAAAATATAATGAATTTGTTTATTTTGTAAATTCCTCAGTTTACAAACCTGGTGGAGCATTAGGTGGCACAGAAAGAGGTCCATGCATGAGATACTGACGTTGGACCGCCTGCAACTGCTGAACTAGTTGCTGTTGTTGAGCTCCAAGCTGCTGCTGGAGAGATCCTGAAAAATGAATATACTATCAGTATTTTATCAATAATTTTAGAGGTTCAAGTTTGGTTAACTATGATTAATAAATCAGAAGCGAATGATACTCAAATGAACATAGATATAGATTCTTAAAAAATTAAACGACTCTGTGAACCAAGATTTGAAATAACAATAACAAGAAGTGAATAACATAGACGGGAATAGAAGCCGAACAGATAATGGAAGAGAAGAAGACTGATACTTCTGAAATCAACTTGGAGAATGAAGCAGTTTCATTTTAATATTTTGTAGACTACAACAATGTATGTTGATAAAAAATATGATGATGTTGATAAAAAGTCTAATAATGATCATGAACATGACGTTAATAATCTAATACTCGTAGATAAAACTGTAGCACCTAATGATAAAGCAACATTAGATGTCCCAGGTACTACAAGTACAGTGTGCCGTATATCATAGATTAAACGTTGTTGATGCTAAAATATTAGACAAGAAAAGTGAAAAAATATGTTACCTGGAGAACTGTCTGGTGGTGGAAGATGGGATTGAGATAGAAGATTCAAATTGATCTGATCCTGGAGCCGTGACTGCTCTAGTTGCCTTTTAGCAGCTTCAGAAGATAAATGCTGGAATTCAAAGTAATTAAAATTAAGAAAGCAGACATTGGTGCAGCCTAAGTGCATTATAGAATAATTTTATTTTTTTTTATTTTTTTCTACCTTGTCTCATCGATTTTGTTCTCATCTAAATTGTAATTATTAGGTTCAATCAATTAACAACTCATTAAAAAATAAGAGGATCGGAGCAATTGTTTTCCTGGAACAAACATAAAGTCCCTTCCCTTGCGCTCCATAGATTTCAGTCAAATGTTAGTTCAGTCCGAGGTAAAACTGAATGAGTGATTAATTACTAATAAGATATGACGTAAATTCATACGGGAAATACTGAAGCACTGATTCAAATGTACTTACATTTGAATGACTTCAATCGTACTATCCACTCATCTATTAGAAGCATTGTATCATGGTGATTCTACAGATTTACATGTTTATTTATACTGTTTGTCTAACATTTTTTATCTATATTATGTAGATTAGCAAAAAATACGCGTTTTATGATTCAATCGTGATATCTAGGCGTGTCTCGTGTCGTATTATTTAAAAACAAATACCTGCCTTTTTATAATACAGTGATTACTGATGATTACTGTACTATTTATGCTTACTATGTCAGCATCTTTATTAGTAATAGTATCGATTGGTACATTAAACTTTGCCGGTTTTTCTTCGCAACATCTAAGGAAGGCTAGATTCTTGATGAATTTTTTTAAATGAAATCTTAGTCATTGCCAAAACCCTGTGATATTACAATATCTCTCTTATTTATGATGCCAATACTTACTTGTTTCTGCATATGATGCTGATGAAACAGACGCTGCTTCATCAGAGCTTGCAGCTGCGAGTGCTGGTCTAACAGCTGCATGGCGAGCAGGTCCGGAGCTACCAGCGGAAGGGGTGACCTTGGTCCAGCGCTGACCGAACCACTAGGTGACACTGGCGCTGGGCTTGAGTGAGCTGAACCACCAGTTGGTGAAGTTGGGGCTGACGCCTGGGGGATAGATCAAAATTGTTAAGAATGAAAGATACCTACTTTTATCTCTCTTTAATTAAGTAGTTGAAAGAGACTATTTTAAGCATCCCAAATACTTCGTATGGAAAACAACGACCCTGGCAGCAACTGGAGTCGTTTTTACTTCAGAGCTTAATTTCCTTGACTTATTTTCCCTGGCCATCTTTTCCAAATCCTGAATCAAATTCCATCTAAATGCTCTGAAATTCTGCAAAAATCAGTAAAGTTTTCTCCTTGAGTTCATTTGTCTTACCCTAGCCAGAGCGAGTGGTTCATGATCCCGCGGAGGTGAGGCGCGGCGAGGAGGCGAGCTGCGCCGGCGTCGCCGGCCCGCATCGCCGCCCCACCTTGACTCCTCCCTGTTTTTAATGATAGTCGAGAATTAAACTTTGTGTAGGCGTGATATCATTCATAACTCCTAGAGCTTTTACCCACAAAACGAGCTGCCGCAGCGCAATTCAAAAGACTAACTGTTGTTAAAGTGCCTCTCAGTTAGGCCTAAATACCCTAAACTAATTTTATATATAGGTAGGTATTCTTTTTGGGTCCTGAAGTCCCAAAGGACGAGTCGATCTTGAAAGGTCTTGTCCCTAACGTGCTGCGTGAAATTACATTGCCATTTACGCCAGAGTTATACCCAGTAATGGTTCTTTTGTTCTAAATAATACCGATAGATACTAATACTCTATTTTCCGTCACAAATGGTTCTTGCAAGTAAGTTTCTCACCAAAAAGCTTCTAAATCATACCTATCCAGACAACGGTCCAGTTCGAATGAGTTGATTAGCGGTGGCTTTGCAGCGCCACCCGGGTTCGAGTTCAGTGCCGGTTCCGGACCCTGTAACAACAGACATCAGTATAAATTTCTTATTAGAAGATTCAAACCCACGACCTTTGGAATGACGACTAGGTCAACAACTCTCTCATCCCGACCACCATGAACCAATGAATGCGTTCTGTGAACACCGGAGTAGTATGGCTACATCGAACTTTCTTCGGAACAAAGCTATTGGGTACCAAGACCGCTGGCCACAAAACTCAAAACACGAAGGCAAGGTTGCTTGGAGGAGATCGCTTTTAGCGATAAGGCCACCCATTGTGTTTTTTGAATTGATGTTAGAATTAAGGTTTAATATGGTACAATAAAGTGTTTATCTATCTATCTATCTAACACACCCAGTCTAATCACCACCAGCCACATTCATAACCACAGTTTCATAACTAGCCACCTAAGAAGATTCCATAACAGCATACTGTTTGGTTGTCATACCAGGACCTCAATTTTCAATTTCAGAAAGGCTTTTTCCGAAATATTTCAGGGACTAAAGAAAATTTACCTCCCACCGCTCAAGATTAGGAGTTTGGGGGGAAGATGTCAAAGAAATTTCCAGATCAGATAGATGGGAGTATTCCTTATTTATTTAGAACCGAAGACAATCCAGTTGGCACAACGGTCACCGTGCTGGACTGCCAAACACGGATTGCGGGTTAGATTCCCGCCTCAGACAAGTATTTATGCTTTGATATTTGTCTGTGGTCTGGTTGTCTGGTTGATATATTTACAAAAGAAAAGTGAATAAGTAGTATATCCGTTGTCTAGCACCACTAACACAAGTCTAGTTACTTAGCTTGGGGCTAGATGGCTATGTTTGGAATGTCCTGCAATATTTGAATTATATTATTTTTATTTAAATTTTATTTTGCCGTCGCTTTTTAAATCGATGTATAAAATTATGGATTTCTAATATTGTAATGATAGTAGACCTTTATTGAGTTGTGATTAAAATAATTAATTCAAAAGTTATCTACTTTCTAAACTATATATTATTATTAGAAGGCCCTAATTTAATCATTTTTATACCTTGATTATTTTCATCGTTGTCAATTTTATACCTAGACTAGCTTTTGCCCGCGACTTCGTCCGCGTAGAAGTCGAAAATAGACCAAGGAATCACGTTGTCCCATACAAACTTTGCCCTCCCTTTTCACTTAGGGGGAGGATTTCGGAAAATCCTTTCTTATCTGATGCCTACGTCACACAAAGAACACACCCTCCAAGTTTCAGGTCTCTACGATCAGCGGCTTAGGCTGTGCGTTGATCCGTCAGTCAGTCAGTCAGGACAAAGAATTTGATATGTATAGATAGATAGATAGAATAGTTTTTCGTGGCACTTGGAACTAGTCCTTTTATTAAGCCATATCATTACATAGTATAAAACAACGTCATTTTCCGCTGTCTGACCCTATGTATGCTTAGATCTTTAAAACTACGCAACGGATTTTCAGGTAATTTATTGAATTTTTCACGTTTATTTTATAGAAAATTTGTATGGGAGAATATAGAAAAGTGTTGTTTTTACACTTTTTCAGGCAATTTTTTGAATTTTTCCTCTCCGTAAGAACCATTCTCGTACTTTAAGAAATATTTGAAAAAAAGAATTAGCGAAATCGGTTAACCAGTTCTCAAGATTTGCGCTTAGATACACTTCAGCGGTTCATTTTTATATTATAGACTAGCTTTTAAAAAATCAATTTCAAAATCAAAAAAGAAAAATCTACTTTTTATTTTCAACAGAGTTTTTTCAATATCCTTTCTTATCGGATGCTTACGTCACACAGAGAACATACTCTCCAAGTTTCAGGTCTCTACAATCAGCGGTTTAGGCTGTGCGTTGATCCGTCAGTCAGTCATTGAGGAAAAATAATTTTATATGTATTTAGATATATTTTTATTGTAAATTACCACGGGATTATAAAGTAGGACTATAAAATACGGTCCAGCTAGTCTGCAAAATAAAAACTATCCACCAACATCATAGTTCAATGTTTTTGTAACCCATCATGAGGTCACCCGACTTCATAGAGATTTGTTTTGATAAATAATTCTACAGCTATTATAAACAATGGTGCATAGTATATTGTAAAACATTTTTAATAACATCCTTAGGTATTCAATAAGTAAATCAATGCTAGTTTATATCTAATAGATAGTTGATAGAATACAAACAATAGTGTCGGAGTATTGTAAGGGCTTGTGTTTTAAACTATGTGTGGACATGCTAGGTACTTATCTTGTGAAAAGACAATGTCCCATCACGGACGCTCTCAAATTTTATTACATGCTAGCTTTTGCACGCGACTTCGTCCGCGTTAAAGTCGAAAATGGACCAAGGAATCACATTGTCCCATACAAAGTTTGCCCCCTTTTCACCCCCTTAAGGGTAGAATTTCGGAAAATCCTTTCTTATCGGATGCTTGTGTCATACAAAGAACACACCCTCCAAGTTTCAGGTTGCTACGATCAGCGGTTTAGGCTGTGCGTTGATCCGTCAGTCAGTCATTCAAGACAAAGCATTTTATATGGATAGACTAGCTGCGCCACACGGTTTCACCCACGTAACTTCCGATCCCGTGGGGAATATCAAAATAACAAGTAACCTATAGCCTTCCTCGATGAATGGACTATTCAACACAAAAATATTTTTTTAATTCGAACCAGTAGTTCATCAGATTAATGCGTTCAAACAAACAAACAAACTCGTCAGCTTTATAATATAAGTATAGATACTAACTGCCATGACCATGCCCCTATGTTTTGATTTTTTTTATTTTCTGATTATTATAGAAAATAAGAGTTAAAAAACAAAATATATTAAAAAAATAAGACATAGGGGCATGGTCTTGGCCGTTATAAGTTTTATACAAAACATATTTGTGCTAGTGTCATTATTCAGGGAGGAAACAGTCGACTACGTTTGTATGGAGAAAGAGCCGGGTACTTTTCCTCTTAATAGGAAAGGTACCCGGCTTTCTCTCCATAAGAGGACAAAAATCTAGACATAGGGTCATGGTCATGGCAGTTATAGATTTTATGCTACAAAAATATTAGCTCTAGTGTCATTATCCAGGGAGGAAACAGTCGACTACGTTTGTATGGAGAGAGCGCCGAGTATTATTATCTTAATTCAAAGTTCGAGAAATATATTCCAAGTTATTTTCTTATGTTGATAAGCTATACTTAACATATAACTTTCTACAAAACACGTCGTCGTGAATATATGTAGGTTAAATTGTCTGAAAACAACAATAATGTTTTACTTATTTAATTACATAACAATAACAAATTATTGCAACGTTTGTTAAAGTAAAAATGCAAGCTAACCGGAAATATGGATTTACAGGGTCATTGATAATAAGTTAAGAACGTGGTTGATGGCTACTTATGTGTAAGCAAACAACTTTTGTTCTATGACATTTAGAAAAAATATATTTTTTAAGGTTTTTTATTCATTTTTAATTGTAAAACAGTTTTCTTTTGAAAAAAATATATTATTCCGGCTTAGAACTAAAATCTTAAGGTTTATGTGGAAGTAATTCAAATAAATATATAACATATAATTTCCAGGTCAACTTGAGCTTTTGAAACTTATAACTTGGGGAACGAAGCTTTAAGAATTTAGTTTATGTTTATCTTTTTGGCGTTTGCATTTATTAAACGAGCGAGCGAATCGTCTCTGCTGGATTTGAAGAGAGCCTAGCAAATTTTGTCCTGCATCTAGCTGTCCGTATGTTGGTAATCTGTGTAATACCTAAGTTGGATTCCGTGGGTGGAGTGCGAGTTTTTTTGTATAGCAAACGTTACTATCACGTTAGCGTAAACGAAAAATATGTATGTAAAAGTTAAAGTTTCGCATTACGTCCTCTAGTGGCACTTTTCAACTTTCCATACAACTTTCTTGTTTACGCTTACGTGATAGTAACGTTCGCTATACGAAAAAACTCGCACTCTACCCACAGCTCGATTTTAAAATACGTCCTAAAGAGAAGTACTAACATACAAACATCACCAGACAGACGAAAGCAAAATTTGCTAGAGTTGAAGCTGAGACGCTTTGCTCTCTTCGCTCGTTAGATCAATCAAGATAGATTTCTAAGTGCAAAAAGAATAATCAAAATATACAAAGATAGGCGCGAAAACATCACCCTTTTCTTGCAGTCGGGTAAAAAGATCCATCAATAGATCTTTACAATCGATTTTAGTGGTTAAGATGAAAGGGTACCGGCGCTTTCTTCATACAAACGTAGTCTACTGTTTCCTCCCTGGATAATGACACTAGATATGCTCCTATATCTTTATTTTTTTCATTTTCTAATTATCATAAAAATGTAAGAGTTAAGAAACAGAAAAAATGGCAATTATAAGTTTAATGCAGCAAAAATATTTGCTATAGTTTCATTATCCAGGGAGGAAACAGACAACTACGTTTTTATGGAGAGAGCGCCGGGTACTTTTCCTCTTACGAGAGATTACTGGGATTTTGTATCACAATATCTTTACTTAATATTATAAAGCTGAAGAGTTTGTTTGTTTGAACGCGCTAATCGTAGGAACTACTGGTTCGAATAGAAAAAAATATTTTTGTGTTGGATTGTCCATTTATCGGAAGCCTTTCTTCTTAAAGTCCTTAAAAATACACACTTTGTAAAAAAAATACCGTGGATCAATAAAGTGGAAAAATTCCAAAATTTTATCTTTACAGTGGATCTAATTATTTTGGCTGTAGTTTTCAAGTAAAAGTAAGTAGGTATTTTAAGATTATTAGGTACCTAAATACTTACATCACTGTTTGAGTCAGCAGTAGTGTTTACTTATCGCATTTCAATGTTATGTTTTTTTGCAAAAACAACTGTGCAGTGTTAGCAATCTGAGACGGGCGCAAACAATAACATCGCTTTAAACCGACTGGCGACTGTAAACTCGTGAACACCACTATACCTACAGCCAACTACGTCGCATAGTGGTTTTACAATAAACCATAACGCTAAACTAGGTACAGTCGGCTGCATAATTGCGGCCCCCGGTAGAGTTCAAATACTATTATTGGCATGTCTTCATTCTAATATTTTTGTTTGATAAATTCACGAGTTAGAAGAATTTAAACTTCAACTAAAGCAGGTGCCTAGAATCTTGCTTGTGTTGAACACATTCTTATAACAGCCGTTTTGGAGCCCTACGGTGGGTTTGCAATCATGCAGCCGACCTTACCTTTGGTTTGGTCAAGGGGAATTTTTAAAATATCTACTTTTAACTTAGTTTTGACGTGATAACGTCTTATAAAGCGGTTGCACCCGCGTAAGTCCCAATCCCGAATATCAGAATAAAAAGTAGCCTATAGCCTCCCTCGGTAAATAGACTATCCAACACAAAAATTTTTTTTAATACGAACCAGTTGTTCCTGAGATTAGCGCGTTCAAACAAACTCTTTAGCTTTATAATATTATTATGTTTTAATCTAGGTCTCCAGCTATCTAGATACCGAGTTTCATCGCAATCGGCCCAGTAATTTTGCGTGAAGGAGTAACAAACATATATACACACACACACACACACAAACTTTCATATTTATAATATTAGTAGAATCATAGATTAACACCGAGATTCACAAAAAAGTGTGACATCATGGATTACGTTAAGATTTTGACAAGGTAACCATAGCAACGTATTGAAGTATGCAAAATGATAATTTTAACGAGACAAAAGAGTTCCTAAGACTTTATCACGTAAAACAACCATTTTTTTAAGACTTTTCAAAGTGATCCCATGCAACTTGTATGAATCCAAAAGAATAAATAATTTTGATTTATGACTTTTGCAATACAAATTAAGGGTTTGTACTATACGGGTTGTTTTCCGAATTTAGACCTATTTAGTGTGGTCCTTTTTGCATGAGGGTGGATGCAGCACCTATGCTGCCCTCTTAGCTTAATCGACCGTGTCCAAAGGAAATAACTTAGACGACCCAGTTGGCACAATGGTCACTATGCCGGGCTGCCAAACACAGGGTTGCGGGTTCGATTCCCGCCTCAGACATGTATTTATGCTTAGATATTTGTGTGTGGTCTGATTGTCTCTCTGTATTATAAGTATATATTTACTAAAGAAAAGATAAGCGTGCTTCATCTTAGATCTCAATATCTTCACCACCATCAGGCAGTCTGACGTTGCCAGACAATGAACTCCTGTAAGCCATTTGCGCGTACACATACCTCATTATAGTAGTCATAATATATGCGCAGGACATTGGTAACGTTAAATAATAATTAAGAGCGGTGTTGGCTTAGTGGTAGATACCTCGACTTTCATTCTGAAGGTCGTGGGTTCGAATCCCGGCCGGCCGTGCACCAATGCATTTTTCTTAAGAAAAATTTATGTGCGCTAATTGACATTGCTCTTACGGTGAAGGAAAACATCGTGATGAAACCCGCGGCTTAGTTGGCTCCAGAAGTATTGACAAGTTCTCTCCTCTGGAAATGGTCGACTAAGCTGAGAGGGTAGTAGGTGCTGGGCAAGCCTACTCCATCCTCACGCAAAAAAGACCCAATTAAAAGGGTCTAATTGCGGAAAACAGTCCGTTCACGTACAAGTGCAAGAACAACGTTAAATAATTTACATTTTTTATTGCAAACCAGTGGCGCTCCGCGGTTGTACCCGCGTAACTCCGATCCGGAATATCGGGATAAAAAGTAGCCTATGTTATTCCCAATTAATCAATGTATCCTCATACGAAGTGTCATCAAAATCGGTTAGTTTCGGAGTATGGTCACGGTTATTTCAGAAAATAAAGGATTTCTTTCAGATTGTGTAAGAAAAATATATTAGTAGATCCTTATTGCCTAGTAACTATACTAAACTAAACTAAAGACAAATTATTATTTTTTTCAGTTTTTTTGGGTTTTACGATTCGATTTTTATTAAGGACGGGCAGTGGGCTGCGTTTTTGTTCACTTAAGTCCCGATCCCGTGGGAATATTTGGATAAAAAGTAACCTATGTTATTCCCAATTAATCAATGTATCCTCATACGAAGTATCATAAAAATCGGTCCAGTAGTTTCGGAGTCTATTCGATACAAACAAATTCATCTTTATAATATTACTAGCTGCGCCCCGCGGTTTCACCCGCGTAAGTCCCGATCCCGTGAGAATTTCGAGATAAAAAGTATGTGTTAATCCAGGTCTCCAGCTATCTACATACCGAGTTTCATTGCAATCGGTCCAGTAGTTTTAGCGTGAAGAAGTAACAAACATACACACACACACACACAAACTTTCACATTTATAATATTAGTAGGATTACCAGTAACGCCATCCATTAAGTAGCTATGTAAACTACAGCAACCAAAAGCACAAAAAGTAGGTAACACAGCAACGACTCTTAACAAACTCATGTTTTACAAACCTCTCATCTCCTTAAAATAGGAAAATTGAAAATCCCTGAAACACGTCATCATTTATTTATGATAAGAAGATATAATTCTAATTTTCAAGTTTCTACCTTTAAAAAAAAATCAAACCTTCATACAAACTTCCACCCCCCATTTGCCCCCCTTAGGGGTTGAATTTCGCAAAATCCGGTCTTAGTGAGCACCTACGTCATAAAAGCAACCCCATGCAAAATTTGAGACTCCTAGCACTTGTAGTTTCTGAGATTTCGTGATGAGTGAGTGAGTGAGTCAGTGATTTTCCCTTTTATATATATAGATTATATTATATAAGTATATAGACAAGCGGGCCGCCCGGCTTCTCAGTGATAGTAAAGCAATATACGCTTACATTTATTTTACTATCATATTTCAGACAATTTTAATAAAATCTTAATGAATGGTTTAGATGTTTAAAACCTCACTCATGGACCACTCCATCCATTGGAAAAACCGTATGAAAATTCAATCAGTAGTTTTTGAGTTTATCGCATTCAGACAGACAGACGACTTCGTTTTATAATAAGTATAAATGATACCAATGAATCAATGTATCCTCATACCAAGTTTCATCAAAATCAGTCGAGTAGTTTCGGATTATTCGTTACAAACAAAAAACCTATTTAGTGTGAATCAAAATCAAATCAAATTATGTAGATTTTATTGTCAGTAGGTATCTGTTTGATCAAATACCTCTTGATCTAGTTTTTAAGACGCAAAGTCATTAAACGAATCATTTATAAGTAAATCAATCGATTTAAGACTAACAAAATAATTAAACGATTAAATTATATATTCTAAATCAATGCGTATTAAAGTATTTTACTCAAAACTCTGAGTCCCGCGTAAGTCTCGATGTTGTTATATCGGGAGACAAAGTACAATGTTTCCTCATAACTTGGACTAGGGGTATGGATGAGCGTGAAAAAATCTAAAACAGTTTCTCTGGGGGGCATAGAGCGTCAGACCCTCAAAATTTATTTTAAATCAACGCTTATCGGTCGCCCTAGTCCAGGGGGGCCGTTCTAAAAAACGTTCTCGGGGGGACGGTTAACGTGAAACAATTAAGCTACTTTTCATCCCTACATTCCTAAGGGATCGGGTTTTCAGCGAGTGAAACCGCGAAGCTCAGCTGGTCATTTTTCTTTTTTTTTAGTTGGTAAAAAATTCAATAAAAATATGTAGGGTTCCGTTGCCAAAGGTTAAAAACGGGACCCTATTACTAAGACTTCACTGTCCGTCCATCGGTCCGGCTGTCTGTCCCCAGGCTGTATCTCATAAACCGTGATAGCTAGCCAGTTGAAATTTTCACAGATTATGTATATCTCTTGCCGCTTTAACAACAAATATATAAAAACAAAATGCAGGGTTAATGGTAAGGGCTCCTTCTGTGCACCCTAACAAACAACTTTAGTTCTACGACTTTACGAAACAAGAACATTTTTTTGAAAATTTTGAGGTTAGGTTTACCTGAAAATCCGCTGTACCATACAAGGAGAGGTCATTTACCTTAAAATTTTACTTATTTTTAAAGTTTTATCTTCTGTTCTTAGTCTGAATGGCCTTTGTTTTAAAAAAATCTGGTGTTTTACGAATTTACATATCCTCAAAATGTTCACTTTTTATTTCGAACTTCCAAAAGTCGTAGAACAAAAGTTGTCTGCAGACGTAGCCTTTAACGGCTTGCTAGTATGATTACCAATATCCGTGTATAATTGTACGGAACCCTGTGCTAGTCCGACTCGCACTTGACCGGTTTTTTTTTCTTTTTTTATAACATAGGAAACTCACCTGTCTTACAGCATACAGCATTTCAATATCTTCTTTTTTTTACTTTCACAAATAACACTAAAGTCACTTCAAATCACGTCACTTTTACACAAAACTTGTAAATTAACTATCAGTCTCGACAAGGACTAGAAATTGGTATGACCAAGACATTTTTTTATAAAAAAAGTTGTTATTGAAATCTGTAAAAAAGATTTTTTTTAGTAAAAATCCAAGAACATTTAAATACAAGAAGTTCTCGAAAATATATTTAGCTAATAGTCAGATAAGTATTTTTACTACAAATCAACCTGTCCCTATGTCTGTCATGAATTCTTGCGAATAAAATTTGATCCACTTCCAGGTTACCGATTGAGCTGAAATTTTGCAATCATGTGTAAATCTCGTGACAATGCAATAAAAGCTTGTTTTTAAAAGCTTCTTTATTCTTTTAGGCCGTCGTCGCAACGATGTTCCACAACCAGTTGCAAGACGACAAATTTTCCCAAACAATATATTGATAGCAAAACTTTTGGCGAAACTACAGTCGATAAGTGATTTTTTTTTTAAATAATATGTTTTTTTTTACTGAAGGGGTACTGAAGGGGCTTATAAGTATTGAAACTGGCATAGTAGTCGCCCTCGATGACAGCAGCAGCAGTATAGGCGTCATTTAATAAGAACACTTTAACTAAATCAAATGAATTGTATCAAGATATACTCGTTAAATAACAAAAAAGACATTGATGCACGTGATGCATATTGCAAGTATACTTAATTAATTTTTCGCAATTTTCCCTTAGGTGAAAGAGTACCGGCGCTTTCTCCATACAAACGTAGTCGTCTGTTTCCTCCCTGGATAATGACACTAGCACAAATATTTTTGTGCCATAAAACCTATAACTGCCATGACTATGCACCTATGTTTTGTTTTTTTTTTTTCATTTTCTAATTATCATAGAAATTAAGATTAACAAAAACAAAAAAAAATATCATAGGGGCATGGTCATGGTAGTTAGTTTTACAAAAATATTTGCTCTAGTATCATTATCCAGGGAGAAAACAATCGACTACGTTTGTATGGAGAGAGCCCCGGTCCCCTTTCCTCTTAACTTTTATGGTAAGATCCTGCTTTTTGCCATTGGAAAGTACCATATAGGTTTTTACTCATGTAAGCTATATTATTTCTATGAGTTGTTTCAAAAATATCATATCTGACAATTCGTTAAATATATTTCTAAATAATCGCTGTTGAGTGTTTATGAGAGGTTGATCATGTCGCTTTAAAAAAAATAAACAATACTATACAAAACTCTAAATAAAAACGAATATAATATAATTATTTTGTGCAAAAACTCAGAACTTAATAAAAGGTGATGTCGAAGTATATAGGTCTGAAAATTCATTAAAAAGTAAAAATGGCCAAAATAGGAATTAAAATGTACCACTATTTTGTAATCCGCGTTTCTAGAACATATTTTTTTAAATTACTTAATCTTTCTAAGGCTTTAAAACTATAATTAAATGAAAGTGTTGTTTATGAATCAGCAGTCCATAACCTAATATAGAATTTAGTATTGAGAAATTGTGCGGTTACTAAGTAAAGTAACCTCTTAATTCCTAAGTTTTATGAAAATCGTTTCTTAGTAACACAGCCAGCATTTTGGACACACTTCCTAGGGAAGGATTGACTGAAGTTTTTATTGTTTAATTTTTATGAAGAATATTTTATTCCTTTAATAAATCCTTTTTTTTCTTTGAAATTTAGAGTAAGTTGTAAGTTTTTATCTTTACCTGTAATAAAGAAAGAAAGGTCCAAAAGTTTGTATTTGAAAGCAATTTTTTTTTGAGTCTAGTTATATTTTCTAACCCGTAAAAAGATCTGTTTCCTTGAATAAAATTACGTGATTTTTCAGTTATATAGGCCTCTTACACATGTTATTAGAACAAAAACGTGATTTTGTTACTGTTTTAATGATAATCATTATTACAAACACGAAAGAGTGCGTATTTGTTGTTTTGTTTTTTAATAAAGTACGTTTTTATAACTTATATCGTTGGTTGCATTTGTTGTGCAGACAGGGATAATTGCCGCTTTAGTGTCCACATCATACCTAGTTTACTATTTTTTTATTTTTATTTAATTTAGTCTAGTTACTTAGCTTAGGGCTAGATCGAAATGTGTGGAATGTCCTGCAATTTAAATATTTTATTTATTTTTAATTTGAAATTAAACGTTGTTATTGTAAAAGGCCTCTAAGTGTTGACTTCGGCTCCACGCACGCCTTCCAAAGGTCCCCGCAGAACTAAAGTAAAGAAGAATTATGTATATAACACGGCCGAAAGGAAGAAAATAACGAATAAGAAAACTAATTTCAAAATTTCTTCTAATTAATGGTTTTCACGTGCGGCAAACCCTTATATTTGACATTCCAGGTAATTGAATGACCTACATTAGGAACTCAAATCAAAAAGTACCAAAAAACAAACCTAAATCACAAAACTACGTAATTTATCCTAATATTAAACCCAATAAATAATATAACACCCTGTAAACTGTGTAATTTTCAGGAATATCCCTGAAAAGCGGCACACCTCCCCGCTGTAAAGCGATGAGCTGGCACAGTCAAAAGCGCCGCGGACCAATGAGAGCTCGTCGCTGAAAAGTGCCACGCCCACCCGCTCTAAAGCGCCGCCCAGAGCTTTTATTAAACGCTTTTTGTTAATTTTAGCCGACTTTATTGAACGAGTTTTAAGTTTTGCGAGCTTTTTAAGTATTCATCTATACAGTTTTTTTAAATATACCTTTTGATGTTTTTTTTTTGCTTTTGTAAAATTCATTCGTTATTTTACACTACGCAGTTTCATTTATATTTATGGATAAAATAGACTTTTCATACGCGCAGGAATTGAATTTTCCAATATCATTTTTAAGCGAAAGCCTACGTCATAATATCTGTGTGCCAAATTTTAACCTGATCCTTCCATTGGGCTGAGCTGTGCGTTGATATATCAGTCAGGACTTTAAATTTTATATTTATAGACTAAAGTCTTAGCCAAATGTCCCGTGTAAAACACATAATTAGTATAGATCAGTCAAAGAATCAATGACAAAAGATGATCGATGAAAGTACCGCCCAATAAATCCTGTAGATGCTAGCTGCACCCCGCGTAAGTCCCGATCCCGTAGGAGTATCGGAATAAAATGCCTATGCCTATTCCAGGATTCCAGCTATCTACATGCTAAGTTTCATTGTATTTGATCTAGTAGTTTGGGCGTGAGGAGTTGACAAACATACACAAAAAATCTATTCTTTAATTTTATAGTAGGACAAATAGTAGATCTATAAAATTTCAAAGTCCTGATTTATTGATTCACTAAAATATCAATGCACAGCTCAAACTTATGTACGAATTGCTATATATTTTGGTATACAGATAGCAGTTTTTATATGTTAAGAAAGGATGAACTCCAACGCCAACGAAGTCGCGGGCAAAAGACAATTCGGAATTTTTAAATTGAATTCTAAAATGGGATCCTCTAGATCATAATTTCCGGGCCCAGATGCTGCACACTGATTGGTGCATTTTCATATGACAATTTCCGCTGCCGATCTCCATTGAAAGAAAATAATACTCTACATTGCAGTCAGGTAAAAATATATTGAACCAAAAAACTTAAAGCGAGTCTAAAATAATTGTTACCGGCTTTAGAAGATATAAAAGTTAGAAGAAAAATTAACAAAAAATACATATGGGATTTCTATGAATAAAATACGATAAATTAAAGTTGTCGCTGGCTATAATGCGCAAAGCGTGAAGCCAAAAAACTAGAATAAAAATAAAAAACATAGAGCTTTAACATTTGCTACGAAAGATGGCTACGGAGCGTTGCGCCTCGTAGCACATTGGACGAGCGTAGCAAGCTTCGAAACAAGAAAAGAAAAGTCATAGAGAGCCCAGAAAGATTAAAAATCATAATGGATAGAGGCATCATCGATGATTTTAAATAATATCCCATAATACAAAGTATGCTAGATTTGGTATTCCATTCAAAATATCAGTTATATTTTGTGCCTAATCAAAGCGCCCACACCAAAGTCGATTGTCGTACATAACTGCTTTTAGTTCTAAGTACCATCACTTCACTACTGCTCTCTGCGCCAAAATGGCGGAAATCAAATAGAAGTATTTTATTAATAACAGTCGCCTGTCCAACATACTTGTACTATGGAGGTCAGAGATGATTTTGTTGTTGTCTCTTTCAGGTACTCAAAACACACTTGAAAAATGAAAATTAATACCGATCGCCGTAATCGGTCACTGTATTGAACCACCAAGCTAATGAACATTGATTTGAAAAGGCTCCCAGACCATCAAATTGCCTGCACACTTAAAAAAGAGAACTTAATCTTCTTTTTCTGGAATAGTGTGAGTGCCTGAGTAGGCTTGCTCAGCATCTACTACCCTCTCAGCTTCGTCGACCATGTCCAGAGGAGAGAGTTTGTCAATACTTTTGGAGACAACTCATCCGCGGGTTTCATCATCAAACTTATTTGACACATAAATTGTTCGTCCATTAGTGCACTGCCTAGTGGTACATAATTCGCCTTTAATTCCGAAGGTCGTCATTACGAAAACAATTATTTATAACAACGATAAATATATTGTATCGTAATCATTTCTAATAAATACTATTATGCGAAAGTTATAGCGAATTATTGATATAAAATTACGCGGATATAAACATTACGTGACAAAATTAATATTTATAATATAAATATTATACAAATTTAACATGTCTTTCTTTCTATTTGTTTATCTTAGTTAAATTTATTCACGTATCAAAATAATAATAAAAAGGTAACCTAGTACTTTCTTCAAATAAATGTATTCCTCTATTTAATTCCTGAATATCTCTAAAGTCAGGAGAGATACATTTTTACAATGGCACACATGTCAATCACTGTCACCAATCAATCAATGTCACTATGATTTACTTTGATTTTTTAAGGTCATTTCCTTTAGTGCCGTGGACATCAAAAGCTGAAGATCGCCAACGCATAGATGGCTTTGAGATGTGGTGCTAAAGGAAAACGCTTCAAATCTCTCAATCAATCAATCAAAGAACACGAACTAGACTAAAAGCCGAACCTCCAACATATGCCTGAGGAGGATTTTCAAGTTCAAGTTGGAAGTTCAATATACTTTATTGCTTTAAATCAAATGATTATAAAATCAAACGACCTCTTGCAAGTTAGAATTATGAGGTTGTAGAAAATGCGTAGTTCGCGTCCGTTCAGAAAAAACCGAAAGAAAGTGATAGGATTTTTTAAGTTGAATGGTCAAATGGTTTTGTTTCTATTTCTACAGATTTCCAATTCTACAGCTTTTCAATATTACAGATTCCCTTGTCTACAGGTGAAAGTAGCAAATCGTCTAAAACGCCACTGGGAACTCGTCGTAAAAGCATTTTGTCTAACTTGTTAAAACAAAAGACGATCGACAACAGCGACATAATTTATGCAAAGGGAATGACTTATAATAATTATTTATTTGGGACTTTTTTAAAATTTATTTAATAATGAACTGGACTTACGCCTCAAGAGATTCTCGCGGGATGGTTAGGTCAAGGGTCAGATTCAGAAGGCAGGTCCTCCTAGATAAGTCACAAAAGGCCATCGGTAGCCTGGTTCCTGCCTACGGTTCTCAAGCCGTAGGTTTTTTATATTAATTTACAGGTCATTAATTTAAATGGTTATCAGGTAGAACTTTATCGCTCTTGTCCATAAGGTCTAGGGTACTATAATAACTAGTGTGTCAAATTATCTAGTGTATTAAAATTAGTTCTTAAAAGTCTAGTATCTCAAAATGTTTTAGCAAAACCCTAAGATCTAGATCGTAGGTCAACCCGGTCAAACCTAAGTGTGTAATTCATATAAAACTCCTAATTGTAGATAAATTGAACTTTCTAGACTTATTCTAAACTTTTAGACTTAGTGTTAGACCTATTGTACACGTTTCCTACATTCGTGTACCTTCATTGACCTAAATTGAATAAAATTACACTAAAATAATGCAAATTCATAACACAAATTTATCAAAATTAAAATACAAATCCCGTTTTTGTTTTTCCATTATCGCTTAGACTCTAAAATATAACTTACATACTTAATCAGAAACAAAAAATGTTAAAAAATTTGAATATAGAAAGCCATCTCCTTCCGTATCCCTTATCAGCTGTCAAAACCAGAGCTTTTCAGTGCCGCGCTCTCATTGGCCGACTCGCTTATGAGCGACGCTGTGATTGGCGCTCCGGAACACATGAGCGACAGACCACGTGCTTATAAGTTCCAGATTCGAAATCCGAACTTTTGAAAGCGCGTTCGATGTTTAGATAATTTATTTTGGAAAGGCTTTTAGTTATTTCAATAGAAAAAAATGAGAAACGGTTTTGATTTGTGTTTCTTCATCGTTTTGTGTCCGAAAAAGCTCTTATGAATCTTTTGAATTTATTTGTAAATTAGAAAAAGCTTTTCATATTTTACTTATAAAAACCTTTTTTGACTAGTAAAGTGTTTTTAAATTATTTCCTTTCACTAAAAATTGCTCCTAATCGGAATGAAACCGTTAAAAAATTGTAAAACTTTTTCATGAAATCACTAAAAACTTACTGTAATGCCGTCACAGACCTCTTGTAAACCAACAAATCACTCACTAATAACAAAATAAGAAGTAAAACAAATAAACACTCAACAGCGACAATATCAACCACTCAT
Source organism: Idaea straminata (assembly GCA_951213275.1). Taxonomy (NCBI): domain Eukaryota; kingdom Metazoa; phylum Arthropoda; class Insecta; order Lepidoptera; family Geometridae; genus Idaea; species Idaea straminata. The sequence goes on from OX577870.1 coordinate 8,308,242, forward strand.
AAGTTCCAACAAAACTGCATTGAACAATGCAAGTTATTTACCCCACTGCAATTACATGCATAATACCGTAAAAAACGTTTCAAACAAATCCAGAATGTAGTTATTATAGAACACGAATGTATAAGAAAAAATGTTTATATTTAAAATATATTTTGATCATCTAAACAATACACAACAGCCGTCGACGCGTCGGCAACAACAATGCTAGGGCGAAATAAGCAAGAAATATTTAACTACCGAAGCGGGGAGGGGCGGGCGCTGGCCCGCAGTATTGGCGCTATGGCTGTGGTAGTTATAGTTTACTTGATACACAGCTCAAATACAAATAATATAAACATTACAACCGAGCATGCGCATAACTTGCAGAATGGGACGCAAATACGGCAATCACCGTATCTCTTACAACATGTTAAACAACTAAATACTAAAACTAAACGCATCATCGAGTCTCTGATCATGATTTAACATCACTAAACTATAGATTTATAGGTAATAGTGATGTTAAATTAGTTTTTTATTGGAATAATTTGCATATTTCTGACAGGAACAGCGGCGGGGCAGAGTACGCATGCGCGGAAGAGGCGAGAGGCAAAAATATTGACGATGCAAAATTTTTGTTTATTTTTTCAACGATCGCTCTTCACTTTACTCTTTTGAAATTCGAATGAAAAAGCTGTAATCGATATTACATGCCAGTAACAATAGTTCTTAATTCAAAAAACATTAGTCATCATACGAGCTGTAATATCGTCATAATAATTTGAAAAAGGAGTTCTAAATCGAAAGAGTTCAGACGACATCAATAAAAAAGTTTTGAGTATTAGGCGAGATGAGATAAGTGAAGTAATCAGTTTTCAGCAAGTCTTCAGGGAGTTTGAGCTGGATTTATTTCAATTATAATCCAATATGGTGTAGGCGCGCATGCGTGTGGACACATTTACACCAATAGTGATTAATTTTGAAAATTTAATTAAGTACTAGAAAACGGTTATAAAAGGCAGCAGTAAGAAAAATCTTCCGTAATAGTAAGGAAAAACACACTACGCCATGTGAATAAGTATCATAGATAACACAATTAAAGAATATGTGTAATCTTATAGGTTAATGAACTCTCCGCGTAACAGCTGATTTTCGAGTAAACGCAACTGCAAAAGTTCGTCATTAGATTTTTATACAATTGTTTGTTAAAGAACTTTCTAAGTCAATTTGCAATAATTATATTCCTTTTGTACATAGCAACAGTCCACGTATATTTTTAAAATAAATATAAAATATAATTTATTATAGATTAGTATTATCATTTATTATTTAGTATATTTCCATTTAAATCCAATTAAGTTTTTATAGCAATAAAAACATTACGGAAGCTAAATACCTACATTATTTATTTATTTATTTTAATAATATTTTTTGAATTATCTTCATTTTAATGCAATAAAAATAATTATTCACAAATTAAATTGTAATACTTAGTACTTATATTTTTCTTGAATATAAAAATCTTATCAAAAAATTAAAACACTAACTTATTGAAGTAGATTAGTTGTTATATTTTTTTAATTAAAAAAAACTCAATTCATATATAAAACCATATTCAAATAGTAAAAAATCCTTAAACTAAGAAAAAAAAATCATAAAATACCCAAAAGTTTGCTGTACCTTTTTTTAAGTTCATTTTTACTTTATTTAAAAGATAACATGATTATTGATTACTTAAAAATAAAATAAAAAGAAAAAAACTATCTTCCCCATCGGTTCCTGAATCTAGCGCATTTTGCAGCTATTTCCACTTCTTAGGAGAATACTTTTCTATGAAGAAAGCAATAAGCGTTTTAGTTTCTTGTGCCTTCTTTCCATTAGTGGGCGCGTTCCGAAGGCACACATCCTAACTTAGTTTTTAAGACATTTCAATGTGATTTCATGGAAGTGAGTCCAAATAATTAAAGAATTTTTACTATAAATACGCACGTATCCTCTTAAAATATTGATTTAAGTAGGTACTTATGTATTTGACACTAAAAAATGGAGGCATAAATAGTGTACGATTATGGAACTAGTATAGTACCTTATAACGCTAGTTATTTGTTTCATTCATTCCCCAATCACCTAATTATGATTACGATCTATTATAAAATTATACAAAACTGGTTCCTTATTTTAGAATATGCAATAAAATGTTAACAAAACAATATAGAAGTAAGCAGGAGCGAACCCAGGCGTGGGGGAACCAATACCTCGTATTTGTTCGCGGGCTAATTAAACCTCTTTAGTTGGGTCCTGTTTGCGTAAATTATATTTGTTAGGGAGAGAATCTGCCCAGCTCTTTCACAATTTTTGTCACAAAATGTGGGTTTATGAAAATTTGTGGAATGCTGTTGACGTCACCTATAGTTCTAAATCAAATTTTCATCAGCCCTAAGCAGTTCAGGAGTACGTGCATGGTCATTTATTCAGCTTCCATGCATGCATGAGGGACTGTCTTACTACCTTTTAGTTCACAAACCCCATAGCTTTCTTTATTTAATGCGTATTTGTTGAAAGTAAAAATAAAATAAAAAATACTGCTTAAAAGATGTGTCAAAAAGAAAAAGACAAAAGCTTTTGTCTAATATTTTTAATCATACTTAGGAGACCGAGCTTTGCTAGGTTATTCTACGTTTTTTTTAAATAAATTTTATGAAAATCGTTGAGCCGTTTCCTAGATCCTGATTATATTTATGTGCAACAATTCCTAGTTTAAATAGGCATATTAGATGATTCACTAATAAAATAATTTATTTTCTTGCTACCAAAAATGATCGATAAAGATGAAAAGTGCCTAAGTCTAGCGCACTCTTCTGTAATTTTTAGAAGGAAAAGTGATAGTTGAAGATGTGGTAGCACGTAGATCAAATTATCGAGTTAAATGAGCAAATGATTTTCAGACAGCACATAGTTAAGTGTTGAGTTAGAGTGGGCAACAGCCCTCTCAACCTTGTCCTTAATACGCCCATGGTAGTTTGTTTAGTTGTTTGCAAAAATTCGTCAATCTTGGAGGTACCTGCAGGCTTTCAAGGCCGCCCACTTATATTTTTTGCACGACTTGCTGTATATTTATTTTAATCTATGCTAATATTTTATTATAGGTACCTAACTTAGACAAATATAAGAGTTTTTTGATGTTAAATAAATACGAATTTAATTACGAATACGGTCTAGCTAGATATTCTAGCAGGCTTAACGATGCGACTAGGTGATGCCTCCAAGCTCGAGCGAACCCAGGTAATATCCAAAATTCGCTCTATATTTCTCACTTAATATAAATTTACAAACTTGCGTTTCATTAAAAGTATGTTTTGTGGAATATCATTTTAACGAATAAAATAAAGCCAAATTATGAATCAGATCGCGACCTCTTTGGCGTTGCGGGCAAACACCTGCCTGCATCACGCAGAAGGTTGTAGGTTCAAATCCTCAAACAAGCACAGATATTGGTTTTTGGTCTGGTTGTTTCTGTGTGAATATTAAGTTCTTCTTCTTCTCGTATAGTATGTGGCTCACCTATTAGAGTTTTCAGATTGCCCGCTCTAAGGCCTCTAATTACTAGAGGTAACTGGTACCAACGGCTTAGCATGCCTTCCGAAGCACGGAGGGGCTCACGAAAACACATTTTTGCCACACTACTAATTGGCCACCCATCGAAGGAATGACCGCGCCAGGCGTCGCTTAACCTGCACGACCGTAAACGATCAGCGAGCGTTGTGAGCTATTCTAGTGTCCTCATAGCTATTAACCAATATTAAGTTAGTATATACTTATAAAAGAAAATGACTGACTATATATATCCTTTGTCTGACCATCATTACACAAGCCTAACGTTGCTTAGTTTGTGGCTAGATGGCGCTGTGTTAAGTGTCCTGCAATATGTATTTATCTACGCTAATATAATACAGATAATTTTATTTTTGTTTGTAACGAAACCACTGGACCGATTTTGAAGAAACTTCATATGATACAATGATTCATTGGGAAAAACATAGGCTTTATATCCCAAAATTTCCACGGGATCGGGGAGTTACGCGAGTTAAACCGAGGAGCGCTGCTCGTTTATTTTATGAATGCCGATCTTACTAAATTAAAAATATGTATGCAAACCCCCTACGTCGCTCCGACAACTCCCTGGTCTTGGTGGTACGGGATTGGAACGACAGCGTTTATAGGATCTGGCAGTTCTATCATGCCCCTATAACCTAGGCCGGCCAAATTGTAATAATACATTTTTTTAATAGTTTTTTATTTTAAATTAATTTTTTTTATTTTGTAAATTTTTATTTTTGTGTGTTTGTTTGTTTGGTTTTTTTAAGTAAGTTATGTAATTTGTGTGGACACCAGTCTGGAAAATAAACTGTTTCATTTCTTTTTTTTTTCATTTCATTAACAAAATTAAAAATAAATAGTTAATTTTTATCATCGATGATTTGCGTGCTGTAGTAATAACAACGTTTATTTAATTAATTAAATAAAAGAAAATATACTTTATCATTATTTTTCAAATATTATTCAACGTTTCGGTGTGACATCCGCCCCAAGGCGGGGGCCGTTGACATTTTTATTGTGAAATGATATAACGTCTATCGATTGCTCACTATTCATCCGAATAATAAATTATAAATCACACACCTGTGATCCAATAGCATTATTAACCGACTTTTTAAAAGGAGGTTATCAATTCACAATCGGCTGAATTTTTTAATGTTTGTTACCTCCGTAGGTACTTCGTAAAATTTATCAATCGATTTAAAAACCATATTTTTACCCGACTGCAGGGAAAGGGTTATGTTTTTCGCGCATATCTTTGTATTTTGTTTGTAATTTTGTTTATTCCCTCATAATATCTTCTTCTTTATTGAAGGTATCGTTGTTATTTGAAAGGATATACCTACTTTCAGAAAAGCTTTCATAATGATCCCATTGAAATTTAATCAATCGCTTCAGTTGGTTGGCGTTTAAACCAGTCCAAATATTATGTCATCCAAATAGCATATTTAGTTTTCCTGTGACTTTTCTAGTGGACCTCAAGCTTGGTCATTTCATTGGCATTGGATAATGTGAAGTTGGGTTGTCAAGTAGCTAACTAGTTCAATTGCTCACTCTCATTCACTAGGTTATCCTTTGTCTTGAATTTCAGCACCACCAACCAGATTCATTTCTGAATTTAAATAATAAAATAAATATTGCAGGACATCGCCACATCGCCATCTAGCCCCAAGCTAAGTGACTATACTTGTGTTATGGGTGCTAGACAACGGATATACTACTTATATACTTTTTTTTGTTAATATATATTCGTAATACATAGAAACAACCAGACCACAGACAAATATCTAAGCATAAATACATGTCTGAGGCGGAAATCGGACCCGCAACCCTGTGTTTGACAGTCCGGCAAGGTGACCATTGTGCCAACTGGGTCGTCAAACAACAACTTTATAGACCCACTAAGGAGTTTTGGCGGGAACGAGTTAACAACATGTCGTGCTGCAGTTTTATTTTCATGAAACTTAGATGTAACCCGAGTTGAATTGTATAATTCTGGTGGAATGTTATTCAATTTAGTTCTGTGAAAGTGCACAAGTGTAGTGAAAGTAAAAATCAGTGTCAAACATGAAGTTTTCTCGTTGCCTCCAAATCTCCTATTAAGGTTATGGTAAACTTGCCACCGCTTTACTTATAGCCCCTGACTTGACGGACTATGACGACTTTGACTGTATTGAAACACTTTGGGCCCGATTTATGAAAAATCGGGTCATAATTTGATGCAAACTATAACTTGACACTGGCTAAATGCACACGTGCGAAGCCATAATTAAAAAAAAAAAAAAAAGACCCACTAAAATACGCATAAAATCTGGTTCTATTTTCGACTCTATTTTCTATTTTACTCAGTGTCAGAACTAGTCAAAAGAATTGTTTGGTAAAATTTGACTTAATTTTAATGCTAGATGCAATAATTTTAATAATAATATATTATAATGCTTTAAATTGATGATTTGACTTTGTGACATTTTTTCTTATGGTTATTATTTTTTACTTTTTATTAACTATATTTTAACTTTAGTTTTTTTTATTAAATTTAATTTATTGACTTAATTTCTAATGTTTATATTTTTGAACTTTGCAACTGTAGTAAAATGCAATATAATTGGCTCTGAAAAATGTTAAAACACCAACTTTCTATGTACGGTTGGCTGCATAATTGCAGTCCCACCGTAGAGCTCCAAAACGGCTGTTATAAGAATGATTTCAACACAAGCAAGATTCTAGGCACCTACTTTAGGTGAAGTTTAAAGTCTCCTAACTCATCAATTTATTAATATTAAAATGAAAACATTCTAATATGTAATAGTAATTTTTGAACTCTACCGGGGGCTGCAATTATGCAGCTGATTGTACCTACATTTTAAGCAAATAAAGAATACTGAATACTGACTTTATACGACACAAGCGCACTGCACTTTTTTTTATTTTATTTACTAGCTGGGCCTCGCAGATGCACCTGAGTAAGCTTTCTTTAAACCCTATAAGGTAGTGATTTAAGGGTAATTTCTAACAATCATTTCTTATCAGGTGCCTGAAAGAAACCATGCAAGGAGTTTCAGGCTCGTAGCTCTTGTATTTTCAGTTGCGTGCTAAGTCTTTTTTTTTAAATATAAATAGAAAACTTTATCATCTCTTTCTACCCCTTTAGGGGTTGAATTTCCAAAAGTCCTTTCTTAGTTCTCGCCTACATTCTAAAACGTAGTTTCAGAGATTTCTTGATGAGTGTGTTTCTCTCTGTACTTACTCTTTATATTACAAAAAATATAAAGAATTATAAATAGAATTTAGAATATACTTAAACTTTATTCAAAATGTAATTAAAGATATTATTGTAAAGCGCCCAGCTGGGCGGCCATAAGACCACGCCCCTTAACAGCGACGCCCAAACTCGCTCAAAAGCGTCCGCCTACCTCTAGTATGAGAGGTCACGGTTATTTCAGAAAATAAAGGATTTCTTTCAGATTTTGTAAGAAAAATAATTATATATTAGTAGATCCTAATTGCCTAGTAACTATACTAAACTCTCTCTAAAGACAGAATCATTTTTGTTTTTTGTTTTTTTTGGGTTTTACGATTCGATTTTTACTAATGACTGGCAGTAGGCTGCGTTTTTGCTCGCGTAAGTCCTGATCCCGTGGGAATATCGGGATAAAAAGTAGCCGATATTACTCCCAATTAATCAGTGTATCCTCTTACCAAGTTTCATTAAAATCGGTTCATTAGTTTCGGAGCCTATACGTTCCAAACAATAAAATCTTTTCTCTTTATAATATAACTAGCAGAACTCCGCGGTTTCACCCGCGTAAGTCCCGATCCCGTGGGAATATCTAAATAGAAAGTAGCCTATAGCTTTCCTCGATAAATGGACTATCCAATACAAAACAATTTTTCAATTCGACCCAGTAGTTACTGAGATTAGCGCGTTCAAACAAACAAACAAACTCTTCAGCTTTATATTATAGGATAGATTAGTGTAGACTAGCTGTGGGCTGCGATTTTGTCCCGATCCCGAGGGAATACCACGATAAAAAGTACTCTATGTTACTTCCAGAGATTCGATGTATCCTCATACAAAGTTTCATTAAAATCGGTCCAGTAGTTTCGGAACTTACAGGGCCTATTCGTTGCAAACAAAAAACTTTCCTCTTTAAAATATTAGTGTAGACTACAAAATAAGTAAGTACTTAATTGTATTTTTATTTAATAAAAAGGTCAGCGTTTAAAAAACTACGATTAATTTCTTGTTTTCACTAAATGTTCTTGAAAATAATAAGCAGTATTCAAAACAAAATTATTGGTTTTAAGTTAAGAATACCTACTGCTTATCAGTATTATTTACTTAAAAGCACGTTGTCCCATACAAACTTTGCCCATCTTTTTACCCTCATAGTGGTAGAATTTCGGAAAATGATTTCTTATCGGATGCCTACGTCATACAGGTCTCTACGATCAGCGGTTTAGGCTGTATATTGATCCGTCAGTCAGTCAGGACAAATTATATGTATAGAAGATATATATAGATTATGTAGCAACTGTCTCTTAGACTATTCCCTAATGGTAGAATGTACCAATATAGTCTAGGAGTTTGACGTAGAACAATAAAGAGTTAAGCATAGTTTATGTCTAGGAGAAGCATCAACGCGAACTGAGAGACTCACTAGGGTTGTCGCTTCATAACTTACCTATTAAATTAGACGAATAATTTAAAGTACACGGACTAAAAAAAGGGAAAATAAAAATATAATTTGTATATAATTGGCTGTGATAATCACAAAATATGAAATATGTTAAAAATGGAAGCTAATAGGTTTACAATAACTCTACAATATTTATTTCGCATTCCAAGTAAATATTTTCGCAAAATAAATCTGCAATATTTTATCTGCTGACTTCGTGTGACGTTACGATTTTCCATTCTCCTAGAGAAAAAACAGAACAGTGCACAAGGCGCAAGAAAAGACGTCATTTATTAAAAATATATGGTAGCCGACTGTTTTCGGAGGACAATTTAAAATGGCGCCATGCCAGTTGATGAATTATTTCATCAACTGGCAGACAGATGGCGCCATAATGAAAATGTATGAATCAACCTTCTCAAGGTCGCGCTGCCAGTTGAGTGAGCGGAAAACAGTTTTATTTTATCAAATAAATAAGACTTAAAAAATGATAATTGTAAAGGGTTTCTAATAAACATTTGCGACTTTTGAAATACTTAGTGACAATTAGTCATGATCCCAATTACAAAAAAAAAGCAGACAGAATTAGAAAACAAGCAAAACAATAAAAAAGTAAAAGCGTAGCGTAGGTATTGTTAGCGTAATTCCTAAAGAAATAACGATTACAATTTTAAAGCGGCTAAACCGATTACCCACACTTCTTATCTAGATGATTTAGAGAGCGGTGTTGGCTTAGTGGTAGATACCTCGACTTTCATTCTGAAGGTCGTGGGTTCGAATCCCGGCCGGCCGTGCACCAATGTATTTTTCTTAAGAAAAATTGATGTGCGCTAATTGACATTGCTCTTACGGTGAAGGAAAACATCGTGATGAAACCCGCGGCTTAGTTGGCTCCAGAAGTATTGACAAGTTCTCTCCTCTGGATATTTTCGACTAAGCTGAGAGGGTAAGTAGGTGTTGGGCAAGCCTACTCCATCCTCACGCAAAAAGGACCCAATTAAAAAGGGTCCAATGGCGGAAAACAGCCTGTATACAAGTACAAGTACAAGTACAAATCTAGATGATTTATGATAATTTGGGAAGAATAATTTAATTTATCTAGAATTTAGGGAATTTTAAAATTTGACTTTATTTACATGGCGTACCTACATGTCAACTTCAAAATAAAGTAATTATTTAATTTTCATGCAATTTTTTTGGCATCATATTCTAGATGTGCCTACTAATACTTAACATGGAATACGATGTAACATATACATTTAAATGTAAATAAATGTAAATATTACAGGACATTCCACACATCGCCGTCTAGCCCCATGTTAAGTAACTAGACTTGTGTTATGGGTGCTAGACAACGGATATACTACATAAATACTTTTCTTTTGTAAATATATACTTATAATACATAGAAACAACCAGACCACAGACAAATATCTAAGCATAAATATTTATCCAAGGCGGGAATCGAACCCGCAACCCTGTGTTTGGCAGTCCGGCATGGTGACTATTGTGCCAACTGGGTCGTCAAAATATAATAACATATACACTGAGTTATATAATAACATATACACTGAGTATATTATTTTATATTGATACGTTGTGACAACCCTACCTCCAGCTTTACACCACCGGCAAGCTTATGCCAAATGAAACTACTTAAATATTCCTGTCTGAAACTTTACTTTTCTTTGAATATTCTTAGATTTCTTTTTCTATTTTTCTTTTGACAAAGTATGTATAATACAAGAGTATGTATACATTTATAACCCAACTACGGCAAAGCCGAAAGAGATGGTTAAGTTTTAGAACGTATGTATTTATGTGCGTATGTAAGTATGTTTAAGTATATAAGATATATAACGTCACAAGAAATTCAATATGGCGGACTCGAAAACATACTACTTAGGTACCTAAGTACATGCGGGTAATAAATAAAAATATATTTTTTTAAAACAGGTAAATAAATATAGTATTGCTTTATTGTTAATCTGAAAAATATTATTTTGTCACTAAAATCAAGGTTATTAAAAAACCTTTTAGTTGGCCCAATTTAAAAATTCCTACCTTTCACAAATTGCTTAAAAACTCCTCCCTTTTCACAAGTAGGTTAAAAATTCAGAGCAATACTTTCACGTCATAAAACTCAGTACATAATGTGCCATTACATATAAAGCTTGTACATATATATAAAACTTTACGACAGGTCACAAACTGGACGAGGAAAAACCGCACGAATTAAGCAGTTTTTTTACGAGTTGAGGTCTGCTTACCATCGTGGTATCGATCCAATACATAATATAGATTCGTAGAACTGAACGGTCGTGAAGCTTTCAACAAATATATCGCTATACCTCTTCACTGCATTTTTAGGGTTCCGTACGTCAAAAAGTAAAACAAGGAACCTTTACAATCACTTTCTAAACGAAACATTGTCGTTCAAATTACGGCGATTTGGCATTTTGTCTCGCTGTACGTATTTTAGGCATGTGTATAAAAATTACAGAAAACTACAAAAATTATCCATTTTCTTTGATTTCTCATAATATGTTTGTTTTCAGGAATTGTTCTCTATTAACAACACTATTGATTGATACAAAAATATAAAATGATGAAAATAGATTTTTGTGTGGAAAATGAATAGGTTCGACTCCTGGCTAGGGGAATGATTTTTTTCAAAAATAACCTAAAATTCTTAAAAACCCACTCAAAAAATATTTACTATTTCTGTTTTTAGTATTTTTTGTTATAGCGGCAACAGAAATACATCATCTGTGAAAATTTCAACTCTCTATCTATCATGGTTCACGAGATACAGCCTGGTGACAGACAGAAAGACAGACGGAGAGACTGACGACGACAGCGAAGTCTTAGTAATAGGGTCCCGTTTTTACCCTTTGGGTAAGGAACCCTAAAAACACACAGTGTACTTTAATCGAGAACTCATGGTATGGCCTCTATGTTCAGCAGACGAGCTTTATTACAATAGGTCTGTACTGACTAAAAAGGTTAAATATTCAGTAAATAAGTACAAAAGAGACTTAAAATACGTAATCTTCATTTGAAGAGATCCAAAAAGCAAATAGGGGTGGCTGCATGGGGTATTTTGTTTGTTATAAGTACAAGTTAATTCAAATGTACTACGTATTCATAAGTGAATACCTCAGAGTTCACTAGTAGGGTTCCGTTTTTACCCTTTGGGTACCCTACAACTAAGACTCCGCTGTCTGTCTGTCTGTCTGTCTGTCCGTCTATCTGCAACCAGGCTGTATCTCATGAACCGTGATAGCTAGAGAGTTGAGATTTTTTATAGATTAAGTATTTTTCATCACAATTTTTTCCTTCACAATAACAGCAATTGTAAAAGGTAGCGCACATACATTTTTCGTAGGAAAAATCTATTGGTACTGGGCCAGCTGGGTTTCGAACATGCAACCTTCGAAATGAAAGTCGAAGTATCTACCACTAGGCTTACTACGCTCTTGTAATCTGATATCAGAAAATCTACCAAGTAGAAATTGAATTATCAATGAAAAACTGACTAACGTAAAATTGCATTTTAATTTTTAACCCCCGACGCAAAAAGGGTGGTGTTACAAGTTTGATGTGTCTCTCTGTGTGTGTGTCTGTCTGTGGCATCGTAGCTCCCGAACGGATGAACCGATTTTTTTGGAAGGTGAATTAATCGGCGAGTGTTCTATGTTTGATCAAAATCGGTTCAGCCGTTCAAAAGTTATATGCAATACCAATCGGTGATTTAAAAAAAAAAATACTTACCACGGGTAACTGCACCATTGGTCTCTGAAAAAAAATAAAAATAAGTTATTATTATGTTAGTAATCTGCTTTCTATATGAATGTCAAAAACAAATTGCCTTTCAAGCAAATTATAACCTTACTAGCAGCGCTCCGCGCATCCACCCGCGTAGCTCCCAATCCCGTGGGAATATCGGGATAAAAAGTAGCCTATGTTATTTCCAATGAATCAATGTATCTACATACCAAGTTTCATGACAATCGGTTAAGTAGTTTCGGAGCCTATAAATCTTTCCTCTTTATAAATTAGTTTAGATGTAGATTACATACAATTTACTACTAAAATACCTAGAGTTAGATCAAAAAACAATAACTTTACTTTAAAAAATTAACCATAACTAAAATGGTTAATTGTTACATAACAACAAATGTTGTTAAGTGACGACCCAGTTGGCACAATGGTCACCATGCCGAACTGCTAAACCTGTGTTTAGCAGTTCGGCATGGTGACCATTGTGGCCTGAATCGAACCGTCAACCCTGTGACGGTTCGATTCAGGCCTCAGAATAGTACATTACGATATAAGTGTGGTAAATTGATCTTTGCATAGAGGCGGTTTATGACGCGCGAGCGGTAGCGAGCGTGTCATAAGAAGCCAAGATGCAAAGATGAATTCCACACGTATATCGTACGACGTTTTTTATCACAGTTGCGAATAAAAGAAAAGACTAGAAAAGAAAACAAAATATTTGTGATAAGTCTATGTTTACATTTTTTTAAGGCAGATTTTTTTGTTAATTATGCTCCGGAAAGGCAGGCTAAAGACTTTTAACCTATACATCCTCGTCTGACATACAATATTTTTTAGGGTTTTTTTCTATTTGTTTTGCGTCGGGGGTTAAGAACAAAATACAATGGTACGGAAAAACAATATATTTTTTGTAAAGAAAAAACAAAAAATAAACAACTCAATTTTTAATCGTTTTCTAAGTCATTATCACGTAAAATTTTCGTTCGTAAACCGACTTTAGAGACAACCATTTTTGCTAGCTAAAAACTCTTTGGTATCTACCTTTTTTATACATCAAAACAGTATAACCCAGATAAATTAAGAATGTTTCACCTACCTAACATGTAATTAGCAGTAAGATACGTATTTAACTTATCGGGATAACTTTACAGCACTCGTTAACAAATCTAAAACGCACGCGTGCATAATATGTTGGATTATGAGCCTAAAAGCCGTTGAATAAGATCCACTTTATGAGCAACTGTGATAAAAAAATATTTATGCTTAGATATTTGTTTGTGCTCTGGTTGTTTCTATGTATTAAAAGTATATATTAACAAAATGAAAGTATATAAGTAGGATATCCGTTGTCTAGCACACAAGTCTAGTTACTTAGCTTGGGGCTAGATGGCGATGTGTGGAATGTCCTGAAATATTCATTTATTTTATCGTTCCTGTTTGTAAGTTTTCTTCAGGTCTCTGCAATCAGTGGTTTAGGCTGTGCGTTGATCCGTCAGTCAGTAATTCAGGACAAAGCATTTTATATGTATAGAAGATAAAAAAATCTGAATACATGTGCTTCTGACTATGTTTTTAAATTCGATATAACATTTATCAGCTAACGATTGAACCATATCATTTGTAAACATATTTAGATTTATTATTTTGTTTAATTTTATCTTATTGCTGCAGTGTAATAAAACTTGTATGTTTATTATTTATTTTATTTATGTTAATTTGTTATGTATTCATGCGATCTTCGAATATTGTCGAATCATCTTGCTTTACTCAAAAATACGGTTTCATTTATAGAGGATGACCAAAAAAAAACATGCTGTTACGATGACAAAATTCAGAAATTCCTTTTTTTAAGTGTGCTTTTTCTCATATATTTTTAACACATTATTGCCGCAATTTCTAAGGCCATTTACCCTACGAAAATGACTTTTTTAGATTTAATTTTACCATTTTGCCAGCGTGATTTATATGTAGGTAAGTATACAGCTTTCTAGTACGAATAGTCTCTGAGCTAAGCCGTGGACGGACAGACGGACAAGGTAAAATTATAGGGGTGTCTTATTCAGATTACGGAACCCTAAAATTTATTGCTTTAGACCAGCTTCTCCCAAAGTGTTATCGCCTAAAGAGCGCTGCAGGCCTCAGGGGGGGGCGGTGAGAGACCCAAAAAAATGGGTGCTTCGTGTACTACCTACTGCGCTCAGGTTTGAAGTTAACTCTTGCGGGTTATAGTAAAAACCTCTAATATAGCTCACAATAATTAATTTAATTTTATGATATAGTGGTTTGAAAAAATATTTTTTTCTCAAAGTAGGTAGTAGACAAAATATGTTTGGGAGTTCCTGCTCTAAACAGGATTATTGGTAATCATACTAGCAAGCCGTTGAGGGCTACTTCTGTGCACCTAAACCAACAACTTTTGTTCTACGACTTTTGGAAATTCGAACTTTTTTTCTACACATTTCTTTGAAAATGTTAAGGTTTACCTGAAAATCAGCTGTTTCTTACACGGTGAGGTCATTAACTTTAAAATTTTACTTATTTTTTAAGTTTTATCTTGCTTATACTTTCGATTAGTATGGAATCATAGCTGATCATAGACAGTCTTAGTCTGAATGAACTTTGTTTGAAAAAGTTTTTTTTAATTTATATAACCACATTTTTTTTCGAATTTCCAAAAGTTGTCGAACTAAAGTTGTTTGTTTAGGTGCACAGAATTGCCCTCAACGGCTTGCTAATATAATTACCAATAACCCTGTATAGACTATACGCATTATTCAGGAAGTAAATAAACGAATACATTTACAAACCCTAATAAAATGACACACTGACATACTTCCCGACATATTTCAACTTATCTACTCTAGTATGTAAAGGACTTGTTATTATTTGCAATACTTTATCTTTAGAGATAGGCTTTCAGTAAATAAATGATAAAATTATGTACGCACGCCCGTTAGGTATATACCTATTTGATAATGTATGTAGGTATGTATCAATTTTCAGTTTTTTTTAGTCAATAGAATGCGAAATTGTCCGTTTTCCGATTCATAAGTGCAGCCACAAAAGGATGGGTCAGGTTTTAAGATTCTTTATACCCATAAGAATATTTATAATTCACTTACTTAAGAAATATATAAAAGCTAATTAACCAATAACCTTCTATACATATAAAATGCTTTGTCCTGAATGAGTGACTGACGGATCGACGCACAGCCTAAACCGCTGATCGTAGAGACCTGAAATTTGGATGGTGTGTTCTTTGTGTGACGTAGGCATCGGATAGGAAAGGATTTTCCGAAATTCCACCCCTAAGGAGGGCAAAGTTTGTATGGGACAACGTGATTCCTTGGTCCAATTAAAAATCCTATTAGAACCATCGTCGACTTCTACGCGGACGAAGTCGCGGCCAAAAGCTAGTATACTTATATTATTCTAATCTGTATTATTTTTAACCCCCGACGCAAAAACGACGGGGTGTTATAAGTTTGACGTGTCTACTGTGTGTATATGTGTGTGTGTGTGTCTGTGCCATCGTAGCTCCCGAACGGATGAACCGATTTTGATGTATTCAGATTGATAATAAAGCAAATATTTTAATTTTATATGTACAAAAAGTTTCTGAAAAAAGTATTCAGATTGATAATAAAGCAAATATTTTAATTTTATATGTACAAAAAGTTTTATGATTTGCCTGCTTTTTAAAAAATCGCGACTCCGATCAGCAAAGACATGAAAACTTGAAACATAAAATAAAAACTTTTATCACCGTAAAACATCAAGAAACAAACATTTGCGAGTTGATTAAACGATATTATTTATAAAATAATGTTTTGTGTACATAATTGGTTTCAACCTGGTGTTTTCATTCGATTTTCATGTTTATAATCGATGAAAGCGTACGTTAATCGATACGTAAAGAAAATTGTTTATATTTTAGTTGGAAGCGTCCAATATACGATCAAAAACTCGTCAATCTCAAATATTAAACATGATACTTAGATAACGCTTGAATGATGAAATATTTGTTTGATGCAATCAAACCGTTGTTGGATATGACATATGGCTTGCTCCTAAAATGCCCTGTTTTTGGACATTTTTGTGCAAAATGGCGCTATAGAAATGCGCGCACATTTTCCGACCTGTATTTCCGATAGTCAACTGCGTTTCCGATCATTATTGTCTGTTATGTGTCCTATATCTCAGGGCTATGGAGCCCCGGACCTTTGGAAGGCGTGCGTGGGGCCGAAGCCAACACGTAGAGGCCCTTTACAAGTTTAATAGCAAAGTATGATGTGGACACCAAACCGACGATTATCCCTGTCTGCGCTATAAAATGCAGCCAAGGACAACCTCCGGTTTGAATAGAACTATTGATAAACTACAGGAGAAAACGACTACTTGGGCTATTGTAATAGGATGGTAGTGGAGTGGCTACTGGGAAACTATGGATACTATGGCACCTCCCGTAATAACGATTGATACTTATTTTCCGATCTTTGTTTTTCCGATTGTCTACTGTTTTTCCAATATTTTCTTTTCGATTGAACCTGATTTCCAATTAACCTATGTTTGCTTTACCGATTGTCAATCTATGCGATCTTCGTTTGTTTTTTTCGATTGGCAACTTCTGTTTTTTTTTTTTTTTTTTTTTTTTTTCTTATATTATGGCTTCGCACGTGTGCATTTAGCCAGTGTCAAGTTATATTTTGCATCAAATTATGACCCGATTTTTCATAAATCGGGCCTAAAGTGTTTCAATACAGTCAAAGTCGTCATAGTCCGTCAAGTCAGGGGTTATAGTAAAGCGGTGGCAAGTTTACCATAACCTTAATAGGAGATTTGGAGGCAACGTGAAAACTGCATGTTTGACACTGATTTTTACTTTCACTACACTTGTGCACTTTCACAGAACTAAATTGAATAACATTCCACCAGAATTATACAATTCAACTCGGGTTACATCTAAGTTTCATGAAAATAAAACTGCAGCACGACATGTTGTTAACTCGTTCCCGCCAAAACTCCGGCAACTTCTGTTTCCTATGTTCAACTTTTTACAGGGTTATTGGTAACTATTATAACCCTGTATTGATGATCTTTAATAGGTTATTTAAAGACTTAATTTTGAAACCCATTGTTGTGGCGATTTAAGCCGGTCTTGCACCCGATTACTCTTCCAGTAGAACTAATATCAATACAAGTTGATATTATTAGATAGATAGACAACTTCATTCGTACAACACAGGAAGAAACAGAACACTATACACACAAAGTAAAGTAATAGCTAAAAAGTATAAGTTCCACAAATGGGCGGCCTTATCGCTGAAAGCGATTTCTTCTAGGCAACCTTTGGATGGAAAAGAACTGATTCAGCTTTAATGGTAGGTTGTGAATTTACTCAAACAGGATACCAAACATAACCTGTAACAGGTGATAATATAAAGTATTTACATAAATATGGCTTTAAAATATCAAAGTATACATACAAAACATACCAATATATAATTATATACATAGATACAAAAAAAAAAAAATTAAGGTTAGTCCGATTGATATAACCACAGCCAATAGAATTTATTATGATGATGGTTCGATTGATATGATAGAACTGCGGATGGTTTGATTTGCCCGTGGTTCGATTGATATGATAGAACTGCGGATAGTTTGATTTGCCCGTGGTTCGATTGATAGAACACCGGCGATCAGACCACGACCAATAAACGACAAAGTCTGCAGTGAGCTGCCCATTTGCATCACTGCGGCACACTGCTCACCACGTATTCTATATTTTACATTAGCTTTTTTATTTTCATTTAGTTGTTTTCTTTCTTTAGTTAGTTGTTTTTTTTTTCAATTATTTAGTGGCATTTGTTTTTTTCTACATAATTAATAAGTTTTAATGAAAGTAGGTTATATTTATGAAAAGATGGATGGACTTCGTGAGACAAGACATGAGAGAGATGAATGTTAACGATGAGATGACGACTAATAGAAGTGAAATTGGGATAAAGGCAGGAAGATGATGAGATGATGATGATGATGATGAAAGTAGGTTATATTTATGTTAATGTATGTGCCTTTGTGTGATGCAATAAATGATTTATCTATCTATCTATCTCTCAGTGTTCATTCAGTTTGTTATTTGAGTTTGATACGTTTTTGATTGTATGCCGGTCGCTTAGTTCTTATTATCGTTGTGTTTTAGTTATATTTTGCGTTTGGTTACTGTAAACAAATATTGTTTATATTATGTTGTTACCGATAAGGTCGGTATCGAGAGTGTGTGGTCTCATTCGATATTATGGCGATCGGTCGTGTAATATGTACCTAAACTAACCGTGCTACCATAGTAGGCCCCAGTGAACATGGAATTGACTTTACTTGATACTTACTTACCCATACTCCCATACAATAACCCTGTAAAAAGTTGAAGTCAAAGTCAATTTTTTTTATTCCTTTGGATGCTTAATACCTATGTACAAGATCACATGTCACATGACACGTCTTAAAAACTAAGTTAGGATGTGTGCCTTCGGAACGCGCCCACCAATGAGAAGAAGGCACAAGAAACTTAAGGGGTTTTTTTTGAACACAGGAAAAATAAGTTGACAATCGGAAAACCAGCCAACAATCGAAAACACAAACGAAGATCGCAAAGATAGATTGACAATCGGAGAAGCAAACGTAGGTAAATTAGAAATCAGGGTTAATCGAAAATAAAATCTTCTAGCAAGTTGATATTTAATAATAAATAATAAATATTGCAGGACATTTATTCCCCATCTAGCCCCAAGCTAAGTAACTAGACTTGTGTTATGGGTACTAGACAACGGATATACTACTTATATACTTTTTTTTGTAAATTATACTTATAATAAATAGCAAAAACCAGACCACAGACAAATATCTAAGCATAAATACTTGTCTGAGGCGGGAATCGAACCCGCAACCCTGTGTTTGGCAGTCCGGCATGGTAACCACTGTGCCAACTGGGTCGTTTATACCAGAATACTTCTGCCAGATGTGATAATTTCTTCGAAAGGAAGAAATTATAACTTTAGTCTTTTTTAGGGTTCCGTAATGCAAAAGGTAAAAAAAATATCCCTTATATTCTTGTCCGTCTGTCTGTCTGTCCATGTGTCACCACCGATTTTCTCAGTAACGGGTAGCGAGTTGATATTCAATCAGATGCTGAGGTCTATAGTCCCTATTAGATGTATTTAAAAATCAAGGTCAATAGATATGGGCAAATTAAGATTTTCGCGAAAACTTGTAGACCAAAATTTACCTTTACATTTTTATTTATCAGATTTTTTTAAATCAGTCTGAAGACTAGGATCTTACTTTTAAAAACAAATCGGCCAAGTGCGAGTCGGACTTGCTCACGAAGGGTTTCGTATCATTATTATTCTGTTTTTAATTTTTGGTGTTATAGCGGCAACAGAAATACATCATCTGTGAAAATTTCAACTGTCTAGCTATCACGGTTCATGAGATACAGCCTGGTGACATACAGACGGACGGACAGTGGAGTCTTAGTAAAAGGGTCCCGTTTTTACCCTTGGGTATGGAATTTTAAAAATTACTACATTTAATTATGTTTTTTTTTTCTTCAAAATTACTTCATTTTAGGGATCCTTATCCAAAGGATAAAAACAAATACCAGTTGATATTTTCTCAGATGATGTATTCTGTCTGTTACCGCTTTAACAACAAATAAATAAAATAAATAATAAATAAATATTCCAGGACATTCCACACATCGCCATCTAACCCCTAAGTAACTAGACTTGTGTTATGGGTGCTAGACAACGGTTATACTACTTATATACTTGTTTTTTGTAAATATATTACAAGTATATATTTACAAAAAACAAGTACATAGAAACAACCAGACCAAAGACAAATATATAAGTATAAATACTTGTCTGAGGCGGGAATCGAACCCGCAACCCTGTGTTTGGCAGTCCGGCGTGGTGACCATTGTGCTAACTGGGTCGTCAAAAATAGGTACTTACTTAAAAACAGAAAATAATACTTATTATAATATATAATGGTACGGAACCCCAAGTGCGCATGTCCGACTCGCACTTGACCTTTTTTTTCTAGAAAATTACTTCATTTTAAAATCGACGAACCCTAACATTTTTCATCTTTTTATCAGACAACAAAAAAGTACTATGTTTTGATTCCGCAGTGAGAAAGCAGTTTTTCTTGATGACTGTACATATTTTGAGAAAAACATATTTTTTTGAACACTCCCTTCACTTTGGGGTTGTCCAGTGCTGATTCAAATAAAAAAATATGAATTTAGAGTAAAAAAAACTAAGTCTTCTTCTTCTCGTATTGTGGTGTGGCTCACCTATTGTTAGAGTTTTCAGATCGCCTTAAGGCCTCTAACTTGACCTAACGACTGCAACTAGAGGTAGCAACCGGGACCAACGGCTTAACTTGCCTTCCGAAGCACGGAGGGGCTCACGAAAACACATTTTTGCCACACTACTAGTCACCCATCGAAGTAATGACCGCAC
Organism: Idaea straminata; assembly: GCA_951213275.1. Taxonomy (NCBI): domain Eukaryota; kingdom Metazoa; phylum Arthropoda; class Insecta; order Lepidoptera; family Geometridae; genus Idaea; species Idaea straminata. Next base: position 8,328,811 of record OX577870.1, read on the forward strand.
CAGGCGTCGCTTAACCCCGACCGTAAACGATCAGCGAGCTTCGCTTAGCTGTGAGCCTCCCTAAAACTAAGAATGCAGGGTGTTGATAAAATTCCCAGGAGCCCAAAAATGGGCTTCTTTGTTTTAACTTTTTTGTCCCAATAGACGAAGTTTATCCCAGTAGTTCAATTGAGCAAACTAATGCAATTTTTCAGTGGTAATGGGCCAGTTGAAATAGAAACAAGAGACGATCGAAAAAACAAAAACAAAAGACGATCGAAAAAAAAAGACGTTTGGGCCGAAAGATGATTTATTTTTTATTTTTTTAGAGTAAAATCCTACTAATATTATAAATGTGAAAGTTTGTGTGTGCGTGTGTGTGTGTATGTTTGTTACTCCTTCAAGCTAAAACTACTGGACCGATTGCGGTGAAACTCGGTATGTAGATAGCTGGAGACCTGGATTAACACATAGGCTACTTTTATCCCGATATGCCCACGGGATCGGGACTTACGCGGGTGAAACCGTGGGGCGCAGCTAGTTTTTTTGTTTTTAAGCTTTATTATAAGAATTATGGAAAAATTTCGAACAAAATATATTTGTTTGCAAGGAGGTTAGGTTCTTGAAGTTCCTATATGTGTAATGGCGTCAGATGTTGATAAAGAAAATGAAAAACACGTGACTTTAAACGCTTATTTATATTTTTCACATCTAGTTCACGAAATACAATTAATTTTATTGTAACGGAGAATTTTATCATATATTTTCTGATGGCATAATATGCTCAAATATTGGCATGCCATCATTCTGAAACGAGCCTATAATTAAGAGGAAAGGGTACCGGGGGCTCTCTCCATACAAACGTAGTCGACTGTTTCCTCCCTGGATAATGACACTAGAGCAAATATTTCTGTTGCATAAAACTTATAACTGCCATGACCATGCCCCTATGCTTTGTTTTTTAAATTAATTTCTATGATAATTAGAAAATAATAAAAACCAAAACATGTGCCATAAAACCTATAACTATCATGTCAACCCCTTGACACGATAGTTATAGGTTTTATGGCACAAAAATATTTGTGCTAGTGTCATTATCCAGGGAAGAAACAGTCGACTACGTTTGTATGGAGAGAGCGCCGGTGGCCTTTCACCTTAAAAGTATACGTACGTCAACTGATCACGTTATACTAGTAGGATGAGTTGACCAAAAAACCCACCTTAGAGATCAATAAAAACAGGAACTTCAATTAGAAAAATATTATGCGAACAATTAAGTATTTACATTAAGAAACCAAGTGTAGGTAAATATGCTAAATTATTTAAGCCTTCTTTTGATTTCCGGTTTGCAAAAATATCTTTCGAGTTCTAGAGTTTGTGTAAATATTTTCAAAGGAAACTCTATCTATATATATAAAAATGAATTGCTGTTCGTTAGTCTCACTAAAACTCGAGAACGGCTGAACGGATTTATCTTATCTTAGTCTTGAAATGTTCGTAGAGGTCTAGGGAAGGTTTAAAAGGCGAGAAAAAAATCGAATAATTTCCGGGAAAACCCTATCAATTCCTACGGGATCGGGACTTACGCGGGTGAAACCGCGGGGCGAAGCTAGTTAACTATAAATCAATATTTGAATAGCAAAAAGTCCCAGATTTTTTGTATTAATTATTATATGTATAGATAATTATATTAAGCTTAAAAATAATGCAAATAATTTAAATATAAATGTACCTACAAGCTGTCCCGGCAAACTTTGTTTTGCCATACATAAAAATATATGTAAATATATAAGAAAAACTAGCTGCGCCCCGCGGTTTCACCCGCGTAATAATTTTCTACGCAATTTTCTTAATTATTTCTTTCATAAGAACCTTCTCCGGACAATAACAAACACAACAAAAAAAGAATTGGCCAAATTGGTCCAGGCGTTGTAGAGTTATGCGCTTACCAACACATTTTGCGATTCATTTTTATATTATAAGAAGATAAAGGAAAAAAATAGTTGTTCGATTCACAGACCTAACGAATATACACAAAAAAATCATACAAATCGGTTCAGTCGTTTGGCAACTAACACAGCGACACGAGATTTTTGAATATAAAGGGATATAGATATCTATACATATAATAAATCTGTAGACATCAAAAAATCTGTAATTGTAAGATATCCAAAAAAAAATACACAGGTCGCTTTAAAATCGTTAGCTGAACACGATAGGGTAGTTTTTAGAATTTTTGTCTGTTTGTCTATTTGTCTGTTGGTCTGTTTATTTGTTTGAACCAGGTAATCTCATAAACTACAGAACAGATTTTAACGAGGTTCATATAAATATGTTCAGAAAATATCAGATTAACATTTAGGGTATGTTTCAATTTAATAATCTATATATATCTATCTATATATATAAAAGAAAGTCGTGTTAGTTACACCACTTATAACTCAAGAACGGCAGAACAGATTTGGGTGAAAATTTGTAGGGAGGTAGCTTAGAGCCAGGAAACGGACATAAGATACTTTTTATCCCAATATGCCCACGGGATCGGGACTTACGCGGGTGAAACCGCGGGGCGCAGCTAGTTAGATATAAAACAAAAAATGACTCATCATTACATAGTATAAAACAAAGTCACAAAATAGAGTGATTCAAGGAAGGTTTATATGTATAATACATGCATAATATAGCCGTGCGAAGCCGGAGCGGGTCGCTAGTCATTAATAATAACTGAAAGTACAAGAGCAACGATTCTGAAACTTTGCAACTTTCCTTTTATGACTTAAGCGAGCACTAAGAAAAGATTTCAGGAAATTAAATCCCTAAGGGAGTAAACAATGCTGATAAAGTTTGTCTTTCGTATTAACTATTATGTATTCTGTGTATGTAGTAAATCAATATAACTTTTAAAGCGCGAGGTGCAGCTAGTTAATTCATATTTACTCAAATAGAAAAACAAAGTCCCTGAATTCAATAAAATTTAATTAGATATATTAAGCGGTCAATGTACATGTACATCTATGCATATATAAGTATTTCTATATACATAATAGTCAATAGTAGTCAATAGTATTTTATTGGTAAAAAAATACAATGTCCTGTAAGTACATTGTATTTTTCAAATAGTGTGTTACATAATGACATTGTAATTAATGAATTGCATTGTAAAAAAAAAAGATGGGTTGCACTCCGGGAGTGCCGGCAGAAGTGAAAACTTGATTATTAACGTTGAGCATGTTTGATATTTTGGAATGGTTAGGGAATAATTTTGCACCAATTGCTTTATCAGTATAAAAGTACTATCATTTATGTGGTAGAATACAATATTCATTTATTGCGCTATCGTACACAAACATGACAATTTATATTACATTAAAAATTTAACACTTTAAAACTATAGCTGTCTACTCTCCATCCGTCTTACGCTTTTTCGATCAGGTCACGTGTCCTGACGCGAGTTTAAGATTTTATACCCATTACAGAAAAAGTGCTCAACGCCGCTAAAGAAGTTTTCACTTCAAAAACAAAAATTATTAGTACTCATCAGTAGCTCATGGACAATAACTTAAATTATAAATAATTGTAATGATGTCAAATTAATAAATAAATAAATTCATTTGGTAGATCATGAGTCAAGTATTCCTCAAAACTGTAGAAAGATTGTTCGATCAACCAACTCTCATAAAAACTTTCATCAGCTCCTAATAAATTAAACTTAAAAATGCAAACAATTAAAATACCAATAATAAAAGTAAATAGAATATTGTATGAAAAATAGTCAAATTATTTGTTTTGAGTCAATATAATTTTATGAAATGACTTTTTAATTTTTAATGGTTTTTTTAAAGAAATAAAATAATAAACCTAAAATCAGTAAATATTTATCTACATATAATAATCGCAATCGCAACAGATACGAAAGTCTTGAAACAAAATAGTAATATTTTTAAAATTAGCTTAATAACCAAGGACTCCGCTTAGGTCAAATTATTTCAAAGGTGATAATTTGTAGACCAAACATTCCACTTTCTTCCAAATAAACCACCCAAAGAGGTAAGATTAGCAACATCCGTTACGAATTATGACATGACATACGTTACAAATGGTTTTTGCAATCTAACAGATTTTATACGTCAAACAAATATAACTAATTTAAACATAAATAATAAATTATTTTTTAATTTTAATTATAAATAATTTCCAAATTATTAAGTTTGCGCATCTTAGATATTAAATTAATTAATTGTGATATTACTAGTTAAAAGAAACTTTATATACAGTGTGTAACAAAAACCTGTAAATTCCCTAGGTTATTACAAAAAAAATATAAAATTATTTATTTTATTTTAAACTTTAGGAATAATTTACTGAAATTATGATGTAGCAACACTGATATTGACAGCGGGTTTTAGGTAAATAATGGTGTTGTCACATTTTCAGAATTCCCCAAACTCTGTGAAAGTTAGAGTAATTTTCACAAACTTAAAAAAATCTTATTTTTTTATTTATTTAGGTAAGGTCCGGAGCTACTAAAGAATACAGCAAACCCTGTAACACTTAACAGGTGTACTACATATTTTATATTGTTCTTCATAATTATTGCAAGATGTTAATTTTTAAAACATTTTTTTATATGCTATAAGCTTAATTGAATAAACATAAATTCATAAAATCCTTCACATTTACTATTTTTATTTATTTACTAGCTGCGAACCGCGGTTGACTCTAGAAAACGTTTATATGGGAAATAGAAAAGGGCTGTTTTTAGAGTTTTAACGGAAATTATTCGATTTTTTCGCCTTTTAAACCTTCCCTAGACCTCCACGAACATTTCAAGACTAAGATAAGATAAATCCGTTCAGCCGTTCTCGAGTCTTAGTGAGACTAACGAACAGCAATTCATTTTTATATATATAGAAGATCTATCTATTTACTCACCGTTTCTATCCCGAAAACATCATCCCTTTGCAGACACATTCAACTAATAATATATTTCACTCCACAATATCTTTTATATGCACAAAGTAACTCGCAGGACCAAACAGTGCGCCCTGTGGTACACCACATCCGAACTCGCGGACGTTTGCAACTGAACCGTACCGAGACCCGATGTTTTGAATACAACCTGTAATCGAGAGAAAAAACAATAATAAACTTTGGTTAGTGTTTTTGTTAGTTATAAGGTAGTTTGATGGTATATAATTATTGTTATCGACATAAGGACTTCATTAAGGGTCCAAAAAAGACCTTCAGCAGGTCCAAAATAGAAAGAGCTGTGTTGGCTTAGTGGTAGATACGTCGACTTTCATTCTGAATCCCGGCCGGCCGTGCACCAATGTATTTTTCTTAAGAAAAATTTATGTGCACTAATTGACATTGCTCTTACGGTGAAGGAAAACATCGTGATTAAACCCGCGGCTTAGTTGGCTCCAGCAATATTGACAAGTTCTCTCCTCTGGGCATGGTCGACTAGGCTGAAAGGATAGTAGGTGCTGGGCAAGCCTACTCCATCCTCACGCAAAATGGACCCAACTAAAAAGGGTCTAATTGCGGAAAACAGCCCGTATACAAGTACAAGGTCTAAAATAGTTACTTTCAAATAAGAAACGTGTGAATTAGATTTTATTTGAGTGTGTTTAGACGAATTTAAAAAATAATGGTCTCAATTCGTTGCCCATAACTATTTTTCACAGTGAAAATAGATACAAATCTAATTAAGATTCTGAAAACTTTATGATTCGTTCGTCGCTGGTATTTTAGATGCCCAGGTAAAGCCACATATTCCTTAAATATGTTGTATGTTCAAGAGATCCTGTGTTTTGCATGAAATATGGTGTTATGCGTCAGAAGGGAAGCTATAAGCGCAATCACATATTAAGACCTAGTACCTGGATGACCGAGCTTTGCTCGGTATTATTATTATTTTTTTTACTTAGTCTAACCTCAAAGCAAACACTCATTGACTTCGTGTTACTTCACAACGCCATCTGCTGGAATAACTTTATTGCTCATAAAAAATAGTATTAGTAGTTCGCCAATAGATGTCAGGAAGAGTCATATTTTCAGATAAAAAAAAGTAAGTTTCGATAAAACACGAATAAAATGCCATTTTCTAAAAATGATTCCTAGCTAGATCGATTTATCGCCCCCGAAACCCCCTATATAACAAATTTCATGAAAATCGTTGCGATTCCGAGATACCAATTATATATATACAAGAATTGCTCATTTAAAGATATAAGAGAAGTCCATAAAACTGCTTAAACTATTTAGGACTCATGCTGATCATTGCCTGTAAATATGGTTGTCAAAAATGTCAAGAGAAATATATAACATTTCCATATTAGTAAAAATCTGAAAATTGTAGATGAATACATCATAAAAAAATTATTGATATTCTAGTGTATTTCGTTAAGAGGTGCACAAGAGAGGTTGTGTTATATTTATTTGAATTTGAAAAGCTTCTTCACCCTTGCGTGCCCTTTCTAAGTTTATTAACTTTAACTTTGAGCTTATTTTAAAGCTCATTATGATGTACTAGCTGCGCCCCGCGGTCTCACCCGCGTAAGTCCCGATCCCGTGGGAATATCGGGATAAAAAGTAGCCTATATGTTAATCCAGGCCTCAAGCTATCTACATACCGAATTTCATTGCAATTGGTTCAGTAGTTTTAGCGTGAAGGAGTAACAAACACACACACACACATACACACACACAAACTTTCACATTTATAATATTAGTAGGATAGGATACTCTTTAAAGATAGAAGATACTTACAATCATCAACATAAATTTTTCGAAAAAGATTATTACAGGATTTTATGTTGATAAAAAACTCTATGGCCCATAACTCATTAATAGGTACCAACTCTTAACATCTTACACACGTGATAACTTTTAAACGAAATATCCGATTGAGATGAAACAAAAAGTATTTTACTTCTACATAAATACTCTTGATAACATAATGCTTAATTTTGATAAAGATTTAATATTACGATACATATCTAATGTAGTTTTTTTCTTTTCTTCAGAAAATTTTATAATTATTTTGAACACAAAATCGGTTATTGTGATTAAACCATGATAGCTAGATATATGTTCTTGCGGACTTTTTTGTAGGTCTTAATGAGATCTACAAACCCGTAGTACATCATTTTGTTCTATTGTCAATAGTTTCTGCAGCGCACGCAAAAATAGGTTTTCGATTTTACACCTTGTGTTACAAAATAGCAATTTTATTACGGATCCCTAATTTTCCCTAAAAAAAAAACATAGCCTATAGCCTTCCTCGATAAATGGACTACCCAACACTGAAAGAATCATTCAAATCGGACCAGTAGTTCCAGAGATTAGCGCGTTCAAACAAACAAACAAACAAACTCTTCAGCTTTATAATATTAGTATAGATTCTATACGTCTTTAAATTCGATTATATGACCCGGTCATTTATTTATGGCGAAATTCATTGAGTTATTATTCGTAACGGAAGTCATTTCAGGAATCGACTCTGTAATTTTGAAATTATTTATACCAATCGATAGTGTTGCTGATAGAGATAAATTTCTGGAAACAAACATGGTATATATAGTAAATCAAACTAAATAGCAAATCATTGTAGTTTTCTGCTTGCTTAAAATTTTCATAAATTAAGGTTCTCTGAGATTTTTAAATGTATGCCTCGTTCATGTGACTTTACAATATCTATATATATAAAAGAAAGTCGTGTTAGTTACACCATTTATAACTCGGGAACGGCTAAACCGATTTGGCTGAAAATTGGTGGGGAGGTAGCTTACAATCAGAAGACGGACATAGGATATTTTTTTCGATATTCCCACGGGATCGGGACTTACGCAGGTGAAACCGCGGGGCGCAGCTAGTCTTTTAATAAAAGTTTTTTACTAATGAAATGACCTTTTACGTCACGTAAAGGAAAAACGATAAATATTTACATTTCATCTTTAAATAGCATATTATTACTAAAATCGTATGATTTACCTACATTTTATCACTTATTTTTACTAAACATACATTCTCATAAATAACTAGCAAACCCACCGTTTCGCCACCAGATTTTCCTGAATTTTCTTTGCTAGAAACCTCACGGAGCCCGAGACCTTTCCAACAAATGCAAAACCGTGGAAATCGGTTCGTGCGTTCTGGAGTTATAGCGTCAGGAAGGTAAACCCGACTTATTTTTATATATTAGGCTAGCTTTCACGTAGGAATACAAATACAAAAATATTTATTTGCTATCTATATGTCAAATTCTAGATTGGTTAATTGGTTTGAGTTGTGCCTTCATATATTAGTCAAATTCGTGTTGGACATAATTCTTGGTATTTGTATTTTGGACATCATATCGCTAAATGGGCAACACGAGGAGTGCATCTATTGGGACATAGGCGAAAACGCACTTTGTCCAAACGCTTATTTTAAGTGACTTTTTGGTATAACGCGAGATTGGCAAACCGCGTTTTAGGTACTCAGCAGCTAAAGGGTGCAAATGGTCAGGACTTTGTTTAATATGACTTATGTATTTTCATAAATGATACAACTATTGCCATCTGTATTTTAACATCCGAACTAAATGTACCAAAGAACAACGCCACCTATTGATAATAACCTGTACTGTTTTTTTTTTTCGAGGCACGTCACGCCTGTTGCATACAGCCAATTGTTTACACAATACAAAAGACCCTTGTTTGTTTTTCGCTAGACGTTTCCTGGTTTGTTTTGTGTGTGAACGTGTGTTTGTGTGCGTATGTTTTCACAGCCGGTTGTGTACTTGTGTAGAGGGACACACACATACGAAAATGTTGTTGTTTGCATGGAGCAGTCTCGTAAAGTAAATTCTGCTCGAACATTTATAATGATGAATATTTTTTGTAAAGAATATTTAGTCTCACACTGGGTGAACGAAATATTTTATTTTTATTTTATTTTATTCGGAAAACATACAGTGATCTATAACTAAGTAACAAAAAAAAGTAACAACTATACACCATTTACACGTTTTCGCATATAATCTCTAAGGAACTTGCTTCTCCAAAGCCTAAAAAATGTTAATAAAAATAATTAATAAACTACAGCAATAAAATAAGAAACAAAAAACAATGAAGCAAGATAGGACAAAAAGAAAACCGGTAGTAACATAAATAAGGACATATTTTAAAAACTGTTTAAGAAAATAAATGCATTAAAGGAAAAATAATTGGAATAGAAAATACTTATTTTCAACTAGGAAATATAGATAAGTTAATAACACAAAAAGACATGGACATTGGTATTATACTTAATTAATTGTTTTCGAGATGTCTAGACTGAAAGTTTTGAAATAAAAAGCATACAGCGCTGCTTAGGACCCATTCCTGGGATAAAAACTAAAGTATGTTATTCCCCGATGCAATGTTGTAATTATATTGGACTTTTATATCAAATTTATACAGCGTAAGCTACTTTACTCATGCTATTCCAGACGTCATACTGCCTTTGTCTTGTACTTACAGAATTATCAGAGTTTATTCTTTAGGTAAGAAGTCCAAATAAACCTATAAGCAATGAAAAATTATATTAGCGAAAAATATGTCGAAGATTTTTAAAAAATTAAACTATGCCTTAAAAAATATTACTTTTTAATCGCATTTAGACTAAAATTTGTTATATTCTACACTATTTTTAACTAAAAATTCGATGAAATTATAACATTTCTTAAAGACGTCATTTAATTTTGAAGTGGATTAGACAAAGAAGTTTCTTATATTAAATTGGACTTTAAAAAACCATAAAAATCTCTTCCATGTTACGGCCTTGTATAATCTACATCTACCTAAATATGCTCCGAAACTTCTGGACCGATTTTGATCAAACTTGGTATTAAGATACATTGATTCATCGGGAATAACATGAGCTACTTTTAATCCCGATATTCCCACGGGATCGGGAGTTACACGGGTGAAACCGCGGACTCCGCAAAGCGCTGATAGTAGTTAAATATAATTATTTTACGAAATCGCACACAACGCTGTCTAGCTCCGAACTAAGCAAGCTTGTGTTATGGTGACCAGTTAAAATATTATTATGCTTTTCTTTTATTAATAAATAGGTACAAAAACGCTCAGACCGCAGAAACAATCTGTAGATCATAGAATAACATTTTCCACGGCGAGAATCAAACCCGTAAACAGGCTACAAAAGTCGTCAAAATATTAAAACACCAGCAACACCCTGCGGTTTCACTCGCTTGAGTCCCGAACCTTTGGGAATATCGGAATAAAAAGTAGACTGAGGTTCACCTAATGAATCAATATATCCTAATACCAAATTTCATCAAAATCGGTATAGTTTCCGAACCTATTCGTTAGAAACAAATAAAATATTTCCTCTCTATATTATTAGTGTATATTTTTGTCAATGAAGTACGTTATCAAAATTGCGTGGTGATTATTATCATTTTTCATGTGACGCAACTAATAACAATGATTAAGTAATGATTAAATAGATAAAATAAATTAGACTGGCTGTTATTACATAGCCATCCTTAACACCAATAACAGCACAATTACAGCACAAGTACTCGTAATAGAAAAATTCCAAAAAATAAAAAAGTTAAATATTAGGTGAGTTTTGGAACTTTCAAGTTTTCGCGAAGATCTAAATTTGCGCATATCTTTTATCCTGTTGACTCAGGTCCTTGATTTTTAACCGACTTCCACCAAAAGGAGGAGGTTCTCAATTCGTCGCGTATATATATTTTTTTATGTATGTTCGCCGATTACTCGAAAACGCTTGGACCGATTTGGAAAATTATTTTTTTTAATGAAAGGGAAAGATAACTCATTATACACCTAACAAGCTTTTGCCCGCAACTCTTCCTCGTAGAATTAGTAGATTAGACCAAGAAATCACGTTGTCCGATACAAACTTTGCTCTTCTTTTTCACCTCTTTAGGGGTAGAATTTCGGAAAACCCTTTCTTATCGGATGCCTACGTCATACAAAGACCACACCCTCCAAGTTTCAGGTCTCTACGATCCATAGAGGTACCTACGATCAGCGGTTTGGGCTGTGCGTTGATTCGTCAGTCAGACATGACTAAGAATTTTATATGTATAGATAGATAGGGACCATAGACCTCAGTATCTGGTATAAATTTCTACTTGCTAAGTCCACCTGTTCCTGAGAAAATCGGCGGTGGTAAATCTAGGTTTACCGAAAAAAAATATTTCAGCCAATTGACATTGCTCTTACGGTAAAGGAAAACATCGTGATGAAACCCGCGGCTTAGTTGGCTCCAGACGTTGAGAGATTCTTTCCTCTGGATATGGTCGACTAAGCTGAGAGGGTAGTAGGTGCTGGGAAAGCCTACTCCATCCTCACACACAAAGGACCTAATTAAAGTTGTGGAAAAACAGTAAAACAGCCCGTAATTTTTTTTAAGTTACCTAGTTTAAAGTAAATAGTAGAAGCCCAGATATCTTCTGACATAGCAATACAATTGTATAACATTGTTACAAAAGGAAATAAAAACATTGTGCGATGGGAATGCCATTCTTTGGTTAAATGTTGATTATGTAGCGCAGGCGCATGTAGGTGTATAATGCAAGATCTAGCAATCTGTTAAAACCTACATTACGCCGGCTGTTTTACTAAAATATGATACTTCATTTTAGTTAAACAACCAGAAGGCCAATCTATACATATAAAATGCTTTGTCCTGAATGACTGACGGATCAACGCACAGCCTTTGTGTAACGTAGGCATCCGATAAGAAAAGATTTTCTGAAATTCTACTCCTAAGGAGGTGAAAAAGGGGGCAAAGTTTGTATGGGACAACGTGATTCCTAGGTCCAATCTACTTCAAATTTTGCATAAAAAATATTTAACAGATTTGATGGAACACGTGTTTCTTAGTTTGTTGAAATTTATCCCCTAACGGTTGGGGATGACGAAGTCGCGGGCAATAGCTAGTGTATATATATAAAATGCTTTGTCCTGATTGACTGTTTGACTGACTGACAGATCAACGCACAGCCTAAACCGCTGATCGTAGAAACCTGAAACTTGGGGGGTGTGTTTTTGTATGACGTAGCCATCCGATAAGGATTTTTCGAAATTCTATCCCTTAGGGGGTGAAAAAGTGGGGCAAAGTTTGTATGGAACACCGTGATTCCTTGGTTCATTTTCGACTTTTACGCGGACGAAGTCGCGGCCAAAAGCTATTTCTGTAAATAAAATTGTTCTAATTACATTGCAATCCATAGGGATTGCAATGTAATGCAATGTAATTGTATGTCAATTGCAATGTAATTGCATGTAAAATATTCATCCTGTATATAGCCTGTATCTATATACAGGATGAATATTTTACATGCATTGAATTTTTTACATGGGCCTTCAGGGATATATCGTAACTAAACTATAGGAAATAGCGAAAAATGCTGAAAGAAGTTCCGTGCCCGATTTTGACAAAACTAAAACTATATCATTAGATTTTTGAAAAGTCATTAACCTAGGCAAGAATCGAACTTGTTGATTTTGCAAAAAAAATAATCACCTGTATTTTTATACCAATCGATGTGTTATTTACATAATTACATAGGACAAAACATAGGTCCTTGTTTTGGAAATGACACACAAATTATGTCAATTTCATACAATTAAATCTATCGATTAGCGATATCGCTAATAGAAAGCAGTCTTGTATTGAGGGGGCTGTCCAGTTACTACTGAGCCATCGAAATACCCTTATTAATCTACATTTTAAAGAAGAAAGTTTTTTTTAATGTTTGTAACGAATAGGCTTCGAAACTACTGGACCGATTTTGATGAAACTTGGTATGAGGATACATTGATTCATTGGGAACAACATAACTTCATTCCGATCGAGATCGGGAGTTACGCGGGTGAAACCGCAGAGCGCTGCTAATAACTTATATACCTATGTGTGTTGGTATATATGTATAGGTCCTTGTTTTGGAAATGCCACACAAATTATGTAAATAACACTGTTCTGTTAACGTGCGGGAACCAAATCTATATACTTGTATATATTATAATAATATAGGATGCACCCGCAGTTCTAGCCGAAGCGATATATCTATACTAATATTATAAAACTGCAGAGTTTGTTTGTTTGTTTGAACGCGCTAATCTCAGGAAGTACTGGTTCGAATTGAAATATTCTTTTTGTGTTGGATAGTCCATTTATCGAGGAAGGCTATAGGCTATTTTATATTTCGATATTCCCACGGGATCGAGATTTATGCGGGTGAAACTGCGGAGTGCAGCCATAATAGACTCATCAAGCAATCTCTGAAACTACAAGACCTACGAATCTTGAAACTTTGTATGGGTGTTTAGAATTTGCAGGTTAATTCGACCTCTCAAGTGGTAAAAAGAAGGTTGTCTGTGAAGTCGGTTTACGGACGTTAATTTTACATGATAACGTCATAAGAAAACGATGAAAAATTGAGTTTTATTTTCTATTTTTTCCTTTATATAAGTCTTCTATTCGTCAAAAGTCACCATAACACAAACCAATAGAACATACGATATATTGAGTTTTGAGCCTCACCTAGTGTTGATTACTAAATTGTTTATACAATATTATATTCCCAATTGGCTCAATGGTCACCATGCCAGACTGCCAAACACAGGGTTGCGGGTTCGATTCCCGCCTCAGGCAAGTATTTATGCTTAGATATTTGTCTGTGGTCTGGTTGTTTCTATGTATTTTAAGTATATATTTACAAAATAAAAGTATATAAGTAGTATATCCGTTGTCTAGCACCCATAACACAAGTCTAATTACTTAGCTTGGGGCTAGATGGCGATGTGTGGAATGTCCTGCATTATTTATATTTATATATTCCAGTATACAGGGTGATTTTTAAATGGGCCTCCAGGGCCTTTTCCTTAGCGAAATATAAAGACAGCGAAAAATGCTGAAAGAAGTAGCGTACCCGATTGTGACTAAAAACGGCATCATTAGATTTTGAAAAAAGACATTACCTTAAATATCCAATTTTACAAACAAATCAATCAATCTACAGTGTTGCTCCTAAAGATCAAATCCTGGAAACAAAAATCAAAGGAATTCGCTCATTTTGTTAATTTCTGCTATGATTATTAGATTAATTTTAAAAATCTAATAATTCAGTTTTAATTTTTGTCAAATTCGGGCACGCAATTTTCGCTATCATATTTTCTGTACTTATAAAAAAATGGCCCTGAAGGCCTGTTTAAAAAATTCAGCCTGTATACATACATAATATTTAGTTACAATACATTATGTAAACACTTTTTTTGGACTATACATAGATACTTCAGCACGTATGTATAATGTATGTTTGTCTGAAACGTATGACTATACACTTAACTATGTGTGTGTTAGAACTATATAATATGAACATTGTTTGCAAAAACACACACACAAAATTACAGGTGTGGTTCGTACGATAATTAAGTAGGTAAAATAAATAAAAAAACCGACCGTTTATTGTATTTGTATGAGATTTCGCGAGATATTTCTTTATATGTTTGTTTATCGGTTCGCTGTTTTGTTGAACAAATAGTTGTGTCTATGTTTGAGTTATAGGTAGGTACCTAGATAATTCATGTACTTAGTACCTACTATAGGTTTCTTCTAAGCAAATGTCTCAGAATTAACTGCCTACAAAAATATCGATTTAGTGTTGACAACACGGTTTTCTGCTCAAATAATAAGTTTAGAAAATCTGATTATGTTTCAGTAGGTAGGGGCCCAAAAACAACACAAATTCCACAAGAACAGACTAAGACGAAAGTGTAGTGTCATGGAAGTGCTACTAACATAGTTCTAAGCTATCTCTTTAACAAATTCAATTATTATTATAAAATATGTATGTTAGTCTATAAGGTATGTATCTATGGGCCTTTGTAGCCTGAAATAAATTATTTATTATTATTATTTTCTCTATGGTTTTTTTCATCTCGGTTTTGATACCGGTGTAATTAATCTAGCCACGGGCCTAAGCCAAGTGGTTTCGACTATTTGATGCTGCTATTGAATTTAAGGTATTGGGGAGCGATTCCCGTTCTAGTTCAGTCTGTAAAAATTTTCGTATAATCCTGCATGTATTCAGTATAACTGCCTTTTGTAAATTTATAAATGTATATTCAGGCAGATCTAAAGTTCTTATTGATTGGTGTAGTTGTTTTGGAATAACTCCAGTTGTGGAAAGGACTATGGGGACTATAGATACTGCTTTGAGATGCCACATACGCATGATTTCCTCCTTTAATTCAACATATTTGGTTAATTTTTCTGTAATAGTGCTCTGTAAGTTATGTGTGTTAGGTACGGCTATGTCAATGAGAAGTGCTGTTTTTCTTATTTTATCTACTAATGTTAAATCAGGTCTATTGAAATGTACAGTTCTATCAGTCAGGATTCCTCTATCAAAGTATAGCTTGTAGTTGGTGTTCTCTAGTATGGATTCCGGGGTATATTTATAATAAGGAAGTTTGGTAGATGACGGTATTAGATTATATTTTAAAGCTAAACTTTGATGAATTATGCTAGCTACTTGGTCATGTCTGTGCTTGTAATCAGTTTGAACTATTGCTCTGCATGCACCGGTAATGTGTTGGATGGTTTCAGATGAACTATTGCAACGTCTACATAAGTCTGTTGGAAGATTCGGTATTTTAATAATATATTTTTGATAATTCCTGGTTTCTATAACTTGGTCCTGTATTGCTAACATAAATCCTTCGGTCTCAGGGAAGAGTTCACCTCGAGTGAGCCAAGCGTTCGATGCATCTTTATCGACGTGGGTTTGACTCAAATCTTGGCGATGTCTCCCATGCAGGGACTTCCGGGTCCATTGTTCTATTTTAGTCAGTCTGTCTGTCTGTTCTTCGTTTTTCTGTATATTGCTGTCTTTAAGGTTAAGTGGAGTAAATTTGCTATCATTTTGAACTACTGCTGCGTGAAGGTCGGATGTTAATGCTTTTTTATGAAAATATGTCCTTAAATTGGTTATTTGTTTGTTATGTAAATTTTTAATATCTATGATCCCCCTACCCCCTTCTGATCTCGGTAGTGTCTGTCTCTGTACGCATGCCCTAGGATGATGCTTTCTATGTTTAGTCATGGTTGTATTAATGTTGCGCTGTAATTGTTTCAACTCAGTTTTGGTCCATTTAATAATTCCAAAGGAGTACGTCAAAATTGGTATTGCAAATGCATTTATTGCTTTAGTTAGATTTTTGCTATATAACTCTGTTTTCATTATGCTATTCAATCTATGCTTAAATTTTAGACGTAGATTAGCTTTAGTTTCTTTCTCTAATATTTGTTTATTTTGATTATAGCCTAAATACTTATAAGTTTCATTTTCTTCCATCGGATCTATTGTTTCTCCAGACTCTATTTGATATGACATAAGATGGTTTTGCCCTGCCTTGACTGCATTAATTTTACATTTATCAGTACCAAAATTCATGTGGATATCTTGTGAAAAATTATCAGTAATATGTAATAGTGTTTGCAAATCATTGTCATCAGTGCCAAAAAGTTTAATGTCATCCATATACAATAGATGGCTTAAATTAAAATTGTTATTTGTAAATGAATTTTCTGTTTGTTGTGTAGGAATTATATGGTTTAATGGATAACCTCTATTTGCAGAATTTAACAGATTTGAAAGAGGGTTCAAAGCAAGGCAAAACCACAGTGGGCTCAGAGTATCACCTTGAAAAATGCCACGTTTTATTTTAATTTCTTCAGTTTCTATATTTGTAGTATTCGAGCGTAAGTAAAGCTTAGTAGACCATTTATTCATTGCATGTTTTAGAAAGGATATTACTTGTGGATGTATTTTATAAATTTCAAGTATCTGAATGAGCCATGAGTGTGGAACAGAGTCATAAGCTTTTTTGTAGTCAATATAAGCTGTATATAGATCTTTTTTGTGTTTCTGGACATGTTTTAATATCACTGTATCTATAGTTAGTTGTTCTTTGCACCCCTGACTGTATTTTTTGGCTCCTTTTTGCTGTTCATTAAGTATATTGTTACTATCTATATGTTTGTATATTGAGTGTGTTAAACAGGCTGTGATAATCTTATAAATGGTTTGTAAGCACGTTATTGGTCTATATTTAGCAGGGTTTTGGGTGTCGCTCAGATCTTTGGGTAGCATATAGGTAGTTCCACTGCTGATATAGCTCGGCATTGAATCGGGGTCTTGTATAAACATATTAATATGTTTGTAAAGGTAAGGGTGTAGGAAGGTGAATTTTTTATACCAGTAGTTTTGTATATTGTCGGACCCGGGTGTTTTCCAGTTGTGTAGATTTTTAAGTACCATACCAAATATTTCTAGGGGTATATGCTGAAATTCCATCGGTTCAGTAGCCTGATGTCTATTCCTTTCTTCTTCTAGCCAATATGCTTCTTGATTATGACTGACTGAATTCTCCCATATGTCTGACCAATAGTCTCTCAACTCATTAGGCAGGGGCAGTTGTGGGTCTACTGCATTTTCAGAGTAGTGATTTGTGTGGTTAGAAGTTTGCTGGCGGATGTTTCTATAGAAGGATTTTTCATTATGTCTAAACTGTGTATTTTGTGACTTTCGAAGGCTGCAGGCAAGGTAACGTTTAAGACGACTACTATAAACAGAAAGCTTTTGCTTTAGTGTATCTAAAAAGTGTGGTAATTGGGTATTCGGGTCTTCGTGTGATGTGTGTATGCTAAACTGCTGTAAAATAATATCTACTCTATTTTGCATATTTCTATTTCTATTGCCGTTTATGAAATGTGTCAAAACACCAATATTTCTACGTAATTTACTAATTCTTTGTTCTAATCTCTTTTGCCAATTTGGTTTGTGGTGTTGATAGTGTTCTCTGGTATTTGATGTTATTGGGATACTTAACTTAGAGCCGTTAAGCTTGGCCGCGGTCCACGCTGCTGAATAAATGACAACTTGTAATGTTTCAAACGTTGTATCCATGTCTACGTAATCTCTAAATACTTTTTTATCTAAATAGTTTATAATTTTTGCTAGTCTCTTGGATGTTTTTTGTCGCGGTATGAACGGTCTTTTTATCGGATCAGTAGTTTTAAAGTATTCTAGTGCATTTTTGAAGGTCGTTTCTATTTCAATATTACTGTCGTTCTGTTCTATTTCTAAGGTACTGTCGTGGTTATCTCTGTTTGTCAATACTATTGAGTCAATAATGTGTAAGTCATTCGATTCATCTTCAGTGTTGTGCATAGTTTCATTGACATCATTTAACCTAGCTTGACTGGTCGTTCTCAACTCATCAGCAACTTCCTGTTTTAATCGTTCCAGTTCAGCAGCATTGAAGAAGTTATTATTTAGTATTACTCTTCTTTGGTCAGCTACCCTTTGTTCTGATATGTGAGACAAATGCGGAAATTTATTAATAATATGTTGATGTAATAATTGTCTATAACCTGTTCTATTTGTATCCATTAACGTTAATCTATAATATGCCCTAATTATTTCTTCATTCAGCTCACGGCTCCAGCGCATTCTCTGGCCAGCTTGTGGCTGTGAGCTAGTTGATTGAGTGTGTAGTTGTGAATGTATACAAGGTAATAAAGTTGTGTTTGTTGGATTTGGGTCATTAGTGCTGGGGTTCCGCATAGATAAATTATTGAGATATGCTTCTGCTTCACTACGTACTTGGCTGAATTCCTCAGCTGTTAACAATTTACGCCTAAAAATAGCTCTACGCTGGTCACCAATCCGCTGCCTACTAACTTGCATTTCCGGGAATCGCTCTAAAAATTTAATATGTAATTCTGGTAAATAAGATGTTGTGTCCTTTTCGATTGAAGTTAAAATATAATATGTGCGGAGAATAAATATATTCATTACTTTACTCCACTTCATTCGCACACGTTTAGCCTGGCCGGGTGCAGTATCATCGACAGCAAGTGTCGCCTGCACAACGTCTTCGGCTTTAGATGAAGAGGTTGAATTTGAAATAGTGGATAAAGATGGAGGATTAGCAATAGGATTCAAGTATGAGGGAGGAGAGGAAGGAAGTGAAGGGAAAAGGGAAGAAGGTGAAGAGGAAAGAGGAAATTGTGTTCGGCTGTCATCTTGTTCGGGTGACCCGGCAGGGGCCCGCCTGCTCAACCCACTGCCACTGACGGTCCGTATACTGAGGCACTCAGCGTCAGCTCCAAGTGCGCCCCGGCGATCGCCCCCGGGAAGCGACCCTATACGTAATTTCTTTCTTGCTCTAGTCTCCATTGTGATTGGGTTACCAGAGCCACGTTAGCCATCCAGTAAACTAACATTATGTTGCCCGCCCCCCACGATGATCTGGTGTTCGATCAGGGCGTGTGGTTGGATTTTAGGGGGCTTATTATTATTATTATTAAAAAGGCTGTATTGCCTCTTTGGATGACAATGCCACTGCCAAACCAAAGGGCTGGCTAGACAACGCGTCAGCCAAAGTACCTTTTGGTTACCTGACTACAATCGGTGGTGATAGACAGACAGACGGACAAAAAAATGTTCGTGTTAGGGTTTCTTTTGTTTTACCTTTTTGTACGGAACCCTAAAATTAAGCAAATTTCTCTATTTTCCATACTATGTTTGTTACCAAGAATTGATACAAAAATATAGGATGATTATTCTTTAGCAAAGTTAACGGGTTCGATTCCTTTCTAGGGTAATGACTTTAAAAAAAATCGAATTTTGAAGTATCAGTTTTTGTCAGATCGGGCATGCGGCTATTTTTAGTTATTTAGCGCTATCTCTTATAGTTTAGGAAATCTTAAGGTCAATCTTAAATCCACCCTGAAGAAGTATATACCTTTTTTTACACAAAATAGGCTTCCATTTGACCTCGTCTTACCTGATGGGTAGCATGCTCGCCTAGAAGGTACCTATTCACTCTAGACTTGAAGACTCCAAGGTTGTAGTTCTGGAGGAACAGTGACGCGGACAATTAGTTCCACTTCTTATCAGTGCGCACGAGAAAAGTGGATGCGTGAAGAAATTAAACCAGGTATAGACAGACATCTAAAGAAGTTTAAACCAACTGTAATTAGGTAGATTGGACGTTGAGTCTAACAGGATATGACGATTATAGATTAGTTTAAGTGTTAATTATATAATTGTTATATTTTTGAATGAAACTGATAAGTAAAATTTATTGATAACGATAGAAGACGTCAATGGAATACATTTCCTCTATGAGTAATTTCATTATTATCTTCAGAAAATCTTCCTTCAGTTGACCAAAGGACTGGCTATTACTTTAGGCAACGGTATTGCCCTATTTGCCTTTCAAAGGTGCAATGCAGGTAGCTTTTTTGGCTTAAAAATCGGTCCAGGCGTTTTCGAGTATTCGGCGAACATACATAAGATATATATATATACGCGACGAATTGAGAACCTCCTCCTTTTTTGAAGTCAGTTAAAAACTAAATTAGATTTTTAATATTATTTTTTGCTGTATTTTGTTAGGTAAATCAATTGTAGTTAATAGTTTTATAATTTGTTACCGGAAGTATGTTAAGGTTTTGGATTAAAAACTTATTGGTAATCAGCCGGAAGTACTTTTGTAGATTTTGAAAAATTGTCCCGTTGATGTAGAATCCTACAATTTTGTAAGAAACAACTAAGGTGAGTTTGTGTAAATTTTTCGCGAAATCTAGCTAATAATTACCTATAATATCTTATAATACCTACAACTTTGTTCGCGTATGGTTTTAATTTTTAACCCCCGACGCAGAAACGACGGGGTGTTATAAGTTTGACGTGTCTGTGTGTGTCTCTGTCTGTGGCTCTCGAACGGATGAACCGATTTTGATTTAGTTTTTTTTTGTTTGAAAGGACGCGACAAAAAATTCACATGTACCTACTTCCGTAGGGTCATAATTTCGGGGTATTTTTTTTCTTTTTTAGGGTTTCACGTTTATATATTTTTTGTTCTATTTATGGATGTTTTTCATAGTTTTTTTTTGCTTGTTTTAGTCTTTTTACGTTCTTACTATTTTTATTATTTTGTGTCGGGGGTTTTAAATTTTTAATTTAAATGCCTAAGCCAATTTTTACCCGGATTTTTCTTATAAATAGTCAATTGTTGCACAGCCGGCCAGGATTCGAACCCACGACCTTCGGAACGAAAGTCGAAGTATCTACCACTGGGCCACCACCGCTCTATCTTAACTTTACCCACGCATAGAACAGTAGAGTACCTAGCCAACAAGTACCTAGCCGTCAGAAAATGTTTAGGAAACAAAAGGAGGTCGGAAGTGTTACTGATAGCCACTTATTTAGATTTCGAGGCCATGCTATTTGGGTTGTTTTGTTTTATCAGTAGAACGCGAATTATGCTAGTGTTGGCGAATTTACAAAAAAAAAATAGTAAATAGGTGTTTTTGTTTGGATGACACACGGATTCATCAACATACAAACCTATTCTAGCGAAAGATTTAATTGTATTTATTTCTCTAACGTGATGTAGAATAATAAATAAAAATTGCAGGACATTCCACACATCGCCATCTAGCCCCAAGCAAAGTAATCAGACTTGTGTTATGGGTACTAGACAACGGATATACTACTTATATACTTTTCTGTTGTAAATATATACTTAATAGAAACAACCAGACCACAGAGAGATATCTAAGCATAAATACTTGTCTGAGGCGGTAATCGAACCAGCAACCCTGTGTTTGGCAGTCCGGCATGGAAACCATTGTGCCAACAGGGTCGTCAAATGTATGAATGTAAGAATGTGCAACAGTACTTAGTCTTCGACCTTGTTTTACCATCTCCATTCTTTCGTCATACAACCAGGCAGACTGATTTGCGGCACCGATTCATGGTGGACATACCAGACATCCGCTCTAAGCGTTTTGCTTCGTCATTCCTTATTCGTACTACAAGGGAGTGGAATCTTTGCCTGCATCTGTCTTTCCTGACGTGTAATTTGTGTCTTCAAGTCGCGAGTGAATAGGTATATTCTAGAGGTGCGTGCTACATCTTAGACCGCATCGTCACCTACCATCAGGCAGGTGTGTTAGTGGTCAAACGCTAACCTAATGTATAATTACTTAATGTTCAAGTAAAAAATAAGTTTAATAAAAAGTAAGACCCCCACCTGTGGGGACGAAATTAATTCAGGTGAAAGAGTACCGGTGCTCCCTCCATACAAACGTAGTCGACTGTTTCCTCCATGGATAATGGCACTATAGAGCAAATATTTTTGTTGCATAAAACCTATAACTGCCATGACTATGCCCCTAAGTTTTCCCTATAAGTTTTATGCAACAAAAATATTTGCTCTATTATCATTATCCAGGGAGGAAACAGTCGACTACGTTTGTATGGAGAGAGCGCGCAGCATTTCAATAGACGCCATCAGGGACCTGCCCCCTTGGACAAGATTATTTTCTATTAGCGATATCGCCAATGGACAGACTCTTTTTCATCTATTTTTGTATGAATTTGACGTAAGCCAACGAAAAGTCACGTAGTCTTGCGTTAGAGAATAAAAAATGACAGATAAAGTTTAATCTTATGCCAATTTTATACATTGCTTTAAGTCCATTTCATACAATTAAATCTATCGATTGGCGATATCGCTAATAGAAAGCAATCTTGTCTAAGGGGGCTGATTCCGTAAGACTATATGATGTTATCGATCGCAAAATACAACTTCAGAAATAGCGTTTATTTATGAAAATATGAATGGAAAGCACACAAAATAGATTAGGATACAAAATACCCATCATTGTAGACATACGAAACTTAAGCAAGACTCGAAACTCTAAGGTTCTGCTCGAGTTGTAAGTTTTAACTCTTTCAACTGGACTTCAAAACCCTTATTCCAAACCGATGTTTAAGGATAGTCCGAGATATGGATTTAAACCTTAGATTAAGACACAGATTTACTCGTGAACTATAGTCTAAGCACTATCCTAATAGGTTATATAGGGATAGTGTTTGACTATAGTTCACGAGTAAATCTGTGTCTTAATCTAAGGTTTCAATCCACATCTCGGACTATCCTTAAACCTCGTTTTGGAATAAGAGGGCAAAAGTCTTTCAACTCGTTAATTTATTAGACAAACGTTATTAGAATGAAACCATTCCAATACTATTATTTTAGAACTCTACAGTGGGTCTGAACGTTTAGTCTACAGACTCATTGACCTAAACATATAAATCTAGATATGTATTGATAAACAGATAAAATTGGTCTCCATATTTGCTAACAATATTTGTTTCGACTAATCTTATCACCCAGAATTTATTGTGCTACTTTTTTTTTGATTTTTTTTTGAAAATTGAAAATTTAAGTGAAAACTCTTTCCATGACTCAGGGTAAACGCCCAAACTAGGTAGGTACCTAGATATTTATATATAGTTCCGATACCTATTATCTAAGTGTTTTATTATTATTGTTTATTGGCATTTTTTATTTTGGCCTTTACATTTTTACAATTTACTAGCTGCGCTCCGCGATTTCACGCGCGTAAGTACCGATCTAAATAACAAAATGAAAAGTATACAGCCTTCCTCGATAAATGGACTATCCAACACAAAAATATTTATTCAATTCGAACTAGTAGTTCCTGAGATTAGAGCGTTCAAACAAACAAACAAAATCTTCAGCTTTATAATATTAGTATTAGATACACCCCTATGCTATTTAGGGCGCTTTAGGCACATTAAACTTATGGGATAATAGGCAGTGTTATCCCATAAGTTTCTTTTGCCTTCTTCTCATTGGTGGGCGCGTTCCGAAGGCACACATACTAACATAGTTTTTAAGAAATTTCATGCAAATTGTGATTCCAAATGAATAAAGCATTTTGTATTGAAGTAGGCTTGTAAGTAAACCTATACCACCCTCTCAGCTTAGTCGCCCGTGTCCAGAGAAAAGAACTCGTCAATACGTCTGATGGAAAACATCTTCACGCAGAGAAATCGGAGTCCACCAGAAGTACAAAACAGTGTAGTTAAATAATTTCACGACAATTATAGTCTGAAATACTGTTTTCTTGTAATATCTACGATTTTATTTTAAACCTCACTAAATGTTTAATAAGGTACACTAGAAAAATTTATTAAATCAAAGGTACAATAATTTTGTATTTCAAACAATAATTCTTGCTTATGATAGGAAATGATTTGTATTGTTTACTAGAATAAAATGTACAGTTGACCAAGTTAAGTGTTCTGATTAATAATCGTCATGTTAGTAATGCGCTACGATATTTTCTGTATCCACAACAACATTATTTGAATTATTACAAGATTATATAATTATCCTTACTATTTTGTTTGTTTTTGAAAATAACTAAAATAAGTTGCTTTTGTAACAAAATAATTAAGTTGTCATAGATAATATCATGTTCATTTAACTGAACACTGTGTTCTTTTATTTATACAAATAACGACTTGGTATTAATGCAAGTTAGTCTAGTTAAATAATTAGATTTATGTGTACCTACTAATTTTTTTAGTTTTATAAGTCGCAACTAGATGGCGCCAGTAGTAAATTTAGATCGCGCTATCGTTGTGTTTTATCAAGTTACCTTAGTCGAGACGACAATTTTGTTTTGTATCAAGAGTGCGTACGGATTACGGACTCTGCACTTAAAGCTATATGTGGCTTTACTCCACTATAGCCATAAGTGCTGCATTTCTCGTAGAGCGTACAGACGCGTAATCTACGAGACAATGTAGTCTAACTTTAATATCCCTTTTTGCTGTCTAGGATTACTATAATTGATTTATACATCGAATTAAACTCTACAATAATTACTGTAATGGGGACTAGAATATATTATATACTACAAAAAAATCTAGTTACATTTACAAGAATCTAGTAAACGTAACTAGATTTTTTTCTCCGTGTGTACTAGTAGTCTAGTAGTGTGTACAATAATTTCTGGTTGGTCCTGAATAATAAATATTTGGTAAAGACAACTAGTGAGTACTGCTGTCACGGATCCAAACAGAAGTTCTCGTTGCACTTACGAGATTTCTCGTACGTCTTACAACATTTTTCTCTGTGTGTTGTTGGCTAACTAAGCCGCGGGTTTTATCACGATGTTTCCCTTCACCATAAGAGCTATGTAAATTAGCGTAGGTAAGTACAGCCGGCTGCATAATTGCAGCCCTCGGTAGAGTTCGAAAATTACTATTATTGGAACGTTTGCATTGTTATCATTTTTGTTTGATTAATTGATGAGTTAGAAGACTTTAAACTTCATCTAAACCAGGTGTCTAGAATCTTGCTGGTGTTGAAAACATTCTTATAACAGCCGTTTTGGAGCTCTACGGTGGGTCTGCAATTATGCAGCCGACCGTACATGCATTTCTCGTAAGAAAAATCCATTGGTGCACCGGCCGGATGAGATTCGAACCCATGACCATCGGAATGAAAGTAGAGGTATGTAGGTACTAATAGGCTAAAACAGCTTGTACCCACGTCTATAGATTTTCAACACTACAGATTCACGTATTACCAGATTTCCATGTCTACAGATTCTCATGTCTACAGTATAATATATTTGTAACCGCTCACACTTTGACGTGTGAGTGTGAATTTAAATCCGTCAGAATCGGAGTCGATGGCAAAAACTAAATGTAACGGATCGTAACGGATATAACCTAATAGATACGTCATAGTTTCGATTTAAGATTGCCAGAGTGAACCTATCTAGGTCATAAATAAAGTTTACATTACCTAGGATTCTAGGTAATTTTTTGACTAGAAAATAGTAGACCATTTTGAATCTCAATAAACAAAATTAACGACCTTTGAAAAAAGTTAACTAAAAATTGTCATACGAAAAAACATATCGACGATGCAATGCCAAAAGAACCTATCTACATTTTTTCCATTTTTTCAACACACTAAAGACGAAAGCAAACAAACTGGTCCGGAGAAAAAAAAAAGCTTAAGCTAAGAGACAAACCCTTGTTTTTATAATTCTCGTCCCCTTTATTTGCCTTTCCCAGTCCCGATGATACTTGAAATTTTAGAGTTTTGACCCCTTTTACTGACAACGGTGTGTAGAAAGGTTTATGTATCGTTTTAAATTAAATCATAATCATAAAAGAAAGTGATTTTCATTTAGATATTCGAAATGATATTTGTGATGTGGAAACGCGCTTTTAATTGGTTGAAAAATATTTTGTGACGTTATAATTTGTAGATCAACTTTTTAAACTCACATGATTTGTTTTTATTTATAGTAATTATTTTCCGGATCAGGACCGACTAGCAGTCTCCGTTTGACAATGATTACCTCTCAACTGGCAGACAAAAATACCTTCATACATTTTTAATATGGCGCCATCTGTTGTTGCCAGTTGATGAATTATTGTAACTTAGTCGAAACGTGAAGGTAAGAGAAAAGAAAATGAAAAATACGCGATTTGATTTAATCAATAATTACATGGATGTTGTGAATTCTACTACATCTTTAGGTTATTATGTTTATATTATTGAAATTAATTTTTTTTTGTTTAACAAGACGTTTTCATGTCTCTACTGCAGCTGTGTCCGAAACAGCCTATGCGGTTTATTTTTCTGTTATTGTCTTTCATTATCATTACACATACATAAGAGAATGGTTGGTTTAATTCTTATGCATGGTAATATTTTTGATAGATCCTTCAATAAATTACTTTTACTTATAATAAATAACTACCTTAATATTTAATTTATTATTCTAACTATATAAGTAATAATATTAAAGGTAGATTTAACTTACATAAAAGTAAAAAAAACTTAAACTAGATAATAAAATCTTGTTGCCTATTGCTATTTCTGGTTACTTATTTAATTTTGTAAAGAATAATATTAGCATTTGTGAATCATTTAGCATTAATTTTAAAAATTAAGTCGCATAATAGTTGTACAGCTACAGGTTATAGGTAAGTACTTAAAACATGTAGGTACTTTACAAAGTAAGAATAGGCTGTAAAGTAGAATGACGATTTCAATCAATAGGTACTTCTAAATAATGAAGTATGTGTAAACAATACACAAATAGTAAATGATAGGTATGGATGGCTAAGTATTTTTCGCGTTTAAACATGACATTTGGTGGCGTGATGTCAAAAATCAATAAAGATAAAATGAGATGCTCGATACGTGTGTAAATAGACCGCCTGTCTGACGTTTCATGTCATTTTTACCAACATCCATAAAAGGTGGACATAAATTAAAAAGTCAACTCATCAAAGTTTCGTCTTCGCCTAAATACATGACAAGTAACCTCTCCCTCCTTGTCTCCCCTCTTACACGAAGTGACAATAAGTCGCGGACGCACACATGGCTATTGTTTGTACACTCACACTAGCGTCGAACCGGCTAGGTATTCGGTTTCCCGCCACCGCACCGGCGCGAACACGCACACAAAACACGAAGAACAAACAATACAAACACCAACACACAAGTAAATTTAAACTCACCTCAAAATAAATCCATTAGAAAACACACTTGTTCAAACAACTAGCGCTTAGCCTCGAAAACGCGTTGAAAAAACACTCGCCAGCATCCGATATTATGTACTCAATAGTTTTCCAAACTTTTGTGCAGCCTACTTCTTGCTTAACTTATCACACGCTGTGATAAACTTCCCGCCAAACGGATTATTCGGAAACTCGAAGAAAATTCACAAGTCGCGCGCAATCATCACCGAAACTCGATTAAAATAAATTCTATCAATCGCACATTTTTGGTCCTTGCTAAACAAATATAAAACTTGTTATCTTTCCAATTGGGTCGTTAAACGAATAGTCAGAAGCGCGAATTTGCAAACATTATTTTTTACGCGCTCGAAACCGCTTCCGCAATTCAACTCGCAAGTTTTAATCAAATAGAAAAATAAAAGAATCGCGACAACCGGCCCACAACACTTATTAACACACGTTTCGCGGTAAAAATAAACTATGATTAACTGTTATTAAGATTCGCGAAGACAACTCACGGCACCGGCAACATGCGAATTACGAAAAAATAAATAGGTAAATGGGTTCAAATCGAAAACAATCACGAAATTATATTATAATAAACAACGTGGTGCCCGAAGTAAATTCGCGAATTTGTTTACCGCGTTGCTATTTCGGTCGCTAGAAGTGGTTCCGATATGAATAATTATTATCGGCGGCGGCGAGCGAACATCGACGCATAGTTGTCGTTTCATAAAACGTGCACGTTAAAACTGAGTCGAAAGGCTCGGCTTGTGTCGGAGCATAGCGCCGAATAAAATAAACAACAATATACCTAAATAAGCGGCTCGACGGGAGCGGCCGAGTGTGCGTGAGCGCTCATGTGTGCGTTTGTAAACAAGAGGCGACAGGGCACGTATGATATCCTTGACGGATGGAATCACTTTTGCATATTATCGTATACTCATCGATCATGCAATCATTCATTCCTAACTTATGAATTGCACCGTCTGATGTTAAGTCTGGGATGAGCACGATGGACAATCTGGTTTTCACACTCATTTCCCGAATAAAGTTTTATTGACAATACAAAAAGAAGGCTGAAATGAGCGCACAAACCGAAATATAACAAATTCATTCTATAATTTTAACTCTCTGGGTCCATTGAATAATGTTGTTTTTCTAGTAATTGCATTATAAAGTTATAAAGACATAATAATTTAAATAATACAAAAGTTTTTACGTGATTTTGATTTCAAGCAGACTGAAGGCTTTTCAGAATGACACACAATAACAAGATAATGCAAAGTCCTACCTTGAATCATAATTATGGCAAAAATATATTTTATATAACACTACCGGCTCATACATCCCCAACTTACCCGCGAGAATAAACATATGACGTCACCGGCTGGTAAACAAACAAACAAACACATGCGCCCCGCTCATGTTTCCTTAATACAATTATTATTTCGAATGTGGAACGCGGAGCGAGCGGACGCGCCGCCATTGTGGCCCGTATTTTTCAATTTTTGCAACTTATGTCGCTTATACACGATACATCGATATCTTTTGATGCAAAGGGGTTACTTTATTGAGTTAGTCTGGTTTGGCCCTCGATGAAACTCTATATAATAATGTATAACATTGAATGAATAGAATATAAAACTAGATAGGTAGGTACATACCTATTATAAATACTTCCTACTTTAAGCAGGTAATACAAAACTTTAGAAATACACGCAATGTTAACTTTCTTTATTCTGTCTTTCTTTGTTTAGTAATCTACTAATAAGTTGATTTTATTTTACAAGCGACTTTTCTATCCAATTCTCTCTTTACAAGAACAGAATAGAACCTTCTGCCTACGCATTACTTCCTACTACGCTTTAGGCATGTACCTATTACACAAAACGTCTAAAAAAAACAAAAAAAATGTTGTGTTACATTATAAATAAGTGATGAAAACAACAGCAGTTTATTTTAGTTAGTTGGCCTTGAAACTCGGTATCAGCCATTTTCAAATAATTGACGTTTTTCGCATCTCTGTTCTTACGTGGTTTTTTATGTAAATATATATTTTGTTCTTCTAAACAAAGATATTTAACGTACATAAGTATTTAATTGTTTTGGCTGTATTTATTCGTTCAGTAAGATTTCAATTAGTTTTTTTTTACAATAAGATGTAATAATACGACTTCTTTCCTTAGTAAAGATTTAACTTATTTAAAAGCAATATTTTTGACATTTTCTTTTAAAAACAAGACAAAAGCTTTCCGTAACTAATGCTTAACTTAGAAACTTTTTTCATTGCAGTCGTCCCTTATGATAAAGATCAACGCCTACTGTGTCATATAAGTAGCATCATTATCCACCACATTTCTATTGAATTTCCAAAGAACTTTATAAGCAATACTATTCACGTCCCGTGGTTTTACGGGAACCAAATCCAGATTTGGTGGGAATATCGAAACAAAAAGTACTGAGTGTGGTAATCCGGGTTTCAAACATACACACAAACTTTTACATTATATCATCAGTAGAATAGGACAAGACGCTTGCAAACATTAGGTGGTGTTGGCCCAGGGGTAAAAACCTTGACTTCCAATCCGACGGCAATGGGTTCGAATCCTGGTTGGTTTAAGATGTCTAATGTGCGCTAATTGACATTACTCTTAAAGTGAAGGAAAACATCGTGATAAAATCTGCGCGTTGACAAATTGTTTCCTCTGGACACGGTCGACTAAGCTGAGGTGGTGTTACAGGAGCTGGGCAAGCTTTACTCCATCCTCACGTAAAAAATACTCATCTAAAGAGGTCTAGTTGTGGAAAAAACAAGTACAAATTTCTTCTTTTAATGATTTATAAAAAATATTTACTGATTTTGATTTCTCCGTGAGTGATTTTATGTATAACTAGCTGCGCCCCGCGGTTTCACCCGCGTAAGTCCCGATCCCGTGGGAATATCGAAAAAAATCCTATGTCCGTCTTATGATTGTAAGGTACCTCCCCACCAATTTTCAGCCAAATCGGTTTAGCCGTTCCCGAGTTATAAGTGGTGTAACTAACACGACTTTCTTTTATATATATAGATTTCTGTTATATTTTCTGATACCAGTAGATATAAATATTTTAAAATTAAAACTTCTATACAAATTGTGCCTAAAGCTATAGCAAGTCCTATATATGACATAGGTATAATTATTATCTCTGCACTATCCAAGGATATAAAATACATTATAAATAATACTACTTAAAGATACACTGATTATTCATAAATGTTTATAACCATAATTGTTTGAGTGTGACGTCAATTTGACGATCTACATGTTTAGTAAGTATATGTATGTTATACCTACAATGTGCTTCTAGCAGGGTATCGTAAGACAATAGAGGGTTGTTCAACTTTAGTTCTACGGTTTTTAAAATTCAAACTTAATGAATTAATCTTGAAATTATGTGTAGAGTGCGTTTCATTAAATAGTTACTATGCCGTTATGTTTGCAGGTATGCAAATATGTATTGCTTAATATATTGCCTATATATGTATTGCCTATATATAAACCTTAAATATGCTACCTTGAATTCAGGGAGACAGGGGAGTCTCCCTCAGGCATATGAACTCTATTTATGATGAAATTGACTCTACTGGATAATCGGCTGTTTTTGGAAATAATGGCCCTTATTTTTTCAAATAGTAGTCCAAACTCAATAATCAAATAACCCCCAAGGTTGACCACTAACTCCAAAAAAACTATTTTTCAGTTAGCATAACATAGAAAAACAGAATATTCAACAGTCGTAGAGTAAAAGTTATTCATCTAGACGTCTAGATCAACCCTCTTTCATATGACTATAGCCTTGTCGAAACACATTGTATAAATAAAGCAATATTGGTTATATGCGAATAAATAATTTGAGATAAAGGAATGTAGGTACTTATAATACATTTATACAGCTGTAAAGAACACGTTCTGTGGTTTTCTACTACCTGTAACTAAAATTTTTATACGAAAACTTCAGGTAAAAATAAATTTTAATCCGACTAATATTTATTTTAAAACAATAATTATTCTTACAGTAATTTCTCTAAATCAGTTGAATAAATTATTCATGGTAAAAGCCCAAAAAACTGAGAAAAAATGGTCAAGTCACGATGTTTAATCCATTCAGATTTACGACATAGATACGTACTTTTTTGGGTTTTTCAGTGTAAGATAGTTGTAATACGTGACAATGTTTTTTTAATTAGATTTAAGGGCAGGTGCTAATAAAGCTACCAAAATCGACCTTTGTTTTAAGCAACTCTAAGTAATCAAATACTCTTTTTTTGTTATTTGGATATAAATGGATATTGTGGTTTAATAACCATATTTTTGTTTATTGTGGTTGGAAACATGATATGAACAACTTTGTTCGATAAAAAAAATATTAGAAAACAGAGAATTATTAGATCGTTTATCGGGTTTTATTCAAAAATAGTTAACGTTTGTTTCTAAAAACGAATCAAATGATAGGTTTTGACCTCTAGGAACTATATTTGTGGATAATAATGCTAAAATGTTTTGCATATCGATCAAATATAACAGTTAGCACGCAGCACGCTACGTTTTTGAGAGCGGGGGCTAAGGTAATGTGAATACCTACACACGGTACTGGAAGAGCGCCTTAATTCTCGAATTAAAATAATAAGGATAATAGTGTGTGTGTCTAAAACGATACGATTTGTAACAACTGCTTACGATCAGCATAATAGTCAATACAGGCATTAGCTCCCCAATTATCTATACAAAAAGTAGTTAGTTATTTTTACCATAGGGGTTTGACCTATTTTAATATGGTTTTCATTGAAAAGTTTGTTATTGTAAAAAATAGAGTTGAGTCATTAATGCTCAGTGGTGGCGATACGTTTCGTCGTCTAGACACGCGCCCGCCCAATACAGCCTAACGAAAATTACATGTTTGCAA
Source organism: Idaea straminata (assembly GCA_951213275.1). Lineage (NCBI taxonomy): Eukaryota > Metazoa > Arthropoda > Insecta > Lepidoptera > Geometridae > Idaea > Idaea straminata. The sequence goes on from OX577870.1 coordinate 8,361,215, forward strand.
GAAGGTTAGGTTCTTGAAGTTCCTATATGTGTAAATGAAAAACACGTGACTTTAAATGCTTATATCTTTTTTCCACATATTATACAAAATACAAATTACAAAAAGTTAATTACATGAACTTATATAAAATTACAGAGCTTTGCTCGGTATATTTTTTTTTTACTTAGTCTGACCTCAAAGCAAACACTCATTGACTTCGTGTTACTTAACAACGCCATCTGCTGGAATAACTTTATTGCTCACAAAAAATAGTATTAATATAGTTCGCCAATAGATGTCAGGAAGAGTCATATTTTTCAGAAAAAAAAAGTAAGTTTCGATAAAACACAAATAAAATGACATTTTCTAAAAATGATTCCTAGCTAGATCGATTTATCGCCCCCGAAACCCCCTATATACCAAATTTCATGAAAATCGTTGGAGCCGATTCCGAGATTCCAATTATATATATACAAGAATTTGCTCATTTAAAGATATAAGATAGAATTACACAGTATATAGAGTCTCCTTAAATTATGGTTCACGAAATACCTACTATCAATTTCTTTGTAATATAGAAAAACGGATATTATTATATTTTTTCTATTGTGTAATATGCTATTGCCTTGCCATCAAATGTCATCATTATTTATGATATTGTTCAATTAATCTCACGCAAGTATTCAAAGACAATTTGTACTTACAAAGTATCATCTAGCCAACGCTAAGCTCCTAAGCTCTATGGTGGAGCTTTGGCGGGAACGAGTTAACAACATGTCGTGCTGCAGTTTTATTTTCATCAAACTTAGTTGTAACGCGAGTTGAATTGTATAATTCTGGTGGAATTTTATCCAATTTACTTCTGAAAGTGCACAAGTGTAAGAAGTTTTCTCGTTGCCTCCAAATCTCCTATTAAGGTTATGGTAAACTTGCCACCGCTTTACTATAGGCTGACTTGAATTACTATGACGACTTTGACTTTTTTGAAACACTTTAGGCCCGATTTATGAAAAATCGGGTCATATATTGATGCAAAATATAACTTGACACTGGCTAAGTGCACAAACCGTGCGAAGCCATAAATAATAGAAAATAAGTAGGAACACACCTATTACCTATACATATAAAAATACTGAGACCAGAAAAAAAATCTGTATATAAATATTTGTTTGAGGCGGGAACCGAACCCGCAACTTTCTGCGCCGTAGTTGGGTGTTTGCCCAGAGCCGCCGAACCACGGTCAAGGTGACAAAAGTTATGAGTTAGAATTAGTAATACAATCAGCGTAGACCTTAAACCACACCCACAAATTCTAAAAACTACCTATTCCATTTATTATTCGCAATAGATACTATGTAAATGTCCGTAGAATACAAAATTAAAGCAAGTTGTATGGAATATTCGGCAGTGAGACTACTAATGAATGTTATTTATCGATATGCCATTTTATATGACGTAAGAATTAACGTTGTTGGTGGCAAAAATTGTTTAGAACAGTGGTTGGCAACATTTTGTTTTTCCAATAAATACTTGGTTGGATTTTACGGTCTAACACTGAATACGCATTCTGAATCACGTTACGCCTCTCGCTCAACAAGGAACGGTTTGCGCCTATGTTCACTACCCAATAATTTCGCAAATCTTGGTGTGAAAATAGGCGAATACCTACCGTTGAAAATATTATAGTGATTTTGAAAGCGGGCCGCGGGTTGCCAATCACTGTTTTAAACTTTGTAAGGAAGGAATAGGTACCTCGTAATTCTGTAGGTAGGTACTAGAACCTACTGAACGTAGCTTTTCAACGACCAAAGTTTTCAAATTTAGTTATATCGAGATACGACTGTATGGTTCTCACCCCTAGAAAATAATTATGACTGTAGCAATTACTCATAAACAAAGACATGTTTTCTGTAAAAACTCATAAATTAAAAGTTTTCCATATAAGTTTAATACACGTTGCGCCATCTTTAGGTCAAAATATGTAATACATAGTGACATCTGTTAAAATTATTCTGAACTAATTTGAGTTGCTACTGGTTTTGCTTCGAAGTTGTTTCAACTTTGTAGATGGCGTTCTTTAAAGATACTTGAAGGTTTTGCCTTTTTTTGATGGAAATCAACAATAATATTTATTCAAAACTTTGAATGCATGGAATTTAATACAAGAAATGTTTTTTAAATATCGGAAATAGTATATTTCTTTAAAATTGAGAAAAGAATAATATAAAAAAATCTTGGCTAAATGAAAATGTCAGCCTTTGCCTCACGTCATCGTGCCATTTTCACACAAAAAAGTAAAAAAGTATGAGGCAGCGAAGAAATGGCGTCGCAAGTTGTTTTTTATTCGCAATCAATGTGTTTCTAATAACTAGAATTGATTAAAATACTTTTACACGGTAATTTGATAAAATAGAACAGTCGCGCCAATGTTTCATTGAGAATAGTGTTCAATTTGCATCGGTATTGTCTGGCACGGTCGGACAATGGCGTCATCAGAACAGGCCAGGCTATCGCATGTAAAAGTTGGTGAAAATTGTGATTACGTGGGCAAGTTCTGCGGTTCAAACAGCAAAGAAGATGCCGGCGATGGTGTTAAACGTCGCCGTGTATCGCACGACTATAGAAAACAACCCAAGCTGGGAAACGGTCCAAGTGTGTCAACTGAGACTCGAATTGCTCTTTCTACTGAAACCAAAGGTAAATTGCCTCATGTACTACCATCACCTTGTTAAAATAGCCATAAGTACCTATAATAACTAGTTGAAATCAAACTTTTCATCAGTTTTCTTTGTAATTTTAGGTGGGAAAATCATTAACCTATCACTCAATTTCTTACATCACAATAGAGGTCAGATCTGTTTGTAAACATACCTATAAGGTTTTCATGGACTTTTCACGACTTTCCTGCGTGTTTTCATGTTATTTTCTTTGTTTACAACCATAAATTGTTAAGACAAAGTGTCTGTAGACTCTGACCGTAGATTTCATCATGAACTGACCTTGATATAGTTTGATATATACTTTCTATTACTTTTAGGAGCAAAATTAGTCTTCCTATTGGCCCCTGAATCATTTTGTAAATAAAAAACATGATTACCAACTCTTTTACACATAATTATTACTGTAACTTTAAATTACAGCACTGTTACATGTATTAGACAACAAAAGCATAATAAGTTACATTAGGTGATGATAAAATTGTGTTCTAATCCTAAAATTTAAAACACCAGTAAGAATTTCTTGAAAATCAATGTAAATCTTCTTCGTAATTTACAACATTCATTTTGAACACCATTCATGCCGAAATAAGAAAAATTATGATTCAAAAATCGAGACAACAATAGAATAACCTATTTAATACCATCACTTAACTTCATACACTACTTGGAGGCCAAGGTTGTTTGGTAAAGATTGGTTTTAGCGATAAGGTATACCATTGTACAATAATCTCATTTTCAGTATTTAAATCTTTAATAAATAGGTTAGAAAGGTAGGGTGTTACTCCCAAAAGACAAATTACGGATGTGACGTCATAATATATAATGTAACGGTTGGATTAGCAACATCTATCACAATAGATGTTGCTAATCCAACCGTTACATTATATATCAAACTAGCTGTGCCTCTTTAAAAGTGAAAATGATTTACTTTCCCACAAACACAGTATACATAATAGTGGCTACAAACTACAAACTTAAACAGCCTTTTAGTGGTTGAATTTTCAAAAATTATTTTCTTAGTGCTTTACTACACTCTTAAATGGAGGCCCCATGCAAAGATTTCTTGATGAGTCTTTTTCTCTATATAGACGAGAACTGTTTGGTTTAAACAAGATATTTTCCAATCTCTATTGTTGTTGCATTCCTGATATACATAGCCTACACACTATACATATTGTATTTTAATTACAAACATTCAATAACTTTTTTCTATAATCAGGCAAGAAGCGGAAACTGAGCCAAGACTCCCAGGAACTATGTTTGCTCGGTGAAAATTCAACTCCGGCCAAACTAACCAAGATATGGCCCGTCTTCGACTCCGGCGGATACGGCGACGCCACCATCCTCAACCTCCACATTATGAAAAAAGCTGCAACCATAAAAAACCCGCTACTCTTCGATCCATCTGAATGTCTACGAGACTTTCATGCCGACTATTTCGGTGGACTTCAGATGACTTCACGTCAAATGAAACTGTGCAACAAAATACCAGACGATGAAGTCACTAAACGTATCTTCTCGTCCGTCTCCAAGCAGCTTCGTATGATCAACTCCCACTTCCAACAATCAATGTTCCGATACAAATATCCGCGTGTCACACGATCAAATGTCTTATTAGATTCATCTACATTAAGGAAGCCAGCTACCCACTTCAGTCTTACAATGAAGGCGATCAGATTCCAATCGACACAGAGACGAGAATTACCTTGCTATGGCAATTTAGAGTTACCTCTAAAAATTAAACAAGAAGGTAATGCAGTACCCCAGTTTTACCCTGCATTGGGCAAAAGTATTCAAGAGGAGAAACCCAGTGAAGTGAAGGTGAAAGTTGAGAATCAGAGGGCGGAGAAGGAGAGGCAGAGGGAGAAAGAGAAAGAAAAGGAGAAGGAAAGAGATAGGTGAGCTTTATTTTTTATTACTACCGGCAACGCAGTTTGACCTAACTCCCTTACCTGTTGGAATATTGGGTTAAAAGTTGCTTATGTGTTAATCCAGGTATCCAGCTATCTACACATTGAGTTTTATTGCAATCAGTCCAGTACAGTAACAAACATACACACTAAACTTTCATATTTTCAACACTTACAAAGAACAAGAGGACAAAAAGTCAGTACTTGGAAGCAAATTAAAAAAAAATCTAGTTTAAGTAGTTATAAAATTGATACATTTGTTTTGGAAAATATATACCTACTTGTTAAGTGTCGTGTGATTGTGTGTATGTTAGAAAAATCGCCTGTGCCTAGCCTAAGTACTTAAGAAAAAAACAACATAGAATTTTTATCTTTTTATAAAAATATATTTCACCTACAATTGAACACAACAACAACTTAACAATGTTCCTTGCAATAATTAACAATTTTAGAATAGGAGACATGTGCCTCAAGCAATGTTTTGTTCTATCTATATGATTTGCTAGCTGCGCTCCGCGGTTTCGCCCGCGTAAGTCCCGATCCCGTGGGAATATCGAGATAAAAAGTAGTCTATGTGTTAATCCAGGTTTCTAGCTACCTACATACCGAATTTCATTGCAATAGGCTCAGTTGTTTTTGCGAGTAACAGACATACACACACTTATACTTGAATACGGGCTGTTTTCCGCAATTAGATTCTTTTTTAATTGGGTCCATTTTGCGTGAGGACGGAGTAGACTTTCCCAGCACCTACTACCCTCTCAGCTTAATCGACCATGTCCAGAGGAGAGACCTTGTCAATACTTCTGGAGTCAACTAAGCCGCGGGTTTCATCACGATGTTTTCCTTCACCGTACATAGAAAACATACACACACACTATCACACAAACTTTCACATCTATATAAAAATGAACCGCTGTGTTGCTAAGCTCAAATCTCGAGAACAGCTGAACCGATTTCGCTAATTCTTGTTGTTGTGTTTGTAATTGTCAGAAGAAGGTTCTTATGAAAGAAAAAAAAAGAAAATTGCGTAGAAAATTATTACGACTATTATAATATTAGTAGGATCTACCTAACATATTTATAAAACCAACAGATCTCACTCATCTCGTCATTCATCATCGTCGTCGTCATCGTGCACGCACTGCCGTCGACGCGCGCGCATCAAACGATGCTCCATCGGGGTGCAGTGTCGCCGGGACCGGCCTGCCCTCACTGACGGTTGGACTGCTGTCGCTGACAACCCTGCTATCAAGGGACTCAAGTATCACAGGTCAGTTCTAGCTAAATAGCTCAGGAGTTAACACTGGATCACAAATAGAGATATTCCAAATCTTGTTAGCCAACGATTCTACTACTTGTATATGGGCTGTTTTCTTAGTCCACCATGTCCAGAAGAAGGAACAGAAGGCCAATTCTCGTAAACAAAATTGTACAAATTACATTGCAATATCATTCCGATTACTGGCTTACTTTGAGGTTATTTTTTAAACCCCGACGCAAAAACGACGGGGTGTTTTAAGTTTGACGTGTCTCTGTGGGTGTGTGGGGGTGTGTGTGTGTGTCCCCGTGGCATCGTAGCTCCCGAACGGATGAACCGATTTCAATTTAGTTTTTTTGCTTGAAAGGTGAAATAATCAAAAATAGCTAAGAACAAGCTATTTTTGATCAAAATCGGTTCAGCCGTTTGAAAGTCATGAGGGATAAAAGTCAGGATTAAAAACCGAATGTAAGTAGATATGGTCGAGAGGGGTATCAAATGAAAGGGCATGATTCGTACGTTACAAATAGCTATGCATGATCGAAATCGGTTTAGCCGTCTGAAAGCTATAGGGAATAAAATCAAGATTAACAACTGAATGTAAGTAGATATGCCCGAGTGGGGTATCAAATGAAAGGGCATGATTTGCACATTACAAATAGCTAATTAAAAAGTCCCTCCCTACAAAAAGGATGAAATAAAAAATTTAATTTAAAATTAAAAAAAACCCCCACACAAAATAATAAAATAGTATGAACGTAAAAAGCCTAAAACATGCAAAAAAACTATGAAAAAACCCTACAAAAAGAAAAGAGCGGTCCCCCGACGCGACAATATCTAGTCAAAAAAATTCTGATTTAAGTACTGGGTTATTTTTTTCATTTTGTAGGGTTTTTTCATAGTTTTTTTGCTTGTTTTAGACTTTTTACGTTCATACTATTTTATTATTTTCGGGGGTTTTGTAATTGAAGAATTGGCATTCTGGTCAATATTATCTGGTGCCAATTAAGCCGCAGGTGTCATCACTATGTTTGCCTTCACTATAAAAACCGAATGTCAATTAACACACATAAACTTTTCATAAGAAAAATTCCATTGGTACACAGTCCGCCGGATTCCAACTCACGACTTTCGGAATGAAAGTCGAGGAATCTACCACTAGGCCAACAACGCTCAATTGCGTTGGGACGTTGAGCTGTAAGGCATACTTTAAATAGCCTTTCTGTAAGAAACTACCTTCCACTGGTCCTTCGTGCAAGATGTCCCCCTCGTTTCGGTCCTTCGAGTCGGATAAATTGAACAAATATTTCAATTTACAGACTAATGCGCGTCGAGACACACCCGAACGGCGGCGCTAGTGTCCTCTATCTCAACCAGCGAGATGTGGATATGCTGAACGCACACCAACAAGAAGCATTAGCCAAGGAGTTTCTAAAGGTATGAAAACCAGCCAAGCGCGAGTCAGGATTCTGTACCAATATATTCTGTTTTTAGTATTTGTTGTTATAGCGACAGAATTATACTTGTCTAGCTATCTAGCTATCACGGTTCCTGAAATACAGCCTGGTGACAGACACACAGACAGTGGAGTTTTTCGCTAAGGGTTTGGAACCCTAAAACAAAAAATTGCTCATGTTACCTTCGACGCACAACTAGAGTTTACTCTAGTATGTGATAACGTCTGATCGACACAAATATAATAGGTGTAGCTATATATATAATATAATATAATCCAAACCTCTATATTAAAAGGTAAAGGCAAGAAGCTCCATAGCTAAGCTAATCAAACTTCTTTGACTGAAGGTAAATTCAAAATACCTTCTAACAAAGAAGCTAGAAGCAAGGTGAAAGGGTACCGGACGCTCTCTCCATACTCTCCTAGCACAAATATTTTTGTGCCATAAAACCTATAACTGTCATGACAATGCACCTATGTTTTGGTTTTTTTTTCATTTTCTAATTATCATAGAAATTAAGATTTAAAAGCCAAAAAAAAACATAGTTGCTATAGTGTCATTATCCAAGGACAAAACAGTCGACTACGTTTGTATGAAGAGAGCGTCGGTACCCTTTCCTCTTAACTTAATCCTATTTTGTAACATTATATTTTACTGCCTATAAAATAATACTATCAGTACTCCTTTTCCTAAATTGATTTCTTTCTAAGAAAAATACCCGCCTAAAACTTGCATCCAACCCAGATCTGAACTTGCTACCTTCTGTTTATTGTGCACATGAACTACAACTACTAAAAATCAAATTAATCTACACTATAATAAAGAGGATTTTTTGTTTGTAACAAAAAGGCTCCGAAATACTGGGCCGATTTTGATGAAACTTTTTATGAGGATACATTGAAATAGATAGATAGATAAATTCTCTAGTGCAAACACCATTTTTAAATTACATAAATTAAAAAACATAACTTAAGTCTTAAGCATTACAAAGGGCGGCCTTATCGCTCAGAACGATCTCTTTCAGGCAACCTAAGGTATTCATAAGGCTACTTTTACATAGGCTACTTTTTATCCCGATATTCCCACGCGATCGGGAGTTACGGGGGTAAAACCGCGGAGCCCTGCTAGTTTAATAAGTTTACTTCTTTCCCCACAGCTGGTATTCTCCGAAGACAGTTCCGGCTGGGCGTACTTCGTGTGCGGCGTGGTCCGCGGTGCAGCTGGCTCGTTGCCCTGCTTGCTGGCCCACCTAGCATCGACACATCCACAGCTCACCGTGAAGGCTGGAGTGTTGGCGCGGGCCAGTGATATTGAAACTACAACTGTTACCAAGTATTATCAACAGGTTTGTTAACAAATATATTTCCAATCCTATACAATCATTTCTATAATATCATACGTTTTTTTTTGTTATGGCATGATTGAGAGAACCATTACCACTAGCAATAGAAACAAAACTTTACTAACAACTAGAAATATTTTTTCTTAATTTTTAATTTTCGAAAAAGCGGAAATTATTTTAAAACTAGAACATCACATCAAAACAACACATAAATTACTGTGTTTCATAGTAGTCTTGTAATCAACAGACGAATATGGGCAATATTCTTTTTTAAATGAAATTGACAGTGTTTTTAACATGTTTGTACGCCAAGTAAAGCAAAGCCAAGTATAACATTTAATGATTGATGATTTTGATCAGTAAAAGACTGTTCATCTAAATATAATTTTCAGGTGCAACAATCGTACGCTGCGGGAACATTCCGCTGCGGGCCGCTACACCAGATCTCTCTAGTTGGTACAGTTCATGAAGAAGTCGGTGGATATTTCCCCGATATGCTGGAAATGCTGTCACAGTGCCCGTTTCTTAAGCTGGTGAGTTTGTACCTTAAAGTGGTGAGCTTGTTCCATTGCCTGGTAAGTTTTTACCTTGTGGCGGTGAGCGAACCTTGATGTGGTGTACCCTGGCCTGATTAGTTTGTACTTCGAATTGGTGAGCTTGTTCGTTGGTGTGGTGAGTTGGTACCTTAAGGTAGTAGTAACCTGTTCTCTGGACAGGTGGGTTTGTACCCTAAAATGCTGAGCTCGTTCCTTTATAATTGTGAGTTGGTACCTCATGGTAACAAAGTACCTTGAGGTAGTAACCTGTTCCCTAGACTGGTGAGTTTATATCTTGAGTTAGTGGGCTTATTCCATAACTTGGTATGTTAATACCTAAAGATAATACAGCTAAAGGATATAAGTTTGTGAAACTCACTCACTTAATGAGTGAGTGAGTTTTTATTCTTTGTTCCATAACCTGGTGAGGTTGTTCCATAACCTGATTAGTTTATTCCATAACCTGATAAGGTTCCATAACCCTATAATCATGTACCCTAACCCTTACTATATTTATGTTCAGACCATGCCGTGGGGCCCAATGTCCGCAGTAGAGATGGAGCCACAGGAGTCTAACGACGGGCCCATACTGTGGATACGTCCGGGGGAGCAGCTCGTGCCCACAGCTGAACTTGGGAAGAGTCCTATAAAGAAGAGACGGTAAGCTGCTTTTTACTTAAAGTTAAAATCAATAACATTATCAAACTTGCTCCACTTGCTGATACGGTCCAAAATGGACATATTAATAAAGCCGTCCAAATGCGCCGTAAGCATTTGTATAATTTTTGTTTAATAAATTAATGAGTTATAAGACTTTAAAACTTCAACTAAAGCAGGTGCCTAGAATCTTGCTTGTGTTGAAAACGTGTAATTTTATGCAGCCGACCGTACATATTATAATTAACTAGCTGCGCCCCTCGATTTGTCAGTGTGTTAATCTAGGTCTTCAGCTATCTAGATACCGAGTTTCATCGCAATCGTTCAGTATTTTTTGCGTGAAGGAGTAACAAACATACACACACACACACACAAACTTTCACATTTATATAACAACAATCGGTCCAGTAGTTTTTGCGTGAAGGAGTAACAAACATACACACACACACACAAACTTTCACATTTATATTACAATCGGTCCAGTAGTTTTTGCGTGAAGGAGTAACAAACATACACACACACACACACACACAAACTTTGACATTTATAATATTAGTAGGATATTACCGTCTGCCCACGACTACGCCCGGCATTTCACTTCGCCTTTTTAAATTTCCGCTATACACTATTATGTATTCTGTGACTTCGTGTTTGCTGAGACGCGTTTGCGCCGGTCGGTTCTTCGTCATTGACTTGACTTATTTTTTTGTCCACGTACAGACTCTTTGTCCTCTCTTCCTTTAATATAATCTTGCTAACTTTATATTTCAAACTGCGTTGTTACAGTACGGGAATGAACGAGCTTCGCAACCTCCAATACCTGCCACGTTACAGCGAGGCGAGGGAGTTCCTCTTCGAAGACAGGACCCGAGCTCATGCTGACCACGTCGGACATGGACTTGATAGGATTACTACGGCTGCTGTCGGTGAGTTCAAAGTCCACGCTGAACTATTTATCTATTTATTTAACTATTTATTACTAGCTAAACTTTGAACCACCTAACACCTTAACATAATATTCTGTGACACCAATCGATTTGATCTTCTTTTTTTTGACGCACGCATAAATATTAGACAACCAATATATATGTCGAGTTTTGGCGGGAACGAGTTAACGACATGTCGTGCTGCAGTTTTATTTTAATGAAACTTAGTTGTAACCCGAGTTGAATTGTATAATTCTGGTGGAATGTTATTCAATTTAGCTCTGTGAAAGTGCACAAGTGTAGTGAAAGTAAAAATCACTGTCAATTAATAGAAAAAAATATATATATGTCAATCCTTTTTCATTACTGACATTTTTGACAGTTATAAAACCCATAAACATTATGTATGGAAAAATGTTTTTTCTTTTTTTACGTCAATTTTCCAATGCTTTTGGTAGTTATTCTGCTATTATCTATATGTAACTCGATCATAAGTGTAGGGCAACCTCTAAGAATTCATCAAATTAAACAAGAATGATATTACAAACAGATATTATTCCAATACATCAATTACTAGTCAAATATACACCAAATAATAATATATTCAATTTACAAACCTTCCACAATCTTGGCAACTCGTTCTTTGAAAGCAATTTTTATTGTACTGAAGGTAGACAGACGGTACAGCCTTCAAATAAAAATATATAAACGAATAGAGGATTTACTCAGCATTTTAAGGTTCTGTTACATAAGGGATTATTCTTATGTTTACTAGGTGTGCTGAAAGCGATCCACTGCGAGGACGTGTCGGACCGCGGTCGGATCACGAAGGACGTGGTCGCCTTCCACGCTGCAGACTTCAACAAGCTGGTGCAGTTGCTGCAGCTTGACCTGTACGAACCGCCGATATCGCAGTGTGTCACTTGGTCAGTATCTTATAATATAAAAATGAATCGCAAAATGTGTTTGTAAGCGCATAGCTCAACAACATCTGGACCAATTTGGCTAATTCTTTTTTTGTTGTGTATGTTATTATCAGGAGAAGGTACTTATGAAATAAAAAATTAAAGAACGTTGCGCAGAAAATTATTACGCGGGTGAAACCGCGGGGCGTCGCTAGTAATAAATAAATATTGCAGGAGATTCCACACATCGCCATCTAGTCCCAAGCTAAGTAACTAGACTTGTGTTATGGGTGCTAGACAACGGATATACTACTTATATACTTTCTTTTGCAAAAATATATAGAATCAACCAGACCACAGACAAATATCTAAGCATAAATACTTGCCTGAGGCGGGATTCGAACCCGTAACCCTGCGTTTGGCAGTCATGGTGACCATTGTGCCAAATGGGTCTTATAATATTATAATAAAGTGCCTTTAGTGAAATCTTGGCCAAGGCGTACCTAATGCAATCAAAATTTAGCAATCCCGGAATCAGCTAATTTCTAATTCCCGGCCATTTTTTAGTCCCGAAAATCCCGGGATTGTATTCTCAAGAACGGTGTTGACCTAGTGGTAGATGCCTTGATTTTCTTACGAAAAAGTGCGCTAATTGACATTGCTCTTACTGGGGCCCTACCGCGATAAGTGCGTCGGCTTCAAACCAATGCGTCGGCTTACGCTGACCCGCGCCCCACACTGGGCGGAATTTTGAGCCCGCCTTACATAGAATTTTTGAAAAATTAAGTTGTTTTATTTGTGTGTTTTAAGTATGCAGGATTGTCGGGGACATCAAAACATTCAAAAATAAGTATTTCTGGTTATGTTATTTTTTAAAAACACCACAGAATATGATATTGTTATTTTTTTTAAATAACAACCGGAATCACTTATCTTTGAATGGTTTGATTTTCCAAAAATCCTACATACTTAAAACACATGAAAAGACAACCAAATTTTTCAAACTTTTTATGAAAGGCAGGCTCAAAATTCCGCCCAGTGTGGGGCGCGGGTCAGCGTATGCCGACGCATTGGTTTGAAGCCGACGCACTTATCGCGGTAGGGCCCCAGTAAGAGCAATGTCAATTAGCGCACATTTTTTCGTAAGAAAAATTCATTGGTGTTAGGATATCGACGTCGGCTTGAAGCCGACGCAATAAGCGCGGTTGGGCTCCTGTATAGCAAAATGTGATGAAACCCGTGGTTTAGTTGGCTCCAGACGTATTGACGAGTTTTTTCCTCTAAACACGGTCGACTAAGCTGAGAATAGGCAAGCCTACTTCATGTAATGTATGTCCCAGGCACTACAGAATTAGCATGGATTAAAGTAAATCATCTAGATTAGACGTAAAAGACCAATATTATTCTCTATCTATACTAATATTATAAAGCTGAAGAGTTTGTTTGTTTGTTTGAACGCGCTAATCTCAGGCACTACTGGTTCGAATTGAAAAAATCTTTTTGTGTTGGATAGTCCATTTATCGAGGAAGGCTATAGGCTACTTTTTATCCCGAAATTCCCACGGGATCGGGACTTACGCGGGTGAAACCGCTGTGCGCTGCTAGTCATTATATAATAGCCTTAAAATTGTAATAGATTTTATTTTTGGCTTCAATATTGTTGTGAATCAAATGTATACATTCTTTTAACCAGGTTAGAGGAAGCTAAATTGAACCAGCTCCGCCGTGAAGGCGTACGATACTCGCGCCTGCCTCTCTGTTCCGATGACGTCTACTTCCTCCCGAGGAACATCATACATCAGTTCCGTACCGTCTCAGCTGTCGCATCTATTGGTAAATATATCACTTTACAGCGCCATCTAGCCCCGAGCTAAGCAAAGCCGGACTTGTGTTATGGTGGCCAGCATACTTATATACCTGTGGCAACGCTTCGCCCGCCACCAACAGATGGCGCCACTGTGCCGATCATTGATCCTAGATCGCGCAAGCGAAGTTTTTGGAAGAAAATTTAAAAAACAAGTTCCAACGAAAAATCGTCGGTGGGTGGCCTACCGGGTATAACACCTGCCCGGTGGAAGATCTTTCCTTTGGAGGTATATACCATCAACTAGCTCCAAACCCTCAAAGTGGTACACCCTTCCAAACACCATTTGTAAATATATAGTAGAAACAAATATCAGTAGGTACATAAATATTTGTTGGGAAATAACTATTAAAAATTGCTGTAACTTAATAATATTCTAGCGTGGCACCTCCGCCTGAAGCAGTACTACCCTTCATCAGAGGCGTCATCACCAGCAGACGAGCGTCCGGCGCCAGCAGCACCACCACCCATCATACCCAACCACAATTCACCAGGTACGTTGGCAAATTCATTATCTACACATATAACATTCATTGTCCTGAATGACTGACTGACGGATCAACGCACAGCCTAAACCGCTGATCGTAGAGACCTGAAACTTGGAGGGTGTGTTCTTTGTGTGACCCAGGCATCTGATAAGAAAGATTTGGAAAATTCAAACGCGGACAAAGTCGCGGGCGAAAGCTATGACAATCTATAAATATGGTATTATACGTACCTCTTTAGGATCTCTGTATATGGACCTCTTTAGTTGGGTTATTTTTGCGTGAGGATGGAGTAGGCTTGCCCAACACCTTCTACTTTCTCAGCTTAGTCGACCAAAGGAAAGATTAGAACTCGTCCATAAGTCAACTAATAAGTGAATAAGACAACTAAGCCGCTGGTTTCATCACGATTCTTTCCTTCACCGCAAGAGCAATGTCAATGCGCACAAACAAAAAAAAACCGGCCAATTGCGACTTTCGGAATGAAAGTCTAGGTAACAACTAACGCGAGGCCAACACCGCTACTTAGTAGTGTATTCACAAAATGTGTAATGTTTCAAATTTCAGAACCTGAATCAAAGAAATCATCAACGACCAAACACAAGGCTGGGGTCATTGAGATGAGAGCTTTGAGCGCTAAATTCCATGAAAAACTAAACAAACCACAAAAACTTTCACATACAAGAAAAAGTTTTGACATAAACAAGAAAACGGACAAGAAGAACGAAAATAAAACAGAAAAAATTGACTCCAAAACTCAAACTGACTCAAAACTTGACAAAGATAAAGTTCCAGAAAAAATTGAACCAAATACGGAGAAAAATGAAACACCAGAAGTAAAAATTGAACCGAAAGAGGAGAAAAATGATATCAAAATTGAAAATTCAGATCCGAAAATTGAAAAAGTCAATTGCAAAGTCGAACAAAACGAGTCTAAACCGGTGAAATTGGAAAATAATACACACAGAACTGAATTAAAAGAGAAATCAGATGATAAAGATAATAAAACAGACACAAAGTCCGGCAACAGAGAATCGCGCGACAAAACTAAAGACAGACACGACAAACATCGAGAACGCGATAAAAGTGACACACACAGACGTCACTCGTCGTCGTCACGTCACAAGTCGTCGCACCGGTCCGGACACGACAGGTCGCGCGACCTGGGCGAACGGAAGAAGGACCGGAGTGAACACAAGCATAGAAAGGACAGTGTTAACGATGTCAAGGAAAGTTCACGGATACAAGATGTTTTACATCGGCCACCGGATTAAAGGAAAGTATGAAATGTTTGGGTCCTGTGTTCAAAAATGTTCGATAATATAATATCTAAACCGGCCAAGTGCGAGTCGGGACTCCGCACTCCGTACCACGCATGAAAGCCCCACAGTTTTTTTCTTCTGTTTTTAGTATTAGTTGTTATAGAGGCAACAGAAATTAACTACATAGTCTGTGAATATTTAAACTGCCTAGCTATCACGGTGCATATTTATATTTATACAGCCTGGTGACAGACAGACAGTGAAGTCTTAGTAATAAGGTAGTGAAAGAATAATGGCAAAACATTGGAACAAAAATTACTCGTTTGCAAGGAGGTTAGGTTCTTGCAGTTCCTATATGTGTAATGGCGTCAGATGCTGAAAAAGAAAAAAAAACACGTAACTTTAAATGTTTATATGTTTTTCCACATCTAGTTATCGAAATACTATCAATTGAATTGTAATCTAGAAAAACATAAGAATTTTATCAAATTACTAGCTGCGCTCCGCGGTTTAACCCTCGTAAGTCTCAATCCCGTGGGAATATGGAAATAAAAAGCAGCCTATATAGCTATATAAATGGACTATTCAACACAAAAATAATTTTTCAATTCGAACCAGAGGTTCCTGAGATTAGCGCGTTCAAACAAACTCTTCAGCTTTATAATATTAGTATAGATTTCTTTGTGTAAATGCTCATGTATTGCCATGCCATCATTCATTGACCCAAACAAGGCAAGCTAATTAAAAAAAACCCGTTTAAAACACTGTAATAGTGATCTAATAACACACTGGATAAGTTTGTCGAACTGTATATTATTCTGTTTGATATTTTAATACCCAAATATCCTTTAAATTATACATTTTTAAAGTTATTGTCGAACATTTTTAAATATGGCGGTCACAATCTATTTATCATTTTAATTTTGTCAAAGGGGGTTGCAATTTCGATCTCATTATGAATACTTATCAACATTCATTTATTATTTTGAAAATCTTAATTTTTTTGTTGCAGATGTCTTAAAATTTTTATTAGTAATGTCTTAAATAACCATTTTTTTTTACGTAGACAACATTTTTTATATTCAACATATTGCCAAAATCATACACTATCATGAAAAAAACGAGTTATTTCTAGAAATGCTACGAAAAGTTCTCGGCCGATGCACCGAATAGTAAAAAATGTATATCTTAACCTTTAACTGGTGACATGGTATTCGTGTAACGCAACTGGTGACGGGCGGTCTGACAGGCCGCTGTCTTATTTGGTGTAAAACATTGAAATTGTATGTGATTAGGATAAGCCTAATGTTTTTTTATATTTAATAATATATCAAAAGATACATTGAAACAAATTGGTATACTCTAAATTTAATTTTAATCATGAACTAATCATTACAAGAATTGTAGTCTCTGTAAAAGAAAAATAACTCAATATGACATTTAAAAATGACCAAAATCTGAAAAAATCAACACTTTAAGACTAAAATACTTTTTGTAATAAAGATAAGACACTAATAAACAAATTAAAAAAAGAAACATGTGACCACAAGTGATTTTTCATAAAACTGATACTAGACAAACTTTGGTATTTTTTATTGGCAGTCAGGGCACAATTATTGTTTCGCACACGTGTTTTTTTGCATGAATAACATTGATAATTTAATTGACGGTTTAAATTAGGAGAACAACTGTCACAAGTCTTGCGTGTTTTCGGAAAATTTTCAGGATTTTCAGGTTCAGGTGGCAATTCAGAATCCAAAATACGTATCAAGTTGGTTATTATATCGCGAGGAATCATTTGGATCAACTATTGACTGTCTACTAGTACTAGGTACTGCATTATGGTTTCCCAACTCCCTACGCCTCTTTTTAGGAGGTCTTATTATCCATTGTTAGCAGTAACTGTAAAAAAACACAATAAATCGATACATTAAAATTACCAAAAAAGTTACGTAAGTAGTGACATAAGGTCTGTGAGACCGCTTCAGAAGTTAGTATCTATCTTACTTACTGATTTGGGTAAATCCGACGTAGTTATCCTCTTCTACGGCGTGGGTGCAACTAAACTCGAAGCTACTCAGGCGCTAATACTCGGGAAATATGGGGAAAGGGTTGAAATTACTATTCATCGAAGTCTCTCGGCCTGTGAGACCGCGCGTCACCAGTTAAAGGTTAATCATTTTAAAAGCTCAGAATTATGGTCCAAAAACAAACAAGTCTTTTATTCCTTCAAAACCCTATAATTTCGACCGCCCTTTGACGTTTCTAAGTATTAGAATAATTCTTTGTAAATATATTAATAAGTCAGGTCTCATAGAGGCTAAGCGGAATTTGATGTGTTGAGCAGTTTTAGATCGGAATACCAGTGGCATTTCTTTCAGAGATAAAAAATAAATTATATATGTCAAAATATTACAAATAAATAAACTTATATGTACGGAATCGAAGAAATTATGTAGCTATTTGATTTTAGACTAAGTCTTGCCATTATAAAAAATAAACTACAAACTTAATCAACCCTTTTTGCCCCCTTTAGAGGTCGAATTTTCAAAAATTCCTAATTCCTAATGAGAAGTTTCAGACTCATAGCTCTTGTAGTTTTAGAGGTTCCGTGATGAGTCTTCCTGTATCTTTATAGATTGTTGTTCTTTGAAAATTTTATGATTTTTGTTTCATTAAAGTATGTTTAGTCCTTATTAAGGGTGCCTGTCTGGTGGATTAAGTAAAACGCTGAATCTCTGAAATTCCTTCTACTTTGTGTAAATGGAAAAATGGTACAATACTGTCGTAGTCTATCTCGATGATGGCCGCTCGATCTGTCATTGCAATCAGTGCAATGACAGTTGTTTCGGCTTCGCACGACAAGCACATATTGCCGGGCGTCATAATTCAAAATTGTCCGTGATAAAGTAATAGATTTATCTCTAAGTGGATCACATACACCTTTTTCGACGTGATAACGTCTTATAAATTGGTGAGCAACTGTCAAAAAAGTGTGACGTCATGCGTTATTGACCAGTAACCATAGAAACCTTATTGTCAAGTTACCATAGCAACGTATGAAGTATTTAAAATGCTAATGTCAATATACAAAAGAGTTCTAACGACGTTATCACGTAAAGTTATCGTCCGTAAACCGACTTTACAGACAACCATTTTTTTAAAGTAATTTTCGATGTTTTTATTAATTTGCAACAAAATATTGAGTTATTCTTGAAAAGTTTAGTAATATGCTTACATGTTTTAAAAAGTAAACTTGTCAAAATTATTTAATTAAATTGGAATCATTCGCATGTGATTACATTGGATCGTCTTAAAAACTAAGCAAGGACAGGACGTGTGCGTGAGAAGAAGCCGCAAGATCAAATCTTTGAAACTGATATGGGCCCGAAATATTTTTTTTAGGATTCCGTGCCTCAAAAGGTAAAAAAGGTACCCTTACAAGATCACTTGTTCTTTATAAGATCTAAAACTGCGGAGTGTATGTGATCAGAAAAAAAAATTAATTACTTATAGTGAAATAATAGGTTATGTCACAGAACGTCTTTTGCACTAAGCGTAAATTATTATTTTCGTTTCTAAATGTAAGTAAGTAGTTAAGCACTAAATTGTTTTTGTTAATGTTGGCGGTTTTGTGTGATAAAGTCTTGACGATGTGTAGCGGGTTCTAATCCCGCCTCGAGAATAATAAACTACTCTGTACCTATAATTTTATAAAAAAAACAATGTTACAGAAAATCCCCCAGTGCTCTTAACAGTTTAACGGCTTGACCCATTTTATTGAATCTTATCTAAGACCATCCCAGTGAAAGTATCTTTCTAATAAAATAAATAGCATTTGAATCGGTCCAGTCGTTTCTGAATTAAATGCCACGAACAGACAAACGTGAAACTTTTTTTATCTAATATTTTTTCCTTCCTGTTATACTTATAACTAATAGTTATTTTAACTACTTGTTTGTTGTTCCCGTGACCACGATCGGTGCAACCCGATCGAAACGTCGGGGAAATATTAAAATAACTAGTAGTCATATCATACAGAGTTATTGGTAAATATTTAAGAAAGCGGTTAAAGGTTACTTTTGTGCATCTTAACATACAACTTTTGTTCTACGACTTTTGGAAATTCGTACATTTTTTTGGAAAACATTAATGTTATGTTTACTCGAAAATCAGCTGTTACTTACATGGAGAGGTCATTAACCTTAAAATAATACTTATTTTTACCCGACTGCGCAACGCAAAGGAGTAGTAATGTGTTGGTAATGAATATTTTTAATTTTACCTGATTTTCGAATTAACATAAGCTCAATAACTTCCAAAAATATGTTCGTATATCCAAAATCGTAGAACACAAGTCGTGTGTGTTAAGGTGAAAGGGTACCGACGCTCTCTCCATACAAACGTAGTCGACTGTTTCCTCCCTGGATAATGACTATCGCTGCCATGACTATGTCCCTATGTTTTAGTTTTTTCATGTTCGAATTATCATAGAAATTAAGATTAAAAAAAACAATAAATAAATAAAAAGCAAAACATAGGGGCATGGTCATGGTAGTTATAAGTTTTATTCAACAACAATATTTGCTCTAGTGTCATTATCCAGGGAGAAAACAGTCGACTACGTTTGTATGGAGAGAGCCCCCGGTACCTTTTCCTCTTAAAGTGCACAGAAATAGCCTTAAATCACTTTCTTTTATATGTACCAATAACCCTGTATAACCCTGAGTTTGTTTTTCAATATGTCACAAAACCAACAACAAAAATATGTAAATACTACTTTGTAAGAATTATAAAATGTACAATTTTTTTTCAATAATAATTTATTTCTTTCGTTAATTGTATTGTCTAGATTCAATTAAATAAAATAAAGTATTTGTCTGTGTTAAAAATACCTAATTTTAAGTTTTGTTTCCAACTATGATTTCCCATTTAGTGAACAACAGAGTTTCCAACAGTGTTGGAAATAATCTTGTAAAATAAAAAGACTTAAAGAAATAAAAAATAACATTATTGATTATAATTTTCTTTTATTTAAACCTGTTTCATTTTAGGATTTTTTTTTGGAAAGTTCCTTGTTTTTGGTGAGGGGACTTAGCCCAGAAGATATGTAACGCGTTACAAAAATTAAATAACCAGACTGATTTACGTTAATTAGTAATAATATGTACGCAACAATACCTATGCCATTTGCAATTTACTAGCAAAGCTCTGGTTTCACCCGCGTAACTCCTTATCCCGTGGAAATATCGGGATAAAAAGTAGCCTATGTTATCCCTTATTATTCAATGTAATGTAAGTTTCATCAAAATCGGTCCATTAGTTTCGGAGCCTAATCGTTACAAACAAACAATAAAAATCTTTTCTCTTAATACTATAGTGTATGTAGATTATCAACATTTGCAGATAATAGGAGATTTGTACCAGGCTGTAAGTACTCTGTAGGAGGTATATTAATTTCTATGAGGGCAAGCCCTTACACACTACCAGTACTTTCCGTTACCATATAAATTGATAGAAATTGGTCTTTAAGTACTAGGCTATCAGAACTTAGTAGAGGGTATCCCACAAAAAACTGTCAAATATCTAATGTTGGTATCATGTTCGAGATATTTGAATTCTTTTTCCACCTTCTTTGAATACCTTCATGTCAGGAGAAAAAATGAATAAAGACAGAGATATCATTCCCTCTCTCTTTTAGTGTGATTTTTATACCTTCTACTGACTTCTGATTGCCTAGTACTTTTTACAGATCAACGACTAATTTATACAGCAAGGAACTGTTGGATTCGTGATCGGTTGCAACCAAATGGTTTTCGGTACCAAGTTCCTTATCGCGGGTTGCGACGGGACCTAATGTATAAAAAATCCAGCGTTACGAAATTAAACGTAACGAAAAATTTAAAGATTGTCGTGGTAGTTACACTATATATAACTTGAGAACGGCTGAACCGATTTAACTTTAAATTGGTGGGGTGATAGTTTAGAACCAGGAAAACCAGATAACATACTTTTTTCCCCCACGGGATCGGGAAATACGTGAGTGTAACTGTCACTTTTACGTCGATATAATGTCATTTTGACGTCTGTCAAATGTCTTTCTGATTTTCGGCTTTTGAAAATTTACATCTGTCAAATGTCACTCGGGATTAACAAAAGTCAGTTTGTCATCTGTCAACTGTCACTCTGATATTGGGGTGAAGTATCGTTTAGTACATACACCGTACAATTGCTACACAAAACTTGACTTCCACACCACCACCAGTATTTGGCTAAATTGCGGCTTTTTGGCGTGCAGAAGCCACTAATTAAGAAGAAGAAGAAGTTTTCGGGGGTGCTGATTCCGAATCCGGGATCCGTTTTCAGATCAGAGTAGACATCTGTCAAATGTCAGTCTGATTTTGGAGTGGGACATCATTTAATACTTTTTCGGGGGAGATAATTATGCCAACCATGCACACGAAAGGTACTTCGTTCCAGACGCGTGTCCCGCGGCACATTTTTTTTAAATTTCTAACATCTCATGAGACCTTGGGACACTTTCCGTGGTTCGTTGCAACAAGCAACGTTATTACCCAAAATTATTTTACTTCTTATTACTAATTGGTCAGTTCAGTTTCAATCAGTTATTTCTAAATGCACAAGTAATTAGCAAAGTAGATTGTGAGAGATGACTAATACTTATTATCAAATTGTTTTTGCCACTTTGCATAGGGTGGCAAATGGCACTACATACGTGCCATCGACCACCCCAGTAGCTAAAATAAGGGTGGCCGATGGGTATAAACCAAACAGAAAATTTTAAACCAAAAAATAAAACAAAATGAAACATTTTCGACATTTATTTTCTATATAAATTACAAGAATATAACTTACATTGAAAAACGATTAAGTACAAACAATAAATAAGGTTTGATTCAGTCAAACAAAATTACAAATGATATATTTTTAGTTAAATAGATTCAAATGAGATATAGAGTATACTTAAGGGGCAGACAGGAACTAAACGAGAGTATTATAACGCGTAAAAGTATATCATTTTCTTCAGTGACTCAAACCAAAAAAACTTTATATATTTTTTTATTCTACTGTACGTGTGTATGTCACTGAACTCCTTCTAAACAGCTGGTTGAATATTTTTTTATATTTGGTTTAGATTCACAAATCAGCCAGGTTTTTTTTAAATGGCAAAACAACGTTTACCGGGACAGCTAGTTCTTATAATTTTTTTTATAATAAATAACTACAGAAATACTGTGCAGCAAAACGTAACACAACAATTTTGATTGGATAGAAAAAAAACACAAAAGTAAAAAGTGTTTTAACTAGTAAAAAAACCATAAAATACATACAATATTTCTGTCGTTTTTTTATATATATATTTTTTATAAAACAATATAGGTACTACGGAAATACTGTTTTATTATTTAAGAATAAAATGTGCATAATAAAAAAAATTGTACACCCATCTTGCATCTCGCTCATTTCTATGCAGTCCCATAATAACCATTAGCTCCTGTAAGCCTCTTAAATCGATGAAAGAAAAAATAATGAAAGTTTATAAATGACAGTCATATTTGATACAAATTAATAAAACATATCCAATATCAAATAAAAGAGAATAAAATAATACTTAGGCAATAATATTTTTTGTCACACATTTTTTAATGTACAAATTACAGATAAATACGTCAAAATATCTGCGTCGAGATTCGAACCTAACATCTATCTATAGACTTAACATTTGAAAGATTCTATATTTGTGCATAACGTTTAAAATAGATTAAAAAAACTGTAGAATTAAAACATAATAATAAGATACAAAGAGAGCTTTTACAAAACAGTAAGTATGTTTCAACAAAGGTTTCTTTTATGAGAGGAATTGTTGTAGATGTCTAAACGAACAACTTTTGTTCTATATTTTTTGGAAAATTTTGAAGTTATGTTTCCCAAAAAATCCCCTTTTTTAGTTAGAGAGCATTGACTTTAAGGTTA
Source organism: Idaea straminata (assembly GCA_951213275.1). Lineage (NCBI taxonomy): Eukaryota > Metazoa > Arthropoda > Insecta > Lepidoptera > Geometridae > Idaea > Idaea straminata. The sequence continues at coordinate 8,384,514 of OX577870.1, forward strand.
TATTATTTATTGAATTTGGACCACTATTATCAAAACGTGATTAGTCTTTATTTCCAAAACATCTGTTTTTCCAATAAATATGACCTCAAATTTTTCTATAAAAAGTTCGGTAGACATTTTTAAAGTTACTCATTAATTTGCTTTTTTTGGAGTAAGAGGTCCTTGGAGGCTTATTTATTTGGACCACTATTTTCAAAACATGATATTCTTTATTTCCAAAACAATCTGTTTTTGTTTAATTTTTTAAAAGTCGTAGAACAAAAGTTGTTCGCCTAGACGTTTAGAACAACCTGCTTTCGTATTAGAAACTTTTTTTAGGAAAATATTTTGGAGAGAAAATGGCACATGGCAAGGAAACAAATAAAAACAGTTAATACATAATATAATATATTTATATACAAATATATTTTATAGTATAACCGAATCGCTTGCTATGGCAAGAATTTATGTTATTTTTTTTAATATATTTTTACAAAATAACTATAAATATTGATTGAAATATACAGGGTTATTGGTAACTCAACAGTCAATACTTCTCACATCTTAATAAACGATTTTTGTCCTACGATTTTGAATCAGATAAGTCAACAAAACCTTATTAATAAGTATTTTTAGGTAATAACGCGTAATTAAATTTGGCCAAATGCGTTATTGGTATAACGCGTAATACAAATTTAGCCAGTTGTGTTTTTGGCGTCTTGTGTTTAAGCGATTTCGCGTTTTTGGTCATACGTAGGTATACCACAAACCTTATTGACCTGTCCGAATATTTTGTTTTCATTTCCAAACTAAAAATTCTTAGATTCAAAGTACTTTGTTAAGATTGTTAAGTCAGTAAGACCCACCATAGAGTCCCCAAATTGCAATTATTATAATGGTTTTATTTTAACTCTTGTCTAATAAATACATCAATTGAATTTATGACTTTAAACTTTAACTCAAGCAGGTATTAATGGGCCTTTAAAGCCGAGTTGAGATTCTAATACTTAAAAACAATTTTGGGCTCTACGGTGGGTCTGCACTTTTTTTGCCTGATGCCAAAAGCAATATAAACGCAAATATTTAATGTAAGTTTTGACCTAAAAGTAGCCCTTTAACTGATTGTATAGTTAACTACCAATGACCCTGTATTGTTATTAAAAAGATTATTTTAAATTGCACATTATAAGGCACTAGGAGATTCTTACATGGACTTATTAAATTGCACAATTCTGTGCAATTTTATATAATAATATTTGCACAGAATTGCCCATAAAACAGCCTCGTCAAAATTGCTAATTATTTTTTTGAATTTTTTTTCAAATTTTATAAAAATTGCGTTATGTCTAATTTTCAGTCCTATAAGAAATTAAATAAATATTTTTTTATTAACATTAATGAAGGTTACAACCGAACTTAACTAGAATAATACAAACTTTTAAGTAACAGGACAAATAAAAAGAAAAGTAAAAAAGAAAGAATTTATAAGAAATAGAAAATTTACGATTTTTTAAAGATAGGAATTGCCAGTTCTGTTTAAAATATTTTTGTTTGTAATTAAATGAAATTTAGATAGAATTGCATATATTAAGATGATAAGTTAAAAAACCGATAAAGGATTTAAAACTAACATGGTTATTTCACTAATAAAGTCATTAAAAACAGGATATTTTTTTGTTTGTTGCCATGTTTTGTGTCTCGTGACAATGGTGCTTGTAATAGCATCGAAACATCGAACTGCACAAAATAAAAACATTGTAAAAATCCAGTTTTAACTAACTTTAGTAAATATACTAAGTAAATTTTTTTTTACTTATAGTTATTTTTAAAGATAATTACGCTTTTTTGATCATTTTCTGTGGAAAGAAGCTTAAATTTATGATAAAAATTTGTCCTGTTACTGATAATAAAACTTATTAATAATATAATAATTGGTAAGACTTCGATATATTAACGTAGGATAAAAAAAACACTTTGGCAAATTGAATAATAATTTTCAAATATTGATGATCACTGAAACAAAAAAGAAAATAGTCTTTATAAAATTAAAGCGCTTTCAAAAGCTTGTGTTAAAAAATACCCTACTTTAGCCAGAGTTTGGGGACATTTTCTTAGTGTGACAACACCATTATTTTCCTTGGCCTTGGAGAGCGGTGTTGGCTTAGTGGTAGATACCTCGAATTTCATTCTGAAGGTCGTGGGTTCGAAACCCAGCCGGCCGTGCACCAATGTATTTTTAAGAGAAATGTATGTGCGCTAATTGACATTGCTCTTACGGTGAAGGAAAACATCGTGATGAAACCCGCGGCTTAGTCGGCTCCAGAAGTACTGACAAGTTCTCTCCTCTGGAAATGGTCGATTAAGCTGAGAGGATAATTTCCTCCCTGCATAATGACACTAGAGCAAATACTTTTGTTGCGTAAAACTTATAACTGCCATGACCTATGTTGTGTTTCTTTTTTCATTTTTGTTTTTCTAATCTTAATTTCTATGTTAATTAGAAAATGAAAACATAGGGGCATAGTCATGGCAGTTATAGGTTTTATGCAACAAAAATATGTGTGCTAGTGTCATTATCCAGGGAGGAAACAGTCGACTACGTTTGTATGGAGAGAGCGCCGGTACTCTTTTACCTTAACTCTCAGAAAAACTTAACTTACCACAAATCTATTAACTTTAGGTGCGAAGGTCTTGGAGACGGTTGTCGTCGTCACGTTCATGCTCTCGAATTTATCACGTAAACTGAAAAAAAAGACAATATTATTAACTTGTTTTACCCGCGTAAATCCCGATCCCGTGGGCATATCGGGATAAAAAGTAGCCTATGTTACTCCTAATGAATCAATGTATTCTCGTACCAAGTTTTATCGAAATCGGTCTGATAGTTTCGGATATTAATACCAGTTTTTAGTGTGTTCTTAAAATCTATAATTCAAAGTTCTAACTATGGACCATGTATAACTTTTAATAAGCATCCTAACTGACTGACTGAAATAGCTCAATAAAATTGACGGACATTTTTGATTTGTTTATTTTATATCTATTAATATATAACACTAGCTGCGTCCCGCGGTTTCACCTGCGTAAGTCCCGATCCCGTGGGAATATCGGAAAAAATATCCTATGTCCGTCTTCTGATTGTAAGCTACCTCCCCACCAATTTTCAGCCAAATCGGTTTAGCCGTTCCCGAGTTATAAATGGTGTAACTAACACGACTTTCTTTTATATATATAGATTTAGCATAAATTTTCTGTAGGAGTCCAAGGTCAATGATAATGGATTTTAGGGTAAACATAACTTCCTTAATTTTTTTTTTTAAAGTACAAATATTTAAAAGTCTTGGAACAAAAGTTGGCCCTTTTCGTATTACAAATCCTTCGTTGGAAAACATTTAGCTGCGCCCCGCGGTTTCACCCGCGTAAGTTCCGATCCCGAGGGAATATCGGGATAAAAAACCCCACATTTTTTTTTTCAAAAAATGTTTGAATTTCCTAAAGTTGTTTATTTTGGTGCGCAGAAGTGGCCCTCAACCACCTGCTAATATAGTTAGCCAGTATAAATATTGATAGTAGTTACCTCTTGGCAGTATCAAGCTGTGAGTCCCCCTCATCTTCTCCATCTCTCTCCCTCTCTATCACGATAGTGGAGGGGGACTTTTGCGGGGTGTTCTCCGGCCATTTCTCGAACCGGTCGCGGAAGCTCTTTGTGCGGGCTAGCTGTTGTGCCTTTACAAAATAGTCAAAGATTATTCAAAGAAGATTATTTTTAAATAAACAAATGTATATTCTATGCCATATCGATTATTTTCGCTTTTTGGACTATCAATTACATATTTCAACATGATGCCTTAGCTCTAACCGAATGAAACTTTCAGGGTTTATTCTTCATGATAGCCAGTAGTGTTTAAAACAGGTTGCAAAAAAATAATTATCTGTGAAATATTTTTTAGAACCATCCAAAGATAATGTAAACATTAGATTTTGAAAAAAAAAAATGTTTACTTTGATGGTTTTATTTTGAGTTTTATAAATCTTAGACTTTAAGTAAAAGTCGAAATTTTATTCCTTTGGATACTTAATACATTTGTACATAGATCACATAGAAACGTCTTAAAAACTAAGTTAGGATGTGTGCCTTCGAAACGCGCCCATCAATGGTGTAGGGGTGTACAAAAGGTCCATTATTGAACTTGTTTCACAAAAAAAGGCAGAATCACAGACCTGATAGTTTGGCTGTAATTGCGAAGTTCAGGCTGAAACCTGATTTTGACTAAAATGTCACCAAAGTCCAAATAACTTTTAAACCACTAATTATTGCAGAACATACAGGGGGGTTAAATCGATAGGTACTGAGGTCCCCCACCCCCTTGTTACACCTTATATAAGTAGTATATCCGTTGTCTAGCACCCATAACACAAGTCTAGTTACTTAGCTTGTGGCTAGATGGCGATGTGTGGAATGTCCTGCAATATTTTTATTTTCCGGTTAACCATTAGATGGTGCTACATCCAGTAAAACTCACCTGTTTAAGCGCCTCGTCCCTCTGCCTCGCCTCCATAACGAACCTCCTCCTCTCCTCTTCACTATCCTCTTCTTCCTCGTCGTCCTGTGAAGAGTACTCCTCTTCAGACGTCGTGTCGCCCGTGTGGGTCTTCTCTCCGGGCGGAGGGGGGGTGAAGCGTTTCAGGGGTTTCGGACCTGGGGGAGATATTATTGAATTACAGGAATTTCTATCTATAGATATAAAATGCTTTGTCCTGACTGACTGACGAATCAACGCACAGCCTAAACCATTGATCGTAGAGACCTGAAATTTGGAGGGAGTGTTATTTGTATGACGTAGGCATCCGATAAGAATGAATTTTTAAAAATTTAAACCACACGAGGGTAAAAGCTAGTAATAATTATAAAAAGGAAAGATTTGATTGTTTGTTTACATTGAATAGGCTCTAAAACTCCTGATGTGATTTTGATGAAACTTGGTGTGAGGATACATAAATTCATTAGGAATAACATAGGCTACTTTTTATCGCACGGTATCAAGAGTTACGCGGGTGGAACGGCGGAGCGCTGCTAGTCGCTATCACTACATAGTATAAAACAAAGTCGCTTCCCGCTGTCTGTACCTATGTATACTTAGATCTTTAAAACTACGCAACGGATTTTGATGCGGTTTTTTAATAGATATTGTGATATTGTTATTCAAGAGGAAGGTTTATATCTATAACTAGCGACGCCCCGCGGTTCCACCCGCGTAAGGCCCGATCCCGTGGGAATATCGGGATAAAAAGTTGCCTATGTGTTAATCCAGGTGTCCTAATAGATTATATAGGGATAGTGTTTCTGTTTAGACTATAGTTCACGAGTAAATTTGTTTCTAAATCTAAGGTTTAAATCCACATCTCGGACTATCCTTAAACCACGTTTCGGAATAAGGGGACCGAGTTTAATGGCAATCGGTCCAGTAGTTTTTGCATGAAGGAGTAACAAACATACATACACACACACACACAAACTTTAACATTTATAATATAAGTGGGAAAGGATTAGTAGGATACATGCATAATATAGCCGTGCGAAGCCGGGGCGGGTCGCTATTACAAAAGAAATGAACAAATTGTGCAAAAGCTGACCAGTAGGTTGTTCCTGCTTAGTAGTCTCCAATTGACGGAAGACTCCAATCATCTTGGAAGCGGTCTGCCTTTGTGCAGCTAACGATGTATCCGGCGGTGGGGGAGAGTTCCTCACTACGCCCGGCTCGCGGTATATCTCCGGGGATGGGGACTTTGGACGCTGGAACAATTGAATAATTATTGTTATTAGTATAGAGGTCGCTGCATACGTGACGGGATTTTTCCCGTGCCGGACGTAATGTGATATTTTTATAATCCGCACCGCGGTTTCACCCACGTAACTCCCGATCTAGGGAATATTGAAATAGGAAATAGCGTTTTTCGACAAATGGACCGATATCCAATGCAATTTTTTATTTATTTTTCAATTCGAACCAGTAGTGCCTGAGATTAACGCAGTCAAACAAACAAGCAAACTCTGCAGCTGTCTAACTATTAGTATAGATGAAACGCTGTCAACAAATTGTCACGTCCCGCCCGGCACGGGAAAGATCACGTCACGTATGTTTAAAGTCCACGAACACTTTAGGAACGATGCACGTCACGTCCCCGTCCCGTCCGAGGTTTTATCCCGTTACGTATGCGACCTTAAATTGTCTGAAAATGACCAATTCTCGAAAATAACATTCTTTAATTACTTGGCAATGTCATTCAGATTGCAAAAGGTTAGTTTTTTTTACAATTTTTTTGAGGGTATTTTGAGTTACTTTAAGGGTATTTTTTGTGATCGAAATGATATTGAAATGTATTTAAACAATGTCATTTACGAGAATTTACCTTCAGAGCGAACTTCAGGTCAAACATCGTCAAGAAATATCACAAAGCAGGGAGCGATGGAAGACTTCCGGTTCGGAGGCCAAGATCCACTTTGGGTCGCTAAGCCCAAAAAAGTAAGATAGATCTACAGATAATTTTCACAGCTATGTCAGTATTTTTGACCGCTAAGCCGGTAACTGTGATAATTCTGCTGGATCTTTGACAATTGCACCAGTATTTTTGACAGGTATACCGAAACATTTGTTAACTATAATAATATTTTTGACGTGATAACATCTTATAAATCGCTGAACACCTGCACTCTCAAAAAAGTGTGACGTCATGCGTCATGTTATTGACAAGTAACTATAGCAACGTATTGTCGTTGCTATGGTTACCATCAATGTTTTCTTATGACGTTTTTTTTGATAACCATATTTTTGCCAGTGGTGAAGGTACTTTGGCAATTATACCGGAACGTTTAACCACTATATTAATATCAATGATTACCAATACATAATGATTACTTTACCCTAGTACCCTAGTACTGGCTTACGCACTTACATTTTTGGAAATGTATCTTAAGGAAAAAATCCATCTTCAAAATTGTGCCACGCTGATAGACTCGAACTCAGATACTTTTTATTTTTAATGTCTGTTTTGTGTAATTTCTTTTATTTGTAACTATCTCTTACTGTTTCTTATTTGTATCTATACTTTGTCGTGTGTTTGTTCAAATAAATTATATTCTATTCTATTCTTAACTCTTAACCTCAAGTTTACCGTAGATAACCACAACGCTATATTCATATTTTTGACAACTTCGACGGTTCTTTTACCGTAAGGTATACTTACCGGTATTTCGGTCAATAATACTAATAATTTCGACACGTATGCCGGTATATTTGTCAATTAAACTGATATTTTCGACACGTGTACCGGTATTTTTGTCAATTATACCAATATTTTCAACACGTATACCGGTATTTTTGTCAATTGTACTCATATTTTCGACACGTAAACCGGTATTCTTGTCAACTATACTGATATTTCTGACACATACTGATACTTTTGACACGTTATGGGTGTAGTACCTGTGCCTGCCTGGGCGGCGTCATGCGGAACTCCTTGCGCCTGGTCTCCGGACGGTAAGTCTCGAAGAACTTGAACCGGTCCGATATGTCAGACGTCTCGATCTTCACGTCTTCCATCTTGTCATCGGAACGTACCACGTCCTTTGGGATGAACGGCTGGAAATATTTTACAAATTTATAGCATAGCATTACGTCGCGGTTTCACCCGCGTAAGTCCCGATCCCGTGGGAATATCGGGATAAAAGTAGTATATAACACTCCCAATTAATAAATATATCCTCATACCAAGTTTAATTTAAATTGGACCAGTCCAGCCTATTCTTTACAAACATAAAAAAATCCTCTTTATAATATTACTAGCTGTATAAGTCGCGTAGAAGTCTAAAATTTGAAGTAGATTGGATCAATGAATCACGTCCCATACAAACTTTGCCCTCCTTTTTCACCCCCTAAGAGGTAGGGGGTGACAAAGGGGGACAAAATTTGAATTTCGGAAAATCCTTTCTTGTCGGATGCTTACGTTATACAAAGAACACACCCTCCAAGTTTCAGGTCTCAGCGGTTTAGGCTGTGCGTTGACCCGTCAGTCAGTCTGGACACAGCATTTTATATGTATAGATAGATTGACTTACGATTTCTTTCCGTTTTGGCGGGTCCTGCGGCGGTGGAGACAGCGGCGCGATGTTCTTGGCATTCGCGTCAAGTTCCAGGAATATGGACCGGGATTTCTTGCCTATACCTGGGTCAAAACATCAATAAATATCTACTTATAACTTGGTCCACCCGTTCCTGAGAAAATCGGTGGTGATACACGGACAGACAGACGGACAAGAAAGTGATCTTATATGGGTTCCTTTTTATACCTTTTGAGTATGGTATGGAATCCTAAAAAAACGGCAAAGTGCGAGCCGGACAAAGGTTTCCGTACCATTATATTCTGTTTTTAATATTTGTTGTTATAGCAGCAACAGAAATACATCATCTGTGAATGTCAACTCTCTAGCTATCACGGTTCATGAGATACAGCCTGGTGACAGACAGACAGTGAATTCTTAGTAACAGGGTCCTCTTTTTGCCCTTTGGGGATGGAACTCTAAAAATGAAGTTTCAATGAGATCTTATGCGAATGTTTCCTGAACAAATTGAACAAATGACTTTGACATATGTCGAGGGTAGATGGCGCTGTACGCAACATTTGCCTTTTTAGGTATCTATCTATACAGAGCGATTGAGAATAATATTAGCAAGCGGTTTAAAGTCACTTCTGTGCACCTAAACAAATAACTTCTGTTCAACGACTTTTGGAAATTCTAACATTTCTTTTAGAATGATGTTATGTTTACCTGAAAATCTGCTGTTCGTTACACGAAGAGGTCATTAACCTTAAGATTATACTTATATTTTTTTTCTGTTCTAAGTCTGAATGACCATTGTTTTAAAAAAATCTAAATTAAATATCGTCAATATTTAAAAAAGTTCTGATTTCCAACAGTCATAGAACAAAAGTTGTTTGTTTAGGTGCACAGAAGTGGCTGTCAACGCTTGCTAATAAATAATAAATAAATATTACAGGACATTCCACACATCGCCATCTAGCCCCAAGTTAAGTAACTAGACTTGTGTTATGGGTGCTAGACAACGGATATGCTACATAAATACTTTTCTTTTGTAAATATATACTTATAATACATAGAAACAACCAGACCACAGACAAATATCTAAGCATAAATACTTGTCTGAGGCGGGAATCGAACCTGCAACCCTGTGTTTGGCAGTCCGGCGTGGTGACCATTGTGCCAACTAGGTCGTCTGTAAATTAAGATAATAAAGATGTAATTACGTACCTTCGTTAAATAGAGATCTATCATCGATCTCCCTGTTCTTAGGGGGTTGATTCTCGTCGTTGAATCCATTCTCGAAGCGTTGTTTGATTGCGCGCGCTTTCTCCGCGTCTAGGTCCAATTCTCGCGCAATTTTGTCAGCTGATGTTACACCTGGAACAAGAAATCCCATACATTTTATAAATAAATAAATTATATATTTAATATATCTTGATGATTTGAACAGCCCCAGCAACTCATGCTATTCAGGGCGACTGTAGTCCCTGGACATATCACACCCTCTTAGCTTAGTCGAACGTGTCCAGAGGAAAAACTTCTCAATACGTCTGGTGCCGACTAAGCCGCGGGTTTCATCACGATGTTTTCCTTCACCGTAAGAGCAATATCAATTAGCGTAAAATAAATTTTCCTTAAGAAAAATACGGTTCACGCCCAACCAAGATTTGAACCCACGGCCTTCGGAATGAAAGTGACAAACACCGCTCTTGAGGCATAATAGAAGTAGTATTTTAGGCCTTATTTTATTACTTACATTGTTCACTTTGTTGTACAGATTGTTCGTACATTTCCTTGATTTTAGCTTGCTTTCCCTGTAATATTATACATATTTTTATTATTATTATAGGTATAGATAAGTTTACTTACATATTTTGATGAAACTAAACATAACATATTTTAATTTTTAACATTCCAGTTTCGGAGAACCATCTAACTTTCTATAAACTACCCTGAGCTTTCTATGCACTACCCAGCTTACTAAAACTACTTCGATTTCTAAGAACTATCTTTAAGAAGAAAGGGTACCGACGCTCTCTCCACACAAACGTAGTCGACTGTTTCCTCTCTGGATAATGACTTTAATGACACTAGAGCAAATATTTTTGTTGCATAAAACTTATAACTGCCATGACCATATTGACCATGCCCCTATGTTTTTTAAGTCTCAATTTCTATGATAATTAGAAAATTGAAAAGCCAAGAGATTGGGACATACCTAGTCATGGCAGTTATAGGTTTTAAGCAACAAAAATATTTGTGCTAGTGTCATTAGCTAGGGAGGAAACAGTCAACTACGTTTGTATGGAGAAAGCGCCGGTATCCTTTCCTCTTAATAACTATCCTTAGTTATAAGAGCTAATTGGCTTTCTGAAAACTACCCTGCTTCTTAAGAATTACCCAGCTTTCTAAGAACCAACTAGAGTTATAAGAACTATCAAGCTTTCTAAGAACTATACAGCGTTCTACCCACTTTCTAAGAACTAAACCACTTTCTAAGAACTACTCCACTTTCTAAGAACTACCCCACTTTCTAAGAACTACCCAGCGTTCTATGGCTAGTTGTTATTGGACTATCAAGATTTTTATAAACTATTATAAGTTAACGTACCATGAAAAGCCTGCTCCTTATGTTCTGTATCTCCTGCTTCCTCTCCCGGTGTCGATCCGCGGCGCCATTATCTCCGGCCTCGAACCGGGACACGATCTCGTTCATATTGCAGAATGAAACCGGCTGTTCCCGAGGCTGGGACTGTTTGTACGACTTGCGGAGCACTGAGTCTTCATCTGGGAACAATATCTTTATATACACGGTGTAACAATGGGGGTGGATCATCGGTTGCTGGGGGGTGGGGGACCTCAGTACCTATCGATTTAACCCCTCTGTATGTTCTGCAATATTTAGTGGTTCAAAAGTTATTTAGACTTTAGTGAAATTTTAGTCAAAATCAGAATTTGGCCTGAACTTCTTAATTACAGCCAAACTATCAGGTCAGTGCTTCTGCCTTTTTTGTGAATTAAGTTCAATTGTGGACCTTTTGTACCCCTACACCAATCGGAGTCTTAGATTTATAAAACTCAAAATAAAACCATTAAAGTTATACAAGTATTTATGCTTAGATATTTGTCTGTGGTCTGGTTGATTATTTACAAAAGAAAAGTATATAAGTATGTAAGATTTTTTTTGTTTGAAAGGTGAATTATATGTACTACACTATCTAGTGATTAGTAGGGGTAGGATTGTATGATTCGATTGTATTAGAAAGGAAATAGGCTAAAGTATTGTCAGTTGAAGTAGGTATTCTTTTATATTACCATCTTCGTCCTCCGGCTCGGTGTCGCTGGCCTCGATGGGTACCCCGTTCAGGTATTCGTCTGATACACCGATGTCCATACCCTTGGCTTTGAACCTAGACAAATTTCACATATATGGCTGTTTATTTATGTTTCGCCGGCTTCGCACGGATATATTATGCATGTATTCATGTAAACCTTCCTCTTGGATCACTCTATCTATTAAAAAAACCGCATCAATATCCGTTGCGTAGTTTTAAAGCATTCATCTATGTCTGTGTTTTTATATGTCTATGTCTTTATGTTTGTTTTTTTTATACGCTACAGCTATGAAACTACTGGACCAATAAGGATACATCCTAGAGAGAAACATAGGCTACTTTTCATCCTGATAGTACCACGGGATCGGGACATACGAGAGCCATAACGGAGGGCGCTGATAGTTAAATTGATAAAAGATCACAAAATGACTCATGGTTATAAATAATTGTATGAAACTTTAAAAGTTCTGTTTCGATTGAATACAGGATGTTTTTATCAAAGTTGATTACGTTAAGAGGCTTACAGACCGCGTACTTCTCTATACAAATATAAATAGGTCTTTTTTTCTTTAATGTCTGGTTTCAGTGTTTCGATAGGTGAGCGTTTGACCACTATCTCACAATGGTAACCGCAGTTCAAGATGTATCACGCTTTCCTAGAAGATATATTAACGCTCGCGACTCAAGGGCCTTCGAGGGACGCAAGTAAAGGTAGGAAGTCGGCAGTTGAACAAAAACTTTCCAACCCGTTCTCCTTTTATGCGATTCAAGAGTTTGACATCAATAATATAATATACTGAAAAATCCTATCTATCCTGAAAAACATTTTTTGAAAAGGAAAAATAAAGGAAAACAAATAGAATAGTGTTCGATTCTCAGACCTAACGAATATATAAAAAAAATCATACAAATCGGATTAGGTGGAGTTTGGCAACTAACACCGCGATATGAGAATTATAGTATGCCTCGAAACTAAAATGTTATTGTTATGTGATTCTCTTAAATAACATTTAAATCGAAAATCATAGTTTCGTAAGTAAATGATTCATTTACAAATCAAAATTACTCTGTAAATTGCAATTCATAGAACATCATTTTCAAACCACTGAAACCTCTAAATTAACCTACTTGAGTTTTGAGGACAAAACTCGAGGAAAACACGCCAATTTTCCTCAAGGCAAAATAACTTTACTCTTTGATGCAAAATGACTAAGCTGAGAGGGTAGTATAGGTGATGAGCCTACTCCATATTCACACAAATAAGGACCCACAACTAAAGAGCTTTAAGGTGAAATTGTACCGGCGCTCTCTCCATACAAACGTAGTCGACTGTATCCTCCCTAGAGAATGACACTAGCACAAATATTTTTGTGCCATAAAACCTATAACTGCCATGACTATGCCCCTATGTTTTGTTTTTTTTTTTCATTTGCTAATTATCATAGAAATTAAGATTTGAAAAAATGAAAATATAAGTTTTATGCATAAAAATATTTCCACTAGTCATTATCCAGGGAGAAAACAGTCGACTACGTTTGTATGGAGAGAGCCCCCGGTACCCTTTCCTCTTAATTGCAGAAAACAGTCCGTACACATAATTACATACGTCGCATATACATAGAATACGAAACCCGCGGCTTAATATATGAAATGGACTATCGAACACAAAAAAAATTCAATTCGAAACAGTATTTCTTGAGATTTGCGCGTTCAAACAAACAAACTCTTCAGCTTTATAATATTAGTATAGATAATAATTTTGGGGGAACAGCGACGCGAGCAGAAATTCTCTTACCTATTAATATTTTAAAACAATTTCTCCAATATTAACAAACAACACTTTTTAACCAACGCTCAAACACAACTAAACCAAGCTTGCTTTAACTACAACCCAAACCAATAAAACAATCAACCTTAATTCTATTATAATAACGATCAATTTCCAATAACATAATCGATGAATATTCATATAAAACCAATTTAAAAGACCAGCTTTATGAATAACTTTAAACCGTAATGCTATGGACATAGAGGTTGAATTAGTGCAAATTATGTTTGTGGAAGGATCGAGTTATTTTGGTTGTTAGAGATGAAAAAATAGCTCGGACTCATGAGCGATACGTGACGTGGAATGTTTATTGGATACAGCTTTAACATGTGGGTTTGGTTGTGAGAAATATTAAAAATGTACTTTCAAAAAATTACGTAAAAATATCAGGTACTTACTTAAGGCCAGATGCTAATAAAGCTACCAAAATCGACCTTTGTTTTAAGCAACTCTAAGTAATCAAATACTCTTTTTTTGTTATTTGGATATAAATTGATATTGTAGTTTAATAACCATATTTTTGTTTATTGTGGTTGAAAACATGATATGAACAACTTCGTTCGGTAAAAAAAATGTTAGAAAACAGAGAATTATTAGATCGTTTATCGGGTTTTATTCAAAAATAGCTAATGTTTGTTTCTAAAAATGAATCAAATGATAGGTTTTGACCTCTAGGAACTATATTTGTGGATAATAATGCTAAAATGTTTTGCATATCGATCAAATATAACAGTTAGCACGCAGCACGCTACGTCTTTGAGAGCGGGGGCTAAGGTAATGTGAATACCTACACACGGTACTGGAAGAGCGCCTTAAGGACCAAAATATTTAACAAATAAAGTAGTTACGCTCGGTTCCAGCCGCGTAAGTCCTGAATATCGTGATAAAATAGTACATTACTATACATGTGTGGTAAATTGATTATTGCATAGGTGGTTTATAACACGCGAGCAGGACGCGAGCGTACCAAAAAGCCAAGATGCAATGATCAATAATTCACACGCGTATCGTATGACGTTTCTTATCACAGTTGCGAATAAAATAAAATACTTGTTAAAATAATGAAAAGTTAACTTAAAAAGTTAAGTTATTTGTGTTTTAGGCGTCAATCTATTTTTTCACGTTCTGCATGGTCCAGTTTATATAATGCCATTTGCTTCAGGTCTTTTAAAATTCGAAATGTTTTTGCTGGCTTAAAACTCTTTGTTGGTACCGATCTTTTTGAAGGTTTCATCTACCTAACATGTAATTAGCAGTAAGATACGAATTTAACTTATCAGGATAACTTATTACAGCACTAGTGTATCATGGTAAAGTAAAACTCACGTGTGCGTAATACGTTGGATCATCACCCTAAAAGCGGTTTAATAAGATCCACTTTATGAGCAACTGTGACAAAAAGTTACTTATATATCAATCCAGTTCTCTATCAGTTTTTTGCGTAAAGGAGTAACAAACATACATACACACAAAGTTTGATTTTTTAGTTTTTGCATTTAGGGAAATAAGTCATACGGAAAACATGGTTATTAGAAAGTGTCAATTTTCTAAAATAAATACCTACCTACTAGGTTTCATATTTAAATAAAAATCTTTTTTTCTTTCCAGTTTATAATAAACTAGCATCTTCCCGCGGCTTGGTCAGCAATTTACCCTATTTTTAAAACCCTTTCTTAGTGGATTGGATACCTACACTTTACAAAGAACACACCCACATATTTTCTTAATTCTCTTCCTTAAATCCTCGTCTATCTTTTATCCCGATACCGGGATCGGGACCAACGCAGGTGAAACCATGAAGCGTAACTAGTGTACAATAATATGAACAAATTACTTAATTCTATTATTTCAAATGTAATCTAATATTTGCTACGTAAAGGGATTCTTCCCAGATTGTACGAAAATAGAACTAAAACTATGAAGTAAGATTGTTATACTATGATCACAATGTATTGACGTTTTATTATAATTAGGATATAAGACTTATTAAAATAGTTGCGCCCAGCGGTTTTACACGCATAGGTCCGAAATATGTTTTTTTTTTTACATTTAAACTTTTACTCCCAACCATTTGCCAAACCGGTTCAGCCGTTCTCGAATATCGGGTTCAAAAGTAGCGTATTTTACTCCAAAGGATTCAATGTCTTTTAAAGTCTCATTAAATCGATCTAGTAGTTTCAGAACTAATTCATTACAACAAAAAAAAAACATTTTCAAAATTCGTAGAGAACAAAAAAATAATTGTTTATGTGCACCAGAAGTAGCCTTCAACCGCTTTCTTATATATAATTAACTAGCTTTTGCCCGCGACTTCGTCCGCGTAGAAGTCGAAAATGGACCAAGGAATCACGTTGTCCCATACAAATTTTGGCCCCCTTTTTCTATATTAATTATGTATATTAATTAATTATATATTACCAATAAAATAACCATGTATACGGTTAATAATGTATATGGGGTCTGTGAGACCTACCGAACTTATTTTAAATTAGCGCTTATCGGTTCCCTCAGTCCAGGGGGACCGTTTACCGTAAGGCGATCGTTGGGGGGACCGTTAATCATTTGGCAATAAAAACAAAAAAGTATCAATTTCTTACAATCGTCGTACACGCGTTAGAAGAAACTTGCGTCCGTAACTCTAGTTCTAAAACGATCTCTAAACACTTTGAAACTAGGTGTAAAATCGTTTGACAAATAACAGTTTGAAGTTAGTAAGATGAAAGAAAGTGGGAAATTAATATGTGTCTACAAAAATTGTTTATTTGTCTTATAAATATAAAGTTTTATAGATTCTTGGCAGAGTGTTTTTATGAGTAATTTTGTATGGTAGGTAGAAAGAGGGGCCACAAAAAACTTTATCCCTGGTGGGATTTCAACCTATAACCTCTAATTCACCAGGGTTTGAAAAAGCATAAAACAATATTTTGGTGTAGATGTATAGTTTCTCCGGTAGATGGCGCTCAGTCGTCAATAAAAAAAGTATGAAAAAGAACAAGAACAATGTGGTGAAACGTCTTCGAACCAAAACTTGCAAGTCCAGATGGGATAGCTCCTCTAGACCAGGGGTCGGTAACCTGCGGCTTTTTGGATGTGAAGCTGCGGCTCTTTGGATGTGAAGCTGCGGCTCTTTAGTTCCATTCCACGTCAGTTAAGGTTAGATTCAACGCATGGAATAGTCTTACCAATTGGCTACAGTGAGGTGCAAAATTTGGTATTTGGAGTGATGACTATCTTCAAAAACCTTATTTACTAGCCCGTAAAGTAAGACTCCCAAAAAGTGAAGTATCTAAATCTCCCCAAAAGTGGGAAAACTATTGCAAAAAGTGGAGTAAGCCTCTTGAAAATTCCACTAAACATCCTTAAACGTATAATAATCCTAATTTGAAGTCGCTCGAATACTTGGAACCAAGACTTGCAAGTCCAGTTGGAATATGGTAGGTTTTCTAGACCGTGAAGCAAGACTCCTAAAAAGTGAAATACCTTAAAGTGACACAACAAAAAAATGGAGCAAACCAATTTTGGGAGAGTTTTCTCACCTACGACCTCTAATTTACAAGGATTTTGAAAAATAATAAGACAATTTTTTGGTATAGATAAAACAAAACATTGTGGAACGTTTTACACAGCGCCATCTAGCTTTAAGCTCCTAAAAAGTGAACTGAAGACTCCTAAAAACGTCCTGAATTTGCCCAAAATATCCTAAAACGTATAATAATAGTAATTTGGATTTGGACGGAAGGCTACTTTCATCCAACTCGCTCGAATACTTCGAACTAAGATTTGCAAGTCCAGTTGGGATGTGACAAGTCCTCTATGACCGTGAAGGAAAACTACCAAAAGGTGAAGGAAATATCCCGGATAGTGGACAAACTACCTCGAAAAATGGAGTAAAAATACCAAAACATATTTAACCGACTACAAAAAGGAGAAGGTTCTCAATTCGTCGCGTATATTTTTTTTTATGTATGTTCACCGATTACTCAAAAACACCTAGACTGATTTAGAAAATTCTTTTTTCATAAAGTGGTTCCTCTTGAAAATTGCACTAAACATTCTTAAACGTATAATAATACTTACTTGGCCAGCCTAGCGAGCAGCGCCTGGCTCTTCTCCTTGCGATGCTCCGTCGGTGGCGGGGGCTGCTCCTCCCGACCAGCTCGCTCGAACAATTCGAACCGAGACTTCACGTCCAATTGGGAGAGCTCCTCTAGACCCAGTTCTGGCTTGTCTGATGCTGGAACAAGTTATAGGTATAAACACCAGGATTTTTACTATATAATTCAAATATCTTAAACTTTGTGAGCATGATCACGAAAAAAAAACCCACGAATTTCTTGTGCCAAGTTTTTAAGGGATGGAGTTGTTTGTGGGTGAGATTTTTACCGACATTTTAGTGTGACTTTGAACAAAAAATTCCCTACACTTTTGAAGCAATCCTAAAATTAACAAGACAAGGGATTTTCGTCTCAAATTACCCTAAAATAGTAAAGATCTCACCTACAATTCCATCTCAGCACTTTTGAGAAAAACAAATACATACGTAACAATGAACAATGTTCACCAACGAAGGCGACCGGTGCCGGTAGTAACTATTTAGTAGGCTGTGTACCAAGGTCGTTGGCGTATGGAACCCATTTTAAGACTTTTCAATTTGATAGGTTTTCTACTTGCCGATTCCATTTAAATATGTACAATAATTTTGACTTTGATCCTAAATCGGTTCAGTAGTTTTAAGCTTATTCGAAAAGAGGTTAATATTTTTTCTCTCTATAAGTGCCCAAATCGTACGGAGAAATTACTCAGATGAAAGAACACTGTATGTCTTTACCTCTAACGACATCTGGTGGAAGTTCAACAGGTTGATTCTCGCATATTATCATTTGGTGTTTCTTGGGAGTAGCTGAAACAATCGAGATTATACTTTAAATATTTATTAATAAAAAAACATTGCAAGGACCACCCGTTCCTGAGAAAATCGGTGGTGACACACGGACAGACAGGCGGACAGTCGGACAAGAGAGTGATCTTATAAGGGTTCCTTTTTTATTTACCCTTTGAAGTACGGAATCCTAAAAAAACCAAGAAGTTATGTCCGAACAGCCATAAAACACCTATACAGGAGGAAGTCCTCAAGTTAAAAAATACTACAAAATTGATCTCTTAGCATCAATGGATCACCAAAATGGTTGGAGGCAGGCCGGTCGGGGATCTTAGTATTTAACTACGAAGGAAATAAACTGCAATACTACGGAACTCCGACACGGCATTCTTTGACATGACTTTACTAGGAAACTATGCTAGCTCGACAACATTTTCTTCGACAATAATACTATTCCGAATGATACATGTTCGACGAAATCTTCGTCACGCTGGAATGGGGTTTTCTTTTTGATAAATATTTATAAAAAAATATAATTTTGGAAAATTTTGAGTTGCATTCTAGCGCCAAAAATATTTCAGATTTAGTCTTGTCAAGGGTTTTCAGAGTTTTGTAGATTGAAAATCTTAGTATAATAGTTTACCATCAGTTTCATCGTCTCCATCATCAACAGGTTTTGGTTCGAAGAGTTGTTTGAAGTGAGGCTTGCAGTACAACGACGTGTGATCACTCTGATACGTCTCCACTCTGGAATATTAACACCTTTTTATAATAACACCTTGGCCTTTACATCTAATAAATATTGCAGGACATTCCAAACATCGCCATCTAGCCCAAAGCTAAGTAACTTGACTTGTGCAACTTATACTTTCTAGCTATTACTTTACTTTGTGTATATAGTGTTCTGTTTCTTTCTGTGTTGTACAAATAAAGTTATCTATCTTGTGTTATGGGTGCTAGACAACGTATATACTACTTATATCCTTTTTTTTTGTAAATATATACTTACTAGCTGCGGCCCACGGTTTCACCCGCGTAAGTCCCGATCCCGTGGGAATAGCGGGATAAAAACTACCCTATGTGTTAATCCAGGTCTCCAGCTATCTACATACCAAGTTTCATCGAAATCGGTCCAGTAGTTTTTGCGTGAAGGAGTAACAAACATACACATACACACACACACACACAAACTTTCACATTTATAATATTAGTAGGATAATACATAGAAACACCTAGACCACAGACAAATATCTAAGCATAAATACTTGTCTGAGGCGGGAATCGAACCCTGTGTTTGGCAGTCCGGCATAGTGACCATTGTGCGAATTGGATTGTCTTGTGATCTAGATGATTTAAACACCACCTTCAACTATGCTATTCAGGGCGGCTGTAGTTCCTTGGATTTGTGTTAGATGGAGTAGGCTTGCCCAGCACCTATATCACCCTCTAAGCTTAGTCGACCGTGTCCAGAGGAAAGAGCGTCTGGGGCCAACAAAGCCGCTGGTTTAACATGATGGTTTCCTTTACCGTGAGAACAATGTTAATAGCACACATTTTTTTTTGTAGGAAATCTATTTAGGCTAGGCCGGAATTCGAACCGACGACCTTCGAGGAATATACCACTAGACCAGCACCTTGTACAGTCAGCAAAGGACTGAGGGTAGCAGGTAAAACTTTAATTTTTGGTTGTTCTGCGTTAAATAACTAACACTTTAAAAGCTTTAGTGATATCAAGCAGAATAATAACAATTACTGAAATATCGTTATTTAAAAAATTAAAACTTTAAAATATGCACCTGCTACCCTCAATCCTTTGCTGACTGTACAAGTCAAATAATGAATAAATATTGCAGGACATTCCACACATTGCCATCTAGCCCCAAGCTAAGTTACTAGACTTGTGTTATGGGTGCTAGACAACGGATATATCTACTACTTATATACTTTTCTTTTATGAATACATACTTATAATACATAGAAACAACCAGACCACAGACAAATATCTAAGCATAAATACTTCTCTGAGGCGGGAATCGAACCCGCAACCCTGTGGGTGGCGCCCGGCATGGTGACCATTGTGCCAACTGGGTCGTCGAATAATTATCTTCTTCTTCCTGAACTTATCTTATGGGACTCAGAGCAAGAGCAGACTTTAACTGACCGTCTTACGAAATCTTTAAATTCTTGTCGCTAAGTACACTTACGTGAGCTGCTTGTTACATTGTATGCACCGAAAGCATTCTTTATGCCACACTCTACGTTCAGCCTTCACACGTTCCATCGCGTAGACTGGACGGGCACACTTCTCGCAGTTCGGGTTCGATTGACCGTCTGACGAGGCCTTTAATTTCTTGAAAATCTTCGATGAACTTCTTGACTGTGGATGAGAAAGGGAATTTAAACATATTTAAAATAATGATGGCAAGGCAATACTTAAGTATATATACAAATAGAAAAAATATGAAAATAAATTCTAGATTACAATAAAATTGATAGTATTTCGTAAACCAGATGCGGAAAAAACATTTATGCATTTAAATTCACGTGTTTTTCATTTTATCAGCATCTGACGCCATTACACATATAGGAACTTCAAGAACCTAACCTCCTTGCAAACAGATAATTTTTTTTGCGGATGACTCCGTTATAAATTTTAGACCTATCTGTCCATTGGTTTGAGCTGTGCGTTGATATTATTAGTCAGTCAGGCCGGACCTGACGGATTTAGTTTGTATAAAAACATCGATAGAATCGACGAACAAAAGACAGTCAGAGATCTTTAACGGGACCTTCATCATCAGAAGTGGGATATGGTACTTACCACAGAAACAGAACCCTCATCCTTATGCCTTCTTGATTTGGACTTCTTCTTAATCTGACGCTGTTCAGAATGCTCCTGGTAACTCCTTTGGACTACAGACTCCGACTGGATCAAGGTCTGAGAAGATTCCATGGTGGCCGAAGCCGTTGCTAACGCCATTGCGGTCTACTCTGTAAAGATTGGAAAGAAAGGCTTAATTGCTGCTCTTTTCGCTAAAGGCCTTCAGGCTGATTCACAAACCATTTGAAGGCTACAGAAATAGTACTGCTCTTTTACTCCCGCGCCTTGTGACGTGTTGCCATCTTTGTCTTTTCAGTATTATTAGTTTCGGTAGCCTTCCGATGGTTTGTGAATCAGCCTGCTTAACCAGAAATAAAGGACTTATTCTTAAAAATATCTCTTGCCAAATCTATACTAATATTATAAAGCTGAAGAGTTTGTTTGTTTGAACGCGCTAATCTCAGGAACTACTGGTTCGAATTGAAAAATTATTTTTGTGTTGGATAGTCCATTTATCGAGGAAGGCTATAGGCTATTTTATATTTCGATATTCCCACGGGATCGGGAGTTACGCGGGTGAAACCGCGGAGCGCTGCTAGTGTGTTCTAAAATGTTAAACATACACAAATAATATAGAGGCTTTTTAATACATAAGACCTGCAGCGATCCGCGGATTCACCTACGTAACTCCTGATCCCATGGGAATATCGGGATAAAAATCCTATGTTATTTTATTACCAATTAATCAATGTATCCTCATACCAAGTTTCGGTCTAGTAAAAACTGTGCTCTTTAGAATACTAGTATAGAAGTATAGACTGATACGGGCCAAGACCTTGTAGCTTCAAAATCATGATCTACCAAAATACCTCTCTAATTGCAGATGTTAAATCAAAAGGTATCTTCATTACAAATAGACAGACTGTTTTTTATCCAATGTTAATAATTAAATTTAATCTGACATCTACCGCATTCCAGATTATCCAGGCGAAGTGTAGTAGGTACCTACTTATGCTCTAATTTTAGAGGATATCACGGTTCGCGCTGGATAAGTTTATGTCATTCGAAGTAGCATATATTTAATCTGAGAGTTTTTACGAAAGTAAATTCTAAATCTATGGTTGTACTCAAAAATAATTATTCTTTTTGGCATATAATATATAAGTCAAAGGTCGCTGCATACGTAACGTGATTTTTCTCGTGCCGGACCTGATATTTTTATACGAAACGATGTCAAAAATCGTCACGTCCCATCCGGCACGACAAAAATCACGTTTCGTATGTTTTAAAGACCACTATATGAACGATGCCCGTTCCGTCAGAGGTTTCGAGGTTCCGAGG
Organism: Idaea straminata; assembly: GCA_951213275.1. Classification (NCBI taxonomy): domain Eukaryota; kingdom Metazoa; phylum Arthropoda; class Insecta; order Lepidoptera; family Geometridae; genus Idaea; species Idaea straminata. Next base: position 8,406,798 of record OX577870.1, read on the forward strand.
TTACGTATGCAGCGACCTTAAATTTAAGGTACGGTCGGCTGCATAATTGCAGACCCACCATAGAGCTCCAAAAAGACTGCTATAGGAATGTTTTCAACACTAGCAAGATTCTAGACACCTGCTTTAGGTGAAGTCTAAAGCCTTCTAACTCATCAATTAATTAAACAAAAATTTATTAGAATGAAAACATTCCAATAATCGTAATTTTCGAACTCTACCGAGGGCTCCAATTATGCAGCCGACTGTACATATTGCTCTTTGCACATTTTTACACTAAGACTATGTTACTTAATGACATCTTGACACATAGGTCCGTATTCCAGAACGTTACTCACGCTCGTATTCACAAACAGTACTTAAGTTGCTCTTGGATTAGTAAACGCAAGCGCAACCCAAATCTTATATCTTTAAATGAGCAATTCTTGTATATATATATAATTGGAATCTCAGAATCGGCTCCAACGATTTTCATGACATTTGGTATATAGGGGGTTTCGGGGGCGATAAATCGATCTAGCTAGGAATCATTTTTAGAAAATGTCATTTTATTCGTGTTTTATCGAAAATTACTTTTTTTTAATCTGAAAAATATGAATCTTCCTGACATTTATTGGCGAACTACTAATACTATTTTTTGTGAGCAATAAAGTTATTCCATTCCTTACTTAACAACGCCATCTGCGTTGTTAAGTAATACGAAGTCAATGAGTGTTGGCTTTGAGGTTCGACTAAGTAAAAAGCAAAGTACCGAGCAAAGCTCGGTCATCCAGGTACTGTAAACTTAGATGAGTAATTCCTTATACTAGAACGTTACTTGGGTAACCATCTACGCTCAAGTAGAGATCTCGACTTACGTAAAAACTGTCATTACCTGTCATAATTCAAGATTCATTTTATATTTTATTTGAGTATTTTTAGCTTATTTTATTTTTACCTACTTAGGCACTTACTTATTTTTATATTTATAACACTCTTTAAGAAAAGAATAATCAAAAGAGTGGTTTAAGTATAGCTTTTTAAGAATGGAAAGTTAATTTACACAAGAATGTGTTTTTCTTTATAATAATAAATAATGATCAATGCAGCAATTTATATTCAATAGCTAACAAATATCAGTGATTATTTACTGTGTATAATTTATTCGATCAATCAATCAACTTTAATAAATTCATGGTTTTCTCCATGCTGTTTAAAATGTTAGTATTATGATAATATGTTTGAAGACGTGAATGAAAATAAAACATGTGGGTAATCGTGTCGACTCTCTTTCTCACTCGATCCTACGTCATGAATGAGGCTTATTAAAAAAACCGGCTAAGTGTGAGTCGGACTCCCGCATGAAGGGTTCCGTAACATATATTCTGTTTTTAGAAGCTTTTATTTAACTTGCAGTGTATGTATATATGTATGTATGTTTGTGTGGAATCTTGCAACTTAATTTTGATCCATTTCCCAGTTACCAATTGAGCTGAAATTTTGCATACATGTTAATATTTGTTGTTATAGCGGCTACAGAAATCCATCATCTGTGAAAATTTCCACTGTCGATCACAGTTTATGAGATACAGCCTGAGGTGACAGATAGACAGACGGTAGTTTTAATTCTTAATTTTAGGAAAGCTTCAAAACTATAGGGATTTTTTGGCTCAAAGTTACACCAAAATGTTGGTAAAAATCTCTTTAAAAAAACACATTCGTAACAATCAACAATGTTCACCAACGAAGGCGACCGGTGCCGGTAGTAACTATTTAATAGGCTGTGTACCAAGGTCGTTGGCGTATGGACATGTATCAGATGTAGTATGTTTACCCAGCACCTGTAGGGCTAGTGTACTAGTCCCTACAACCTAACCATTCCCCCTGACCACTCTCTCAGCTTAGTCCACAGTGCCCAGAGCAAAGAACTCGTCTATACATCAGGAGCCAACTAAGCAGTGGGTGTAATCATGATGTTTTCATTTAGAAGAAATAAAAAATAAACAGACTTGAATTCTCTTATATTTATAGGGGACCGTTTTCCGTAAGGGGGGTCGTTAGGGGGACGGTTAATCGTAAACCATTATTTACGGTCACCCTATTTAGAAGCTTACTTATAGCATAGCAGCTAACTAGAATCTCCGATCTCTGAATCACGCAAGCAATAAACCTACAAAGTTTTCAGCGCGGTATTTTACATAGCTATTATATTGAACACTGTCTCACACCTATGTAACATACAAGAATAGATTTAATAGCAACACCACGCAGTTTTCCCTACGTAAGTCCCGATCCCGTGGGAACATCGGCCAGTGCAGCTACAAAAGGAGGACGGATCGGAAATGTTTTTGTTCCACTGCCGTCTTCTTACCTTCTTTCGCGTCCCTCGAAGGTTTTTGTTTATTATGGGGTCTTTGAGTCACGAGCGTATCTTCTAGGAAAGCGTGCTACATCTTAGACCGCATCGTCACTTACCATCGGGTGAGATAGTGGTCAAACACTGACCTATTTATTATAAAAAAGCCAAGAATTCAATATATTCACATAATATTTTTTATCAAAATCAGTCCAGAATTCTAGCCTTCAAAGCCTAATCGTTACAATCAAAACAGATTTTTTCTACTTTATAATATTAGTGTAGATAATTACTTCTTTTCCCAATTTTAGATGTTGTTTTGTATTCAGGTGAAAATACCGGCGCTCTCTCCATACAAGTCGACTGTTTCCTCCCTGGATAATGACACTAGCACAAATATGTTTGTCCCATAAAACCTACAACTGCCATGACTATGCCCCTAAGTTTTGTTTTTATTCATTTTTCTAATAATCATAAAAATTAAGATCTAAAAAAATAAAAATAAAACTAAACATGGTCAATATGGTCATGGCAGTTATAAGTTTTATGCAACAAAAATATGTGTGCTAGTGTCATTATCCAGGGCGAAAACAGTCGACTACGTTTGTATAGAGAGAGCAACCGGTACCCTTTCCTCTTAAAGAAAACTCAAGGTGTCGTGTTACAGTTGTTTAATTGGGACGGTTTTTAAATTTAGAATACGGATTTTTGTTGCGCGTGCGGCGTTCGATGCAGATTTCGTTTCAAAGATTTATTTTCTAGTTGGAATCCTGGGCATATTATTTTGCTTTTGTCTTATTGTACTAACGAAAGTACTTGTATTTGCTTTGTACAACAAGTTGGTAGATACTAAGAGTTGTTTAATTGGCACGCTTTTTAAATTAAGAATACGGATTTTTGTTGCGCGTGCGGCGGTCGATGCAGATTTCGTTTCCGAGATTAATTATTTTCTAGTTGGAATCCTGGGCATATAATTTTGCTTTTATCCTATTGTACTAACGAAAGTACTTGTATTTGCTTTGTACAACAAGTTGGTAGGTACTAAGAAATCTGTATTATTTCCAAATCCTGTATTATTTTAAACCAAAGATGTTTTGCACAAATTTGCAATTTTGGATTTTAGCCAAAAATTCAATGCCAAGTTACAACATTTTAAGAGATATGTGGTAAACAAAGTTTACGTAAATATCTTTATTTAAGCCTAATAATGGTTCGTAAAATTAAATCGATTCTCAGGACATAAAGGCAAATCACTATCAGACGTCTGAATAATTAAATTTAAAGATTTTGAATTAAGATCCAATGCTAATAAAATACTTTCGAAACCTTTGAGGTAAAAGGTCCAACAAAAATAAATTATTATCAAAGCATTAATGAACTCACGAACAACCACAAAAATGTGCTAATAGTCGAATCCAGAACTTCCTCTTTTTCAAGTTGGTTAAAAACTATGATGGTGGACCAGTCGCATGTTTGAATTAAAAATTGATAGAAAACAAGCCTGAATGTCTAAAGCCTGAATGTCAACAACTAAGGCCATCAAGCGTCTTAACAAAACCGAAGACCTTATCATCAAGCGCCAAGCAATAATTTAAAATTTCCGATAAAATGGAGATGTTTCCTGAAAACTAAATCAGGTCACCATAATCAACTAAGAGAACTGTGTTTGTAGAATAATGTTTATACTAACCTCATTTAAAACGAAATTAGAAGACTGTTATGTGTCTATTAAATACTACGAACCGATAATAGATAGATAGATAGAATTAATTAATTAATTAATAGATAATAGATAGATAGATAGATAGAATTCAGATTAACATGTGGAGAAGCATTTTGGAATTTAGTGTGAAGAGTCATGATTAAAACGATATAAAATTACGGACTTTCTATTATCGAATTTTAGTTTGTGCTTTTATGCCAAAAAAATCTGGAAAACCGCATTCTTATGGACTTTTTTACACCTAATAGGAATCATAAAAATGAGTAAATTTGTATGCAGAGTCGAGCAAACTGCTGTTGCTGGTTTTCATATCAAATATATTCGTACTATAAGGTCTATGGTGGCTAAATTAATGCGATAAAAAGATTATGGCCATTAAATAGCTAGATTTTCGCAAAAGTTTTTCAGTACCAAACTTGTCTTAACCGTAGTTGTTTGCACACCAAAATCCGCAAATTCCTAATGCACTTCACCAGCTAATTTTGTCTGAAACATTTATCGGTTTGGATTTAAGCAACCCGTTAGCTGTTCGTACATTTGAATGCTGATGTTTACTTTCAATTCGAGTGGGATTCTGTAGGATGTACCGGATTATGTGCTGTTGACGTGTTGATGGATAGGAGTTACAGATGACTGAAGTGAGAAGTTTTTAGCGTAAAGAGACTTGCATTTACCGGAGCATACTAGAAACTGGAACAAAAGATAACCGGACGGAGATTTGTCGATGGCAAGTGATGTTGTCATACAAATTCATCTTAGAAGCGGAACAGTGCCGAAGTGGTCATGTGTGGTCTACACTCTTAAGACTGTTTTTTTAAGCTTTTGTGATGTGGCCTGGCTCCTGTGTAGGTGATTTGTGATGCGGAAACATTGCTAATGATGATTAAGCTGAACTGAAAGTATTCTAACCGTTTTTTGTTTGGTTTCGTGTTAGCTTTTGGATTGATATAAGGAATTACAGGTGAAATTAGTTTTCATGAGATTAAAGCAAATGTATTATTGATTATTGTTCACACCTGTAACTAGCTGGCACTTATCCCAATACTGAAATAAATACGATTGCAATCGTTATTTGTAATGATGCAATATATACTCGTTATAATTTTGTAAATATAGCTTAAATGTAACTGGTGTTAACCGGCATAACTAGTCGCTTGATTGTCCAGCGTTAACTTGTTAGTAACTAAAAAGATCTTAGACAAAAGCTTTAGTAATGACCATGAACTAAATATTTCAGAGCTGAAAATTGACTATCCGTCTAACACTTGCATGTCAATGAATATGAGAAAAAGTCTTGACCTATTAAATTTGAGAGCGGTATTGGCCTATAAGTACCCCGACCCTCAAGGTCGTGGTTTCGAATCCTGAATGTGCAAGAATAGATATTTCGGTGGTATAGACACCCGTGGTATCGTAAAGACTGAACTTTCAGGATAATGGCCGTGCTCTAAATATTTATACGAATAGCACCAGGAAAAGCACTAACGTTAAAATATCTGCACAATCGTTGGCAGCTTTCCTCACCTACCATATTAAAACATTCAAAGTTCAACACCCCAATTTCTGGGAGTATATATGCGTGTGGTAACACAGCACACCTGCACGGATGCATCGCCGCACGCAAGATTCTATCAACTAATTTTAGAAGCGGTTATGTCATAGTGGACAATACTAATATTTCAGCACTTGAGTCCTGAAACATAGTGAATTATATCAGGCTAAGACACTTCCTTGCTGTAAATGCATTGTTTATGTCTCATTTGAGTATCTGCTTAAGTTTATAGGTTGAGATATAGTTCAGAAATAAAAGGTGTGACCTATTTAATTTTATTTCTTGTTGGAGATGTAGCGGATGAAGGAAATGTAAGCGTTCTAAATAAACTGACTTAATTTCTGGTTCTTTCAAGATATCTAAATGACTGTATTACCATTGTTAAAACATTTATCTCAAGGATAGAGGTAAATTAATTAAGGAAATTGAGGATAGATAGTACTTGGAATTCTTTGACAGCATACATTCTGTGTACTAAGTATCGGGAATTTGTCAATAAAACAAAAAATACAAATTATTCATCTAAAATTATTTTATCGCCTTCAAAGTAGGCTCCATCGCTTGCAATACAACATCTCCACCGCTTCACCCAGTCTTCCATACATTTTTCATAGGCTATTTGCGGTATGGCCTTTAGCTCATTCAGCGAATTTTCTTTTATGGCTTCTATCGACTCAAAACGTTTTCCTCGAAGTGGTAATTTTAACTTGGGAAATAAAAAAAAGTCAGACGGAGCCATATCAGGTGAATACGGTGCTTGGTCGAGAACTTTTGTTGAATTTTTCGCTAAAAACTCTTTCACTATAATGGCTGTGTGTGATGGTGCATTATCATGGTGCAGCATCCATGAGTTGTGTTGCCACAAATCTGGACGTTTTCGGCGGATACTCTCACGCAAACGCTTCATGACGCCTAAATAATATTCTTTATTCACTGTTTCTCCCTCTGGAAGGAGTTCGGAGTGAACCACACCACGGTAGTCAAAAAAAACTGTCAGCATCACCTTGATTTTGGACCGACTTTGCCGCGGTTTTTTGGGTTTTGGCTCGTTTTCGAGACGCCATTCTGAAGACTGTTGGCTTGTTTGCATGTCGTACTCATAAACCCATGTCTCGTCGCCAGTTATTTTACGTTTCATAAAGGTCGGATCCGTAGAAGCTCGGGAAACCATGTCTTCAGCGACATACTTTCGCTGCGCTTTTTGAACAAAATTAAGCTCTTTTGGAACTAGTCGAGCGGCGACGCGTTTCATGCCTAAAATGTCAATGAGAATGTTGTGGACGGACTTAAAAGATATGTTCACCTCACTAGCCAACTCTCTCAGACTCATACGTCGATTTTCGAGCACTAGCTTCTTGATTCTGTCGATGTTTTCTTTGGTCGTAGCGGTTGAAGGTCTACCAGAACGAGGCAAGTCTACTACTACTTCTCGGCCTTCTTTAAAAGCCTTATACCATTCATAAGCCCTCGTTTTCGATATACACGATTTGCCGTAGGTATTTCGCAACATTTTTAGTGATTCACCACATGAAATATCATTCGAAACACAAAATTTAAGGCACAATATTTTCCATTGTAAAAATCGCCGAGGACTCAAAACTATCACCAACAAAAAGTGTAGTTTAAAACAAATTAAATGACAGATTCCGCTCAAATTTTGCGCTCTTAATCAGTACAGTGCTACCAACATGCAGTAAAAAAATTAGAACGACCTCTTTTACGCGGGTCTTTTTATTGACATATTCCCGATACTTTTTACACAGAGTAGTATTTTTATTCTTAAACAAGGTTATATTTGGCAATAATAGATAAGTAACAAAGTATGTATGTATGAAAGTATACGGGCTTTTTTCTGCAACTAGACTCTTTTTTTAATTGGGTCCTTTTTGCGTGAGGATGGAGTAGGCTTGCCCAGCACCTACTACCGTCTCAGCTTAGTCGACCGTGTCCAGAGAAGAGAACATGTCAATACTTCTGAAGCCAACTAAGCCGCGGGTTTCATCACGATGTTTTCCTTTACCGTAAGAGCAATGTCAATTAGCGCACATAAATAAGAAAAATCCATTGATGCTCGGCTGGCCGGGATTCAAACCCACAACCGTCAGAATTAAAGTCGAGGTATCTACACTAAGCCCTTAACGCAATATGAAAAGTGGTAGTTAAGTCTAAGTACCGGAGGCTTGATGTTTAAATACGGGAGTTTTAGAAAACTTAATTTTTTTAGACATATGATCAACGTTAGACCACTCTCAGACCCACCTGATGGCAAGAGACGATGTAGTCTAAGATGTAGCACGCTGTCCTAGAAGATACCTATTCACTCGCGACTTGAAGACCCCCAAATTGTAAACATCAGGAAAGACAGACGCAGGCGACTGATTCCATTCCCTCGCGGATCCCCTCAAAAGAACTAATTGCAACACGCATTCACTAACAGGCCACTTCCTGATGCCAATATTTAAACCATATGACATTAATGGAATAAAGCATCATTAATCGATGTCACTTCTCCAGGATATTTAATGATTTACAACAGTAATTATATCAAGATAATGTTTTAGTTTAATGGTTAAATATGAAGCTAATGTTATATTACATATTTTAAGATCAAATAGATTTCACAAGGTATATAGATTAGACAATATTATTATGTTAGTAGATTTTAAAGCTATAATTTTGCGACTATCGTAAACCTAGATTGTTTGACATGAATGGTCATTATTTTTTTGGCTTTTGTGTTTACTCTACATTATTCTGAGCAAAGTGTATTTGGGAGAAGCCATGGAGAAGCGAAAGTTTCGTCAAAATTGCTTTTATGAGAATATGTGGACTGGCAAAGAATAATAATAAGGTTATATATACTTCTTTGTCGATTTTTGCTGTAATTTTCTACATCACTCGTTGTAAAAATCAACATGCAAGATCCACCCGTTCCTAAAAAAAAATCAATGGTGACACACGGACAGACAGACGGACAAGAGAGTGATCTTATAAGGGTTTTTTTACCTTTTCAGGTACGGAACCCAAAAAACGAAACGTTTGTTTTAGTGGTCTAAGATTTATTATTAAAACTCACCATTCTAAAGACACTGTTGCAGCGAGTACAAGGCACTGCAGCGCTAACTAATAATAAAGACACTTAAGAGCGTCAACACCATTACAATCTATCACAGATTCACCGAGTAATTGCCCAGGAAATCACACTAAGGCATTTTAACTAGCAACAATCTTGTGCACTTGAGAGATTTTCTACACTTATCTCGGTGATTTCTCTAAAATTTTGACCTAACCTTTCCGGACTTTCGGATTTTCTACGCGGATTTTTCTGTTCATCAGATTAATATGAGCGGAAAAATGGTTGGCAATTTGTATGAAGTTACAGCGTCGATAAGTCTACAGATTGCAGGTGGTAGGACAAGGTAGAATTTTTCCTAAGAGTATGTAACATACAGAAGCAATAAATAGTTCATTTAGTACCTAGTAATGTTAAATCTCTTTGACCTTCAACCAATCTGGCTCAACGCCGAGTTGATGATTTTGGAAAGTACGTGTTGACATCACGTCGATGGGCGCGAAAATACGTTTAGCCGTTACAATGCGTCAACGTCACTCGTCACTTCTTCCCAAAAAATCTTCAAGAAATCTGCTCAATCACACGCTAACCCTATAGTAACCAAAATAAGGAATTGAAGCTGGCAAGCAATGTCTGTATGAGGGAAGCGCTTTGGTCCAACACAACGAGAAAAGTGGTCGAAAGTGTCGAAAATGGTGTGACGAATATTAAGGATAAGATGATGTCTTCTTTCAATAGGCAGATGCACATTGCACATATTTTATCCTTCGAATACTTAGCGATATTCGAAATCCTACGGACGGTTTCAAATGTTTGTTCTTTTATAATCCTGATAGCTGACGGTTAAGTGGTACGGTCTGAAGAGTACAATTATTAGTTTTGGAGTTTTCTTTTGATATACACATATTACTTATTATATCAACGGTGTTTTTTAAAGGACAATTTCTTTAAAAAATTGTAGAAGCTCATATAATAGAATGTTTTTAGGGTTTCGTACTAAAAGGGTTAAAACGGGGACATTTTACTAAGACTACACTGTGCGTCTGTCTGTTACCAGGCTGTTTCTCATAAACCGTCGCAGCTAGACAGTTGAAAGTTTCACAGATGATGTATTTCTGTTGCCGCTATAACAACAAATATTAAAAACAGAACATAATGGTACTGAACCCTACGTGCGCGAGTCCAACTCGCACTTGCCCGGTTTTTTTGTTTGTTTAAGTGTCCTCTTTCCAAATAAGAGTAGATGAGTTTCATAGTGCGACAAGAGTTGAAGAAAATCAAGATGGCGTATTTGCGTTTTCAAATATCTCAAAACTGAATATCGTGTCTAAACATAAATGCTCTATGTATTTGTATAGCTGTTATATGACACGGGCTGTATATACTACATGAATATGACGCCTTGCGTTGCCTCGACCACACAAGTTCAAGCATTGTTTCACCTACTTTACTTCATAAACGTTTTGATGATTCATTATGACGGCATTCTGTTGAGGTTTGCAAAAATGTTTTCTTTTATTTTGAACAATGTCAATGGTCGTGATTGTTCGTGACTTTCGAGTTTATACAACATGTTGTTTTTGTAAAGTCATCTTTTGTACAAAGTTGCTTTCGTATAGTTTTTATAGATTTCTAGTTTTTTCTTCTTTCAATTAGGCAAACCATAATAAACTACCAAGGGTTAAATCTATAAACTGTCATTATCCTGATTATATGAACTCCGGAAAACCTGTGAGATGTAACAGTTTTGGAGTGGTTATCTATCTCCGAACTTCGCATTCCTTAATTGTGACACAAAAATTAGAATGCGTGTCTTCGTGCATATCCAAAAGCAGAGTTTCGTGCGGTCAAGTTTATTTCACTAAGACGTACCTACCATTAATTGACATATCCACTGCAGAAAATGACATTTTAAACCCTTGATAGTAGATACGGAGATTATAAATTATGACCAACGGTCCATATTTGACGACCCAGTTGGCTCAATGGTCACCATGCTGCAGGTTGCGGGTTCGATTCCCGCCTCAGACAAGTATTTATGATATTTGTCTGTGGTCTAGTTGTTTCTATATATTATAAGTATATATTTACAATAGAAACGTATAATTAAGTAGTATACACGTTGTCTAGCACCCATTACACAAGTCTAGTTACTTAGCTTGGGGCTAGATGGCGATGTGTGGAATGTTGTGGAATATTTATTTATTTACTAGCTGCGCCCCGCGGTTTCACCCGCGTAAGTTCCGATCCCGCGGGAATATCGGGATAAAAAGTAGCCTATATGTTAATCCAGGCCTCCAGCTATCTACATACCGAATTTCATTGCAATCGGTTAAGTGGTTTTAGCGTGAAGGAGTAACAAACATACACACACACACACACACACGCACACACAAACTTTCACATTTATAATATTAGTAGGATATTAATACAAATGGTGATACGTATAGCCATTTTGAACATTTTATCTTTTCAGCTATCAAGACGCAGAGTCACATCTTCGCACTTCGCCCTTTAAGACCAATTTGATATAGTGGCAAAAAATATAACTAAATAATATTGCTGAAAATGATAGCTACCTTAGCGGCAAGAATCAGCACACATAAAGACACGCATCAAACTCATAATTCAGAAAATTCGTAGAAAAAATATTTTCCTCCGCAGGTACTTAAATATCTAAACTAGACAAAACCTTGACCCACTAGTGCGACAAAAACGAAACGTTATTTTTCTAGGTGTAAAGAATTATTGAAACACGTGCATAATGTAGATCAGGCACACGGTCGTCACTTGAATGATATATGATTAATATTTCGTTATTTCTTTTTAGAAAAAAGCTTTACCTACTTACCCAGAGTTTTTTTAAGCTATTGCATAGCTTTTATCGCGGGCTTTGAGCGCGGCGACTGAATCAAGAAATTCCGTAATGAAAAAAAATCTAACACCCCCCACTCCGCCTACCCTGTAGCTCGGCTGAGCGTTCGCTTAACGTCTATGTATATGGTACGACTAGCGACTGTACGAAGCTCACGATGCAATAGCTTTACCGCGGCAGTCCCCGAGTGCCACACGTTTTTTTTTTTAAATAATACATAAACGACGATGTAGAACGCTTTTCTAGAAGTCACCTAAACGCTCGTGAATCAAACAGCCCTAAATGGGGCCTTTGAGGGATGCGAGTGAAGTATAGGAAGATGGCTGTGGAACAAAACTCTTTCGACCCACCAGAAGCCTTCCATTAGGAGATTGCTTCTTTAGCACTACCCAAAGGTCACGTGTGGGACATCTAGGGCTAGATCCGACGTGAGCAATACGAACTCCCACGAGTAAAAAACGATACTATACTTTCTGACATTCAGCATACGTACGAGAGCGGTGTTGGTCTTCACTGGTCTCTCTGATCTCGACTTTCGTTCCGAATCATTTGAAAGTCCTTGGATTTTTCTCACAAAAAATGTACATGTGATAATTGAAATTGCTCTTACGGTGAAGGAAAACATCGTAATGAAACCCGCGGCTTAGTTGGCTCCAGACGTATTGACATATTCTTTCCTCTGGACACGGTCAAATAAGCTGAGAGGTCAAGCCTTCCACGCAAAAAAGACCCAACTAATGAGGCCTTGTTGCGGAAAACAGCCCTAATACAAGTACAAGTCATACGTAACACACGCAGAGAGTAAAGTGTTTATTGTTTGCGGTGGTTGGCGTTGTGCTGCGAATCTCTTGAAAATATTGAAAAGTCTATCACAGAGCGATATTGGGCATCGTGTGACGGATCAAACCAACACGTCTGTTGCATAAGTCGTGTCGCGCGACTAGTTGTCTCAGTTGCCAGTAGTGGTGCAACTTTACAGTTAAATTAAAGAACGTTTTGCTCCCATGGCCATTTAAATAGAGGTTGTTTAGTAAATAATAATAAATATATAAATTAATAAATATTGCAGGCCATTCCACACATCGCCATCTAGCCACAAGCTAAGTAACTAGACTTGTGTTATAAGTGCTAGACAACGGATATACTACATAATATGTATACTTTTCTTTTGTGAATATATACTTATAATTCATAGAAACAACCAGACCACAGACAAATATCTAAGCATAAATACTTGTCTGAGACGGGAATCGAACCCGCAACCCTGTGTTTGGAAGTCCGGCATGGTGACCATTGTGCCAACTGGGTCGTCGAGTAAAAAGTACGTTTACTGGAGTAAAAAGGACGTTTTGCTATTTTAATGCAGTATCTTTTAAATTCAGGACGTTTTGCTCCCATGCCGTTTTACGCTATGTACATTTTTTAAATAATTGGTTAGAACCTCAAGCACTAGTACACAAGGGTGTCGTTGAACTCTTGTAAATTAGAAGAGACGTCTTCATCAACGATGCCATTAAGTTTAAGAAGCGGTACATGGTAATTATAATTAGTAATTAGTTAGGCACCTACATACATAAAGCAGTTGATTAAATTGAGCTAGGTAACTGCCTTGCGGCAGTGGATGGATGACGTTTCTCGAATCTTCGAAGCGTTTAAGAGGAAAGGGTACCGGGCGCTCTCTCCATACAAACGTAGTCGACTGTTTTATCCCTGGATATTGAAACTAGAGCTAAAACTTGTAACTGCCATGACCATGTCCCTATGTTTTTTTTAAATCTTAATTTCTATGATAGTTAGAAAATGAAAAATACTAAAACATAGGGGCATTATGGCAGTTACAGGATTTATAGCACAAAAATATTTGTGCTAGTGTCATTATCCAGGGAGGAAACAGTCGACTACGTTTGTATGGAAAGAGCGCCGGTACCCTTTCACCTTAAAACCATTTTTTAATAGAAGTCCGAAAATAGAGAGGTAGTCAATTTTGCCACATCGTTATCATCATTACATAGTATAAAACAAAGTCGCTTACATAGGCTGCACTAAAAGTATCGGGAATGGAATTTTTCCACTGTTCCTGTCATATTTAAATCTTTTTAATTGAAAACTCCTTGGTTTTTAGAATCGAATACCATTTATTTATTTAAAAAAAGAATCTCGGTCTTGTCTCAAGGTTTTGTCAAACTTGTTTAGTCGTTGAGAAAATGGAATTGACTCGAGAAAATTCAAGAGCGATGATTTATTATGACTTTCGAAGTGGTTTATCACAAAAACAGTGTGTTGACCTAATGATTTCGGCATTTGGTGATGAAGCCCCATCCAAAACCACAATTTATCGCTGGTTTGCTGAATTTCAACGTGGACGTGTCAAGCTCAGTGATGATCCCCGTCAAGATCGTCCAAAAACTGCACTCACCCAAGAAAACGTTGATGCTGTGCGTAAGCTGATTGAGGAAGATCGACATGTAACATACCGCGAAATTCAGGCAACTTTAGACATTGGCATGAGTCAAATACAAATAATCTTGCATGAACAATTAGGTGTAAAAAAGTTGTTTTCCCGATGGATACCGCATTCGCTCTGTGAAGAGCAAAAAGTGGCTCGCGTTACTTGGTGCGTCAGAACTCTCGAAAGATTCCACGCAGGATCCTCAAATGCTATATACAACATCGTATCAGGTGACGAATCCTGGATATACACGTACGAACCCGAAACAAAAAACCAGTCACGAGTTTGGGTGTTCGAAAATGAGTTAAAGCCAACAAAAATTGTTCGTTCACGGAGTGTTGCAAAAAAAATGGTGGCCACGTTTGTCTCCAAAACCGGCCATGTTGTGACTATTCCTCTTGAGGAACAAAGAACGGTTAATGCAGAATGGTATGCTAGCATTTGTTTGCCACAGGTCGTTTCTGAACTCCGTAAAGAGAACTACAGCCGCCGCATCATCCTCCATCACGACAATGCGAGTTCTCAGACCGCGAACAGAACAAAAGAGTTTTTAGAGCAAGAAAACATAGAATTATTAGACCATCCGCCGTACAGCCCCGACCAAAGCCCTAATGATTTCTATACTTTCCCTAAAATAAAGAATAAATTGCGTGGTCAGAGATTTTCATCACCTGAAGAAGCTGTGGACGCCTACAAAACGGCCATTTTGGAGACCCCAACTTCCGAATGGAATGGTTGCTTTAATGATTGGTTCCATCGTATGGAAAAATGTGTCAAATTTCGCGGAGAATACTTCGAAAAGCAATAAATACATTTTTAAATAGTAATGTTGTGCCACTTCCTTGATTCTCGAAATTTTCAGTGCCGCCCTCGTACCGCTGTATGTCCCTATGTATGCTTAGATCTATAAATCTAAGCAACAGATTTTGATGCGGATTTTTTTAACAGAAAGAGTGATTCAAGAGTAATGTTTTGTATATAAAACAAAACTACAACGCGTATGAAGTCGCGGGCAAGAGCTAGTGGGACTATAATATGTTTGTGCCGGTCGCTGTAAAGACTTAGGCGTGTTGGGGAGGCGAGACGCCAAAAAATTAGTTAAAGACTAGCAGCGTTCCGCGGTTTCACCCGCATATCTCCCGATCCCCTGGGAATATCGGGATAAAAATAAGCCTATCTTACTCCCAATGAATCAATGTATCCTAATACAAATTTTCATTAAATTCGGTCCAGTAGTTTCGGAGCCTATACTTTATAAACAAAAAAAAGGAAAGATTTTTTCCTCTTCATAAGAGGAAATCTTTACTCATAAAATATAAATAAAGAGGACAGTTTTTTGTATATGTATTAGTATAGATATAGATTTATTAAAGATTTGGGCAATAGGATTAGATGTAATGGTGGTGACTCCCGCTTCGGATTTAAAATCGTGATTTTCGAATAATCTTTTCTCCCAAAAGAAGTTGTGGAGGTTACCGTAATAATATGTCCCCGAAATATTTTTAATCAATAAAAAATATGTCTTGCTTTGTAATATAAATTGCAAAACATATTAGCGCATCCGTTTAATTTCCCCGAACCACAAATTCCCGGTATATCCTTCAAAATAAGGGCTTACATAAAGAGGAAATTGTTCAAGGATTAGGTCATCTCTGAGTCAGGACGCATTCCGGCAACTCTGGCGAAAGTAACGGGCTATTGTTTCACAAACATGCGGTTAAAATAAAACGTTGTAAAAGGCTTAGCCTGAAGGTTGAAATGTGTTAAGAACTGACACATTAAGGTGAAAGGGTACCGGCGCTCTCTCCATACAAATGTAGCCGACTGTTTCCTTCCTGGATAATGACACTAACACAAATATTTTTGTTGCATAAAACCTATAACTGCCATGACCTTGCCCCTATATTTTATGTTTTTTTCATTTTTGTTTTTTAAATCCTAATTTCTATGATAATTAGAAAATGAAACAAACCAAGACATAAGGGCATAGTCATGGCAGTTATAGGTTTTATGCAACAAAAATATTTGCTCTAATGTCATTATCCAGGAGGAAACAGTCGACTACGTTTGTATGGAGAGAGCACCCGGTACCCTTTCCTCTTAATTCGTGTTTATAGTGTAGGTACTTACCTACTAACTACAAATGAAATAAGGAGCTCCACAAAGTATGGCGAAAGACAGTAAAAAAACACTTTGTACAGGGTGTCCGGTGGTGGATTTATGTTTTGGAAAGGTAATAAAAGAAAAGTTTATTTTCTTATGGTTTTATTAACGAATTGAATCAATACAGGGATAATGCGGATTTTACTTTTTAAAAATGATTTCATCCAAATGTTGTCCATTTAGACGCACACACTGTTGAAAACGATCAACCGTATTTCGTGCTACACGTTGCAACAGGCTCGGCTGGATTTGCTGAATTTCATTGCGGATATTTTCCTTCAACTGCACAACAGACCGAGGATTATTAATGTAAACCTTACTTTTGAGATACCCCCATAAAAAAAAGTCCATGGGAGTTAAATCTGGTGACCTCGGTGGCCACGGGATATCTCCAAAGCGGCTTATCAATTTATGCGGAAAATTTTGTCGAAGCAAATCCATAGATGTCCTGGCTGTATGTGGAGTCGCCCCATCTTGCTGAAACCATGTGTGCGTTGAGTAGGATGGATGTGCTCGCAAGTTTGGTAAGAAATATTCAGTGATCATGCGTCCATAGTTTTCACTGTTGACATTTACAGCTTGGCCTCGTGAATTTTCAAAAAAAAAGGGACCGATGATTCCGTTCGTCGATAAGGCGCACCAAACTGTAACTTTTGGGCAATGCAGGGGCCGTTGATGTTTCAGTCGCGGATTACGTGTTTTTGGGGCCCAGTAGCGACAGTTTTGTTTGTTGACATGCCCGTTCAAATGAAAATGGGCCTCATCGCTCCAAAAAATGCAATTTACCGTGCGAAATCTCTCTAACATCCGTTCACAGAAGGTTTTTCGTAAAATGAAGTCGTTTTCTTTAAGTTCTTGGACTAATTGAATCTTAAAAGGATGAAACTTTAAGTCTTTCTTTAAAATTTCGTGAACAATCGTTTTAGGGAGTCCCAAAGCGGCTGCTCTCTTCCGCACTGACAGTCGAGGATTTTCACGTAGGCTTCTTTCAACCTCTTGAATGTTTTCTTTGGTTCTTGATGTCCTGCTGGGTCCCGGCTGAGGGGTGTTTAAAGCAGAAGATGTCTGACGAAACCTTTCCACCCACGATCTAATCAAATTAACACTTGGTCCGTCGCTCAATCGCCGAATATTGAAGTGGGAACAAAACTGTCGGCGCGCAGTCACGTAGGAATCACTACTCTTAAAAAACGCCTCAATAGCGTACGCACGGTGCTGCCCCGACCACTGCGGCATTGTGACTAACGAATCCGCACTCTCGGAGCGTCGAATGACACCGCCCTCCCCCCGCACCGTTTATAACTTTTTTAAATTTACCCTTTCAAAAACATAAATCTGCCACCGGACACCCGTACGGGATCCCTTTAAGGACGACCTTCATCGAGCTGTTTAATGGATGAAAAGTATTTTATATCAAATTAAATAGGTCAATAAATATTTTGCAAATGGGTTGCCAAAAAAAAATCAGTTCAGAATGATATTATTTAATTTTTAGACCAGCTGGTTTGGCTGGACAAATTCCATATCAATAAATACATAATTTTTATTTTGACTTAACTTTAATTCATTAACCAGACCAGTGCAAATGAGTAGCTTCGATTTCACTGCCTACCCAAGAGTTGTGACGGAAAAAAAATGTCAACCTAACGTTTGCATATTCTATAGGCTTCATACTTTCGATTAGTAAGGAATTTGTCTCATAAACAAACCAGTGAAAGGTTATATTTTTTTAATTTTCTGGGCTGAAATATTTTAGACAATCTATTTGCAACAGACAGTGGGAGACGACTTTATTTTATACTATGCAGTGATAGTGATGATATATGCATTTCTCCTACATATTCCCTAACAGTCTCTTTATCTCTTTGGCCTTACATTTATCAACTTAATACACAGGTTTCTTCGATAAACAAGACCATTCCACCTCTAATTCGCAAGTTTCAAACATTTTCGTTTAAGAAACAGTTTGCTATCAATAGAAGCTGTATTACGCAGAGCGGTGATGACTCTGGTTTTATTTTTACCGTGTAAATGTCAAACAAACAGGCAACAAGCGGTCAGCGAGACGAACGTGTGATCACGATCGTTAGCAGGTTGCAGCTCAATCTGACGTATTGTTTAATGTTATCTTTCAGACTCACAAAATAAGGCTACCGCATCTCACGTGAATGTCTTAGGAGGCCACTAAGGGTTTTGGGGACATTTTCCTGATCATCGCACCTTGCGTGGTGGTACGGTAATTCGGTCTAACAGAAGTGGTCGCAGAAGCCACTGATTTTAGACCTAAATTTCTATTAATCTATATTCAATTTTCGCGTTTCAAATTTTAGGTTACCCTTTCCTCCAGGTTTTTCACAGCATTTTCAAAAGGTTAGTTGCATTGTCAGTTCGTCTGTTATCAATTCGTAATAAATGCAATTTGTCTTAAAGTAGCTGTCTTTAGTAAAAGCCTGATATCACATTGACAACATTGTACTTATCATACCTAATTCGATATTAGGGGAAGCTTGAGATGCTTTTCTCAAGCTAAAATGATGCATGCAACATCGAATAAAATAAAATAAACATTACTATGTTGATATCCAGTTTTAAATAACTTATAGTTTACTTTGCAGGGATCTCTATTTTTACCAGACTGCGTTTATTTCTCTTTATTAAAAAAGTAGACTAAAATATCATATATCAAGCAAATAAAGTGGAAGTAATTTGAGAGTTCCCATCAAAGGATCGGTTCATGATAATTAATATATTATCTAAACATGATTTGACATACGTTAAAATGTTTTAATACAATGTCCGAGGTACTATTCATAACAATAGATGATTTTCGATACTAATTATGTAGGTAGATGCCTACTTAAGGCGCATATAGTAGTCAAAATATTTATTTTTTACAGAAAATAGGCTGGCATTTGACCTCATCTCACATGATGGTGGCGCGACAATACGGTCGAGGATGTAGCATGCTCACCTAGAACGAGATTGGCATGCCTGGACAACATGATGGAACGTGACGAGTCACTTTGCACTATGATTTTGCCCAGGGGGTGGTGTTAGAAGCCGAAGTCAAAGCCTATCACTGCCCGGGGTTTACGAGTTACGTGTAGAACTTCAAGGGCTAATTACTACAGACGCAAGCAAACCTGAACCGCCAAAAACAGGCTTCAAAAAAAGGAGGAGGAGGGTCGATTGTATTTTTTTTAATGGATGTCGCATATCTTCTTTTGGTATAATTTAAAGACAATTTCTTGTCAATTCTAATCTTATGTCGAAAAAAGACGGTATGCCGTTTTTCGACATAACAGCAATGGGTGTTAAGTTTTTGGAGAACCTGAGAAACGACAAGAAATTTTTGATTTTTTAATTTGATAAGGAAACGATTTCGCCGTTTACAAAAAATAACAATAATTTTCCGGGCATTGGTTGACTATTTAGTTTTAATGCATTATTTTATATTGCATTCGGCTCCTATATGCGCCTTAAACGATTTCATTGCTCATAATTACATATTTAGCTGGTAAGGCTCCGTTATTCAAGTGTCAAATAATTTGAAAAGTTGACTAGTTAAAGTGAAAGTTGCAAAGTTGCAAAGTAGCATGTTCACAGTAACTTGACTGAACTGTCAATCACTTCTTGTAGATCGTATCAGTGTTACAACTGACAAGGTGACAATGGTAGTGGCTGCTTTGTTTGTTAAGGACGAAGAATTACTAAGACGACTGTCAATTCTGAACAAAAAGCGTGACAAAAATCCCTTATTACTAGATGGCGCCACTGCTATTTTGACCCTAATATATTTTACATAAGTAATTTAGATTAATTTGTTTTTGAGCATAAGTAATGTTATTAGCCGGATCCACACCGGACGATCCAAAATGGATCGGCGATCCCGCGATCCGCGATCCAAGATCGTGATGCGTGGAGCGTGGATCGTTCTAGGTCGATCCAACAGCAATCTTTTGCGATCCTGACTGGCTGCTCCAACGCGCTCCTGCCGATCCATACTGAATCAGTTGAATTTTGTCTGGCTATGGAGTCACACGTGCAACGACGGGGACGAATAGCCGTAGCAGCTGCAAGCTACATTTTACTTGTATATTTACGGCAAAAATTACGAAAACGAAAAAGACAGTATTGGGTTAAAACAATTTTTAAAAACCGGTTGGAATATGGGACTCGACTTTACAAAGAGTTAATTGATGATGGAGCTGAAGCTAATTTTGCACGAATGACTGCAAATCAATTTGACTTATTGTGTTCACTATTGGAGAACAAAATAAGAAAGAATGATACAAACTATCGCGATGCCATAACTGTTAAGGAAAGACTACTAATCCCATCGGTTCGGTTCGAACCGTCCAGACCGCGCGCGCCAAGCTACTGAGGCACCTTTGAGTATGGCCAAAAAACCGACAACAAATGGATCGCACGCGGCGAGGAGCGCGCGCTCTCCGCCGCGCACATGGATCGCGCGCGGCACGTCTACACTTCACGCTCCGTGGAACGCGCTCCATGCCGCGCGCGATCGGAGCGCTTTGGATCGTCCGGTGTGGATCCGGCTTAAAGTTAAATTAAAAATTTAAAAAAAAACCCGACACAAAATAATAAAAATAGTATGAACGTAAAAAGCCTAAAACAAGCAAATAAACTATGAAAAAAACCCTACAAAAAGAAAAAAATAACCCCGAAATGATGACCCTACGTAAGTATGTACATCTGATTTTTTTGATTAAACATTGTCGCGTCGGGGGACCGCTCTGTACCTATAAAAGCAACTTCATAAAATGATAATATTAAAATTTCAACGAAAATGTTAAAGTAAGTATTACTGTCGTTTTTGCGTCGGGGGTTAAAAAATGGTTGTCTGTAAAGTCGGTTTACGGACGATAATTTTACTTGATAACGGCATAAGAACTCTTTTGTATCGTTGACATTACCATATTGCATAGGTACTTCGTCATCAATACGTTGCTATGGTTACTTGTCAACAACGTTGCTATGGTTACTTATCAATAACGCATGACGTCACACTTTTTTGAGAATGCTGATGTTCACCTATTTATAAGATGTTATCGCGTCGAAAAATATTATACCTAGGTCTATTATTATGAGTGTTCGTCTATCAGAATCGCTGTTTGAAAACTGTTGAAGGAAAGCCTTTATTTTCTACGCCTATTTAATTACTGCCAAATACATTGATTTTAGGCTTGTTTATGGACAAGAAGAAGAAGGTTAGGTAATAATGATGTGCAAAACATCGAACTCGCTCAGCACGAAAATTTTAACTGTAAATATAAATTCGAATTCACCACCTTCCTACCAAAACTTCTACGAATAGGTAACTTAAAATAATTTTATGATTTGTCTGAAATATTGGGCACGGATGCCGCACCGTGCCAAAAACACGTTGGTCATAAAATAATGTGTTCTAATGATAAACAACGTTCATTATGTCTATCGTTTATACCTGGATATTATGTGCGGTTTATGTCAAAAAAAATTGATAATTACGTAACTAGATTTTTTTTTATCCCGATATTCCCATAGGAATAGGACTAGTACTTGTATACGGGCTGTTTTTTCCGCAATTTGACTCTTTTTAATTGGGTCCATTTTGCGTGAGGATGGAGTAGGCTTGCCCAGCACCTACTACCCCTCAAACCCCTACTACCCCTAAGTTCTATCTTCTGGACATGGTCGACCAAGCTGAGAGGAATAGGACTTAGTGTTATATATTTTATTCGACTTAGAAAAAGGAAACAAAACTAAATGAAGTCCGTCGCCCACCATCTCAAAATGAGTATTTTAGTAAAAAGTTACGAAAGTTTAATCGTGTTTCGGGTTTATAATTAGAGATTAGATATTTTTGTTTGAGATGAATGTAAGCGGTTTAAAGTATCGGTACCTACTAATATTTAAAACAGACGGACAAGAAAGTAATCTTAAAATGGGTTCCTTTTGAGGTGCGGAACCCTAAAAAATTTTAGATTTGATTATTTGCTTGCATTAAATAGGCTCTGAAACTATTGGACCGATTTTAATTAAACTTGGTATGAGGATACATTGATTAATTGGGAATAATATAGGCTACTTTTTATCCCGATAATTCCACGGGATCGGGAGTACCGCGGGTGAGAACGCAGAGCGCTGTTAGTCTACACTATTTAGAGGTTTTTTTTGATAAAGCTAAGGTCGAATGGTCTAAAATAGTTCGATTTGGAAGTTTAACTTAACGAATTAACTGTCTATAAAGATTACTATATTCTTTCAAAGAATCAAAACAATCTAACTGCACTGTATGTAGGTACATATTTTCTTCGTATAACCACAATTAATTCTTGGAGAACATTAATTGAACGTTAGCGGAACAATTGCTTCTATTGGTTCGTAACTGTGATTGAATTAGGGACAAACAGACAATCTTACTTGTTACGATATGATTATGGTGGATACCTAACAACCTAGCGAAAAGCGACCGAAAATGTACCTATTTGTATCGAAATACAGATTTTTTACCGCGTAATATCTAAACGCGGATTTTTACCGGACTGCAAGGACCGAATTTAATACACAGTACTTAGTTTTTTCGGGTGTATATTATCGTGAAAAAAATTATTTGCGGTTTTATCGCACCGCAAATCAAGAGGAAAGGGTACCGGGCGCTCTCTCCATACAAACGTAGTCGACTGTTTTCTCCCTGGATAATGACATTAGTGCAAATATTTTTGTTGCATAAAACTTATAACTGCCATGACCATGCCGCTATGTTTTTTTTTGTTTTTAAAATCTTTATTTCTATGATAATTAGAAAATGAAATAAACCAAGATTAATTAAAACTAAACATGACCACTTATTATTAGACACGAAAATTGAATGTATAAAATGCATGTTTATGTATAGGTAAGCAGAGTTATATTAAATATCGAATACAAGTTATAGGTTAACCTAATGCATTAAAATTCAATGTCATTTGTTCCCGTGCAATAAGCTGTCTATTTTCTAATTTAAAGGAATGTTTCTCGGGTAGGGAAAAATATGGGGGTAAAGTATGACGCTTTCCCTTTCGCTTTAATAATACATGTGCGCTCTATTATAATAAATTACCTAAATATGTATATGATATGTCCATTAATAGGTTCAAAACTCTTATAAAGCATAAATTGTGCAGTAAGGCGTACTATGATACTTCGTCTTACCTTAATGATAACAACCCTTGGACGTGGCTTTAATTGCTCCATTTCAAATAATACTTTCAAATATTTATAATATTGACCTTTGTGAGCGTGATCACATGAAAACAAAAACCCCATGAGTTCATTGTGCCTTCTTCTCATTGGTGGGCGCGTTCCGAAGGCACACATCCTAACTTAGTTTTTAAGACGTGTCCAAGTGATCTTATACCTAGGTATTAAGCATTGAAAGGAATAAAGATTTTTCACTTTGACTTTGTAATAATTCTGTCCGCGATATTACATGCGCAAACCATCCCCACCAATTTCCGCTAGGGGCCATGATTCATTGCGCGACCCATATTTCATGTCCCTTTCTTGTTTATGTTTTATTTTTATGGTGCAACTAGCTTTTGCCCGCGACTTCGTCCGCGTAGAAGTCGAAAATGGACCAAGGAATCACGTTGTCCCATACAAACTTTGCCCCCCTGTTTTAGGGGTAGAATTTCGGAAAATACTTTCTTATCGAGTACCTACGTCATACAAAGAACACACCCTCCAAGTTTCAGGTCTCTACGATCAGCGGTTTAGGCTGTGCGTTGATCCGTCAGTCAGTCATTCAGGACAAAGAATGTTATATGTATAGATAGACTTTTTAGGTATAATATCTTAACAGACAGAATAGTACGTATGTATGCTGTGTTTTGCCTAATTACACTCTCTCCAACAAAAACCACCGGTCATTAACTGTGACCTCTAAAATATTACGATAAAGAAAGTTATTTTCACCCACAGATAGATGAAAGGATTTTTAAACACCATTAGCAATGTCTTGTTTGAATAATGAGATGGCAAAATGTGGAAAGGTAATCAATGTGGTACCTACTTATACTTTTGGGTGACCAGTAAATAGGTACCTACTATGCTGGGTTCTAAAATACCCGATTTTTATTATAAATATCAAAATATCGGATATTTATGATATATATCCGGAATACATATATCAAAAGTTTTCGTTTATGAGCAAAACTAACACCGTACCTTTTCCTGGTTCTCCGCCACCTGATTTTTCCACGTGATATTGGCCGAAATTGCACATCGTGTCAGCAGAAGACCATTAAGAAGAAATTGAATTATATCAAAAGTTTGATATATATCCATTTTGTATGACACCCATATTAATATTTTATTGTATTATTTATGTATACAAATTTTGTAAGGCTATTGACGTCACCTATTGTCCTGAGTCTAATATCCGCTAGTACCATGCAATCCAGCCTGCTTTTTGTCTATAACTGAAATTGATGAGTGGTGTTGGCATAGCAGTAGATAGCTCAACTTTCATTTCCAAGGTTGTGGGTTTGAATCCTGGATGGTTGTGCCTTAATGGTTTTTTTTACCAAAAATGATATGCACTTATTGATTTTTTAATGGTCCACCTTAAGTTATATAGCTATTTGAAGCATAGTTTTTAGGATTGTTCTTTACAAATGATTTGGGAGGAAATACAACATTAAATGGCTAATTAAGTAGTTTTTTATTTTATTACAGACTGAAAAGAAGTGTTTTTAACTACCAACTCCTTTCTTTTGAGACGAAGCTATTGTAAAAGTTCGCTCAAAAATACTATAGCAGCCATATCCTTATTTCAACTAATGACAAGTTATCGGTGTCACCATTATTTACTGAGACAGACGGATGGACAAGGATAATGTTTGTTTAACGACAGAAATGTTTAGACATAAAGATAACAAGTAATTGTGGACAAATTAGGAATTTAATTAGAAAAAAAGATGCTTTGCTTAAAAGGCTTCGGTTAATTTATGGCTTTTTAAGTGTTTTTTTCATTGAAGTAAGTAAAAAAACTTAAGTAAACTTTTTGGTTGATAGGATGAAGAATAAACAACACACTGCTGCTTGGTGGTAATCATCGTCTAAAATCTACGCAAATAATCCCTAAGTATTATTGTTTTTTTACCTTTATATTTATTTTGTAAATTTTGTAAAAAAAATGTATATGGCAAAACAATGTTTGACGGGACTGCTAGTATTTTTATAATAATATACTTACCATAATATGGCCTAAACTGCAGGGTTCCTACCTCAGTTGTTATCTAGAAATCCTCATAGTTTAAATTGCAATGAGTACTTACTTATGGTTCAAACTTTATAACACCCAACGGAGAAAAATAAGATTCTAATTGGACCAAATTAAAATGTACGAAAAGAAAGTTTGTAAGTAGATAAACTTACCTATGCCATTCATTATCACAAATTATGAGCTTTTCTAGGTTATGGTGAACTTTCTGCTGACCTAAACACATTTTTTTCATTTCAATGGAAACTTAATATGTGCTTTTTTAATTCCCTGAGTTTGTACATAAAATATGAAATCGATCTTATTCCCGCCAAAAACAAAAGAAAGTTCCAAGACCGGCTCACGTCACGTAATAAGATCGGAATGCACACATGATACCACGAAGGTTTTATTTCTTTTTTCAATAATTAAAAATAAAAAGCCCTTACTTACGTTTCCGGGACAAAACTCCAATTTAAACTTAAAAGTAACTAATAACATAGTTGACACTAATTTATGTTAGTTTTAAAAGATTTTAATTTAAAAACTTACATTTTTCTTGTTATCACAACATAAAATTTAAATAAATCCGAAAAACCACACACACTCTCACTACGGCAACAATTTCATACTGAGAGAAATGTCAAACTTTTTATATACAGTGTTGCTAGCATCTATTGTTAAAAGTCCCGAATGTTTGAGTGTGAAATAAAGATTTCAACTGAAAATTTATTTGTTTTTAATTACTGGTACAGGTCAATCAAAGTTATTAATTACAATGAGGTACAGTAATGAGTACGGTCAAGGAAAATAAATATTTATCAAAATAATAATACCTATAAAAGATTTTTCTTAAAAAGAAACAAAATATAATGCAAGAAAGTTTTACATGATAAAATGTAACAGTTTAGTGTGACCAGCGTACAAAATTGAATTTCCACCTAGAGGACACCTCATCTCACACATACCAGCTGAGAGGTTCACGTTACCTTTCGTAATTATTATTAGCTTTGACTAAAAATAGGTCAGATATTTAAAAATGCCGGTTGGCACGCATTGCGATCCAGAGCGGTCGTAATAGCATTCGCAGCGAATGAATTAGGTACCTAATGATGTTTATGTGAAGCGATTTTTCAAAAGAAAAGTTGGAGATTCTGTTAAAACATTAAAGTGAAGAATTGACATTTAAGTGTCATGTTTAAATAGAATAGGACATCTTAAATATTTAGGGGACCCTTAAAAGTTTGAGTATTCGGGCACCTACTCAAATAAAAAGTAATTGGGAGTACCTAACTTAATGCTAACTAATATTATAAATCCAAAAGTTTGTTCATTTTTTTATTTGTTTGTTCCCTCTTCACGATCAAACGACTGGGCCGATTTTGATGAAAATCGATATAGTGGTAGTTTAGGGGATGAAGAAGGATACTTTTAATTCTAAGTTTGTAATTAATACCTACCAATAACTTATAATTATTGATTGGACCTGGAAATTGCAAGGAAGACTGCACCAGGAATGTCACAATCTTCCATTGAGGGAACGACGGAGGAGGCACTTTTGTAAGAAAAACTAAAAATGAACAGTAAACATTTTTATTGTAAATATTTTTATTGTATCCCTTACAATCGCGATGCACGACGGCATTATCGAAGCTTTCCCAAAAACCCACAATGGCGTTATTACCAAACTTATTCCCAAAGCGATCTCTCTTACAACAGCAAAGTCAATAGGCACATAACAGTTTTATTTTGAATTTTTACACGCCACCGTCAGTTTATTTTGAGAATTTACAAGCGTCTATAAAATCTCAGTCGGCTCTCATAATGCACTTAGATTCTATACAATGAACTCTAAATAAGTTTGTAAAGTCGAAAATATGACAAGTAGTTAATTGGAAGAAAACTTACAAGAGAAGTCTGAAATTTTATTTCAAAAGTATTTTAAGCGTTTTCCTTGTTTACAATTCTCGATACAGTTTCACAATTTAACTTCATGAAAATAACTATGGTTGATTTACACTGTAGACTTTTGAACTTCATAAATAAATGCGATTATAACAATTTAATGGGATATTAATCTAACTACATTTCATGAATACTACATGGTGTCCTATCATTTGACAAAAAATCAAATAACAAACATTTTAAAAATGACGTTAGGTAAAATTACTTGATAAAGTCATCATTTTAAAAACTCATTTGACAAATAATTGAAAGACAACATTTTCATTACCTACATCAAAATATCATTTGACAAACTAATCTTTACATAAGTAACGTTTGACAATATGCATTGCGACAAACTAAGAACGAATATAATTATCAAATGAATATTTTTGAAGTGATATTTTAACATTTGACTTATTTATTATTATTATTATTTGCAATTTTGCATTAAATTTATGCAATTATTACATTTGAGAAATCTGTATTAATTAATTTTTTAAATGTTACATTTTTCAAAAGATTATTTGTCATTAGTTTTTTTTTGTCAAACATTAGTAAACCAAACTACGTACCTCTTTATATGAATACTTACAATCGTTTATTTATCGTGCTTTTGTTCTACGTATACATGGTGTTACTACATTCTTTAAGACAGGTAGTAAGTTTCTTTTTAATTCACTTTACTTTATATATTTTTATATTATCGGAATAAGTAAAGTAAGAGAGAATATTAGTAAATACAAGTTTTTAAAAGCCAAAGTCTAAAAAAATAGGAAAAAAATTGAATTTTATAAAGAGAGGATGTTATTATCATCATGAACTTGGTGTTTTATTCATTATTCTATTATCAAGCCATTTCCACAACTGCGATTTAGCATAGCGGCTAACGCTATTTCTCATTTTTACTAAGATTATTTTTTTCTAGTTCAAAAATTTGTAATGTATTTAGCGTAGAAGAATATTATTCTGATAACAATTTAACTATTTTTAGTACGTTTTTTTTATAAATAGTTTTTAACTAGTTTTTAAAGTGTCGCTAGATTAGATCTAGATAGCAATAAGAAGTATTAGAGAAAAAATTGCAAATCAATTATGCATTTTCATAAAATACAAACCTCTCTGTGCCCAAAAAAAATTGGACCGTTATTTTATTACTGGCAATATTTAGAGTTCGAAAAATAAATGAGACGATATATTAGCTGATTTGTTTTTATAAAAATGCATAGACGTGCATTTGAGACACCCAAAATAGACCGATGTAACAGTTTATTTAGAAAAATATGTATTTTTTAGGCATAAGAAACGTTGCATTGTTTATGGTTGAACTATGTATGTGCTAGCATTCGTTTGTATGTTACTAATTGAACACAAAATCGTAATAATTTTCCAAAGAGGATAAATAACAAGGTTAACTAATAGAAAAGAGTTGCCATCCCATCTGATTCCATTTAAACATTAAATAAATAATTTTGTATCATCGCGATAGTAATTCCAATACTATAACATAATTTCATATATTTATTTTGCCAAAGCGATATGTATTTTTATTGTAGCATTGTGTTTATGTATGCTTCCATAAAATATTCTATAATATTCAATCGTGTTATCAAATACTACATCTTATAATACAATCCTATTTTGCTTCAATAAATGAATGATGCCTATCTGTACATAAAGCTTTATAAAATAAAATCTAGATCTTACTATTAATCACACTAAGCTATGCATTAACTGGCCACTTATCTAAAACCTAGCACTTACATTGTCATCCCGCTGTGTTACATTCACGGAACGACGGACTAGTTCAATGCAAAAGGTTATCCCTCATCACAGAATTATCGAATCTTTTCGTTAACGCATCACTTTGGATGTATCCCACTATTTCTTTTGATGGAATGTCCCAGGTTCTTCCACTATTTCCATTGCTGGCGGTAGCGACAAGAAAAACCGCTAGTTTTCCTGTGTTCCCATGGCTGTTCTCAATATATCTTTAGAATTGTATTTATCAGGCCGTCATAAATATTAAAGTGGAAACAGATTCTCAAATAATACAACTGCGTTCTTTTGTTGCAAAGGAAATAATGGGATACACCCTTTACTCTAGAGTAGTACGTTAACGAAAAGTATCATAGAATGTCACCTTTTATAGTCTATATAAGGGAATAAGATTAAATGTCCTAGATGTGTTGTAAAATGTGAATTATTATCGTTTCTATTACGCTAAAACCACGAAGAGGCGCCACCTAGCTTTGTTGACAGCTCTCCAATTCCTCGCCCGAACATATTCCCTACCTAAAAGATAGACACAGTTTTTAAATAAACACAAATAAGGTAAAGTTATGTCAAAGGTAAAATATATACCAAGTTTTTATTTTGTGGAGCTCGATATTTCGATGCTGTTACAAGCACAATTTTTACGAGATGATACTACGTATGAAATAACTTTAGTAGTAAAAATAACAATGTTAGTTTTGAATTCTATACAAATAATTTAATTATAAGTACAAAACTAAAGTTACATGTTATTTAGCTAGTAAAAAAATATTTTTTTATTTAAATAAAGTTATTTTAAAACAATAACAAAATAAAATGTATGTATAATAAAGTAAAGAGACATAATAATATGTAAAACATAAAAAAACAATTTTAAAAGTAACTAAATCATGTAACTACTTAATATTTCGTAATTAATTACCTTTCCAACGACAGCAGAAACATTACCAAGCTTAGCTTCTTCAGTTAGTGCTTCTAATTTAGATTTACCGCCTCTAGAACCTTCATCCGAACCACCATCATCACCGCCACTAGGAAAAACACCAAAGTATATAAATTACTAGCAGCCCTCCGCAGTTTCACCCGCGTAACTCCCGATCCCGTGGGAATATGGGGATAAAAAGTAGCCTATGATACTCCCAACCAATGTATCCTCATTCTAAGTTTCATTAAAATAGTTCCAGTAATTTCGGAGCCTATTCGTTACAAAAAAAATATTTCCTCTTTAAAATATAAGTATAGAAGTATAGATATAAAAGTATAAATAAATTAGCTGCAATCGTTTAAGTACCAATGAATAATTAGATTTAGCCTATTTGTCATTTTGAGGGATAAGTTACGCATAAAATATCTAACATAGTTAGAAATGTATACATAAAACAAAATAACATGTATTTTGTAAGAAGTTATGGTTATGAATTTACTTATTAAATCTATACTAATATTATAAAGAAGGAAATATTTTTTTGGTTTTTTGTTTGTTTGTAACAAATATGCTCCGAAATAACTGGAACTATTTTGATGAAACTTGGTAAGAGGATACATTGATTCATTGGGAATAATGTAGGCTACTTTTATTCCGATATTTTCACGGGATCGGAGTAACACGGGTGAAACCGTGAAGCGCTGCTATTTAACAATAAAATGATTTAAAAAACTAAATGAAAATTAAATTGAATAATAGCAAAACATAATTTTAACTTACCCAGCATCTTGCTGTGTAAGCAAAAGACTGCAAGTAGCTTCTTCAGTGTGCATTCTCGCTGCCACACTTTGATACGTTTTAGAGTTCAATTTGTCGTCGATCACACCTTGAAGCTCGAAGTCACTGTACATTTTCTGTTAAACATAAAAGTTAGGTAAAACAGCTTTAATTTTGTGTCACTGTAAATTTTCTGTTAAACATAAAAGTTAGGTGAATTACATTTGTGTCTTCTAAAACCTAAATTATGGTAAATTATTATTCAATAATTAAAACATAAAATATGTTTTACCCAGATATTGCAAAAAGGGAGATAAAATACCCCTAATATAGGCAAAATAAAAAAACCTGGCAACATTCGAAGGCTTTTTCCCGCTAATTATTTTTCGACATTGCTAAATGAAAAATAAACTGTCAAAGTCACATCCGGTATTTAGACCTCGCACTGAATAATCATATAGCCCTAAAAAAATGCACGAATTATTTGGGCTACGTATAAAATATTAAGGCAGTCTTAATAATATTTACTATTTTTTAAATATGAAATTATTTATACACTCTTCAGACAAAAACTACTGAACATATTGTGATGAAAATTGGTATGATAAACGTTGAATCCTCGGCGATAACATGGAGGCTACTTTAACCGACGAAAACAAAAACGGAGGTTCTCAATTCTACAAGTATATTTTATTTTATTTTTTACTAGTTGCGCCCCGCGGTTTCACCCGCGTAAATCCCGATCCCGTGGGCATATTGGGATAAAAAGTATCTTATGTCCGTCTCCTGGCTCTAAGCTACCTCCCTACCAATTTTCACCGAAATCTGTTCTGCCATTCTTGAGTTATAAGTGGTGTAACTAACACGACTTTCTTTTACATATATAGATGCATGATAACCGATTACTCGAAGACGGCTCAACCGATTGAGATGATTCTTTTTTATCTCAATAGTCCCAGGGGATCGAAATTTCCCGTGGGAATATTGCGAAAAATGTAAGTAAATATGAATAATTTACCTTTAATATAATAGAAAGGCACGCGACTTGCTGTGGATGTAGAGCGGGCCTCTCCGTCAACCATATGCTTATCATGTTGATCTGGATGCCGTACCAGTGTTCGAACAGTTGCAGTATCCAGAGCTCATCTGTTACCTGTTCAAATACAATCATATTGAAGAACACAGCGCCATCTAGTTTCAAGCTGACAAAGACTAGTAACACTATGCCTTGATAGCAGCACCGCTATCTCACTACTAGCTACTGCATCAAACAACTTAAATCCGGCACTACACTATTCGTGAAGTTGATGGAAGTAACCCGAATTCGATAGTGTAGAGAGGCACTTCGGTTCACTGGGGGGTACTTCGGGAAACATCGCCTTGGTTGACTTCCGCTCGTTGTCGGTATTTGTGCACGAGTCAAAGGGCGCGAGGTGACGCGGAGTTCGAACACGAACGTTCCTTGTGTAGTTGCACGAGTGTGTAGATGCGTACTTCGGACCTCGGTCAACCTCGTCGAACACTTCGTCGACTAACTTGGCGAGTAGTGTAGAGAAGACTTAAAGTATCAGTAAAAGTTTAAGTAAACATTCTAGTTGTATTAATATTTCACTCGCTCTCTTTTACATACATTATATCAGCTATCTGTATCTTTTTCAGCCCGATCTGTCCATTGGTTTGAGGTGTGCGTTGATATATCAGTCAAAACTTTGAATGTTATATGTATATCACGTTGTCCCATACAAACTTTGCCCCCCTTTTTCACCTCCTAAGGGAGAGAATTTTGGAAAATCCTTTCTTATCGGATGCCTACGTCATACAAAGAACACACCCTCCAAGTTTCAGGTCTCTACGATCAGCGGTTTAGGCTGTGCGTTGATCCGTCAGTCAGTCGTACAGGACAAAGCATTTTATATGTATAGACTAGCTTTCACACGCGACTTCGTTCGCATAAGAGTTGAATTTTCAAAATCCTTTCTTATCGGATGTCTACGTCATATAAAGAACACACCCTACAAGTTTCAAGTCTCTACGATCGGCGGTTTAGGCTGTGCGTTGATCCGTCAGTCAGTCGTACAGGACAAAGCATTTTATATGTATGGAAGATAATTAACCTTAGATCTGATTTGGTCCATGGAGTTCCTCATGAAGTTAACGTATCCCTGTCCGATATCCTTACCGGAACCGGATACATTTGCTATCGTCAGGATTGAACCGATTAAACTGAAACCAAAGATATTTGCTACACTCGCACATTGCTACATATTTATTTAGGTTGGACCGCGGGGAGTATTTCAGCATGCTAAACAACCTGAAGGTTTAAATCCAATTGTTCAAATTGCGATGATGATGAGGGATGGAGAGGAAGAGGCCGACCTAAGAAAAGATGGATGGACTGCGTGAGACAAGATATGAGAGACATGAATGTGAACGATGAGATGACAACTGATAGGAGTGAATGGAAGAAGAAGACATACTGCGCCGAGCACAAATAAATGGGATAAGGGTAGGAATATGATGATGATCATTCCGATTATAAAAAAATATTCTTGAGATTACCAAAAGTTTGAGAGTGGGTACTTTGAGCTACTTTGAGGGCATTTTTTGCTATAGGAATGATATTGCAACGAAATTTGAACAATTTACGAGAATTGGCCTTCTGAGCATTTGAGCAACCTACCTTCCCTCATCAAACCTCGCAATCTTAGCGAGTGTTGCTTCTAGAACAGCTGACAGCCGCGTCGTCATGCCGGTAGACATCGCCTGCAGGCACGCCTCGATCTGAGCATCCATCTTCGTATGATATTGGTACTGTGGGAAGGTAAACATTTTAATCTTTAGTTCCATATTAGCGGCACACGGCACCTTCGATAACCTTAGTAGGTTTTTGTGTCTGTTTTTTTTAGGGTTCCCAAAGGATAAAAAAGAAAAAAAAGAGACTTCACTGTCGGTCCGTCTGTCGAAAATTACAGAGTTGAAACACACATAATGATATTTTCTGTTGTTTTAATTTTTTTTCGTTGTTCATTGTTTTGCTCTCGTGTGTTTCGCATACATGTGTGTGTTTGTCTAACAATTTTTTTTCTTTCTTTCTGTTTATTAGTGTGGAAAAAAGCTATCTATAAATAAATCAATAAAATAAATATTGCAGTACATTCTACACATCGCCATCTAGCCCCAAGCTAAGTAAAACTAGACTTGTGTTATAAGTGCTAGACAACGGATATACTACATAATATACTATTATTTTGTTTTATACTTATAATACATAGAAACAACTAGACCACAGACACATATCTAAGCATAAATACTTGTCTGAGGCGGGAATCGAACCCGCAACCCTGTGTTTGGTAGTCCGGTATGGTGACCATTGTGCCAACTGGGTCGTTAATGAATGTTACGCTTTTCTAACTTATACTTACAATATCAACTCCTTCGACCGCGCACAGCTTCAAGGCCTGGTTTTTTGCGTCGAGAGCCACGTTTACCATTGCGCACGTCTCCGCAGGCAGGATATAGTCCGTAGACATGAACGTTACGCTTTTCTTTAACCACGACTGAAACAAAAAAGGTTCTAGATCAATTTTTGATGTGTTAATTTTTTTTGGTTCTTCGAATCGGATCGTTTTATTATTTAAAACGAAAACAAAGTTCAGCTTTAAGAACATTCCTGGTATGTTTTAAAATATTGAGGATTCTCAGAAGACCTATCTATTATCTACTAAGATATATTTTTCTTTCAGGTTTCAAATTGTAGATTTACTGAGATTTTCTATTTCTTATTTGATTTTATTCATTATGAGTCTGGGAAGAAATCAATTTGTGGATCAACTGAGAACTTTATTAGATTAAATTAAAAAGATTCTTAGCAAAAAAAAAGAGAATGGTATTGATTCTTCTGCGACGGGTGTCACTCAACTCTTCTGGAACGTTTTTTTTTGGAATTTTTCGTGTGAGTTTCAGTGCTTTATATTCCCAATTGGACACTGTAGGTGGCGTTGCAATCGGATTCTAGTAATGTATAGTAACCTGGAAAGAAGACTCCGTCCTCTGTATGCAGGTCTCCATCATGTCGCTGGCCATCAGCTTCAGGCGCTGTTCCAGGTGCGAGCGGAACTCGGGTTCCGGCCAGTGTAGGTCTCGGATGAAGCACTGAAGAGCGTCCAGCTTCCAGAACAACTCTTCGCTGGTAGAGCAACCGTTTCTGAAAACAGATGCATAAATGAAAATAACTGAAGGAATATCATTAATGGGCAGGGTGTCCTTTTAAATCCTTTTATTTATTGAACTCAACATAGGTTAGTGTTTGACCTCAATCTCATCTGATGGTAAGTGTAGCTCGCACATCTGAGGAATACCTGTTCTCATGACTTAAATACCTTCAAAAAAGACAGTTTAAGGCCACTGATTCCATTCCCTTGCGGTGTGAATAAGGAATAACCATACGCAAATGTCAGGGATTTCGACTGAGAATGGACGTCACAGATTAGTTTGCCAGGTTGTCCGATGATAGCAGAGTTAACAAAACTAGGTTGTGAAGTTTTATCGCACACTTCTTAAAATGTATACGATAGAAGACTGGACAAGCTTACCATGTCAACAATTTATTGATTTTGTGTACCTTTTTTCAGGAGAGCTTACCCCTTGATTTCCCATCGCTCCTTTTCGAATCCTTTATGCAAAGACTGCGCTATTGAAGACTCCATGAGGTCAACATAGCGAACAACTAGAGGTGCAAACGTCTCTCTCAGGTGTTCGTGGAATCGGCCACCTTTCAGATTATCTGTAAACGACATACGGTTTCTCTTACTGTAAGAGGCTTCTTTTTGGCAAAAAATCCTTAAAATGCGCATATATGTTCTCTTTTAGTAGGCGTTTTCATTGTGGGTACTGTTTCGTACATTTTAAGGGTCCCGTACCTCAATAGCTAAAAAGAAACCCTTATAAGATCACTTTCTTGTCCGTCTGTCTGTCTGTCTATCCGTGTGTCACCACCGATTACCTGGTTTTGTGCGAAGAATATTTTTTCCTTGTAAATACTCAATGTCAATGTGTTAGTTATGTAACTCGGTAATGTACGTGTAATAAGGGTTTTTTAGGACCTAATTATAGTTGTTTTTTAAACATATTAATAGGATTAAACTTTTTTTTATATTGCTAAAAAATAAACTTACCATCAGTCCTCAAATAATCATTCAAAATTTGGAACAACGGGAAGCTGTCCCAGGTATCAGGAGGCTGTTCCGCTAGTACCCTGTCCATATCAACAGCGAACAACGCCCAGAAGATCTCGGCATGTTCTACTAACAGCTCCGAGAACCAAGCAAACGCCTATAAATAAACAAAATTAGCCCTTATTTACTGTGTAACACGGTTTGTTTGGGTGTGTTTTGGACTTGTAACCCGGAATAATTTAACTGCCAATTATTGGAATGTTTTAATCTGGTTGATAATTTTTATTTTTATTTGTTTTATTTAGATGACATTGTTGTAGGTTGTCGTCTGATTATGAATTTTAATTTTATAGAAATCTTTTTCGTAGGTATTCATGTTGTGGAATTAGGGTTAGGTGCTAATTGAATAATAATATAGTTAAAAACAGGGTATATATAATATTTTTGATTTGGTATAGGTGCAATTTGGTAAAAGTTGCAAGGAACTATTTATTATGTATTGTTAATTGGTTGAAGTTTTTACTATAAAACATACAAAAAGGCAAGTGTCATGCAATAAATCGATTAAAGTACTGAAAAGGAGTAAAGCTTACAACTACATATCAAAATCTAATAAGCGATAATAAAGAACTATTCATAAATAATTATTAGGTTCTATTGTATGTACCGATGTGTGTGCGTGTGTTTCCAAAATGTCTAAAATATGTGTCATGGTTTTAGTGAAAGCACGATTTTATTTGAAAATTAGCGTTCTACGAAAGCCTTGTTTTAAATCTTCGCTTAATATTATTGTATGTATCATGTAAGCAGTAATCTTTAGTGAATGGAATCGGAGTAGACTGTTGATTGAAATCTTTATAATCATAACTTTGTAATTTAGTAAACTGAGCAAAATTCTAAGCCTAAAATGATAATTTAACGCTTCATAAAATCTATTCTTTCTATATTTTGAAAAAACCATGCGATGCTTTCGAACATCTAAGCATTTGGCCAAGCGTTATTGTACTATCGAGTCTACTCCATAGTGAAGTATGATCAATCGAGTGAACAAAACGATCAAGTGATTTGATCAGCCGAACAAATATGAGTAGTTACATTTGGTTGACCGCTAGAATCCGGTTTTGTGTTATAAACCTGCGGAGAGATAAAATATAAGATAGAAGTGGAACAAAATATACTTAGTCACAGTTTTATACATTATGCAACACCAAGAAGACGAAAAGTGAACAGCGTAAAAAAGAGAACAGATTTATTCGCGTAAGTTCCGGTCCCGGGGGAATAACGGTATAAAACAAAGCCCTTGTCACTCCCAAATATTACATGTATTATCTAACCAAGTCTCATCAATATCGGTCTGGTTAAGTCTAGTAGTTTCAGAGCCTAAACAAATCTTTTCTCTATACAATTTTGGTATAAGGAAAAGAAATAGGTAAATTAAATCAAACTGTTCACTTTTCGACTAAGCGATATAAAAATACATAGGTATAGAAAAACAACATTTTATATCATAAATACTAAGTAAATATTATACAACACAATGAAATCAATAAAACTACAGAAGAATTAATTTATAATAGTTTTAATACTTTTGAAAAAGATGATTGATTTCATTGCAGAAATGATTCAGATGATAAAATCATCGAAGATGATGATAATCATCTGAATATACATATAGAAACAATACTGCCTCATTCCGCACACTAATAGGCGTCAGCGACAGGAAAGTAGGGTGCTATCCGGTGAAACACTTACATTTTTGTGAAATCTTACAAAAAGTTAAATTATATCGAATATCTATGTTTTTTTTTTCTTATTATACTGTTTTTACACACTGGGTTACTATGTTAAACTGGAAATGAGTTAGTTTCTCTATTTTTATACATATACTAGCTGTTGCCCGCGAATTCGTACGCGTGGTAGTTTTGTTTTACAAAAACGTTCCTCTTAAATCACTCTTTCTTTAAAAAAACCGCTGCGTGGTTTTAAAGATCTAAGCATACATAGGGACAGACAGCGGGACGCGATTTTGTTTTATACTATGTGATGAAAATGCTATGTCCTGAATGAATGATTGACGGATCAACGCACATCCTAAACCGCTGATCGTAGAGACTTGAATCTTGGAAAGTGTATCCCTTGTATGACTTAGGCATCCGATAACAAAGGATTCTACCATTTAGGGGGGGGGGGGGGGTGAAAAAGAGGGGCAAAGTAGGCATGGGACAGCGTGATTCCTTGGTCCAATCCTATTAGAACCATTTTCGACTGTTACGCGGACGTAGTTGCGGGCAAAAGCTAGTATATATATAAAATGCTTTGTTCTGACTGACTGACTGACGGATCAATTGTACAGCCTAAAAAACTGATCATAGAGACCTGAAACTTGGAGGGTATGTTTTTTGTATGACGTAGGCATCCGATAAGAAATTATTTGCGAAATATTACCCCTTAAGGGGTGAAAAAGGGGGGCAAAGTTTGTATGGGACTACGTGATTCCTTGGTCCATTTTTGACTTCTTTGCGGACGAAGTCGCGGGCAAAAGCTAGTATTTAAATAAAAGGGAAAAGACTCATCACAAAATCTCTGAAAATACATGAGCTACGAGTCTGAAATTTTGTTATTGTAAATAAGGAATTCTTTTAATACGTAAATGAGCAGAAGAATTTGTTTTTTTGGGTATTACACCTCTAAAGGTGTAAAAAGGGGCTGTTAAAGTTTGAATTTCGTAGTAACTATTACAGTATTCTGTGTTTATATAAAATCAATATCACTTTAAAGAGACACTAACGCGGATAAAACAGTCGAAAAAATTGATTTTATTTGCAGTTCATAAACAAAAACTCCCGCGTTGTGTCGGTTCGATGCAAGCTTTTTCTGCTGCTAGTCATCTTTAGTGAAAAGGTTCACATAGTAACTGAGCAATGCCTTTTTCGAATCAAATGTATCATTTTTACAGAAAATGTGCGTTTTGTATGTTTCGAGTTTTTATTGTAAGATTTCAGAAAAACATTTCACAACATTGAATAATTAGACATCAATAATAATAATTTGGAGTATAACACTTTTCTTTCATACATTCTGAGTATTATTAATTTTAATAATAATACTTGGTAGAAATCACAATAATCGACTGCAACTCACATAAATTTAAGTTCCAGATCGTAAGATTACATGATAAAAAAAAACGTACCTACAGGACGCATTTTTTTGATGTTTACCCCTAAAGGTGAAAGGGTACCGGGGCTCTCTCCATACAAATGCAGTCAACTGTTTCTTCCCTTACACTAGAGTAAATATTTTTGTTGCATAAAACCTATAACTGCTATGACTATGCCCCTATGTCTTGGATTTTTTCATTTTCTAAATATCATAGAAATTAAGATTTAAAAAATAAAAAATAAACAAAACATAGACGCATGGTCATGGCAGTTATAAGTTTTATGCAACAAAAATATTTGCTCTAGTGTCGTTATCTAGGGAGAAAACAGTCGACTACGTTTGTATGGAGAGAGCGCTAATTACCCTTTCCTCTAATGAATCGATGAAGGTGTTGACATGATGACGTCTTATAAATCGATGAACACCGGCATTCACAAAAAAGTGTGACGTCATCCGTTACGTTAAGTTATCGACAAGGTAACCATAGCAACGTATTGAAGTATGCAAAATAATAATGTGTCAGGTTCTGTTGACATGATAGGTAACCATAGCAACGCATTGAAGGATGCAAAATGGTAATGTCACACGATACAAAAGAGTTCTTATGACGTTATCACGTAAAATTATCTTCCGTAAACCGACTTTACAGACAACCATTTTTGTTTTTTATTTACACATGTAATACGCGATTATTTTGACTTCTAGTCTCCTGCATTCTCTTTAATCCATATTTAATATTAGAAATATCTCGGTAACAAGTATTATTATCCTATCTTTTTAATATTTTTGTCATACTCCAAATAAACCAATCACAATCAATGAGTTACTATGCTCCATTGGAGGTGACAAGACGAAGAAAAAGTTTGCAGCAAAATGTTCGCGGTCCGCTGTAAACTTTTGACGAGTAAACGTCTTTAAAATCAATGGGTCACTTGCAATTCCCAAAAGTAACGAATATAACGTCATAAATACATCATAATTTTAAAAGGATGTTGCTAATTAAATATCTTAGTTTATTGCATTAAAATGTGAACTCTTTCGTATAAACAAAATGCTTCTTCTGCAATATTTTAATATATTTTTCCACCACAAACAAACATCTATTATTTATATAGTAAGTACTAATAAGTACATAAATGCTTGTTTATTTGTGGTAGAATTTTACTTTTTTCTGTCTTTTATTGTTTTTAAAGTTATTTAAAGTTGTCTCTTTGTCTAATAAATGTTATTCTTACTTTATTTCGTTGCGCGTCCTATATATATCCTATCCAATTACTTTTTCTCCGTCTTTGTCACCTCCACTGGAACAAAGTGACTCAGTGATGTCAACAATAAGTTCTACTGTATAATAAATTACCTCGGCGTAGTGTTCTTCGTTCTGTTGTAAAAGATCGACGCATAGTTCAGCTAAATGTATGAGGTCTTCGAGTTTCTTGGCTGGTGTTACCATTGTCTCTCCTCGGAGATCCTCTGTAACACGGCGGTAGGTACAATTAATTTAAATTATAATTATTTTAAAACATCACAGACCAGAAAGTAACAAAAGACACGATCACATCCTCAAGTGTACCTCCCCGAGGCATCATTCCCAAGAGGCTGACAACATTTTTTTTGTAAGTATATGTTTCTATACAGTGCGAATTAAATACCATGTCATCCCTCTCAGATAATATATTAAGTTAGAGAGCGGTGTTGGCTTAGTGGTAGATACCTCAACTTTCATTCTGAAGGTCGTGGGTTCGAATCCCGGCCGGCCGTGCAACAATGTATTTTTCTTAAGAAAAATTTATGTGCGCTAATTGACATTGCTCTTACGGTGAAGGAAAACATCGTGATGAAACCCGCGGCTTAGTTGGCTCCAGAAGGATTGACAAGTTCTCTCCTCTTAACATGGTCGACTAGGCTGAGAGGGTAGTAGGTGCTGGGCAAGCCTACTCCATCCTCACGCAAAAAGGACCCAATTAAAAAGGGTCTAATCGCGGAAAACAGTCCGTTCAAGTACAAGTATGTTAAGTTACCCTCAGGATATGTAAACAAAAAAGAAATATATATATATATATATATATATATATATATATATATAAGGGTAAATTCCCCTTAATTTAAACAAAAAATATATAAATTGAAAAATAAAAAAATAATGATAAATGCCCAAGGTCTCCCCTAACGGATTCCATGCTCAAAACGGACCCACTGTGGAAAACTTTTTCACGTCCATCTTCTCCCATTGCTTAGGGGGGACGATGGGAATAGCTAAATAACGCGATAGCCACGACCGTGTCACGACACCGCACTGTAGTAACGAAAAAATACAAAACTTTCATGAAGTGAGCCTGCAAAACATGACGTCAGACTAATTTCGTGCGACAATTCAAATTATTGCATTTCTTTTTTCGCTTTTTTGGAAAAAAAGATAAGGAATTGTGAGAAGTTTAAAACAATAATTTGCAACTTATAAAATACTTTTTAAACTATTTTTTAACGCGATATTTAATATTACGTTTCGATCGCGAGGGTCTTCCAGTGACCATGATCGGTGCTAAACTTCTTAGAAAACTTAACAAACCGATTAATTCCATACCTTCAATATTAGCCTTTTGACTCAACGCTGAGTAGTTCAAAAGAGCAGCGTTTTCCAAGCTGGTCTGTATCATGGATCTGACTTCCTCAGGCGCCACTGGTGTTACCACGTCTTTCATTAATACACGCTCGAGGAGGGATAGGGTTGCCTGAAAATTACGAATATTTTATAAGGACTAGCAGCTCCGTAGTTTCACCCGCGTAACTCCCGATCCCGTGGCAATATCGGGATAAAAGTAGCCTATGTTATTTCTAAGTTATAAATGTATCCTAGGTCCAGTAGTTTCGGAGCCTAGTTACAAACAAAAAAACAAAAAATATGGCCTCTTTATAATATTAGTGTAGATTTAAAACTATACATTTTTGTCTCACTACTTTTTAGGGTTCCGTTCGCTGATGGAGTCACAGAAGTCCTGCACAAGCATATCTGTACTCCGTCGGACCTCAACTGTTGGCGGAACACCGATGGGTTTCGTCGCCCCCTCCCCCTCAGGGTGGCGGGAGAATGCATTTTTCCATTGATAAAAAATAGGTTTCTGTACCCAAAGGGTAAAAACAGGATCCTATTACCAAGACTTCACTGTCTGTCTGTCTGTCTGTCGCCAGGCTGTATCTCATGAACCGTGATCCTTGGTACAACTGTGTACCAAATTAAACAAAAATTAATGCAGATGCTAATTATTTCAAACTCTAAAAACTTTTAAACTGTAGCTACTGTGGTTCCAAGACCTTTACATACTGACCCATCCAAACTAACCCCCCTGTATAAGTATCCAACATATTTCATATTTTATAGTTACATCTGGCAACAATAGAATTCTATTTTTTTGTTTACTTCACGACGATGATCTACGCTTATAATTAAAGAAGAGAAGACAAAAAGTCATTACTTGCAAACAAATTAAAAAAAAACTAGGGACTTAGATTTTTTAAAATCCTTAATTCAGTAACTGTCAGATAATAATTATTAAAAAAAACAAGGAAAATCCCCTAGGAATGTTTCCTCGGAGCTACAGCTGTTCCCTAGGACCTGCCCTTACTGACTGACTCAAATTAACCATCCTGTTTTGGAACAAAGAAATGCCTAGGTATATCAGCCAATCAAAAATCTTTTCAAAATTTATCATCCTTACCTTCAAAGCCCCCTCAGGCCTCCCAAACGGGAACGCGTATCTAAAGTTGGTAATCTGATCCTGCAACAGCGTCTTCAACCGCTCCTTGATCTCGGCGAACTTCTCCTTCTCTTGCACCGTGATGCTGCCCACGCCGTCAGGCCTGCCAGGCAACGTTGATGTACTGTGAACCACCTCCAACGTGGAGCTTACGCTAGTAGGATACAAGCAAGGTATGAGGGTTCTGTGGGTATACCAGCTTCGATGGATGATCTGACCGCACCCCGTTATAAATATTTTCGGAAAATAAATAGGTCAAGTGAAATCAAACGTAAAAGACAAGAATAAAATGTAATCAATGTAAACATAGTAATTTGATATTGCACTGATATGAAGATGTTCCACTGCCAAGGCCAAGGTCACTGCATTCCACACAAGAATCGATATTATGTTAGAAGGTCACGTGACGTATGTCTAGTGTGTGTATGTAGCCTAGAATAGTATAAAATCCATGTTTTTACTCAATATATATTCAGTGATCACTATACATACAGAGTGCCTCCTAGTTACCCAAAAGATGCACATGACATGTCCAATAATAGGTTCAAAATTGTTATAAAGCATAAATTGTGCGGTAAGGCGTATTCGTAGACGTGACTTTAATTGCTCCATTTCCATTAATACCTTTAAATACCTTAGGGATTATGATCACAAAAAAAAACCCATGAATTTCTTGTGTCTTCTTCTCATTAATGTGCGCATTTCTAAGACATTCTAACTTAGTTTTGAATGTTTTTCAATGTGATTTCATGCAAATTTTATGATTCCAAGAATTTTGAATTTGACTTTGGTATATTTCAATAATTTGTTTGAGATTTTAGGAAGTAAACCAATGTATGTTTAGCCTTTACATCCTCTGTCCATGAGTTTAGTAAGCTTAACCTGGCAGCTGCCTCTTATTAGACGTATAGATGTAGTGCGGCGCTCATAGCGCTGCGCCGGCGATGGCTACGCAAGCCATCTTCTAGAGGCGAGTCAGTTCTGTCTGCGTGGTCGTTGATTCTGTTCTGGACTACCAAACGACAGCACCGTAGCTGATCTTATCATAGATAAATACCGATCCCGTGAGAATATGGAGACAAAAAGTACGCTATATTACTGACAATGAATCAATGTATCCTTGTACAAAGTTTCATCAAAAATTTGTCCAGTAGTTTTGGAGCCAATTCGTTGCAAAAATAAAAACATACAAAAATTCTCCCTTTTATAATTATATTTATTTTAACGG
The DNA here is from genome assembly GCA_951213275.1 of Idaea straminata. Lineage (NCBI taxonomy): Eukaryota > Metazoa > Arthropoda > Insecta > Lepidoptera > Geometridae > Idaea > Idaea straminata. Next base: position 8,450,947 of record OX577870.1, read on the forward strand.
ACATAGTCGCGTTCTGGAAACTTTATAGATCCCATGGTCACAGGCAGTTCAAGTCAAGAAAACCTAAGAAAATACTATATTTCCTCTTTATAATATTATTGGTAGATTTGTCAGATCATCCATGTAGATTCAATCATTTTTATTATTCTATCTTTAATGAAATTTAGTCTTTTTTACGTTACTCGAAGTAACAAAATGCAAATTTTCTGTCTAATATTGTTCTTGCAAACACTGCTAACCCCACAGTTCAAGAAACATTAGTAAAGCAGGCAGTAAGCAAATTAGTATGGTACAATAAGGACTTTAGTCATTCGTTAGGAAACACTAATAGTATATCCGAAGCACATAGACATTCAGGTGAGGCAAGTTATTAGGACGTGTGTTGATCTAAATCGAACTGTATTTGATTGTAATAAGGTATTGATCACTTTGAACAATTCGTTCAATAGTCTAAACAACAATCAAATATAGTTTTCTAAAGATTTTAGGTATCATACATGTACATTCAATAGAATAGGGGGCATAATATTTCCCTTGTACAACACCAATCTAACACTGACTATTACAGACTTGGATGATTTTGGGGGACACATTTTCAGGCATATGATACAAGTATGAATATCACAGTCCTTAATAATTATATTGCAGTATTTTTTTATAATGAAAATCAATTCAAAAGTTTTTGCAAATTAAAAGTAGGTAAGTAATCATGTTTCTAATTAAAGGGATTTTTTAGAATGCTGAAGAAAACACGAGTTATATTGATATCTCTTTAAATCCCATCATTCTAATAGCCACAGGACGTCCACTGCTGAACGTAGGACTTCCAAAGACTTCCAGATGCCATACTACTGTCTTTTATTATTATTTGAATTTAATAGGTACAGTCGACAACATAATTGCAGACCCACTGTAGAGTTCCAAACGTACTATTATTGACATGTTTTCCTACTAATACTGTTAATAAAATGAGTTTAATATTTAACCTTCAACTCAAGTAGGATCTTAGAATCTAGCTTGAGTTGAAAATATTCTAATAATAGCAGTTTTAAGGCTCTACCGTTTGTCTGCACTTATGTTGGTTGATTGTACCAGTGAGATAACGTTTAATTAAGTGCTCACTTATTTAAACGCTAAGGAGCCTTCCTTAGGTGCTGGGTATTAAATATTCACAATACTTATTTACTTACAAAAAGTATGCAAATAGGTATATTTAATTTTTACAATGGAAATGGTTTATATGTCACAAAGTTTTGTAAATCTGTTTGTTTTTCAAATAATATAAAATTAATCAACAGGCCATCACCTAAGGAACCTTACCTACTACATTGAGTTAGAGTGGTATTGAATGCAATTGAAACGTTTTCCCAAAATCTTTATCGCTGAAGACGGAGCTGTCAATAATTTCAGGATGTGATCCCATAGCTTAGTTGGTTAAAGGCTAACACCCATATTATTAGTCGTTTCCTTGAACATTCCTCGACTCAAACTCAACAAAGGAAGCCTCAAAAATCCCTCGGCGGCATCCGCGAAATCGGTATTCTTAGTCGTCCCTCGAACTAGTTTTTACCTTTCGTTGAGGAAGCTTTCAAGGTAAGTCGTGAGGTACCTTGAGTTTGACAGTTCTCTCCTCATGTCAAACTCGACTCGAGTGAGGAGATTCTCGAGTGAAGGACATTTTTTAACAACTATGAATACGAATCTGTTGAGTGGAGGTTGAGTCGAGTCGAGGAAATTTCGAGGAAACGACTAAGAATATGGGTGTAAGACTATGGATTGAAATCCCACAGGAGACAAAAGATTTTAGGAACAAATTCCCTAAAACTAACATCTTGTGGTTTTGAATGGACTTACCTGTTCCCATGTACATGGCTCGCGCAGAATGCGAAGCTGTAATGCATGAGGGTCGGGTCGACGGTCTGCCTGTGCTCTTCTGCTTGTAACAGCAGATCGGAGAGGTAGCAGAGGTGGCGGAAGCAGCCGCGGACCCCGTACCGGGCGCAGTACTCGTCTAGGACGAAAACTTGCCCGGGAGAGAACCAACCCTGGAGATTCATAGGAAAACATTTTTCAGAAACCACACGAAAATAAATAGTAACATATTGCAGGACATTCCACACATCGCCATCTAGCCCCAAGCTAAGTTACTAGACTTGTGTATTGGGTGCTAGAAAACGGTTATACTACATATATACTTTTGTAAATATATCACTTATAATACATTAGATACAACCAGACCAGACAAATATCTAAGCATAAATACTTGCCTGAGGCGGGAATCGAACCAGCAACCCTGTGTTTGGCAGTCGGCACGGTGACCATTGTGCCAACTGGGTCGTCAAAAGGCCATATACCATAGAGTATATAAGTAAAGGAGGTAGAATACAATCTCACCAATGAGCAATAAGGATCCTGAAGGCGGTACTTCAAGGTGAGAGATTGCAGCATCTTGAAAAGCTCGTGGTGATCGTACTGGCAAGGATCGGCTTGGATGTAGTCCTCCATGCCGTGCTTCCGGGCTTTGTCTGCATCTAGATGATGGGAGTTAAAAGAAAAATCAGATGAATAACCATTACATGATCAAACACTTTTGATAAACGAAGTTTAGGGTGTTTGTCTTTAGAACACGCCATCATGGAACGCGCCCTTCAATGAGAAGCTACAAGAAACGTCATTAGTTATTTTCTTAACCATACGCGTGCAGAGCTTAAGCCCCGTTGCCTCTTGTACCTGTTCGTTGGCTGATTTAAATATCGTCTAACTACTTACAGCAGTTTACTTAATGATTATGTTAAAGTTTGGTGCACATTTGAGACACGACGATTCCAGTCCTAAAGTTTCATAATTTGGGGTTCACTACGCCAAACCGAAACACGTTTGCACTTGTTACATTTTAATTATGAAGACTCATCAAATCCTTATGACTTCATTTAGACAAATTATTTTACACCTATCGTTCATTTCATCTAAAGTCATTAGGTCAATGGTTTCTTTCACCTTAATGTCATTTGATCAAGGCTCAAATGTTTGTAAGCTTATACTGCCTTCACGGCTCAACAGATTTAAATGAAATTTAGTATAGGGGTAGTTTATCGATTGGATCGAGTTAAGCAACAGTACTTTACTGAGTGCTTCCGATCAAATAACAATAGGTGTAATAGTGCTTGGCTGAAATAAATTTAGTGTGTAAGTGAAATGTAGCACTGAATAAATAAACATAGGTACTTATATCAAACATTGTATGAATTGAATGTTAGGTTTATTGAATAGTCGATTAGTTTTCATGGGTAATATGTAACAAGTGCAAATAACGGGGTTCACATTTGATCCTACCTCCCATAATCTTATGATGCGTGTCAGATGTGGTAGGCGGTGTCGGTTTGTGGCTCTGTCCTGTAGCGCGGTAGAGCGCCATCACCCACAAGTGGCACTCGTTCTCGTCTGTAACTCCCATCAGCACCGATTCACCGTCTCTCACGGCGTTCATGAAGTGTTTCGCACCTTCCAGCTCTGGTCAAATTTATCTAACGTTAGATTAGGAAGAAACGTAGGGATTACTTTAAAAAAAAATGCAAGACACCAAGCTAAGTAACTAGACTTGTGTTATGGGTGCTAGACAACGGATATACTACTTATATACTTTTCTTTCATAAATATATACTTATAATATATAGAAACAACCAGACCACAGACAAATATCTAAGCATAAATACTTGTCTGTAGCGGGAATCGAACCCGCAATCCTTTGTTTGGCAGTTGGGCATGGTGATCATTGTGCCAAATTGGGAAGTTAGGTCTTTCTTTGGATTGGGTGAGCTTACCTTGTCCGACAATAAGTTGAGCTGAAAGGAAAAGGAAATAAATCAGTAGAAATACTTGGTAAAGACTTAGTGGTTCAGAAAATTATTGATTCTTCTACCATCACAATTAATTATCAAATGTACTTAAGCAAAAACTTCAGATCTTTAAACCACCAAAATTTTAAGATATCTTACCACTTGCAAGTTTAAATACATATAATTATTAAATGTATTTAAGCAAAAACTTAAAAGATCTGTTGAAAATGCACCAGAATTTTGGAATATCTTACCACTAGCAAGTTCAATATAATCGACAGTGAATCCATCCAACTGCATCATCTCCGCCGGTTCCGACTTCTTGTCCTTGTATGAACAGAGAGCGAAGGTGTACTGGCTCACTTGCACCAGGACCATGTAGCGACGTTTCCATTTACGCCATACGTTCTTACCTATCACGTGGAGATAGCTACAAATCGAAATAAATATATTTATTTTTCAAGAAATATAAATAATGGTTTGAAAAAGAAGCTCGTGATGTAATAAGTCCTTATTTATCAGTTGCACAAAATACAAGGCAAACATGGAACCCATTAAATTAGATGGTTAATGTGTGTCAGTATGGTAGAACCATACGACCCTGGGTAGGTACGGTCGGATGCATAATTGCAGACCCACCGTAGAGCTCCAAATGGGCTGTTATAAGAATTTTTTCAACACAAGCAGGATTCTAGACACCTGCTTATTTGAAGTTTAAAGTCTTCTAACTAATCAATTAATCAAATAAAAATTAATAGAATGTAAACGTTCCAATAATAGTAATTTTCGAACTTTACCAAGGGCTGCATTAATGCAGCCGACTGTACGATAGGGTTAGTTATAGTGGGGGAGGTGGTGTAAACTGAAAGGCATATGTCGTGGAAAAGAAAGATTGAATCATTAAATGCTGTATAGACGGTTTTTGGATAAGAAATACTCGCCCGCAATGTTTCATATTAAGAGGCTTATCCATTCTGCAAGCTATTTTGATCCTCAGATCCTGATCAGGTAGATTTTTTGGTACTGTCATGCGATGCCATTCTGGTACCTGGAAGTAGAAAATAAAACAATCGTGACATGAAAATCACCAACTGCAAACACCAACTTTAATGCAAATTTTCACAAAGCAGTTCTATATTTTAATCGTGGATCCCTATCTACGATTAAAATCTAGATACTAGAGTTTTAGCTCTCACCTTGCTCGACAATGGGGTGGGTCTCAACACCACTTTCCCAAGTTCCTTATCCTCAAGAGCGAGGACTCCGGGGTTTTCTGTGTAGAGCTTAACCTTAACTGCTGGAAGAGGCTGTGTTGTGCTGAAGTCACCCTGAGTGTCCCACCTATAAGTTATTGTTGGTTGCTTTAGTTTTTAACCTTCAAACCAAAATGAGTCTGTCTATGCTATCGTTGCTGTCGTACAGACGAAGAAATTCTGATTTAGTTTTTTTATTGATTGAAAGGTGACTGTTTTGAGTGATTCTGCTTTAAATGGTGCGATTTCAGCGTGGGTATTAAGCATAAAATTATGTCGGAACAAGATTTCTTCTTTCTCATCTTCTGTTTCGTAGTTTCCAAAAATGTCTTTCCTTGATGGGATTTGAACCCACGACCTCTGCTTCAGTAGACTATCTTGTTTGAACACACATAGTAACTCACATAGGTTTAGAAGCTTCAGCTTGATCAGTCTGTAGTTTCCACCTCCATGGTCTGTAGTCTGAACCTCCACGGTGCAGTAAACTATCATGTTTGGTGTTAATATAACAACTCACATAGGTTTAGAAGCTTCAGCTTGATCGGTCTGTAGTTTGTCCCCTCCTTCCACCTCCATGGTGCAGTAAACTATCCTGTTCGGTGCTAAAGACTTCAAACCCTTTACCTCCATCACTACCACCTAGAATTTTAGTAAGTTGGCATAATATTTATTTAAAAACTTGTTCGTTTTTAGAATTTTTAATTAACCTTTTTAACATTATTATTATTATCCGTAATAAAATCAAAATTAAGATCATATTTCTATATACATATAGAAAATCTCTTGTATCAATTTAATCTCTTATATTCCCACATATTTATATTATGGTTATATGTGTCAATATTAAAGATTTAACTAAAAAAATGGTTGCTTTGAGAACAATATATTTTTTTAAGTAGCGTAGGTATATTTCCCGTTTCTTCTTCTTTTCGAGTCCTACAGCCTTTAAATTCTGTCTGACCAATATTACAGTCACGGCAGCCTCATTGGCCTCATTTAGGTCGTCCAATGTTCAGGTGTTGGGGCACAGTGGACATAAGCTTTACTTTTGTTATGAACATTAATCGATACACACGTTTCCCCAAAGCACATTGTTATTATTGTAATAATCAATTTGATCGGATTCCTTAAGATACCCTTCGTTTCTGACGCATACCTCAATTTGGAATGTAAGTACAACATCCATTTTTGTCAGTTGAGTGTCGACATCACCACTGTCACCTTCACCAGTCAATTTGTTCGCAAGAGACCCTTGGGATCTGAAACATAGCTGCTTACTCAGTCTTGGACTCGGGTCTGGTCCCGCGTTTGATCTATTGCCGTTACCACCACCAAATGTTGTTAAAATACACGAATGTTCATCAATAAACAGAAAATTTTCATTGTTATTAACAATTTCGATAACAATTTTATTATAATTGACAAGGAAAAGGGTATTATTAATAATTTAGAAGACAATTTTAATGATATTGATAAAGCAATTGATGTTAATATAAACAAAGTTAGAGATAATGTTATAAACATTAACAAATATGTTATAGAATCGCAGTTGGATAATAGGAATGTAGATAAACATTAACATGACACATTAGGTATCAAACACACAAATGATAGGTTGGGAATTATCAAAGATACCAAGCAATGGTTGGACAAACATTCACAAACCCGTAGGACATAATGTGGTGTACAAAATGGAACCATCACCGTTACCAAGAATGATTAAGCATACAGAGAAAAAATGAAATTACTAACTATACTCAAACATACGATAATCTACATAAAACTATTATTACTTGTGGCGTATATAATGAAAATTGTATTGTTTATACACTGAACAGTTAAATTAGAATTCAAGTTCATGTATGAACAATGTGATTGGTGAAATTAATAGTATATTAAATATAGTGTATAAAAGCGAAGCTTACTTAAAGCTCGAAGCTTTCGACTTCAATAGAGATAGTAATGAAAACAAAAGTTAAAAGTTCAATAAGGTGAAACAATTTTAATAGCTGTGTTTTTTATAAGCTTTATTTTACTGTTATTGATATCGTTTACGTTTAAGGCAAGCTACTGTAACTGTAGCTAAAATACTATTTTAGAATCTGTATCTACAATTAAAATTACTATAAGCTTAATTTCTGGCTGTGATGTGGAAGCTAAAATTCCTTTGTTGTCATTTAAATGAGATCTTTCATTGAGATTCTCTAACAGACCACATTTTACTACCAAGGGTCAGCTTAAGCTTTATACCTAGCTACTTTACTAATATTCTACAGTGGTCTGAGACAACATAGGGGTACGTAGACTTGTTTATCAGGCTAGGAAGGTGTAGGGTCCCACTAAACAAGACACGTGCTTGTAATTATCAATTTTGTACTCATTACTTGTACTTCCTTTTTTATTTTACCATCCGGTTAAGTGCCAGGGGACAGAAAACAAACCAAAATAGAAATCAACGAGTTGAAATAATGATAGGGTCTGGATTAACGTCTACAAAATACTTTCAAAGACATACATGAAAATATAGATGAACATAAACTTAGTATCGATTTAAAAGAATATTTAGAAAAAGATATAATAACAGATAAAGTAATTCAATATACTAATACAAAAATAGATTTGGAAAATTATCAAGAAATGCTACTTCAAAGACGTTAGATCCAGACGAAGTCACACTAGGAAATTCAAACCGAGTGCGAAAACCAAACCCAAACCAACTAATGTCAAACAATCAAAAAATAACATTTTGTTATGTGATGTTAAAAATGCAATTTTGAATCAGTTTAATGATCGATTAAATAAATCCATTGAACTGCGTCTATTTGATTGATTAATAGTATTCGTCATTCGAAAAGAAATGTTTATTGTGTTTTTTTTAAATACATTAATAATAGTTAATTTACGTAAATAAAGCATATTTTAAAATTGTATTTGTAATTAATGATACCAGATCAAATAAATGTACTAATGATCAATCAAGAAGCGACACAACATTGACCACATTGATTAATGATTTAAGTTATACCATCACCAATTATTTACTGAATCAATTATAATTCTCAGTATATGACAGAAAAATCACAAAAATATAGCTACAAATTAGTTTATAACCTTACTACCAGTTTTACCAGTATGAATTATGTTGTATTATTCTGTATTTTTGTGATTTTTCTAAACAGTGTCACAAAATGTCAAACATACAGTTTCATCACGAGATTTTTCATCGTCTATAAATATTTTTTTAAGATAATTTGCTTAGAATATTCCTGTATCTTTAACATTTTTAAAATTTGTCTTAATAGCTACTTTTTCTATATCTACTTCCAAAATGTATACAATTAACTGACCTGTGATTATACCGCTTGATTTTATGGAGGCCGTACTTAGAATCGGCCCCGCCCTTGGACACAGGGAGCGATTCCAAGTTGGCCATCAGTAGGTTGATTGAAGATTTCAACTCTTCTATGTAGAGTGACTCCATTTCTTTCAGCACGAACTTTGGCATCAGCTTGCGGTTCTAGTAGAATCAATAATTATTATTGAAGATGCGTTATCTCTATTACAACTATATTCGGGACATAATTCACCTTTTCCATCTCATTGACTTTCTGCATCCTTCCGTCCAGCTCTCTTCTGATGGCCGCTGCTTGTTCATCTGCAGAGTCCAACTGTAGCAAAACATTTCAATATACCTTACGCACTTTCATAGCGTTTAACGACTTCCTAAGCAAAACAGCTAATGAAATTAAATTTGCCATTCTCACAGTCTATCCATTTTTTTCCCTTTTCTTTAAATATAGTCCTGTTTAAAATATTTTACTCCCAGCTTACCAATAAAGCGTTGAACAGCAGCTGGTGCTCAAACTTCTTCACCCCAAGGATTTGCTGGAACATGTCATACAGCTGTTCTTTGCTAAGAATGCACTCTGCGTTGAGGCTCTGTTGTTGTGCTCGAGATGGACGCTTGGACTCGTCGTCTCCAGGGATGCCTGGAAGGTAGGTCAGGGTCAGATGGTGGAGTTGGGAATTTCGGGGTATTTAAAAAAATACGATTGTAAAGAAAGTCATATTGTTTATTGATTGATTGTAAAGAAAGTCATAAGTCATATTGCTTGGTACCTGCGAATTAGTCAAAGATATTTTTTTAATTATTATTCCTAAAATTTTGGAGGGAATAAATATAAACATTATTCACAAAGTTTTGTATAAATTGTCTTTGTTTTTAGTGTAAGTATAAATATAGTTAGTATTTATGGACATTTGGAACAAACACTGAAAAAACAACAAATCATGCAATGTTCAAAGTGCTCTTACCTTTTTTCACCCTGTTAATCAATGGAAAGAAAAAGACAAGCCTATACCTAAAAGTTACTTAGTTCAACTTTCTTGTTATTTTTAAGATTATTTAGAAAAGAAAACGTGAAATTAAATGGCAGCTAAAGATTTTAAGGTAGATTATTTTGATCAATCTGCCATACAAACAATAACGAAGATGAAAAGAGTATCTCTAAAATCCTAAATATATTGATAGTATTTACCACGTATTTACAAATTATACAAAAATCTGAACGTACCTACATAAACTAAGTAAAAGTAAAACAAAAACATACACTGAATTTAAGAATATTAAATAGAAATTGTTAAAAAGTACCTACGTTAAAAAAAACTATTGATAATTTCAATTAAACTGAAGAAATAATTAAGAAAAATTTAATAAAATAAATAAATATTGGAATCATACGAAAATAAAAGCACAAAGCGATCATCACGAGACTTAAGCTTGTAGGAAAATAAAGAAATAAGGAGAAAAATAATGAGAAATTTCGTCAAATGATACCTGTTATTCCTGTTCGGGGTGTGTGAGATAGACATGTTGTGGAAGACAAGGAAAGAAACACAGAGAGTGAGACATACACAGGCCACACACAGTTTAGGTAGTTGCTTACATAGTTACTACAATACATCTAATTCATGTTGATGATTCTAAAGATATCTTTACTTTGATTAATAAAGGGAATGTTTTAGATGATATTTTGAATTATTAATTCAAAGTTTCTGAAAGTATCATTTTAAATATAAATTTTAATCTATACTATGATAACAAAACAGCACTTGATGGTCAAAAACTTTGAATAATCAATCAAAGATATATTTTTTGAAAGTCACGGATCTAATTCTATTGAATTTAAAAATGAAATTCTAAATATTATGTAGCATTGTGATCGGGAACGATGATAATTGCATACCATTAGGAGGATATCAATTTGAAGACCATTTAACACACATATTTTAAAAATTTTGAATAATTAAATGGGAAATACGAATGGAATGGAGACTATTTATCATTTCTTTTTATCACAAATTCATGAGCAGGATCTCAAATTAAACTAAATGATATTAAGCTAAACAAACACCCATAGCACATTGCAAACGGAAGCTGTTTATGCATTGACACTCATTGCAACATGCTTTCCATTATTAGACTGATCGTTAACGATTGTTAAATCATTATCTAAAACAGTTCTTAAATCAAAACGATCTATTATTTTTAAACTATTACGATTCGTTTATTTTTTTATACAAATTTCGCTAACAATCAGTGTTTTATTTCTTTTTTTGTGTTTTAACTTAAGAGCGTCATGTGTTTCATATATATTAAGTTTTTTTTATTAAATGAAGTATTTTTTTAATTTGGCAATCGCGTATATATTAAATGATACTCTTAAGTTTTTATCTAATAAACATGACGTCATTGTGTTACCTGTCCCTTTCATAATGCAGTCAAACTTGGCAAGCCATGAAGATAAAACTGTTTCTTTGCTTAATCCATCTATTTCTGGTAAAGACCTGAAAATTTTCATAAGTATGATTCAAAGTTAAAATAATTTCACATACTACCGAAGTTTTTTATGTAATCATAAAATGTAATAATCGCTGTAAAGTATCAAAGTAGAAACTAAAATATTCACAGGGAAAGATGAAAACTTTGATACTGATAAATTTCAACATACTCCTAGATTCAAAATAATTGATTTAATTATTTTTTCAAAAGTTACCTAATACGCTGATCTTGAAATAATTCCAAAAGTAAAGACAGTTTAGTGTAACACAGCTTAGAATAAGATCCCGTCAAACCTGACTCGTTTCTCGATATTATTCCTGAAGACCTCGCGGAAGTCGTGATGCGAACAGGCTCCAGACTTAACCATCTGTTCAACACGCTCTGACTTAAGGAACACGTCGTGGTAAGACTGAACTGCATTCTGGAAGGCTTCGTCTGCTAGGATTTGAGTTTCGCCTTTCAGGAAGGCCTATTTAGGACAAAGATGTATAAAGATATTGATTTTTATTTATTTCAGCCACAAAAGCAAATTGTTGTCAACTAATCTTGTGAGAATTCATAACTAAAGTTTCATCACTAATGTATATTGCTATTGAATTTTTAATATACTGCATCTTACGATTCTTACGGTAACAAAGCTAAATTTGGTGATTATTAGCACCATAACCATAATATTATGTAAGTTTCTTCTTTTTAATCTCTAAGTTTGGCCCTGTTGACTGTTTGGTGTAGGCATTCAAGCATTAGACTTTAGACAGCGTAAAAGCTAAAAATATTCCCATCATAGTGTGATGTATTTGGGTATCATTATTCGCTGTTTGCTTGCAACCCCGATTAGATTGTCAATCTTACAAAAAAAATGGTGAATAAGAACGCATGATTTTACTTTGAAGTCTTCAAAATAATCCTTAGATTCTACAGTGACGAAGAGGAGGGGAACAGAGCATCTTTTAAGCTTTTAATCTTTACTTTGTGTATATTAGCAAATGAAGTTTTAAGCTATTGAGCGAGGCGACCGAATCAAGGAATTCCGTAACTAAAATAAAACCTAACACCCCCCACTTCGTCTATATGTAGCTTGGCCGAGCGTGTATGTATATGGTACGACTGTACGAAGCTTGTACGATGCAATAGCTTTACCGCGGCAGTCCCCGAGTGTCACACGTTTTTTTTATCTGTCTGAGTTCCTCCATACCTGAAACCTGGCCTGGATGGTTTCCAACTGGTGCGGCGTCAGCTTCGTATGTCTCCTTGTCATGTCAGTAGGTTGTTTAGCGTTGAAAGGATGAGCAATACACCGTGAGACGAACACGTATAGTTGAAGGCGACGTTTCTTATCCTCCTCTAGTTTCTCGATCTTTTCCTGTTGATGTTTTTAGAGGTTTTGATCTTATTTATCAATAAAAATAATTGGGGTTGTAATATTTTTGTAATTGAAATTATAAACTCATTTGGAGAGACTTCTTCTGCATTATAGATAAACATTTAATCAAAAATAAACGTTGATGTAGCATATTTTTTTGGCCATTGGTGACGTCACCGCGTTTAAAAGTTTAGAAATAATAAAAAAGAAATGGTGAGTAAATCTCAAAAATATTAAAATTAGAATCTTAAATTAGTCTTTATTAACGGAAAATAATATAAAAATCATAGGTCAGGAAATTTGGACAATCGATATCGATTCCTGCCATTTGTGAAAATTATCACAGTAAAAAATAAGCTCCCTTAGAGCAATCTAAAATCACAAATCCTGACTTAGGTTTAAGACATATAAAAGTGGTAATTTGATTTGAAGTATTGCGTATGTATTTTGAACTTGACTAATAATTTTTTTATATGGGCTGTTATTCGTCAGTAAAACATTTAGTTTATTTCTTTAATAGCTGCGTCCCACGTATTTACCAGCTTTTTGTTACCCATATTCACGGGATTATGGGATAAAAACACTATGTGATATGTCAGAGCTTTCAACTCACAGCTAATTACCAATTTCATTTTCACTCGACTACGGTGAAGCCAAAAGGGAGGATTATGTTTTATTACGAGCATCTAACTATCTACATATCAATTTCATTTATAATTTACAATAATCTTAGTAGGATCTACTTCACCTATTACCTCCTATTACATCACCTACTTATCTGTATATATAAAATCTTGTGTCACGATGTATGTTGCCAATAAACTCCAAAACTACTGAACCGATTTGAATCAAATTTCACATGCACCCGTATTTTGGTCTAACTTACTGGATGGGATAGTTATCATCTCAATTATTCGCTTATGTCGTGAATGTAAACGAATAAAATGTATCAATTAATAGTTTCTTAAGCAAGTGTTTATTTACTGTTTAGTTTTATGAAGTTCTCATAGATGGTGGTGTACGTTGATTCATCTATAAAATTCTTCACTATTGTTTGAAATTTAGGTTGCAAATACACCCAATAGATGGCGCTGTGTTCGGGACGTACGCGGGTGAAATCGCGGGCGCAGCTAGTTTATCATACATATCTAATCTACTGATATATGAGATTAAGTAAAAGCTTCAAAGATGGCTTTAACAGCCTTACCTGTTTCATATACATCAAAAACTTAATCGTTCTTTGAAGATTCTATTTTCATAATTATATATTTTGAACCGTCTTCAGAGATATGTAAAAATGTAACATAATATTGTTGTAATAAATAATGTTCTTCGGGGAAATGTAAGTAACTGTCTGGAATAAATACCTTGTAAATTAAAGTGTCTTGTTTAATTAAAACTCAGGAGTTGACGTTGTCTTATCCTACTAATATTTAAGAGCGGTGTTGGCCTAGTGGTAGTGATTTTTATTCCGAAAGTCGTCGGTTCAAGTCCTGCGGGCGGATCGCCGTATTCTTATGCAGCGCGTCTTGACTGCATTTGCGTCATAACTATAGATTTCGTATTGCCGCAATTTCTTAAGACGCACACGTCACGCAAACCTAAACGTCGCGCGCTCGCCGTATTACGCTAAATTTTCACGTGACATAAATGTCAAATTAATTATCATCTAGGAAGATTAGTTAAAAACTTCGTACGGCAACACAGCTTGTTTCACGCACAGGTGAAGTAGACATGCAGTTACAGTAACGGTTACGCGTAGCTTCATTTTACGGCAATACCGATTATTGTTTGCGTGCACGTGACGTATGCGTCAACTGGACGTGCACTCGACTAATGCGTCATAAGTTACGGTGGCCGGCCGTGCGCCAATGTGAGCTAATTGATATTGCTCTTACGATGAAGGGAAACGGTAAAGAAAACCGCGGCTTAGTTTTCTGCAGACGTATTGAAGAGTATAGGGTAGTATAGGTATAGGTTCTGGGCAAACCTACTCCATGTAATACATGTCCCGAGTACTACAGCGCCCTGAATAGCAAGGATTAAAGTTGCTGACGCTGCATTAATCATCTAGATTAAGATAAGACATCTAGTAACGGGCAATATTATTATCCTGCTAATATTATAAATGCGAAAATTTGTGTTTTAGTATGTGTGTATGTTTGTTACATCTTCGCTTCTAAAACTATCGAGATTAAACTTGGTATACAGGGTTATTGATGATTATACTAGCAAGTCGTTGAGGGCTACTTCTGTGCACCGTAACAAACATATAGATATTTGGACTTTCCTGGAATAACATACGATACTTTTTATCTCGACTATGATGTAGGTTTAACTACTTATAATGGCTTAATTATTTTTTGAATACCTTTAAAATTAATGAGACAACAAAAAGGTCTATAAACTTGCGTGTGTTTATTTCTTATAAAATTAATTACATTCATTGAAGCTAGTTAATTTGCTTCTGGATTTATTACCTTATTTAAAATGGACCGTTAATTAGTTTTTGTAAACGCTTTTTGCTTTTAAGGTTAAAATCCCCGCAGACTAAAAACTCTCTTCTTTTTTACTTTTAGTTACCACTCGTTTATACAAGTGCCAACAATTCGAGTATTGTCTGCGAAAATGAGGAAAGTTAACAAAGATGATTTAGTTTTTGATTTTCCAAATAGTTTACGATATTTTAAGAAACTGATTTTATATAGTATTTTTCCGAACAAAATCAAAACGGGATAGCATTAAAAATATCGAAACGCGAAATCACACAGTCATCTCGGATGTATGGAGAATCTGAATATACTAGAAGCATTTCCATATACGCGCCCTGCATATCGCACGACACGATTTGACTAAACTTTATTTTTACCCCCGACGCAAAAACGACGGAGTCTTATAGGTTTGACGTGTCTCTGTGTGTGTGTCTGTCTGTGGCATCGTAGCTCCTGAAAGGATGAACCGATTTTAATTTAGTTTTTATTTAATAGTGTTTGCAACTAGCCTTAAACCTACCTAAACGTCATAACACAAATAAACGTATACATGGTGATATTTTGAATTATCTACTCTCAATAATGTAGAGGTAGTTTGATCGTTTAGTTTTAAATTTAATTTATTTAAATAAAAGACGTAGGTCTACTTAATAAAGAAATGTGTGCGTGTACTTATGTACGCGCGTGAGAAGTTATACGTCCGTTTGTCTGTATGTCTGTCCGTCCGTCCGTCTAATATTTATTTTCCAGGCAGCTTCAACCTGTTACTTTACTGTTACAGTTCAAATTTTACTCTCGCAACTTCGATTTCTCTTACTTTTGGGTTACACAGCTGCAACATGTGACTTCTGTGTTATAGATGTGCGCGCATCTTAAAATTTCACTCTCATCATTTTTTTTGTCGGACGATGAAAAAATTTGCTACCTGTAACTTAATATATTTAGAAATTCTTGTTTCTATTCCCTAGAAACAAGGCTATGCTTCACTACGTTCTGCTAATCTATTACAAACCCTTAACAGTAGTGGATCCTTAGGGATTAATGTATTAATCTTACTAGTTGCTATAATTCCTATATTGCTTAGAGTAGGTACATTAAAATTATTTAATCTTTTAAAACAAATGTAATAATTATGTTATTTTATGAAACAGATACTTAGATAAGTAAAACTTGATATTTTTCGGTGATGTTTCATTACAAATTCATTCATCGTTTTGATAAAAGCTTTATTGTGTTCGATGATGATTTTGATTAATTAATCCTCATATTATAGACTATAGTGGTCACTGTATTCCGTAAACGAAAAGGTGTCATGGTGTCATATTTTTTTATTGACAGAGTGAGCTAGTGAGTGCTCTAGTGTTGGGATACCGAAGCATTTGTATTTTAAGTTTGTATTTTTTGTCTTTGTTCGACGATAACTTAAGTGCATACTGTTGCTGCTCCGATCTTCATGTTTATCATTTTTAGTTAAGTTAGTTGAGGCTAATACAATTTTAAAGTTCGAGCAGGATTCATTTCTGCGATAAAAGGATGGGATATGAGTGGTAAAAAGGGGAGGTCTCAAAGCGAGTTAATTTACTAGGATTAACTATTTACCTGTGGATCCTGATCTTTATCAGAATGGCTGGCACCAGATGGACTTGGAGACGGGGCAGGCGCCTCCCCCGAACTAGCACTTCCAGTCGACGTCCTGCGAAGGAAAGATCTACACGATCTATAGCATTAAGTCGTCAATGTATATGAACTTTGTCTACACATACAGACGGTTGAAAACTCATATAATTTTTATATATTTTAACCTTTTTCTATTTGTCAGTTCAAAAGACCATCCATTATGTAGATAAACCATAGAAAGAATGTTTGTCTGTGTGTGTACACATGGGTTAATGTTATGTACTAATTTGATTGTAAGCTAAACTTGAATCTACTTTGTGCTAAGAATACGTCTAAACTAAAAATTCTATATATTTTATGCCTATTTTACTATTTACGCCCTGCGGCGTTCATTCATTCAAAAAGTGTTCTCCGCACTATGGACCACCCATGTAAAAAAAATTGTGACTATCTGTCACACTGTTTGGCCGGGAAGAAAAACAAACTCTTCGCATCCAAGTAAGTAATACTGGCTGCGCAACGCGCCACACAAGGGCAAATTCCAAGGTTCAGTAGTTTTTGCGTGAAAAGATAAATAACATACAGGGTAGAGATAATTTATTAGCATTAATACTCAAAATCTAATAGTCAATAATCTAAAATAATTATTTTTTTAAGCATTGAGTGACAGCTAAGCTGTTCTACAATGGTCCATGAGTGTTAATGGACATGAGTTTATCAAAGACTAAGTGTGATGTAGGTACTTACGCATGAGGTGGTGGTGCCAAGGCTGCTGCTTCTCTCTGCCTTGTAGCTGGATGAAGAGGGGCAGCTAATGGTGCTGTTGTTAATGCACTAGGAGCTATTGGAGAATTTAAAAACAATTAAGATTAATCGATATTTAAAGATAATTTGATATGAATACTTTTATCTAATCATCAACCCAGGTATTGCCGTCTATTTCAGACTATTCACGTCTTAGTATGCTTTTTCATGGTTGTAATAGGTTAATAATTTTAAGTTACGAAAGTTTTCATAAGATTTAGTCGACTTATTTGGCGATTCTAAATGTAGGCAATAATAATAAACTTAAAATTGTTATTGTAAAAGGCCTCTACGTGTTGGCTTCAGCTCCACGCACGCCTTTGAAAGGTCCAGGGCTCCATATCCCAGTGATATGGGACATATAACAGACAATAATTATAAAATATTTATTTTCCCACAACATAACATATCAATAGACATGTACGAAACATTATAACAGCTAAGTAATAAAACATTAGGTATTTAATCTGTTTCTGTGGAGTCTGGAGTATTCCATAATAAGTATTCTGGAATCCAGATTTTTTGATCGTGACACCTGATGGTAATAAGTTACGTAGTTTAACATGTAGCACGCACGCCTAGAACATACGTATTCACTCGTGACTTAAAGGCCTTCAAATTGTGCACGTCAGGAAAGTTAATATTAGATGAAATTTTAAAATATATTTACCAATTTTACCCGGAAGCCCAGCTGTTGAGCCTCGAGGAAGTTCAGGTTTACCTCGAACTGATGGTCTGCCACCTGCCAGCGACCCAGGTGGGACCACTAGGAAACACAAATCAATAACTTAGAACCTCCACAAGGGATGTGATTAGGAACATAATAAGAATTCATGAATTTAGAATGATATTTCAATATAAATTATCCTAAACAAATATACGTTACAATGAGATCTCAAATCCCAATTCTATCTTATCCTATACTAATATTATAAAGAAAAAATATTTGATTGTTTGTTTGAATTGAATAGGCTCCGAAACTAGTGCGGATACATTGATTCTTTGGGAGTGACATAGGCTACTTTTTATCCCAATATTGCCACATGAACGGGAGTTACCGCGGAACGCTGCTACTGTATTTATAAAAGAAAAACTTATCACTGCTACGAGTCTGAAACTTCGCATGGGGGTTCGTAGGACGTAGGGGAGCACTAATGTTAAGTAACTAGACTTGTGTTATGGGTGCTAGACAACGGATATACTACATAAATACTTTTCTTTTGTAAATATATACTTATATACATAGAAACAACCAGACCACAGACAAATATCTAAGCATAAATATTTGTCTAAGGCGGGAATCGAACCTGCAACCCTGTTTTTGGCAGTCCGGCATGGTGACCATTGTGCCAACTGGGTCGTCAGTTTGTAGTAACTATTATGTATTCTGCGTTTGTAGAAAATGAATATGACTTTTAAAGAGACACTAAGCAGAACGAAGCTAGTTGTTTGTTACTTCTATGCGGCAAAACTACTGAACCGATTGCAATGTAACTTGCTATGCATGCAGATATGAGTGTCTCTTTCTTTTCATTGGTGGGCGCGTTCCGAGGCCACACATGCAGACTAGGTTTTAAGACGTGTCAAATTGATGCAAATGAATCTCAATCTACACTAATATAATAAAGAGAAAAGATTTTTGTTTTTGTTTGTGATGAATAGGCTCCACTGATTTTGATGGAACTTTGTATGCGGATACATTGATTCATTAGGAATAACATAGGCTACATTCCCGATATTCCCACGGGATCGGGAGTTACGTGGGTGAAACCGCGGAGCGCTGCTAGTAAAATAAATTATTTCAGTTTGATAGGTAGCTGGAGTCCTGAAATAACACAGGCTTTATCAAAGTTACACAAGTAGGTGAAACCGCGGTTGCGGTCGTAAGTAAAAAAAACAACAAAACTAGAAAGAAACACAGAACAAAAGTAAAACACATGAAATATGTGAGCTGAAAACGTTAAAAGGAGCAAGGAAGTAAAGTGAACTAAATAAAATATGTTGTTTGTTGTCGTAATGTAAAGTGCCTCGCTGAGAAGCTCTCTCAATAATTTACGACTTGCTCCATAAGCAAGCTTGCCCTAGTTTGATATATATATCTATCTATCACACATCTTCTCTATACATATAAAATGCTTTGTCCTGAACGACTGACTGACGGATCAACGCACA
This sequence comes from Idaea straminata, assembly GCA_951213275.1. Taxonomy (NCBI): domain Eukaryota; kingdom Metazoa; phylum Arthropoda; class Insecta; order Lepidoptera; family Geometridae; genus Idaea; species Idaea straminata. Next base: position 8,470,326 of record OX577870.1, read on the forward strand.
GCCTAAACCACTGACCGTAGAGACCTCAAACTTGTAGGGTGTTTTTTTTCTATGACGTAGGCATCCAATTAGAAAGTATTTTGAAAAATTCAACTCCTTAGGGCGTGAGAAAGAAAGGCAAAATTGTATGGTTTGATTCCTTGGTTCAATATCTACTTGAAATTTTCTATCTCTATCCCTTTCCCCCGCGCGCCACGAAATGGCCGATTTAACTGTTTTATGTAATTAAAAGACTAACATCCATTTTATTGAAAAACCATCTGTACTACTTTATGGGATCTGATGTAAGGTTTATGAAAATACTAGCTGCGCCCCGCGGTTTCACCCGCGTAAGTCCCGATCCTGTGGGAATATCGGGATATAAATTACGTGCCTATGGATTGACCTGGATTGACACATGTAGCCTATGTGTCAATCCAGGTCTCCAGCTATCTACATACCGAGTTTCATCGCAATCGGTCCAGTAGTTTTTGCGTGAAGGAGTAACAAACACACACACACACACGCACACACAAACTTTCACATTTATAAGTAGGATACATTTTGTACTTGTTTTTTCTTTACAATCGCCGTAAAATTGAAAAATTACGATTTTTAAGAATTTTACAATTTTTTTTATATCGAGGCAAATCACTCTAATTGTGTTTCGAAGTGTATGACAATAAAAGCATTTCTTCACCTTTACGACAGTAGGAATATTATTTTATGGATTTTAGTGGTTGATACCCAAAAACTGTTTTTAGGACACCTCTATCGCGCTTCTGGTCTTACCACCTCGTCTTAACAGCAATTTTCTATGCAATAATTAACAATATTAGATAGGATTGGACGAGCCATATATCTAGAATGGGCTAGCATTCTAGATAATATATGCTCCACCCATTTGAACCACGCAGATTTTAAGCCCACAATATCTTGTTTTATTTCTCGCAAGATGGTATTGCGTATAAGATCGGTTTATTAATTATAATATTTGGTTTCTTCACAATAATGTCACTTGCCCCCTGATTTACAAACCAAACCGAAAGAAATTTGGTTGCTCTTTCACTCCCGCGACTCTTGACATATTGCCATCCTTGTCTTTTCAGTTTTATTCGTTTCCGTAGCCTTCCAAAATGGTTTGAAAATCGGTCTGTTGAGCAAATTCACCTAAGTGCATTTAATACACCTTTAGGAAAAAAGCACCTGTCGTCAATTGAGTCTCAAAGACTCAAGCTTTGGTATCCACGGGGCCCTGGGCTGCAGCCTAAAAAGCCCTTAAATAGATCCGTTCCTGGATTTGGCCCTCCTCTGGTATTTTAATACTCTGTGGTTAGAAGTAACAAGTCAGACATTTTGATATGGGTCTAGTATAAACAGTTAGGTACTATGGTGTTTATGAACGTTTGAATTTGTTATGAAATGGTTTGAAATATTGCCTCTTGTGTTGTTTGCGGTATTTATCTTCTTAACCAAACGAAATTGAATATATTTTCATCGCTACATTTGTTTGGAGATTTACCTTTTTTCTTGAATCCGTTTAAAAACAACAATTAAATTTGTTTATTTTGATAATAAAGCAAATAAATAAATAAATATTGCAGGACATTCCACAATTCGCCATCTAGCCCCAAGCTAAGTAACTAGACTTGTGTAATGGGTGCTAGACAACGGATATACTACTTTTTTATCACAGTTGCTCATAAAGTGGATCTTATTCAACGGCTTTTAGGCTCATAATCCAACATATTATGCACGCGTGCGTTTTACATTGCCAACCTAGTGCTGTAAAGTTATCCCGATTAGTAAAATACGTATCTTACTGCTAAAAACATACTTTTTTGATGTATAAAAAGGTAGGTACCAAAGAGTTTTTAGCTAGCAAAAATGGTTGTCTCTAAAGTCTGTTTACGAACGAAAATTTAACGTGATAATGACTTAGAAAACGATTAAAACTTGAGTAGTTTATTTTTTGTTTTTTCTTTACTTAAATATATTGTTTTTCCGTACCATTGTATTTTGTTCTTAACCCCCGACGCAAAAACAAATAGAAAAAACCCTAAAAAATATTGTATGTCAGACGAGGCTGTATAGGTTAAAAGTCTTTAGCCTGGCCTTTCCGGAGCATAATTAACAAAAAAATATTGCCTTAAAAAAATGTAAACATAGACTTATCACAAATATTTTGTTAATTATTATTTTGTTTTCTTTTCAAGTCTTTTCTTTTATTCACAACTGTGATAGAAAACGTCGTACGATATACGTGTGGAATTGATATTTGCATCTTGGCGTCTTTAACACGCTCGCTGCCGCTCGCGCGTCATAAACCGCCTCTATGCAAAGATCAATTTACCACACTTATATCGTAATGTACTATTATACTCTTCTTTTGTAAATATATACTTAAAATGCATAGAAACAATCAGACCACAGACAAATAACAAAGCATAATTTCTTGTCTAAGGCGGGAATTGATTCCCGCAACCCTGTGTTTGGCAGTCCGGCATGGTGACCATTGTGCCAACTGGGTCGTTTATATATAAATATTTATCTAATAACCTGTTTTTAAGATATTTTCTCTATTTTTAGGAAATATTTAGTTTTTAATTAATGTGACAGGTGGCCCCCTATTAGAAGCTACAGTATGCGTTTGCTACAATAATACTATCTACAAGTATTGGACTTACGACCTTCTTGTACTCAGTGTGATTATTATTTTCAACATGTTAGCTATGTCTTTAGTTGGTCGAGTGGTATAAGCCGCCACCCGCTATACCAACCGACGTGGGTTCGATCCACAGGTTACGTTGTTATAATGTTGCTGCACCAGGATTGTAAACGTTACGATGGGCAGATACTTTTGACCGTTGATTACCTTAGTAGCCGCAGAGCACATTCTCGTAGCGCGTGCTCGCAAAAACAAATACTGAATACATAATGGTAGTACTACAAACTATTAGCCCTTTAGATGTTGAATTTCCAAAAAACCCTTTCTTTGTGCTCCCCTACGTTCTAAAAGGAACCCCCATGCGAAGTTTTTAACGCGTAGCTCATGTAGTTTTAGAGATTTCTTAATGCGTCTTTTTCTCCTTTATTAAGATGTTAGATATTAATTTATAGAATTAAAGTAGAAAAATATTGTACTTTAAGTTGGTGGATATATAGATAAGTAGGTTTGAACTTTGGGCGATAGAATTTAGGGGCGGCGTGGACTGCATTTTTTTTGCCGGGGTTTCATCCGTGTAAGACCCAGTTCCGTGGAAATTATTACGCTAAGTAAGGACTGTAACACATCACGAGCGGCGGAAAGGGAAGCCCCGTCATTTCGATGGTCATTTTGCTGCGTATCGAGGTTTCCATTTATTTTTTGTATAAATATGACCTGTAAAGATAATGAACTTGTATCTTACCTGGTAACTTGGAAGGTTGTTTCTTGTGCTCATCATCACTGTCTTCTTCAGATGAACTCGGATCGATCATCTTGTCTCTTCTATAACAAAAATAAGTAATTAAATAAATAAATATTGCAGGACATTCCACAATTCGCCATCTAACCCCAAGCTAAGTAACTAGACTTGTGTTATGGGTGCTAGACAACGGATATACTACTTATATACTCTTCTTTTGTAAATATATACTTAAAATACATAGAAACAACCGGACCACAGACAGATAACTAAGCATAAATATTTGTCTAAGGCGGGAATTGAACCCGCAACCCTATTTTTGGGAGTCGGGCATGGTGATCATTTTGCCAACTCGGTCATCATAATGTACCATGCTCGCCTAGAGGTATCTATTCACTCTAGACTTGAAGACTCCAAGGTTGTGGTTTTATGGGAACAGCGAATAATATTTATTATAGTTACTTAGCTTGGGGCTAGATGGCGATGTGTGGAATGTCCTGCAATATTTATTTATTATTATTTATTTATTTATTATCGACCTCATCTCCGCTTCTCATCATGTGAGATAAGCGGGCCGATCGCCGTATTATTATGCAGCGCGTCTTGACTGCGTTTGCGTCAATAACTATAGATTTCGTTTTGCCGTAATTTCTTAAGACGCACACGTCACGCAAACCTAAACGTCGCGCGCTCGCCGTATTGCCCTAATAGAACGTGAGCTACGCGTCTTTTGTATCGCACGAAAATATTATAGCGCTAAATGTTGACGTGACACAAATATCAAATTAATTGTCATTTAGGAAGATTAGTCAAAAATTTCGTAAGGCAACACAGCTTGTAACACGCGTCTACTTCAGACGTGTAGTTACTTAAAGTAACGGTTACGCGTAGCTTTATTTTACGGCAATACCGACGATTAGCGTGCACGTTGCATATGCGTCAACTGAACGTGCACTCGACTAATGCGTCATAGAATTACGGTGCTCGGGGCGAAGGTCAAATGCAAGCCTGTTTCGTTTGAAAAAAAATCATTCCAATATTTGTAATTTTAGAACACTACGGTGTATCTGCAATTCTGACGCCGACCGTACCTACTTACTTTCTATATTTAGCACATATTTTATTAGGAGACGATAAATTATTTTCCAATTGAATAGAGCAAGTTTAGAGGACACTGGACTCAACTTTGATATTTCTATTTTTTACCCTCCGTAGGTGCTCAGAGTTCATCCCGCCTACAAGCTAAGCCGCTCGCCGCGTGGGCGGTAGCCAGTGGGCAGCTGCGTGGACCTTGTCATCTAAATGTCAACTTGACATTTAAATGTCTAACAGACAGACAGATCTTCTTTATATGATATAGTGAAAGACAGAAAAACTTTTTTCAAAATAATTAGGAGCTACGAGTCTGAAACTACGCATAAGAAGTTCTGGGGGGAGTTTTGGCGGGAACGAGTTAACTAAATTGAATAACATTCCACCAGACTTATACAATTCAACTCGGGTTACAACTAAGTTTCATGAAAATAAAACTGCAGCACGACATGTTGTTAACTCGTTCCCGCCAAAAGTCCTTCAAACACTTTAGGCCCGATTTATGAAAAATCGGGTCATAATTTGATGCAAAATATAACTTGACACTGGCTAAATGCACAAGCCGTGCGAAGCCATAATTAATAGCAAAAAAAAAGAAGTTCTAAAAAGGTTTTTTCCTGCATTGTATCAGTGGTTTTGGCGTGAAAACGTGACAGACAGATAGACTAACTTTCTAATTTAATTTAATAAATAAATATTGCAGGGCATTCGATACATCGTCATCTAGCCCCAACCTAAGTAACTAGACTTATTATTCAAAAACAAACAAAAAATCACCTTGTTATTAATCATTTTATTGACCTTGTTATTTCCACACATTCGGAGTGGAGGACTGGAGAGTCATATCATCCATTTTGTAGGACAATTGTTGTTCCGAGTTTAACATCCAATTACCTCGATATTCAAATAAGAAATGTACTGTTATTAGACAATTTCGACACCCCACGAAATCGACATGTTTTATACCTGCGCACTACATTAGCTACCTCTATCAAGAATTGTCATAGGAAGAAACTTGGGCGTCTCGTCGAACTGAACCTGCTCACGAAGATTCAGCCTGGGGCCTAAGTCTGCTAACACAATTGTGTTTCAATAGAGTGTCGATAGAATCGTAATAGACATTTAATGTCAAAAATATGACATTACATGTCAAATTGGTATTCCTCTAATGTTAACTATTCTATCGAAACACCACTGACTCACTTTGGTATTCTGCTCTAGAATCGTGGCTCAATGAAATCTTGATAGTTGTCAAAACGGTATATCGCTTAGCAACATATACCACGTTGCTAGGCAACACACAACTCCATTGCGATGTTATTAAAACTTTAGCAGAATACCAAATAAAGTAACAATCTCGATATAATATCAATAGTGGCTGGATATAATGACAATGGTAAATCCATTAATGCAAAATAGCAGAATAAGGCCCCTGTTATTAATCACTTAAAAAAACGTTCGAGGGCTGCTGGACTATATGTTTTTTTGTGTTGCGCTCATCTATTGTTCTGAGCGGCATCTGTTTGGAAGTCATCCTGTAATGTCGGTCACATATCTTTTGTATGAAAACGTCATTTCAAAGACAAAATAAGACAATAGATGACGTGAAATGTCGGTTTGTATACGATATTGTGATAGAGTGGGCGTATACCCTAATCAGACGTTGATACAATCAGGAGCCCTACCGCGCTTATTGCGTCGGCTTCAAGCCGACGTCGATATCCCAACCCGCGCTTCACACTGGGCGGAATTAATAATTCTGGTTATGTTATTTTTTAAAAATACCACAAAATATGACTTTGTTATTTTTTTCTAAATAACAACCGGAATCACTTATTTTTGAATGGTTTGATGTTCCCAAAAATCCTGCATACTTAAAACACACGAAAAAACAACCTAATTTTTCAAACTTTTTATGAAAGGCAGGCTCTAAATTCCGCCCAGCGTGGGGCGCCGGTCAGCATAAGCCGACGCATTGGTTTGAAGCCGACGCACTTATCGCGGTAGGGCCCCAGATCAGGCAACTAAAGTGAAGAATAACGTTATTGCAAGCGTAGTCTGTAATTAATAATTTACACAAAACATACAGAAAGAAAAACGTGTGGCACTTAGGGACTGCTGCGGTAAAGCTATTGCATCGTGCGAGCTTCGTACAGTCGTCCCATATACATACACTTTAAGCGAACGCTCGGCCGAGCTACATGGTAGGCGAAGTGGGGGTGTTAGGTTTTATTTTCGTTACGGAATTTCTTGATTCGGTCGCCGCGCTCAAAGCCGGCGATAAAAGCTATGCAATAGCTTAAAAATTAACGTGTCACGGGACACATGTTTAGAACGAAATCCCTGTACCTTTATTACGTTTCTGTTTTTGACGTGATAACGTCTTATAAATGAACACCGGGGCATAGTCATGGCAGTTATAGGTTTTAAGCAAATAAATTATTTGAATCTTTGAATCTTTATGGCACAAAAATATTTGTGCTAGTGTCATTATCCAGGGAGGAAACAGTCGACTACGTTTGTATGGAGAGAGAGCCGGTACCCTTTCCTCTTAATGAGTTAGGATTGATGCAGTCCATTAAAACGGTAATTTCATTAATTACACAATATATTGTTTACAAACGGTCCATTCATTAAAATTTAAATTCTCCATACCCTTCCAATTAAGGGAGAAATTACATGTATTTAAAATATAAACTGTTTAATTTATATGAAATATTTTTATGTAGACCTAACCAAACACAGGTTAAAATTATTGACCCTTAGACCAGGGCCCCCAGTGAGACGCGACGCCCTGGGGGATGCGGAATTATCCTGTGAAGCAATTTATACCGGATTATTGGTAACTAAATAAGTCTATACTTTTTTATAAAGCTGAAGAGTTTGTTTGTTTGTACACGCTAATCTCAGGAACTACTGGTTCGAAATGGCGCAAAACAGAAAGCGATGGAAGACTCGCGTTTCGGAGGCTAAGATCAAGTCAAGTCAAAAATACTTTTTTCATTAAGAATCATAGTGTGTACGCGATCACATTGCCACGTCTTAAAAACCGGCCAAGTGCGAGTCGGACTCGTGCAAGAAGGGCTCCGTACCATTACCCAAAAAATATTGTATGTCAGACAAGGCTGTATAGGATAAAAGTTTTTTGCTTGCCTTGCAAAAAAATATTGCCAAAAATATGAACTTAACCTAAAATTCCTAAAAAACATACTAATGTTACAAAGGGTGATAAGGCCGCGCTTTGTAACACTTAGAGTTTTTTCTATTTAATGTAATTTACAAATGGTGTTTGCAATAAAGAACTATCTATCTATCTAAAAAAATATTTACTTTTTTTCTGTTTTAGTACTAATACTTTATGTATTTTGTATGTTATGTATTTCAGATTATGTATTTCTGTTGCCGCTACAAGAACTATCTTTTAGAAATACATAATTAGTGAAAATTCAACTGTCTATCACGAATTATGATGTAATTTTAGTAGTAAAAGTATAGTATAGGTACAAGTTTTACATTTCACAAAATATTGTATGCCTAGTGTGGTGAACTGTGTCTACTACTTAAATAAATAAATATTGCATGACATTCCACACATCGCCATCTAGCCCCAAGCTAAGTAACTAGACTTGTGTTATGGGTACTAGACAACATTATACTACTTATATACTATTTTTTGTAAATATATACTTATAATACATAGAAACAACCAGACCACAGACAAATATCGAAGCATAAATACATGTCTGAGGCAAGAATCGAACCCGCCACCCTGTGTTTGGGCGAGGGACCTAAATAAGCTCCCTCCTGTCACTTTCGACCACGTCGATGCTACGAGCCTCCTGAAGGACATCGTCCTTCTGAAAAAGAGTCTCAAGGAAGTGCACGAGAAGCTGGATGCATCTCAAAATACCGTTTCCGAACTACGCAAGGAAGTGGACGAGTTGCGCAAGAACGGAGCGGTAACGAGGTCACCAGTGTCGGTGACGAACGTCAACTCACCGCGCGGAGCTGTCCTAGATAATAGCTTCGCGTCAGCAGTTTTGTCGCAGTCGCCGTCGCCTCGTGCGCCGCTTGTAGACAGCGTGCCCCGCGCGTCCCACACCGCTGCGGCACCTCCACGCAACCGCCGCAAGACCTACGCTCCCCGCCCCGTCACCTTTGCCTGCGGCCTCAGTCCCTGCGAGCGCCCTTGTCGCTTCGAAGCCAAAGGTTCCGAACGACGACGATGATGAAGGTTTTGTCAAGGTGCAAAAGAAGCGGCGACCAAGACCTATCATGAATCGCTGCGGTACAGCCCCGACTGATTCTAGTCAGGGAGTTCGTGCTGCGACGCCTAACACTCCGGTGTACATCTCCCGCCTGCACTACACTGTCGGGACGAAGGACATCGTCGAGTACGTACGCCGGAAGCTGGGTTGTACGCTGAGGGTGCATATGCTGGAGTCGCATCGAAACGTCAATTTCAAGGCGTTTGTGGTGCGAGTACCAATCAGCTATCTGCCTCGCGTTATGGACGAAAGCTTCTGGCCGAAGGGCGTGGTGTTCCGTCGCTTCCGCGGACAAATTCCACAAGAACAGACTAAGACGAAAGAGTAGTGTCATGGAAGTGCTACTAACATAGTTCTAAGATATCTCTTTAACACATTCTATTATTATTATAAAATATGTATGTTAGTCTATAAGGTATGTATCTATGGGCCTTTGTAGCCTGAAATAAATGATTTATTATTATTATTATTTGTTTGTTATATGTCCTATATCACGGGACTATGGAGTCCCGGACCTTTGGAAGGCATGCGTGGGACCGAAGCCAACACGTAGAGGCCCTTTACAATAACAAGTTTAATGGCAAAGTATAATGTGGACATCAAACCGGCGATTATCCCTGTCTGCACTATAAAATGCAGCCAAGGACAATCTCCGGTTTCAATAGAACTATTGATAAACTACAGGAGAAAACTACTACTTGGGCTATTGTGATGGGATGGTAGTGGACTGGATACTGGGGGACTATGGGTACTATGGCGCCTGCCGTAACAATGTTCAACAAACATGTAAAATTGGCAGGCGGAGACTCGCCAACTCTCAAACTGGGCCACCCTAATCAGCTGAGTAAATTACAGCAAGGGGGCAACAGGGACGAGAGTGGCTTAAGGATAGTGATGCCGCACTGGGTTTTAAACTCAGGTCACGGGCTCCCTGAGGGTCCAGCCTACCTGGCCCACTCACCACTGACGTGCGGCATATATCTTTCGAACGTATTCTTGCGACTCCACTCTGGACAGCCGGTGAAGGCAAGCCAGAGGCGGGGGACCGCTTCCTCGTCATTTTTCACTCCGATCAGCCAACTAAGGCCAGCCGGAGATGAGGAACGGTTGCTTCCCCCTGGAGCACTCGGGAACCGCGGGGTCGCTACTCCCCCCCCTCTTAGTTATAAGGTCCCGTTTTTACCCTTTGGGGACGGAACCCTAAAAACTAAGTTAGGATGTGTGCCTCGGAACGCGCCCACCAATAAGAAGGCACAAGAAACTCCACTTTGAGTCGCTGAGTCAGCAGTAAGTAACCTAAACAAACACAAATTCTCTTTGAAAATTGCAAACACAACCTGAAAATACGAAAAAAAAGCGGGTTTAACCCAGTCTACAAACCTAATACGATTACACTGAAATTAATCCTTTTAACTAGTGTAGTTCTCCAGAGACGTATTAAGGGCTGAGGTAATTGGCAAAATGGGGCGAATGGGGCTACGCAAAGGGTATCTAATTAAAGTTTCAAGTTTTTGAGGTTTTGTTGTTATCATATCGTAGGCAAATGTGGTATGTCTCTTTTGAGGTTTTATAACGTAACATTATTAAAGTTATTAAAAACGGGGTTTTATCATGTACTTATAGAAACAAAAAACATGGTGAATTTTTAGATTTAAATAACTTAAATACTAAGATTAACCAGTCCTTTAAAATCCAACAATTGTACCTATCTAAAATAGATTAAAATTGGATAATTTTTAATTTCTAAAAATTGCAAAAAGAAATTTGGAGGTCTACCGTACTTATAGTTTTTAATATTCTGTCAAAATGCTTTCATTTCAAATAGGGCTTTAAGGTCCTGCTTTAGTTAACTAACTTTTGATGAAAATCGGTGTTTTTAACCCCCGACGTAAAATGACGGTTATAAGTTCGACTTGTCTGTGTGGGTGTGTGTCTGTTTGTGGCATCGTAGCTGCCGAACGGATGAACCGATTTTGATTTTGTTCCTTTTGTTTGTAAGGTGAATTAGTCGGGAGTGTTCTTCGCTATTTTGATCGAAATCGTTTCAGCCCTCTGAAAGTTATGGGGATAAAAGTCGCGGTTTTTTTTAAATTCTAAATTGATGCATTTTTGCAAATACATCACTGAGCATCCCATCAGCACTACTTCCGCACAGAACTCATCCTACATTTTATGATGTCTGTTTTTAATTTGAATATGTTGTATGCTTCTTGTGGTGCAATAAATGAATATCTATCTTAAAACTTAAACAATAGGTTAAATCTACATTAATATTATGAAAAGGTAAAGATTTTTTGTGTTTGTAACGAATAGACTTCGAAAATACTGGATCGATTTCAAAAATTCTTTCACAAATAGAAAGCTACATTATCAGGGAATAACATAGGCTATAATATAGTTTCTAAATAAATAGGGTTCCGTAAATATTGTGATAAATAATAAAATAAATATTGATAAGAAATTCCCTGTTTTAGTATCATGTTATCGTTTTTGTTAGAGTTCCGTTTTTATGGTGCAATAAAATATTTATTTTTCTGAAACTGAATTAAATAATAGCAATTTTAGAACTTTATTTCAACTTTTATTGCTTAAATATCCAACTTGGTCAATTTAATAATCGACAAAAGGTGGAGAACATACTAAACATACATATATAAAAAAGTATGACTTTCCTTACTTCAATTTCAAAATCGTCCCCTCGAATATTTTAAGTATTTATCATGTACGTGACGTGAGCACACAGAAGCCATTAAAAAAAGGATTTATTATGCACGGATCTTTTTAGAGTGGAAGAACGATAGAGTCCTTACCGATTCAACCGGATTTGAACCTTACGCACAAAAGCACGAAGTTATTTCCTTTTTGCTATATATAAAAAAATAGGACATTTCACACGGTACCATCTACCCCCAAGTTCAGCAACTAGGTTTGTGTTATGTTGACAGACAACGGAAAGAATACTTGCTTAAATACATAGAGAAAAGAGCGGTGTTGGCTTAGTGATAGATACCTTAACTTTCATTCTGAAGGTCGTGGGTTCGAATCCCGTCGGGTCGTGCACCAATGTATTTTCTTAAGAAAAATGTATGTGCGCTAATTGACATTGCTCTTACGGTGAAGGAAAACATCGTGATGAAACCCACGGCTTGGTTGGCTCCAGAAGTATTGGCAAGTTCTCTCCTCTGGACATGGTCGACTAAGCCGAGAGGGTAGTAGGTGCTGGGCAAGCCTACTCCATCCTCACGCAAAAAGGACCCAATCAAAAAGGGTCCAATCGCGGAAAACAGACATAAGTACATAAAGAAACAACCAAACCACAACAAATATTTTTTTTCAGAGACAAATATCCATGCACAAATACTTATTCAATACATTTTAATACATCAATAATTGAACCGGCAACCTACTCGCGGGTGGGTAACACCCCCCGCGCCACAGAGGTCATCTAAAAAAAGATCCTTCTCGAGCATAAGTAAGTAGTTTATGATTTGGGCGTCCTGACCCCGATAAAATATTCACCCCGCATTGCCCTCTGGGCAAGGCGAATCTATCAAACTATCTAACTTAATTATTAATTAACTTGTTACTTATTGGATTTGTGCCCTTTGCCTAAGTACGTGCCAGAACCCTTTGTTACTTCAATTGTAACGAACCAATGTAGATTCTTGAATAATTAAAGCATGTTTTGCTACTGTTACATTCTGTGAAAGAAATTTTAGTTCGTGTGGGGGTATGTGGTAACTGGCACGCTCGTTCGTGCCGGCTAATGTAGGAAATATTTAAAAAAAAACTAGCAAACCCGGCGAACTCCGTTTCGCCACCAGAGTTTCCTGAATTTTCTTTGCTATAAACCTCACGGAGCCCGAGACCTTTCCAACGAATGCAAAACTGTGGAAATCGGTTCGTGCGTACTGGAGCGTCGGGAAGGAAAACCCGACTTATTTTTATATATTACAATATTGCAGGACATTGCATACAGCAAATAGGCTTGTGTTATGGTGACCAGAGAACTGATAGAATGCTTAGGTAATTAGTATTATGTAACAATATTATTAATAGTTTTTGAGCTTTAGATTTTGCCAAAACATAATTATACAATGTGTTTTAGCGAAGGGGTTTTAGTATGAAAGGGGGTTGTTCTAGACGTCTATGCGAACAACTTTTGTTCTACGACTTTTGGAAATTCGAACTTTTTTCTCGATAATTCTGAGGGAATTTTTACTTCAAAATCAGCTGTTTCATACAAAAACTTTGAACGAAATGTTCGAATTTCTAAAAGTCGTAGAACAAAAGTTGTTCGCCTAGACGTCTAGAACAACCCCCTTTCGTATTAAAACCCCTTCGCTGAAACAAATTGTATAAATAGAATAAACGGGAAAAATCCAAATTAAAATCTATTTCAGTAACCATAAAGTTGATATTTAATTACAGATGGTTGTGTATGACATTAGTTAATCATGGCTAAAACAAAACTACCTATTATTGTTGTGCAAATGAACCTAAAATTAATTAAAATAACAATTAATTAAAAGTAAAAAAAAAAACGTCAAAAATTAAGTCGGAAATCCTTCAGTGGTTAGACTTTCATTTATTTCTTAACTAAGCATCTAAGTACCTATAATTACCGAACTAATCCGGCCCAGTGGGCCAGATAATACCAAACCCGAACGAGGATAGAACGTATGTTCGTACGTATATTCTATTGTTATACATCTAATTATTTATTGAAGCCGTACACAGAGCTCTTTGTTGTTAAAAAACCCGGTTTACAGTGACTAGGGATGGGATGTAGACGTAAAACATCGATGGTAAAATATCGATACATCGTTCTTGAGAAAAAAAATCAAATGACTTCTGAAAAAGAGTTTTTCAATTCAAATAGACTTATAATACTAAATATACAAGAGAGCGATAAATAACACATATGACTTAACTAGGGTTTGTTGTGTTCGAGGCGAAAAAGGACTTAAATTATCTTCATCATCATCATCATCATCATCATATCAGCCACAGAACGTCCACTGCTGAACATAGGCCTCCTCCAAAGACTCCCAGAGCGATCGGTCGCATGCTCTTTGCGTCCAACGACTTCCCGCGACCTTAATTAAGTCGTCCGTCCATCTAGTCGGAGGCCATCCCGCGCTGCGCTTAAAAAAAGGAGGAAGTTCTCAATTCGTCGATTTGTTCACCGATTTGACTCGAAGACGGTTCAACAGATTAATTATATTCTTTTTTTGTTAAAAGGGGTGATCCAAAAAAAATTTTTACGAAAAATTTAATGTGTATTTTAGAAAACGTCGATCGGCCAATAAGAACAATACTCGATGTTCAACAGAACATCGATGTTTCACTTTTAGAAACATCGATGTTTTTATACCCCATCCCTAACAGTGCCTACTTTAAGGGTGAAGGGAATTTCCTTTACGTGTTTGTATTGTTGATGGCTGTGTAGACTGTAGAATGAATTGCGCCACATTTTCGCGGAATGTCAAGTAGGTTATGGAGTCATAATTACATACTAAAAAATATGGTAGGTTACATCAGGGACGCAGAAACGGTGGAGACGTCAAAACGTAGTCTTGTTTGAAGTAAATTCTTATAATAATAAAATAACACTCCCGTAGGCTGATTCACAAACCAAAACGAAAAAAAATATTTGCTATTCTTTCACTCCCGCTTCTTTTGACGTGTTGCCATCCTTGTCTTTTCAGTTTTATTCGTTTCGGTAGCCTTCCGATGGTTTGTGAATCAGGGGGCAGATCCCGTGGAAATTTAAATTTTTATTGTGATTATTTCATCACTTGTGAATGGGAATGAAATCAGTTGCCTGTATTTCCCGACATGTACAATTTACAGGTCTATAAGTCGCGAACAGGTAAGCGTGTTACATCTGAGACCGCATTGTCACCATTGACCAGCATCACACTATTAGACTATTAGCTCCGGAATTCCGGTTATAACAAAATTCCGGAATTTCGACTTATGTCAGTATCGTTTGTAATACCGGAATTGGTGAGAACAAAACCGGAATTTCGATATCGTTTGTTAAGAGTTGAAAAGGCAGTTTTCTAAGACGTTGGCAACAGAGGACAATTCTTCAAGTTTTTAAAAACAATACGCCTACTAGTGTCGAGGCTGAATGCGACTTTTCACCATTTTCTTACATTTGTAATCGTGTAAGAACTTCTCTAACAGACAACAGCTTGATCGCATTGACTTTTTTGAAATTACACATCGAACAAAAGATCTGATCCGTAAATTTTTAATTATAATTACAGTTCTGAACAGCTATTTCAATGTATTATTCCTACCTAAAATGCCCCTTCATTTCGATAACATATTCAATAAATATTATGCATTTTGTTTACCTATTATGTTTAAAAGAAGCATCGAATTCCGGAATTCCGGAACTGAATAGATCAATATTGAAACTCAATTCCGGAATTGAAAAATGGACCGATATTCAAGCTCCTAATTAAGGCTGCAGGTGAAACGCTGACCTATCATATGTAAAAAAATGTCCTCAAAGTCAAAAGCAAATCAACAACTAAGACGCCAGAAAGTCTGAAAAGAAACTAATTTGTCTCTTATTTTGTTTGTACAGTTATCCTTTACTTTGTTTTTACTGTCACCGTAAATTGTATCAATTTGTATCCACTTCTAGGTTAATGGTTCTCTAACTAAGTTAGCTCGCAGCGCGCAGTCTACATAGGTAAAGTAATTGTGTAACTCGCACGGGAAAACTCGTACTATAGTGCGACTTCAATAATCTATACATATAAAATTCTTTGTCCTGAATGACTGACGGATAAACACACAGCCTAAACCGCTGATCGTAGTCTATATATATAAAATTCTTTGTCCTGAATGACTGACTGATGGATAAACGCACAGCCTAAATCGCAGATCGTAGTCTATACATATAAAATTCTTTGTCCTGAGTGACTGACTGACTAACTGACTAATAAACGCACAGCCTAAACCGCTGATCGTAGTCTATACATATAACATTCTTTGTCCTGAATGACTGACTGACTGACTGACTGACGGATGAGCGCACAGCCTAAACCGCTGCTCGTAGAGACATGAAACTTGGAGGGTGTATTCTTTGTATGACGTAGGCATCCAATAAAAAGGATTTACCGAAGTTCTACCCCTTTGGGGGTGAAAAATGGGGGCAAAGTTTGTATGGGACGTGAAAGGCTTAATAGTATGGTCCCGTTTTTACCCTTTGGGTACGGAACCCTAAAATATTTTGGTACATGAGTAACATTTCTTTTTAAATTTTATAACTCCGCTGCGACTAAGTTTAGATATGACAACCTCGATTATTTTATTGTTTGCTTCAAGGTGAAAGGGGCTCTTTCCATACAAACTGTTTTCTGTCTGGATAATGACACTAGCACAAATATTTTTGTTCCATAAAACCTATAACTGCCATGACTATGCCTCTGTTTTGTTTTTTTTTTATTATAATTACATTTTCTAATTGTCATAGAAATTAAGATTTAAACATCCTTCCTTCCTCGATAAATGGACTATCCAACACAATTTTTTTTTTTTTCAATTCGAAGTATTAGTTCCTGAGATTAGCGAGTTTAAACAAACAAACAAACTCTTCAGCTTTATAATATTACCCAAAAATATTTCCCAATGTCAAAAGTAGCCTATAGCTTTCCTCGATAAATGGACTATCTAACACAAAAATATTTTTTCAATTCGAAGCAGTAGTTTCTGAGATTAGCGCGTTCAAAGAAACAAACTCTTCAGCTTTATAATATTACCTAATATTTCCCAATGTCATTTCATAGTAGGGAAAAATTCATAAGAAAAATCCATGTTATTACGATGTTCGATCCCTGCCGGTGTCGTTTCATAAAATAACAGTTGCAGGACCCCTGGATTACCAAGTCTATAATAATATTTGTTATTTGTGTGCTTCAATCTTTGAGAATACTAGCAGCGCTCCGCAGTTTCACCCCCGTAATTCCTGATCCCGTGGGAATTTCGGGATAAAAAGTAGCCTATAGCCTTCCTCGATAAATGGACTATCCAACACAAAAAGATTTTTTCTTTTCGAACCAGTAGTTCCTGAGATTACCGCGTTCAAACAAACAAACAAACAAACTCTTCAGCTTTATAATATTAGTATAGATGTAGCGAGCATCTCGGAGGAGGCGATGTTTGTAAATGTTAATTTTTTTCCTTTTACATTTTAGCCAGAGACTGTGTTGGCTTAGTAGTAGATACCTCGACTTTCATTCTGAAGGTTGTGGGTTCGAATCCCGGCGTGCGCTAAATAGACATTGCTCTTACGGTGAAGGAAAACATCGTGATGAAACCCGCGGCTTAGTTGGCTCCAGAAGAATCGACAAGTTCTCTCCTCTGGACATGGTCGACTAAGCTGAGATGGTAGTAGGTGCTGGGCAAGCCTACTCCATCCTCACGCAAAATGGACCCAATTAAAAGGAGTCTAATTGCGGAAAACAGCCTGTATACAAGTACTAGTAGCCAGAGACTTAGTTCTTTATCGCGCGTTGCGAAAGGGGGCTAGACGGAAAAAATTAAGACCAAAAGTTGCAACGATACTTTTTGATTTTATTATAATTACTTCACTTAATCGAAAGAAACTTCGTTCAATCCGGGTGTCCCTTGACACCTCTCAAGTTTTTTTTTCTTTCATCAGTCACAGCACAGACCGAATTTATAGCTGTGCACTTTGAAAGTGGTTATATTTTGAGATAGTAAACGTCAGCCATATTTTTGATGTGATAACGTCTTATAAATTGATGGAAGACATTTACAAAAAGTGTCACGGTAATATTGTGTGACGTCATGTGTCATGATAATATGACCATGACGCGTCATGGTAACTTAGGAAACAGAGTATTTTATAATAATATCGCTCATCTAGGCTTTTGTTATAGTGACGAGTGACGAATAGATGACTTAAATAAAGAAAATAATTTTTAAAGGAATAAAAAGAAATAGCAAAAACAACTCAATTATTCATCGTTTTCTTATGACGTCATCACGTAAAATTATCGTCCGTAAACCAACTTTACAGACAACCATTTGTTTTTTTTTGTTGCTAGGCCACCTGTCAAACCTATGGCAATTTTAAAGGACAATAATCAAACAACAAATGTAACAAAGTCTTCAAGATTTCCTGTAATTCGGAACGAAGTCCCTTTACCTTTTTAATAATGTGTGCGCATGCACGTTTTTTTTTTTAAAATAATAAAGGATGATTGATTTTTTGGTATAAAAATATAGAATGACTAGCTGCGCCCCGCGATTTCACCCGCGTAAGTCCCGAATTTAGCGCCATCTATCGGGTGTATTTGCAACCTAGATGACAAACAATATTGAAGAATTTTATCGATGAATCAACGTACACCGCCATCTATGAGAACTTCATAAAACTAAACAGTAAATAAACATTTATACATTCGTTTACATACACGACTTAAGCGAATAATTGAGATGATAACTATCCTATCCAGTAAGTTAAACCAAAATACGGGTACTGGTAAATTTGATTCAAATCGGTTCAGTAGTTTGGAGTTTATTGGCAACATACATCGTGACACAAGATTTTTATATATACAGATTATTTTTTGCAAAATAAACAGGTTCGATGAATAAAAAAAGTTCGAAATCTTAATTTCCCGTTCTAGCTTCGAGTCTTCCCAAAGCTATTTGATTACTCAAAGTAAACTGTGGTTTCCAATATTCAATCTTTAGTAAGTTGTTAGCTAACTTTGTTACTTTATAAATAACTTAGCGAGTTCAATCGACCCCGTTCTCCTTAAGGCGCTCTTCCAGTACCGTGTGTAGGTATTCACATTACCTTAGCCCCCGCTCTCAAAGACGTAGCGTGCTGCGTGCTAACTGTTATATTTGATTGATATGCAAAACATTTTAGCATTATTATCCAAAAATATAGTTCCTAGAGGTCAAAACCTATCATTTGATTCATTTTTAGAAACAAACGTTAACTATTTTAGAATAAAGCCCGATAAACGATCTAATAATTCTCTGTTTTCTAACATTTTTTTTATCGAACGAAGTTGTTCATATCATGTTTTCAACCACAATAAACAAAAATATGGTTATTAAACTACAATATCCATTTATATCCAAATAACAAAAAAAGAGTATTTGATTACTTAGAGTTGCTTAAAACAAAGGTCGATTTTGGTAGCTGTATTAGCACCTGGCCTTAAGTATAAGATGGTAGTTCATTCTAAGTTATAAATCACTACGTTAGTATAAAACAAGTCGCTTTCAGCTGTCTGTCTGTCCCTATGTATGCTTGACGACCCAGTTGGCACAATGGTTACCATGCCGGACTGTCAAACACAGGGTTGCGGGTTCGATTCCCGCCTCTGACAAGTATTTATGCTTAGATATTTGTCTGTGGTCTGGTTGTTTCTATGTATTATAAGTATATATTTACAAAACAAAAGTAATATATGTAGTATATCCGTTGTCTAGCACCCATAACACAAGTCTAGTTACTTAGTTTGGGGCTAGATGGCGATGTGCAGAATGTCCTGCAATATCGCGAGCGGCAGCGAGCGTGTTAAGAAGCCAAGATGCAAAGATCAATTCCACACGTGTATCGTACGACGTGTGGAATTGATCTTACGACGTGTGGAATTGAATGGAAAAATCCCTAAAAAATAATTGTATGTCAGACGAGGCTGTATAGGTTAAAAGTCTTTTGCCTGGCTTTTCGGGAGTTTAATTAACAAAAATATATAGCCTAAAAAATTATAAACATAGACTTATCACAAATATTTTGTTAATTATTATTTTGTTTTCTATTCAAGTCTTTTCTTTTATTCGCAACTGTGATAAAAAACGTCGTACGATATACGTGTGGAATTGACCTTTGCATCTTGGCTTCTTTAACACGCTCGCTGCCGCTCGCGCGTCATAAACCGCCTCTATGCAAAGATCAATTTACCACACTTATATCGTAATGTACTATTATAAGTTCCACTTAATGATTCACTGTTAATAATGGTGTTGCTATGTTTTAAAAACCGGCCAAGTGCGCACCATGTACTGGAACCCCACTTAGTTTTTTTTCGATTTTAGTATTTATTGTTATAGCGGTAACTTAAATACATAAACTGTGAAAATTTCAACTGTCTAGCTGTCATGGTTCATGAGATACAGCCTGGTGAAAGACAGACAGACGAACGGACAGCGAAGTCTTAGTCTTAATAGGGTCCCGTTTTTAACCTTTGGGTACGGAAAACTAAAAATGACGTTAAGAGGAAAGGGTACCGGGGACTCTCTCCATACAAACGTAGTCGACTGTGTCCTCCCTGGATAATGACACTAGAGCAAATATTTTTGTTGCTTAAAACCTATAACTGCCATGACCATGCCCCTATGTTTTTTTAGTTTTATAAATCTAAATTTCTATGATAATTAGAAAATGAAAAATCCAAAACATAGGGACATAGTCATGGCAGTTATAGGTTTTATGGCACAAAAATACTTGTGCTAGTGTCATTATCCAGGGAGGAAACAGTCGACTACGTTTGTATGGAAAGAGCGCCGGTACCCTTTCACCTTAAAACCAATATTTAAAATCGAAAATCAATCGCAGCCTCGCAGTTCTCCATGCAATTTATAAATGCAATACCCTGACATGCAAGCTGAATAATTAATTTCTTCATTGTCTGCATGTCAATATGAAGTGGCATTTAATAGCTTTCAAAGCTCTATCGGGGAGTTTTGGCGGGAACGAGTTAACAACATGTCGTGCTGCAGTTTTATTTTAATGAAACTTAGTTGTAACCCGAGTTGAATTGTATAATTCTGGTGGAATGTTATTCAATTTAGTTCTGTGAAGGTGCACAAGTGTAGTGAAAGTAAAAATCAGTGTCAAACATGAAGTTTTCTCGTTGCCTCCAAATCTCCTATTAAGGTTATGGTAAACTTGCCACCGCTTTACTATAGCCCCTGACTTGAAGGACTATGACGACTTTGACTGTTTTGAAACACTTTAGGCCCGATTTATGAAAAATCGGGTCATAATTTGGTGCATAATATATCTTGATACTGGCTAAATGCACAAGCCGTGCGAAGCCATAATTAAAAGAAAAAAAAGCTCTATCGTGATATTTCTAGTGGAATTTGTTGTTGATTTTAGAATGGCATTTGTTTTATATCATTGGTATTTTGATAGGAATCGTTTTTATGGTTCCGTACCGAAAGGGTAAAAACGGGACCCTACTTGTACTTGTATACGGGCTGTTTTCCGCCATTAAACTCTTTTTAATTGAGTCCTTTTTGCGTGAGGATGGAGTAGGCTTGCCCAGGACCTACTATCCTCTCAGCTTAGTCGAGTAGAGAAGTTGTCAATACTTCTGGAGTCAACTAAGCCGCGGGTTTCATCACGATGTTTTCCTTCACCGTAAGAGCAATGTCAATTAGCGTACATAATTTTTTCTTAAGAAAAATCCATTGGTGCACGGCCAGCCGGGATTCGAACCCACGACCCTCAGAATGAAAGTCAAGGTATCTACCACTAAGCCAACAACATCTTCTAAACATAAAATGCTTTGTCCTGACTGACTGACGGATCAACGCACAGCCTAAACCGCTGATCGTAGAGATTTGAAACTTTGAGAGTATGTTCATTGTATGTCGTATTAATAGGCATCCGATAAAAAGGATTTTCCGAAATTCTATCCCTTAGGGGGTGGAAAAGGGGGGTAAAGTTTGTATGGAACAACGTGATTATTTGGTCCAATCTACTAATTCTACACGTATAAAATCGCGGGTAAAAGCTAGAAGTAATAAAGTTGAAAACAATCACCAGATCAAATGGACAAAACTTTTCGAATACTTTCCGAATTCTTGGAGAATCAATGGGAAAGTTGTTTTTAACTTTTGTATATTAATAACTTTAGGTAAGTAATTTACTTTTGTAACTGGCATGATTTAACCTAAATTATACTATGGGATGATGTAACGCTTCAAAAATGATGTAGTACTAGTTTTTTTTTTTTTAGGATGTTAGTTTTTAACCCCCGACGCGGAGTTTTGGCGGGAACGAGTTAACAACATGTCGTGCTGCAGTTTTATTTTCATGAAACTTAGATGTAACCCGAGTTGAATTGTATTAGTTCTGGTGGAATGTTATTCAATTTAGTTCTGTGAAGGTGCACAAGTGTAGTGAAAGTAAAAATCAGTGTCAAACATGAAGTTTTCTCGTTGCCTCCAAATCTCCTATTAAGGTTATGGTAAACTTGCCACCGCTTTACTATAGCCCCTGACTTGACGGACTATGACGACTTTGACTGTTTTGAAACACTTTAGGCCCGATTTATGAAAAATCGGGTCATAATTTAGTGCATAATATATCTTGATACTGGCTAAATGCACAAGCCGTGCGAAGCCATAACTAAAAGAAAAAAAAGCTCTATCGTGATATTTCTAGTGGAATTTGTTGTTGATTTTAGAATGGCATTTGTATTATATCATTGGTATTTTGATAGGAATCGTTTTTATGGTTCCGTACCGAAAGGGTAAAAACGGGACCCTACTTGTACTTGTATACGGGCTGTTTTCCGCCATTAAACTCTTTTTAATTGGGTCCTTTTCGCGTAAGTATGGAGTAGGATTGCCCAGGACCTACTATCCTCTCAGCTTAGTCGAGTAGAGAAGTTGTCAATACTTCTGGAGTCAACTAAGCCGCGGGTTTCATCACGATGTTTTCCTTCACCGTAAGAGCAATGTCAATTAGCGTACATAATTTTTTCTTAAGAAAAATCCATTGGTGCACGGCCAGCCGGGATTCGAACCCACGACCCTCAGAATGAAAGTCAAGGTATCTACCACTAAGCCAACAACATCTTCTAAACATAAAATGCTTTGTCCTGACTGACTGACGGATCAACGCACAGCCTAAACCGCTGATCGTAGAGATTTGAAACTTTGAGAGTGTGTTCATTGTATGTCGTATTAATAGGCATCCGATAAAAAGGATTTTCCAAAATTCTATCCCTAAAAAAGGGGGGCAAAGTTTGTATGGAACAACGTGATAATTTGGTCCAATCTACTAATTCTACGCGGAATAAATCGCGGGCAAAAGCTAGTAGTAATAAAGTTGAAAACAATCACCAGATCAAATGGACAAAATTTTTACTTTCCGAATTCTTGGAGAATCAATGGGAAAGTTGTTTTTAACTTTTGTACAATAATAACTTTAGGTAAGTAATTTACTTTTGTAACTGGCATGATTTAATCTAAATTATAATGCTTCAAAAATTGTGTAGTACAAGTTTTTTTTTCGAATGTTCGTTTTTAACCCCCGACGCAAAAAGGGGTGTTATAAGTTTGACGTGTCTGTGTGTCTGTGTTAGTATATATTATTAGAATAATTGGACAAATGTAATGAAATACCTATGTTAAAACGTAGTTTCCAGCACATAAGCAGTTTCTTATAAATTAGTATAATTTGTCTTACTAATACATAAAGTTGGAGATTTGATTTTATATTAGAAGACAGTTCAGCGTTTGACCCTTTACTCCACGTTCGTAACTGATCTTTGATAACCAGATACGAACATGGTATTTTTTTTTCCCTTCGTGTTTGATAACCAGTTACGAAAACGGAAGTTACTTGCCATTTTCGTAACCATGCTTCATAACCAGCTACGAAAATGGTATTTTTTTTCTCGATTCGTAACCGGTTATTAATTAGGAATATTTTTTTCCACTTTCGTAGTCGAGTTTCATAACCTGGAAATGTCAAGTTTTCAACTTTTCATAACTACACGGTTACGAACGTGGAGTAAAGGCGTTTGACCCTTTACTCCACGTTCGTAACTGATCTTTGATAAGCACATACGAACATAGAATTTTTTCTTGTTTGATAACCGGTTACGAAAACGGTATTTTTCTTCTCTTGTTTGATAACCGGTTACGAAAACGGAATTTAATAGTCGTTTACGTAACCTTGTTCATTACTATATCACGCGATGAAAGTGACGATGCCATCTTAGATGTAGCACGCGGTGTCTAGAAGACACAAAGACATAAAAACCCCCAAATATACGGGGTCATTCGAGGGACGCGAGTTAAGGGAAGACAGCATACGGCAGTGGAACAAAAACTTTACCGATCCATCTTCCTTTTGTGGCTGCACCGGCCTACGGACAAGTCCGCTTGGCGATACGACTTAGGCCGGAATATGTGACTTTGGCAATTTTTTGAATATTTTTGTGCAACTGTCATACTTTTGTGTAATTTTGGTTTGAGATTGACCAATTATGGTTTTTAACGTGATAACGTCTGATATTTTGATGGTACACCTGCATTCACAAAAAAATGTCACGGTAATATTGGGTGACGTCATGCGTCATTGTAATATGACCAGACGAGTCATGGTAACTTGGGGAACAGAGTATTTAATAATAATATCGCTCATCTGGGCTTGTGTTATGGTGTGACGAGTAAATAGAAGACTTATATAAAGGAAAAAAAGAAAGAAAAAAGAAAAAGAAAGGAAAAAATATAAAGATATAAAAAGAAACTCAATTTTTCATAGTTTGCTTATGACGTTATCACGTAAAATTATCGTCCGTAAACCGACTTTACAGGCAACCATTTTTTTTACTATCTTTAATAAGATATTAGTAAACACTCTATTAGTAAAACACAGAAAACATTTAAAAAAAAAACACGAAAAGTTGTGTAAGTTTTAATAGACCAATTTAAAGGAAGATTAACACCGGGTCTCTACCTTCAAGGGTTAAATAAAAAGAAAAACATAAAACAAACTGAAATACAATTAAATAACCGAAACTGCTTGAACATTCGCCACAGTATAAAGTTACGTCTTTTATCTTTATACTTAACTACGCCTTTAATAATAAGAGGGCACAAAACTCAATATTTTTCCCCCCCACATGAGCCTACATCAAAAGTCAATATTTCCCAAAATAAACTTGTTACGTAAGTACATATTTTCATATAAAGAATATTTTTAAATCTTTGTAAGTACTTAATTTGCCTACATAACTAGACACACAATCTAATATTTTTTCTACGTGAGCGAACATCAAAGGACTTCTAACATTCCCAAAATAAACCTGTCTTCTATGGAAATATTTTTTCTATAAATAAGCCAATTTCAAAAGACTTATAACATTAATCTGCATTTAAGGAATAGAGTTGGAAACTACCGGACCGATTTTGATGAAACTTTAATATATTAAAGGGAGTAAAATAGGCTTTTTATCCCCTATAATATTCCCACGAATTCACGCTAAGTTAGTTTAAAACTGCTAGTTTTTAAAATTAAACGTAAAGGCTCTGAAACTGCTGAATCGATTTTGATGAAACTTTGTATGATTATATAAAACCCTTGGGAGTAAAATGGTCTTTTTATTCCCATGGGAACAGAACTTTCCCAGGGGAACAGAACTTTCCCAGGGGAACCTCGGAGCACTGCTAAAAATGGAACGTATTCTATAAGTAGGCTCTTAAACTACTGGACCGATTTCATCGAAACTTTGTATGAAGATAATATTAAATCCTTGGAAGTAAAATAGGCTTTAAACATACGCGGCTGAAATCTCGGATCGCATACTAAAATAAACCCTCTGTTATATAAGTATTTTAGCGAATTCTGAATATAAATAAATATTCAAGGTTCTATTGCAAAACCTTAGGGAAATAATAATAGTTTCCATATTAGATTGTACAAAGTAAATCCAATAATAATACATACGTAATAATCAGTCAAGGACAAAGGCAATGCCGTATTGTGCTAAACTAAAACTATTATTAAAACTAGCTACGCCTTTCGATTTTACTCGCGTTAATATTGAAATCAAGATAAAAAGTAGTCTATATCCTTCTCTAAAGTCCCATCTATCTCTATACCAAAATTTATCAAAATTGGCTCAACGGTTTTGGCATAAAATCGAAGATAAGTTACTTTCGCGTTTCATTATTTAGTCTGAAAACGGAATGCCTTAATATTAACGTTCCGAATAAACTCGGTTTCTGTGTTATCTAACGCAATATGGTGACAAATAATTGATAAACGAATGTACCCAAAGAGGCACTTAAAAATACCTACCCACACTATTTGATCAATAACGCGAAAAAAGTCTATTTTTTACAACAAAATTAATATTTACAGAAATTAATTCAGGACGATTTCACTAGACAAATGTCTACCGGAAAATACACTAAAGTTTTTAATTATTGACACGACGAAAAAGGGTAAAAACAATAAAGAAATTTATCCTTGAATTTTATTATCCTACCACGATAATTATTAAAACCACCGCATAATTTTCTACCAAAATACCTTTCGGAAAATAAAAAATAAAAAAACTCACCTGTTTTTCTATACTAAAAAACACTAGAAGACATTATAATTTCTATTTTTAGAGTAACATAGAACTATTTACACTGTCCGTTTCGCGGAACCTTCTGACTTTGCGTAACAGAATTGCACTGTCAAGAGAATTGTCGCATACAAAGCGCGCATGCGTGGCAGGCACTCGTGTGAGGGGTCGATATTGTGATAAGCTATCGAAGCCCTGAAGGCTGCGCCCATATAGGAAACGAGGTCAAATGTTCGTATGTCCCGGGCTTCCGCTTTTAAATTTCAGTGTTGCTAGGTTTTAAAAATAAAGGCAAGGCCTTTATTTTCTATTTCAGTCTTGCTAGTAGAAAATCTATACATATAAAAACCTGAACGAACGACTGACTGACTGATGGATCAAACGCACAGCCCAAACCGCTGATCGTAGAGACCTGAAACTTGGAGGGTATGTTCATTTTATGACATGAGCATCCGATAAGAAAGTATTTTGACAAATTTAAACCATACGTACGTGGACGAAGTCGCGGGCAAAAGCTAATCTATACATATAAAATGTTTTCCTATTTTCCTTTGTCATCACATGAACGATTTCGATTTTTATTTTTTAGTTGTGTTTGTAATTATCAGAAGAAAAAATAATTTATAAAAAAATCAAACGTAAGTAATACCGCGGGGCACAGCTAGTATGGTAAAAATAAAAACATGTATAAACTGGGTGGCCCAATGAAAACTGAACGAGGTCAAATTTTTATATATGTTAGTGTTGCCAATGTATAAATAAGAAAGAAGTGGAAAAATGTTGTAGAGAAAATTGGTACAACATTATTAGCTATGCGTCTTAGCGTTAAAACGAGGTTAAATGCATGTCCTGCCTACGTTTTTAAATAACAGTGTTGCTAGATTATAAAAAAATAAGTGCTTGGTTTTGTTATTTTTGCTTTTGGAGATGATCTTGGTAGCTTCTATTAATTTTATTAATAATTACATAAGTTATTTATGCAATGAAGGCTGCATTCATATAAGGAATTTTAACGTTCACGCTCGGGGCTTTCGTTTGTAAATTACGATTTTGCTAGTGTAGAAAATGTGTGTGGTAGATTTGAAGACAATTAATAGAAAACCCAGCTTAATATTTTTCTATTCGATCAAGTTAAATTTAAACCAAGTCAACGTTTTCTGGTTGTAAAAATAGAATTTCAATCATTATTCATAGATGGCTCACCATGTAAAAAAATACAAAACAAACACATACAAAATACAAAAAAATAAGGAGGCTTGAATTTACCATAAAATTAGAATAAATAACATCCTTTTATAGATAAGATTAGATCTAATGTTAAACAAGAATTAGGTCAATGTTTTATTAAACAACGGAAAAAGGTCGGATTTTATTAGTTTGAATTTTTTCATAGATATTTTTGACGTGCGGCGGGTGACACCTGCCTGCGAAAGGAAGGTTGCGGGTACGATTCCCACCTCAAACAAGTTATGAACAGATATTTGTTTCTAGTATGGGTGTCTGTACGTATATTAAGTATTAAAAAAAAAAAGAAAACTATTATAAGTATCTGTTGTCTGGCCACCATAACACATGCCTAGTTGCTTAGCTTAAAGCTAGATGGCGCTGTGTAAAGTGTTCTTTTTTTATTTACTTATACATTATCAAAGGTTTAAAAGGTTGCACCACAATTTAAAAAAAACAAATGGCTGACCGTTTACTATGCTAGAATGTTAGAACCCCTTTTTTCGCGAACTATTTGAATAGAATATAATTTTCCTTTAAAGTCTAAATTATGCTTTAAAACTAAATTTTTTTTTCAAATATTGACTTACTCACTTTGGCGGCTGGATTTTTATCAATTTTGAACTCACTAAGACGGCTTAACCGATAGAGATAATTATTTTTTGTTGAAAACAGGACACCTTAGATACATCATCCCATAAAAAAATGGTGAGGATTTGACAAGGATCTTCGGAGTGATGAACAGAATTGCACCATGCAAGCAAAGCAGTTTTAGAGCTCCGTACCCAAAGTGTAAAAACGGGACCCTTTCACTAAGACTCCACTATCTGTCTGTCACCAGGCTGTATCTGATAAATCGTGATATCAAGAGAGTAGACGCTATAACAACAATACTAATCAATCAAACTCGGTTCATCCGTTCGGGAGCTACGATGCCACACACACACACACACACACACACACGCACAGACAAGTTAAACTTATAACACAACGTTGTTTTTGTTTTTCGTTTTTGTCAGGGTTTAAAAACAGAATACAATGGTACGAAACCCGTTTATATTAGAGGTTAAAAAATTAAAAATCATAGTCAAATACTTCTTAGTTTTTATTGTCATTTAATTATTGTAGGTATTAAATTATACTAATATTTTTTATTAAAATTACAATGTATAAAATTAAGTATTTTAATAACTTACCTATATTTGTAAGTTTTCATAACTCTTCGGGATGTCGTCTGAAACAAATTAATGATTTAGGTTTTTAACAGAGTTAAAAAAACCAGTCAAGTGCGTGTCGGGCCACGCACAATGTCCGAAGGTATTTTATTTTCCAAAAAAAATACCTTGATGGTAACCATAGCAACGATTAATACGTTGCCATGGTTACTTGTCAATTACGTTTCTATGGTTACCTACTTGTCAATAACGTTGCTATGGTTACCTTCTTGTCAATAACGTTGCTATGGTTACCTACTTGTCAATAACTTTGCAATCACGCATGACGTCACATTTGTGTTGCACAGGTGTTCATCGATTTATAAGACGTTATCACGTCAAAAACTCTTTTGTATCGTTGACATTACCATTTTGCATACTTTAATACGTTTCTGTGGTTACCTACCATGTCAACAACGTGACCGTAACATGACACTTTTTGTGAGAGCAGTCCGGTGTTCATTGATTTATAAGACCTTAAAGCTTAATATTTTTAAACCCCGACGCAAAAACGACGGGGTGTTAAAGTTTGACGTGTCTGTTAGTAGCCGCGTAACTCCCAAACGGCTGAACCGATTTTGATTTTGTTTTCGTTTCAAAGGTGAATTAGTCGGAAGTGTTTTAGCTATGTTTGATCGAAATCGGTTCACCCTTCTGAAAGTTATGGCAGATAAATTTTAATTCTTTGTAGTTTTTTTAGAAACAGGTCCCAGGAATAATAAATTATTTCTTTACCTTTTCTTATGTCTAAGTAAAGCACTTTTTTGTGTAAATAGCTTCCCACAGGAACTGCATTGAGGCTTTGTGTCGCCATTGTGAAGCCGCTCGTGTACTTTCAGGTTGAATTTCTTTGCAAATTGTTTGTTACATATACTGGAACAAAAAAAAAACAAATGCTTGTCTATAAAGTCGGTTTACGGACGATAATTTTACGTGATAACGTCATAAAAAAACAATGAAAACGATTTTTTTTCTTTTATATTATTTTTTTTTCCTTTATATAAGTCTTCTATCCGTTACTCGTCACCATAACACAAGCCTATTCACGCACACACGCGCGTCAAGCTTGTAGTAGTGTACTTATTGTATGCTTGTTATTGTGCGTTGTATGAAACTTTAGCAACGACAATACGTTGCTATGGTTACCTTGTCAATAACATGACGCGTTCCCGGAACATGGCGCATGACGTTATCTTTTTTGTGAATGCAAGTTTTCATCAATTTATTAGACGTTATCACGTCAAAATAATATAACTAGCTTTCACTCGCGGTCTCGTTTGAGGTTGAATTTTTCGAATTCCTTTTTAGGGTTCCGCACCCAAAAGGTAAAAACGGGACTCTATTACTTAGTAAGACTTTACTGTCCGTCCGTCTGTCACCAGGCTGTATATAAAGAACAGTGATAGCTAGATAGTTGGAATTTTCAGTTTTTGTATTTCTGTTGCCGCTATAGCAGATAATAAAAACAAACAAAACAAGAAATCTTATTATAAGGGTTCCTTTTTTGCCTTTTGAAGTACGGAACCCCTACACCATAACACAAGATTAAGAAGGGTTCCCACCCAACATAGTACGAAACCCTTCGTACGCGAGTCCAACTCACACTTAGCCAGTTTTCGGCTGTCTGAAAATCCCTTTCCTGTGAGAATATCGGGACAAAAAGTATCCTGTGTTAAACAAGGTCTCTAGCTATATACAGACTTAGTTTCATCGCAATCGGTTCAGTAATTTTGCGTGAAGGGGTAATAAACATACACACATACTCACACACAAACTTTCACATTTATAATAATACTAACTTTTGCCCGCGACTTCGTCCGCGTTGAAATCGGAAATGGACCAAGGAATCACGTTATCCCATACAAACTTTGCCCTCTTTTTCACCCCCTTAGGGGTAGAATTTCTGAAAAATCCTTTCTTATCCGATGCCTACGTCATACAAAGAACACACCCTTCAAGTTGTAGGTCTCTACGATCAGCGGTTTAGGCTGTGCGTTGATCCGTCAGTCAGTCATTCAGGACAAAGCATTTTATATGTATAGATTAGTAGGTTAGTAGATTATGATGATTACCTGCATGTAAACGGTTTAATACCAGAATGCCAGTTCTTATGATTCTTAAGACAATCAACTCTAGCGAAGGCTTTACCACAAATATCGCATAAATGTTTCATATTTGATTCAACGCCTTTATTATGTTCCTGAAACAATATAATAAATATTATAAATGTGAAAGTTTAAGTGTGTGTGTATTACGTTACTCCTTCACGAAAAATCTACTAGACCGATTGCCTTCAAACTTAGTATGAAGATAGCTGGAGACCCGGATTAACACATAGGCTACTTTTTATTCCGATATTCTCATTGGATCAGGGGCCTAAATCTGCTAATACAATTGTGTTTCAATAGAGTGTCGATGGAATCGTTATAGACATTTAATGTCAAAAATATGACATTACATGTCAAATTGGTATTCTTCTGATGTAAACTATTCTATCGAAACACCACTGATGCACCAGTGACTCACTTTGGTATTCTGCTCTAGAATCATGGCTCAATGGAAACTCGATAGTTGTCAAAACGGTATATCGCTTAGCAACATATACCATGTTACTAGGCAACACCAGCGACGTATCTATTACCATTCCATTGAGACTCCATAGCGATTGTATTGAGATGTTATTAAAACTTTAGCAGAATACCAATACCAAATAAAGTAACAATCTCGATATAATATCAACAGAGTCTCGATATAATGACAATGGTAAATAAATTAATGCAAAATAGCAGAATATGGCCCCAGGACTTACGCGGGTAAAACCGCGGGGCGCGTCTAGTAATAATTATTTTAGGATATTGCAGACGACCCCAAGCTACGCAACTAGGCTTGTGATATGGTAGCCAGACAACGTATAGAATACGACGACCCCGTTGGCAAAATGGTCACCGTTCCGGACTGCCAAACACAGGGTTGCGGGTTCGATTCCCGCCTCAGGACAAGTATTTGTGCTTAGATATTTGTCTGTGGTCTGGTTGTTACTATGTATTATAAGTATATATTTACAAAAGAACTTTCTTTTCTGTAATATAAGTAGTATATCCGTTGTCTAGCACCCATAACACAAGTCTAGTTACTTAGCTTGGGGTTAGGTTCTTGATGTTCCTATATGTGTAATGGCGTCAGATGCTGATGAAGATAATGAAAAACGCTTGACTTTAAGGTGAAAGGGTACTGGCGCTCTCTCCATACAAACGTAGTCGACTGTTTCCTCCCTGGATAATGACACTAGAGCAAATATTTTTGTGCCATAAAACCTATAACTGCCATGACTATGCCCCTGTGTTTTGGTTTCTTTTTTTCATTTTCTAATTATCATAGAAATTAAGATTTAAAAAACAAAAAAAAAACAGGGTCATGGTAGAAGTTTTATGCAACAAAAATATTTGCTCTAGTGTCATTATCCAGGGGGAAAACAGTCGACTACGTTTGTGTGGAGAGAGCCCCCGGTACCCTTTCCTCTTAAATGCTTATATCTTTTTTCCACATCTAGTTCACAAAATACTATAAATTTCAATACTTATAATCGAAGTTTTGGCGGGAACGAGTTAACAACAAATATGTCGTGCTGCAGTTTTATTTCCATGAAACTTAGTTGTAACCCGAGTTGAATTGTATAATTCTGGTGGAATGTTATTCAATTTAGTTCTGTGAAGGTGCACAAGTGTAGTGAAAGTAAAAATCAGTGTCAAACATGAAGTTTTCTCGTTGCCTCCAAATCTCCTATTAAGGTTATGGTAAACTTGCCACCGCTTTACTATAGTCCCTGACCTGACAGACTATGACGACTTTGACTGTTTTGAAACACTTTAGGCCCGATTTATGAAAAATCGGGTCATAATTTGATGCAAAATATAACTTGACACTGGCTAAATGCACAAGCCGTTCGAAGCCATAATTAATAGCAAAAAAAACTTATAATCTAGAATAATACACAATTTTATCATTTTTTTTCTATTGTTGTATATTATTATGCTAAAGTATTGCCTTATCATCATTATTTCAGTTTAATACGTACCAACATATGTGTATCCAATCTTTTCTTATTGTCGCATGTAAAATTACATTGTACACACATGTACCGACGGATCGCAGAAGAATCCGGGTGCATTTTGTTCCTATGTGCCATTAGATATCTGAAATAAATATATGTGTTCGGCTTAGTTGTCTTTAGATGTCCACTAAGCTCAGAGGGCAGTAATATATAGGTGATGGGGAAACCTACTATATTCTCACGCAAAAAGGATTCAAATTAAAGTGGTCTTGTTGCGGTAAACAGCCCGTATAGTACAAGTATATTACTCAATATTCATTTTTAATTTTAATAAAATAAAACTTGAATTTAATTATATAAAACTTTAAGGGCCAGTAAAATATGGAGACTGGCCTGAGAGACTGGCATAGTACAAAAGATTGCGGGTCTTTTGTATTTGTTTGTACACCTTTCAAAACTATGGCAATAGAGGACATTTGAATTATGCAACAATTGCCAAGTAACAAAAGAATAATGGCAAAACTTCGAACAAAAATTACTTGTTTGCAAGGAGGTTAGGTTCTTGAAGTTCCTATATGTGTAATGGCGTCAGGTGCTGATGAAGAAAATGAACAACACGTGACTTTAAATGCTTATATCTTTTTTCTACAACAAGCTCACGAAATAATAATCATTGTACTATATAAAAACATATAATTTTATCATATTTTTTCTATTTGTGTATATCCTCAAGTATTGCCATGCCATAATTATCTCTTAGGTTATTTGATGTTAAAAAAATATTCAATTTAACAAAGACACGTCAAACTTAAAACGTTTTGGCGTCGGGTGAAAAATTTAATGGATTTGATTAAAATTACATAAAATTGTTAGCTGTTAATGGCGGCTATGTGCACCTTCATCGTATTAATTATATTTATATTATATCCTACTAATATTATAAATGTGAAAGTTTGTGTGGGCGTGTGTGTTTGTTACTCCTTCACGCTAAAACCACTGGACCGATTGGGATGAAACTCGGTATGTAGATAGCTGGAGACCTGGATAAACATATAAGCTACTTTTTATTCCGATATTCCCACGGGATCGGGACTTGCGCGGGTGAAACTGCGGGCCGCAGCTAGTTATATAATAAAAGTAATTATTACCTGTGCATATGAAATGCCATGCCACAAAAGTCGCACACAAACGGCTTGATATTATTGTGTATGTTCTGATGCTGTTCATACCAAGTCTTGACGAGGAAACCTTTCCCGCATATACCGCATTTATACTGGAAATTGAAATCAATACGTTATTAAGAAGAAGCTGACAGGAGCTAATAGTTGGTCTCTGTCAGACTGCAAGGAAATGATGCAAGACGGAGCATGACTAGAAGTTCTTGGCCTATTAATCTTTAATCTATATTCATAAAACTGAATCTCGTTTTTCTTTTGTCATCGCATCATGCGCGGCTGGACCAATTTCGCTAATTCTTTTTTTGTTGTTATTATTAATAGAAGGTTCTTATGAAAAAACGAACGCGGGTGAAACCGCGGGATGCAGTTAGTCATAAATAAAAAAAAACAGTATTTTAGGGGATTCTCATCACAATCCGACTCCAAAACAATACATGGCGCTTCCTGCCCATCGTTCCCTACCACCTGCATAAGAAGACCTGATGGAAGCCACAGATGCCGCTTTAAGGGTGGTTGGCTCTCACGTTGGTGAAATTAAATATGATAGGTCAATGTTTGACCACTATCACACCTGCCTGACGGTAGGTGACAAGTAACACGCCTTCCTACAAGATACCTATTTACTCTGATTTAGTTGTTTTTTTCTTATATGTGGGAGATTAGTTACGGTTTTTCGTTTTACGTTTTCATAACGAGTATCATTTTTTTTTCAGCCACATCGTTCTAAAACAAATTCTATTACACAACCAGAATGAAGTGAAGTAAACATACTTACAGTATGATCGTTATTATGTCTACGTTCATGGTCCCTGATGGCACCGCTGTGGGGCGAGCTGTATCCACAACCAAAGGCACAGTACAGCTTGTACCCACCGTGGACACGGCCGTGACGTACTATCTCGTATACTGATTTGTATGTTCTACCTGGGTACAAGTTTATTTATGTATAAAAAATATAAATATTGCAGGACATTCCACACATCGATATCTATCAAACTAAGTTACTAGACTTGTGTTATGGGTGCAAGAAAATATACTACTTATACTTTTCTTTTGTGAATATATACTTATAATACATAGAAACAACCAGACCACAGACAAAATTAAATATCTAAACATAAATACTTGTTTGAGGTGGAAATCGAACCCGCAACCCTGTGTTTGGCAGTCCTGCATGGTGATCATTGTGCCAACTGGGTCGTCAACTGGGGGTATGGTCGAAGTCAGAATTGCAGACCCACCATTAAGATCTAAAATAACTATTATTGGAATGTTTTTATTCTAAGCCAAACTCTGTCTCGGGACTCAATGAGTGACTTTCACACCTAGGGTAACAATATACTATTCTAACTTACCACACAATTTACAAATAAAAGGTCTCTCCTGCATATGACTAACTATATGCTCAGATATTTCATCTTTACTTCCGAACATATCTCCACAACTATTACATTTATATCTAACTTCATTTCCTTCATTAAATAGAGTATATTTATCATCTGTTACTTGATCGTTTATGGTTTGATTCATCGAATGTTCACTTCGATAGTGTGTCGATAGATCTGTCTGCGAGTCACAGAGTTTGAAACATGTTACACATTTTAATGGACTGTGTGTCTCGTTTTCAGTTTTTATTATGTATGATTGTGTTGTTTCATTTGTTTGTTTTGTTGATTTAAGTGTTTTTTTCGATTCTTTCTTTCTTTTCTTTGGTTTCTTATTCTCTGTTTGATCCGTTTTTATGTCCGGTTCACAATTAATTGTATCATAATAATCGTTGGTATCAAATTCTTCTTTGATTTTTATCGAGTCTTTTGATTCTGTTTCGTTTGCTCCTTTGTTGTTGAGTATGTTTGTGGTTTTTAGCATTTCGGCGAGTTCTATTTCGTTAAGTGTTAGTTGGTCTATGAAAGTGAAGATGTCTTCAGCTTTCTTAATGCAATCATAGCACATGGTGGTTGGTAGAGTTTCTTTTATTGGTAGCTGAAAGAAAATAACAGGGTATGATAATGGCATGCTCCTCTGAGAAGGCATGAAAGAATATTTAGAGTAATAATTAAGTGAGTATCTAGTCAATTATTCATGCAAGGGAGTTCACGTAAAAGTACAATAGCACGATTGTAGGAACCTTTAGAAAATATAAACAAAACAAAAAGCTTCATAAATATGTACAAGATCATAAAAACACCATTTACCTGAATGTTCAGACAAGTTTCCAACTTCTGTAACATGTCTACACTTTCTATTAATTGACGATCCAAGTCCTTGGACGCAGTTAAACATAATCTGCATATTTCGTTCATAATATTTTACATAAAATTGTTAAAAAATCGACAAATGCCTATTGTTTAGATTTTTTTGTTTACAAAAATAGACTAACGACAGACGCCTGACGGTTTTTTTAGGGTTACTATATTGTACGACACTGTATTGTCCAACCCAATAATTACCAACACCTTATTGTACAGCATATAATTGGCGTACCGTGCTAAAAATTATCATGTTGTACAATAGGGTGTCGTACAATATCATCCTGTGCATTATCATAACGTGTAAATATTGTACACCCCTCTAATGTACGACCTGATAATTCTGATCACCGTTCTATGGCTAAACGATATCTCTGCTCTTATTGGTCAGTTTGTCCTATCCTCCACGGTCTTTGTCTATGCATTTGATGCTTTGTTTTAGGACAGTTTAGTAAGCAAGTAGCAGTATTTATTTTTGATGTTCAATTTTTTAGAGATATATATTATAAATAACGAGTTTTGTGTTTTGTTTAAGGGCTTAGAGATGCTAGTTTGTCATGTAAACATAGTTTTAGTATGTCTAGGAATGGTCTAATGACCTGACGTTTTGTTTGTTTACATTCTGTAGTTAAGTACCTAATGTTTTGTGGAAAATTACCAAGTTCGTTAATGTTTTGAAATGTTGTATGAGAAAGGGATATCTCCTGTCTTGCTCGGAGGTTGTGTAGACAAAGACGGCAGTACGATGAGCGAGACAGATGATTTTGGCGGCACGCCGTCTGTTGTTTAGAAATAGGCACTTCCCGCTACATAGTATAATGTGAGCGTTTGATATGTACCATAACCTGTAAAATTTTGTATGAAGTTGCTTTTATTTTCACTTTTTGTCGATCTACGGAATAAACGCGCTACTATTGTTATACATTAAGAAGAAAGAAATACAGTCCATTTGTTACGAGGAAAGTGGTGTTTTAATTCAACATCGAAGTAGAAACCCCCACAAGTTCAAAAATTAGTAGAGTTCGGATCTGGCCCTCGCCGGCCGCTGCCGCGGCACCGCTCGCTTCGCTCGCTCGGCTCGTGCGTTGTGGTCGCAGTTCTAACCTAACCCAAATTCTTAGTGAAATGTTACAGAACCGACATGAATAGGATGTCGGTTCTGTAACATTTAACTTAGAAATTAAGTTTGGGGTGGTACACTCACTCACACAAAAAACACTCACTTCTCAAAATGACTTGACTGATGTTCGAATTAGTAACTAAACCATTCAAACGAGGCATGAGTTTGACATTCAGCGAGGTGTTGCTAATTATCGGGGTGTACAATATAGTGTCGGCAATTATCACCCCGGACAAAAAATGTCCACCCTGATAATTACCGACACCTTATTGCACGGCCCGATAGTCATTGACACGGTGCTTACAATTATCAGGTCTTATAATATAGGGGCGACCATTATAATGCTGTGTTTTATAGGTGTTGTGCATTATTGGCTCCCTTTTTATGGACTCTATTTTGTTAGATAGTGTTATCAGCGTAGAAAAAATATCTCCCTAGAATAAAATAGGCAGATATTTTTAAAAGAAATAACAAAAAAACATTAAATATCATATAAAACTAGGTAAGTGCGACATCCATCATATTATGGTAATAATGTTATTTTCGTACTTATAATAATTAGTTACGGGGTTGACTTTCTTTACATAAATTAAAAAAATATAGGGTATGTATCTACGATATCCACTTATAAAGGGGGTTTCGGTATACTTACTTTTTTTGACGTTTTTGTAGGGCAGTCTAACTGAATTTGAACGTTATGCATTGCTGTTTGCTGCCTATTCTGGCAATAAAAAGCAGCAAAGAATGTTAAAATATTATGTAGTCAGCCATATAACTTGTATATAACTCTGTTACATTCAGAAAAAAATAAGTAGGTATTGTTAAGTTGTAACATGGGTAAGTAAGAGTTTCTTCTTCTTCTTCTTCTTCTTCTTCATCAGATGACTACCTAATGCGATAGTGGAATACTTAAATGTTAAAATAATAATAATTATTAAATAAATAAAGTACCTACACTTTAATATAATATTATAATCGAAATCAATTTCAAACTTTTCTAAGCCTAATAAAAACAGGGCTAAGACTACATCTGTTGCTATGAGGTAGATAATAAGTAAGTGCAACAAAGTTAATGAAATATGAATCATTCATTTCGAACTACTTTAATTTAAAATTACAACAGAATCAATGAGTCATCATAAAAATCAGGGGTAAGTTTTAGAGATAAGATAATTGAGTTAGTAGAATTAGTCGTATTGTATTAATGTTTGTACAAAATACCATAGTCTGATAGCATTCAAAGAATAATCGGTGGAAAGTCCGCTTCCTTTGATAATACACAACCACATCCCGTTTTGGTCAACGAGTAAATAAATAACTAGACTAGAAAATTCATGACGACAAGTAATTCCCTATTTATAATATTTTTTAATTAAAAATAATAATTAAAAAAATATTATTTGTTTAGTTTGCTCAATAGTAATTAGACAGAGTACATTCTCGTGAAATAACGGTAAAATTGTTAATTTGCTCAGGCATTGCTTAAAATACAATTTATGATAATAGAGTAGTTGTATGCTAATATAATATGCCCATAGGACTAGCATCTACTTCGGTCATAGAGAAACAATAGAGACTTCGGTGGTAGATATTTAACTATTAAAGAAGACATTTTTTTACTATAAGTATATCAACAAATTAATTATAATGTAGGTAATTTTGTGACTTGAAAATGTGATGCATCAAAATACAATAATACAGCGACGTTATTAACAGCATAAATAAGCATATTCATAGTGTGTGTCTATTCTGTTTTGACATACATACTTCAATGCTCTTTGTCCCGATCCCTTTTGCACGCAGCGTAAGCTTGCTATGACATAAAACCAAATTGACCAGTCTAGTCCCATTTGTAGAATCATTAACATTATTTATTAATATAATTTAACAAAAAGTTTTAAAAACTGAAAATGTTCCTGAAATGTGCATTATTGTTATTACTCTGTGATTTTATTTCAGCAGGTAAGATTACTTAATTTAAAAATTTATAATTTCAAGTAACATATTGTTTATATATTTTACAAAATATTTTTTTATAATTAAGAAAATATACCTACAAAGTGTGTCAACGAAGAGTTTCTAATACAAACGGAGTTGTTTTAGACGTCTAGGCGAACAATTTTTAT
The DNA here is from genome assembly GCA_951213275.1 of Idaea straminata. Taxonomy (NCBI): domain Eukaryota; kingdom Metazoa; phylum Arthropoda; class Insecta; order Lepidoptera; family Geometridae; genus Idaea; species Idaea straminata. Next base: position 8,509,627 of record OX577870.1, read on the forward strand.
ACTATGACTTTTGAAAATTTGAACTTATTTCGATAAGTTTATTTTAATTCATTCCCTAAAAATTAGATGTTCGTTAGAGACAGAGGTTTTTCGCCTTGAAAATTATTTGTTTATTGAATTTCAACTACAATTTAAACAGAATACTGTCTTTATTGCCGAAAACAGCTAATTTTCCATTGTACCAAACTTAGAAATTTTCAAAATATAATGTTCTAAATTCCAAAACTTGTTCGCTCGAACATCTAGAACCATAACTTTTCGTTTATATTAAGAAAGGATGTGACCCTTCGTCGAAACACGTTGTAAATCTAAATTAAATATTATGTAAGGACATTAAAAAAGAAAAAACAAAACATAAAATTAAATGGATTATAATGTTAGAAACTGTTACTAAGTTTTAGAAACTTTTTTCGATCCACTGAAATTCACAAGTAATAATTTAGTTTGGGATGTATGTCGATAGAATTTAAAGGTCTTTTATGTGTAAATTAAATAAGTTATTTTATTAAAATAACCGTTACTAGCTTTATTGTCTAGTACCTAATGCTAAGGTTCGATGTTAGGTAAGGTTAGAAATTAATTAAATTTTCTTCGCACTTTATCAACATTTAATTTCAAGCTCTTGACCCGAATACATACCTATCTGAAACTAGTGGATAGGTAGGTACCTACTACTAAATTATTAATCGAGGTACTTCTCTAAAGATTTCATGTCTTGAAATCAACTTGAACCGACCTCTTTCTCCCATTTACACCCCAGCAGATAAGTGATTAGTCTAGCTTGTAAGAATTTAATGAGCTACATACCAACCGAATATTAAATTGGTTCATTATTATAAATAAACAAACTACTTATAAACACATTGAAAACATGTATATATTATCAGCAGGATGTGCTCTTGGCATGTCCTCGCTGCGAACTTCCGTTGTCATGTCGCGTGGGTGCAACCTTTCGGTGACCTGCGGCATAATATACTGATTAACTCCCTCGTTTCAAAAAAAATGGTTTAATAAGAATATATTGAATATACATGCTCAATTACTAGCCGTAGATAAATAACTGCAAGCAAAAAATTACCCAAGTAGGAAAATAATTCGTTCCCTACTCAATTATTATAAATGGGTAAGTTTTTTGATCGTTTCTTCTTGTCAAACGGTTCGACAGATTTCAATGTTTCGGCTAGCTAAGGCTTCCTACTCTTTGCTCTGAGATTATTACTAGACAAACATCATCGTGTGACCTTACATTTATACAATTTTATTTATTTCAGAATACCCCTATTCCTTCCAAACTCTTACTTGCAGACTGCCTCGTATAGAGCACGGTAGAGTGCGCACTAGGCAAAGATCGAAGCTGGTCAAATTCATGTGCTCCAATCGATATGAGCTAGTTGGGAATAGATACGCTACTTGCAGAAATGGAAATTGGGATGTGCCTACTCCTGTTTGTGTTAGTAAGTAGTAAAATTTTTATCAATTTTATCACAAACATCAATATACTTTTTTGAAGTTATACAAGAAGTCTTTAGGCACGTTATGAAAAAATGATACAAGTGAAAGTTTAAGATGCGCGAGTATCAATGTAACACAAAAGTAACAGTGTGAAGATATATTTATTTAAATTTGAATCGTTTTCCAGTCCTTTAATTATTTTATTGTAACTAAAAACACCTCCTTCTATTTTGAAGTCGATTTAAAATCGATTTTATAATGACTGAAATATTATTCAATTTGTTTATTCCAGGGCCCGGCTGTCCATTACTACCGCTAATTACCAACGGTGTACAAATTAAAGCGCACCACGACGCGTGGGTCGTCAATTTTTGTCTCCCAGGCTATAAGCTTCAGGGTTCACATTCTATGTTCTGTGATGGGGTGAGATGGAATGCTACAGTTCCGAAGTGTGTTGAGGACACGGGTAAGATATACCTTTATTGAATAACTTCTAATAAATTCTGCAACTAACAATAGTGAAATTATGAGACAAAGGCAAGTCATGTATTTTAAAATTGCTGCCATAACACATTGTTTGTCATGGTCATTTCACATGCGTAATTTTTTTCCCGAAAATGTTGTAAGACATCAAAAAATGGCAACCTCACTTTTTAAACTTACGTTCCGTTTTACGTAAGGTGACTTGTGAACTTCCTCCGTTTTGCGGGAAAAGTTTCAAAGATTCTCTTTTATTCCGCAAAACTTGATTTCAAAATGATTATTTTAGGAATAAATCAACCGAGCCTCAGCTGTGACTTTGAAGATGAGAATATCTGCGGTTGGACTCAGGATGAGCTTCATGATTTCGACTGGAAACGACTGAATACGAAGACACCTAGTTCGTTCTTGTTTACTGGACCGTCTTATGACCATACCTACGGGCAGGGCCATTCGGGTAATTTTACTTCCATAGTAATTTTACTTACATACCGTTTGTTAGGTAGGTAGGTACTTTTTAATGTAAGTAAAATCCGAAGGTAAATCAAATCTTATTTTTTTTTTAACCCATTTATTGCCAGACATGGTTTTTTTTTATTTGTTCCACTATGACAACATTAAAAAAAAACAAATCAACATATAGTTGATAGATTAACAACATAAAAAAATAGTACTTATTACAGTCGGCTTTAACGTTGCGTTATCAAAATAAATCCGCTTTTGGCCATAATATTTTTCATGAAATTCATCGATTTACAATACAATTAAATTGAAAAGGATTTTTGTTAGGCATAAATTGGCTACTTTATTTACTTCTTGTTTTTCCACAGGCTACTACATGTACATAGAGAGTACATCTCGCCTAGAAAACGACACAGCGCGACTTCTATCGCCGATTTACGATGCATCCTTAGCTACTCACGGCTGCTTCTCTTTCTATTATCACATGTTTGGGAAGTATGTATCAAAATATTTCAACCTAATAAGATAGAAGAACGAAAGAAAAAAATTATATTTATTTTTTAATTTTCTGCATGTTACTTCTTATCGCCAAAACTTCAGACAAGTAATGTGTAAAGGAATGCAAATGGTTGAGCAATTAACAAATTATGACTAGCTGTCCTACGTTGTTTTGCTATATAGAAAAAAAAACGAGAAAAAAAATAGATGTTGATCGATTATCAGACCTCACGTATATACACAAAAAGTTTCATACAAATCGGTTCTGCTAAAACTCTACAAAGCTCTAAAGTTCTGCAAAGCGGTTCTGTAAGTGGAGTTTGGCAACTTACACCGCGACACGAGAATTTTATAGTATAGGGTTATTTAGGTAGCTTAGTTTAGGTAGTTTGGTGTCTATTCTATTAAAAACTTTTCAGAGAAATAGGCGGTCTCCGTGTTTATCAAAAACCCGATAGTCTCCGGCTCCACGACATGCTAAATATGACGGAGGTGGATCGAGGGCAGTACTTGTTGTTCCAACAATGGGGTAATCTTGGTGACACGTGGTTCCAGGCTGTTCCAGCACTGAATGATTTCTCTGACAGCTTCCAGGTCAGAATCCTTCATGATTTTTATTTTTAAAAAATAAATATTGCAGGACATGCCGCTGTGCTCCGCTGTTCCATCCGCATAACTCCTTATCTCTTGGAAATATAAGGATAAAATAGTCTTATTCAGGTCTACAGCTATCCACATACCAAGTTTCATCTAAATCGAGTGGTTTCAGAGTGCATTCGTTACAAACAAACAAACAAACAAACAAACAAAAAATATTTCCTATTTATAATATTAGTGTAGACAAATGATCTGTTAGAAATTATTGTTTTTAATTTTATCAATTTACAGATAATACTTGAAGGTATCAGAGGTAGCAGTTTTACAAGCGACATAGCTATCGATGATGTTTCTATATTGCAAGGTGAAAACTGCACAGCAGCTAGAAGTAAGGCCATCACACCTACTGCCGTAATTTGTAAGTATATATTTTGACATGAAATATAATGAATATTTTGACTGACAATTGAAGCTATTAAATATTACACAAGTTTATCTTAATGTTTTAAAAAAATAAAATATAAAAGAATCTTATTTATTTGCAACAAATTACATGTCTTGTCCATGTAAGTAAGCTAAACCATACTTATGAACTGTTGCAAATCCCCAGCTCAGCTTCTTTCGATGGTATAATATCTAATATGGCATCAAACTTATAAAACCCCGTTGTTTTTGAGTCCCCCGACTCAAAAACAACGAAGTAGTTACACAATATGTTTCACAAAAGGGTTTTAATACGAAATGGGTTGTTTTAGACGTCTAGGCAAACAACTTTTAGAAATTCGAACATTTCGTTCGAAGTTTTTGTATGAAACAGCTGATTTTCTAATAAAAATTCCCTCAGAATTATCGAAAATAAAGGTCGAATTTCCAAAAGTCGTAGAATAAAAGTTGTTCGCCTAGATGTCTAGAACAACCCCCTTTCGTATTAAAACCCCTTTGCTGAAACACATTGTATCTATTTCTTGCATAATAATATGGCAAAACAACGTACAACAATGGGACAGTTAGTACTTATATGTCATTTATATATTTTCAGCTGAATCATGCCTAGGTCGTTGTGTGTTATCTGCCTACCAGCCCGAGTCTTCAACGGGTTGTGGATGCACTCCCTTCTGCTTACCTAACAATAACTGCTGCCCCGACTTCTTAGAAGTCTGCGTTTTTGAAGATGGTATGTAGTAAAAACCTATTAAAATAACTCTCTTTTGTTGGAAAACTATAAGTATTTTTTTAAGTACTATTTGTACTTGTACCTACTTGTATACGGGCTGTTTTCCGCAATCCTTTTTGCGTGAGGATAGAAAAAGCAACTACGAGCTTCTCAGCTTTACCATGTCGACCATGTCCAGAGGAGAGAACTTGTCATTACTTCTGGAGCCAACTAAGCTGCGGGCATTTAGTCCTTAATCCATGGCCGTGGGTTTCATCATGATGTTTTCTTTCACCGTAAGAGCAATGTCAATTACATACATAAATTTTTTACATAAAATTTTCTTAAGAATAAATTAATTGGTCGGCCGGCCGGGATTCGAACCCATGACCTTCAGAATGAAAATTGAGGTATCTACCACTAAGCCAACGCCGCTCTTAATTATTGAGTAGGACTTTATAAATATTTCAAATACAAATATACATCTCTTACAGCGTCAGCAACAGACGACGACGCAAACTTATCGTCAGCCGAACTACCTCAAACACAAAAGCTTGTTGGCGAAACGACAACAACAGCAAAAACAACAACAAAATCAACAACAACGACAACACCAAAAACTTCAACTACAAAAGTAACGCCAAAAGTTTTAAAAACATCACCACTAGTATTAAGCACCACTTCGCCTTCACCAACAACAGTAAAAACAACAACTCAAGCTACAACAACAACTAAAAAACTAACAACAACTAAAGTAGAGATAAAACCGACCACGAAAACTACTAAAAAAGTTGAGACTACCACTAAAAAACCTGTGACGACTACTAAAAAGTTTGAGCAGACATCGACATCTAGAAAAATCGAAACTACTACTAGAGAAGTTGTAACTATTACTATTAAACCCAAGATAGTAACAAAATCTGTAACTATGGTAGATAAAGTAGAACAGAAGAAAGAGGATGAGAAAATGACCTTACAAAAAATGGTGGCGGACAACCCAGAAAAAGGTATTATCTTTAAGCTACTTATTACTTACTTGAGTTTGACGTCCATGTTTGGCTCGCATAGATAAATAAATATTACAGGACATTCCACACACCGCCATCTAGCCCCAAACTAAGTAACTAGACTTGTGTTATGGGTGCTAGACAACAGATATACTACTTATATACTTTTCTTTTGTAAATAAATACTTGAATACATAGAAACAACCAGACCACAGACAAATATTTTAGCATAAATACTTTTCTGAGGCGGGAATCGAACCCGCAACCCTGTGTTTAGCAGTCCGGCATGGTGACCATTTTGCCAACTGGGTCGTCAAAAATATGGGTAAAATATGGGTGCGTGTATGCGCGTCAGAAGTTATACGTCTATCTGTCTGTTTGTTTGTCTGTCCATCCGTCCATCTCCGTCTGATATTTATTTTGCGGGCGACTTCTACCTGTTACTTTTGTGTTGCGCAGCTACAACCTGTTACTTTTGTGTTACGCAGATTAAACCTGTGACTGTTGTCATACAGTGATGCGCGCATATCTTAAAATTTCACTCTCATTATTTTTTCATATTACGCCTAAGGAAGTATAACTTCAAAAATCTTCTCATTTTCGTCATCTTTACTTAGTACTATTTATTAAAAATCATATTCATTATTAATTGCTTCGTGTGAATTGGTTGGGACTACAATTCTGGCTTTTACCTGTTAAGTTAAAAAATCTTCTTAGAAATTCGAAATCACGACCTTCAGAATGAAAGTCCAAGTATCTTCCAATAGGCCAGCATCTAATTTGGAATTAGCAAATAAATAATTTATTTTTTTCGATGTTACAGTTCAATCATCAACGTGGAAAACAGCAGTGATCACTATAGTTGTGCTAGCACTTTGTGCTTCTCTACTCTACCTAGGGGTAGTATATCGAGGATCACATGGACTAGTCACATTACAAAGGCTGTTGGGACGAACCAGGAATGACCCTGAAGTTAGATATTTAAACTCTAATGATGACGATGAATTGTAATTATATGAATAAACGTTGTTTTATTATGTTTCTTTCTATTTTTATACATCATTAAAAAAAATTAGGACTTGATTCATTTTGCTAGAGATGCATTTAAAGTTCACATCATCGCCCAAAGAGTATTATAATAGCATCGCCCCACCGTCTTGCTACCGTGTATATTGTGTTGTAAAATATCGTGCCTTGCAATATCGTGTCGTGCAATATTGAAGTTTAAATACTTCTCCGTGATTTCGTAAAATGGAACGGAAAAATGACGATCTCAAGTGACAAATATCTTTGTCTCTTTCTAACTAGCCATGTTCCAGTTAAAAGTAAGGTCTAGAAAAACGAAAATCGGAACAAAATTGTGTAGCCAATATTAAAATAAATCCCTAAATGTTGGGAAACAATTTAAACATATCTTCAAATTATATTTTAAATAATATAGGTATTTATTAATTTTTGAGAGATCAATGCTCCTAAATGAAGAAGATCATAATTTTATTATGACAACTAATAGAAGTTCTAGAAGTAATGTAATTATTATAAAACAGGAGTGTTTTTTGTAGCATATTTACAAGGAGGCGATTTAATTCTGAAAATAAATGTGAAGCATTATCAATTTTTAGCTGGCAACATTAGTCCTGTGAAAGAATAGAATCGTGTCGTCTTTTATCCGATTATTTTTGCAATATTTTCTCGTAAATTTACTTTCTATTACTCAAAATCAATTATAAAATCCACATAACCTTTTGTCTATACGTTCTCATTCATGAAAAAGCTAGAACAATGGAAGAAAACAACGAATTCCCATTCAACCACTACTGTTTTGGATGTCTTAGTTCATCTCCGGGACTACAAATTCACGATTTAAATATTAAATGCGAGATTTTGAAAGCCATATTCCAGGTAAATACTTATTGATTTACAATTTTACTAAATAAAATAGCTCTGTCTCATAATCTAAACAGTTTATGTGGTTTTGTCGCAAAATGTATTTGCGAGCAATCAATCGAGGTCGTCAATAAAGTCCGCCATCATGGAATTTTTCTTCTTTCAACTTGTTTTCGTCCCGTGCTCTAAAAAGTATAAATATTTTCCTTTTCATCTACATTATCTTATAAGAATTCCTATTTATCAAATTATATTACTATGTATGTTGGTATTTAATTGGTGACCTACCTATATAGAAATAATTAACTAGAAGGCTAGGCTAAAAGTGCATTATCACCTCTACATTCAAAAGTTAATGGAAAGACTAGCTGCGCCCCATGATTTTACCCACGTAATTAGCTATCCTCCTCAGTCCCCTAAACTACTACTATGCCGATTTTTATCCAAATCGGTCTAGTCCGTGAAGAGGGAACAAGTAAACAAATAAATAAACTTTCCGAAATAAGCTTTCAAAAGTTAGGTATAGTAGGTATAAAAACTCTTTTATGTTGTAAGCTATTGGAGTTAAATTCTAGATTACTTAATAAAAATATAAGAACATAGAATATGTATGAGAAGAAAGGAAAATCGAAGTACAATCTGAACACAAATGGTCATCTTTTAATGTCCATTCTGCTAGTGTTCTATTTATTATAATTTTTTTTGGATTTAGTTTATTACATTTTTATATTATTCGTTTGTCTAGAGGTTTCAAAAAAGAACAGCTAAGGATGTGATGCATGGGACATGGCCTCAAACTATATTAAGTAACTTACGCTAGTTTATTTTCTCAAAAAAATTAATAAGTAGGTAATCAAATACTTTTCTGGGAACTAATATTTATAATAAAAAGTAGCCTATGTGTTGATCTAGATCTCCAGCTACCTACATACCGAGTTTCATCGCAATCAGTCCAGAAGTTTTTGCGTGAAGGAATAACAGACATACACACACACAAACTTTCACATTTATAATATTAGTAGGATTATGAAAAGTAATTTCTTTAACTAAATAACTTTATTTGACTTTACAGACACCTACGCTACGGCTATGTTTTATTTGCAAAAGAATGGCTCAACATGCTGATAATTTCATACAAAATGTTCAGAGCAATCAGATCTTATTGGAGAACTTCCATCACAGGGTAAGTATTTTGCAATTGATTAAATAAAAGTTGCTGTGTTTAAATATTCTATTTAAGAATCAAGAATATTTATTGAAAAACTGTGTACATAAGATGACAAATTATAGTAGGTAGGCATCACCAGTTTGTTCAGCCCGCACATACAATAATGAGTTACATTAATAAGTAACTACTTATAATACTTCATTATCACATCTATAGTATAGATTGATTTTTAAAATACGTACTACTACTAACTACACTAGCTCAGCGACTCAAAGCGGATCTTGGCCGCCCAAACAAAAGTCTTCATAGCTCCCTGTCCTGTATAATACTAAAGTAAATTAATTAAAGGAATAGTAAGATATGGCGGTGACTATTCTAGTCTGCAACTTTTTGTACCACCTTTCAAAGCAATGGCAATGTATGTATAGAGGGCATTAATACAAACAACAAATACCACACATATCATACATAGAAATCGTGCCACAGAAGTCTGAATTTAGGTACAATCGACGCTCAAAAGTACACTGCTAGTGGACGCGTAACGTTTACAATCCTGTGCAGCATTATTTTAAACACATACAGAAGCACTCCACGCAGTGCATCAATGCGATGGGCACGTTGGTTGGTGTAGCCGCTACACCAACCAACTGCCCATTGCAGTGAGGCAGTTGGTTACACTGTAACGGTTGGCGGCTTATAATACTCGGCCAACTAAAGACCTATGTCTTTGAAATAATGATCACACTGAGTACTTTTACATGTTGGAAATAATAATCACACTGAGTTTGTGTGTAACGTCTATTAGAAGAAGGTCGTAAGTCCAATATTGGTTTATAGTATTACTGTAGCACTGATAGTGGACTTATGACGCAGACTGTAAAATTACATAATAATAATTGTTTATTTCTAGGAATTCTCTTCAACCCTATCAATAATACAACCCCAAGTATCACCACTCATAACCCTCACAACAATAGCCCTCGAAGATGTAGAACTAAATGAATCTGACCCAGACATCATTGAGACGACTTCAGACGACTTTGGAGCGAAGGGGAGAGATTTGGAAGTGAAGCGGAGAGATTTTGAAGTGAAACTTGAAGTTAAAGAAGAGAGGATTGAGCAGTTAGATGTTGGGTTTGCTGATGCCGATGATTTTGAAGGTGATTTTTGTATAAATATTTTTTTATAACCCTTTAAATCACAGCATTAAAAATATTATAAAATTCCGGTTCTATTGACATTATTTTTTTTAGTTTTTCGTCTTGTGTGTCGTACACAAGACGAAAAACTATAAAAAATACAAATTTTCCCCAAAAATACACTATTTTACCCGTGTTCCCTAGACTTTGTTCATGTGTGTATTTCATTTTAATATTTCCAGAAGCACTTGTAAAAGAAGAAGATGATTTCCCTTTAAAAGATTTATTAAAAGAAGAAATAGAGATAAGCGATCTAGTCGACCTAAGGAAGGCATTGAAAAAGGAGAGGGGAAAGAAAAAGAAACAAAAATTTAAAGCTAAAGATAAAGAATCGAAAGATAGATTTAAGAGTGAACGAAAAGGTAAGAATATTTTTTTTTATTAAAGCTCACAGAGGAGGTTCCAATCCCGTGGAAATATCGGGATAAAAAGTAGCCTATGTGTTATTCCAGGAGTCCAGCTATCGACATACCAAGTTTCATCGCAATCGGTTCAGTAGTTTTTGCGTGAGGGACTAACAAAGACACGAGCTTTCTCATTTACAATATACATAGTAGGATTTGTACATATAAATATATTTTTGTAGGACAACAAACAGCGCCATCTAGCGCCAAGCTAAGCACCTAGGCTTGTGTTATGGTGACCGGATAACAATTTATACTTTCCTTTTATAAATATATAATTATTATACATACATAAACAAACACCTAGACCAAAAACAAACATCTCCACATAAATATTTCTTTGAGGGCGGGAATCGAACCCGCAACCTTCTGTTTCGCAGGCGGGTGTCAAAGGCCTGGTGACTAATAAATTAAGGGTTCCTTTTACCTTTTGAGGGGAACCCTAAATACTACAAAAAAACTTTTTTGTTTTAGTTAATACAGAAAGGTTCGTAAAAACAATAAAAATATCAGAACAGAAATGTTTAGAAGAGAGAATACAAATGGAGAAAGATATGAAATATATAAATTCAACTTTCAAATGTACAGATTGTATTAAAGGCTTTAATTTTAAATCAAGCTACGATCAACACATGGAGTTACATAACCCTGTAAGTTTTACACTAATATTACCAGGTTTTACACTAAAGTAATAAGTTTTACACTACAATATAATCCTGTAAGTTTTACACTATAATATAATCTTGTAAGTTTTACACTAAAATAACCAGATTTTACAACAAAAATAATAAGTTTCACACTAAAATTATTGTATATAATTGGTCATTTTCATCCCGTTTTAAACAACTTTAGTAGGTTTTACACTATAATAATAAGTTTTACACTAAAAAAAAAGATTTACACTTAAAATAATAAGTTATTATTATTATTAAATCATTTATTTCAGAATTCGTACATAGTTAGAAATTCCATATTTTTCCTTATAACTAACATTAAGAAAATTTGAATAATCACACACACAAAAACCAAGACAATTAATAAATCCTTAAAGAAAGACAATTAAACACTAACACACATTAAACAAAATATAATAATAATAATAATTAAAATGTCACAAATATTAAATGCAACTGTACTGTCACTGGACACCGAACACTGGCCTTTGCCTACCCATTAACAACGTAGTCCAATGTCTATGAAACGGGCCATCATACCGTGACTCAAACATCTTCAGGATACTATTGCTGCTGGCCCGGAAACGATTGAACAACGATGCTATTTTCTTGCGCATGATAGCATGAAAGCCATCAGTGCGAGCTTCTGCGAACATGCTTTAAGTTATAAGTTTTACTCTAAAATTACAATCTCTACAATAAAATAATAAGTTTTACACTAAAATAACAAAACAAGTAGGTAATTGATATTTTTTGATGTGTATTTAAGGGGGCGTCCATAAATTACGTGAGATGTTTAAAGGGGGGAGGGGGTCGAGTCAAATCTCATCTAATCTTACGTTGGAGAGAGGGGGGTCTCGGCAAATATCACGCAATTTTTTTCTGATTGATTTTTCCGGCTTAGAGTGGCTAGATCAGAACGAAATTGATTCATCAGAACGAAGAGCAGATGATTTTACTGAAAATCAAATGGACATCAATAGTCTTTCTTGACACCGCGCATGATTCTCCATGGACTAAATTAGAGTAGATATCATTTTTTTAATCACAGTAGTCACGATTTAAGTATTCTATAGTTAAACTTTTATTAAATAGAATAGAATAGAATAGAAATAAGTTTATTCATGCCACAAAAAAGATACATACACACAAAATAACTTAAAATACTTAACTATACATACAATCAAATCAAAGACCTGTGCATATGTATACAATTCTGCCACGAAAAGGCTCGAGCTCAGCTAATATGCTACAGATGACTGTAGCGCTGATTTTCAGCAGGAGCCTCAAGTGACACACGGACGAAGATAAGTTTAATTTTGGAATATTCAATACCAACAATAATTAATTTAAATATAAATATAATACATATATATAAACAAAACCATACTATACTATAACAGAAATAATAGACGCGAGTACTTTCAACAAAAAATGACTAACCAATTAAAATAAAACAGTAATAATATTTTTGGAAACTTAATGGTATTAACAATTACTATAATACGAACACTACCCATTTAAAACGATCACTCATTATGGAAGCCATGAAATACTGCACCACTAATCAAAATATCCTTGCTTTTCAATATCTTTTTGTTTGGATAAAAGAATAGATTTATATTTAATAGAAAAGTTTCGGACAGTGAGTAGGTCGCGAAGTGGTGGTGGAATATTGTTCCAACATTTCGTGGCACAGTATCTAAAGCTTCCCCTGAACGCTCTCGTACTATGTCTCTGATAGACCAGCAATAGTGTGCTTGTCCTACGAACCTGTTTTGACCACTCCAACTTCTCGTACAGGTATGGCGGCTGTTGTGTTTGTATAATACCAAACAGGAGTTTAGCAAAATGCAAGTCCCGCCTGTGCTCCATGTTCAAGATTTTGTGACTATTCAGATACGGGGTTATGTGACTACGTGGTGGTACTTTGAAGCAAAAGCGGGAGCATGCATTCTGCACTCTCTGAACAAGTTTAGCAGTCTTTGCGAAAAGCCTAAGTCCATAAACACAGTCAACATAATTAAATCTTGACAAAATGAGCGAATCCACCAGTCTAATGCGCAACTCAACACTCAGACAGTCTCGTATTTTATACAAAATTTTAAGTTTATAAAAACATACCCGTGCTATTTCCTTAACATGATTCTCAAAACGAAGCTGTTCGTCCATAATTAAACCTAAATTACGGGCTTCAGCAACTCGTTCTATGTCATCTGAATTTTCACTGAATCTAATATTAAAATTGTTTTGCGATACCTTCGTTATTTGATGAGGTGTACCAAGAATCATATATTTAGTCTTATTAGAATTCAATATCAAACAGTTACGATTCGCCCAAGCTTGAACTCTATTCAAATCGTTATTCACTTTACTGACTGCAAGTTGCACATCCTGAGGTTTAAAAGATATATAGAGTTGAGTATCGTCTGCGTACATGTGAAACTTACAGTGGGTTATGGAATTAATAATGTCTGCACTATACAAAATAAATAGGATCGGACCCAGGATAGACCCCTGCGGGACCCCTCTTTCCATTATACCATATTGGGAATATAGTGCTTCACCATTATTCTTACGAATTTCTACAGACTGAAGTCGGTGGGTGAGGTAAGAATCGAACCATTTAATCGTGTGTCCATCGAAACCATAATAATGAAGCTTAGAGAGGAGTAAAGATATGCTTATTGAATCAAAAGCACGTGAAAAATCTAAAAGTACCAGAATGGTAGCCATACCTTGATCCTGTGCAGCCAAAATGTTGTCAGTTACGTCTAGTAGAGCAGTATTAGTACTTTTACCCTTTCTGAAACCTGATTGAAAATCCGGCAATAAGTTGTGATTTTCTAAATATTCAACCATTTGAACGCAAATAACTTTTTCTAAAACTTTTGACAGACAAGGTAAAACACTAATTGGACGCAAATCTTTAAGTGTTGTGGGATTATTTGTCTTAGGTAAGGGCTTTACTATAGCTGTCTTCCAAACAGAAGGAAATACAGCCCATTGAATGGAAGAATTTACTAACTTTGTTAACGTTTCTAAGCTTTGAGGTAAAGTAAGCAGAATCATATCTATTGTAATTTCGTCAATCCCACAGGCATTTGTTTTAATTTCTTTAATATATTTCAAAACAGTTTGACAATCAACTGGATGAATTTGAAAAGGCTCCTCACTATTTATGTTCGAATGGTAATTAAATTCAAAATAAGTTAACTCTGAAAGAGTCACCGCCGATGGCCCGGGAACATCCAGAAAATGGGCATTTACGACATCAGGGTCACTAAAATGACTAGGTAATTCTATTGATTTGGGAGGAATCACATTTTTTTTTAAGTTTTTCCAAAGTTGCTTGGGGTTATTAATATTGCAGTTTATTTCCTGTTTGAAGAATGCAGACTTTTCATTAGAAATTGCCAAAACAACATGTCTCTTTAAATCTTTATAGTAGTCTTTATGTTTGTCTGACTTAGTGATTCTGTATTTACGCAGTGCCCGATCTCGCAAACACGCCATTCTCCTAACTGTCCACGTTATCCATGGGGCAGGGAGTTCCTTCATCGTCAATTTCCTCAACGGAGCATGTAAGTCAAATAAAAAAAGTATGGCTTTATTGAATGCCTCCAACATCTCATCAACATTATCTATTTGGACAATCAAATCCCAACGGATAGAGTTCAAATCCCTTTCAAAAAGTTCCACAGAAATGTCTCTCAGGGGCCTAGAGACGACAGTTCGCGGGGGATAATATGGTTTTTTTATGGGAATTTCACATATAACAAAAGCGTGGTGCAGGTGATTGCCGACCAACTCCACATTAACGCTTCGGACCGGTGAATTAGTACAAACTATGTCAATGAGAGTTGCAGAGGAATCAGTGAAATGAGTAGGTGATGTAACCACCTGAGAGAGACCTGTTTTCTCAAGGAAATCATTAAAGAGCAGTGTACTAGACTCATCTGTCTTAAGAAGATTTATATTGAAATCACCCAGGAGTATCACACTGTCACAGTCTGAAAATAAAGCGACCGAGTCTGCTACAGCATCCAAGAAAGTAGTGGGACTTAACCATTGCGGACGATAAGCCGTACCAACTGCAAGTTTACTAGAATTAATTTTAAGTCTGAACCACATTTGCTCTACCAGATCATGAGCCGGGTGCTCACATTTCCGTGCGGTAACTCCTTTTCTTATGTAAAACCCCACCCCTCCGGCACGACCCTGAAGTACTTTATCTGGGCGAGGAATGTGTCTCAGACGATAGTTAGGTACTGATGGGGCGTGGTCGTCCTGATTCGGTCTTAACCACGTTTCATTAATTGCCATCATATCTACTGAAAATCTCTCCATTGCTATAGTGAAATTTTCATGATCAGTTCCCAGAGAACCAGCGTTATATAAACCGACTCTAAAATACTTTGTTTTGTTCAGCATTTGAATTTCAAAGCTAAGAACAGAAATTTAAATTTTACGCTATGAAACCATTTTATAATTCGCATTAAACGGTGGCGCATAGTTAAGTAACCGCTAAGAGTAAGTACATGGTCAAGACAGTAACATAATAATTCATGAAATACTATAAGATTTAAATTTAAAAATTGATACAAATGATTTAGAATTATAAATTTCACTTTAAACTTCTTGTCGCTTAGATATATTATGTAAATATAAAACATTATAATTAGAAATGTTAATAATAAGTAGGAAATGTAACCGAGTAAAAAACTCTTTACAAAGTAATTGAACCCAGAAAAATCTGCATAACAAGTGGATAAACGTCTACGAAACAAACTAATGATACCATATAAGTTTATGTAAATAAAAAATATTATAATAAAAAACGTAAACAACTTTGCTAATAAGTAACAATTGTAAACCTGTAAGAAACCTTTTATAAAGTAGTTGTACGCAGTAAGAAAAGAACTGTAATAAATAAATAAACTAAAAAATAGACTATATATGGAAGACAAATCAGTACCAAAAAATAATTCAAATAGCGTCATCAAATAGCTCCTACGCCAAAAATCAGATCGAAGTCTTTATCAGTTTGTATTCGAGAAATTGGAGAATCCTGAGCCCTGCGAACCAGAACTCGACCACCCCTCGTCCAACAATATTTCCAGTTCTTGCGGCGACAAGCTTCGCGTGCTTTAGCAAACAGCTGCCGGTTTACTTTTGTGAGCCGTTCATTCACGTAAATACGTGCCGGTGGGTCATTGAATTCCATATCAGCAGTTGTGATGCCACGACGAACACGCGCCGACTGTATGTATTTATCACGCGTCCCACGGCGAGCGAAACGCACCACAATCCTACGAGGTCTCGTGGTGGCAGGATCAGTGGTGGACTGCGCGCCCGGTGTACCGATTCTCTCCGCCGAAACTATGTCACGCTCGTCGAGCTGCACTCCGATCTTTTTTGCCAGCAAGATTACAATACTCTCAGTATTCTCGCCTTGATTTTCAGGAAAGCCAGTTATTTCGATGTCATTCGATAAACTACCTTGTTCGCGATCGTTCAGCTCCAAAGTGAGTGTTTGAATTGTGCGCTCCAGCTTATCCAGAGAGCCGGAGCCCCCCACGGCGCCATCACGACCACGACTTTGCTCCTGTTCTACCACTGAGAGCCTTTCTTCAATTAGGACAATTTTTTCATCACTACTTTTTAGACTTGTGCGAATGTCCGTCATTTCAGCACGGAGGTCACGCATTTCAGAACATAGAGCCCTCATTTCGTTGGCGAATTGCCGTAACTCAGTGGTAATGGAGGTTTTCAGCCCAGTAAATTCGGTAAAAAACTCCTCCTTAAACGACTTCATACGCAGCTGTAATTCACATTCGTCGAATTCAGTAGTGATATTGTGAGCAGTATCATCCAATACCATCCTCTCAGACTCAGACATTTCACCTGCGCTTCTTGTCGAAGCGATATTAGGGATCGAATAATTATCTGAGCGCGGCCGTAAATCACGGCTCCTTGGAGTCCTGACTTGACAGTCACCACATCTCCAGGAACTCGCAACCACTGCCCCGCTAGGTAAACCTACACAGTCAAAGTGACTTTTTGACTGGCATTGAGGACAGGTAGCGCCATCTTTTGTCGCCATGAATTTACCGCACGCTGCACACTGAACCATGTTTGATCTCTGCGCAAAAGTTACGCTACTCGACGCCAGATGGCGTTTGTAATAATTTGCTATTTAAGTCTACGTAACCAACTGTTAGATGGCAGCACTAAACACACTTTATCAATTAATAGTTTTTATGGTGTCTATGGGGATTTACACTATAGTACCTCACGCATACAATTTTCTGTGCAAATAAAAACGGAAAAGTCCGATAGTCTGGATCATTGAAAGTTTATAGTAAAATAATTGTTACGCTGCTTGTTGAGGGTAAGAACGTAAAACTGAGTGTAGTAATATCGTTTAAAAATCACCAAAACAACAACAATTCAACAAGATTACACTGTCAGTCACTTCCACTCTCACAAAAAGTACAAAAATTGCAAATCCAAAAGTTCATTGGTTGTTATTTATAATTTTAAAACATTTTTTGTCACGGATCAACTTCGTACGTATCGACGTCCGTGACGTCACCTCCTCTCAGCAATATTGATTGTTAGTCTTACTAGTCGCCCACACTTTGAAAAATCTCACGTGAGATTGGGGGATGGGGGAGGGGGTTAAATAAAATCTCACGACATCTCACCAGGGGGGGAGGGAGGGACAGAAATAAAAAAAAAACACCTCACGTAATTTATGGACGCCCCCTAACGGACTTTTAAACTACTTTTAAATAGTTCTTGAATTTAAAAAAAAAGATTGTGGTGGTATAAACACTAAATATATTCATAATTTTAAAAATAACTTTTTTTTTACAGAATTTTGGAGACTACGAATGTAGTATTTGCAAACAGAGAAGGGAAACCAGAGAACGGTTAATTAGTCATAAAAAATCTCATACAACGTAAGCGAAACCTTAGGGAAACACTAATAATATTATAATAAACAATAGTACTATAAAACAACTAGCAGCGCTCCGCAGTTTCACCCGCGTATCTCCCGATCCCGTGGGAATATCGGGATAAAAAGTAGCCTATTGTACTGTCAATGAATCAATGTATCCTCATTCCAAGTTTCATCAAAATCGGGCCAGTAGTTTCGGAGCCTATAAAAATATAAATATAAATAAAAATACAAAAAGAACAAAAAAAAATCTTTCCTCAATGCTTCTTTTGCTGGCAGCTGCAGTAATTATTATTTATTTGTAAGTGACTAGCTTTTACCCGCAGTTTCATTCGCGTAAGAGTTGATTTTTTCAAAATCTTTATCGGATGCCTACGTCATACAAAGAACATACCCTCCAAGTTTCAGGTCCCTACGATCAGCGGTTTTGGGCTGTGCACTCAGTCAGGACAAAGCAGTTTTTAATAATATTAAAAAGATAATCGATTAGCCTCCACTAGACTAGGATTTTTTTACGTGATATCGTGTAATAAATTGATGAACACCTGCATTCACAAAAAAGTGATGTCATGTTCCGGGAACGTGACGTGGCAAGCATCTCGTGTTTGTTTTATATTGTTTAATAATAATAATATCGCTCATCTGGCCTTGTGTTATTGTGACGAGTGACGAATAGAATAGATAGATAACTTTATTCGTACAACACAGGAAGAAACAGAACACTATATACACAAAGTGAAGTAATAGCTAGAAAGTATAAGTTGCACAAATGGGCGGCCTTATCTTATCTTATGGAATACTTATGTATAACGGAAAAATAAAGGCAAAAAAACATATATAAAGAGAAAAAAATATATACTTAAAGAAAAAAAAATTAAAGGAAAAAAGAAATTAAAAGTAGAACAAAAAAATACTCAATTTTTCATCGTTTTTTTATGACGTTATCACGTAAAATTATCCAAAAGACAACCATTTTTTTAAAGATAAAATGCATCGTACTGTAACATCGCTACAAAAAAACCTGACGAGAGGTCGCGAGTTCAAATCTCGCCACTATGTTTTTTTAAGATGCATTTTTCCTTAAAAAAATCCAAATAACTTATTTCTTTACTAGCTGCGCCCCGCGGTTTCACCCGCGTAAGTCCCTAACCGTGGGAATATTGGGATAAAAAATAGCCTATGTGTTAATCTAGGTCCCTAGCTATCTACATACCGAGTTTGATCGCAATCGGTCCAGTAGTTTATGCGTGAAGTAGTAACAAACACACGCACACACACAAACATTTACTTCTTCACGCTAAAACCACTGAACAGATTGCAATGAAATTCGGTATGTAGATAGCTGGAGGCCTGGATTAACATATAGGTTACTTTTTATCCCAATACTCCCACGGGATCGGAACTTACGCGGGTGAAACCGCGGGGCGCAGCTAGTTTATAATATTAGTAGGATTTGTAAGTGATTTTAAATCCTATAATCACATCAATAAAGTGTATATTGCGTTACAGGCGTTACAAATGTGTGGACTGCGGCCTCACCCGTGTCAGTCGACTGACAGTCAAAGATCATTATAACGTCGTACACAGCTTGAATAACATTGGACATTATAACTGTCCGCATTGCAATAAAGTCTATCCGTGAGTTGGGTTTTTTAAAATTTTTGACTTTCACTAACTATGAATTTTTGTTAGAAAAATGTATGTCCGCTAATTAACATTGCATTGGTGAAGGAAACCATTGTGATGAAATTCGTGAGTTGGGTTTTTCAGAAATTTTGACTTTCACTTAGAATGGATTTTTTCTTAGGAAAAATTTCTGTCCGCTAATTGACATTGCATTGGTGAAGGAAACCATTGTGAGGAAATTAAGTGAGTTGGGTTTTTCAAAAATTTTGACTTTCACTCTGAATGGATTTTCCTTAGGAAAAAATTCTGTCCGCTAATTGACATTGCATTGGTGAAGGAAACCATCGTGATGAAACCAGCAGCTTAGTTGTCGTCAGATGTGATGACGAGTTATTTCCTCTGGACACGGTCGACTAAGCTGAGAGAGTACTACATCCTTACGCAAAAAGGACTCGACTATAGAGGTGTCGGAAAAATAGAATAATGGCAAAACTTCGAACAAAAATTACTTGTTTGCAAGGAGTAACCTTGAAGTTCCTATATGTGTAATGGCGTCAGATTCTGAAGAAGAAAATAAAAAAACACATGACTTTAAATGCTTATATCTTTTTTGCGTCTAGTTCTCGAAATACCATCAATTTAATTGTAAACTAGAAAATCGGAGAAATTTATCTTATTTTTTTCTATTTTTGTATCTGCTTAAGTTAGTGTCATGCCATAGTTTTTTTACTTGTACGAGTTTTTTTCCACATGTACGCATGTAGGTTATTGCCCGGGGTCCGTTTTCCTGCTTTTACGCCTCCACTTCGCACGATCTTCAGCATCCTGGTTTGTAAGGCCATTTGCACGCACATCACCCTTTACGACGTCAAGCCAGCACTTCTTGGGTCTACCCAGTCTGCCACGACCCGGCGGAGGCGCCATGGCAAGACATTTATTCCCCACGTAATTAGCCGGTTTTCGCAAGACGTGACCGTACCAGCGTAGGCGGCATTCTTGCAATTTATCTGCAATGTCTCGGACATGAAGGCTGCCCCGGATGCGAGAGTTCCTGACGCGATCCTTTCGCGTCACTCCACACATCCAGCGCAACATCTTCATCTCCGTGACACGCAGCTCCTGCTTATGTCGCTCAAGCACCGGCCACGCCTCACTACCATACAAAAGGACAGGTCTAATGATGGTTTTCACCATCACGTGCTGTTAGTATAATTAATATACATTTATTCCCCCAGTGGCGAAGTATCCCTACAGAAGCACATTGGTTACAAACACACGCACAAGAAACCGGAGCGAGTATCGTGCGAATATTGCCAGAAGACATTCGCTAGTAAGAGTGTATTGAGGTCTCATATGGTCTTGTAAGTATCTTGTTTAGTTATTGTATAGCCTAGGTTACTTGCAAGGATCGAATGTAGCTATGAACCATGTTTCATTAAAAACGGTCCAGTAATTTCAACTTAAAAAAGTAGGGCGAAAAATGTAACCAAAGATAGATTGCTATTAATGAATAAAAAAACCGGCCAAGTGCCGTTTTCAAAAAAAAAAATTAGTTCCATGTTATATGGGAGACCCACTTCAATTATTTTTTCTGTTTCTAAGCTATTGCATAGCTTTTATCGCGGGCTTTGAGCGTGGAGACCGAATCAAGAAATTCCGTAACGAAAATAAAACCTAACATCCCCCCACTCTGCCTACCATGTAGCTTCGCCGAGCGTTTGCTTAAAGTGTATGTATATTGTACGACTGTACGCAGCTCGCACGATGCAATAGCTTTACCGCGACAGTCCCCGAGTGCTACGCGTTTTTTTTTAGTATTTATCGTTATAGCGGCAACAGAAATACATAATCTGTGAAAATTTCAACTGTCTAGCTATCATGGTTCATGAGATAAAGCCTGGTGACATACAGGCAGATGGACAGCAAAGTCTTAGTAATTGGGTCCCGGTTTTACCTTTGGTTATTGAACCCTAAAAAGCATCACACAAAGAAAACACTTAATTCTAGATACCGCCACTGCTTTTTTAAAATATTAATTTTAAACGGAAAAAGATCGCTTTTAGTTAGTAAATAACTACAACGCCATCTGGCGACTTAATTTTTAAGTTTGTAGGATCATAAAATTTATAACAGATAGCGTTACTAAAATGAACGTATGCCATTTTATATGGGCGTTATTAATCTAGTATTAGAATTATCTGACAAAATAAACCTTGTTATTTTCAGACGTCACCCTAATGACATATCAACAAGGGAAGTATCAAAGCGTTACATATGCAAAGACTGCGGTAAAGCGTTCAGGGCTCCATCGCATCTAAAGAACCATGCTGTTAAACATTCCGGACAGAAGAACTATTACTGCGTCGAGTGTGATAAGTAAATACAATAATTTTTCCCATATCTTTTTATCATGTTGACTCAGGACCTTGATTTTTATACCTACTATGGCTGCGGTCCAATTATAGATGACAGCGCTCAAAGTCAATTTCGGACCACAGCCTATTAAGGACTATAGAGAGTTTTGGCGGGAACGAGTTAACAACATGTCGTGCTGCAGTTTTATATTCCTGAAACTTAGTTGTAACCCGAGTTGAATTGTATAATTCTGGTGGAATGTTATTCAATTTAGTTCTGTGAAAGTGCACAAGTGTAGTGAAAGTAAAAATCAGTGTCAAACATGAAGTTTTCTCGTTGCGTCCAAATCTCCTATTAAAGTTATGGTAAACTTGCCACCGCTTTACTATAGCCCCTCACTTGACAGACTATGACGACTTTGACTGTTTTGAAACACTTTAGGCCCGATTTATGAAAATTCGGGTCATAATTTGATGCAAAATATAACTTGACACTGGCTAAATGCACAAGCCGTACGAAGCCATAATTAATAGCAAAAAAAGGACTATAGACCTCAGTATCTGCTATAAATTTCAACTCGCTAGGTTCACCCGTTCCTAAAAAAATCTGTGGTGACAGACAGACAAGAGAGTGATCTTATAAGGGATTTTTTAGAATCAGTAATTATCAAAGTCGCAGCTAGCACGAGTTCCGAGACTCCACCATATGCTTACAGCGTGTGCTACAATACTTTGGCCATATCGCGCGCAGGGGCTCTGACAATCTAGAACGCCTAATGGTGACGGGGAAGGTTGAGGGCAAAAAACCACGAGGGCGAAGCCCCAAACGGTGGATCGACTAAGTATCCGAACAGCTAGCACAGCTCTACACCGGGCGTCGGACAGAGTCCATTGGAGGAAGACGGTCAATCCACTGCACCAGCAGAGTCACGATCCTCCGAGCCTCCTCCTCCGTCTTAACCCCTGGTCTGCCGGCATTATTAAAATACATATTTTTCTTTACAGAAGTTTTAAATCGGAGACCATATTGAAGCACCATCTCAAGACGGCTGCTCCACACGTGAATTATCTAGATCTACCGTAAGTTTTATTTATTTGATTTCGAACTAGCTTTCACCCGCAACTTCGTCCGCGTAAGACTTGAATTTCTAAAATTCATTCTCAGCGGAAGTCTACCGTATATTATCTATCTGTGTGGCTAGCCAGATCTTAAAACTCAAAATTCTTTGATATACCAGTCAGTCAGAACTTTAAATTTTATCTTCTTCTTTCTGTACCATATCCTAACGGATGTCGGCGACCATCTCTTTAAAGACTTTTCTATCCTGGGCTGTTCTGCTCAGAGCAGCCGCGTCAGCTGTACCTGTCCACGACTTTATATTGTCACACCAAGCAATCCTTTTCGTACCTCTACCCCTCTTCCCGTCCATTTTACCCTCAATTATAAGTTTTAATAAATTGTATTTTGTATGTCTGTGTATGTGGCCAAAATATGCGACATTAAATTCATATCTTCTAAAATTATTTATTTAAAATATTATTATTTATATAAAATACTAGCAAACCAGGCGAACTCCGTTTCTCCACCAGATTTTCCTGAATTTTCTTTGCTATAAACCTCACGGAGCCCGAGACCTTTCCAACGAATGCTAAATCGTGGAAATCGGTTCGTGCGTTCTGGAGTTATAGCGTCAGGAAGGAAAACCCGACTTATTTTTATATAGTAGATTATAATATATAGACTAGCTGCGCCCCGCGGTTTTACCCGCGTAAGTCCCGATTCCGTGGGAATATCGAGTTAAAAAGCCTATATGTTAATCCAGGCCTCAAGCTATCATACCGAATTTCATTGCAATCGGTCCAGTAGTTTTAGCGTGAAGGAGTAACAAACACACAAACTTTCACATTTATAATATTAGTAGGATTATTATTTATTTTTTTCGTTAAATTTTATATATAAACAAATAATTAAGTATTTATGACGTCACATCCGTCATTTGGTTATCTCAAGTGAAAAATTTCAAAGACACAGGATTATTACCAGAGTTTATAATGAATGTATTTATGTCAACAGTCTGGCGTGCCTACAATGTGATAAAAGATTCTCAATAAAACGTGACTTGGAGCGACACATGAACCGTGTACATCTCAACATCAGACCTTATCCATGCGACAAATGTGATAGGGTAAGTTAAACACACATATATTACGACTGCCTGCGCCCTGCGGTTTCACTCGCGTTATTCCCGTTCCCTTTGTGAGATCGGTATAAATAGCCTATATTTTAAATTCAGGTTTTCAACTGTCTACATACCAAGTTTTAACGTAGTCGGTTGAGTTTTTGCGTGAATTAGTAACAAAGATATAAATACATAAACTTTCCCGTCTATAATATTAGTAGGATTACTCCAAGTCTCCAGCTAATTAAGCAATTAATTTTCAACGCTATTTTTAAGTTTGAACCGAAACTAGATATATATAGACTAGCTTTTGCCCGCGACTTTGTACGTGCAGAAGTAGATTGGATCACGGAATCACGTTGTCCATACAAACTGTGCCCCCCTTTTTAAAAAGTAGAATTTCGGGAAATCCTTTCTTATCGGATGCCTACGTCATACAAAGAACACACCCTTCAAGTTTCAGGTCTTTACGATCAGCGGTTTAGGCTGTGCGTTGATCCGTCAGTCATTCAGGACAATGAATTTTATATGTATCTATATATATAAAAATGAATTGCTGTTCGTTAGTCTCACTAAAACTCGAGAACGGCTGAACGGATTTGTCTTATCTTAGTCTTGAAATGTTCGTGGAGGTTTAGGGAAGGTTTAAAAGGCAAGAAAAAAATCGAATAATTTCCGGGAAAACCCTAAAAACAGCCCTTTTCTATTTCCCATACAAACGTTTTCTAGAGTCAATTCCTACGGGATCGGGACTTACGCGGGTGAAACCGCGGGGCGCAGCTAGTAGATTATAAATATAGATAGAAGATTTTAAAACCTTCGCTTTTGTCTCTAGCCATAAATGCACACACTGAAATCATACATAGAAAGATAGATCACTCTGTACTTGTTAGCAAAGTAATTGCAAGTACGCGGCCTTATCGCTGAAACCAATTTCTTCCAGGCAACCTTTGGACTTTACCTTACATACATACATTTTCCCTTCTAGTAATTACAATGTACATTTCCCAGGCGTATATAAACGGTTGGTCGCTCCGGGAACACAAGCGCTACGTCCACGACGGCTTCAAGCGACCGCTCAAGTATCCTTGCACTTTATGCGACAAAATATTCGATGTAAGTACATTTTATTACATGTTTATAAGTTTTATGTCAGGTTTATAAGTTTTATTACATGTTTATAAGGTTTTTAACTTTATTAGGTTTTTTACACGTAAGTATGGGAAAATCTAGGCTAATTAAAAACAGTTTCTAATTTTATTAGTTAGTTTTTAGTACTTTAAAAAGAAAGAAAGAAAGAAAAACATTTATTCGGTGCAGGCACACGACAACTTTAAAATTAATCACACATAGAGAAATAGGTAACATTATACAACGAAGAAAGAAACATACACTAAACCTAAGAATATTTAAGAAGCCATGTGCTGCCCCAAATGGGTCAAAAAACACAATCTTTTATCCATTTATATAAATAAATATTGCAGGACATCAACCTGTATTTGGCAGTCCGGCATGATGACTATTGTGCCAACTGGGTCGTCAAAACACACACACACAGATTTTACAGACTTTTATAACATTTTCCCATTATTCACCAGCGTAATTCGATCCTGAAGGGGCACATGCGCACGCACACTGGCGAGCGTCCCTACCAATGCAGCAAGTGTCCGGCGCAGTTCAGTCAAGCGTCAGTCCTGGGGACGCACGTCAAGCTCATACATCTCAAGCAGACCAGGGACGGGAGGCCTAAACCTAGCGCTTTGAAATGAAAAAAAAAAAAAAACTGGTCAAGTGCGAGTCGGACCTGTGCACGAAGGTTTCCGTACTATTATCTGTTTTTAACCCTCGACTCAAAAACATGTAAAAAAATATTGTATGTCAGACGAGGCTATATAGGTTAAAAGTCTTTTGCCTGCCATTTTGAGAGTATAATTAACAAAAAAATAGTAAACATAACCTAAAATTATTTCAAAAATATTTACATAAATCTGTTTTTACTATTTTTTGTTATAGCGGCAACAGAAATACATCATCTGTGAAAATTACAACTGTCTAGCTATCACGGTACATAAGATACAGCCTGGTGACAGACAGACGGACACCGAAGTCTTAGTAATTCCAATTCCCGATTTTACCCTTTGGTACGGAACCCTAAAAATTGTAAAAAAATATTACAAAAACATACATAAATAAATCTTTAATCATTTTTAAAAGAGCGGGTCGCGAACGCTTTTTTTATTCAAGCTTATAAGGTTTATAACAAGTTTATAAGGCTTATAACAAGTTTATAAGGCTTATAACAAGTTTATAAGGCTTATAACAAGTTTAAAAGGCTTATAACAAGTTTATAAGGCTTATAACAAGTTTATAAGGCTTATAACAAGTTTATAAGGCTTATAACAAGTTTATAAGGCTTATAACAAGTTTATAAGGCTTATAACAAGTTTATAACAAACTTATAAAGGCGTTTCGTAGAATCTCATCTAGGTCTTAATTCTCTTACGACAAAATCAATCAAATGTACGTATTTATTCTTAGAAAAAAATAATTATGTACATATATAAAAAAAAAATTAAAAAATGTAGATATTTATTTATGTAGACAAATATTGTTCAAATATAATTATTAAATTTAAGTTAGTCTTGTATTTGTATAATAAAGTTAAATTATTAGTTAATTTATAAATATTATACATATTAGTTATTAAATGAATAAATTATTAGTTAGTAAAATATGTATTAGTTCAATTTAAAAAACTGTCAAGGCGTGTATGTGGCAGCCCACACTGTGTCCTGAAAACTTTGTGACATTTGATTATAATTTTATTTCTTCTATATTATTATTTATGTGTCATTTTATACATTTTTTACTCAATTTAAGTTTTATTTGAATTTTTCAAATTTATTATTTGAAGTTTTTAATTTTAAATTGTAAGTTGGAATTTATTTATTTAGCATTGTATTTTATTTTTTGTAATTTATCTCAATAAATGAATTGAAATGAAACATTTTTTTTTTATTTTCTTAAATAGAGAGAGGAATCTTAATCGTAAGATTACACTTTTCCTAGGCCAATAATAAATCTTTAACCAAACAAAAAAAAAGGATTTAAATTCTACTAAAAAAAGGTAGAAATATAAATAATCCCTACTTTTCTAATGCAAAAGTAACTCCTCTGTTTGTCTGTTTTCTCCTCATTTTTACGCCTAAACCGCTAAACCGATTTTGGTGAATTTTATTTTAATGATAGATGGGAACTTGGAGAATTACTCAGGGCGCTGTTGTGCCTGGGACATTGTATCAATGAATCGATAGATGGCTATTTAACCAATAATAAATAGTTATAATAATATTAATTAACGAAAAAAAGAGTGTTTTTTTCGTTAATTTAAATTATTAATGGATCTTTAATCGATTTACCTTCAACCTCAAATATTTGTATGGAGTATGTTTGCCCAGCATCTATACCACCTTCTCAGCTTAGTCGACCGTGTCCAGAGAAAAGAACTTGTCAATCACTATCACGACATAGTATAAAATAAAGTCGCTTTCCGCTATCTGTCTGTCTATAAGTATGCTTAGATCTTTAAAACTACGCAATGGATTTTGATGCTCTTTTTTTAATAGATAGAGTGATTCAAGAAGGTTTATATGTATTAATACATGCATAATATAGCCGTGCTAAACCGGGGCAGGTTGCTAGTACGCTACAAAAGTTAATATCTAGGTAATACAGAAACTCAGTCGTGCCTGTGTAGTTCTCGAGACGTCGGGTTTTAACAAAAAACTAAATTAAAATTTTAAAAATAAATAAAAAATCTTGAGACGTGTCAAGGGACACCCGGATGGAACGAAGTTTCTTTCGATTAATTGTGTAATGTTTAACAAGTTTAATAAGTTTAAATGTAATGTAATATAGACAGAGACAGAGAAACACGCGCGAGCCGCACAGCTTACAACTATAGCAAAAAGTGTCGTTACAACATTTGGTCTTAATTTTTTAAAAATTTAGAGATTTCAAGGGACACCCGGATGGAACGAAGTTTCTAATAAAATCAAAAAGTGGCGTTACAACTTCTTATTTTTTTCCGTCTAGCCTACTTTCGCAACGCGCCATAAGGAACTTCGTTCCAATAAAATAGTTTCATTATGAGTTCAAGTCGCGAAAACCTTAGAAAATACTAGAATTCCAGCTCTGTATAGACATGTATAGACGTATATTTATGCCTTTTGGTTGGCGCGTCGCTTTTAAACGTGGTATCACTAAACATTTTGTAGGGAAGGAAGTGTTGCCACCACATAGTTCCTACAATGTTTAATTATTTCCTGTCGCGCGCTAGGTGCACCCACACCGGCGCACATGGGGTTGGATTCTGCGATATGTCGAGCGATTTATTATAGAGATATGCTTTAACTTGATTACCTAGATTATTTAGGTAATTATTGTGCAATTTCTAGTTAACTACTTAGACTTTCAATCAGATTTTAATCAGTTGGAAAATCCGATTAATTAGGACAATGGTACTTGTACTTCTACCTGAACGGGTTGTTTTCCGCAATGAGACCCTTTTTAATTGGTTCCTTTTTGCGTGAGGATGGAGTAGGCTTACCCAGCAGCTACTACCCTCTCAGCTTAGTCGACCATGTCCAGAGGAGAGAACTTGTCAATACTTCCGGAGCCAACTAGGCCGCGGGTTTTATCACGAGAGCAAGAGCAATGTCAATTAGCGCGCATAATTTTTTCTTAAGAAAAATACATTAGTGCACGGCCGGCCGGGATTCGAAACCACGACCTTCAGAATGAAAGTCGAGGTATGTACCACTAAGCCAACACCGCTTCCAAGAGTTTTGAGCTATACATCGAAATCAAAAAAAAAAATTAAATAGTATTTACGTAGATCCAGATATTAACACATTTAAAAAAAATATTTAACGTTCTGCGTTTCTGACTTTTTGCTCGTCTGACATAAGGGCGAAACAAAAGTAGGTAAGTTGTTGTACAATCAACGTTCAAAAGTCGGCACCGTAACGTTTTATCTTATCTTATATATCGAGGGCTGACAAATATCCAGCAACACTTCGACCCAGTGGGATCTCTTGTGTTTACCCCAACCTTAATGTTTCTTACTCTTTGAAGAAGTGGTCGATTAACGCGGTGATCCCACTAAGAGGAAGAAACCTATATTCCTACGGTTTAGGATACGCATTTTCAAGGAGGCTCATACGCTTTGCTGCTAAGACGTCGCATTCACACAGTATGTGCTCCATAGTTTCCCTGACATCACCCCAGGCTCTGTAGTCATTATTTGAAGTTATCTTCATTTTTAAAAGCATGTCATTGGTTCCGTAATGTCCTGTCAAGGCACCAACCACAGCTCGTGCTTTGCTTCTACCGTTATTCAATATATATTTACAAGCCCCTCTGGTGCTGCTACCTATGAATTTCTTCAAATGTAGTAGCCGTAACGTTTACAATCCTGTGCAGCACTATTTGAACATTAATAATCACACTGAGTACTTTTAATTCATGTATTTATGTTTGTGTGTAACGTCTAAAGAAGGTCGTAAGTCCAATACTTGTTGATTGTATTATGGTGGTACTGATAGTGGACTTATGACGCATGGTGTAGGTACATAAAATTAATAAAAAAAACTTTTCATCGAGGAAAAGAAAAGAAAAGCTTACGACATGACGGCTGCCATTTTTTTTTTTTTTTTTTTTTATGGTGTAGGTACATATCCAAAACATTATATTCCTAGGAAGACCTTAATGTAAGGTAGGTAACATATTATCACTTGAACAATAAAAATTCTTGATTCTGGAAACATTTCCGTTTGAAATTTTTACATGGAGCCTTCAGGGCCATATCCTAAGTAAAGAGATAGCGGAAAATGCTGAAAGAAGTAACGCACCCGATTTTGACAAAAAACTAAAACTGGATCATTACATTTTTGAAAAAGTAATTACCCTAGCCAGGAATCGAACCTGTTGATTTTGCAAAAAAAACAACCTATATTTTGATTCCAATCGATAGTGTTGCTTTTTCGACGTAAAAAATGCCGTTTTAGTTTTTATCAAGACTGGGCACGCAGCTCCATTCACCAATTCTCGCTATCTGTTACAGTTTGAAGTTTAGGAAATAGCCCTGAAGGCCCATGTAAAAAAATCATCCTATAGATTCATGTTTTACCACGGAAACTGGTGTCAATAAAATATGAAACGAATATCCGTCGACACATCCCCACTTAAAACCCGATGTGGACACCGGATCCATAACATCCGCGGCCCCCTCAGGATGCGAGCGATCCCGTGGGAGTCCCGACTATACTAAACAACGATTATACCTGTCGTACTTCTGCTCGTACCATTTGCACCCACAAAAGGAGAACAAGGAACATTTTTTCACTGCCGTCTTCCCTACCTTCACTCGCGTAAGCTTTTTGGGGGTTTTCATTCTAATAATTTTTGTTTGATTAATTGATGAGTTAGAAGACTTTAAACTTCAACTAAAGCAAGTGTCTAGAATCTTGATCGTGTTGAAAACATTCTTATAACAGCCGTTTTGGAGCTCTACGGTGGGTCTGCAATTATGCAGCCGACCGTACCTATAGATTCAGTAGGTCTGAGAATCAGCTACTCTCTATTTTTTTACTTTGTTTCCTTTAGTTTTTTTTTGTAGCAAGTATTGTAAAAACATAAAGAAATCGGTGCGTGAACTTATGTAGGTACGTGCGTGAGAAGTTATGCGTCCGTCTGTCTGTCCATCCGTCCGTCCGTCTGAAATTCATCATTTTTTCATAACGCGCCTAAAGAAGTATAAATTAAAAAACAATATCTATGTAAACGACCAATTCTCATACATAAAATAATAATACATAATTATAAATAGAAAAAGACATACATATTTAACATTATAAATACAAATAAATGAAGTGACCAGTTAGTCAAATAACCCTTATCGTACCCGGCGTAAAGGTTCCCATAATGCTAGAAGCATTGCCACGCTGAATGGCGATGGCTAACCTCTGCGTCAGAAACGAGCCGGAGCGGGAGTCACCCCCCATTCCCCCTTATCCTATCGCCCAATTCTTTAAACTTGTCCAAATTAGCTTCATTGCAATATCACAACAGTTGCATTTAAATTACAAAAAATACTCTCAAAGTAGCTCAATATACTGATCAAAGTTAGGTTTTTTGTAGTCGAAATGCAAACGAATCCGAAAAATAAAAATAACGCCAATGCAACCGAATTGGCCTTCTGTTTACTTTCCGAAGCCCGAAGCCTTCTACGGGCATGGTCAGATCATCTTTAATTCGCTAATTTCCGTAAAATATCAAGATTTTTATTATAAAACATTACCCTACTTTGCGGTCGAGTAATAAAGGATATGAAATAAACCGCGGCAGGACCACCGAAGGATCAGAGCAAGGCAACGAAACTCATGCAATTTTCAAGTTCCTATCGATCGTACGACCTACTTTCCTAGGTCAGGGGGTTATGGGGGCTGTGGGATATATTCACCATTGATGACACCAGACGAGCGATCTTTGTCCGCTAAGAACACAACAGACTTACAATGAGTAGACAGCTTACTTCAGCTGAACCTAAACAAATCTTATATATATAAAAGAAAGTCGTGTTAGTTACACCATTTATAACTCGGGAACGGCTAAACCGATTTGGCTGAAAATTGGTGGGGAGGTAGCTTACAATCAGAAGACGGACATAGGATATTTTTTTCAATATTCCCACGGGATCGGGACTTACGCAGGTGAAACCGCGGGGCACAGCTAGTTATTAATAAGAGTGTTAAGTTTCTCGTTGTATTATTCAAATTTTAGTCATTAGTTTTATTATATATTTTACTAGATACATGAGCTTGATATGGCAGCTTTTGTTTTGTATCTATAATATAAAAATGAATCGCAAAATGTGTTGGTAAGCGCATAACTCAACAACGCCTGGACCAATTTGGCCAATTCTTTTTTTGGTCTGTTTGTTATTATCAGGAGAAGGTTCTTATGAAATAAAAAATTAAGAAAGTTGCGCAGAAAATGATTACGCGGGTGAAACCGCGGGGCGTAGCTGCGCCCCGCGGTTTCACCCGCGTTTAGTATAAATTAAGTTATTTATGTAACTCATTATTGTATGTCCGGGATGGACAAACTGTAGGTGCCTACCTACTATAATTTGTCATCTTATGTACACAGTTTTTCAATAAATATTCTTGATTCTTGATTCAAAAATAAATGGTTGTCTGTAAAGTCGGTTTACGGACGATAATTTTACGTGAGAACGTCATAAGAAAACATGGTTGAAAATTATTGTTGCTATGGTTACCTAATAGCCAAATACATCAAATCAAATTACACAACATGAAAAACTAAAAATAATAATAATAAACACAAAATAATTTAAACCTTGCCTTGGTTACCTTGTCAATAATTCACGTTCCCGGAACGTGAGTGACGTTGCTATTACCTTGTCAATAACGGAACGTGAGCGATGACGTCACACTTTTTGTGAGTGCTGCCGTTGACATAGATTTATAAGACGTTATCACGTCAAAAACAGGTAAGTACCGTAATAAGGTAAAAAAAGAAAAAAAAAGAAGGAAATAAGGGTTTTTTTAGGGGAATAAGTTACCTATAGCTTCTTATATGTATCTACTGCTTATTTCTTGTCGTTCCCACCTAGTAACGTACTAAAATAACTAAAATAAATATTTTAGTTAAAAATTAAAAAATGGCTCATTGTAAAAACATATTTTAGTTTAAAAAATAAATAAATAAATATTGCAGGACATTCCACACATCGCCATCTAGCCCCAAGTTAAGTAACTAGACTTGTGTTATGGGTGCTAGACAACGGATATACTACTTATATACTTTTCTTTTGTAAATATATACTTATAATACATAGAAACAACCAGACCACAGACAAATATCTAAGCATAAATACTTGTCTGAGGCGGGAATCGAACCCGCAACCCTGTGTTTGGCAGTCCGGCATGGTGACCATTGTGCCAACTATTAGTTTGTCTGAATTTATGAAGAAACAAAGATAATTTTTTAAATTGCGTACCTACCTATAGTATTATGAAAATATTCATTTAGTATTTAATATAAGTTTATTATATTGCATGCCTGTAATGGGTAAGTTATTGTTACTTAATTAAGCCTATTTTAAGATCATTGTGTACATAACTTTACATAAATGTCTTGATTTCTTATTTTGTTCATATCAAATATGCTCTGAAACTGCTTAGGTTTAAAACTTAATGTATGTGCCAGAAGTTTCCGATCTTTTATCATTGTTCTCTATCCTATCCTACTTCCTACTAATATTATAAATATGAAAGTTTGTGTGTGTGTGTGTGTGTATGTTTGTTACTCATTGACGCAAAAACTACTGAACCGATTGCTATTAAACTCGGTGAGTAGATAGCTCTCTAGCTATATATTAATCCAAGTCTCTACTTGGATTAACATATAGGCTACTTTTTATCCCGATATTCCCGGGACTTATTGCGATACAAGTGTGGTAAATTGATCATTTCATCGAGGCGGTTTATGACGCCGATATATAGGTCGATATATATATAGGTCGCCGAGATTAAATCGATCAAGCCACAGGTGTATCGTACGACGTTTTTTATCACAGTTGTGAATAAAAGAAAAGACTTGAAAAGAAAATAATCAATAACAAAATATTTGGTGATAAGTCTATGTTTACAATTTTTTTAAGCAATATTTTTTTTGTTAATTATACTCCCGAAAGGCCAGGCAAAAGGCTTTTAACCAATACAGCCTCATCTGACATGCAATATTTTTTAGGGTTTTTCCATGTGTTTCTTAGGGGTTAAAAACAGAATATAATGGTGCGGAAAAAACTGTATTTAAGTAAAGAAAAAACAACTCAAAATTTTTAATCATTTTTAAGACGTTATCACGTAAAATTATCGTTCGTAAACCGACTTTATAGACAACCTTTATTGATGGAGTAAAACCTCTTTTTTGGTACCTACTTCATTTTATCCATCGAAACAGTATAACCCAGATAAATTAAGAATGTTTCATCTACCTAACATGTAATTAGCAGTAAGATACCAATTTAACTTATCAGGATAACTTATAACACACTATAGTGGCGTCAAGGTAATGCATAACGCACGCGTGTGTAATACGTTGTATATGAGCCTAAAAGCGGTTGAATAAGATCCATTTTATGAGCAACTGTGATAAAAAAAATATCTACTCCCATGACAGGGTACGAGTTTGGTTGACAAGACGAACACTAAAGTCACTCGTCTGCAGTGACTCTATGCAAAATACCTTAGCCAAATCGGAGTTCTTTTTGTTACCATTTTTTTTTAATTTGAATAAATTTGCCAGAGTTTACATCGAAATGACGTCTAATTAAGAATCAACCGTGATTCGAAAAGTAATTTTGTTGGTACATTTCAATGTTGGCCCTTTTACTAATATTATAAAGCTGAAAAGTTTCTTTGTTTGTTTAAACGCGCTAATCTCAGGAACTGCTGGTTCGAATTAATACAATTATTTTTGTGTTGCATAGTTCATTTTTAGCGGAAGGCTATTTATATATATACTTTATATCCCGATATTCCCACGGGATCGGGAGTAACGCGGGTGAAACCGCGGAGCGCTGCTAGTAATATTATAAAGCTGAAGAGTTTCTTTGTTTGTTTGTTTGAACACGCTAACCTCAGGAACTACTGGTTCAAAAATTATTTTTGTGTTGGATAGTCCATTTATCGAGGAAGGCTTATAGGCTACTTTTTATTTCGATATTCCCACAAGATTGGGAGTTACGCGGGTGAAACCGCGGAGCACTGCTAGTAACTAATAAGTAGATGATCGACGACCCAGTTCGCACAATGGTCACCATGCCGGACTGCCAAACACAGGGTTGCGGTTTCGATTCCTGCCTCAGACAAGTTGTGGGGGAGTTACGATGTTGTACCACTGACCTTTGCGCTCGACGATGCTCCGAGGGTTCCGGTCGATGGAGACGTGTCCGTCAACGATCCCTGTTAATTAATTTCATAGGGCGCTGGTATTTGATTTCCACCTCAAGAGGATGTGTCGTAGGTAAGGGAAGAAGAATCGAAACAAAGGACACTTGATGCGCGGCGCGGACCGGTAGGTACTCCAACGAAGATCGAGATGTGCTCGCTCGAAGGTAGCGAGTTGAAGACTCGTCATCGTGGTACGTTCGTAATTCAAACGGAAAAAATGTATGAAATCTACCCACAAGTTGTGTTTTCTTTCAAAGCCTCAAATAAAGATTAAAAATAAGCGAACGCATAAAGTCTGTTCCTCTACGGAACACAAGTCTTTATGCTTAGATAGGTATTTGTCTGTGGTCTGGTTTTTTCTATGTATAAAAAGTATATATTTACAAAAGAAAAGTAAATAAGTAGTATATCCGTTGTCTAGCACCCAAAACACAAGTGTAGTTACTTAGCTTGGGGCTAGATAGCGACGTGTGGAATGTCATGCAATATATATTATTATACAGGCGCTAGCAACTTAAATCTATGCTATTTAAAACACTCTAGTGGCTGTAAAACTTATTAGATAAAATAGATAGATAGATAGATAAATCAACACTTAAAGATACCACCCTCTCAACTTAGTCCTACCTCAAAAATTTCCAAAAAATGATCTTATTTCTAAAAGTCGCAGAACATAAGTTGATCGTTAAAAGTTGTCTAGAAATTGCCCTCAACTGCTTACTTTAAAATTACCGATAACCTTGTATAAATATAGATAAGTAATTACTAGCTCTTCTGGTAATAGTACATTGCGATACAAGTGTGGTAAATTGAACGCGAGCGCGTTTATAAAGCCGAGATGGAATGATCGAACCACACGCGTATCGTAAGACGTTTTTTATCACAGTTGCGAATAAAAGAAAACACTTGAAATAATAAAAAGTAAACATAATAGGGAGTATTTTTTGTTGATTATGCTCCCGAAAGGGCAGGCAAAAGACTCGTCAGCCTCGTTTGACATTTAATATTCTTTAGGGTTTTTTCCATTTGTTTTTGCGTCGGGGGTTAAAAACAGAATATAATGGTACGAAAAAAAGTATATGTAAAGAAAAAACATAAAAAACCAAACTCAATTTTTAATCGTTTTATAAGACGTTATTACGTAAAATTGTCGTTCGTAAACCGAATTTATAGACAACCATTTTTGCTGGAGTAAAAACTCTTTGTTGGTTTTTTTTATTTTTTTATTTTTTTTATTTTTTTTTTTGGTGCCTACCTTTTGTTATATACATCAAAACAGTAGATATAACCCAGTTAAATTAAGAATGTTTCATCTACACAACATGTAAAATTAGCAGTAAGATACGCTAGGTCCGAGAATCGACTATTTTTATTATTGTAATCGATCAACTATTCTTTTTTCCTTCTTTTCCTATTTTTAAAAGGCAAAACATCGTTTTTATCACAGTTGCTATTAAACGGCTTTTAGGCTCATAATCCAACGTATTATGCACGCGTGCGTTATAAAAATATCCCGATAAGTTAAATAATGAACGAGATGTCGAACGAACGATTTAATAATTAGCTATTTGTAATGTGCAAATTATGCCCTCTCATTTAATACCCCACTCGGGCATAGATATGCCCGAGTGGGGTATTAGATACTTAAGTAAAAGTAAGTAGATACTTTCATTCGGTTGTTAATCTTGACTTTTATCCCCCATAACTTTCAAACGGCTGAACCGATTTCGATCAAACATAAACACTCCCGACTGATTCACCTTTCAAGCAAAAAGAACTAAATTGAAATCGGTTCATCCGTTCGGGAGCTACGATGCCACAGACAGACACACGTCAAACTTATAACACCCCGTCGTTTTGCGTCGGGGGGTTAAAAATAGAGCCCCTGTAAATTGAATCTCTTCATTACCTACACTTAAATTGTAAACTGCAACAAACAATTCTATTCCAAACAATGAAACAGAAGTTGTTGAACTCCTCTTGTTCAATTAACGTTTCAATTATTCGAGTACAAAGCTTTAGGTAAATAAATACCTAAATAGATACAGTTTCTTACAAGCAAACGAATATAAACTTTAAGATCATTGATTTATAATTTATTTTCATTAAACTTGCAATGTTATGGTGATTCCTTTCTGCTATCATTGGTTCTCGAAATATTTACGAAAAATGTTTTACTGTAGATTGCAGGAATATTGCAGGACATTCCACACATCGCCATCTAGCCCCAAGCTAAGTAATTAGACTTGTGCTATGGATGATAGACAACGGATATACTAGTTATATACTTTTGTAAATATATACTTATAATACATACAAACAACCAGACCACAGACAAATATCTAACCATAAATACTTGTCTGAGGCGGGATACGAACCCACCACCCTGTGTTTGGCAGTCCGGTATGGTGACCATTGTGCCAAGTAACAAGATTAAATTAAATGCGCCTGATACCGTGGGAATATCATGATACAAAAAATCCAGAACTACAGCTATCTTCATATCAAGCTTTATCACAATCGGTTCAGTAGTTTTTTCGTGAAGAAGGAAGAAAATATGTAGACACACTTACACACAGAAATCAAACTTTCACTACTTTGTCTGTCAGTTACGTTTTCGCCTAAGCCGTTGAACCAATTTTGATGAATTTTGGTATATAGGTAGAAATAAATAGGAGCCTGCAGAACGTTTTTATCTCGATTCCTAGTCTTAATCTTATTAATATTACAAAGAGGTAAGATTAGCTATACCGGCAAAAAAAAAGAAAGTAAAGAAAAAAAAATAGATGTTGTTCGATCTCAAACCTAACGAATATTTACAAAAAACTTCATACAAATCGGTCCAACCGTTTTGGTGGAGATTGGTAACTAACACCGCGACAATAGAATTTTATCTAAATAGGGATTTTTTTGTAACGAATAGGCTCCGAAACTGCTAGACCAATTTTGATGAAACTTGGTATGAGGAAACATTGATTTATTGAAAGTGATAGAGGATACTTTTCATCCTTATATTCCCAAGAAATCGAGAACCCCGGGTGAAACTGCGGGACTTTGCTTTTTTATAAAAAAAGTAAAAAATCTAAGTCGCTATTTGTTTTTTACTAGCTGCGCCCAGTCGATTTGTTTCAACTTTTATACAAACCTTGTCCTGATAATAACGAATTACAAAAAAAAGAATCATCCAATTTGGTGCAGCCTAGTTGTGCGGAAGTTAAGTTAAATTACAAAAGACATACAATACAATATGATACGGAACCCTTTGTGCGCGAATCCAACTCGCACTTTAACAGATTTTTTATTATTTAAATAGTTATTTTCTCCTAAAAAAGTGTGTGTGTCAGCTCCGACGCACGACTGGAGTTTACTGTTTCTAACCATACGCAATACACTCACAGCCAAATTAGAAAGTTGCGTACTAAAGGTGCGCACCAAAAACGTGACACGATTTTCGTTACTTGTTAGTAGGTTTTACCCCTCGGATTTTTCTCATACCGGGCGCCTTATATACGAAAATCGATTCTTAAGGAGTAAACTCCAATAAACTCCAAAAACTCCCTGTCAGAATCCTTAGTTCGAGAACCTTTAGTTGGTTCAAGGAGCAACCTCGTGTGTCTACAGCGCATGCGTGCGCCCAGGAGGCTGGGTACAAACGACCCTTTGTCTCCCAAACATCATCCACCCCGAGAGAAGGGCGTACCTCACCTCATCTGACCACCATCAGCATCGCGCGGCAATCGTAAGTAGTCACAATAAATCTTAAGTAAATATTACTGCATTTTTACTTTAACTTTTGTCCATTATTTAAGTTATAAGTTATGTGCTTGGTAATAAAATAGTTATATAAAAAGTAATATAGTAATAACCAAAAGCCATAACAACCATAGAAATATTAAACATTATATACAATATACTTGAGAATTTGCTCCTTTTTTGAAGTCTACATTTATAGTAACATTTTAAATTTAACTTTTTTTTTTCATGAATTTAAGTTGTAAGTTATGTACTTGGTAATAAAATAAACAGTTTCATCATAATTATAAAAAAATATAACCAAAAGTCATAACAGTCATAGAAATATAAACATTATTAACAATAGAATTTTTTGAAGTCTACATTTCTACCTTGATGAATTTTATCTTCTTTTAACTTAATATAATTTCAATTTAATAAAATCTTATATTATTTTTTATCATACTGCGTAAAGTCAAGTATAGTCAAGTCTAGATTATTTTATTTAACTGACTTCAAAAAAGGAGCAGATTTTTCAATTCTATTGTTTAATGTAATTTTTTTATGACTGCATAATTTCGTAGTTTCTAAACAGATTTTG
Source organism: Idaea straminata (assembly GCA_951213275.1). Classification (NCBI taxonomy): domain Eukaryota; kingdom Metazoa; phylum Arthropoda; class Insecta; order Lepidoptera; family Geometridae; genus Idaea; species Idaea straminata. The sequence goes on from OX577870.1 coordinate 8,549,110, forward strand.
TTTAAGAATTATTTTTTTATGAAGAAGCTGTTTATTTTATTACACGAGTAAAATTAATCGAAAAAATAAAAATATGAATATTAAAAGTGTATATGAGTTTCCCTTCTTTTTCTTTTGCTAAAATAAAGTATACCTAGCATACGTAGTACTTTGCTTGTAAAGAATGCAATTAAAATTTATAAGCACAGGATTTCATTATTTATTTTTAATGAAATTTAATGTCATTAATCTACTTTATCATAATTACCTACTTATCATAATAAAGGCGAGTATAAGTTTAAAAATATACCTTAATACTTCTTTCATATTCGTGCCTATTTTTATTAAAAAAAAAAAACGTAAATATTTAATGCAAATAAAAAGATTAAGTTTAAAATTCATTTGCACAGATATCCATTGGATGTTGGTGTTTTGAGTTATTTTATCATAGTTATCTACTTACTTTTTTCTAATCTAAACTTCTAGGTATATCTGCACATTTACACTATTTTTCTACACTAAGATTATAAAGAAGATAAGATGTTTTTTGTTTATAACGAATAGACTCTGAAACTATTGGTCCGATTTTGATGAAACTTGGTATGAAAATACATTGATTCATTAGGAGTCACATAGGTTTTTTTTCGATATTTCTACGGGATCTGGACTTACGTGGATGAATTTCTGCAAACGTGCCAGGCAGATAAATAGGTACTTTCAACTTTTATAAAGAACGTAAATGTAAAAGTTAATGTGTTAGTTTGTTGCCTCTTTACGCAAAAACTACTAAACCGATTGCGATGAAATTTGGTACGTAGATAGCTGGAATCCTAGGATAACATATAATTTTATTCCGATATTCCCATGGGATTGGGACTTAACGCAAAGCTAGTAATATTATAAAAGTCAATATTTCCACTTGATTTTTCATCTCATCGAAGGTTCTTTCTTCATAGTCGATATTAATAGAATTTTGCGTGGGTTCCATCCAATGACGTGTGAATGATTTTGAGTGACTTTAGGGTTTGCTGGCGAGAAAAACATTCTTAAACGAAAATATATTACGTAGTTGTCAATCAAAGAGAAAACTCATTTCCCATAACTGAACTTGCGACCGTCTACAAAAACCCCGTTACAATTGGATTCCTAACTGGGTTCATTTTTACGAAAAACTTTTTTAACTTGGTGAAATTTTTTTTGGCTAATAATTATCTCTTATAGATTTGGTTGCCCGAATCTTTACGTCAATTTCCAGTTTGGACAATTCAACAATTTGCTTGAAATTATAAATTTATTTTAGAGCTACTAAAACGAGATTTAAGGATAGTCCGAAATGTGGATTTAGACACAGATTTACTCGTGAACTAAAGTCTAAACACTATCCCTATATGATCTATGGGGATAGTGTTTAGACTATAGTTCCCTATATAATCTATAGGAATAGTATTTAGACTATAGTTCACGAGTAAATCTGCGTCTAAATCTAAGATTTAAATCCACATCTCAGACTATCCTAAAACCCTGTTTTGGAATAAGGGGGTTTAAGAGTTTAGACTGAATAAGGTACCTTTTAGGCGAGCATTATACATCTTCGACCTTATCTTCGCTTTCCATCAGGTGAGATGAGTTCAAATGCAAGCTTATTGTGTGTAAAAAAAGATATTAGAAAATCAGGAATAGTTTATGGGGTTTCGTAGCCAATAAAAAAAAAAACACGGACAGACAGACAGACGGACAAGAAAGTGATCTTATACAACAAAAAACACAAAAAAGAGACCATTTTACTAAAACCCCACTGTCTATCACCGGACTGTATCTCATTAACCGCAAAAGCTAAAGATTTGAAATTTTCACAGATTATGTATTTCTGTTGCTACTCCAACAATAAATACTAAAAACTTGCTATTAGCTGTTTTTTATAGAGTTCCGGACCTCAAAATGTAAAAAAGGAACCCTTATAAGACCATTTTCTTGTCTGTATGTATGTTTTATTTCTGGCAGCTGCTGTGATCAATATCCATGTCAAGCTCGTTTGCTAGACTAAATAATATCCTAAGTGTCGAATGCCTGACCACTGGGACAAAATGTTTTAGTATAATCAATGCCAGGTGTTTGGGCGAATAGTCAAAGACGTTTTAGGGAACTGTGTTATATTATTTAATTATTACGTTTTACATTGCGTATTAGCTGATGTATATACAAGATGGTTGACAAGAATGTGTCACTCTCTATGAGACGTTACGTACGACATAGAATAGTAAGAATGAAAAAAAGGAGAAACGGAACGGCGCGAACACCAGGTTTCTGGACCTGAGATGCCGTAGCGCGAGGATGTCATTCTTTCAACACACCGTTGCTAACCAGCGTCAATCGACAACGACATCCATACCAGATCCTGTCCCCTATCCTTCCTGTGGGGATACCAACTAATCACTAACCCAAACTACCTACACCGGTCCATTGATATTTATCTACTGCTACAATAAACAGTACATCAACGGATTAGTATTTTTTTAATATTAAGGTGAAGAGGTACCGGTGCTCTCTCCATACAAACGTAGTCGACTGTTTCCACACTAGAGCAAATATTTTTGTGCCATAAAACCTATAACTGCCATGACTATGCCTCTATGTTTTAGTAAAAAAAAACATAGAGGCATGGTCATGGCAGTTACAAGTTTTATGGAACAAAAATATTTGCTCTAGTGTCATTATCCAGGGAGAAAACAGTCGACTACGTTTGTATGGAGAGAGTATGGTACTCTTTCCTTTTAATATTTATTTAACTAAAAAGTACACATGTTCTTCCAAACTAATTTACCGCCAAACTGCAAAATGCAGTTTATGCAGGGCGAGTGCGCGCTTTTTTACTAACTTACATGTGCACTAGCTTATGTACTTTCTCACTTAATTTATTATGTGTTCACGATCCCATGTATCAGGGAAATATTCCCACCATCCTATGGCCTCACTGAAAACTTTAATTATAAAGACTGAATCTCGGGATGTGGGATGACTAAATCAAAATAAAAAAATATTTTGTTTAGGTACTTATTCATTTAGAATCATATGCACGTACAGTGCATGGGTTCCCTTTAAATAGTCATTATAACTAAGTTAGGATGTGTGCCTTCGGAATGCGCTTACCAATGAAAAGAAGGCACAAGAAACTCATGGGTTTTTTTTTGTAATTATGCTCACAAAAGTTAAATACTTTTAGATGGTATATTTAAAATGGAGCAACTAAAGTCACGTCTATGGGTGGTATGACGAAGTATCATAGTACGCCTTCCTGCATAATTTATGCACTAGCTGCTTATTGATTGGATTATTTAACCAAACGCATTCTATTCTAGTTCCTTTGAGTTACCTTCATTCTTCCTCTATAACACTCCCCATCCAATATCCATATTTTTGCCAATCTATCTTGAATTTGCTACATCTGGGTCTGCCGGGTAATCTTTTTGCGTTCCAAAAAGTTCAAAAAGTTTTTCATTTGGCCCAAAGTACTTCCAGTATAAGTGTGCTCAGGCATACGGAGCATACGTCACTATGGTTTGAAATATGAAACCACATTAGAACTTTTAGATGTTCTCCCTATTATAGTATGGGTATTAAATATCAATAAAACAGGACCAATTGCTACCTACAGCTCATAAATTCTTTCTCAGTTTGACAGTTGTGCGATCTAGACATGTGCTGCGCAGTATGATGGTATACCGACAACATTCGCAGTCAAGCATGTGGCGAAGGTGCACGTATCAGGGTACTCCGCCATACTTGTGTGTTTGACGTTTGTGTTTTAACGTGGTTTATATTGTGTGTTCTTGTGTTGTGATGATTGATTTGCGGTGTTTTATGTGGATTTTGTGATGGTGTATGTCTTCTATACGTACGTAAGTTCTTTCTAAAGAATACTGGAAAACTTCGAAAAAAACTTGCTTGTTTGCAAAGAGATTAGGTTCTTGAAGTTCCTATATTATGTGTTAACGTTAGATGCTGATGAAAAAATTGAAAACCACGTGACTTTACATGCTTATATCTTTTTTCCACATCTAGTTCACGAAATACTATCAATTTCATTGTAACCTAGAAAACCGAAGAACTTTATCATATTTTTTTTTCTATTTGTGTAATAGTCAAGTTTTGCCCTGCCATCGTTATTTAAATTATAGACGTTGGTCCAAAGGTTTTATCCATGTAGTGGTCCAATTGTTGGACATTAAATTAAATTCAAAAGTATTAGACAATATTGCAACTCACTTGAACTTAAACGCTCAGACTGTCGGAAGCCTGCGCTTTATAACGTAAGGGAGTTTAGGGTGCTCTTCCCGTAGCGCCAATACAGTTGCATTGCAATTCCCTAAGTCCTCTTAAATACAAATTTCGCTATATGGATCTTTTTCAGTAACCACAACGCGTTGTATACTTTTATTTCGTAAGATGAGCGTTATAGATTTTTTTACTTAACGTGAAAATAAATATTGTAGGTCAATTCACAACAGCGCCATCTAGTCCCAAGCTCCTGCAACAAATAAAAAATACATTAACTTTTTAAAGCAACTTAAAAGTAATCATGATGTAATCAGTCAGTTTACTTCCGGTTTATGAGACACCGTGTAAAATCTTTCGAAAATAAATATTTCTTTAATTATTTTATTAGTTTGAAGTGCGTGAGGTACTTCTGTAAACAAAACTTGAAAATAATCTTTAGAATTGAGCACCTCAGCAAGATTTTGGATATTGGTTTTTTTGGAGGTGAATTATTTCTGATAAATATTACCCTTTCTTCGTACTTATATAATATAGGTAGGTACAGTCGGCTGCATAATTACAGCCCCCGGTAGAGTACTTAAATTATTATTATAATAATTTTTGTTTGATAAATTGATGAATTAGAAGACTTTACACTTCAACGAAAGCAGGTGTCTAGAATCTTGCTTGTGCTTATAACAGCCGTTTTAGAGCTGTACGGTGGGTCTGCAATTATGCAGCCGACCGTACGTTTATATTAAATATTTATTTTATGTATTTATTATAAACTACTAGTTAGTTTTTAATAGTTTTGCCTACGTCATACAAAGAACACATTCTCCAAGTTTCAGATCTCTACGATCAGCGGTTTAGGCTGTGCGTTGATCCGTCAGTAAGTCAGTCAGTCATTCAGGACAAAGCATTATATATGTATAGATAGAAGATAAAGGAAAAAGCATTTACCATAAAGCACATCGCTCCTAAATAAATAAAACTAATTAACAATTTAAGCTCCTTATTTGCTACCCTTACATGAAAGCGGTTCAGCTAAACTTTCTTACTTAGTTAAAAGGGATCAGGAAGGATCCAAGTTTCAAGCACTTACGAAAGGTATGGAGATTGGAGAGGCCTCACCGTTCTTACTATCTCGATGTCAGCTCTACTTAATACATGGTAACGGAGTACCTCACTGCTAATTGATCTGTTTCTAATATGATGTCTTATACTTAAACAATGTGTTTTAGTAAAGGGTTTTAATACGAAAGGGAGTTGTTCTAGACGTCTAAGTGAACAATTTTTGTTTTACGACTTGTGGAAATTCGAACTTATTTTTCGATAATTCTGAGTGAATTTTTGCTTGAAAATCAGTTGTTTCATACAAAAATTTCGAACGAAATATTCGAAATTCCAAAAGTCGTAGAACAAAAGTTGTTCGCTTAGACGTCTAGAACAACCCCCTTTCATATTAAAACCCCTTCGCTGAAAGACTTTGTATTATTATTCCTCAGACAAAAGTAGGCGCTCCTTTTTTAATTTATTTAATTTCAATTAATATTCAGATCGCACCTCCGCTAAAATAGTGTCATAACTCAAAATCAAAATTATTTATTTTATATTTTCAGGAAACCTAGTACATCCACCATTTTATAAAGCTTGAAAAATCGTTCAAATCTACTGAAATGTTCATATTGTTAATTCTGTTAGTTTTTAAATGAAGACTAGAAAACTGGAAAAACAGACTATTAGGTCCTTTAGACACATTTTTCTCGACAGTTATCTTTTTTGAGAAATGACACTATATAAGCGGAGGTGCGAGATAGTACAATCAACTGACTTAGTAAAGTATTACTTAGCTATGTTAGTTGTCATAATTAATTTTAAAAAATATTTTTTAAATTAATTAAACACATAATTGATTATTGGTCACAAAAATAGAAATTTTTACATGGAGGTGACATCGTGGTAGCCAGTTAAGCTATGAACGCGAGGTATCGCTTTCAGGAACCTGAGACGCTCTCTCCATACAAACGTAGTCGACCGTTTTCTCCCTGGATAATGACATGAGAGCATATATTTTTGTTACATAAAACTTATTACTGCCATGACCATTCCCCTATGTTTTGTTTTTTTTTATTGTTTTTGTGCAGCCGAACTCTTTCACCTGGCTAGAAATAGAGAAGAATATTCTAAATTGACTGCCAACCTTCGTTAGTCGGAGAGGCACCATAAGAAGAAGAAGATTATTTTTGTTTTTTAAATCTTAATTTCTATGATAATTAGAAAATGAAAAAACTAAAACATAGGGGCATAATCATGGCAGTTATAAGTTTTATGGCAGAAAAATATTTGTGCTAGTGTCGTTATCCAAGGAGGAAACAGTCGACTACGTTTGTATGGAGAGAGCGCCGGTACTCTTTCACCTTAAGGAGGTATCTTGATTAAATACATTGTCTGTCATATTATTTCTAAGTTACAGGTTGGTAAAGTTATACCGGTAACTGGTGAATATCGATTCTAACTATGTAAACTTTCTGAAAGTTTGTCGTAGTCATCTTCAAGGCGGTAGATAGGGTATTGATTCGTAGTAATTTAGTTTGTTTTCGTAGGTCGTCGATTATTTTAAAGTTATATTGATAAATAATAAAAAAATAAATATTTGCAGGACATTCCATACATCTAGCCCCAAGCCAAGTAACTAGACGTGTGTTATGGGTGCTAGACAACAGACCAAAAAAAATTAAAACTTTTCTTTTGTAAATATACACTACTACTATTACTAGCTGTTGCCTGCGACTTCGTACGCGTGGTAGTTTTGTTTTATATACTTAAACCTTCCTCCTATATCACTTTATCTATTGAAAAACACCGCATCAAAATCCGTTGCGTAGTTTTATAGATCTAAGCATACATAGGGACAGACAGCGGCAAGCGACTTTGTTTTAAAATTTGTAGTGATAATACATAGAATCAATCAGACCAAACAACCAATAAATACTTTGTAGATATTATTATATGTTAGAAATTTGTGTGTATAATAAATGAACCTATCAATCAAACCTTTAAATAACACCTTGAGCCCTATTTTTTAATCGTTCGCCCCGTGTCGAGCGCTCGATTTCTACTGATATTCGTTCGACATCGGAAATTCATTATTTTGAATCGCTCGATCTTAACGAGTGGTCTTCACCACTTGTCGCCGACAGGTGAGTGGTAGAATAAACGTCAAACAATCATAGTCAAACATTAGGAAACGATCTTTGAAAAATATTTATATCTTTTAGGATTATTTCGGATGTTCGTCGGTAATAACCGGTTTTCAATTTTCAGGGTAAAACGAATAAAAAATTTACATTTAAAATTTCGATGACAAACGATTAAAAACTATAGAAAATTGGTGTCAGGCGACTTGGAAGTCGAGCATGACTTGTAGGCGTATACGACGAAGTTATGTCGTACGAAAGATTCAATAAAAAATTAAATTAAAAATTTAAAAAACCCCCGACACAAAAATATAAAAATAGTATGGACGTAAAAACCCTAAACCAAGCAAACAACAACTTTGAAAAAAAAACCCTACACCCCCATAACTTTCAGACGGCTTAACCGATTTCAATCAAACATAGCTATTTGTAACGTACGAATTATGCTCTTTTATTTGATACCCCCCACTCGAGCATATCTACTTACATTCGGTTTTTAATCCTGACTTTTATCCCTCATAACTTTCAAACGGCTGAACCGATTTCGATCAAACATAGCTAAGAACATTCTCAACTAATTCACCTTTCAAACAAAAAAAAAACTAAATGAAAATCGGTTCATCCGTTCGGGAGCTACGATGCCACAGACAGACACACACACACAGAGACACGTCAAACTTATAACACCCCGTCGTTTTTGCGTCGGGGGTTAAAAAAAGAGCCCCTTGAACCTGCAAAACTAATCAAAACAGCACCGAACAGTAAAATAGAAAAAAATATAACACCGAGACGAAAGTACTCGTAAGCCTACAACGATGTCACATATCGTAAATAAAGATTTTCTATACAAATAAGTTTTTACGTCAACCCTTATCTTGTGGGAGAAAAAACGTCACAAAAGAAATGTGGAAAGGAAGTCTGATATGGTTTGGTATGAAATGTATTCGATAAGGCTTTTTTAATATAAAAATACTTGTTCCGTAACATGACGCTTATGTAGTATGGATGATTTTAACTTATTTTTTTCGGTTTTTTTTCCTAAACTAGTTCCGAATCCTTTAGTGCAACGCAATCTATCAAAATGGAACATATTTTTACTATAATCATACTTATTAAATAATAATTTCTAGTTTAATGGAAAAAATAATGAAAACAATCAGTGTAAAAGAAAAAATAAATATCTAAATAAGTTTACATAGGTAGGGTGCACAAAAGGCTGACTGCATTGCCTTTTTCAACGCCAGTTCGTTTGCCAAAGTAGCACCCAGCCCTTTAGTTTCCTAAAGCTAATATTAATAACTTCGTCTTCATCTATCTACTATATATAAGAATAAGTCGGGTTTTTCTTCCTGACACTATAACTCCAGAACGCACGAACCGATTTCCACGGTTTTGCATTCGTTGGAAAGGTCTCGGGCTCCGTGAGGTTTATAGCAAAGAAAATTCAGGAAAATCTGGTGGCGAAACGGAGTTCGCCGGGTTTGCTAGTTGTTTATAATTTCTTGACGTAATGTCGAAGTAGCGAAATTTAATTTCTTTAGTTTTTCGTAAAATGAAATGTAAATCTAACATTTTTTAAACCGTGATATTCCAACGAATAAAACCTTTGAAATTTCTCAAATTAAAAACCGCCAACTTATTATTTCGACTAAGGGTGTAGGCTAGGTATAGGCACTGGACAAGTCTGCACTATCTACATGTCACTAAGACTTAAGCTTTTTGAAAATGGTGTTTACAATAAAGAATTTATCTATCTATCATGTCCCAGGTACTCTACTACAGCGCCTTGAATAGCAATAATGTTGCTGAAGCTGCATCTAGATTAGATAAATAAATAAATAAATATTGCAGGACATTTTCAAAAGTCAAATTATTGTTAATTCAGGATTCAGTTGTAAGGCCTTATATAGATTTCAATAGTTTAAAAATGGCGGGTAAATAAGTCTAAATTACTAACCATAGTCAAAAATTAAAAGCACTTAGGACCTAAATTTCAAACAAAATTTCAAAGTGCCAAAGTGATTTAAAAATATCAACCTTGTAGTTATTGAAATATAATTTAATTTTAAATTATCCGTTAAATGCATTTAGCTAGAATTAAGCTTTTGTTTAAACACAATCTCATGCAAGCCGCATCAAGAACTCTACAGATCAACTCTACCAACAAATCAAGTCACTCAAACTTTGACTAGATAATATTTGGGTACTTCAATTAATAAATAATAAATAAATATTGCAAGACATTCCACACATCGCCATCTAGCCCCAAGTTAAGTAACTAGACTTGTGTTGTGGGTGCTAGACAACGGATATACTACTTATATACTTTTCTTTTTGTAAATATATACTTGTAATACATAGAAACAACCAGACCACAGACAAATATCTAAGCATAAATACTTGTCTGAGGCGGGAATCGGACCCGCAACCCTGTGTTTGGCAGTCCGGCATGGTGACCATTGTGCCAACTGGGTCGTCAAATTGAACAATAACTGTTACTAGTGGATGGATTAATTACGTAGGTATACGTACGGTCGGCTGCATAATTGCAGACCCATCGTAGATTTCTCGAAATTACTAACATTGGAATGATTTCTTTGTAATAATTTTTTTTTGCCTAGAATCTTGCTTGTGTTGAAAACATTCTTATAACAGCCATTTTGGAGCTCTACAGTGGGTCTGGAATTATGCTGCTGATCGTACAGTATGCGTCATAAGTACACTATCAGTTTGCTACAATAATACTATAATCAAGTATTGGACTTACGACCTTCTTCTAATAGACGTTACACATAAACATTAAATACTTGAATTAAAATGACTCAGTGTGATTATTGTGTTCAACATGTTAGCTATGTGTGTAGTTGTGTGAGTGGTATAAGCCGCCACCCGCTACACCAACCGACGACGTGGGTTCGATCCACAGGTTACGTTGTTATAATGTTCAAATAGTGCTGCACAGGATTGTAAACGTTACGGTGGGCAGAGACTTTTGACCGTTGTATATTGTACATGGTTACAACTAAGAAAACCTACCTAACCTACAACGAGCTAATAATATCTATATATATATAAAAGAAAGTCGTGTTAGTTACACCATTTATAACTCGGGAACGGCTAAACTGATTTGGCTGAAAATTGGTGGGGAGGTAGCTTACAATTAGAAGACGGACATAGGATTTTTTTTGATATTCCCACGGGATCGGGACTTACGCAGGTGAAACCGCGGGGCACAGCTAGTTAGCAATAAATTGGGATAAGGCAGGAAGATAGATAGATAGATAAACTCTTTATTGTACCACATTAAACCTTTATTCTAACATAAACAATATTAAACCTAACAATATAGCACATAAGCGGGCTTATCGCTAACAGCGATCGCTTCCAGGCAACCTTTAGAAAAAGAAGAAGGAAGAAGAAGAAGATAGGCTAACTGCTGAGTTAATATCGGGATAAAAGCAGTAGGTACCTAATCTCGAATGTTAAAATACGAAATTGGTAGAGAAGACTCAAAATCGGGAGACTACGACAAAAATTCAATAAAAAAACCGGCCAAGTGCGAGTCAGACTCGCGCACCGAGGGTTCCGTACAAACCTGTAGGTATATAAGTAAAAGTTATGGTATTTTTATTGCTAAATGAAATCCATAACATAACAATGTGGAAAGCTGACGGTACCTTGTCAATACATATATGAAAACATTATGTATGTTCGGAAAAATCTTTATCTCTTTAAGAAGAGAAGTGATAGACATAATTTTAATACTAGAAATAGGCACAATTTGGATCAATCTCGGTTTAGATTGGCTAAGGTACGAAATTCTTTTATGGGGAATTGTGTAAAATTTTATAATAAAATACCACTGCGGATTCTACAACTGAACGAGACAAAATTTAAAACATGCATAAAACGCACACTATGTAGACAAGCATATTATAAATTAGAGGATTATATCCTTGATAAAAAAGCTTCGCTTAATGCTGATCCTGCTCCACAGTCACAGCCACTTGGGTCCACTAATTAGTTTTCTTTTATTTTATATTTGGAAGAGATGCTCTCCCTTTTATTTTTATAAACATGGTTTTTTTTTTTTTTTAAATCGTATTTTTTTTTTTTGGAGTAAATGTTTAATCTTTTTATTTTTAACTTTTGAAAAGTTTTAGTATTGTATAACTTCGTGTAATATAATGTAACTGTTTTTGTTTAGTTTGTCATGCTCACTCAAATGTCTCGCTGATGGTGGCACGTGTGTTGGGTCATTCGGTTCCCTTCAATATGGTTGAGCTGAGTAGTGCTGATCCACGCGTCATGTTCGTGAACGGGCGCCATCAGTTGAGACTGGTCATCTCTCAACTGCCACTAGCTTATTTTAATTTTATTGTTAATGTAATTTTTAATTAGCATTGTTCTCATATATTAGAAGTAATAAGACATGTAACCAGAATTTCTGTAATACATAATCATGGTTTAAAAGAGTGTCCATGGAGTTTCTTGCACGTTCTTCTCCATCGAGATCTACTCCTTGGAATGTGCAACTAGCTTCCTTTTTCTGACTGACCGACTTATTGACAATTCAAAAGTGCCTGTAAATGGTTTTTTTGAAATAAATGCTTTGAGTTTGAGTTTGAGCTGGAGGAGCATAAAATGTAAGACAAAGGTCTCTCAGTAATCCTTTATTTTGTATTAACATATAGGTATTTATTAATATTTTTTTTTATTATTTTTTCTTTTTTTTTTAATATAAATGAAATACCTAACACTAGTTTTTTTATTTTTTTTTGTTAATCGCATAACAACGTTTGCTGGGTCAGCTAGTAAGTTTATGATTATTAAAAAAAATATACTATGTGATGTAACTAAAAATTTAAGATTTTCGGAATTTTTCCTATATGTGTACTTTATAACGTTGCTTCATGCCAAATTTCAAGATTCCAGGTCGTCTGGAAGTATCCTTTAGGTTTTGATTCCCTTGCGAGTAGTTGCGAGTTTCAAAATATGCGGCTTTAATTACTGTATCTTTTGATTGCGTTGACGTAGAAGTTTGATTTTGTTACAGCTTAAAGATATTATAGACTTGAGTATTTGTTAAGAATTTCAATATAATACCACTACGCGTTCATGAGTAAAGGGGTAATAAGTTTAAAATTATTAAAAATATTTTTATTATATGATGTAACTAAAAATTTATGCTTTTCGCAATTTTTCCTTTATCTGTGTTATAAGACGTTGCTTCGTACCAAATTTCAAGATTCTGAGTTCACGGGAAGTACCCTGTAGGTTTTGATTCCCTTGCGAGTAGTGGCGAGTTTCAAAATATGCGGTTTTAATTCCTGTTTCTTTTGATTGCGTTGACATAGAAGTTTGATTTTGTTACAGCTTAAAGGTATTATAGATTTGAGTATTTGATATGAATTTCAATATAATACCACTACGCGTTCATGAGGAAAGGGGTAGTAAGTTTAAAATTATTAAAAATATTTTTATTATATGATATAACTAAAAATGTATACTTTTCGCAATTTTTCCTATATCTCTGCTATAAGACGTTGCTTCATACCAAATTTCAAGATTCTGAGTTCACGGGAAGTACCCTGTAGGTTTTGATTCCCTTGCGAGTGTCGAAAATTTGCGGCATAAACGGGAGTATCTTTTGATCGCGTTGACTTAGAAGTTTGATTTTTTCACAGCTCCAAGAGACCATAGACTTGAGTATTTGATATGAATTTCAGCTTGATACCTCCACGCGTTCCTGAGAAAAAAGGTCTTGACAGACAGACAGACAGACGGACAACAAAGTGATCCTATAAGGGTTTCCGTTTTTACCTTTTGAGGTACGGAACCCTAAAAACCTTAGATAATAAATAGATATATGTTTCCCAGACTGCGGAAGAGTTAAAACAAAGTGTAGGCTATGTTAGGGACGCAGCCGCAGTGGAAAACGTTAAACGTTTTTTCCCCGCTATGCTATACATGCTAGTGTAATGGCTACCATCCTTTAAAATTAAATGATGGTAAAAAAAATTAGAAGATGCTATTTTATTCTTCCAAAGTAAAAAAGCGATATTATCAATTATTGTTTTTTTTACGACTGACAGTGCCTAGCAAAACCAAAACTCCAAAACCTAATCTTGTACTTGTACTTGTATACGGGCTGTTTTCCGCCATTGGACCCTTTTTAATTGGGTCCTTTTTGCGTGAGGATGGAGTAGGCTTGCCCAGCACCTACTACCCTCTCAGCTTAGTCGACCATGTCCAGAGGAGAGAACTTGTTAATACTTCTGGAGCCAACTAAGCCGCGGGTTTCATCACGATGTTTTCCTTCACCGTAAGAGCAATGTCAATTAGCGCACATAAATTTTTCTTAAGAAAAATCCATTGGTGCACGGCCGGCCGGGATTCGAACCCACGACCTTCAGAATGAAAAGTCAAGGTATCTACCACTAAGCCAACACCGATCTCAAAAAAATTTACTGCTCCGCTCTCAAAAAAAATCCTTAATCCTTCACGTTTCCGCAAAAACTCTGGTCCCCTTTAAACTGGGTCACCATAAAAACCAGTCATTTCGTAAATAATGCTCGTAACAGTACCTATATTATAAAAGGAAACCGTTCCAAGACGAGCAATTTATTATTGTATGTCATACTTTCCTACATTCGTATTATGGGATCATTCATCTTCGTCAAATTGCTAACGTAAAAGTTATTAAAGTGAAGTAGGTATCTACTTACTTTCTTATGAACCATTTTTTTTAAATAAAAGTAAACTGAGTAAAGGGGAACCTTCAAATTTAAACATCATCATCATCATCATATCAGCCACAGGACGTCCACTGCTGAACATAGGCCTCCCCCAAATACTTCCAGAGCTATCGGTCGCATGCTCTCTGCGTCCAACGACTTCCCGCATAATTTAAACATAAACCTCCTTATTCCAAAACGAGGTTTAAGGATAGTCCGAGATGTGGATTTAATCCTTAGATTTAGACACAGATTTACTCGTGAACTATATAATATTCTAGGTTTTGCCCGTAACTTCGTCCGCGATTTGAAGTATGTAGATTGGATCAAGGAATCACGTTGTCCCATACAAACTTTGCCCCCCTTTTTCACACCCTAAGGAGTAGAAATTCGGAAAATCCTTTCTTATGCCGACGTAATACAAAGAACAAACCCTCCAAGTTTCAGGTCTCTACGATCAGCGGTTTAGGCAGTACATTGATCCGGTTTAGGCTGTACATCATTTCGACTTCTACACGGACAATAGCTGGACAAAAATAAATATTAACGGTATTCAAAGTTCCCAGTGCAAAGCTGTCCAAAATGCTGACAGAGCGTTGCTAAGCTGATTAACAAGACATTCTTAGCAAGTGCCTATAACCGCCGATTCTTTCAGAGACACATTTTAATCACTTTTTTTCTTCTTTCCAGATATAATTTCAGCAATTTCGATCTAGTCCACGTAATTTAAAAATGTTAATACAGTTCCCTTAGACTTAAATTAATTATTATTACTTAATTGGCAAAGATAAAAGATAAATAAAAGTAAGTAATCACGGATTGGAAGGAGACAAAAAGATAAAAGGAAGAAATGGACGCGAAAAATGAGGATATTGAATTGAGCGGGCAGAGCAGTAGCAACAAAGCAACGTAAGTACAAAACGTAAAAGGATAGTGACAATTAAGTATGGGGCCTGTCGCGTCATGCACGGCCACCTTACTTATTAGTCTAAGATCCCTTTAAGAACGCCCTTCATCGAGCTGTGTAATATGTAAAAAAATTACAAAAAATATATTGCGAATGGGCTGTCTAAGATCCCTTTAAGAACGCTTTTCATCGAGCTGTGTAATATGTAAAAAAAATTACAAAAAATATATTGCAAATGGGCTGCCTAAACTTTCAGTCCAGAATATGATTATGATAATCAATACAATTTTTTTGTTTTACTGATTTTATGAGACAAATTCCATATCAATAGAAAGTATAAAACGTTAAATTGACTATTTTTTCCTGTCATAACTCATGGGTAAGTAGGTAAATACTAGTCGTTTGCACTGGTCTGGTTAATGAATTAAAGTTATGTTAAAATAAAGATTATTATGTATTTCATTGGTATGGAATTACTCTATTTACCAAACCAGTGAAAAGTAAAAAAAAAAAATATTGTTCACTGAAATTATTCAGGCAACCCATTTGCAATATATTTATTGCCCTTTTTAATTTCATCTTCTTATATATAAAAATGAATCGCAAAATGTGTTGGTAAGCGCATCACGCCTAAGCAGCTGGACCGATTTCGCTAATTCTTTTTTATTGTGTTTGTTATTGTTAGGAGAAGGCTCTTATGAAAGAAAAAAATTGGAAAGTTGCGCAGAAAGTTTTACGCGAGTGAAGTCGCGGGGCGCAGCTAGTCTTCTATAATATAAAAATGAATCGCAAAATGTGTTGGTAAGCGCATAACTCAACAACGCCTGGACCAATTTGGCCAATTCTTTTTTTGTTGTGTTTGTTATTGTCCGGAGAAGGTTCTTATGAAAGAAATAATTAAGAAAATTTGCTTAGAAAATTATTACGCGGGTGAAACCGCGGGGCGCAGCTAGTTTCATATAAAAATACATTCATTAGAAAGCGATGAAGGTCGTTTTAAAAGGGATCCCGTACTATATCGATGTAAATGGAAAGCGGCCGTCAATATAAACAACAAACATCTCGTAACAATATCTCGTAAAGTGTAAGGTTTGCTTGTTATTTAATGCAATAAAATCTGCCAATAAAATCCCATTGAAGATCGTTAGTCAAAAGTTTGATTGCAGATAAAAGGAGAAAATAAAATAACTTACATTACCATCAATTTGCGTAAGAGATGATAGATTGATGTTTTCTAATTTTGTCACTCCTATTTTATCTTCCAGAGATGTTGCAATCAAAAAACAAAAGTCTGATCTACCAGAACGAGGTTCCTGGGGCAGCAAACTAGACTTCATCCTCTCAGTCATTGGCCTGGCTATTGGTCTTGGAAATGTCTGGAGATTCCCTTACCTGTGCTACAAAAATGGGGGAGGTAAGAATAAAAATATAATTGGTACTCTTTTTTTTATTTTTTTCAGCAGATCTTTTATGGATTTTTTTTGAATTCCCTCAAAATTTATGTTTGTTCTCAGGTGCCTTCCTCATACCGTACTTCCTTACACTGTTTCTGGCGGGGATACCCATGTTCTTCATGGAGTTGGCGATGGGGCAGATGCTTACCATCGGAGGATTGGGAGTGTTCAAGATAGCACCGATTTTCAAAGGTCAGTTATTCAGAGTAGTTATCCTTTACAGTCTTTGGCTTAAGTAGGTCTATCCAGTGCAGTCCAGGATGAGTTTTGAGGCAAGAAAGTCATAATTGCATCGCGTAATTTCATTTTTGCACTTTCACTGACCTAAATTTTCATTGAAATTATGCAATATATCTATTTTTTCTATGTTTTGTTTGTTTTTTGTTCTATGCCTTTGTTCTAAATCTATTATCTATTTATCGCAAATTAAGTAATGTAGCGAAATTAAACACAAGATCCCGTTATATTTTCTTTTTTATCTTAAAAGCCTTTGGGCACTTTGGCATAGTAACTTAAATTGCTGCGGTGCATTTTGAGACCCATGCCAATTGATAGAGAGCCTTTTGGCGAACAAATAATGCCTTCACACCAAAACCGCTAAAGCGTCTCGGAAACGGGATATTTTAAGCAAGCGTGTGAATTTTTAGATGCCCTCTATCGATTGGCAAGGGTATCGAAATGCGTGGTGCAATTCGAGACCCTCAAAAAAAGAATCACTATGCCAAGTCATACTAAATGTCCGGACCCCTTTCCACAATTCTATCAGGCCAACCCATAAGCTATCAGTCTTAAGACTGAAAGACTTGTAATCATAATAATGACAGGATGGTTTTGAATGCCGACCATCCGGACCATCTGGATCTTTTGTCAAACAGCCTTTTGAATAATTGCACAATAGACATTGTTACATTTTGGTTCAAGTTTTTGTCTTACGCCTAAATTATGGCTGTTTCGAAGTGGGTGATTAGGAACAGTTTTTGAGGTTAAATTGTTATTCCTTTTAAAGAAAATATGATTTATTTAGATTATAATTTAAAGATTTTTTACACCAGAAATAACGCCTTTAGTAAAATAAATAGCAAAGATAAAAGAATTACCTATTTTTGGGCGTGAATTTGTAAGGCCTATCTTAATACTCAACTACTGTTATTTTGTAAAAAAACTGTTAATCAGTCTACTCAGACTGGATACAGTCTGACCCTTATTGCACTACGCTAGTCTTAGTAAGACAGTCTGAATAACACATAATGTAATAGGGCTTCAAGGGTTGTCAACTTTATGATGGGTTTATTTTAATTTTAGATTTATTTCTTTACAATATTTTCTATTGTTTCCAAGGAAGGCTGGCCTTTTGTATCCACAAGGCACCCCTGCTTTTAGTCACCCATTGCGTTTTTTGACAAACGGTATTCATCACCTGATGCTCATACCGCATACCGCCATTTTGTGGTGTGATCGAAACTCGCTAAGTTCTTGGAAAAGAGAAACTGATTGATATGTGTTTGATTCCAGGTATCGGTTACGCAGCAGCGGTGATGTCCTGCTGGATGAATGTCTACTACATCGTGATCTTAGCCTGGGCTATCTTCTACTTCTTCATGTCTATGAGATCTGGTAAGTTTTATTTAGGTTTAAAAGTTATTGAAGACGGAAAGAATTGCCGATTTGGGCAGCGCAGTGATTATGCAAGATCAATCGGCTTGCTCGTTAAGAAAATCCTAAGAAGTTGGATTGTAGGAGGTAGGGGAATTCATATTGAAGACTTTGCAATTCTAGACTACACTTCTATATAGGTTGTCAATTCCTTTCAATTCTTAAATAATCACCAGAACGGCTGATCTGGTTTTAAAGAAGGGCGATGCAAAAAAACTTTACCTAAGTTTTCAGATTTTAACTAACCAAAATTAATGCACCACAGCCACGGCTGGATTATTAACTTTAGATCGTTCAATCAAAAACGGTGAATTTATTGTTAAAAAACCTATATTTCCAACTAGATGTGCCCTGGCGAAACTGTGACAACTATTGGAACACGGCGACCTGCGTGAATCCCTACGATAGGAAGAACCTGTCCTGCTACTCCTCATTGTCAGACATGAGCACCTACTGCACGTTGAATGGCAGGAACGTTAGCAAGGCTATACTTTCTGATCCTGTCAAGGAGTTTTGGGAGTGAGTATGGATTTGCAAAGTAGCTATTTTAGCTAATTTCTTAGAAACTTATTTTCAATATTATTTGTCCTCTGAGGTATTTTAACCGACTAAGCTACGGGGAGCACTTGCTACTGCTTTCTTTTCAATTTACGAAGCAGGCAAGTGTCAATATCGTAAAGAGCAATACCAACTATGTCTTGCATCAATCCTACTAATATTATAAATGTAAAAGTTTGTGTGTGCGTGTGTGTGTGTGTGTGTATATGTTTGTTACTCCTTCACGCAAAAACTACTGGAACGATTGCGATGAAACTCGGTATCTAGATAGCTGGTATTAATATATTATACTAGTTCAGGTGCCTTTAGAAACGTTTAAAAGCTTTTATTTTCACTTATTTGTGCAACTTGAATATCGTGTTCTATATTACTTTCGTGTGGTGTGTTGTACAATTCATCTATCTTGTATTCAATAGACGTCGAGCCCTCCAAATATCGTCCGGCATCGAACACATTGGAAACATCCGCTGGGAGCTGGCCGGGACACTGCTGTTGGTCTGGATTCTCTGCTACTTCTGTATCTGGAAGGGGGTCCGGTGGACCGGGAAGGTGGTCTACTTCACCGCTCTCTTCCCATACTTCTTGTTGACCGTGCTGTTGATCAGAGGTAAGGTTTAGTGTTTATTGTCCACCGTCGTCTTCATCTTTCTGCCCTTATTCCAATTTATTTGTGGTCGGCGCAGTATGTCTTCTTCTTCCATTCACTCCTATCAGTCGTCATCTCATCGTTCACATACATCTCTCTCTTTCATTACATTTTCAAGATGCCTAAGAGGTGTAATGTGAAGGTGTTATTTATTTGTCTGGATTATTTAACTTTCATTTAAAAATACCTGGTATATCATGGTCTCACAAAAAAACCTCTATTAATTCATTTTTATGTTTTTACTTTTCCAAGAAATTGTCTTTATCTTCAAAAGTAATCCTAAGTTTGGGATTACTCGCACTGGATTAGATGCTTCAACAAATAGCGTAATTAAAAACACTGAATTTTCTTCAGGAATAACCTTACCTGGTGCACTGGAAGGCATCAAGTTCTACGTAATGCCAAACATGTCAAAACTGATGGAATCAGAAGTATGGATCGATGCCGTCACTCAGATCTTCTTTTCATATGGTCTTGGCTTGGGAACCCTGGTCGCTTTGGGCAGTTATAACAAGTTCACTAACAATGTCTATAAGTAAGTACCATCACTTAATTAAATAAAGTGAATCACTTTTAACCAAATTTTCGTTTATTACATAACTGCTGGAAATTCTGGAAAGTCTCGATCAAAATCTTAATAATATGAAGCTTAAATAAATTATAAATGATTGAATTAATTTCTGTAATGTGTCATCAAGCGTCACAAAAAGCGATATAAAGATGTTTGTACCAAGTACGGCTGTGCATACAACCCTGAACAAAATATTAACATCAACTGTTCTCTACGCGTGTTAAGTTTTATTCCCTTATTTTATTTATTAAGTCATTTAAATCAGGTTTTTAAATCTAGATGGAAAGAGAAAGAGAAGACATAGTTTAGAATCTGAAACTTAACATTTTCTTAAATGGTAACTTTTTACAGGGATGCTTTGATAGTATGTACTGTGAACTCAAGTACGTCAATGTTCGCTGGTTTCGTGATCTTCTCGGTGGTTGGATTCATGGCCCACGAGCAACAACGGCCTGTCGCTGAAGTGGCTGCTTCAGGTAATAAAATCATGAGTTATTTTCTTTTTTGTCACAGACTCTGTGATGTTTTCATACAAGTATTGCAGTGACACTTAAGTCTGTGCAGTACATTGCTGGAACTATGATTTTGGCGAACATGTTAAATTCATTACCATTCCTTAGCTATTTACTTCTTGTATAACACAAGTCTAGTTACTTAGCTTGGGGCTAGATGGCGATGTGTGGAATGTCCTGTAATATTTATTTATTTATTTACAGGTCCCGGGTTAGCCTTCTTAGCTTACCCATCAGCCGTGCTCCAACTACCCGGCGCTCCACTCTGGTCCTGTCTGTTCTTCTTCATGCTGCTCCTCATTGGTCTGGACAGTCAGTTCTGTACGATGGAAGGCTTTATCACAGCCGTTATTGACGAGTGGCCGAAGTTGTTGAGACGAAGGAAGGAGATCTTCATCGCTATTACCTGTTTTATATCGTATTTGGTTGGGCTGTCTTGTATTTCAGAGGTAA
The DNA here is from genome assembly GCA_951213275.1 of Idaea straminata. NCBI lineage: Eukaryota > Metazoa > Arthropoda > Insecta > Lepidoptera > Geometridae > Idaea > Idaea straminata. The sequence continues at coordinate 8,570,034 of OX577870.1, forward strand.
GTTAGTATTCTATAAAAATGCCCATAAAACTGAAAGGCCTGCCATCTATACATATAAAATGCTTTGTCCTGAATGACTGACTGACAGACGGAGCAACGCACAGCCTAAACCGCTGATCGTAAAGACCTGAAACTTGTAGGGTTCTTTGTATAACGTAGACATCCGATAAGAAAGGATTTTCCAAAATTCTACCCCTTAGGGGGAGTTTGTATGGGACAACGTAATTCCTTGGTCTACTTCAAATTTTGCATAAACATTTTTTCGGCTTCTACGCGGATGAAGTCGCGGGCAAAATAGTCTTTAAATAAGACAAGGCCAGATGACATAATGTCACAGGCACTATCACCACGTGGGACAGGTGCAAAAATGGACGTCGGAATAGAAGCAGACCCCGGAAAGGATGCCGTGTATGCCTACAATGGATACTGGTCAAGTTTAGATCAAAACAAGGTGTAAAGGAGGTTCATTCGTAGATGATTGATAGTTATTATGTGCAGCTTAACACCAAGTGAGTCATCTACAAACCCCATCATTTTATTGACATGTGTTTATGTACCCATTTCTGACGGTATATTCCAGGGTGGTATGTACGTCTTCCAAATTCTCGACTCGTACGCCGTCTCCGGTTTCTGCCTGCTGTTCCTCATCTTCTTCGAATGCGTCTCCATATCCTGGGCCTTCGGAGTGAACAGGTTCTACGACGGCATCAAGGAGATGATCGGCTATTATCCCACTATCTGGTGGAAGTTCTGTTGGGTCGGTTTTACTCCTGCTATTTGCATTGTGAGTATTTTAACCTAATTCATTTATTTTGATATTAACAATAGGTTTTAATCAAGACTGCAATCCTATATGTTTCAAAATAATTTATGTTTATCAATTTATTTTTATGTTCTATAATTCAAAAGGTTCTTGGAGTTTTAAAACAATATTTTACCAGTTAAAAAGTAACCATTGTTACGCAAAAGATCTCTCTGATTCCCTTATACATATATTTATAGTTTTGTATGGTGTTTATAACCTAAACTAAATGTTTTTCTATTCCATTATTTAACATTACTTTTATGATCTATTTTATTTTCCAACAGAGCGTGTTTATCTTCAACATCGTCCAATGGAAGCCGATTAAATACATGAACTACGAGTACCCGTGGTGGTCGCACGCGTTCGGTTGGTTCACGGCGCTGTCTTCGATGCTCTGCATCCCAGGGTACATGGTCTACTTGTGGAGAACCACATCTGGAACTTGGAAGGAGGTATACTCTTTTATTTAAAACTAGCGACCGCAGCAGGCCAATTCTTGAAAATATCATTAATATAATAAATAATATAAATATTGTAGGACAATCCACACATCGCCATCTAGTCCCAAGCTAAGTACTAGACTTGTGTTATCGATGCTAGACAACGGATATACTACTTATATACTTTTCTTTTGTAAATATATACTTATAATACATAGAAACAACCAGACCACAGACAAATATCTAAGCACTAGCAGCGCTCCGCGGTTTCACCCCCGTAACTCCTGATCCCGTGGGAATTTCGGGATAAAAAGTAAATAGCCTTCCTCGATAAATGGACTATCCAACACAAAAAGATTTTTTCAATTCGAACCAGTAGTTCCTGAGATTAGCGCGTTCAAACAAACAAACTCTTCAGCTTTATAATATAAGTATAGATAAATACTTGTCTGAGGCGGAAATTGAAATCGCAACCCTGTGTTTGGCTGTCTGGCATGGTTTCCATTGTGGGTGGTGGGTGTAAATATCATTGTTCAAATTGTATTGGAATATCAGTCCGAATGCATTTCGATTACAAAAACTCTCAAAGTAGCTCAAAATTAGAATAACTCTCAAGAATCAAACCTCAGAATAATTCGCAAGATAATCAAAACCTGACCTTGAGGGTATTTTTGATCGAAATGCAATCGGAATGATATTGTAATTTAAACAATTTTATGTACGAGAATTGACCTTCTGACTGACTTACTGACTAAAGTGACTAAACTAATTGATATTTCTACGCACAGCTCTAACCAAAAGACGGATCAGACTATTTCATTATAATTAGATAGATAAATAAATTCTTTATTTTAAACATTAATTTGAAATAACATTATTAATAAAAAAAGTGTTACAAAGGGCGGCCTTATCGCTCAAAGCGATCTCTTCCAGGCAACCTTCGGTTGGACAAGCATTTACTTATTTGTTATAAAACGTTGGCATCGGCTTAGAAAATATTTTGGCAAATTCAAATCCTAAGCGGACGAAGATGATGGTAAAAGCTATTGATTTTAGCATATTAGACATTACATTGTACCTGTTTTTCAGAAATTCAACAAGATCGTACGTATCCCCGAAGATGTACCAACTCTTCGCACCAAGATGCAGGCTGAGGAGCTAGCAAAACACGGCAAGGCCTAAACAAAATAATAAAAAACTTATTTCATTAATATTTCAAACACACCAATTAAAAACGAAATATAAAAAACTACAAAAAAGCTTCTACAAAAATATATTTCACTTTAATAATAAAGGATTCGTAAATATTCTGAAATATTAATAAAATAAGAAATTTAATAATTAATAATCTACGCACAATTATATTACTACGAGCCAAATGTATTGTGTCAAATGAAAGTATGAAGGGCGGTTGAAGAGTTTGCAACTCGTTTAAGTATAATTGAAGTTTAAAAATTAAACGAGGAGTACCTACATTACATTAAACCAGCAATTCAATACTAGTAACCCTGAAAAACGCTTAGCACAAAATTTGTCACGGTATGACTGAAAGGCAACGTAAAAAAATCCTAAGGTAGTAAAGTCAAATTAGTTAAACTTAACAGTGCAAAGGTTCACAAGATGTGATTTCTTTCAAATAAGCTCCGGTTGCACGGCTATAAATTGCCTACCCTCAGTGATAAATAAAAGAAAAATCAAAAATAAATCAAATAAATTTTGCAGTATTGAACACAATCCAATGAGGCTAATTTAATTTCTAAATTCCATTTACCTATTACGAGGTTGTAAATTTTTCAATCTTCTCTTGTATATTTACTTTAATATAATTATATAGCTCCCCGAATCGTATAACGGGCAAATAACACATTATTTATCTTTATTATCAGTATTATTATCAAACTATTTTATTATGATTATGGTTATATTATTTTAGATTAACAATAATTAAAATGGTCAATTAATTTGATGACTTTCCGTTCTTATGTGGTTGCGTTGCGACGCGTTCATGTAGATTTATATTATAAACTATAATTTATAAAGATTCAAGACTATCTTTTGAATCAAATAATAATAATTAAGTAGAATAAATAAGTGTGTGTTGCGTAAAATGTAAACATTAACTATTTTATCGTCTTCCATATAACGCTTTAGATAATCATGTTTAGTGCTTATAATAAACTTGATAATAAATAAAAACATTAAATTTCACTAACTTGATTTGGCCTAATAGTGAGTCTCTATGGTACTCGTCAGTTATTTTTAAATATATTTTAGATAATAAATATAATTATTAATCAAATAATTTAGTTAATAGCGCATTGTGACGCGTGTATTTTGAATCTATATGGTGTTATAGCGCATATTGTCAATGTAATAGTTGCATAGGAGCAAAATAAACGTTTAAACAGTTTTTTTTAATGTCAAAAATGTCTCTTATTCGGCTCTTATGAGGCAAATTATAAAATATTGCTATAATTGCATTTAATGTTATGTTATCGATATAATTATACAACTTGTATAAACTGTATTTAATGTTTTAATATTTTATTAGTATGTAAGAATATTTAAATGGTTGTTTCTCGTCATATCTTTATGTATAAGTTGGGTTATGTTTGTGTGCGTGTTATATTTTGGATTGTCAGCTTTAAAATGTTACCCATATTGATTAATTCAGTTATTAACTTATTTAAATATATCTTTATTTACCTACCTACCTAGCTATATTCTACTCGAAATATGAGAGTAAAAATTATTTCTTAATATCTTCATGAAATTGTACACTGCCTCGGACAAATAGGTAATCATTGCTCTGATAAAGTTAAAAAAAACATTAAATTATCATATATTCATCAAAAAATATAACTTCTGTGTTCTATCGAGACCAAAAAAGCAGTAATTTTCATATACTGTAGTTTTTCTATTTAAATTCGGAAACAAATTCTCGAAAGGGTGGCTTTTACCCAAATTATATACCTATAAAAATGTAGCATAAAAAACTATAAAAAAAAACTATTTTTCTGTCACCTTGTGTCGTTTTTTAAATAATAATTATATTGGTGTTTACAAACGGAACAGTAACTATTTTGTCAATTTATTATACTAAAAAAATATTAGTAAAAAACTAGTAAACATTCGTAGATTTTTAAATATATTACATTTTACTAAAATTGTATTTGAGAGTAGTTGAAAATGTTTATGGTATCGTCTTAAATGTTAGAGGTTTATGAATGTATTTTAGATGGAAATTCGATGTGTATGTGTATTGAATTTAAGATAATTTTATTATCATTATCATTATGTGAATTATTATTTCTGTTATTATATTGCAAATTATTATCATAATTTTAATGGCACATTTAGACACCTATTAATCATTTATTTTCAAATTATTTGGAAGTATATTTCATACCTATCCAGAATATTACAATAAAACGCATACAATTGTGCTTCCAATATAATAAGTATTAATTACGCTTAAATATAATTAAAATATAATTATAAATTTATTGACTTGTCGGCTTAAATCAGTTGAACTAAATCGAAATAGGTTTTACAGTCGAGTCAAAGATTTAGTTCATTAAATTTAAAATATTAATGAATATTATTATCAATTTAATTATGTTTATTTTTGTTATAAGATTGCCATATAGCCAAAGAAATAATTAAGGTATTTATTTAAAACATATCTTATAGTGAATTATACAGAAATTATTTGAATATAGTATTTAATAAGCTGTAACGTTATTTATTTCAATAAATATAGTTGAAAAAATTAAGTTTGTTTTATTTATTTATTGTCTGTTATATGTCCTAAATCGCGGGGCTATGGAGCCCCAGACCTTAAGAAGAAATGCGTGGAGCTAAAACTAACATGTAGAGGCGCTTTACAATAACAAGTTTCCTTACAAAATATTAGGGACACTGGATACCAAACCGCCGATTATCCCTGTCTGCATTTTAAAATGCAGCCAAGGGCAACCTCGGGCCTAAGTCTGCTAATACAATTGTGTTTCAATAGAGTGTCGATGGAATCGTTATAGACATTTAATGTCAAAAATATGACATTACATGTCAAATTGGTATTCTTCTGATGTTAACTATTCTATCGAAACACCACTGATGCACCACTGACTCACTTTGGTATTCTGCTCTAGAATCGTGGCTCATTGAAGTCTCGATAATTGTCAAAACGGTATATCGCTTAGCAACATATACCATGTTGGTAGGCAACACCAGCGACGTATCTATTACCATTCCATTGAGACTCCATAGCGATTGTATTGCGATGTTATTAAAACTTTAGCAGAATACCAAATAAAGTAACAATCTCGATATAATATCAACAGAGTCTCGATATAATGACAATGGTAAATCCATTAATGCAAAATAGCAGAATAAGGCCTCAGATTGGATAGAAGTATTGATAAACTACAGAAGACTATGATGAGATGGTAGTGGACTGGATACTGAACAACAGTGGACAATCGTTTTAAAGTACTAAGTTATTGGAAAAAGAGTGCAGTTTACAAATTTTTAGATTTCTATTTCTAACTTGTTCGTTTTGACGAAAAATCAACATTTAAAGTAGCTAACATTGTAGTCAAGTCACAGTACCTACCAACTTAGATGTAGCAACAGCATTATTTTAACAAAGAATTATTATATTTTGGCAACTAAATTCAGAGACATTTTAGCGTGTAAGCGTTAATTTGTAAAATTAACAGCAAAGTACAGTCGATAACAAAACTGTTTCTGTTATCTATACATATAAAATGCTTTGTCCTGAATCACTGACTGACTGACTGACTGACGGATCAACGCACAGCCTAAACCGCTGATCGTAGAGACTTGAAACTTGGAGGGTGTGTTTTTTGTGTGACGTAGGCATCGGATAAGAAAGGATTTTCCGTAATGCTCAATTAATGCTTTGATTTTTCTCGATTTTAAAGCTTGAAAACAGCTTTTTACGTTACGATAATAAATAAGAAAGTTGTGACCATATTTCTGCAACTTCAAACTTTAAACAGCTGTCCTGTACAATTTGGTTTTTGGCGGTTATACCCTATTTATTTCCTTTTAACCGTCGATATGAATGTATTTACTCACGAAGGGTTCCGTTACATTATTTTCTCTCTTTTTTTTTCTCTCTTTATTTGTTGTTATAGCGGCAACAGAAATACGTGCAAACAGAATTATGTGAAAATTTCAACTGTCTATCACGGTTTATGAGATACAACCTGGTGGCAGACAGACAGACAGACAGTGGAGTCTTAGTAAAAGTGTACCGTTTTTACCCTTTAGGTACGTTACCCGAAAAACATTTATTAATAATAAAATAAATAAATATTGCAGGACATTCCACACATCGCCATCTAGCCCCAAGCGAAGTAACTATACTTGTGTTATGAGTGCTAGATAACGGATATACTACTTATATTATTTGACGACCCTGTTGGCACAATGATCGCCATGCCGGACTACCAAACACAGGGTTGCGGGTTCGATTCCCGCCACAGACAAGTATTTATGCTTACATATTTGTTTGTGGTCTGGTTGTTTCTATGTATTAAAACTATACATTTACAAAAGAAAAGTAAATAAGTAGTATATCCGTTGTCTAGCACCCATAAACACAAGTGTAGTTACTTAGCTTGGGGCTAGATGGCGATTTGTGGAATGTCCTGCAATATTTGTTTTATATACTTTTCTTTTGTAAATATATACTTATAATACATAGAAACAAATTATTGGAGAGGCAAACGACATGGTTTTTCATCCCGTTACATACAGGGATAAATACGCAGGCGAAGTTTCTGGAAGGAGCTAGTACAAGCATTATTCTGACCATATAACTGCAACATCTCACTGATTCCGACAAGTTAATTTAAACATGACCCAAAATCCATCAGAACATCAACAAAAATCCATTAGAAAGTAAAAATAGTATAGCAGTTTTCATTTCGACTGTACGTTTTTATGAAAGACACATCGATGATATAACACTATAGAGATAAAATACTTATAATATAATAGAGTGTATAAGACTTAAAATCCAGTGAGGCCTCTCCATCCTTCAGCCACTCACGTTCCTGTTGCCCCCTTGCTGTAATTTACTCGGCTAAATAGGGTGGCCCAGTCTGAGAGTTGGCGAGTCTCCGCCTGCCATTTTTACGTGTTTATTGAACATTGTTACGACAGGTGCCATAGTATCCATAGTTCCCCAGTATCTAGTCCACTACCATCCCACCACAAAAGCTCAAGTAGTTTTGTCCTGTAGATTATCAATAGTTTTATCCAAACCGGAGGTTGTCCTTGGTTGCACTTTATAGTGTAGACAGGGATAATCGCCGGTTTAGAATCCACCCCATTGTTTGCTATTATACTTGTTATTGTAAAGGGCCTCTACGTGTTGGCTTTGGCTCCACGCACGCCTTCCAAAGGTCGGGGTTCCATAGCCCTGTGATACAGGACGTATAATGGAGTGTATATCAAAAGATTCATTTTGATCTTAATTTAAGTGCCAGTTACTAGAAATACAATGACGATCGACGGAATGGCACAATTAGTGCAAATTTAAAATTAAACAGGAGCCCAACCGCGCTTATTGCGTCGGCTTTAAGCCGACGTCGACATCCCAACCCGCGCCTCACACTGGGCGGAATTTAAAAATAAATAACAACCAAAATTGTTATTTAAAAAAATAACAAAGTCATATTTTGTGTTGTTTTTAAAAAAAAACATAACCTGAATTACTTATTTTTGAATATTTTGATGTCCTCCGACAATCCTGCATACTTAAAACACACGAATAAAATAACTTAATTTTCCAAAAATCCTATGATAGGGCAGGCTAAAAATTCCACCCAGTGTGGGGCGCGGGTCGGTATAAGCCGACGCGTTGGCTTGAACCCGACGCACTTATCGCGGTAGGGCCCCTGATGGACAAGAAAGTGAAATCTTATAAGGGTTCCTTGTTTACCTTACCCTTATAAATGAGATTTTTTCCGATAAGGATATAATATTATGGTCTGCGTGTTTCTCTATGTTAGTATTTATTTATGAAAAAGTACATAAATATTCTGTCCGTCTAGCTAAGCAATTAGGCTTAACTTGCGATATGATAGCCAGAGTAAGTAGCATACAGCCAATAGCCAGGCTACCATAACACAAGTTAAGCCTAGTTACTTATCCTAATAAGGCGCTGTGTTCAACGCCTTGCATTTTTCTTAAATAGCAACATTTGCATCTTGTTTTTTTTAACTGGTATTTGTTCGGTGGACGACGCTGAAAAGTAATTCGAGGGTCATAAAACAACTTTTCTTCTTTTTGCCATTTTAGGAAAAGGAATTTTTTTTATGATTTTTACTGGCTTATTCCGAAAAAGCCCAAAATACCTACTAATCCATAGTTCTCTATACTTTTGACGTTCATACAAGAATGTCTAACCGGCCCGGGAAATTGACCATACATATACATCTTTCAGTTTATTAATCCTGTATTAAACTAGATCTGTCATCTATCTGAATTTTACAAAATAGTCCTTTTTAACCGACTTCACAAAAGGAGGAGGATCTTTTTTATGGATGTTCACCGATTCGAAGACGTCTAACCGATTGAGATAAATTATTTTTGTGATGAATAGCTTATTAATTAAAAAGGCTCTCTATTGTAGAATTGTTTTATCTCTACGTATAACACTAGTGGCTATTGATTGCACCGAGTGGGAAGTAGTTTGCCTTGGTTCATTGATTGGGTCATAAATATCGCAAAACATGGACATTCAATGTTAACGTTTTATTGTTATTTTCGGTAACAAAGGTTACATTTGATAGATCTTAAGATCCGACACAGTCAATCGTATTTATTTTTACATTTGATTATAAATATTGCAGGACATTCCACACATCGCTATCTAGCCCCAAGCTAAGTAACTAGACTTGTATTATGGGTGCTAGACAACGGATATACTACGTATATACTTTTCTTTTGTAAATACATACTTATAATACATAGAAACAACCAGACCACGGACAAATATCTAAGCATAAATACTTGTCTTAGGCGGGAATCGAACCCGCAACCCTGTGTCCGGCATGGTAACCATTGTTCCAACTGGGTCGTCGAGGATATTTCGGGATATTTCGTCTGTGTGCGTGCAAAGTGTAAAGGTGTGCGAGTTAATTTACCTAAACTCTGGCGCAATCCTCTTAAGCGCTAGATGTCTCACACGTGCCTCTGGTGCTAAAGGAGCCTGGTAGCGTCGGTCTCGGCTTATTACCACCCACCGGCTTAAGTCGTATATCGCCCAGCAGACTTGTTAGTGTTCCAATACGTAAATGCAGCTACTACAAGAGGATGGGTCTGAAAAGGTTTTCTTCCAATGCCACCTTCACTCGCGTCCCTCGAAGGCCCCCCAACTTGAAGAACTATGACGAGTTTGAATCTTTGAGTTTGAGCCTGATTCTTGAAAATCGGGCCATAATTTGATGCAAACTTTATAATGCCTATATTATGCATAAGCCGTGCGAAGCCAATAGAAAAAAAAATCTAAAATGGCTTTGACATTTTAATACTTTTCTTTAAATTCTATTAAAGCAACATTGTGGCAAGGACATTTTGGCACCAGCAATTTGTACAATAAGACACCAAGACTATGTACCTTTTGACATTTTAACTTGATTCTTTGTACATTTTGACATCTTGACTTAATATGTATAAGTAACGATAGTTGAATTGTAGAATTATTTCAGACATTATTCATTTCAAATGGTACCCACGTAGATATCTTATCATTTGTACATTATCTCATTTTGACATTATACCTTTAACACATTCGGGCATAAGGACCTTTTGACACCGACAAATCTTGACTTTGAAACATTGCCCGAGTCAGTGGACGTAGAGCTTTACTGACTAACTTATGCAGGTACTTGATCATTAAATTTTATTCCAGAAATTGTTTATGGTAAATGTCTTTGATTGTAATTTATATTCAAGATGGATACTAACAGATGACCTTCGGTTTACGTTACTGTGTGGAATTTAAATTTTTCATACGAATAATTTAAATAAATGATGTAGGTACTTAAGTACCAACATACCTAATGTGGTTAAGAAAAGTGAATTATATAAAAATGCCCTCTAACGTATTTTTAAGTACTCCGAGCTACTTACGTATTTTTAAGTACTTACTTATTTTTTTTGCATGGTATGAAGTAATTTGTTTGATACTAAAAGTCATTTGAAACTGAATTTATACCCTGGTTTTAACTTCAGTAAGTATATTTATACTATATTTATATATATTTTAAGTATATTTTTAACTATGGTAGTTTAAAATCATAAATATTTTGAACTACCTGCGCCCCGCGGTTTTATCCACGTATGATTTTTAACCATACGAAAGGTCGATTAAAAATCCTAAAAAAAAAATGACTTATCCAATTTAGTGCAGTCTTTTGAAAGTTATGCATATTTTCATATTATACCTGTTTCTGTATTTTTTATATATGTAGAAAATAAGGTCGGGGTGGTAGTCCAACTATTCCCAAAAGTTGTACCACGACCCCTAATTAATGGCACGAGTGCAAGGTGGTGGTCCCAAAACACAGGGTTGCCGGTTCGATTCCCGCCTCAGACAAGTATTTATGCTTAGATATTTATCTGTGGTCTGGTCGTTTCTATGTATTATAAGTATATATTTACAAAAGAAAAGTATATAAGTAGTATATCCGTTGTCTAGCACCCATTACACAAGTCTTGTTACTTACCTAAGAGCTATATGGCGATGTGTGGAATGTCCTGCAATATTTATTTATTTATTTTCGAAACGTAACCAAAGACGATCGAAACGAAAACAAAAAAACTATCTAAAACTAAAAAAGATCGATCGAAAGCGGTCAAAATATTTTAATAAGCCAACGGTACAAGTTGAAAACAATAGAAAATATTAAAAAACAAAATGTAACCAAATTTGGAACCTCAGGGACATGTCGCTCGGTCGCTCCGGCACTAACCCAAACGGTATCTACACTAATATTATAAATAGCAAAGAGGTTTTTGTTTGTAACGAATAGGCTCCGAAACTTGGTATGAAGATACATTAATTCATTGGGAATAACATAGGCTACTTTTTCCCCGACTTTCTCACGGAATCGGGAGTTACGCGGGTAAAACGAAAATAAAAGACAAGTGAAACATAAAATAACTCATTGAATTCCAGTAAAAACTATTAATGCATCACTATTTATTATTATTATAACTTATAACCGCAAAACGGTAATGTATTTAATGTTATTTCTATAAATATACAATGTTTAATAAATCGGAAACACAGTTATGTTGCACTTTACTCATGTGGATAGGGTTGACACAGCAAGGCAATAGATTTTTTTTATTAAACTGACAAATAGGCGCTACCTACCAATGTTTTAAATAAGTATTAGAAGATATTTTGAATAAAATTGTATTTTATAAGACGTTATCACGTCAAAAGAATTAGCGAAATTGGCCGTTCACGAGCGATGCCGTGACCAAAGAAAACAGAGATTTGCAAAATCTTCTTATTTGTAAGAAGATTAAAAGCGGATGTAATGTGAAACTTAAACTTTCAATACAATTTTATCGTTTACGAAAACGTGATAGTAACGTTTACTATACAAGAAAACTCGCACTCCGCGCTCTGCAACTACTAGACCGATTTTTATAAAACTTAGCATGAAGAGACAATAAATGTTTGGGAGTGACATAGGCTAGTTTTTATTCCGATGTCCGGGGTCTAAACTACCGCGTAACGCTGCTAGTTCTTTGTAATTTGACAACCCTAATAATAACGTCATAAGTTTAATGTATTATAGTTTGAGAACCGATGATTCTGTGAAATAAGCTTGATGAATTGCTATTTATTATGAGATTTTGCTTTCTCCATACAAATGTATTACCTTGTTACTTCCTGAATATTTGTTTTTAGAGCAGTGGTTCTTAACCTTTTCAAATTTGAAAATAAATGAATCATTTTAATTTAAAGTTTGAGAAAATTACCCTAATTTATTGAACAGTTGCAGTATTTCGCGGTTTCTCTCGCGATCTCGTGGGAATATCGGGATAAAAAGTAGTAATATTTTAATAAAAGTTTCATCAGAATCGGTCCAGTGGTTTCGTAGCCTATTCTTAACAAAGAAAAAAAAGCAAAAAAATATTTATACATTATAATCTTTATATATATATAATTCTACGGTACGTGTGTATGTCACTGAACTCCCCCTAAACGCTGGACCGTTTTGAATGGTTATTTTGGAATGTGTTTGGGTGGCGCCCTGGATGATTTAGATTCCCAAATAATCCCATTTTTTTATAAAAGGTTAGGCAACGTTTGCCGGGACAGCTAGTATTAGTATAGATATAAATTATACATAGAGGGGGTGTGTATGGGGCCCGCTAAGGGGTGTGTATGGGGCCCGCTAAGGGGTGTGTTTGGGGCCCGCTAAGGGGTGTGTATGGGGCCCGCTAAGGGGTGTGTATGGGGCCCGCTAAGATCTTTGGGCCCAAGTCAACCTCACCTGCAAGCTGGTGCACCTGCTAAGAAACGGACGAGGCTTTGGCGCTGACTCTCTGGGGTTGGGGAGTCAGACGGCAGTCGCTCCCGTAAAAGTAAATATAAAGCAACATCTAAATGGAAAGTCAAGAAAGAAGTAGTCCCACAGATAGGGCGCCGCCGCATAACGGCGCACAGATAAGCGGACCCCGGGCTCCCGAGAGGGATGCAACCGGGAACATCGCTCGGATGATGATTATATAAATTATACATAGAAGTAATTAGTATCAAACAAAAGTTTTAATTTGAAGAGATAACAAATACCTATCTTAATATACAACTAGAAAAAGACATACAAATAAATGAAGTGACCAGTTAGTCAAATAACCCACCCCTTATCGTACCCGGCGTAAAGGTTCCCATAATGCTAGAAGCATTGCCACTCTGATTAGTATTAGTGTAGATAAGTATATATAGATTTAAGATATTTATTATCAAGATGTAGCAACACCATTTTCGACAGCATAGCCCTCGAACGAGCGAGACCTTACTGGACAACAATATATTGAAGAATTTCACAGTAAAATTGAATAGTATGCGCAAACTTAGTTAATGTATATTTGTACATCACTTATCAGGTTATTTCGTAATGTACAATGTAAATAATTATTGTAAGATTTTTATGTAAACAAGATAAAAGCCGTGCACATTCAAATACATAGAACTAATCTGAGATTTAAGTATTCTCAGAATAGGACTTATATACTAGCTGTTGTAAGCGACTTCCTACGCGTGGTAGTTTTGTTTTATATACTAAAACCTTCCTCGAGAACCATTCTATCCATTGGTGAAAACAGCATGAAAATCAGTGCAGTAGTTGTTGGTGTCTGTCCAAAACTACTGCACCGACTTTTATGTTGTTCAAAGTCTATACGTATAAAATGCTTTGTCCTGAATGACTGACTTACTGACGGATCAACACACAGCCTAAACTGCTGATCGTAAAGACCTGAAACTTGGAGGGTGTGTTCTTTGTATGATGTAGACATCCGATAAGAAAGGATTTTCCGAAATTCCATCCCTAAGGGCGTAAAGGGGGGGGGGGGGGGCAAAATTTGTATAAGACAACGTGATTCCTTGGTCTAATCTACTTCAAATTTTGCATAAAAATTCTTTAACATAATTGATGGAACACATGTTTTGTATTTTATTGAAATTCATCCCCTAACGGGGTTAGAAAGTTATTTTAGGGGGGATTTCCTTCGACTCGAACTCCTGAGTGCTTTTGATTTAAATTAAGTAAGTACATTTTATTTTGACAAATGTTCGAAACTAATCCAATTTTAAGTCAACAAGAAAATACTATTAGAACTATTTTGGACTCCTAAGCGGACGAAGTCGCGGGCAAAAGCATTTTATTAATAAAATTACTAAGTAATAATTCATCTAAATTAAACTTAAAATGCAATTATTATCAAGCGGTTGTCTGTGATAGTAATAGGGCATTCCGACGTGTCCTGGGGCATCCCGCCTCCAGACAGTGAGGGGGCAAAGATCAAGTAACTGTGAAGACTGGTTTTAGAGTTCACAGTGGTACTACAAAGTACCTATAAGTAGTAGAGTAGGTACATTAGCTTATTATAAACCAGCTGTTGCCCGCGACTTCGTACGCGTGGTAGTTTTTTTATATAAATCTTATATATAAAAATCAATTGCTGTTCGTTAGTCTCGCTAAAACTCGAGAACGGCTGAACGGATTTATCTTATCTTGGTCTTGAATTATTCGTGGAGGTCTAGGGAAGGTTTAAAAGGTGAGAAAAAATTCCCACGGGATCGGGACTTACGCGGGTGAAACCGCGGGGCGCAGCTAGTAATAAATAAATAAATATTTCAGGACATTCCACACATCGCCATCTAGCCCCAAGCTAAGTAACTAGACTTGTGTTATGGGTGCTAGATAACGGATATACTACTTATATACTTTTTTTTTGTAAATATATACTTATAATACATAGAAACAACCAAACCACAGACAAATATCTAAGCATAAATATTTGTCTGAGGCGGGAATCGAACCCGCAACCCTGTGTTTGGCAGTCCAGCATGGTGACCATTGTGCCAACTGGGTCGTCCCTCTTGAATCACTCTATCTATTAAAAAAAATGGTTGTCTGTAAAGTCGGTTTACGGTCGATAAAAATAGGTGATAACGTCATAAGAAAATGATAAAAACTTAAGATTTAATTTCCTCTTTTTTTTCCTCCTCTTTAGAAGTCTTTTATTCGTCTTGTCACCATAAAACATGACGCGCCATTGTACCTGAATATAAACACTTTTTTGTAAATACAGGTTTTCCATTAATTTATTAGATGATATCACGTCAAAAAACTGCATCAAAAACCTTTGTTTCTTCCTTTGTATACAAATAAAGTTATATATCTATCTATCTATCTTTAGCCCGAGAAAAACCATAATTTAAAAAAGAAAAATGATTGAATTTTCTCACATTGTGGCTGCATTCTAAGAAGGTTCTTACCGAAGTGTTTTAAAATACATTAGATGAAAATTAATCTTATCAATGAGATAAAAATGAAAATCTAGGTTATGTTAGTATAAAAATTATAGAAGATGAGTACCTAAGTATTTAGTAGGTAGTAAAACTCGAATTTTAATATACCTTCGTGCTTTCCTACTTTTATTCTGTTGTAGTTACTTATTATTGCTGTTCCTGTTGCTGTTGTTGTTGCTGTTGTGTACCTTTGTTAAATTTAATGTTTTTATTCTAAGCCTATAACCTTCAATGGTTTTATTATTTACTAACTGTTGCCCGCGACTTCGTTCGCGTGTTGGTTTTGTTTTATTTGGAACGTTCGCGATTGCCTACTTTACTTAATACGAGTGTAATTATATTATGACAACTTCCTGTACACAACAAAGCGGGTGACTTTCTTCACCTTTCTTAAAAAAAGGCAATTAGATATCTACCTAACGTGTTTCGTAAAATAGGCAACTATTCTTAGAAGCATCAATTCTCTCAGTTTTATACTCTATGCGCGAGACACGAGACGTTGCAACGATTCACGACCGAAATAGACCGCACGACGGACGCGTACGCACTCCCGCGCATTCATGGGATTCTTAATTTAAAAAATTCGAATCGAAATCTGTCAGATTGTTAAATTTAAATATCGAACCTGTCAAAGTTTAATAAAGCCGTCCCTTTTTATAAGTGAACGTATGAGTGAAATGGAACGATAACTTTGGAATTTGTGTTTGTTTATT
This sequence comes from Idaea straminata, assembly GCA_951213275.1. Lineage (NCBI taxonomy): Eukaryota > Metazoa > Arthropoda > Insecta > Lepidoptera > Geometridae > Idaea > Idaea straminata. The sequence continues at coordinate 8,586,092 of OX577870.1, forward strand.
TTGTGATAATGTGCCTTAAGTTTGTGTTAAGTTTTGTTTTACTGTGTCAGCATGTGTGCGGTAAGCTTTAAGTTAATAATTTAATAGTTATCGCAGACTTTAGACTAGATTGGATATTTTGAGATAGATTTACGATTGTTAAATTGTGTGTCTTTAATCTTTCATCTATCGGGCGATGAATAAGTTTAAGTCTGAGTTTAATCTTAGTTATTTTTAAGTACAGATAAGCTGGTGAATGTTTAAGGTGGGGAGAGATGATTGGATTTTAAATGGGTGCTTTGTTTTATTGCTTGTTTATGGTTTAGATATTGTGTTAAGTTATTTTATATTATTGACGTTAAGTTTTTATGTGTTAATAGAATTGATTGATTTTAATTGTTTATTAAGTACTTAAAATTAATTAAGATTTCTCAAATGCAAATGATTTATAAGTGTTTATTAGATTTCAATTTTATTTTAAGTTTTGGATGAATAATAATTTGTTTTTAACCGTCTTCAAAGAAGGAGAAAGTTCTCAATTAGGTTTTTTTTAATATATAACAAGATGATTACTTTTTTGGATTTTAAATTTTCTACTTTAAACTTTATTCTGTGTTTAAAAATCTTGTGGTCCATGTCAAATCCTTTTAGAGACGATGGCGTCATAACTTTTTGCTTTAATTTTGTTTAGCTTGAAAATTTTAATCTTGTCGGCCTCCTTAAACAACACCAGGAGGCCCACTTTTGAACATTCTCCTTTTCAAATATGTGTTACAAAACTTCGCCTATTGTGTGTTAACTCTTGGACATAAAGATGAATGTTAAAGTTTAAAATCAGTAAAATTATTTGCATAATTATGACCCAAGGTAAGAAAATACAAAATATAATTATTTTGGCTTGCGTTGCTTAAACTATGAATGATAGAACAAAATAGTCGAGGTTCTAAAGATTTTCTTCAGACCTAGGTATTTCTAGTATCTACGAAAAAATCTGGAAGGCAACATAATCTACTAGTGCCTATACAACGAAGGGTGTTTCTGTTTATATATATTTTCGGAACACCTAGACACTACTGAACCGATTATGATGAAAGGTATTAGATAGTTGGATCACTGAGATAGCGTATATGTTATGTATCCCGATATTCCCACGGGATCGGATCTTACATCGTGAAACCGGAGCGGGTTAGCCACTACATGTATAAAACAAAGTAGCTTTTCGCTGTCTGTCCCTATGTATGCTTAGATCTTTAAAACTACGCAACGAATTTTGATGCGGTTTTTTTTAAAATAGATAGAGTGATTCAAGAGGAAGGCTTTAGTATATAAAACAAAACTTCTACGCGTACGTAGTGGCGGGCAACAGCTAGTCTATACATATAAAATGCTTTGTCCTGAATGACTGACTGACTGACGGATGGATCATCGCACAGCCTAAACCGCTGATCGTAGAACCCTGAAACTTGGAATGTGTGTTCTTTGTCTGGCGTAAGCACTCGATAAGAAAGGATTTTCCGAAATTCTATCCCTAAGGGGGTGAAAAAGGGGGCATTGTATGGGACAACGTGATTTCTTGGTCCATTTTTGACTTCTACGCGGACAAAGTCGCGGGCAAAAGCTAGTATACAATAAAGCTGAAATAACGCACTACGTTGATATAACTATTGGCCTAAATCTCCTAAAGAAATCGCTTGTTCCCAGTCATTCCAACCTAGCAACGAGCCCACTGGGAACTGGTAACACTGGGAACGAATGGGCATGATCCTTTACTCGTAACGCTGGACACAGCAAGTTTAAACAGACCTTAAAGGACTATAAATTTATAACAATTTAATACATACGATGCCCACGTAAATACAGGCCCACGTACGATTTTCCTGTGTGTAATAAAGAAATAAACTATTCGCGGAAAAGATAGAACATCCTCACAGTAACTCTATTTAAAATAATGTGTTAAACATGGCCTCTTTTAACTTTTTTTAAATTTTTTGACCATTTTATTTCAAAGAAGATGCCATAAGATGCCGACTAAAACAAAAAACGGAGGAGGTTCTCAATTTGAAGCGTATATTTAATCACTAGCGGCGTTCCACGGTTTCACCCGCACAAGTCCCGATCCCGAGAGAATATCGGGATAAAAAGCGTATGTGTTAATCCAGGTCTCCAGCTATCTAGATACCGAGTTTCATCGCAATCGGTCCAGTATGTTTTGCTCTAAGGAGTAACAAACATACACACACGCACACGCACACACAAAATTTCACATTTATAATATTAGTAGGAATCTTTTTTTAATGTATAATCACCGATTACTCGTAGTAAATCGAATTATAATGGTGAATCGGTTTTAAATTGCATAATTTCGTTGGTTTATTTAATTAATAGATCAGTAAAGAAAGCACGAATATAGGTATGTAAAATTAAAAGGTGCTATTATGATTTTTATTGATGCCTCGAAACTTTTAGATCCAACTTTTAATAAAAAAATAAATATCTCATAAAAAAACTTATACTATTTATTACTTAAAAGTACTTAATAATTTTTTTATTTTGTCTGGGTCATGGAATTTCACAACATTAAGTACCTACTTAACCCTTGTGTAGGGCCGATGACAGACAAAACCTACTTAGACATTGGGTCAAACTTGATAAACAATTCTTGAGATGTTCACTCTATTTCTCTATAATTTAAATCTCTTTACCTTATGACCTAATGACCCCATTTTGCTTATGTTTACAATCGATGCAAGTTATTTTTGTAAACATTACTCATTGCTTCACTTGATTTTGTGGAAGTTTCGTTGAAGAGAGATAAAATATTTACTATAGAGTGACATCCGAGCGTTTTTCTTAGTATTTTTTTATATAAAATACTTTTGAATATAGCTTTAGCCGTGGCTTCAACCGCGTAGGAGTTGATTTTTTCTAAATCCTTTCTTATTGGATGCCTACGTCATCCCACACTATAGGTTTCAGGTCTCTACTATCAGCGGTTTAGACTGTGCGCTGATCAGTCAGCCAGGACAAAGCATTTTAAATGTCCCGTAATGAATGAATGGATAGGATAGGGGGCACTGCCGGTTAAGAAAAAGTTTATTCCAATCAATTTTTTGGATAGTATTCCAGGATAAATGTCCTATCGAATGCAAACTATAACTTTTATAACACAAGCCAAGTTTTTTTAAAGTAAAATTTAACTGAAACTTCATTTGGTTTTAAATTTTATAGCCATCATGTTCATCATGTTCATTTTTTCATGTTTCTTTAATTTTTTTTTTGACATGTCGCGATGTAAAAAAAATGTGTGGTAGTGCCAAATGAAAAATAGTTGCTTATTTCATTGAGATTCTGAAATGGTATAATACGTGGTATTGCAAGTATTTTAATACTAAAATATTTTTTATTAAATTGAATTTATTATTTATATTTCAGTTTAAAGGTTCTGATACTCTCTATTATAATATATTTTACCTCTATGCTTAAATAGGGGTAATTTCTTAGAAGGTACACGTAAATTAAAACGTTAGGCCTATTTAGGTTGCTATAAAGATCGTATTTTGACCGGTTATTGTTGAATTTCGAAACTGACAGACCCACATACAAACTCTTCGTGAATTATAAGTAACATTACACATAGGTAACATTGAAACAGCTGAACCGATTTTCATCAAACATACACAAAATATGCACCTTTTAGAAACAAGAAAACCTTTAAAAAGAATCAGTAGGAGGAAATAATTTTAGTAAACTGGCTTGCTTTATATGAGAGAGAGAGAGAGAGAGAGAGAGAGAGAGAGAGAGAGAGAGAGAGAAAGAAACACGCGCACGCCGTACAGCTTACAACTATAGCAAAAAGTGTCGTTACAACTTTTGGTCTTAATTTTTTCCGTCTAGCCCCCTTTCGCAACGCGCGATAAGGAACTTCGTTCCAAAAAAAGTTTCGGAACTATGATACAGAGACACAAACTTCGACAAAGTTTTCAAACTTTAACACCCCTTTTTTATTAAAAGTTAAATAAATAAATAACATAACGCTTAAATAAACAAAGCTAAAATAATAAATAAAAAACAAACACAAATGAGAACCTCCATCTTTTTTTAAAGTCGGTAAATATTGATGTATCAAAGGTGGCTATCATCTGCCAAGTGTTTCTACGAATTGTTGAAACTACAAAGCCCCATATGGCGTATCTCTCAACCTTTTCCTAGAAGGATTATAATATATGTATAAATTATGATTCATTTATTTATGTTTTCTGTGATTTATACCTGGGTACCTTCCTTGTCAAAAATATTAATATATATTCTGTCGTAGAAATCAAATGGCCTTTGAAATGATTTTATCTAGATTTATTTATGCAGCAGGATTTTTGTTTTCAATAGATAAAATTAAATGTCATATAGATTCACAGTTGTTCGCGACTTTGTACGGGACTTTAGAATAAAAAATAGTCTTTGCCCTATTCTTAGACCTACCGAATATAAACAAAAAAATCATACGAATCGGTTAAGTCGTTTCAGCCCCCTTAGACAAAATGGCTTTCTATTAGCGATATCGCCAATCGACAGACTTTTATTTTTATGTTTTTGTATGAAATTGACATCAGCCAACGAAAAGTCACGTAGTCATGCGTTGGAGGAAAAAAATGGTGTATAAATTCCATCTTATGCTAATTTTATACAATGGTTTATGTCAATTTCATACAATTAAATCTATCGATTGGCGACATCGCTAATAGCAGTCTTGTCTAAGGGGGCTGAGGAGTTTAGCGAGAAACATAAACACAGCAGTCCCAGCAAACGTTGGTTTGTCATAAAAAAAATAAAAAGGAAAAAAAGAATTGAAAAATTGAGATATTGTTCGATTCTCAGACCTAACGAATATACTAAAAAAAATCATACAAATCAGTTAAGCCGTTCATGTGCAATTTGGTAAATAACACGAGAATTTTATTTATTAGATTTTATTTGTAAAATACAAAAGAAACATTATAAAGGTGAGGTTTTATATGGTAACTTGATTGGATCAGCATTTGTGGTGGCTAGTGCTAATCTTTATTTTATTTATCCCGGTTGAAATCCTACCAAGGCTATCAAAAACATACCCAAAGTAATACTTAGTTTCTCATACCTTTTACAGCATCAAACATAGGCGATGAGATGACGGAGATCATCCAGCGCTGCTGCAACGATGGGTCAGCTTTCGCCAGGAGTCATGCTGAAGTTGACTGCTCATCACCACAACCACCGCCAGCAGGCGTGCCTGGAGCGTTCAGCTCGCTGTGTATCATAGCCCAGGCGCAGTGCTGCAAGGAGTATTTTCAGTAAGTATTCTATTCAACGATAGGTCAGGTTTCGTCAGGAGTCATGCTGAAAATGACTGCTCATCATCGCATCCACCGCCAGCTAGCGTGCCTGGCGCGTTCAGCTCACTGTGGATCTAGGTTCAGTACTGTAAGGATTCTATTACTCAACGAAGGGTTAGCTTTTGCCAGGAGTCATGCTGTAGACCTTATCATCACTACCCTATCCTTATCATCACTACCCTATCCTTATCATCACTACCTTATCACCACAACTACTGCTAGCTGCCAAGCTGTCTGCAGTGGAGATATACTTTATGCAAAAAGAAAGGCAGAACTAAAATTGATTTCTAATTTATTTTTCAGGAAGAAAAAAGACTGTGACGTCGGCATAGATATATCTTCTAGTAACAACAGATGCAACTCCAATAGCGATTCTTCTAAGGTAAGTCCTGGTTGTTTATCTACTTACCATACTATATTAATCACTGTCAAGGAACTTCGATAGGTAAACCAAATCGACTTCCAGCGTGGCACCATTCATTCTTCAGCGCGAAGTCAGGAGTGACGGCCGTGTATTCTTTGACTACAAGAATCCATTGACGAACCAATCGCGTAAAACGTCCGGCAAACCAACCAGTCTTGAGTCTGTTCTTCGTGAAAGTAATTTTTAGGGAATAATGAATGGTCTGGTAGACCAAATAAGTAGTCTCTTGCCAACGCTAGGTACACTTTAAAATAGTGAAAAAAAATTATGACCTTATTCGTTCACACCGCCCTTTTTTTATTGAAAGTGATAATATGTGAGTAGGTGTGAAGATTTATTCCCAGTAGTTCCTTTTGACAGTTCCTTCAAAGGAGCTAATGGAACTTTTGGTACGAAGTTCCTTATCCCGCGTTGCGAAAGGGGGCTAGACGGAAAAATTAAGACCAAAAGTTTTACCGACGCCTTTTTGATTTTATTACAAGTCCTTCACTAATTAATCGAAAAAAACTTCGTTTCATCCGGGTGTCCCTTGACACCTCTCAAGTTTTTTTCTTTCCATTAGTTCCTTCAAGCTAATGGAATTTTTTCTTCCCATTAGTTCCTTCGAGAGTAGTCGCCTCAATCTTTTTTACAAACATATGGCCACCTGACACTTAAGTTTTTGTTACATGGCAACCGTTTTTAACCCCCGACGCAAAAACGACGGGGTGTTATAAGTTTGACGTGTCTATCTGTGTGTGTCTGTGGCATCGTAGCTCCCGAACGGATGAACCGAATTTGATTCAGTTTTTTTTCTTTGTTTATGTCTAATATCGGGTTTGCCTATAAGGAATTTGATGATTTTATGAATTTAAATTCCCCTTTAAGGACCTGGGTGCGTATTTTCTCAGGCGCTCAAAGGACACTAAAGTGTCACCTGTAAGTGCATTAAAGTGGAATATACCAAATATAGATAGAAAAATAAACGCTTTATTGCACCATAAAAATAAAACACAAGTAAACACAAAATACAATAGATCTCAGTATCATAAGATAGCATAAATCAAAGTCGCTTACCGCTGTCTATCTGTCCCTATGTATGCTTAGATTTTTAAAACTACGAGAAGGATTTTGATGCGGTTTTTTTATAGATAGTGTGATTCAAGAGGAAGGTTTTAGTATATGAAACAAAACTAACACGCGCACGAAGTCGCGGGCAACACCTAGTCTCGTATAAATTTCAACTTAGGTCCACCCTTGCCTGAGGAAATCGGTGGTAACCCACGGACAGACAGACGGACAAGATAATGATCTTATAAGGGTTTCAGTTTATACGCTTTAAGCCAAGGTACTCTAAAAATAAAAAACGAGCTATATGGTAGGCGGAATGGGGGGTGTTAGGTTTTATTTTCAATACGGAATTCCTTGATTCGGTCGCCGCGATAAAAGCTATGCAATAGCTTAAAAGCTAATCATAAAAAATATAATGGCTTTTGTGGTGTGAACATCGCATACCGTTTGAGCTAGACTTGCTAACTCGCTTAATCATGAGGCTATGATAGAACCGCTCATGTTACTAAGCGCATCTCAGGAACCGAGCAATTTCAATTAACTATCTCTAAGTAGGTAAGTAGGTGTCCGTTATCACGGTGTACTTAGTTCAGATAGCGATAGGTATGTTTGTGCTTGTAGATACCGATTGTGTACTTCCGTGTTGGTTTTGTCTTTTTGGAGTTTATCTGTAGGTTTTGTAGTACCTTTTCGGTATGAGAAACTTTTGGTATGAAAAAACCTATTTTGACTGTAGTAAAAATTGATTGAATCCGGCGTTACTTTTCGGAACTCCATAATATTTGAAATGGAAGTATTAATATTTAGTTTCTAGTTCCGAGCCTAGTGCCAAAACACAAACTGCAATGTGCACCGCTATCCCGCAAACTTGAAGAGGTATGCAATGAGGACAAGCCAAAATTAGTATTAGTGACTCCATTCATAAACCGCGACACGTGTTTCACGTCTACACGACGCATCATCAGGATTGGACCCCGACCGCGCTATATGGGCGACAAACGTTAGACACGACGTCGCTCTCCGAGAGCGACGTTGAACGCTGGAATAAGAGCTCTGAACAAAAACATTAATGATCAAGGCAATCCTTCTACTTTAAAACGTTGTGGGTTCTTATGTAAAGCCAAGTCAGTTAATAAAGATAGTATAAAAGCGCAACCTTTATTATTTAAATTTAATAAATATAATGACATTACAACGGCACAGCACAAATAAACGCAGATTATATTCTTATAGGTATGCTGTAAAGAATGTACGAGAGGGACAGCAGTAGGTAAATCCAAGGGTGTCAACGCTTGCGTGGTTTCAAGTCGATCTACTAGCGCCGAGGACTTGCTCTCTGGAGATGCGTTCGTTCAGTGTTGTATGGTAAGATCAGGGGTCTAAAATGACCACTTTCGATGAATCGTATCACAATCTTAGCACGTAATATCTAGTAGTATTTGGTAAATTCTATATTAAAAACGCGTTTGTTTTTCATTAAAACCAATAAATAAAAAACATATAAAAATGCAACGAATTGAGGACTTACTTCTTTAAAATAATGTTAAATTCGTATAAAGGTTCGAATACAAAAGTAAAAATTAACCTGCAAGTAACCTGCAGTTTTATATAAGTGACTTTAAAGCACAAATTATAAAAATTTTCAAGTCTGATTGTTCTATCTTTATAGTTAAAAGTCTGCAATAATACCTACTATTTGAATCTGCATTTTTCTTAATTTTATAGAAAGCAGCAAAAGAAAATAATGGAGCGTCTCACGCCAACGCCAATGTTGTAACAGTGTCAAAGAAATCAGAAGGTAATTCTTTTAATTGACGACCCAATTGGCACAATGGTCACCATGCCGGACTGCCAAACATAGAGTTGCGGGTTCGATTCCTGCCTCAGACAAGTATTTATGCTTAGATATTTGTCTGTGGTCTGGTTGTTTCTATGTATTATAGGTTTACAAAAGAAAAATATTTAGTAGTATATCCGTTCTCTAGTACCCATAACACAAGGCTAGTTACTTAGCTTGGGTCTAGATGGCGATATGTGGAATGTCCTGCAATATTTATTTATTAAATTTTATTCTAAAAACCTTTTGGAATATGTATCTTAAATTTAGAGCTCTAGCTGACTGATAAAACCTTGGTAAATAAAAGACATGGCCACTCTTCGCACTATCTATAAGTATCACTACAGAGTATAAAACAAAGTTGCGTCCCGTTGTCTGTCTGTCCCTATGTATTCTTATATCTTTAAAATTTCGCAACGGATTTTGATGCGGTTGTTTTTAGTAGATAGAGTGATTCAAGAGACAGGTTTTCGCAACAGCTTGTAATATATGAAATAGAAAAAATACTTATCAAGACTTAATTTCTAAAACTACAAGAGCTACGTATGAAACTTGGGGCATGGGGATCCTTTTTGAAAGTAGCCGAGCACTTAGAAAGGATTTTTGGAAATTCGACCTCTAAAGGATCTGTTTTTTAGAGGCTGCTGCTGATAAATTGACTGAGTCTGATATATGTAGCAGTTTCTAGTAACTGTTATTTGAAATAGATATCACCAGGTAAGACCGCGGATCGCAGACCATGTAATATCTTTCTCTTTACAGTTCTCCCCTCACTTTGCGAAGACTATGCACCGAATGAGCTCTGCGCACACCATTGTATCCCAATCCCAGGATCATACAAATGTGAATGTAATCCTGGCTTCCAGCTGATGGCTGATGGAAGGAATTGTAAAGAGGTAAACTAAACTGCTAATTATACATAAGAATTACCTTAAAATACCTCAAAGAATTATTATAAGAGCTTTAATGCCACAAGAATAATCAGTTTCATATCATCCTATCTTCTTCTTCTTCTTGTATAGTGGTGACGCTCGCCTATTGTTAGAGTTTTCAGATCGTCATAAGGTCTCTAACTTGACCTAACGACTGCTACTAGATGTAGCATCCGTGACCAACACTGTTTTTGAATTCTATTATTTTTGCACCAGGTAGTAAAGAACCGCTGTAAGCCCAGGAATCCATGCCAACACAAATGCAACGACAATGGCTTTGAAGTGTTGTGCTCATGCAGAAGAGGATATGAACTGATGCCTGATGGGAAATCTTGTCAAGGTACACCTTCCTGGAGTTTTATTCATCATCTTCTAAACGGTGTTTGTTTTCCAGATGTCTGTTAGATCGGAAGCCAAACATTCTGCATACATAAAAGTGTAAGCTGATTGTAGACTAATTGGCGATCAACCTCGAACATCCGTGCGAATATCCTACAAAACAAAAAACCTTTACTGTTTTTCGTCTTACATTTTTGACCTAACGCGTAACATTTTTTCTGGGCTAAGTCCCCACTGGATCTTCCAAAAGATGGAAACATTAAAATACGGATGTGTATGTGCTTTAAGTGAGCAACTAAGACATTTTTGTACATTTTCTGGCGATTATTATTATATAGTACCATAATATCACCAGTTTAACTCCCGATCCCGTGTGAATATCGGGATAAAAAGTAGCCTATGTTACTCCCAATTAATCCGTGTAGTGTATACCAAGTTTTATTAAAATCAGTCCAGTAGCTTCGGAGCCTATTCGTAACAAACAAAACAACAAAAAGATCTTTCCTGTTTATAATAGGACTAGCAGCGCTCTGCGGTTTTACCCGCGTAAGTCCCGATCCCATGGGAATATCGGGATAAAAAGTAGCCTATAGCCTTCCTCGATAAATGGACTATCCAACACAAAAATAATTTTTCAATTCGAACCAGTAGTTCCTGAGATTAGCGCGTTCAAACAAACAAACAAACTCTTCAGCTTTATAATATTAAGTATAGATAGACGATTTAGTATGCAGTATAATTAATATAGATGTAGGTTATCAGATTATTTTATTTTATTAGATAATTTTGTTCTCAGGCCAATTTAGAGTTCTAAGCGAAGCCTAACTAATTGTAGAAGTTTTACATCTTTACATTTCTTCTAAAATCCATCATCTTCTCCTCTTTTTTGCAGATATCGACGAATGCCAACTAGATATACCAGTGTGTCTCCCAGGAACACAGTGCTACAACATCCAGGGATCATACAAATGTATACCGCAGAAGAAGAAAAATACCCCCGGACTCTGTCCACCAGGGTTCGCCAGGAATATCAAGAATAATGCTTGTGATGGTAAGACGTGTAATACAAGTGCAAACGTTTCTATTTGGCATAGTGAACCCGTACGTAACAAGGGTTCAAAATTATCAAGTACGCATGAATTATTATTATTGAAAATGCAAATTGTGTTAAATGCCTGTGCAAATTAATAGCTTGGTAATCAAAATTGTCATCGTCTTGATTTTAAAGTCGTTTGTGACGGACTTGCGACAAGTGATGCGAGAAGTTTTATGGACGTACCTTGAGTTAGTATCGAATCGTCGCACAACTCTTGTGGTCTAAAGTAGCAACTCGTCTAAAACGCTACTGGGAACTCGTCTTAAAAGCATTTTGTGTAACTCTCAGGCAGTCTAAAGCACAACTCTTGTGGTCTAAAGTAGCAACTCGTCTAAAACGCAACCGGGAACTCGTCTTAAAAGCATTTTGTGTAACTCTCAGGCAGTCTAAAGCACAACTCTTGTGGTATAAAGTAGCAACTCGTCTAAAACGCAACTGGGAACTCGTCTTAAAAGCATTTGGTGTAACTCTCAGGCAGTCTAAAGCACAACTCTTGTGGTCTAAAGTAGCAACTCGTCTAAAACGCAACTGGAAACTCGTCTTAAAAGCATTTCGTGTAACTCTCAGGCAGTCTAAAGCACAACTCTTGTAGTCTAAAGTAGCAACTCGTCTAAAACGCTACTGGGAACTCGTCATAAAAGCATTTTGTGTAACTCTCAGGCAGTCTAAAGCACAACTCTTGTGGTCTAAAGTAGCAACTCGTCTAAAACGCTACTGGGAACTCGTCATAAAAGCATTTCGTCCAACTTTTGCAATCTGAGCAAAACTCTTTGCTTGATTATGTCCTGGACGTTGGACATTTTTACATAAAACATAATCTTCATTCCCTCCACAGATATAAACGAATGTAAGCTAGTCAACCCACCTTGCCCCGCCTACATCTGTGAGAACACAATGGGAGGTTACAAGTGTGACGGGGTGTCAGGAGATCCCGTCAACCTGGGCTCCTCGCCGCGGACGCCGCTAGTCGAGGACAGGTGTCCACCAGGGTTCACGCTCGGACTTCATGGAGAATGCGATGGTATGATAGACGAAACTTATATAAACTATAGTCATACAAAATTTAATAAATATTGCTACCTTTTACAAGAACTTACCACCTTGAAACCTTGAAACCTACCATGAACTGGATTAGACGTATTCTTGATTTACCCTGATACTGGGGATCTCTTAAGATAGACACATGAAAGAAATATATCCGAAACACCAACACATACAAAAAAGATTTAACTCAGAAGTAGGAAAAGGTGGTGATTCAATTTCCTTGGAAATAGGTACATAATAGTTTACTAAATAATGAAAAGTACTTAGTTGGTTAAAAATAATTATCTTGGTCCTACTTTTGTAGTAGAACTATTATCAATGCAAGTTGACATTATTTTAAGTATAATCCTATTGATAGAACCACAGCTAATACAATTTAATCTTAAATTTTTTTTTTCGATGCTTAGATTGATAGAACTACGGACAGTTTGATTTGCCTGTCGTTCGATTGTTAGAACTCCGGCGATCAATAAACGCTTTGACTGTGGTCCGATTGATAGAACTGCGGATAGTTTTGATTAGACCTTGATTCGTCTGATAGAACGGCGGACAATTTGATTTGCCCGTGGTTCGATTGATAAAACGGCGGACAATTTGATATGCCCGTGGTTCTATTGATAAAATCCGGCGATCGGACCACGACCAATAAACGGAAATATTTACTTTTTTTTTACAGATGTCGACGAATGTGAAATCGGTAAAGACGACTGCAACCACATGTCACAGTTCTGCATCAACACTCACAGTTCGTTCTACTGTCAGGATAAGGCCTCCAAACATTGCCCGCCAGGTTACAAGATCAATTCTGGCACGGGAAGGTGTGAAGGTAAATATTTTAGCGATTAAAATGCTGGTCTCATGTTCAAGAAGCTCTGGAGTAATCATCATACCCAAGATCCAGGAAGTAATTGTTCTGCTGTTCCGATTTCCGAACGCAGGCTTTCTGTTAATTCTGCAAATCAACGATCGAGAGGTCGTGCCCAAGGCTATTTATGCTGCGCCAGAAATACTTGTCGCTTACAACTAACAGTATTGATTGTAACGAATGTGTTTTGTTTTTCTCAAAAGTGCTGAGATGGAATTCTAGGTGAAATCTTTACCTATATTTTGGGTTAATTTGAGACGAAAATTCCATGTCATTTCAAAGCCAGACTAGTTTTAGTTCTTAATGTTAGGGTAGTTTCAAAACTATACGGAGTTTACGGCTCAAAATTACACCAAAATATCGGTAAAAATCTCGCCTACAATTCCATCTCAACACTTTGAAAAAAACAAAACACATTCATAACAATCAACAATTTCCACCAACGAAGGCGACCGGTGCCGGTAGTAACTATATAGTAGGCTGTGTGCCAAGGTTCGAAGGCCAAGGTCGATGGCGTATGGCCCTTAAATAAAAATAACTTGTTATGTTATGCTTACTTGTACTTTTAATAATTTTCAGACATTGACGAATGTGATGAAGATTCAGAGATATGCCGTCTCGACCAAATTTGTATCAACCAGTTAGGAGCTTACGACTGCAAGCAGAAACCTGATCAAAATAGGTAGGAAACAATAATTCGTTTAAACCTTTTTCATGTTTCCTCAAAAGATAAATTTAGGCTATAGAATTTAGGCATGAATAAAGGCATGCCACTTACCTATAAATAACATTACCTACCATTCTTAGCTTTAATTAATTTAAAAGAGATGACATATCTGAAAGTATAAATAGGACAGCTTTATGTTTTATGATATTATTATCTTTTGAGGTGAATACGTCTTTTAAAATTGCTTCCATAGGGGCAATAATAAAAAAAGATTGATAACAAAATCAGGGTATACAATTTAGTGTTGCAGCTCCATACCTATTATCCTCATCCAAATTTTAATTACACCACTGTATAACTAAAGAATCAAAAAATTTATTACGCTAAGTTAGGACTGTAACACATCGTGGGGGGAAGCCCCGCCATTTTGAAGGTCATTCTGCTGCGTATCGGGATTTTCATTTAGTGCTTATAACTTTTTTACAGAGTGCGAGAGCAATGCCCTGATGGAATGAGGAGAAACCCACAAACACAAATTTGTGATGGTAAGTCTCCTGATCACATTCTTGTCTCAAAATAGCTAATAATTAGGTAGTTCTACTTCTGCTTCTCGTCGTATGACCTTGTGAAATAATATTTTAAAGTGTAGTTAGGTAGGTATAGGAATAGATTCTGTTTTTTTGACGACAAATATTTTTATAATATTTGACGAAAAATATTAAGAAAAGCATTTGGCGTTGGTGAAAGCTTGAAATTTCTCCATATATAGTTCAATATCTTAATTTGTCAGATATCGATGAGTGTGTCGAAGGAACTCATCTCTGCGACCAGCACCAGAGCTGTCTGAACACGAACGGCAGCTTTGAGTGCCACTGCAAGTTGGGGTATGAACTCGATACTACAACTGGAGCTTGTGTGGGTAAGTGAAAATTTTAGAGACTTAAATAAAAGTTTGTCTGTAAATTCGGTTAACGGACGATAATTTTATATGATAACGTCATAACCGCTACAATGTCGTCGGTCCACCGGGCAGCTGGTCTCCCAACACTCCGTTTCGCGTTGCATCGCGGCCGCCACTCGAGAACCTTTACTCCCCAGCGGTTGTCACTTCTGCGGGCTATATGACCCGCCCATTACCACTTCAGCTTACTAATCCTGAGAGCTATGTCGGTGACTTTGGTTCTTCTACGAATTTCCGTATTTCGGATTCTATCACGTAGAGAAACTCCAAGCATAGCTCTCTCCATAGCCCGCTGAGCGACTCTGAGCTTAAGACGAAGCCCATAGTCAGCGACCACGTCTGGGATTCATATGTCATCACTGGTAACACACATTGGTTGAAAACCTTCGTCTTGAGGCTCTGTAAATAACCTCTATATTCTCTCAACTGGCAGACAAAAATACCTTCATACATTTTTAATATGGCGCCATCTGTTGTTGTCAGTTGATGAAATAAGTAGGATAATTAAACCTAAAACACAATTATTTACCAGATGTAAACGAATGTGCGACGGGTCAACATGACTGTATCATCGGTTCCCAGCGTTGCGACAACACCGTCGGCTCTTTCCTCTGCATCAGGATCACTTCTTGCGGCACCGGTTACATCCTGCAACATTCCACTGGGAAATGCGAAGGTAAAGGGTTTTCTTTCTTCTTTTTCTTTTTCTTTCTTCTCTTTATTATGTACGTCAGCTGTGGTTAGCTGTGGCTTTATGGGTAAAAGTCTTGAACGGATGTTCTGCTCGGTTGATATGGATTTGATGTTTGGCGATACCTTCTGCCCATGACTGCAATTTAAGTATTGCGGCAGTACAGTAGATTAACTCGCTTGTCATTTTGCAACGAACTTTTCCAACTAACGCAAGAGGTAGGGTCGCATAATTGTTATTTCATAGTTTTTTTGTGGTAAATAAAGATATTTGATTTGATTTGTCAGTTTTTTCAAATTATTCACGTGATTGCTTTGACAGATTTTTGTTGTGCTCGTAGAGAACGAAAATTTGCTGACGAACCAATGAGTTGCTTCTGACTGCCCGTACTGTGTTCGAAATGAACTGTCTTTCACCAATAGACTTTTTTTCATAGATGTGGATGAATGCGCTTTGGGAACGCACAACTGCGCGCGCGCCGGTCCCGAGTACCAGTGTATGAACATCCCTGGTTCCTTCCGCTGTGTCAAAAAGAGGGTCTCTACTACCACCACAACCCTGTCACCTGACTACGAATATGTTTATTATGATTCTGAGTATGCATTTTTAACATTTACAGTTAAATAGTAAAATTTTTTAGAAAATTCAAAAAAAAAATAGAAATTTTCTAGCATTTTTCGTTTGTGCTGTGCCAAATGTAACATAGTTTAAAATAGTATTAATTGATTAAATAACTATAAATGTTTCGACATCATTCAAAATAAAAAGGTTAATATAAAAATTGTGTATTATAGGGAAGAAGAAGGGAATCAAACTTCTGAAGCGAAACCAGAACCTCCAAAGCCTTCTCCTACTCCCGAACCAGTCACTACGACTGAAGAACCAAAACCCACTACACCCAAGGAAATAAGACCAGAAGAAAACGACATCGCACCTCCAGAAATCGAAGAAAGAATAAATAATGGTCCAGACAATGTACCTAATAGAGAAAATTTTGAACCAAGTTCGTCACCAGAACCGAAATACGAAGAACCTAGACTGACAGAACCACCACCGCAACCAGAGCCTATTGAACCAAAACCAGAAATAGTATACAAAGAATCAAACCCAGACAACAGCTGGGATTCAAATACACCAGAACGACACTACCCTGATACAACATACTACGAAACTAGATCTGAAATACCTGAGCGACGAAATGAAGTGACAGAACCTAATGAACGTCCAGTAGAAGCTGAACCTACAGAAAGTCATCCAACAGTAAAACCTACGGTACGAAGTTATCCTGAAGAAATACCTACTGAGAGATATCCAGAAACATCACCAAGACCAGAAGATAGGCCTGTTCCAACATATAGTCCCTATGGTACTACTAAACCTCAACATACTCCTCCTAGAGCCATCTACGTACAAGTGGGTCCAGAGACGGCAACAGTACCCGGGGAGAAGAAAGCAGATGGGTCAGTAGTGGTGGATACTAAGGAAGTTCCGAAGAATACTTGGACTAAGATTGATGTTAAGCCGAGCGATTGTCCGCTTGGATTTGAGGTTAATGATTATGGAGGTTGTTTTGGTGAGACTTTTTTCAAATATTATTTGCTTAGAATGAATGTGAAAGAACTTGGTAGGATTCAAAAAATTATACTACTTTTTAATTACAAAGTATCTTACACTGGGTTTCATGACTGTTGACGAATATTAAATTGAATAATAAAAAATATATCATGAGATCAGCAGAAACTTCATTAAAATCTTATTTTTATCTATCAAATAACGTATCCTAGCATCTGTCCTATTCAGCATTAACTTGTCTTTAAACTCTTAGACATAGACGAATGTGCCACTAATCGGCACAGCTGTTCCGGCTTCACTGAAATCTGCCGGAACACCATCGGCGGCTACCTATGCGACTGCGCAGCCGGCTTCCGCCGGGACCTCGTCACCGGAGCCTGCGACTTGGTCATCAGTTCGACGTCTTCTACCACTGGTGCCCCGCCTCCTCCTCCGCCTCCACCGACGACGACTCCTGAACCGGTATCGTCTACTAGCCCAAGACGGATGCATGATATTGATACAGGTCAGGAAGAAATATTTTATTAGATAAGCTTACCTACTTACTTCGTAACCTCACGACGAACGGGTATGTGTTCTTTCAACGCCATTTACTCGACCAAGCTGATAGTGTGGTATGTGAGCTTATTTCGTCAAAAATAATATATCCCAGGTACTTTCATCATTCCATGTGTATGGCATGGTCTAATCTAGAATAAACTTATTAATACAATTACATATTTAAATTTCCAGGTAGAAACTATTTCTACGGCTACCGTGATGATCGTCTAGCTACAACCAGGCCATTCAGACCTCGAAGTAGATGTGACGCCGGTTTCCACCACAATTTTCAGACTGGCAGATGCGAAGGTAAAGATAATCCAGGAGGTTTATAAATAGTTCTAATTAATTTTATAAACAACCATAACACCTAATTGTTGTTTATTGTAAGTTTTATTAAAGAATTTTTTCTTTCCACTCGATGTCCATTCGATGATTGAATTGATCTCATTGGTCGTCAAGTGTGTCAAGTTTTAGGGTTAAACATGATTCTTCCTCGTTTTTCCTTGACCTTATTGCATATTTGAAATGGGCTTTCCCTATCCTTTTCTTTCATTCTCATTAGTGCTAAGTTGAAATCAATGTTGGATGGTAGGTCTTTCCGAACCGTCATCAACCATGTTGCGGGAGATCTTAAACATAATTCAAAGAGATAAAAAAACTGATTATCTTTTCAGATATAAACGAATGCACAAACGGTCAGGCAACGTGCGCAGACGTGGAAATCTGTGTCAACACACTGGGAGGGTACCGATGTGAATGTCCTCCCAATTGGACGCTGGATGAGGGAAGGCATAGATGTGTACCCAACAGGAACAAGGGAGCATTCCCGACGGGGTATGGAAATGTCCCAGGTAAGAAACAATAGATTTTAGTGATTTAAGAATTTAAGTAAGGAATACAATAAATATCAGAAGCTCTCAAAAAAACTGCTGTTTAGTCACTTTCGCATTTCAGGCATAATCATTCTGCTTCAGAGGCATCTTTCGCTTAAGGCGCAAACCTTCCTTTTAATAATGCCTTCATTGCTATCGTGCAATTAAAGTAACTCGATCAAAAGGCGTACTTTGGAAAATTTATGTGATGATGATTTGTGATATGTAATGAAACTTGGTCAAACTTTTTACAATAAAGATATTGGCTCTTATCCTTTTCTAGTGCAAGTCCCCCCAGAGAAACCGAATGAGACTGTCGGCCATGGTTCCCACGGCACAGACTCCGTCGACCCAGAGATAACACAAGTCGAAGACGGAGCTACTGTACACAAATGTCCCTGGGGATATAGGCTGGGAGATGATCACACATGTATTGGTAAGGAACAATAAGAAACTGCCTAGTTTGGATTTGATAAATTTTTTGGCTACCATACTAATTTACTTATGACCTATATTGACCAAAGGTCAAATGAAAACCAAAGACCATCTGACCAGTGAATAGATTATATTGCCGCAGTTTTTCAAGATTATGATAAAGACCTAAAAACGTGGCGTAGTCATTGGAATAAGTCATTATTGAATGAGCCTCCTTTTGAACGCATATTCCAAACCGAATGAATAAAGTATCTTCCTCTTAGTGGAATCACCGTGTTTATCGACCATTTCTTCAAAGAGTAGGAAACATTAAGGTAGGGGTAAAAACAAAAGATCCCTTGGGGTCCGAAGTGTTGCTGGCTCTATCAGCCCCCGATATAAGATATACCAATAATAAAAAAATGAGTAATTAGACAGATAGTGAAATAATTATTAACTAACGCAAGTTTTTCCCTCCAGATGTAGATGAGTGTGTAACCGGCGAAGCGAAGTGTGGATCTATTCAGATCTGCACAAACTTAGCTGGAGGGTACTCATGCAGTTGTCCACGTGGACACCGGCTCGTGGGAGACCACGAATGTGAGGACGTTGACGAATGTGCTATTGGTGGAAACTCGGTAACTATTTTATAATATAGAGATATTAAAGTGGTACGTAAAGTCAATCGTTAGCAAAGTTCTCTATAACATTAAAATTTCTTTATTTCCAACAAGAGCTATATAAAAATAAAGGTATGACTATTATTATACACATATAGGTAATTTTAATAATTATATTGTCAGGGACCCGTTAGCTCGGCAGCCTGACACAGAACTCATCATCAAATTTAATTTCATTATGTTAAAGACTATTGGTCTGAAATTGACTCCAGTTCGATTGGCTTCTATTTTATGTAACTGTTTGGCATTAATTATTGCTATGTATTTAAATATTAATTAATTGGTTAATGTACCCGAAGAATAGGAAAGGTCCAAATATAGAACCTTGAGATACATTAATCTTAATTTAATATTAATTTCCAGACCTGTTCGGAACACGCTGACTGTATAAACACAGTAGGATCTTACATCTGCAAATGTCGTAGTGGATTCAGACCGGCACCTAATAATGATAAAGTAAGCAAATACTTTTCCATACAACATATTTATAAGCCATACATACATAAATAAGATAATAAATGCAGGGGCGAAAGCTCAAATCCTAACTCAGTTTTGAAGCAGTTGATATACAAGTGGTCATTTTGATTTTAAAATCATATAATGTTGAGCAATAATGTATTTGGAAGCTAAAATTGAGTCTTAGTCGTAACATGTCTGCTTAGAAGTTAAATTACAATTCACTTATAACTGGAAGACATTTAAATGTTTGATAAACTTACTGCTATGAACCCTATTCCACTTACTACATTGTCCTAGGCATTACAGCATTCTGAATTATATACATTATCAAGGACATTTTATTGACCCTTTCAGGTATGTATGGATGTAAACGAATGCTCCGAGTCACGTCCCGGCTCTCTCTGTCAACATCGGTGCAGCAACGTTTGGGGAAGCTACGCCTGCTTCTGTCACAGAGGATATAGACTCAATTCTGATAATAGGTAATTATAATGCTAAAACTAATTCGGTAGCTCCTGAGAATAACGCATTCTGCGTTATGTATAACACCATTGCTTCCAGATAGATGGGACACCTTGGAGAAAGAAATACATTACTTTTCATCTCGATCCCAAATTCAATCAGGTGACACCGTGGGGTGCAGCTAGTAATAAAGGAATAAAGGGTCAAAATCTGTAATCCTTCCCAGTGATGATGTAGTCAAAATAATATTCATTCCTCTTATTTAAGAACCTTCTACTTTCGAAATCTGTTAGAATGCTTATTTTTACAGAACTTGCTCGGACGTGGATGAATGCGTTCAGTTCAAGTCAAAGATACCTTGTGTGGGGAAGTGCCTTAACGAGCCAGGGAGCTACCGGTGCGCATGTCCGCCAGGGTACAGGATCGCTGAAGATAAGAGGAGCTGTATTGGTAAGCGGAACTACATTTTTTCAAGGAATTTGTTGGTTTGTTGGAACTTAGAAATTGGATTACAGTTTCTTCCAGCCTATTTTGCCATCTTCTGTAATCTTAGGAAAATCGTGATGAAAACCGTGGCTTAATTTGGCTTATTGATGTGTTCTTTTATCTGGACACAGTCGACTAAGCTGAGAAGGTGCTAGGCAAACCCACGTACATGTCCCAGGGACGATAGCACCCTGAACAGCGTGGATTTAATTTGCTGGCGCTGTACACATCATCATCTAGATAGCATAAGCCGTGAACGTATTTTTCTATCATCTTTAACTTTAGGAAAACATCGTGATGAAATCCGTGGCCTAATTTGACGTGTTCTTTCATTTTGACTTTGTAGACTAAGCTGAGAAGGTAGGTAAGCCGACATACATGTCCAGGGACGATAGTACCATGAATAACACGCATTGTATAAAATAGTCTTAATTAGATGTAAGGCTAATATTATATTCTTCAAGATTCACCCTCTATTCCATCAGACATTGACGAGTGTGAAATAGGCGAGGCGACTTGTCAGACTGGTATGTACTCTGGCACCAGCCACGTCTGCTTCAACACACGAGGGAGCTATCGCTGTCATCGCATCACTTGCCCGCCTGGATACCAGCTCGAGAGCAAACAGTAGGTTTACAATAACTTTTAAAATGTGCTGATAAAACATCAATGGAAACTATGCCCAATAATCTGATTTCAAAAATCTTTGCTGTACTTGGATTTTTGGGATATATCACGTAAAGAAAAATGTGTTTAGCGTCCAGAAAAAGATCTGGCTCTTCCAAATGTAACCAAATTGCTAAACTGTCGAGATGCAAAATATAAAAAGAGGTTTCCAGTTATAATCCCAAAATGGAAGACATTTTTGTATATTCTACAGATAGTTGTTTCTACTTTGGGTGTTTTTCCATAAAACCGTTTTGTTTTCCAGTCGTTGTTCGAAGACGGAACGCGTCTGCCGGCCTGGAGACTGGGAGTGCGCCCACCAGCCGACCACAATCTCATACAACTTTATCACATTTGTGTCAAAGTTGTATATTCCTGAGTCTAATGTAAGCATCTTCATTTCTACTTTTTTCTTCAATTACTTGAATGGCTTTTTCATATTTACACTTATTCATTTTTAGGGTTTCGTACAGTGAGATGTAACAATTATAGAGTGGTTATATTCAAACTTCGCATTACTATAATTTGACACAAACTATGATATAAACAAAACTACATTAATATTCGAAAAAAATTAAAGAAAACACGTTTATCTCTGTCTATAATGTCCACGACAATGGGACTTGCGCAATGTTAGAAAGAGATGACACATATCACTGTGTCATTTGGGTACTTTATGACATGCACGCTGGTTTCATACCTCAAAAGGTGCAAAAAGAAACCTTTTAAGATCACTGTCTTGTCCGTCTGTCCGTGTGTAACCACCGGTTTTCTCAGGAACGGGTGTACCAAATTAATTTTTTTCTTTTTGTTTTTGCATTTGACCACTATCCCACCTGTTGGTAAGTGACGATGAAGATTAAATAGGATCTTTACACTTGTGTTCTTTCTCCAGGTGAAATTATTCACAATGCGAGGCCCTGCATGGTCCTATGCGAAGATGAAATTTGAGCTTCGACTAGTCGACGTCAACGCACCACCCAGCGTAAAAGATAGAGCGGATATTAATGCTTTCTTGTAAGTTACTACACTAACACACATTTAAATTGTCTTAGTATTAAAAGGGTTTTTCTTTTGAATATTTTTATTACAATTTATAAATTAAAGTTTGATCAAAATCGGTTCAGAACCTAGTTTCGGAGTCTATGCGTTACAAACAAAAACAAACGAATAAAAAACTTTCATCTTTAAAATATGAAGATAAATAAGGAGTGTTTAATAGGCCGGTTGCATCTATTGCTCAATTATTTAAAAAAGGTTTATGATAAGGCTTTTGTGTCATTTTTGTTTAAATATTGTATTATATGGTCCTTTCGTGTATTTTGCTGGTAAAGTTATCTATTTCTTTATTTCCAGGCTTATCCAAAACAACAACGAAGCAGTCATGTCCCTTGTCCGACCTCTGGAAGGTCCTCAAAGTATAGAGTTAGAACTATCGATGGAGTTGTACAGTAGAGATCAGTTCGGAGGTATAGCTGTTGCTAAACTGTTTATACACGTCTCTGAATACGAGTTCTAATGATGAAAAGAAGAGAAGAGAGAAGGGAAAGACAGAAGATTGAAAGAAATAAAACATATAGAGACAAATTATAATACAGAGATTGGGTCCAAGTTCGATTTGAATCGTGAACTATCTACTATTGAATAGGTAACTTGTGTAAATTTTGAGAACGCAATTATAACTATTAATCTAAGCAAAATGTTGGTGCTTAAGTTAATATTTTCAATAGCTATTTAAATCGAATATATATGAATAAATATATATTATTAGTAAATAAAGTTTTCTGAAATGGATATACGTAATGAACTAAGTTATTAATTTTATACTGTTACTTATTTTAAAGCATTTTACAATTAAACAAGTCTTGTAAGTATTTTAATATAATATTTATTGTAAGTTGAATGTTTTTAATACAGAAAATTGATGACAAACATTGTTTTGAATTAGCTACTTCTACATTCTGACTAGTGAATATTGAACTAGATTTTATCGTTACGTATTTCATGTTACAAGTAGAATTCATTCTAAAATAGGACTAAGAGTTCATAATTATAATTTCTTCTTTGATTCCAATAAATAACTACAAAATCATACTACATTACCTACGAGATCAACAACAACAAACCTATTGGTTGTATTTAACACAACCGATACAATTACAATAATGTCATAAAATCTTACCTACTCATAATACGGGCCTGATTTTAACCAAATTTGAGATTTTCAATTCCTCCTCCCAACACAGTCTGTCCATTTGTCACATTACATACCATCTTTCTCTTTTCCTCTTAATGTTCTTCTTCTCTTTTCATTTTACCCTTATTATTATTATTACCCTCTGTTTATCTTCTATTATGCATTACTTATCTTTTTTACTCATGTGGATCAACAATATTAAGGATGGTAAGGCATCCATCTTGTGAACCGATAGCAAGTGCTTTCCCACCGTGTGCGCTCGCTACTCCCGTTACTTCTGCTGGGGCTCTGTATTCCGCTACTGCTTTGCCATCTACAGTCCTAGGTTAAGATAAAGAAAATACGATGTTAGGTTTCTAAATTTAATCTTTACATAAATACCCATTATAATAATTAAGTCACAAGCATAACAATGTGCTTGTCTTAAAGCCCCACTTAATATCAGGGAAATATTATTATTCGCGAGAGACTGATCGCTGGATTTTTATGGAAATTCATTGTATTGGCTATTGTATGGTCTTCATATTTTGTGCCATCAATACGTAGAAGAAGAAATGTATTGGCTGAGCTTTCTCTTATTAGTTCTTTACCCGTTAGCAAAGCACAATGGAAACCAGTTTAGTAGTTTCTAAAGTTACCACTAACAGACCTACTGATGATCTTCTGAATATAAACTCTTTAAAATAATAGCAAACACCAAAAATAAATAATCAATATATGGTATCTAAGACCACCGATCACCATCATGGCTAATAAAATTACAAAATATAAAGCCTCCTTACCTGAAGACCCTCAAAGTCTTTCTCCCACTATGGTAATAGAAGACGTAGTTATCATCAGAGCTGAATAGCGTGATGATGGAGAAGACACCCTCAGCTGCCCTGCTGATCAGCGGCTGGACAGAGGCTCCACGTTTGAGCTCGATGAGGTCGAGGCCACCGCGGGAAGGTGCGCACAGACCGATCTTACCATCGCGAGTGCAGGCGCCGTTCCAACGGGGAACAAACCTGGTAGCAAAACATATGGAAATTGAGCCCATTTGCACTGTCTATTGTTTTTAATCACTTATTTTTTAAAGTGGCTAAGTGCCAATCGAGATGCCTGGACGGGTGTAAAGGACATTTTTAACAGAAACACAACATATGTTAGAAAAGTAAAGTTTAAGCTAATATTTTTTCAAACATCTTACACCGCGCTATCTAGTGCCAAGCAAAGAAGCTAGGCTTGTTTTATTGGTGCTAGATAACGGATTAAATACATAATACTTTTCCTTTTTTTTTTGCAAATATATACCTAATATACATACAGACACCAAGACCAGAAACAACTATCTATAGCATAAAGGTCGTATGTACGGTAATAGATAATTGCCTAATGACTTTTCATAAAAATGCATGTGTTGAGCCAGTCATAAAGCTTGTCACCAAGTCGTTTAAATACCTGATGAGTCTCTTCGTCTTAATATCCAGTATGCCAGCCTTATCATTACCGACGACAGCGACCCACAGCGGTTTATGAGGCAGAGCCACTATGGACTGCATGTCCTTAATCCCGCTGTTTTTTATTGGGATTCTGAAAATATAAGATTCGAAATTTTGCAGCTGTAGCAAAATAAGCGGAAGAAAATAAATATCTGAATAAATGAAACAGTGTAAATTGTCGCATGCTTTCTTTTATGAACTTAAATTGATTGGATTCAAGTGAGATATCTAACTCAATCTTTAGAATCTTTGGCCTCTAAGGACCTAGTGACTGCCACTGGGAAGTTCCTTTGTCTCTCTCTATTCTGATTAATCATATTAGTACCTATGCAGCCTAGCTCCAGTCCTAGCATGGAAGACGTGCAAGCAGTCCTTGTTAGATTTATCGACTCCAGGAGCCACCAAGTGGTGTTCATCTGCGGAAACTACAGCAGCTCGGTATCCTGTCCCTCGGAGATCGTACTCTGCTGCGTAGATTTTTTCTCCATCTGTAAATACAAATTGAAATTGGATGACACTTAGTATGAAAATGCTCTGAACGAAAATATCGACAATTTTCCTGTCAGAATTTCTGAATTATCAACTTAGCCAATTTTTTTGGTCAAGTAGAATCATCAGTAAATAGAAGAAAATAATATGGAAGATATTGAAGGTACTGATTGAATTGGGAAAAAAATCTTAATCCTATTCGAGAATCGAATTTCTTTGGCAGGAAAAACCTCAAGTGGAACAATTGTTACAATAGATTGTGACCATAACTTCGGTTTGCAACCGAAGAAAGAAAAAAAAATAGATTGTGATGCTGACTTTGGCAGGGATAAAATCCTGAAAATGTTTTGTAAATAAGTAGTGGGTTTCAAAAAATAATGGTATTGCAAAAGTAAAGCCTGCATTATACTACTCGCGAGGTTGTTCGAAGTAACCCAATTTCGATAGTGTATTGAGGCACTTCGGTTCACTGGGGGGTACTTCGACCAACATCGCCTCAGTTGACTTCTCGAGTAGTATAGCGGAGGCTTAAGAAAATTCTCTTACCAGGTATAGACCTATTCACAATATGAGCAACAGCAACATTGTCCACATTATCAGTTGCGACCTGCATCGATATCGTGATGAACTTTGTACCGTCTTCCACAAGTAAGACTTGTTTCACTCCCTTCTGTTCATCTTTGAAGATCACCTTTAGATAAAAAAGACCTTATGATTTACGAGCAGCAACCCGCGGTTTTACTTCACAACTTATGCAGTCAAATCTTGATCCCGGGATAAAAGTAGTCTATGTGCTATAAGAAAAGTTTCGCTATCTCCATACCAAGTTGAATTGGAAGCAATTTTGCGTGACGGTGATGAAGACTATAAAAATAAGCGACTATTATTTTGGGGAAAAGAAAGAAGGTTGTCTAAAAACAATCAGCTGTAGTATCAAAATTCAGTACAAAATTGTATTATTAGCATCGGGACATTTTAACTTTGGACTCCCATTAATCCCTGGGGGGCGGGACTAATGGATTAATGGGAGTTAGGTTTATAATAAATAGGTCAACGTTAGACCACTTTCTCACACGTTGGTAAGTGACGATACGGTCTTAAATGTAGCATGCTCTCCTAAAAGTTACCTACACGTTTATGACTCAAAGACTTCTAAAAAAGCGGGGGTTGTATTAGTCTAAAGGTCAGAATGTCCAAGATGTTCTTATTTACCTGTCTCTCAGCCATATCCCAAATAACCACGTTCCCAGACTCAGCAGTGATGACATTCTCGCCATTGGGTGTGATGACAGCATGCGTAACAATAGCTCCTAATGGTGCATCAGCTAGTTGTGCCAGCAGCTTGCCGGTGCTCGTGTCCCAGAGGCCCCAGCAGCTGCGTGTTGTTGTCACTGCTAGTTTCTTGTCTCGAGACAAGCTGGAAAAGGGAAAAGTATGGCTTAAAGTTAAATAGAAAATGGTATAGACCATAATAACAAATTACCTACTTACCAAGTAAAACAGAAATATTATTTAAAATATAGTATACTAGCTGCGATCCAAAAAAAAAAGTATCTGATAGTAGTCTATGTCCTTTTCCCCACAATACCTCTGTAGGAGTCATGTAAAAAAGCAATAAACAACCAAACTTTTGATAGTCTTAATAGGTACAATCAGTACGTACTGAAGTGTAGTTTTTCGAAATGAAAATACTTTAAACTTACGTAATAGAATCAATGGGCAACTCCTGTCGATCAATCTTATGGACTTGCTCGAAGATATTGTCAATGTTCCAAATCTTCACCGTCCTATCAATGGATGAGGTGATGACGTTGTTCCAAGAGCCGACGGTAAGGGGTTCCAGCTGGACGATGCGGCCAAAATGAGCGTCCAGGACTTTGATTAGCTTTGTGGTTTCGAGACTCCAGACGTAGAGGTTCTTTCTGAAATATATGAAAATAATTTTCAGAAACTTTGAAAAAGACAAGATTTCTGGTTTCCATCTTCTTCTCATTTATTCTGGTTGTTTAGGTCAGATATAGGAATTTTTGACGTTAAAAGTTGCGGGAGTGAAAAAGCAGCAAAAAAAAATTCGTTTCGGTTTGTGAATCAGGGGGCAGGAGAGGTTTCAATCCACAGATATCGTGATCAGATGGAATTAGCTACTGATCATGACAAGCTGACACTGATAACGTGATTACGATCAATTTCCAACGTAAAAGTTCACGTTGTCCGGGGCTACAAGAAATAAAATAAAGTTGTTTTAGAAACCGATCACGATAAGAGTGTATAGAGGGGAGTATCTTTAAGTTTTATTTGATTTCGCAAAAGGAAAGAAGTTAAAATAAAAACAATAGAAAGAAATAATAAAACAAATATTGCAAGACATTCCACACATCGCCATCTTAAAATACATACATAGAAACGACCAGACCACAGACAAATATCAAAGCATAAATACTTGTCTGAGGCGGGAATCGAACCCACAACCCTTTGTTTGACAGTTCGGCGTGATGACCATTGTGCCAACTGGGTTGTCATATCCTTTAGGACTAGAAGAAGAATCTGTTAAGGATGGTTAAGTCTACTTACCTGACTCCAGCAACAGCATACGTATTGTTATTGCTGATCATGAAAGAGTTTGAGAGGGTCATCTTGGTGGAAATATTCCTGATGGTGTGTGGCAGTTGTAGAACTATGCCATGGAGATGCATGTCTTTTTCCGGTTCGTTGTCGGTTTTTTCTTCCTGGAATTAATTTATTTGTCAGGCAAATCATAAAAATCTTAATAAATTATTAAGATTTTTATGATTTGACTTTGGAGATAAAAAAATGGTATGAAAACATAGTTATACAGAATAGGTGTTATGCGATATTATGGAGTTTTAAAAGTACCTATTTAAGAAGTCATTCCAATAATTTAAAGAATTCTATGGACAATTAAAATAAAATAAAAATTTCTTGGGAGATTATACGTTTAGCCAAAATTATTAAAAGACAACAATAACCACCTCTTCTTCTTCCTTCTTTTCATCATCAGGTCTCTTCTTTTTGTCCTCAAATACATGATTTCCCCTCGGAATGACGTTGTTGAAGTCCCAAACAACAAAACTGTACGTCGTAGTTGCTGTAATACAAAATGAAACAGGATAAATTAGCTACATCCTGTATTTCAACAGGCCATTTCGCATTTATAAGGACAGCTGTTAAGGATGATTAGTAAAGTCCCAAAAATATTAACTTACCAAGTAGCATTCTATCTTTCTTTCCCCTTTTGAGTTGCAGCATGGCTTCAGCAGTATCAGTCTCTCGATGATGAAGTTCCTCCACTTTGATCCAGCAGCACTGTTCAACGTTCAGCTCGAATATTGAAATCTAAACAAAATTGAACGGTTGTAGATTTTTACACATTGTTTAATCAGGATTTGTTCAGGATATATTTTTTAGTAAAATGCATCTCCAAAAATTGGCAAAAACAGCTGGTACAGTAGAAGATAGAACTCCACGACACTGCAACAGCTGCATTCACACTCCTCCATTGTACAACCGCTTCAACAACCAATTCAAATTCAGTAGAACTCTGATTTACATCATTAAGTTTAACAAGATTTCTCTAGATGTTTAAGATCTAGGACCCGAGCTTAGAATCTCAGTACCTGATACCCTCTTTCAGGGTCGCTAGTATAGATCTTAGTCCAGTGTTTGTTCATGGTTAATGCTCCTCGGCATCGCAGCGGCTGCATCCAGACCCCTTCCTTACAGAACTGCACCAACAGCCGGTCCTCATCTAGGTCTCCACTCCACATTACTAGTAGTAAGTTCTCTAGGTCTCGAAATTCAATTGCTAGAAAGAAATTTAGATATTTAGAGATTTAGATATATAATTTTTTGCGAGATGTATTAGGTTTTTACAAAAGTCGTAGAACAAAATTTGTTTCTTTCGAACTATCGAATTAGCCCATGCACGGTTTTGGATTAGAAATACCGCAAGTTTCTTTTACCCAAATTAATTAAATTAAAAAAAATTTAAGCAACAACAACTATATTCTATAATGTCAGAAAGGATAGCACATGAAATAGGACATAATAAGTAGGATAAGCAGTAGGACTCACAAAGTATCTCCCAGTTGGTATCATCATACGGTGCAGTAGGTGGAGCCAGTACAGTTTCCTCATGCTCTCCTCTCATGCTGTACCGCACCCAGGAACGCGGGCCGTAGATAAACATGTGGTGGTTCAATACTTCCACACCTCGGACAGTTTCACCTGGAAAATAGCAAAGCTTGTATTATTAGCCGGAGAAAGGATAAATACCTAATGTATTTTTAGAGTCAGGTTGCATAAACAGATAAACACGGTATTCGTTTAAGATCACTCGATCGTCCATCTGTCTGTCTGTTGTTATTTAAAGTATGCATATTAGCAGATTTTTAATAAATTTCTTTGACGGCGTCTGATTTGGTAGAAGGACGACTGAATTAAAGTCGCGGGACGCCGTTGGTTGCAAAGTGGTCACCAACACCTCTGGAAGTCTTCGGGAGAGGCCTATGTGCAGCAGTGGACGTCCTGTGGCTGATATGATGATTATGACAAAGTTAATTATAGAGATTATGGCCAACAAACCTTCATCCAAGGGATTGTCAATGGTGATGTATTCACTGGTCAGCATGTTGAGAAGCATTGACTGAAAACACCAGAAACGGATACTTAAAATATTAAATAAACTAACTTCTAATCACATTTCGATCCGAAAATCATCGGTCTAAAATCATCACGTACTCTGGGTACTGAACAATCATTGGATATGTGAGTCTGATGATAAAGCTAGAAGAAGGCTATAGGGCTCATCTTTAAGACAAGAAAGGCTATCGCTCCTTGCAGAACTTTATGAATTTTGGTTTGAAAACATACCACAGAGTTATTAGTAGAAGCAGCAGCCCATTTATTATCTGGAGACAGTTCTAAATTCTGCATGATGCCTTCAAGTTGAGGACACAAGTCTCTGGCCAGGTCTGAGGTGGAAAGGTCCCAAGATATAACGCGGCTGGAGATGGAGACCACGTAGCGTTTGTCGGAGCTTAGTCTGATACCGAAAACGGCGAACTGGTGACCTTCGAGTGAGTACTGGAACGAATGAAGCGTTTCTTTTATTTTAAGAACCAAATTAAAAAGTGATCAACTTTCATCAAAATATGTGCAGTAGTTATTAACTGTTTGAACAGTACAATGTAATTCTCATTTACGATTGATCTTACCTTCAAAGGTCCTCCAGGAGTATGCAAGCAATGATGCGAAGGCAACAAAGCACAATGATTCTTCCCTTTATCATGGCACTGCTTCAGCAAGCTCGCCACAGCAGGGTTTTGAGGAGCTTCTGGTAACAGCCTGCCCACCAGTTGAGGAGCCAGCATGTCCGGATACTGGCCCAATATAGCGCCTCCCAGGCGAAGAGCATCGGCTACTAGCATCAATTCTCTGTGGAAACATATCATAAATGAGAGTCATAAACGTGGTTTTTTAAAATGTAAATTTAGAAAGATGGTGATGACTCTATCAATAGGTTTAACCTGCCAGCAAATTTTGCACTACCCAAGATATATTTGGGATGTATTTCAAATCGAGTGACGACGTTTGAATTCTATAAGCCACTCTTGTATCTATCACCTGACAGCATCCTTATTAACATGAAGCTTAGCATCTTCAAAGTCAGCTAAGACAGCTTGAAGTGGACAGCAGTTTAGTTTGGCGTGGAGCCATTCGTAATTGAACAGCACTTCAGCATACAGGTCTGTAAAGCGCTTGGACCGGACCAGGTGGAAGGGTAACTCGCCGAACTGAAACAATAAAAATAAATAACAAATATTGCAGGATATTCCACACATCGCCATCTAGCACCAAGCTAAGTAATACTACTTATAATATAGGTTACATAGAAACAACCGAACCACAGAGAAATATCTTAGCACAAATACTTGTGTGAGGCGGGATTCGAACCCGAAACCCTGTGTTTCGTAGTCGTAGTAGTAGGCATGTTGACCATTGTGCCAATCGGGTCGAAAGATTGATAAATGATGATTATATTATCAGAGACTACAACGAGATCGCAAGGGATCGCGATAGGTTTAAAAAAATGGCGACGAACAGCAGTGGAACAGTTCGAGCAAACAAAAACTTAAAATAATCTACGTGCAGATACAGAATAGAGACTCCACAAAGACGTTGAAATAAACAGTCGTTTCAGCTACGACGCAATAAATAAAAATCCAGCCGGCATATAGCTGCGTGCGAAGTTTACACAAGACGTCAGCTTTCTTTTATCTCTTCTGACGCGCGGATTAATGGGTAAATACTCAACAAACAAGGACAGAGTTACGAACGTAGGTATATATAAAAAAATGTTTTAACCTTAGTACTTACTCTTGACTTGAAATTTAAAGAGCTAAAAAAAACATTTAATAATTAATCTTAACAGTACGCTGATACAATTTGAAAACATAACTGTTTAGGATCGTCCATTGGTAGAAGAAGAAGAAATTAATCATTTCAATGGACAAGTTTTATATAAGACTACCTTTTGCCCGCGACTTCGTCCGCGATTTGAAGTATGTAGATTGAACCAAGGAATCACGTTGTCCCATATAAACTTTGCCCCCCCCCCTATTTCACCCCCTTAGGGGTAGAATTTCGGAAAATCGTTTCTTATTGGATGCCTACGTCACATAAAGAACACACTCTCCAAGTCTCTACGATCAGCGGTTTAGGCTGTGCGTTGATCCGTCAGCCAGTCAATCAGTCATTCAGGACAAAGAATTTAATATGTATAGAAGATAACAGACATCTGTAGCATTGTAGATCCCGAACGGATAAATCGATTTTGATTTAGGTAGTTCTTTTTTAAAGGTGACTTAATCAAGAGTGTTATTAGCTAAGTTTGATTGTAATCGGTTTAACCGTTTCAAAGTTATTGGTGGATGAATGTCAGGATGAACAACCGAATGTAGGCAAATAATATAAAATGAAAGGGCATGATTCGTACATTGAATATAATTTGTGTTGTGTTTGCATAGTTTTGTTATTCCCATAATGAATTGGACGGTTTCATTTCAATTTACTCGTTAATATATGTCGTTCATGAAACCCGTTAAAATTATCGTTTGATGTTATGTCGTCGTTAATTTGCAAGTAAATTAATATGCTGATGAGTGGACATAGTAACTATTACGTTAGCTGTGGCTAGTAGTTATTTATGTGTAAATATTGTTGGGTTAAAAATTCGATTAATTTCTAGTGGTGGAACTTTTTTATTGACTTTATAAATGGCGTTATATAGATGACTGACTGCTGCGACCCGCGGTTTCACCCGCGTAACTCCCGATCCCGTAGGAATATCGAAATATAAAATGGCCTATAGCCTTCCTCGATAAATGGACTATCCAACACGAAAATAATTTTTCAATTCGAACTAGTAGTTCCTGAGATTGGCGCGTTCAAACAAACAAACTCTTCAGCTTTATAATATTAGTGTAGATTTTCAGTTATTCTTTCAGGTTTAAGTTCTTAGATATGTTGACCATGGATAAGAAATAAGAAAACAGATAGTTTTTTTTTCACCAAGCGAAGAAATGGTGGCGTCCGTTTTGGTTTTTATCATAAGTACAAGTAAACACGAAATTTTGTTGATATTTGTGACAAATCCACTGGAAGTTTTAATTACTGGCTTGAGATGAACAGAAAGAATGTGAATAAATGAATTGAATTGAATTGAAGATGGAAGATAAAAGATGAAAGAAAGATAGAAGTGCCAAAACTTAGCCAGATGATTTACTAGACACTGGTTAAATGTCCAAATCGTGCGAAGCCAAAACTTAAAGAAAAAACGAGGAAGAGAATTCTAGGCGTATATCAATCCAAAAGGAAGTGTAATACATACCTTCCTCAAATTATATCTTTTAGTAGATCCCTCAGCAGATGAGAACACAAGTGGCTGGAGAGGCACCTTTCTGTCAGCTACTCCCTCTCTATCAGCCAGGTTGAACCGGTGCCGTTGGATCTCAGTGTACTTGAAGGGTTTGGGTATACCACCACCCCATATACCTGGGGATAAGGA
This sequence comes from Idaea straminata, assembly GCA_951213275.1. NCBI lineage: Eukaryota > Metazoa > Arthropoda > Insecta > Lepidoptera > Geometridae > Idaea > Idaea straminata. The sequence goes on from OX577870.1 coordinate 8,619,750, forward strand.
GGATTTAAAATTTAAATCTGTATGTGACCAGGGTCATCTAGATAACTTGCTAGCTCCGTATATCCTTCATTACGGAATTTAATTTCTGTTGGAAAATACTTCCAATGCACTTGATACAAAGTAACCAGACATATAGCTTATTCCAAAATAAAACCGAAATAAAATAATATTCTTGATTCTTCCCATTAAATGTTAATTAATATAACGTAAAGATAATTATATTCTCAGTGTAGCACACAACAGAGAATATTTCTCTGATTTTGTAAGGGACTATAGCTGGAGCGAGTCATAAGAAAGGAAATGTGAAGATTTAGTCAAAAGAATAAATACCCACCTAAATAATAGTCAGCAATCATAGAATGGAAGTACATAGCCATGTTCATATTCTTAAAGTACCGCTCCCGGGCGGTGTCTCTAAACTGACGATGGTACCAGTTCATCACGGAGACACCGTCGGCTTCACGCTCGGAGAGGTAGTTTGGAAGATCGTTGCGAATCCTGAAAAGTATAGCCAGAATTTTTTAAAGTTATCGTCAAGGTCACACGAAAAGAGAACTCTAAAAGACATGAAAATAATTTCTTTTAAGAAGAAGAGTATAGCCTCAAATGTTTACTGCGGATTCGTTATAGGTTCTTTGATGAAAAAGTGGTTTCCTTCATAGTAGGTTTCGTATTCTTTGGAACTTATGAATTCCTAAACTAAAAGTATGTAAAATGCGTAATAATTGAACAAAAATACTAATAGTGGGATATTACCTTTATGTTTTATTTGTACCCAAATTAACATGAACTATACCGTTGTTGTTATTTATTTTTAAAATAACATTGAAGCTTCGTGTTAGTTGAAAAAGAAAATAATCTAAATAAGTTTCCCTAGGTAGGGTTTCCAAAGAGCTAGCTGCATTGCCTCTTTGGATGACGATAGCAATCCGTTGGCCAAAGTAGCAGCCAGTCCTTTGGTCACCTGAAGGTAATACCAATAATTTTGAAAGACCATTTTAAATAACTTTAATAGTCAAATTTAATTGATCACCAGGTCTACACCCTTACCTAGTCCACAACAAAGGCGGAATCCTCCTGACTGGTGGCAAATGGTACTGATACACGTCATCCAGGACCTTGTCATCTAAGGAGATGAGATCTTCGAGCTCCGTTTCAGAGAGACCGCTGCGGGCTGCCGTGATGTAGGCTAGAGCGTGAAAAACTAAGAGCCGACCGTGCTGGAAAATTAGAAATATGAATAAATGCAACTTAATTATCAGGCCTCACGATCAGCTTCATTAAGTACAGGACGGAAGAACTGAAGAAAATGAATCAAAATTACGACTAACAAGGGAAAGCTGAAACCAATGGATATAGAAACATGAAATTCTACATTCTTCAAGTGTCACGAAATAATTAACAGAATTCTCAAATTTTGAACAGGTGATACCAAAAATTACCTGTTTCTCAATCCTTTCAAACAACATCATGATGGAATCCATGACAGTAGAAGCCAAATGGGTATCCTGAGGTTTAGTATAACTCCTCCATCTGCATACCTGAATATTTAAGAAAGGATAAAATCGGGGAGCTAATAATACGCAACCATGATAATGCACGACCTAATATTTGGCAACCCGGGATTACTTTATTATCAATCAATGATAACTCATAGATGAAAAACAAATATAGATACTTACTTCAGCAAACACCAATTTCACAAAAATCGGTAGAGAGCATGCTGCAATTGCGTTAGATACTAATCTCCATTGATAATTTGACAGGTCTCTTGCAGCTGATGCCATCCATAACCTGCCAAAAACATAAGTCATTTTAACACTGGTAACAATCTTGAACCCCATTTTGATCATTACTTACTTTAAGACCTGCATTGCCAGATCTTCTCCCAGAGCCTTGACTTCTAAGAAACTGTCTTCTGAGTCTATCATGCGCCGGAGTACGTCGTATTCTTTCGATACTTCAGGATTTGCTTCTTCACAGGCGCAAGTTACTATAATCTGAAAGAAAATATCGTTTTGTATTAAAAATTTTAATTCCAGAGATTTCCAAAAAGCTTTTCTGTGAGTTTGTTCTTTTACAATATTCATGGCATTGAATACTGAATGTAAATGTATCTTTATTCTGTGAGTTATTTCGTAAGGACTTGATTGAAATAGGTATAATTGTTTGAGCTTTGTTCCTAGTGAACTAGGGTTTGCTTTATCTGTCCAATTATACTTAAGGTCGCTGCATACGTAACGGGAAAAAGTTCAGACAGGACGAAGACGTGACGTGCATCGTTCATGAAGTGTTCGTGGTCTTCGAACATACGTAACGTGATTTTTCTCGTATCGGACGGGACGTGACGCTTTCTTGACATCGTTTAATCTAAAAATATCACGTTCCGTCCGGCATGAGAAAAATCACGTTACGTGTGCAGCGACTTTTAAATATTTTTAGAGTAGGTACTCAACTACTAGTACCTAATGCTTTTCTTCAAGATGTCATACCTTACAATGTGGAGGCAACCTGGTCGGCAGCCAAGACACCTTATTATTCTCAGTTCCTATCCCGGTCAGCTGATCAACGGAATCCAAGAACAGGAGCAACGGTTGCTGCTGAGACGCCAGGGTCAAAAGATGCTTGAAGTGAGCAGTTAGAGGCACTAGGTCATCAGGTATGCCCTCGAATGGTAGGGCAAAGTTGTAGGAGATCTGTAGCACATCACAACCAAGCCGTCAAGGACGATGCAAAAATTAATTAAAAAAATTAAATTACATTTCAAGATCAGAAAACTGAATGATAGTATTACGAACTGCACAGGCCGACAAATTCGTCTCAGCCTGCCTGTGACCATGGGATTTGTAAAGTGCGCGATCAGGTTATAACAAATTAATTAAAAAACGCGATTATATCCGTTAAAATATAAATTATGAACTGAATGAATGTTGAAAAATTTGTTGAAGGGAAAAATAAACTGTGGTCCAGTTTACCTGTTGGCAGATAGAGATCAGCGTGGGTGTCAATGCGCTAGAGTCAGGAGTGGTACCAAGGAATCTGATGATGTTTGTGGGACGGACGTCTGCGAACCAGATGTCTAAGGAGTTAGCAGCACTTTTCGATAGTAAACTTGTCTTGCCACAACCACCTTAAAATGGAAGAAAATAATTGTATTTTACAAGCCTCTATGACAGCCATGAGGATTAAACGACCAATTTGTACTGAAAAGTAGAAGGAAGATGATATGTACAAGACTACCCAATGAACGTGCCTAAATATTACCACCTAAAAACCTAAAAAATTAATGGTCTACTCATAACCTTAATGAATTTTTTTTCAATTATTGTGTGTTACGTTATAATTACCAATTGTTTCTATAGTATACTTCAAAGAATTATCACAATTATTAATGTTGAAGTTTTTTTCTAACTCTGAATATTTGCAAAAATATTATGCTTTTTACTCTCAAAATTATGTCGCATACCTTCACCATACAACACTAGCGGTTTATCTGACTTGTTCTTCATATAATTCTCAATGAATTCGAGATCCGGTTCCCTTCCATGGAACACCTTGACGGAATTGTTACAGGCATGGAGATGCTGGAGAATCTCCGTCACTATCTGACCTTGAGCACTGCTGTCTTCTTTACGCATTGCTCTAGATAAAAAATAATACTATAATCAACAATGTATTGGAACTGCTAAACTTAACAACTAAGCCTAAAAATTTAATATCAAAGATCTTTGAAACAGCTTTCATCAAAATGATTTCACAAGTTTTAAGCATAAAACTGCGCTGCCATGAATGCTGAATTAACCAATGACTGCGGAGAACTGCTTTATGCAGTAAAAATGTTAATACCGCAAGGTTAGATGGCTTGATAGGTATAGTGGTTTACATTTAACTTCCGACCCGATCCTCGAGCGACCCTTCCATAAGGTTCACACTTTCTAAATCCTCGACAAATGACGAATTAGAATAACATGAGACCTCTAGCCGTGCGCAATAACTTGTTTCTGGACAAAAGTTGTAAAACCTCAACGTTAAAATTTACTAACCTATCCACAAGTTTGATGATGTTTTTATAGAAATGTGAGATGAAATGGTTCAGATATTCGCCGTGAGTTTCGGTATCCAATCCGTCTCTGCCTATCCATTCGACGGTGTATCTAAAAAAATAAATACAAACTGAAGTAATTTGATGGATGACTCTTTTTTTAGTTCCAATTCGTGACTCTGAGCTGAGTAAGTAGTTTTAGGGTTTTTATAGAAATTGCTAAAAAAATATTCGACACATTACATGGCTGTAGTCATGTTTGATTACTGATCCAAACAAAAGTCGTTCTGTCAAATTTACATATGGTGAATTTATAATAAGAACACTCTCGACGAAATCACCTTTCAAGCAAAAAAAATAAATTAAAATCGGTTTATTCGTTCGGGAGCTACGATGCCATAGACAGATACACACACACAGAGGCACGTCAAATATATAGCACCCCGTCGTTTTTGCGTCGGGGGTTCCAGCTAAGCCAGTGTTTGGATCTGGGCGAATCGGGGTCGGTCGTGTAATAACGCGGTGATTAATTCGTTTGTATAAAAAGGTCAGCGTTTGAGCACTCTCTCAAGATATAACACGCATTCCTAGAAGATACCTTTACGCTCGGAACTCAAAGAACCCCCAAATAAACGGGAGCCTTCGAGGGACGCGAGTGAAGGTAGGAAGAGGGCAGTGGAACAAAATCTTTTCCCGTCCTCTTTTTGTGGCTGCACCGGCCAGTGTACCAAAAATGTCTTCTCGAGCGCCCTCGATTCCATGCCCCAAAAGGTCAATCGTAAGACCAGGTCAGTAAAAACTATAACAATAGGTGAATGAACTACACCCCTAAAGGTAAAAAAAAGAAGGGCAAATTCCCTAAACTTACTTTTGGATATTAGTAGTCTCAATTTTATTAGGCAGCCGAACATCTCTCAAATCGGCAAGGAGTTTAGAAGCCTCATTGTCAAGACTCCTGTTCAAGATATCGACGAAGTTGCTGGCCTTTTTCAGGTTCTGCAGGTTGATGTTGTTGATGTAGCGGACGTAGGCGAGGCAGTGGTTCTTTGTGTTTTTGACGTTCAGTACACCGTTAATAACTTCGCGTTCAGTCACTGAAATATGGCAACAAAAAATTACCTAATCTACATATATTCTTTTCGATCGTAGAGCTGATACTTGGAGAGTGTATTCTTTGTATAACATAGGCTTCCGATAGGAAAGGATTTTTCGAAAATCTACCCTTTAAGGGGTGAAAAAGGGGGGCAAAGTATGATACAACGTGATTTCTTGGTGTAATCTACTTCAAGTTTTCGACATCTACGCGGACGAAGTCGCGGGCAAAAGCTAAAGCTAATATTATAAAGAGGAAAGATTTGATTGTTTGTTTGCATTGAATAGGCTCCAAACTGCTGGACCGATTTCAATTTTTTTTTATTTTTTTACTAAAAAAAGTACACAATTTCTTACAAATTAATTTCCCGCCAAACTGCAAAGTGCAGTTTGTTGGCGAGCGCGCGCTTATTTACTTATATTACTTAATTTAGTTTAGGTAAGTGTTTATAGATTGATGAAACTTGGTATGAGGATACAGTGATTCATTGGAAGTGATATAGGCTACTTTTTATCCCGATATTTCCACGGGATCGAGAGTTACGCGGGTGAAATCGCGAGTTGATGCTGGTCTTATTTATGCGCGTAAAGGTCGTTGCATACGTAACGGGATAAAACCTCGGACGGGACGGAGACGTGACATGATCGCTCATAACGTTGTCGTGGTCTTTAAACATACGTAACGTGATTTTTTTCATGCCGGACGGAACGTGACGATTTCTTAACAAAGTTTCATAAAAAATACATGTAACGAGAAATCGGACGGCACGTGCCTTGCTAGACGGGGTCACGTTTCGTTTTGGAGACTGATCCGTACACAACAGTGCCGGCACAGTTCCGACACGTGCAGTACCGTGACTTATCCATCAGTGTCAGTAAAAAATGATATTCTTGCATACTTTTTGTACTAGGCTTTCCGTACTGGTCAGTTATTTTATTTATTTGTCGTACGGCTAATTATGTTTCTCTACTTCAAAGCTTTACAGTTTTCAGGTACGCTACCGCGTCCTTAGTTAAGATTGTAAAATCTTCCACTTGCCCGTGGTATTTGGTTAGGGGACTGTCAAATACTATGTGGTGTACAGTCTGCTCGGGTGCTTCACACTGGCATACTGGCGAATCGCACCAGTTCTGGTCAAAAAGTATGCAACAATATCATTTTTCATTGACACTGATGGATACGTTACTGAACGGCACGTGCCGGCACTGTTGTTTGCGGATCAACCTTAATTCTGTATATTGCTCTTACAGTAAAGGACAACATCGTGATGAAACCCGCGGTTAAGTTGACTCTAGACATATTGACGAGTTCTTTTCTCTGGATATTGTCAACTGAGCTGAGAGGACGATATTGATTCTGGGTAAACCTACTCCATTAAATACATATTTTAGGCTCTACAGCGTACTGAACAACATGGATTGAGAATCTGTAGACATGGGAATCTGTTAATACGGGAATCTGTAGTATTGGAAATCTGTAGAATTGGGAATCTATAAATGTGAGAACACAGCTTTAAAAATGTAAGATGCTGTCTAGATTAGATATAAAAGCTTATAATAATTATTAAGCCGGTACTCAGCATTGGAATTTTGGAAAAAATCTATAAGAAAAATACATTTCTTAAAAAAATCTGTAATTTCAACTCAGTTGGGTGTGTTCCACGTAGTTTATTTAGTAATAGAAAGTCGTAGGTTCAATCATACCTGGGAATTTTTTTTTCAACTTACCCGACATAAAATAATTGTGCATAGTGTCCTTGTCAATCTTCCCCGTGTTATAGAGCTGTAAAGATGCCTTCCGGAACAGCTTCTGCATTTTACCCAGCGTGTCCCACCAGACCGCTTGGTCTTCCGCTTGGAGTTTCGGAACTCTCTGGAAGTAAGTTACCAGTAACTTTTACATTTGCGTGTTAGTGTGTCTGTGTGTTTGTATGTTTGTTACTCCTTCGAGCAAAAACTACTGAACCGATCGATATGTAGATAGCTGGAGACCTGGATTAATACATAGTATAGCCTATGTGTTAATCCATGGGATCGCGATCCCACGGGATCGGGACTTACGCGGGTTAATCTGCTGGGCGCAGCCAGTTTTTTTTTAAATTAAAAAAAAACAAGGGGATAATTTTGATCAAACTTTAGATATATGACAAATTTTCACATTCCAATATCTCAATTATAATGCCATCCCAATATTTATAATTATTATGTTTGGATGATTGTTACTCATTTACGGAAATACTACGGAATATATGGTATGTGGCCTTGGTGGACCTGGAGCCCTGGAATAATATTTAAGTTACTTTTTATCCCTAACTCGATCCACCAAGGAGCATAGATATAGTTTGTATTTTAGAATTTACTTCCATTCCCAGGGTTCTAAAAGACTGTCACAGAAGTCCTGCGCAAGCATATCTGTACTCCGTCGGACCTCGACTGTTGGCGGAACACCGATGGGTTTTTATTGGGTATGCCTCCGGCCGTCTACCATCCTCAGGCTGGAGGCAACCCCACATACCTCCGTCGCCCCCTCCCCCTCAGGGTGGCGGGAGGATGCAACAATGCATTCTCCCATCGATCAAAAAAAAAAGTTTCTAAGAGACTGGGATCGTCGAGTTAAGGATAAAAAGTAACGTTAAATATTAAACCAGGGTTCCAGCTCCACCAGGGCCACATAGCATACATTCCGTAGTATTTCCATCAAAGAGTGACAATCATCCAAACATAATAATATAAATATTGGGATGGCACAATAATTGAGATATTGGGATGCGAAAATTTGTCATATTTCTAAAGTTTGATCAAAATTCACTCGTTTTTGTTAATTTCTTAACTCTCCTTTACCTTTATATAATATCGTAATATCTATTCTTTGAACATTCTCTCATCTAGAAAAAATGTTTGTTTGAGAAAACTGGAATTTTTATACAATGAAATGCCCCAGTTGTCACCACTGGGATCGTCGCCAGCGCAGCGGTGACAATTGGGATATTCGTGGAGATGTAATAAGTACCTTATTATTAAAATTGATGAGTATAGAGGATATAGGTTGCAGCACGGAGATGGGTGGTACAGCGTTGGAGTCCTTCTTGTACCAGGTGTCCAGTAGGATGACATCGACACCACCAGCTGCTAGATCATCCCGTAGCATTTGAAGTTCGGATGATAGCACGTAGGTTGGAATTGGTCTATTGGACACAACAAGAGATCATTAAAATTTAACATCCATACAAAAAAAAGGTTGATGCTGAACATCTGATCGGATCCTCTACTCTAAACGAACCCCGAGTCCGAGACCTTTTTAACGCTCATCGTCCCTCCTAGACTATTGGCGACTAATTCAAAATAAGGGTTTCGCGGATGCCACTGCCTGGATGTGTGCTCCCCCCCAGGGGAGACGGTTAGACCTGAATTTGTTAAAAAAAATTCAATCTCATCGTATCCTTTAGTCCAAGTCTTCCAAATGCTTTTAAACACTTTTTGCTTTTTTCTGCTTGTCTAATTATCGCTTAATCATCCATTCATTATTTAAAAAAAAACTTAATAACTAAGCTATATGGACTACATGCCATCAAGTCTAAATTATGGAAAGTGAAATGCTTGCCTAATTCTGCATACGATATACAGCCGAGGATGTAGCTAAACAAGACCTAGCGCAGTACCGCATGCCGGGGCTTAGCTGTGACGAAGTTTTACTACCAACTTCCAAAACAAGTAACTTGAATAAAAGAAGAAGAATTTCCATGCTGACATAAATTGAATGCTGGCAGGTTTTCTACTTGCCAACTTTTTAATTGGAGTAGAATGGTGGAATGTCTTTGTGATGTTGTCATTCGTGATTCGTAAATTGGTGGATTTGCTTATCGTCTCCCCCAGTCCAGGGGGATGATAAGCGTGAGATAGTTCTTGATAGAGGATCGGTTGAGAGTATGGGAACCGTTAAGCGTGAACCGTAAGGACGTATTGTTGTGGCTTATTTATGAAGATCCCTACATTTCAAAAATTAAATACTGGTGCTGGAAACGCTGTTATTATCACAATTCGGATGGATTGTTTTTGGATGGAACAAAAGCTTTTTTCCAGCAGTTTCATCAGTAAAGTTCCGATCATCATACCTGTATCCATACTTCTGTCCCAAGAAGACGACGAAGTTGGGACCCATGGAGAGTCGCTGGCAATTCTTGATCTCTCTCATACATAGCTCTGTGGTCATGTGATCGTCTGTGGCTTCGTCTCTCACACCCCATCGCATGTCTACCACCTGGGGGGTAAAGAATGGTGAGGTGGTAGAGTGATGACCGTGTAGATTTTAACTTTAATAAGAAGAATTTATGTAATTTATACTAATACTAGCTGCGGCCCGCGGTTTTACCCGTGCTATCCTGAGTACGTAGGAATATCCAGGTCTCCAGCTATCTACATACCGATTTTCATTGCAATCGATCCAGTAGTTTTTGCGCGAAGGAGTAACAACTTTCACATCTTATCTTATCTTATCTATATATATAAAAGAAAGTCGTGTTAGTTACACCATTTATAACTCGGGAACGGCTAAATCGATTTGGCTGAAAATTGGTGGGGAGGTAGCTTACAATCAGAAGACGGACATAGGATATTTTTTTCGATATTCCCACGGGATCGGGACTTACGCAGGTGAAACCGCGGGGCACAGCTAGTATATATATATAAAAGAAAGTCGTGTTAGTTACACCATTTATAACTCGGGAACGGCTAAACCGATTTGGCTGAAAATTGGTGGGGAGGTAGCTTACAATCATAAGACGAACATAGGATATTTTTTTCGATATTCCCACGGGATCGAGACTTACGCAGGTGAAACCGCGGGGCACAGCTAGTTTATAATATTAGACGGATTATGCCAAAAGATTTTTCTGGGCAGAAAAAGAAACATCTTCGATCTTCGTCGATATTTTTCCTAATATCTTTTTTTGGAGTGGACCCCTGAACTTAATTTTACTGAAACTTAAAAACTTTTTTGTTATATTTAATCAAAAGAATTTTTAATAGCGACTTTAATCCACCCTATTCAAGGGACTGTCATACATGGGAACTGTACCCAAATGTGGAAGAGATGGGGATGGTGCGAATCTGCCTCGTGCCCTTGCGGCTGTCCCGAACAATCGGTCAGACACATGCTGCTTGAGTGCCCTCTTACCAAATACAGCGGTTCCTTCACTGACTTCAGGAACCTCACGAGCGATGCGGTAGCATATCTTACAGATGTTAACTTAGATGTTTAGCTTTAAGTTACCTTATTTAGCTTTAAGCCATACGATAAATCTTACATCTTTAAATGAGCAATTCTTGTATATATAATTGTAATCTCGGAATCGGCTCCAACGATTTTCATGAAATTTGGTATACAGGGGGTTTCGGGGGCGATAAATCGATCTAGCTAGGAATAATTTTTAGAAAATGTCATTTTATTCGTGTTTTATCGAAACTTACTTTTTTTTATTTGAAAAATATGACTCTTCCTGACATCTATTGGCGAACTACTAATACTTACTATTTTTTGTGAGCAATAAAATTATTCCAGCAGATGGCGTTGTTAAGTAACACGAAGTCAATGAGTGTTTGCTTTGAGGTTAGACTAAGTAAAAAAAAAAATACCGAGCAAAGCTCGGTCATCCAGGTACTAAATAAATAAATAAGGGTACTGTATTGCCTGGAACATCCATTAGATGAAGTAGGATAGCCAAACCCATAAACCATCCTCTCAACTTAATCAACCGTGTCCAGGGGAAATAACTCGTCAATAGATAGATAGATAGATAGATAGATAAACACTTTATTTGTACAACACGCAAAACAATATGTCCAGAGGAAACTAAGCCGCGGGTTTCATAACGATGTTTTCCTTCACCGTAAAAGCGACAAAGGTCACCATGCCGGACTGTCAAACACAGGGTTGCGGGTTCGATTCCCGCCTCAGACAAATATTTATGCTTAGATATAAGATAAGATAAGATAAATTTATTCATGCCAAAAAAAACAACTTATGCATAAGTAAGGTACAATAAAAATTAACAGAACATCAAGTTAATAAAGTTGCGTAAGGCTAATTTGTTGTATAAGCGAGGTTCAAACTGTTGCCCTAACTAGATTAAACAATATAATCTGTAATAAGGGCATCAGTGCCGTTCCCAGCACGTCCTTACAATATTTTCCATATACAGAGGCAGAATATACATTTGTTTTTAAATTAGGATATTCAGCTATTTGTCAAACAGATAAAGAGAAAGATATTTGTCTGTGGTCTGGTTTTTCTATGTATTATAAGTATATATTTACAAAAGAAAAGTATATAAGTAGTATATCCGTTGTCTAGCATCCATAACACAAGTCTAGTTACTTAGCTTGGGGTTAGATGGCGATGTGTGGAATGTCCTGCAATATTTATCTTTATTATTTATTTAATTATCTATGGTCCCTGAAAATGCTTTGAGATAAATCGATGAAAATTCTGTAATCTTGCGTAATCTAGCGTTGACGTAGTCAAGTAAAGTTATAAAAAGAAGAAGCACTAAAAGGCATTCAAAAGGTTGGCAATATCGTTCTCAAGTTGCTTAAGAGGAAAGGGTACCGGGGACTCTCTCCATACAAACGTAGTCGACTGTTTTCACCCTGGATAATAACACTAGAGCAAATATTTTTGTTGCATAAAACTTATAACTGCCATGACCATGCTCCTATGTTTCGTTTTATTTTTATTTTTTGTATTTTAAATCCTTATTTCTATAATAATTAGAAAATGACAAAAACATAGGGGCATAGTCATGACAGTTATAGGTTTTATGGCCTAAAAATATTTGTGCTAGTGTCATTATCCAGGGAGGAAACAGTCGACTACGTTTGTACGGAGAGAGCGCCGGTGTTCACTTTAGGAAATAGCTCGTTTAACAACTTTGTCTTTAAAATAGAAATATTTCTCAACAATTTTATTGTTTATGAGCAAAACATCGAAGTTTTCGAGAAATGAAACCTGTAAAAATCTGAAAGTTTCAGGAATTAAACGTGAGCGAGGACGGTCGCGTAAGGAGCGCTTGTCGCGTGGGCGAGTGGTGTGCCAAGTGCTTGTTCAAGAAGCCTAGTTGAATAATGCCTACGCTTACATTAAATATTAATGTTTTTTAAAACATGATTTATTATGGTTCCGTAACTTAGGAGGAAAAACATTTATAAAATAAAATAAATAAATATTACAGGACATTCCACACATCGCCGTCTAACCCCATGTTAAGTAACTAGACTTGTGTTATGGGTGCTAGACAACGGATATACTACATAAATACTTTTCTTTTGTAAATATATACTTATAATACATAGAAACAACCAGACCACAGACAAATATCTAAGCATAAATATTTTTCGTAGGCGGGAATCGAACTCGCAACCCTTTGTTTGGCAGTCCGGCATGGTGACCATTGTGCCAACTGGGTCGTATAAGGTCCGTCTGTCTGGTTACTGTTATGACATTTTGTTCTTCTTGCATTGGAGGCAACTTTGAAGAACAGTCGACGACCGAAAAAAAAGAAATAGGAGATGGTTGAAAAAAACTTACGACACATTAAATAATCTATATATATAAAAGAAAGTCGTGTTAGTTACACCACTTATAACTCAAGAACGGCAGAACAGATTTGGGTGAGGTTTGGGTGGTAGGGAGGTAGCTTAGAGCCAGGAGACGGACATAAGATACTTTTTATCCCAATATGCCCACGGGATCGGGACTTACGCGGGTGAAACCGCGGGGCGCAGCTAGTATTTTTATAAAGAGTTGAATTATGAAGTAATTCAATGCTTTATGCTAGACAACGCTTAATGCTAAACAAGACTAGTCGTTATAATATGGTCGAAGCCCAGGTATATCTGAGTTTTGTTAGTCAAAAAATTTAATCATGCCTGTATATTGGTTATGCTTTGAAATGAAAAAGTATTTTCGTTTTGAAATTATACCAAAATGTAGTAATATAATCTTCTATATCTATCTTTCTATACATATAAAATGCTTTGTCCTGAACTACTGACTGACTGACGGATCAACGCACAGCCTAAACCGTTGATCGTAGAGACCTGAAACTTGGAAGGTGTGTTCTTTGTATGACGTAATCATCCGATAAGAAAGGATTTTTCGAAATTCTACCCCTTAGGAGGTGAAAAAGGGGGGCAAAATTTGTATGGGACAACGTGATTATTTGATTTATTTTCGACTTGGCAAAAGCTAGTTTTGTATAATGCAATTTATACACTGTGCATGATTCGTGTTCCGTCTGAGCCTGGACGGTACACGGTTGTTCCACGGACCCATCCCGTTCCCCTCGGCGGCTGATAATCAGGTGTTATACAAACGTGCCGGACTCGACCCGGCACGGACACGGCCCTGGCTTATGAGGGTCATTCCTTATCCAGGCCCATAAAGTAATTAAGTAGCTCGTATATGTCGTCGATTAAATAAATAAATTAATATTTCAGGACATTCCACACATCGCCATCTAGCCCCAAGCTAAGTAACTAGACTTGTGTTATGGGTGCTAGACAACGGATATACTACTTATATACTTCTTCTTTTGTAAATATGTACTTATAATACATAGAAACAACCAGACCACAGACAAATATCTAAGCATGAATACATGTCTGAGGCGGGAATCGAACCCGAAACCCTGTGTTTGGCAGTCCGGTATAGTGACCATTGTGCCAACTGGGTCGTCATCCGTTATAACAATCTTGACGACCCAGTTGGCACAATGGTCGTTTTGTTTTTATGTATATATTTACAAAAGAAAAGTATATAAATAGGATATCCGTTGTCACCCATAACACAAGTCTAGTTGCTTAGTTTGGGGCTAGATGGCGATGTGTGGAATGTCCTGCAATATTTATAAAACCGTTCGTCTACATAACCATGCCTACTACAAAGTTCATTGATCCACAATTTCTTCCTAATCCTAAATAGAAATTACGTGTAAACATTACTCTAGACTTCAGGGGATATGGGACCGATTCTATTTGATATAAAGCTGTGATAAAGCTATACAATGTGTTTCAGCTAAGGGTTTTTAATACGAAAGGGGGCTGTTCTAGACGTCTAGGCGAACAATTTTTGTTTTTTGTTAATTCGAACTTTTTTTCGATAATTCTGAGGGAATTTTGACTTGAAAATCAGCTGTTACATACAAAAACTTCGAACGAAATGTTCGAATTTCCAAAAGTCTAGAACAACCTCCTTTCTTCTTCTTCATTCTTGCCCGTCCAAAGGTTGCCTGGAAGAGATCGCTGTTAGCGATAAGGCCGTCCATTGTGCCATATCGTTAGGTTTAATATTGTTTTTGTAACAGGAGTTTATGTTAGAATTAAGGTTTAATGTGGTACAATAAAGAGTTTATCTATCTATCAATCCCTTCCTACCATCGAAAGTAAAAAGCCTATAGAATATGCAAACGTTAGGTTGACTAATTTTTCCCGTCACCACTCTTGGATAGGCAGTGAAATCGATACTAGTCATTTGCACTGAATTAAAGTTAAGTTAAAATAAAGATTATGTATTTCATTGGTACGGAATTTGTCTATTGACCAAACCAGTGATCTCTCTAAAGTAATTCTGGACTGATTTTTTTCAGCCAACCTATTGCAATATTTTTTTTCTATTAATTATGGCTTCGCACGGCTGCATTTAGCCAGTTTCAAGTTATATTTTGTTATATATTTTACCCGATTTTTCATAAATCGGGCCTAAAGTGTTTTAAAAAAGTCAAAGTCGTCATAGTCCGTCAAGTCAGGGGTTATGGTGCCAAGTTTACCATAAACTTAATAGGAGATTTGGAGGCAACGAGAAAACTTCATATTTAACACTGATTTTTACTTTCACTACACTTGTGCACTTTCACAGAACTAAATTGAATAACATTCCACCAGAATTATACAATTCAACTCGGGTTACAACTAAGTTTCATGAAAATAAAACTGCAGCACGACATGTTGTCAACTCGTTCCCGCCAAAACTCCCTGCAATATATTTATTGAACTATTTAATTTGATTTAAAATACTTTTCATCCACAGCTCGATGAAGGCTGTTCTTAAATGGATCCCGTACTATAAAAGACGTTTCAGCATCTTAACACTGGTCTACTCGCTGCTCTGACTCGGTCAATAATATTCGAATTAGTAGAATCAGTCCCAAGTTATTTTGGTAACGGAAATCTATGGTAAGGGTAATGATCCTGTACTACGAGTTATACTGGAATATGAATAGATTTTACGAAGTAAACTCCGCGAATTGTGGTGAAAACTATACGCGTTTTGCTTCGTCATTAAATAAATAAATAAAATAAATATTGCAGGATATTCAACACATCGCCATCTAGCCCCAAGCTAAGTAACTAGACTTGTGTTCTGGGTGCTAGACAACGGATATACTACTTATATACTTTTTCTTTTGTAAATATATACTTTCATTTGGCACAATGGTCACCATGCCGGCCTGCCAAACACAGGGTTGCGGGTTCGATTCCCGCCTCCGACAAGTACTTATGCTTAGATATTTGTCTGTGGTCTGGTTGTTTCTATGTATTATAAGTATATATTTACAAAAGAAACGTATATAAGTAGTATATCCGTTGTCTAGCACCCATAACACAAGTCTAGTTACTTAGCTTGGGGTTAGATGGCGATGTGTGGAATGTCCTGCAATATTTATTATATATTTATTTATAACTTAAAATACATAGAAACAACCAGACCACAGACAAATATCTAAGCATAAATACTTGTCTGAGGCGGGAATCGAACCCGCAACCCTGTGTTTGGCAGTCCGGCATGGTGACCATTGTGCCAAATAGGTCTTCTTTCATGCACCATGATATTTTTTATCTCTTCTCTTCTATATCTATAAAAATCAATGCCACTCTTCGTTGTAATTTTATAACTCAAGAACGGGCTCACCTATCCAAACCAAATGTTTAAGCTTTGTTCGGACAATTTAGTAGATGGTTTATGTGAAGTTTGCACAAAATCGGTCGAGCGGTTCTTTATTTATCACATTTCTTGTAACAAATGAATTCAATAAATGGCGGATCACTTTTAACCGACTTCAAAAAAAGGAGGAGGTTTTCAATTCGGTTGTATGTAGGTATATATTTTTATATATATTTACTAGTTGTGCCCCGCGGTTTCACCCGCGTAAGTCCCGATCCTATGGGAATATCGGGATAAAATTACCCTATGTGTTAATCTACGTCTCCAGCTATCTATATACCGAATTTCATTGCAATCGGTTTAGTAGTTTTAGCGAGAAGGAGTAACAAACATACACACACACACAAACTTCATATTTATTATTTTAGTAGGATATGTGAGAGATAGTTCGTTCTCCTTCAATCTCTCTTTCTCTTACGGTTTTTCGTTTCACGTTTTCGTAACGCGTTACATTTTTTCTCGTCTAGTCGGCTAGGGGGACCTCGCCGACAGATAAGGAACGTCATTCCAATAAGTATGTTTAAAGCTACCTATGTCTACAAGTAAATAGAAAAATGAAAATAAATTTTTGGTTTCTGTGAATCTCTCGATTGAAACCGCTTATTATCTTAAAGATGGTATAAAAATTTATGTTTCCGCTGATCCGTGTCCTCATTTAATTTAAGTGGAAGTTACACTTTTGTGGCGTTTTCTAAGCAAATGGTACAAATGGATAGATTTCTTTAACAGCGATTTATTTATTGTATATTTTATAATCAAGCAACTATTTTTTATTTTTTGATTTTGCTGAGCCTCGCGGTTTCACCCGCGGCAATTCCAGGATCAAAAGTCATACGTTCATCTCAATTTACTAACAACTATCACTATGCCGATTTGTCATCCAAATCGGTCTAATCGTTTGATAGTGAAGACAAACAAATAAATGAACTTTCGGATTTATAGATATCTACCCAATAGTACAAAACAGGTAAAATGCAGACGCATTAGTGACGTGGAACATCTTATTTTATGTCAATTTGACACATTACTAAAGGATATAGCCTAAACATTCCTCTTTGTTACAAGATTAGATTAGCTACATCCTCTTTTGTCACATTCGTTAATTTTTTTTTGGTTTTTGTTAGTGTTGCACACTTAATTTTTTTTATTTATTGTCATCATTTCTGGCCAAAAGTCAAATATTTTTTTAAGAATTATTCGCATAAAATCACATTGAATCGTCTTAAAAACTAGGATAAGATGTATGTCTTGGAACGCGTGCACCAATGAGAAGAAGACAAGAATCTCAGGTTTTTTTTGTGAACATGCTCATAAAGGTGAAATATACATATAAAACATATGTAAATGTAAATAAAATATATGTAAACGTCTCAGAAGGTTCTTTTTAGGGCTCCATACCCAAAAGGATAAAAACGGGACCCTATTACCTACTAAGACTTCGCTGTCCGTCCGTCTGTGTGCCAGGCTGTATCTCATGAACCGTGATAGCTAGAGACTTGCAATTTTCACAGATGATGTATAACTGTTGCCGCTATAACAACAAATACTAAAACAGTAAAAAACTAAAAACAGTAGGTAAATATGTTTCAGTATGTTTTAGAAATTTTTAGGTATATTTTCATGTTTACATTTTTTTTTCGTTATCTTTTATTTTTTTATTGTGTTTAAATACAAAAATAAAACAAATTTTAAATCTTATCCTCCCCTTAACACACCGACCCATCGTCTCACAATGATCCCCGAATATCCCAAAGATATATTTCTATGAAAACGAAAAATGAATTTCAATAACTCAGAACCGAGTGCTAGTTATTTTTCAGAATGATATTTTTCTATGTAAACGCTTCATATTTATTGAATGTGACATTGATAGAGTAAACTCAGGTTTATGGCATGCTAGCGTCCCGCCCCGGCTTCGCACATGGTATATACACAGAAAAAAGTTTCTAAATGCAAGAAATATACTTTTCTTTGTAGACGCTAGAGCCTAATTTCTTGTGTTTAGAAAATGTTCTTGAAAATAAAACAGATTTCTTAATTAAAGATTATTGCTTTTAAACTAAGAATACTGCTATCATATCATTAATAAGATTTTTTACTTAAATCAAGAAGTAGGAGTAGTTTAAAATATACAGGGTGATTAGTTTCCAATCCAAAACCGTGCAAAGGGGTAATTCTTCACATCAAACCGAATAACTTTTATTCTACGACTTTTGTCAAATCCTAATAAAAAAAATATTTAAGTGTTTTTAGTACTGTCTGGCCATTTTCTATATTTCGCGCGAGCGCACTGCGCGCGTTTCGATGCATAATACCAAAAACGCGAAGGGCCAATACATAAATTTTTGGCGTGCCGAATTTAGATTCGTCATGTCAGTAAATTACCAAAAACGCAAAAGGCCAAGATGTAAGTACATTCTGTACGGCAGATGTTACAATATTTATTGAAAATAATATTATTTTTTATTCTTGTATGAGAAAAAACCTTGAATCCTACTAATATTATAAATGTGAAAGTTTGTGTGTGCGTGCGTGTGTGTGTGTGTGTTTGTTACTCCTTCACGCAAAAACTACTGGACCGATTGCGATGAAACTTGGTATGTAGATAGATGGAGATCTGGATTAACACATAGGCTACGTTTTATCCCGATATTCCAGCGGGATCGGGACTTACGCGGGTGAAACCGCGGGGCGCAGCTAGTGAATAGATAAAGTTTTGATGTGAAGAATTACCTGCACGGTTTTGGATTGGAATTAAATCACCCTGTATATTTTATAGACGCATAGATTTATTGTAACTTGTATTAGAGCGGTTCTGGGCTAATGGTAGGGACCTCGTCATTCATTCTAAAGGTAGACGTGATTCGTTGTTACGAATCCCAGCCGTACAAATATTTATGATAGCTATTAACATTACTCTTACGTTGAAGGAAAACACGGTGGTAAAAGCTGCGGCTTAGTTGGCTCCAGATGTATATTGACGAGTTCTTTTTTCTGGACATGGTCGACTAAACTGAAAAGCTGATATGGGTCCAGGACAAGCCTACTCTAACTACCTGATAACTCTTCAAACCACTATGGTCGGAACTGCATAATTGCACATTACATAACTGTGTTGTGGGGGGCTTATGCTGAGAAATTCTCAGCTTTTATGAAAATCAGGAGGGTATGGTGGTCAGCAGGATCTTGGTATATTAGACCACATCGTCATAATGCGCCCTTATGCATCATCAGTGGGTAGCAGCGATGTTGGGCTCCCTCTGTTCTGGTGGTGGAAGGCGACCAGAGGTTTGTACCTACTAAAAATTCAACCGGATTCTCACACGTCTTGGTTTTGGGACTACAGGTAGATATTGCGAGTCTTCGGCGGTACCGACACTACCATTAGATAAAATATATATACGCTCGGGACTCAAAGACCTCCCAAATGAACGAGTAAAGTTCCCCGAGAAGGAGGTTGCGATGTGTCACGTGCTCTGGTGCGTCGCAACAAGGGGGAGGGGCAAAAGCCTCGTAAGAGGAGGGTCAAATGCCGTCGGGGCTGCTGTTGAATGCGAAAGTTATCCTGGTAGCCCCGACAATAGGAATCGAGACGGAGCACCCTGGGGTTTTAGTCGGTAGGAGCCCAACAACGGAGTGGTACCCGTTTCCCCAGGTCAAAAAAAACGGTAGACTGCAGTGGAACAAAAACTTTTCCGACCTGTCCTCCTTTCGTGGCTGCATCGGTCTACGTATCGGAAAACGGACAAGTCTACTTGGCGATAAAACATACATAAAATATTGACTTACTTGAAATTCGAGTCCATGTTTCTCTCTGCAATAATCTTTTATTCGCGGATAGCACTTCGCCATCAGCGTGTTCCGCTCCATTGTTGTGTCTACGAACAAAATAATGTATTTTTATTACATTATTGATTTAATTATTAAGAGGCTATACTGTCCCGTTGCAGTAGGGCAAAGGCTTCTCTATCCTTCTTTCATTTATCAAGATCTGTAGTTATTGCACACCAGTCATTCCTATAGGAGTCAAGATCATCCCTCCATATAATATATTAATATATACATCTAAAATTCTTTGTCCTGAATGACTGGCTGACGGATCAACGCACATCCTGTAATTTCCAGACAAGCAACTTGCAAAGGGGTATTACATTCTATTTGTTTATGATTTCTCAGAAGTGAAAACTGTTCTCGGAAAGCGACTTAGGCGGGTAAAACCGAGACGCAGTTAGAAACCGTAATAAATATCAAATTTAACTAATAGTCAGAGATCCCTTTAAGGACGACCTTCATCGATCTGTTTAATAGATGAAAAGTATTTTATATCAATTTAAATAGGCGATTAAATATATTGCAAATGGGTAGCCTTAAAAAAAATCAGACCAGAATGATTAATATTTTTTTTTTGTTTTCAGACTTTTCACTGGTTTGGTCAATAGACAAATCGCGTACCAATGAAATACATAATCTTTATTTTAACTTAACTTTAATTCTTTAACCAGACCAGTGTAAATGACTAATATCGATTTACCTGCCTATCCACGAATTGTGAGGGGAAAAAATAATCAACGTAACGTTGGCATATTCTATAGGCTTCATAGTTTCTATTGGTATGCAATTTGTCTCTTAAACAAGCCAGTGAAAGGTTTAAAAAACAAAACAAGAAACTTAAATAAATCATATTCTGGACTGAATTTTTAGGCAAACCATTTGCAATATATTTATCGACCTATTTAATTTGATATAAAATACTTTTAATCCATTAAACAGCTCGATGAGGGTCGACCTTAAAGGGATCTCCGACTATCAAAATAATTTACCAAAAGCGAGCAAGTCACCCACAAAGCTTTTAACCGAATCAGTTACAAAATAATGAGCTTTTAAATAAAGCAATCGTTAATAAAAGACTTTTTAACTGTTAACACCCTTAATCTCTTGACCCTAAGACACTTGAGGGTTAATTCAAAATTATTTAGATAGATAGATAGATAAATTCTTTATTGTTCACACCATTTTTAAATTACCTATATGAAAATGTAAAAAACAAAGCTTTAGTCTAACTGTTACAAAAGGCGGCCTTATCGCTCAAAGCGATCTCTTCCAGGCAACGTTTATTCATTTGGAATCATAAACTTTGCATGACATCACTTTGAAGCGTCTTAAAAATTAAGTTAGGATGTGTGCCTTCAGAACGCGCCCATCAAAGAGAAGGCACAATAAAATACTCTGTAGATATATCTAACTAGAGCCTCGCGGTTTCACCCGCTTAATTTCCGATCCCGAGGGAATATCGGGATAAAAAGTAGCCTATAGCCTTTCTCGATAAATGAACTATTCAACACAAAAATATTTTTTCAATAGTTCCTGAGATTAGCGCGTTCAAACAAACAAACTAACTCTTCAGGTTTATAACATAAATATAAATATGGGCTACTAATACCCGTACAACCAGGTACAACCCCTTCACCGCAGTGGTTCAACGTAAAATATTTTTTTAGAAAATAAATAGACATACATAATTGTTTTTTCATTACTCATACTCCGAAAGTATGTTAAGAGGTGCCTGAAGAGCGTGTTGAAAGTAATACTTTCAGCCCTAGGGCAAATCGCTTTCACTGACAGCTGTCATGTCAAATTATGGCTTCGTGCGGCTTGTGCAATGTGCTTGTAGCCAGTATCAGTATCATTACGCATTAGGAACTTCAAAAACCTAACCTCCTTGCTTTAGGTAACACCACAGAATAACAATTATGGCTTCACACGGCTCATGCATACTGCCACAGGTAGTATGGAGTATGGAGTCTCTCATTCACTCTCGTTATTATGAAGAATTTTATGTATTATTCGTAATGAAAAGCACAGTGTTTACCTCGGGTAAAAGACTCAGTAAGTCCCTCGAACTCCGTCTCGGGACTCAATGAGTGACTTTCACACCTAGGGTAACAATGTACTATTACATTACCGCAACCCAATAGTGTAGGTACTTACGCAATACTGAAAAACAAATCGATCGATACCCAACTCCGACTTCACACTAAACTTTTTTACTACCTATATCATTCCGCCCTCAAAGTAAAACCTTTTCTAGGCCACTCGCTCTATCATCAACTCATAGATAACAGTTAACGAATGCAGGTTAAAAAATGCAAGCTTTGCCCCCGCCTTCACCAAAGTTACGGCCACGAAACACGCAACAAAGCAAAGCTACCATAATTATTATACGTATTTAAGTTGCATTAAAATTTGTTATTGCTTGTTATTTTGGAGTTCTTACACGGGTTTTCACCCGTGTAAGAACTCCAAAATAGCAAGCCGCGGAGTTCAGCTAGTGTATATATAAGAAAAAATATTCGAGGAAGATCTAAAATTACGAGCTACGAGTCTGAAACTTCGCATGGGGGTTCCTTTTAGGAGGCAGGGGAGCCCTAAGGAAGGATTTTTGGAAATTCAACCTCAAAGGGGATTTAAAGAGCTAATAAACTTTGTAGTTAATAGTAGCTATTATACATATTCTGTGTATAAATAAATAAATACTGCAGGACATTCCACACATCGCCATTTAGCCCCAAGCTAAGTAACTAGACTTGTGTTATGGGTGCTAGACAACGGATATACTACTTATATACTTTTTCGTAGGAAATCAATAACACTGTAAAAAGATACAAATGCGGGCAAAACCGCGCGACAGCAGTTCGTATAGGTATAATATATGCGATGTATTGAGACTTGACGACCCAGTTGGCACAATGGTTACCATGCCGGCCTGCCAAACACAGGGTTTCGGGTTCGATTCCCGTCTCAGACAAGTATTTATGCTTAAATATTTGTCTGTGGTCTGGTTGTTTCTATGTAAGTATTATAAGTATATATTTACAAAAGAAAAGTATATACGTAGTATATCCGTTGTCTACCACCCATAACACAAGTCCAGTTACTTAGCTTGGGGCTAGATGGCGAAGTGTGGAATGTCCTGCAATATTTACTTATTTTTTGTAGTCAGTTAAAAAATAATAGAGTTTTATCAAAGCCTTATTTCTGTTCCCCAGCTTTAATATTCATAATGCAGTAGGAATTATTCGTAGCTTGACCTAATTCCGTAAGTAGTCTGAAACTTAACTGCATTACTATAGCTAAGGTAGGTAACATAGCTCGTTAGCTAATGCAAAGTTCAGGGGAATTTATAATTTAATATTTTAATCATATATAACGTTTTAAAACAAAATCGTTTTAAGTTTAAAACATACAAACATAGACTGTTTCCTCCCTGGATAATGAGACTAGACCAAATATGTTTGTTGCATAAAACCTATAACTGCCATGACTATGCCCTTTTGGTTTTTTCATTTTCTAATTATCATAAAAATTAAGATTAAAAAACAAAAAAAATCCAAACCAACATGGGCATGGTCATGACAGTTATAAGTTTTATGCAACAAAAATATTACGACTTTTGGAAATTCGAACATTTCGTTATGTATGAAACAGCTGATTATCAAGTAAAAATTCGCCCTTAGAATTATCGAAAAAGAAGTTCGAATTTTATAAAGTCGTAAAACAAAAGTTGTTCGCCTAGGCGCCTAGGCGTCTAGAACAATAAAATAAAACCCGTTCACTGACATACATTGTACCTATATAAAAAAAACTATAACCAAAAATACTAATACCAGAAAGAAAAAATTAAGTGGGGCTTTCACATAATAAATATATAGTTTTAAATAAGTATGTTTTGTTAGAAATACAAAATCTGTGAAAATTTTAACTCTAATAGTGGGATGAAACAGCAAATACGAAAGCCTATATTTTTGACCCGTATGATAAATGTATGTATTTATGTTTATCTGTTTTTGCATAACTTCTAAACCACTCATTAAAATCTAAGTATCTATATTGAAATTGTATGAAGCTTTGCCTAAAGTCTCTGGTTATAAAATACCCAAAACAAAATTATGTTTAACCAAAAAATCTATTCATGGCAGCTTAATTAATTTTTTGTCAAGTTATCCATTATCCGATAACTGTATTCAATTAAAAAACTTGTTCATTTTTCTATTTTAACTTGATTAAATAAACCACAGTGAAAACATAAAGGGGTCTTGACATTTTTGAGGTGAAAGGGTACCGGCGCTCTCTCCATACAAACGTAGTCGACAATGACACTAGCACAAATATTTTTGTGCCATAAAACTTATAACTGCCATGAATATGCCCCTATGTTTTGTTTTTGTTTTTTCATTTTCTAATTATCATAGAAATTAAGATTTGAAAAACATAGGGGCATGTTCAATGTTCATGGCAGATAGAGGTTCTAAGGCACAAAAATATTTGCTCTTGTGTCATTATCCAGCGAGGAAACAGTCGAATACGTTTGTATGGAGAGAGCCCCCGTAACCCTTTCTTCTTATAGACAGTGATTTCTTTTGTATGTTGCATTTTGAGACCCATAACTATCGATAGATGACATTGCGATGAACCAAACCTATAAAATGATGCTTTTACACCAAACCTATAAAAGGTCTCGGAAACTGAATATTTCTAGTAAGAAAACATGAAACGTATCATGTTTCTTTGAATATCTATTTTTTAGACGCTCTAACGTTTGGTTTTGAGGCTTATTTATTCGTCTAAATGCTCTTTACCGATAGATAATATAGCTTTTTTAAGCCCTCGAAAGAAATCTTATATATATCTTTTTATCACAGTTGCTCATAAAGTGGATCTAATTCAACGGCTTTTAGGCTCATAATCCAACATATTATGCACGCGTGCGTTTTACATTACTTACCTAGTGCTATAAAGTTATCCCGATAAGTTAAATACGTATCTTGCTGCTAATTACATGTTAGGTAGGTGAAACATTCTTAATTTATCTGGGTTATACTTTTGATGTATAAAAAAGGTAGGTATGTACTAAAGAGTTTTTAGCTAGCAAAAATGGTTGTCTCTAAAGTCGGTTTACGAACGAAAATTTTACGTGATAATGACTTAGAAAACGATTAAAAATTGAGTTATGTTTATTTTTTGTTTTTTCTTTACTTAAATATATTGTTTTTCCGTACCACTGTATTTTGTTCTTAACCCCCGACGCAAAAACAAATAGAAAAAACCCTAAAAAATATTGTATGTCAGACGAGGCTGTATAGGTTAAAAGCCTTTAGCCTGGCCTTTCCGGAGCATAATTAACAAAAAAATATTGCCTTAAAAAATGTAAACATAGACTTATCACAAATATTTTGTTAATTATTATTTTGTTTTCTTTTCAAGTTGTTTCTTTTATTCGCAACTGTGATAAAAAACGTCGTACGATACACGTGTGGAATTGATCTTTGCATCTTGGCTTCTTATGACACGCTCGCTGCCGGCCATCCAGGTACTATGAGTTTAAAAACATAAACGTCTATTTAGCTTTGCTATAAAAAGAGGAGAAAGTCAGTTCCTAAATTTATTTATAGAAAACTCAGTTTGTTTTGTTAAAAAAAAATGAGACGACTTCTATGCCAGTCTCGGTATTAATATGTTGCTACCCCTTTCTTTAAAATTAACTTAACCAGTTCACCTACTGTATGGTTCACCTACTCTACGACCTACCGCGGTCGAGGTGAATGTTTAAATTGCATTTCAGCACGATACCTATCTATTTCCGTCTATCCGTAATAGCTTTGAGTTTAAGGCCGCATTAAGGCGCATATAGGAGCCAAATTCAAAATGCCTTTTGTCTATATAAAACAAGCTTTTACGTGCGACTTCGTCCGCGTTTTTGACAAATTCAATCTTTTAAATTTGTACTTTGGGATATTATTATGACCAATGCCGAGGCTGCTCCTTTTGCCATAGATAGATAGATAACTTTATTCGTACAACACAGGAAGAAACAGAACACTATATACACAAAGTGAAGTAATAGCTAGAAAGTATAAGTTGCACAAATGGGCGGCCTTATCGCTGAAAGCGATTTCTTTCAGGCAACCTTTGGATGGAAAAGAACTGATTCAGCTTTAATGGTAGGTTGTGAATTTACTCAAGCAGGATACCAAACATAACCTGTAACAGGTGATAATATAAAGTATTTATATAAATATGGCTTTAAAATATCAAATTATACATACAATATATACCAATATATAATTGTATACACAGATACAAAAAAAAATACATACACAAATAATACAGGAATACATATGGATATTAGACAGTACCGAGGTAGTGATCAGTTACCATAGATTTGAAAATGGCCATACCAACTTATTAGTGTATTTACTGGATAAATATTGTACATTTAATTTAGTTTTTAGTTCCGAGCCTAGTGCCACATTGCATTGTGTGTTTTAGCACTAGGCTCGGAACATAAAACTAAAATGAATACTTCCATTACAGATATGGAGTTCCGAAAAGTAACGCCGGATTTAATCAACAATTGATTAGTGATATCGCTAATGGAAAGTAATCTTGCGTAAGGGGGCTGTATTATGCCTCTATAGCACCCTTTTCCGTCAATAAAGTTCGTAAATATACATTATAAGATAGCTAGGTAGGTAGGTATATGCGTAATATTCAAACTCAAGTTCGTTCTACAAGAGTTTTCAGAACGGTCTAAATGTAAAGATGCGATTGGTATTCAACACCAGGTGTGCCTTATTGGGGCTGAATCGTTCCTTTTTATGTTTATATTCTATTCAGAAAGTTTAGATGTTTTGAAAGAAGTATGCAGTAGGTATCTATACTTGGAGTATTACTGAATTATGTGTAAAAGCAGCGCTCCGTGGTTTCGCGTAACTCCTGATTACGTAGAAATATCGATGTTTAAAATAGCCTATAGCCTTGTTCCACAAATGGACTATCCAACACAAAACGATTTTTTCAATTAGAACCAGTAGTTCCTGAGATTAGCGCGTTCAAACAAACAAACAAACAAACAAACAAACTCTTCAGCTTCATAATATTAGTATAGAGTATAGATATAGATTAGTTCCATTTTCGGCTACGTACGGGCTTATCTGTAACTTCCAATGAATCAATGTATCCTCATAAGAAGTTTCAACAAAATCGGTTCAGTAGTTTCGGAGCCTTAAGAGCAGAGTGACCAGGCCCCTATGTAATGTTTTTTTTATTTTTTAAATCTTAATTTCTATGATAATTAGAAATTGGAAAAAATCATGACATAAGGGCATAGTCATAGCAGTTATAGGTTTTATGGCACAAAAATATTTGCTATAGTGTCAATATCCAGGTAGGAAACAATCGACTATGGAGAGAGCGCAGGTATATGTACTAGGCATCGAAAAAACAAAAAAACTTTTCTCTTTATAATCTATACATATAAAATGCTTTGTCCTGACTGACTGACGGATCAACGCACAGCCTAAACCGCTGATCGTAGAGACCTGAAACTTAGAGAGTGTGTCCTTTGTGTGGCGTAGGTAACCGACAAGAAAGGATTTTCCGAAATTCTACCCCTAAGGGGGTAAAAAAGGGGGGCGAAGTTTGCATGGGACAACGTGATTCCTTGGTCCATTTTCGACTTCTAAGCGGACGAAGTCGCGGGCAAAAGCTAGTATTAGTATAGAATCCATTTGTAGGACACTTTACACAGCGCCATCTAACCCCAAGCCAAGCAACTAAGCATTCGACTCGCGCACAAAGGATTCTGTACCAAGTTGTATGGGAGCCCCACCTAATCTTATATCTTTAAATGAGCAATTCTTGTATATATATACAAGAATTGCTCTATATATATTGCTATATATATATATAATTGGAATCTCGAAATCGGCTCCAACGATTTTCATGAAATTTGGTATATAGGGGGTTGCGGGGGCGATAAATCGATCTAGCTAGGAATCATTTTTAGAAAATGTCATTTTATTCGTGTTTTATCGAAACTTACTTTTTTTATCTGAAAAATATGACTCTTCCTGACATCTATTGGCGAACTACTAATACTATTTTTTGTGAGCAATAAAGTTATTCCAGCAGATGGCGTTGTTAAGTAACACGAAGTCAATGAGTGTTTGCTTTGAGGTTAGACTAAGAAAATCAATGTTTATTTATATTATTTGTGTCTTCT
Source organism: Idaea straminata (assembly GCA_951213275.1). Classification (NCBI taxonomy): domain Eukaryota; kingdom Metazoa; phylum Arthropoda; class Insecta; order Lepidoptera; family Geometridae; genus Idaea; species Idaea straminata. The sequence goes on from OX577870.1 coordinate 8,647,941, forward strand.
TAATGCACGTGTTAAATAAACAAAAAAAAAACACCGAGCAAAGCTCGGTCATCCAGGTACTTATTTTTAACTGTGCATCTATCACGGTTTTTGAGTTACACCCTGGTGACAGACAGAGACGGCAGGACAGTGAAGACTCAGTAAAAGGGTACCGTTTTTATCCTTTGGGGACGGAACTCTAAAAACAATAGATAAACTGGTAAATATGTCTGTCTTTCAATTTGGGGACTTCAAGTCACGAGTGAATAGGTATCTTCTAGGGGCGCGTGCTACATTTTAGCATTCACCCATTTGTGTACTTTTATACATTTTGACAATTGGACAAACAAGCAATTGTACGTACTGTACCCGGCGTTTACATCATAGACCGCATCGTCACCTACCAGCAGGTGTGATAGTGATCAAAGGCTGGATTATCTTCTTCTCTTCTATCCTTATAAAATGCTTTGTCCTGACTGTCGGATCAACGCACAGCCTAAACTGCTGATCGTAGAGACTCGAAACTTGGAGGGTGTGTTCTCTGTATGACGTAGGCATCTGCGAAGAAAGGATTTTCCAAAATTCTACCCTTTTGGGGGTGAAAAAGGGGGACAAACTTTGTATGGGACAACGTGATTCCTTGGTCCATTTTCTACTTTAACGCGGACGAAATCGCGGGCAAAAGCTAGTCTAATATATAAAATTCTAGCGTCACAGTTTTAGTGTTTATACTCATCCGAAACGGCTTCACCGATTTCGATGATTCAGTAGGTCTGAGAAAAGGTTTATAATTGAAGACGTGCTTGAAGATCCTTCGCGATTTCGTTGATTCTCCTGATCTGAACGCGGTAATTTGCAGACTGTTCTGCCCGAATAAATATGTCCGAGGCCGGAAACATCACCTGGCGGTGCCGACATCTCACACGGTCTCCCATTCTCCGCAGCATCAACGCAATTAACGCTCTCCTGGATGCAAGAGCTGAAACTGATATGTTTGCGGACGAATGGAGATTGATATTGATTGAATTTTTAATAGAAATGTATGAATGATTTGTCCTAATTAGTAAATTGCTGTTATTGGTTTTTATAATCGTATTAATTGATTATAAATAAATAAATACCTATTTTTTTATTTTAAATTTTTTTTTTGCAACGTTTGCCGTTACAGCTAATACTTATATTCGGCACCTATATACGAGTACAACTTAAATAAAACCTAATTTACCTTTGTCGTCGGCTAAAATCACCGACCTAGTTATTGTAAGTGCCGGCTCAGTGTTGCCAGCGTGTGCATCATCACTTAGTTAAACATCATGAGATGTGTTTACATTGGAAATGATGAAATCATCTATTGTGATCACTCAGCGTGCTTTTGTACCGTTAGCAAAATAAACTTTCAAAGAAAAATTACGTTTTTGTTAAGTTTCAGAGTTTCTGGCCACGTGGTTCGACAGTAAGGTTCAATCAATCGAACTACGTGAACGTTTTGTTCCAGTTGGATCGATTAATCGAACCACGAGCAGATCGGTTTTCAAAAGGAATTTCATGTTTTGACTGAATTTGTTGTGTTTAGAACTTGTAAAAATGGTTGTTGGTGAAGTCAGTTTACGGACGATAATTTTACATGATAACGTCTTAAGAAACCGATGAGAAATAGTTTATTTTTCATTTTTTTTTCATTTAAGTTTTTATTCCTTAACAACGCTCCACGGTTTCTCCCGTTTAACTCCCGATACTGTTGGAATATCGGGATAAAAAGTAGCCTATGTTATTCCTAATGAATCAATGTATCTTCAAAACAAGTTTTATCAAAATCGGTGTAGTAGTTTCGGAACCTATTTAATACAAACAAAAAAACAATCAAACTTTTCTATTTATAATCTATACTAATATTATAAAGCTGAAGAGTTTGTTTGTTTGTTTGAACGCGCTAATCTCAGGAACTACTGATTCGAATTGAAAAATTATTTTTGTTTTGGATAGTCCATTTATCGAGGAAGGCTATAGGCTACTTTTTATTTTGATATTCCCACGGGATCGGGACTTACGCGGGTGAAACCGCGGAGCGCAGCTAGTATTAGTAATAAAGGTACTAGCTGTCCCGGCAAACGTTGCAAAAAATAAAATATAATGGATTATATAGGGAACTATAGTCTAAACACAATCCATAAAAATTATAAAGGGATAGTGTTTAGACTATAGTTCACTATAGACTATAATCTGCATCTAAATCCACATCTCGGACTATCCTTACTTAAACCTCGTTTTGGAAAAGGGGGTATAACTGTGACGCTTTTTTAAATATTAGATAGATAGATAGATTATTTTGACGAATTTTTAATTCCTTTGTTATTTTCACATATTTATTTATTATTTCAGAATATTTTTTTTCGATTTTAAGATTAATTATTAAAAACTTGACCTCTTTATTTTACCAACTGTACCCGATTAGCATCACAGTAGACCAGACTAGGCTAGGCTAGTCACAGTTAGATTACTCAAGACGTATTTCAGGTACATTTAGACGCACTAAACCTGCTTGTTATTAACACTAAAACAGTACTTACATGCGAATATTTCATGTTTTACAACGGTAATAATATGTAAGAATATTTTGTGTTAAAATTATATATTAATGTTTGAGAAAATTTTCTGAAAATAACCGCCTCTTACTCTGTGTATTAATGTATTATTTCTCGAAGTAAATTTGCAGAGGTCTGTGGTAATATGGGGATAAACATATAAATAAATATAAATATTGCAGGACATTCCACACATCGCCATCTAGCTCCAAGCTAAGTAACTAGACTTGTGTTATGGGTGCTAGACAACGGATATACTACTTAAATACTTTTCTTTTGTAAATATATACTTATATTACATAGAGACAACCAGACCACAGACAAATATCTAAGCATAAATACTTGTCTGAGGCGGGAATCGAACCCGCAACCCTGTGTTTGGCAGTCCGGCATGGTGACCATTGTACTAACTGGGTCGTCAAAATGAAAATAATATCCTTCTACTCCTAAAGATTTGATGTATCTTCATACCAAGTTTATTCAAAATCGTTTTAGTATTTTCCGAGCCTATTCGTTACACACAACTAAAAAAATACCAACACCGGTTTATGGTTTCACTCCTTAAGTTCCATTCTCGTTGGAATATAAGGATAAAAATTCTCCTATGTTACTCGTAAAGAGTCGATGTTTCTTCATACCAAGTTTCATCAAAATTGGTCAAGTAATTTCGGAGCCTATTCGTTCCAAACAAAAAAATCGTCTTTATAATTTTACTAGCTGCGGTTTCAACCTAGTAAATCCAGTTTACATAAGCATAAGGGGATAAAAAGTACCTCATGTTACTTCCAATGAATTCATGTATTCACAAATGAAGTTTTATCTAAATCGGTCTAGTAGTTTCAAAGCCAGAGGAAATAACTCGTCAATGACGTATTGATGAGTTTTTTCCCCTGGACACGGTCGACTAAGTTGAGAGGATAAATAAAATAAATAAATAATGCAAGACATTTCACACATCGCCACTTAGCCCCAAGCTAAGTAACTAGACTTGTGTTATGGGTGCTAGACAACGGATATACAACTTATATACTTTTCTTTTGTAAATATATACTTATAATACATAGAAACAACCAGACCACAGACAAATATCTAAGCATAAATACTTAGTATAGGTTCTGGGCAAGTATAATCTATCTAAGCACTACAGCGAGCACCCTTAATATCATGGATTAAAGTTCTTCTAGATTAGATCTAAAAAGCTAATTTTACAGTCTGAACCAACCTGTAAATGTGGAGCTGGTGAATATCCTCACGATCTTGGAGCTGACAGGAGGGAGTAACTTCAGGGAGCCGCCGAAGATCAGGTCCACTGTGCGGTCATCCATTTTCCAATTTTGAAGATCTGATGAGGAAATTTCATTAAAATAAATATAAAAGGGACACCCGGATGGAGCGAAGTTTCTTTCGATTAATTAGTGAAAGAATTGTAATAAAATCAAAAAGTATTTTACAACTTTAGGTCTTAATTTTTTCCGTCTAGCCCCCTTTTGCAACGCGCGATAAGAAACTTCGTTCCTATTAATTGTTATTCAAAAATATGATTTAGTCGCAATTCATCTTCCATTAAAAGTATCAATTCCCTTTTGGATCCCTTTGTGTGTAAACTTTGTTTTGTAACCAGTTACAAAAGAAGGAAATTTTCTCCTTTACACGTAACCGGTTATAAAATGTTATAAATATTGAAATGGACTTAGAATTATTTTAAATTTTGGTAAATAAATAAATAATACATATTGCAAGACATTTCACACATCGCAATCTAGCCCCAAGCTAAGTAACTAGACTTGTGTTATGGGTGCTAGACAACGGATATACTTTTCTTTTGTAAAATATACTTATAATACATACAAACAACCAGACCACAGACAAATTCTAAGCATAAATCTGAGTCTGAGGCGGGAATCGAACCAGCAACCCTGTGTTTGGCAGCATGGTGACCATTGTTCCAACTGGGTCGTCTAAATTCGTCAAAATTAAAGTACATAATGAGAAAATAAATAGTTTTCTTATGTACTAAGAACGAAACGATTTTGATTTGAAACAGTTATCATCAAAGAATAATTATTGTTCGTTTTTTGTAGTTAAGTTTAAATATTTCGCTCTTATTCTGTAACAAAATTTTCTACCTATCTATCTTTCTAAGGGAAAAAGTAGTGGAAAGAAAAACAACAGGAACAGAAAAATTTCATCCCAAAAAGTGTTTCCAATTCAGCCCAAATCATGTTTTTTTAGCTATTCCAGCGAGCGTTCGCTTTTTTTAATTAGAAGCACCCTAGAAGAAAGAATAAATCTTTCTTCTAGGGTGCTTCTAATTAAAGTTAGAAAAACCTACATGGATCTTTGGTCCTAGACGGTATTCTATCGGCATGCTCAAACATATAATTAAGGCTTTATGTCCCGAGCTATGTTGGTATTTTGAGCTCCCCTTTCCCCTGTCAGCCCCCGCCCGTCAGCCGCTGACCCGACGATGCCCGACTAGGCACAGCGTAGGGTTGGCTCAGGTGGATAAAATTAAATAAAAAAAAAACAAAATGTGTTGCGGGACATGCATTTGGAACGTTCTTTTCTTATGCAGAGTTGGAATAATAATCATTAGCATGCCAGGCTCTCATGTCCTCAACCCATTGCTATCTATGTTTTGCTAATTCACGTAAAGCTTATTTTCATAGAAATAAGGTTGACTTTATTTATCTTTATTTATTTATTTATCTTTGTCTTAGTTCGATGTATAAACACAGACCATTTTGATTAAAAAGTCAGTCTAGATGGTCTTCAGGTGCGTCAAATCGTAAATGCGGCCTTAAATCTCACCATTTGACGACCCATTTGGCACAATGGTCACCATGCCGGACTGTCAAACACAGGGTTGCGGGTTCGATTCCCGCCTCAGACAAGTATTTATGCTTAGATATTTGTCTGTGGTCTGGTTGTTTCTATGTATTATAAGTATATATTTACAAAAGAAAAGTATATAAGTAGTATATCCGTTGTCTAGCACCCATAACACAAGTCTAGTTACTTAGCTTGGGGTTAGATGGCGATGTGTGGAATGTCCTGTAATATTTATTTATTTATTTATTTATTTATCTGTAGATTATGCATGTGGTGTAGCAAAATGAAGGTGGGTTCTACACACACACAAAAAATAATCGGCGAACATACATAAAAAAATAGACACGCGACGAATTGAGAACCTCCTCCTTTTTTAAAGTCGGTTAATCATTTGCTATTGATGTTTAATTAAATAAATAATAATAAATAAATAAATATTACAGGACATTCCATACATCACCATCTAGCCCCAAGCTAAGTAACTAGACTTGTATTATGGGTGCTAGACAACGGATATACTCTTATATAATTTTCTTTTGTAAATATATACATATAATACATAGAAACGACCAGACCACAGACCAATATCTAAGCATAAATACTTGTCTGAGGCGGGAATCGAACCCGCAACCCTGTGTTTGGCAGTCCGGCGTGGTAACCATTGTGCCAACTGGGTCGTCACCTTTAAACAACAACGTTGGCTTACCCTTAAACAAATTTCACTCCTCGCCACTGGTACCAACCCGAACACAGTAAAAGCAAATGCTTGACGCGACCATCAAAATGCCTTTTCACTACATGTGGACAGAATAGCTATAGAGCTGGTGTTTACGATGTGCTAAATTATTGCTACTCGTTTTACGAGCAAAGTGTCCGTCGAACTTTAAATCCGGGGACTTGTTCCTCCCTTTTTAATTTGATAATGGGTAATAGGGCTTAATGTCCATGTTAGTTTACGACAACCATTTTACTATTTTAACTATTTAATTATTTTTTTTGTTTAGATAAACGTTTTATCTGCACAATACACAAAGCACTAAAAATTATTAAACTTTTAAGTAAATATATAATATAAAATAAAAATAAATAAATCTAGCCTCAAGTAACTAGACTTGTGTTATGGGTACTAGACAACGGATATACTACTTATATACTTTTCTTTTGTAAATAAATACTTATAATTCATAGAAACAACGAGACCACAGATAAATATCTAAGCATAAATACATGTCTGAGGCGGGAATCGAACCCGCAACCCTGTGTTTGGCAGTCCAGCATGTTAACCATTGTGCCAACTGGGTCGTCAAAAATCAAGTTAGAATTGAAAGTTGCACAACTTTCTTCCAGTCAATCACCTTTCTTTAAGAGTAATTAGTTTTCCGGGTCTTTATTGCATATTTTTTTCCTTCGACTATGACTATTGCAACATATTCGAAATGTAGAGATAAGAAAAAAACGCGACTAAGACCCGGGAAAATAATTATTATGAATCGTGTGAGTTTAAAAAGCTTATTTTTCACCACTTAATCACTTCTAGTTACCTACTGGATAATATTTTACGCGCTTTTTTCGCGCACAAAACTTTTTATATTATCACTTTATCGTCTGCTTGATAAAATTATTTTTTAATTTGATTTTAATTTTATCACACCAGACCATATATTTGTCTGTGGTCTGGTTGTTTCTATGTATTATAAGTGTATATGTACAAAAGAAAAGTATTTATTAAGTAGTATATCCGTTGTCTAGCACCCATAACACAAGTCTAGTTACTTACCTTGGTGCTAGATGGCGATGTGTGGAATGTCCTGCAATATTTATTTATTTTATTATTTATCCGAAGTCGCAGTTTCCAGTTTCCAAAAAATTAAACAAAATCGCAAACAAAAACGAAAATAATTAACGGTGGTAAGATAAAAGAAATATAACAGAAAACAAAAATACGCAAAAAAACCCCGGAAATATGTAATCTATTTAATTACACCACTGCAAGAATATTTTTTACATTAATTTAGAAACGGTAAATGATTTTCTTTGTTTCTTTCGTGAAGATTTTGCAGGTGAATTTTGCGACATTTTGCGGCACACTGGTACCGCATAGCTAAGTTAGGTATAACAATGGACATTTGACGCGATATTCTGATATTGTTTTGTATCACGAAACTTACTAAAGCTTAAAACTAATAGGAATTTTCAAGAGTTTCACATTCACACAGAAGAATAGAAGAAAAAGACAAAAAAAAATATAGAAATTAATTGGAATTGGAATATTGTAAGTACATCTGTAAAAGTAATAAGAACATAGTTACGATAAAGCTTTGTATTATACACATAAAAATTGTTTGAATGATTGAAGAGACACTGCGTAAAACGATCATAGGTTTTCTTAGGAGACCAGTACTAGTTTCTCAATTTCCATAATATTCTAAATCTCCTACTTAAAATTGAACTACAAAATATTTTGTCTTATAAGCCACTTATAACAAAACAAAACAATATTAAAACAGAAGGCGATTGAATGAGAAACAAAATATGATCGAACCGGAAACAAAAGACGATCGAAACAAAAACCAAATACGATAGAGTTAGAAACAAAAGACGATCGAATCCGAAACAAATTAAGACGATTCAAAACAGAAACAAAAGACGATCGAAAAGGAAACAAACGAAGACGATCGAACCGGAAACAAAAGACTAAACAAAAAACCAAAGACGATCGAAACAAAAAAACCGAAAGACGATCGGAAAAGAAATAAAGAAAAGAAGAAGGTAAGTAATTCTAATACATTTATAGTTAATAGACAATTTTAACAAAACTTTAATTATATCTATCGATCGCTGTAACCCCTCGTGTTATCGCGTGACGATTCTTAGAAATAAATAAATTCAGTGTTTACTAGAAAACGTGGAAATATTTTATCCAAAAACGCACGCTTTACCGATGTTTTACCCCTCCGTGCCACATATTTCGTAGTCGAAATTGGAACCTATCTATAATCTATACTAATATTATAAAGCTGTTTATTTGTTTGTTTGAATGCGCTAATCTCAGGAACAACTGGTTCTAATTGAAAAATAATATTTGTGTTGGATAGTCCATTTATCGAGAAAGGCTATAGGCTACTTTTTATCCCGATATTCCCAAGGGATCGGGAGTTACGCGAGTGAAACTGCGGAGCGCTGCTAGTAATGCGAATAGGCTCCGAAACTGCTGGACCGATTTTGATAAAACTTGGCAAAAGGATACATAAATGTGTTTTGAGTAACATAGGCTACTTTTATCCAAATATTCACACGGGATCGAGAGTTATGCGGGTGGAACCGCAGAGCGCTGCTAGTCATATTTTAAATCAAGTTTCATAAAAATTGGTCCAGTAGTTTCAGAGTCTATTCGTTACAAACAAAAACACAATAAAAAAACAAAAATGTTTCCCCTTGATAATATTAGTGTAGATTAATTATTTTTAACTCTATTAGACCAAAAGAAACTACAAAAACCTTGGAAAATACCTTTGTTTGCCTTCAAATGCATATTGTAGCATTAGCCTAAGCTAACAAAGAAAAATAACAATGCTTTGAAGACTAAATTATAAGTTAACTAAGTGAAAACAGTTAAAGAATTTACTTATACTATTTTACTTCAAGTTGAAAATATTCTACTTCCTTCATCTATTATTAAAATAGACAAAAGACACTCACCTGCTCCAAATGAATAATATAATCGATACTCTGCACTATTCGAATAAACCTCACAATCGGTTGAAAGAAATCACTCGATTTTATAATTACAACTTAATTTTTCTACTAAAAAATTGCTGCAAGTCGATTATTTTTCGTAATACGCGTTGATTCTTATTAAAATGTTCTCCGACTGATTTTTAGTCTAAGTGAAACTGTTTTTTCCGTTGCTTAGCAACCGTTTAGTGTCTTCTGATTGGTTGATAATGACGTCACAGTTTCAGGCGAAAGTTTTGCAGAGCTTTATCGCTTGATTGATCGGTGACTTTGATACTTGAACTTTTTAATTACGATGTAGCCTTGACGCTTTTAACGTTCGTCTAATCATCCTTTTACATAATATTTATGAAAGCTTTTTTTTCGAATGCGGGGTAAAACTTTTCTGACCAACTGGTTAGACCACGGGACTACGAACAGTCGCATGGTCCAACTAGTCGTTGGGCGTGACCCTTAGTTGGAGGCCTGAGTGGGTAGTGTTGGTCCAAATAATTACGAAACAGAACCAAAGAGACGATCGAATCGGAAACATTTGACGGTCGAAATGGAAACAAAAGACGATCGAATCAAACAGTTGACGGTCGAAACGGAAACAAAAGACGATCGAATCGAAAACAGTTAACGGTCGAAACGGAAACAAAAGACGATCGAATCGGAAACATTTGACGGTCGAAATGGAAACAAAAGACGATCGAATCAAACAGTTGACGGTCGAAACGGAAACAAAAGACGATCGAAACGGAAACAAAAGACGTTCGAATCGGAAATGAAAGAGGATCGAAATGCCCATGCTAAACCACTAGGCATTAAAACAGGCCTAGTTGCTTAGCATGAGGCTAAATGGTATGGCGCCACTAAGCCGATCGTAGATCCTAGATCGCGCAAGCTAAGTTTTTCTGAAGATAAGCTCATATACAAGTTTCAACGAAACATCATTGGGCCGCGGCCTACCGGGTATAACACCTGCCCGTTGGAAGATCTTCCCTTTAGAGGTACATAACACCAACGACCTCCGAACTGGTGACCCTGACGTGATATATTATGTAAAAACAGTTTTAGGTAGATTTCAGTAGCTGTTTTTAACCCCCGACGCAAAAACGACGGGGGTAGTCTATAGAAAGAGAGAAATAAAACATTTATTCATGTTCCACGCACAGCTTAAACCGCTGATCGTAGAGACCTGAAACTTGGAGGGTGTGTTCTTTGTATGACGTAGGCATCCGATAAGGATTTTCCGAAATTCTACCCCTTAGGGGGTGAAAAAGGGGGGCAAAATTTGTATGAGACAACGTGATTCCTTAGTGCATTTTCGACTTCTACGCGGACGAAGTCGCGGGCAAAAGCTAGTATAAAATAAAAAAGAAATAAATAAACATAATAAAATAATAAGTGAGAATACAAAAAAATAAATAAATATTGCAGGACATTCCACACATCGTCATCTAGCCCCAAGCTCAGCAACTAGACTTGTGTTATGGGTGCTAGACACCGGATATACTACTTATATACTTTTCTTTTGTAAACATATACATATAATACATGGAAACAACCAGACCACAGACAAATATCTAAGCATAAATACTTGCCTGAGGCGAGAATCGAACCCGCAACCCTGTGTTTAGCAGTCCGGTATGGTGACCATTGTGCCAACTGGGTCGTATTATGTAATAGTGTTGGACTCGTTAAATACCTACTTACCTATAGACTGACGTTAACTTATTTGTTACTTAACATCACGTCAAACCTCCGTGGTTTTATATGCTAAGTAGACCTTGCACTTGTTTACGGGCTGTTTTTCCGCCATTAGACCCTTTTTAATTGGGTCCTTTTTGCGTGAGGATGGAGTAGGCTTGCCCAGCACATACTACCCTCCAGCTTAGTCGACCATGTCCAGAGCCGCGGTGTCAACTAAGCCGCGGGTTTCATCACGATGTTTTCCTTCACCGTAAGAGCAATGTCAATTAGCGCACATAAATTTTTCTTAAGAAAAATACTTTGGTGCACGGCCGGCCGGGATTCGAACCCACGACCTTCAGAATGAAAGTCGAGGTATCTACCACTAAGCCAACACCGTTAAGTAGACCTATGTTTGGGTATAATTGATAATATGATAAATAAAATTAAAAAAAAAAGTAGATTTTGGTAGAATTGAATGTGAAGGCGGTAGTATAGTTGGGTTTGGTAGAATGAAGCAGCCAAGTATGTTAGTTTAGGCTAGTAATACGAAGGCTAGGCACTATGATACTGGGTATAACAATGATAAATAGCTGAAAAGCAATCCATTAGGCACATTGTATGCACGCCGCACCTTACAGCGACCCGGCAGGGCGTAGTCTTTATGGATTGGTACTATTTATAAGAGGTAGCGGGTTTAAAAAACAGATTGCGACCGTGGGGCAATATAATATGAAAAATTACTGTTAAAAGTTGTAGTTAGATACCCGTGGGTAATAAGATCCACCTGCCGCCCTCGGGCAGTCGCTCCCCGTCAACTGTCCATATTGAACATTCCTCGCGCGAACAATAATTACGGCAAGAGGACCGGTTCTTATTTAGTACATTAGACGCGCTAATAAACAAACTACCACTGGATGTACGCGATAGCCTAACTCCCAAAAACATTAAATCCAAGCTCAAATTGCATTACTTAAACAATTTACGTAACTACTATAATATCGATGACCTATTATTATAATGTTAACTGTATCTACAAAATGCCTCACACAATCGTTACGTCACCTACCCACCTATTAGTTTTTGTGTACCTACTGCACTTGTGGGTAATCATTGTATGTCGGTGGGTATTTTATAATTTACTTTTATATCGTTAATGTAGCATTACTACAAACCTCTGTGGTTTATTAAGCTACATATAATAAATGTTATTTAAGTTTCTTTTTACATTGATAATAAATGAAAAAAAACTTTACTTTTTATACAGATATTATCACGGGATAAGGAGTTACGCGGGTGAAACCGAAGAGCGGTTAAAAATATTAATTTAATATTTCTTCTATTATTAACTGAGGGTCGTAATATTTATTATTATTTAAAAATACATTTTTTTAAATACAAAACATGTTATAATAAAAACATTCAATTGAGATAATTACTTACAAAATTATAACTCAACAAACAAAATGAAACAATACACAAAGCACCCCTTATTGAGGCACTGCACAAAAGCAAAGGCAAAATGATTAATAAAAAATAAAAAACTACAAAAAATAAAATGTAATGAGAAACGTGATAAGTTTTAAGTTAGAGTTTCATTAGTTGATTTTGGGTTTCATTTGATTTATTTGAAATTAGCAGACGCGATCCCGTGAGAATATCGGGATGAAATACTTTTCATCCCCTATGTTACTTTTAGGAATCAATGTATCGTCATACCAAGTTTCATCAGAATCGATCCAGTAGTTTCGGAGCAAAAAATATTAGTTACAAACAAAAAATCTTTCGTCTTTCTTTAGTATAGATAGATTTATAAATGTGACACCTGAATGATTTGTATTATGCTTTTAATTATGTAAATCTTTATATATATAAAAATTTCGTGTCACGTGTTTGTCCGCGATGGACTCCTAAACTACCGAACCGATTTTTAATTTGATTTGCACAACGGATATACTACTTATATACTTTTCTTTTGTAAATATATACTTATATTACATAAAAACAACCAGACCACAGACAAATATCTAAGCAAAAATCTAAATACATGTCTGAGGCGGGAATCGAACCCGCAACCCTGTGTTTGGCAGTCCGGCATGGTGACCATTGTGCCAACTGGGTCGTCAAAACTATAGGGCGGTACGGTTCCGTTTGGAACCTTTATACCATTCTAATTAAATCGCTTCCCGCTCATAACCCAAACCGTACCGTAACGGAAACGCGTCTATTTTTGTAACGATTTGTACCTGCTTTTCCACGATTAGAGCGCGAGGTACGTCGTGTTCCGGTTCGAAAGTTACACTGTTAATATGTTTCGTTTATAGTTTTACAGTTTAAGGCGGGGATTCATTAAGTTAAGGGCAAAGTATTCAATATGTAAGGTACGGTCGGCTGCATAATTGGAGACCCACCGTAGAGCTCCAAAATGGCTGTTATAAGAATGTTTTCAATACAATCAAGATTCTAGACACCTGCTATACTTCAAGTTTTTAACTCATGAATTTATCAAACAAAAAGTTTCACAAAGAAAAAAAATCAATATCAGTAATTTTAGAACTCTACGGTATGTCTGCAATTATGCTGCTGACCGTACCTGCGGGTAATTAGGAGGCACTAAATAGTTTTTTAAAAACCTAGGTATCGTGTACTAGTGTCAAAATAACAAGAAAATAAACAAATTAATTGTTTTTCTTGTTATCTATTTTTATTATTTATCTAATTACCTGTTTTTAAGTGTCTTTCCCAATTTTTTAGTAAATGTTTAGTTTTTATTTTTTTAAGATAGCAGAAAGTCGGTATTTTTCTAGTAATAAGATACCTGTGGGTATTATTTTTAATTTAAATATTACAGGAAATTACACACATCGCCATCTAGCCCAAAGCTAAGTAACTATAGACTAGTGTTATGGGTGCTAGACAACGGATATACTACTTATATACTTTTCTTTTGTAAATATATACTTCTTATACATAGAAACAACCAGACCACAGACAAATATCTAAGCATAAATACTTGTCTGAGACGGGAATCGAACCAGTAACCTTGTGTTTGGCAGTCCGGCATGGTGACCATTGTGCCAACTGAGTCGTCAATATCAGCATATAGCAATGAAGTACAAGTTCCGGCGAGCGAGACACGCCCCCCCACCGCCTACTTCCTCCCATCCCTAGTTGTCAACTCTATTAATACACTGTCACATCACTATAGTACTTAGTTATACTAAAGGGGAATTGACAAACTAGTTATAAAATTGGCTTATCTGTATATATAAAAATCTTGTGTCACGATGTATGTTGCCAATAAACTCCAAGCCGATTTCAATCAAATTTCACATGTACCCGTATTTTGTTCTAACTTACTGGATAGGATAGTTATCATCTCAATTATTCGCTTATGTCGTGAATGTAAACGAATAAAATGTATCAATTAATGGTTCGTCCGCGTAGGAGTTGAATTTTTCAAAAAAAATTAGCCTATGTGTTAATCCAGGCCTCCAGCTATCTAAATACCGAGTTTCATCGCAATCGGTCCCGTAGTTTTTGCGTGAGGGAGTAACAAACATACACACACACACACGCACACACAAACTTTCACATTTATAATATTAGTAGGATTAGTAGGATAATAATACTAGCTTTTGCCCGCGACTTCGTCCGCGTAAAAGTCGAAAATAGGCCAAGGAATCACGTTGTCGTATATAGGTACAAAGTTTGCCCACTTTTTCACTTCCTAAGAGGTAGAATTTCGGAAAATCCTTTCTTATCGGATGCCTACGCCGTACAAAGAACACACCCTCCAAGTTTCAGGTCTCTACAATCAGCGGTTTAGGCTGTGTTGATCCGTCAGTCAGTCAGTCAGGACAAAGTATTATATATGTATAGATACTAAAATAGATACAACAATAACATCTAGTTTGTCGTATTAATCATTATTTAACAGGATTTCCGGTTCATTGCACATTAAACCGGTTCTAAACTGAGTGAAATGTTGGTCTGTTTGTCCGCCGTCACTTTGTCTGACCATTCGAGCGTTGCAAACTACAGTTTTGATAAAATACAAACAAATTGAACCACCACAGTCTTAAGAATGTAATATACCAGCTGAGGTTGCTATTTTACCCGCTTAAGATTCAATTTTTTTAGAATATCTAGACAGTTGAAATTTTCACAGATGATATATTTCTGTTGCCACTGTAACAACATACACTAAAAACAGATAAGAAATAGTACATTGTTACGCTAGGTGTGAAAGTCACTCATTGAGTCCCGAGACGGGGTTCGCTAATAGTTCGAGGGACTTAATGGGTCTTTTACCCGAGGTAAACACTGTGCTTTTCATTACGAATATTACATAAAATTCTTCATAATAACGAGAGTGAATGAGAGACTCCACACTACCTCTGGCAGTATGCATGAACCGTGTGAAGCCATAATTGTTATGCTTTGGTGTTACTTATAGCAAGGAGGTTAGGTTTTTTAAGTTCCTAATGCTGATACTGATACTGGCTACAAGCACATTGCACAAGCCGCGCGAAGCCATAATTTGACATGACAGCTGTCAGTGAAAGCGATTTTCCCTAGGGCTGAAAGTTTTTCTTTCTACACGCTCTTCAGGCACATTTAGACCTACTTTCGGAGTATGAGTAATGAAAAATATTTTAATTAAGTAGGCTCCCATACAACATGGTACGAAACCCTTGTCCAAATTTTAATTGGATATTGTATTGTATTCATTAAATTCATCTATCTATACTAATATTATAAAGAGTATAATTTTTTGTTTGTTAGCTCTGAAACTACTGGACCGATTTAGATGAAACTTGATATGAGGATACATTGATACATAGGCTACTGCTATCCCGATATTCCCACGGGGTCATGAGTTACGCGGGTGATACCTTGAAGCGCTGCTAGTTCTGAAATAAACTTTAATTTAATTTCTCTTTTAAAATATTTTCAGATAAGCCAGTGCTACGCGCTATAAAATAAATCAAAATAATTATGAAATTATTCTTCATTACGTAAAATACCTAGCACTGTATCTAGAGTACCTAGAACACCCTAGAATACCGTGGTGACGTCACTTCACTCCCCCTCCTTACGTAATATTCGCCTCCCCGGTGACTCATTTCGTTGTCCTACGACGACAACCAAATTTGTGTAACTACGTTATTTGTACAGTTTAATTTGTTGGCGAAATTTAGGTCAATGTCCTTATTTCTCTGTGACTGTATCTATTAAAAAAAACTGGCCAAGTGCGAGTCGGAATCGCTCACGGAGTTTCCCGTACCATGTTGTATGGGAGCCCAACTTTTTTTTTCTGTTTTCATTTGTAGTTATAGCGGCAACAGAAATACATAATCTGTGAAATTTTCAACTGTCTAGCTATCACGGTTCATGAGGTACAGCCTGATGATAGACAGACGGACGGGTAGACAGACAGTAAAGTCTTAGTAACAGGGTCCCGTTTTTACCCTTTGGGTACGGATCACTAAAAAATCCAGATATACCTAGACGAAAACTAAATACAAAAGACTTTTTGTGTTTTTAACACCTTTTTTTCGTAGCTACACTGTTTCAAGTATTAGTAATTCCATTTCGAATTACGATTCCGATTTTTTATCGTGTTCTATTGTTTCCTCCTGTGTTTTACATATAAAGTTATACATACGAGTATATATACAGAATACATATATTTAAGTCAAAGTCATTTTTTTCCCTTTGGAAGCTTAATACATTTGTGCATAGATCACATAGAAACTTCTTAAAAACTAAGTTAGGATGTGTGCCTTCGGAACGCGCCCACTAATGAGAAGAAGTCACAAGAAACTCATGGAGTTTTTTTTCATGTGATCACGCTCACAAAGGTCAATATTACAAATATTTGAAAGTATTATTTGAAATGGAGCAACGTAAGTCACGTCCATGGGTTGTTATTATTAAGGTAAGATGAAGTATCATAGTACACCTTACTGCACAATTTCTGCTTTATAAAAGTTTTGAACCTATTATCAGGTTCAAAACAGGACATGTCATCTTTAGGTAATTTATTATAAAAGAGCACACATGTACTTTTAAACGACCTGTTTATTTTCCGGAGCCTACTACCGAGTACGATAGAAATAAATAGATCCTGTATTTATTTATATCTCATTTTTATGCCAATAAATGTAGTAATTTAAAAGTATTTAATTCAAAATGAATAAATTATATTTATCAATACTAAACTGAATGCAATAATTTTACAATTGATCTCAAAATGGAATGTTAAAACAATCATAGTTCAGGATGTGAATGGTTTTAATTGTTTTCAAATGCAATTAATTAATATTAAACGTATAAATCAATGTTGATCTAGATTAGGTTTGATTGAATAGGATACAAGCGAGCTTCAACGCGATACCTATTTATATTTGTTTATTATTCAGTGGGTAATTAATTGAATGGTAGCTAACTGAACACGAAGATTGTTGTTCTAGACCAGGGGTCGGCAACCTGCTGGTCGCGAGCCGCATACGGCTTTTTGGATGTCAAGCTGCGGCTCTTTGGATGTTAAGCTGCGGCTCTTTGGATGGGAAGCTGCGGTTCTTTTGATCCATACACAATTATGATTTATTTTATGAAAAAGAGGTCGTTGGTTTGAGGATTCAAAGTCAACGCGTCCGTTAATACTATTTTTGATGACCCACAGTTTGCACAATGGTCACCATGCCGAACTGCCAAACAAAGGGTTGCGGGTTCAATTCCCGCCTCAGACAAGTATTTATGCTTGGATATTTGTCTGTTTCTATCACCCATAACACAAGTCTAGTTACTTAGCTAGGAGCTAGATGGCGATGTGTGGAATGTCCAGCAATATTTACATATTATATATTAAATAGTCCCTTTTGAATTTTGTTTGACTTTAGATAGGTAGGTACGTAGGTTGATATTTCAGAGTGTATCTATTTTAAAATTAATTATACAGCCGGACAAATAAGTACAGTCAAGGTAAATGTGGTAGCATTCGTAGTCAACGTGCAATGCGCGTGAGTAGATTTATGAATGACATTATTGTCTTATTCATGTTCATTCATTTATATAGTTTATTAATAGTACCTAGCCTTTATTATGATATAGGTACATAGAATTTTGTTAGACATGTTCACCCTGCGGTAAAATGTAAAAAAAATCTCAGAAGACTTTAAAACAAAAGGCAAAGTTGACCTTTTATATAATTGGACGTTTTTCCGATTGGGCGATTCCATAGTTGGGTATTATTTAGCACCGGGACATTTTTCTTTTTTGACATTAGTCGTGCAAATCAATAAGAACTTTCCAACTCTCTTTGAACCTTAGTTTAGTTTAGTTTAGTTTTACGGGGCTGTTTCCGCACTTAGCCTCATTATTTGGGCCATTGTGCGTGTGAGAATATCCTACTTGTCACTCCAACCATCCCAGGTCCCTCCAGAAGGCTAGCAGCCTTTTCAGGTTGCTACAGGCCTCCGGAAGAGATGCCGGCGATTGAAGAGACCGAGCCCGTTGATCTGCCACGCTACTGCACTCCATGAGCACGTGCTGTGGGTTTTCTTCTGCCTCCATGCATCCTCTGCACAGGGGGCTATCTGTGACACCTATGGTAAATAAGTGTTTGTTTAATGAACAATGACCGGTTATGACACCTATGATCGTCCGGATTTCGTTTCTTTTTAGTCTAATGATGCTGCGGGCAAATCTTTTGGTTGCTTCCGGAACTGCACTCTTTGTTTGCCTGCAGGTTTCGCTGTTTTTCCATTCTGTTTTATGTGCATCTTCAGTTTTTTGTCGTAGCCATGTTTTTATTTGGGCCTGGGGTATGGGCAATAGAGGTTTCGGACCATAAACTATTGCCGCGGCTCCCCTTTTGGCCAGTTCATCTGCTGCGTCGTTTCCCAAAGAGTTGCTATGCCCTTTTATCCATTGCAGCGTTACTCTGTTCGTATTTGCAATGGATTGGAGTTTGTTATGACATTCCATTATTAGGGCAGATGTTAGAGTATTGTATTGTAGCGCTTGAAGTACGGATGCACTGTCAGAGACAATTTTGATGTTGAGATCCTCTTTGAACCTTATGGCCATCTCTACAACATACTCAGGGAGAGATGGCCAAACGTGTTTTATTTTAATTCACTTATATTTTTTTTTCATTGAATGACCACTACTAAGTACTACTATTAAGTATTGAGACGAAATATAAACAAAGTTTCATTTGTGAATATAATGTGTATTTCAATAATTATAGTATCGTTGGAATGTGTCCTTAAAGTTAATTTGGCTAAAAAACAATAAAACCCCATGAGTTTCTTATGCCTTCTTCTCATTGGCGGGCGCGATCCGAATGCACACATACTAACTTAATTTTTAAGACGCTTCAAGGTGATGTAATGGATTGCATGATCCCTATTGAATAAATAATATTGAGTTTTGACTTTTGCCATGGTGCCAAGTGGGGAAGGGGCAGATAGTTTTAAACGAAGTAATTAGGAGCTGAATTTACGGATAGCAAGATAATAGTGGGTATTAAACAGCTGTATCGAAATCAAGGTGATTGCAAAATACGTCGTGCGTGACTTGATTCAGTGCGTTTCCATGGTTACAGTTTGACAAAGGTCTTTTTAGTAAAAAAAGTAAGCCCGTGACGATAGGACTGACTCTTAAAATTAAAATATCTTATTTCCGAAAATACCTGAAATTCACTTTGACTGAATCTTTCATTAAGACGCGGTGGTAACCAGAAGCGCGATAGACGTGTTCTTAGAAACAGTTTTTGGGTATCCACCGCTAAAATCCGTAGAATGATATTCCTACTGTCGTAAAGGTGAAGAAATGCTATGTATTGTCATACACTTCAAAACACAATTAGAGTGATTTGCCTCGATAGAAAAAAACTGTGAAAAACTTAAAAAATCGTCTTTTTTTTTAATTTCAATGTTTCGGCGATTGTAAAGAAAAAACAAGTACAAAATTTATATTTTCATAAACCTTACATCAAATCCCAGAAGGTAGTACAGATGGTTTTTCACCAAAATAGATATAAGTCTTTTAATTGCATAAAACAGTTAAAACGGCAATATCGCGGTGCGCGGGGGAATGGGATAGAGTCATCTCGCGGAGCGCGCGTTTGAAAGGGATAGGGGTTTTTAGGTCCTACTTCATGTCACGTCAAAATGCGTTATTTTGTGGGGTTTAAGATTTTTCACACCATTCAAGTTGTTAACCGACTTCAAAAAATGTAGGAGGCGCTTACTTTGACTTACCTAATTCAATTTCTCGAGATAGTAAACACTCATTTGTATTTTTGAAGGCTGTTCGGTCATAACTTTTGTTTTTATGAACTGATTTTGCTGATTATTTTTATGTTATCAGATATTTATCAAGGTTTTTAGTTTATAATCGTATCGTGTAACAAAAGAAACAAGCACTAGAAGCAACGATCAGATGATTCGAACGGTGTCGACGACCGCCCACGAAACAACAGTTTTTGTTAACAATATGCAAACATCGTTGTTATTTTCCTAGACCCGATCGATTCTCGAAATGTTGGTTTAATACCTACTGGAATTGGTTAACGATTTATTTGTTTTGTGTCATATTTGTGAGTACGAAGCAGAGTGCTTGATTTTATCGTACAACTTCCTTTTAATTTGAAGTTCTAACTTGCGAAACAACTTTGTATTAAACTTTTCAAACACACACGATTTGTATTCATAGTAATAATTATACGCAGCCCTTATGACTGTTGACAAAAATTGTTTATAAAATCGAGCGTCAGTACTCGACCTACCCTCGGTTACTACCCTCAACTATCAGCATGAGAGGACAACCCTCGCCACTGCTCCAGTCTCCTCGCGACCATGACTATTGTAACATAGTCGAAACCTGGAGGTAAAAGAAATAAAAAATACGCGATTACGACCCGGGAAAATAATTACTATCTCTGTTTTTTACAAATTGCCTCCTCCTCTTTGCGTCGATTCCCCAATGCTGGGAGTCGTGACCCATGCGGAATTAACTTCTCTCGCACATCCATCGCCATCTTTTCCGGCTTTCAGCAACAGAACCACTTCGGCGATATTCATGTTCAGAGTGGTGCGGATATGGTCACTCCAGTGCGTTGGACTCTTCCCCCTCGATCTCTTACCGTCCATTTTCCCGGTAACTATTAGTTTTTGGAGGTTATCATCAGGTTTATGGCCAAAGAACTCAAAAATCCTCCTCAGGCATATGTTGTAGGGCCTAGGCTTTTTATCTATTTTGAGTTCTACGTAGATCGAATGATTAGTCCTAACAGTCCAAGAGATACAAAACATTTTCAAAGTACCACATCTCAAAAGCGTCGATGCGCTGGATACAAATTGCCTAAGAATCACAATCTCTGACTGACTGATATATCTTACAAGACCATTCATCCTTCCTTAGGTCGTCCTCTTTCTCTACATCCCTCTACATTCAGACTCATCATTCTTTAAGTCAAATGCGTCTCTCCTATTCTCATCATGTCTCTACCAACTCAAACCGTTCCCTTTTACTTTTCCAGTAACTGGTGCTACTTTCAGGCGTCCTCATAAATACTCGTTCCTTATTTTATCCTCGTTACTCTACACATCCATCTAAACATTCTCATGCAATCTTCTATCAATTTCTTTCTTGACTACCCAGTTGGCACAATAGTCACCATGCCGGGCTGCCAAACACAGGGTTGCGGGTTCGATTCCCATCTCAGACACGTATTTTTGCTTATATATTTGTCTGTGGTCTGGTTGTTTCTATGTATTTTAAGTTATATATTTATAAAAGAAAACTATGTAGTAGTATATTATTATCCGTTTTCTAGCTCCCATAACAAAAGTCAAGTTACTTAGCTTGCGGCTAGATGGCGATGTGTGGAATGTCCTGCAATATTTATTTATTAATTCTTCTTCATGGCCCAACATTCCGATTCGTAATTGATGACAGGCAAACTGATATGCACAACCGATTATGGAAATCCCAAAGACACGTACTCAGCGTTTTGCTTCGTCATTCCTTATTAAACAGCAAGGGAATGGAATCAGTTCCCTGCGTCTTTCCTGACGTGTACAATGTAGGGGTTTTGAAGTCGCGAGTGAACAGGTGTCTTCTAAGAAAAGTGTGTTACATCTTAGACCGCATCATCACCTACCACCAGGCAGATGTGATAGTGGTCAAACGCTGAACTATCATTTGTAGAAGAAAAAAACACAAACCTTTATACCTACTTACTCAAAAAATTATAAATAATATACTTTATCCAGTCTAATGTTAAGTCTTTTAGTCTGCCCCAAAGTATTAAATCCAATTAATTCTCAAATTAAGTTATTATAACAAACTGAAAACACAGAAACACTTACCGCCAGCCATTTTGAAATGAGCCTGAATTTCCGAGATATTAAAGCTCAAAGAGAAAATTAAGAGGCGGCTAAATTGTGTAATAAAAGTTGAAGATTTTTTATAAAACCATAGATACGCTTTGAGCAATTAGAGAAAACAAAGGTGTTTTTTGCTTATTCCAGTCTGATTTCTTCTGAGTTATGGACACGGTCGACTAAACTGAGAAGGTGGTGTAGCAATTAGGTAAGCTTTCTTCATCTAATACATGTCCCAGGCACTACAGCTCCCTGAATAGCATAACTATTTCACGAAATACTTTAAATTTCAGTGTAATCTACAAAAACGGAGAATTATTTTTTGTCTCAACATCAGACAATTATAATTTGAAAGTCAAATAAATTTTTGTTTGATTTTTGGTTCCATTCTGTGCAGCACCATACATCTAGATTAATGGAACTAGATAGTTTTTTCTAGAATCCTTCATTACGTAAAATGTGTCAAATTCTCTAACACATTTTTCGATAAGACAAGACTTTGTTGAATTCTCATTTCTCGTGTGAAAATAATGATAGTTTCTATAATGGAACAAGATTGTAATTAGTTTTCAGTAGAGTGAGAATTATCGTCCTTTCTCTAAAGATGTTTAATATTAATATTACGTTATCATAGAAAGTTGCGGAGAGATCGCCGTATTCTTATGCAGCGCGTCTTGACTGCGTTTGCGTCATAACTATAGATTTTGTATTGCCGTAATTCCTAAGACGCATACGTCACGCAAACCTAAACGTCGCGCGCTTGCCCTAATAGAACGCTTTTGCTACGCTTTTGAATAGCACAAAAATGGTATCGCGCTAAATTTTGACGTGACATAAATGTCAAATTAATTGTCACCTAGGAAGATTAGTCAAAAATTTCGTACGGCAACAAAGCTTGTTTCACGCGTAGGTGAAGTAGATGTGCAGTTTTAATAACGGTTACGCGGAGCTCCTACGACAACCGACGTTTAGCGTGCACGTTGCGTATGCGTCAACTGAACGTGCACTCGACTAATGCGTCATAGAATTACGGCGATCGGGCCGCTGATCGTTTTCGTGAGACATGGTGGGCGAATATCAGCCTGCGATGCTATTTGCTGGTTAGATTCTCGCCTCAAACAAAATATGTTTAAGTAAGTATTAAAAGTTTATTAGGTATTATTTACGGAAAAAAGTATACGAATGTTGTATCCGTTGTCTCAGAGTGATGAACTTCTGCTGGTAGTTAGTCAAAATGCAGTAAATTGCTCAATTGGTAGGAATTGATGGAGCAACTGAAACCAGCTTTTCACACAAGACTCTTGGGCTTGCAAGGTTTAAAGCAAACTATGCTTTAATATTTTTTATGTTCTGTTCTTCATTTTCTAATAATAATTTTGGGTACTATTTAGAGTTATTTGACAAATTACGATTAGGCCAAAACTACAATTAAAAAAATAAAGCAAAAACGCCAGGGGCGTCGTAAAAGTATAACAACTATCCAAAGGCGTTACACTAAAATAAAATGTTAAAGAAGCCCCCAGGGCTTCCCAACGAAGTTATTTTATATTTTCTCTATACCGCTGTAGGAATTTAGTTATCTTTACGTTGTTCCAATTTCCTCTTCACTTTGCGCCTTTTTTCAAGAGTTCTGAAAATAAAACGTTTACGGCTTTAGTTAGATGTTGGTAAATGAGGTTTGTAGATAGATAGATAGATAACTGCATTATTGTACGGTCGGCTGCATAATTGCAGCCCTCGATAGAGTTCGAAAATTACTATTATTGGAATGTTTGCATTCTAATAATTTTTATTTGATTAATTGATGAGTTAGAAGACTTTGAACTTCAACTAGAACTTCAATCTAGAATCTTGCTCGTGTTGAAAACATTCTTATAACAGCTGTTTTGGAGCTCTACGGTGGGTCTACAATTATGCAGCCGACTGTACCTTCCTATAATACTACTCTACCAATGACGACTCAGTTGGCACAATGGTCAACATGCCGGACTGCCAAACACAGGGTTGCAGGTTCCATTTCCGCCTCAAACATTTACCTATTTATGCTTAGATATTTGTCTGTGGTCTGGTTGTTTTAATGTATTATAAGTATATATTTTCAAAACAAAAGTATATAAGTAGTACATATATTCGTAGTCTAGCACCTATAACACAAGTCAAATTACTTAGCTTGGGATTAGATGGCGATGTGTGGAATGTCTTGCAATATTTATTTATATAATTACTAGCTGCGTCCCGCGGTTTCACCCGCGTAAGTCCCGATCCTGTGGGAATATCGAAAAAAATATCCTATGTCCGTCTTCTGATTGTAAGCTACCTCCCCACCAATTTTCAGCCAAATCGGTTTAGCCGTTCCCGAGTTATAAATGGTGTAACTAACACGACTTTCTTTTATATATATAGATTTATCTATAATAAAAAGTACCTGTAAATAAGTAAAATCAATATTTTGCAATTGTTCTGCAAGATAGGCCCTTAGTATGTTTTTAGGATTCGGTACCCAAAGAGTAAAAACGGGACCCTACTAATACTTCACTGTCCGACCGTCCGTCTGTCTGTCCGCTAAAATCCTTGGTAAAAAACTTCATAAAGTATTGAATAGACAAAAGGCAGTGTACGTCTAGCTACAATAGGCAGAGAAACTATTAACCTCGTTCCTCACTAACGCTGCCATGTGTTTTATTGTTGTTGCGGACACAATGAACGTGTTGCGGTACAACTCTACACTTGGGATGAATCTATACTTCCTAATTATGGAACGGGAATATTTATGTATTTGGGGGCGTCCATAAATTACGTGAGATGTTATTTTTAATTTTCTGTTCCTCCCTTCCCCCCTGGTGAGATGTCATGAGATTTTATTCAACCCCCTCCCCTATCCCCCACTCTCATGTAAGATTTTTCAAAATGTGGGTTTCTTAAGTAAATGCGTTGGATTGTAAAAAGAAAAAAAAAGTTTCATGCTTTTATTTACGACTAGTTATGACTAGTAATCAATATTACTGAGAGTTATAAGTGTAATCAAAATTTAACAGTAGAATACTTAAATCGTGACTACTGTGATTGAAAAAAAGAATATATACTCTAATTCAGTCCATGGAGAATCATGCGCGGTCTCAAGAGAGACTATGGGAACCAACATGTCAATATGATTTTCAGTAAATACATCTGCTCCTTCAACTTCATTCTGATCTAGCCACTCTAAGCCAGAAAAATCAATCAGAAAAAAAATTGCGTGATCTTTGCCGAGACCCCCCCTCTCTCCAACGTAAGATTAGATGAGATTTGACTCGACCCCCTCCCCCCCTTAAACATCTCACGTAATTTATGGACGTCCCCTTTTTTTTTCATGTAGAAAAAAACACAGGCGTTTTACCACTATCATACCTGTCTGATGGTTAGTTACGATGCTGTCTAAGATGTGGCATGCTTTCCTCGATACCTATTCACATGCGACTTGTAGTCCCCTTGCAGTACCAACCGACTTAAAAAAGGCAATAATAACTGCACCATCTAAAGTCGGGCGGCCAAACTGATGTTACTTGTACTTACGTGGGTAAAACAGCATGGCGCTGCTAGTTATAGGTACATAAACACCTAGACCAGAAACTAATATTGAGTGTTGCAAGCAGGTGTTCGACTGCTTCTTCGCCACAGAAGCCATCAAAAACCACAAGTAACATTAAAAAACCTCCAACAATAACATTTCACACTAACTGCAACACTAGTAATAAGTAAGTAGTGTCCATCCGTAACAATGCACAGTGACATCATCCCATACACCCGCTAACGTGATCTGAATCATACATATATACATACATACTCACCTAGCAGTGTTGCCAACACTACGTCTTTTAACGTAGATCTACGTACCTTAGGCCTATCCTGCAAACCTACGAAGATCAGTCCTAGAATCTACGTATTTTCTATCAATTTGTAAAATAACGAAACTCATAGCTGAATGTGCATAATTTCCTTTTCATTCGCGAATATAAAAAAAACGATCCGTTTTATACTAAAGCACACTCACTTCGCCAACACAGTACTACTTTCGTCATTATTTTTTAAACACAAGTGAAACAAAGTTCTCATTCCATAGAGCTGTGCTGTGACTGTGTAAAACGAAGCGTCTCGTCTCACCAGCTCGCCTTGTAGTAAAACTTAACCTAAAATATTTCAATTCAACGG
Source organism: Idaea straminata (assembly GCA_951213275.1). Classification (NCBI taxonomy): domain Eukaryota; kingdom Metazoa; phylum Arthropoda; class Insecta; order Lepidoptera; family Geometridae; genus Idaea; species Idaea straminata. The sequence continues at coordinate 8,674,333 of OX577870.1, forward strand.
AGTTACTGTTGTTTTGTTCTTTTGATATTTATCAAAGTTCGATTTAATTGAACACAACTGAGGAAATAGACATAAGAAAGAACTAGGTACAGTCCGCACGCGAGTTAAATACAGAGTTAAAACACTCATTTTATTCCTCTTCATTTCACTCATAAAAAAAGTACGAAGATTGTATTTATTGTAAGTTATGTTTATTTACTTTAATATCCTGCTTGAATGAACTCACAACCTACCATAAAAGTTAAAGCAGTTCTTTTCCATCCAAAAGTTGCCTGGAAGAAATCGCTTTCATAAGGCCGCTCATTTGTGCAACTTGTTCTTTATAGGTATTATACTTTACTTTGCATTGTATATCGTGTTTTATATTCCTTACTGAGTTATAAAAATAAAGTTATCTATCTAGATCTACGAACTTTTCTAATGGGATCTACGCATTTTTCAAAGTCCGAGTTGGCAACACTGTTACCTAGATACAATGAATGGCAATATCTAGGTCTGATGGTCGAGCACTCGCCTGTGATGCACAAGGGGTTCGACAAATATTTATGTTTAGATAATTGTATCAGCAACAGCGTCACCGCTTACCGTGGGAAATGGGCGGATTGAATACGTTCATGAGTACATATATTTGGGCCAGTTAGTTTCCTTCCAGGCGAGACAAGAAAAAGAAGTTGCTAGACGCACCGAGAACGCCTGGAAGAGCTACTGGTTCATGAAAGAACTCATGAAGGGCAAATTACCACTATCCCTTAAACGAAAGCTCGTGGACGTGTGCATTCTGCCCATCCTTACGTACGGCGCCCAAACTTGGTCTTTGACTGGTCGTCAAAGGTCTGGCGGGGTATGCCAAAGGGCGATGGAACGAAGTATTCTCGGGGTCAGACTTACTGACCGAATTCGGAATACCGAAATACGTTCCAAAACCCAAGTAGTCGATGTCACCCAAAGAGCTGGAATTGGAAAAAGTGGAATTGGGCCGGCCATATCTGCCGTATGCCGGAAGAACTTTGGGCCAAATCAACAACTTTTTGGACACCCACCAACGGAAAAAGATTACCCGGCAGAACCCGTCGAAGGTGGCGAGACGATATGGACAAATTTATGACAGATTGGCAATCCGTCGCACAAGATCGCGATCAGTGGAAGGGGAGTAGAGAGGCCTTTGCCCTGCAGTGGGACACTACAGGCTCTTAATAATAAATTAACACATGTAGAAACTAATAGAACTGCTTATAGAAAACAATTACACACAATTATCACACAACAATTTCCACTTGTTTCCCATGTCTCTGAACAACGTATTGCTGACCAACGTAGAGTGATCATTAACAATAGACTCATTTTCAACGACAGGCTAGAAGAAATAAAACGAGAAGTGAGAGACAGTCTTAATTTACAAATATCAGAAAATACATATGACAATACTGCAGAAATCATTACATCTTCAAGCTTGAACGATAATACTACTGAACCCGATTTTAGCTACAGAGATACACACATTTTAACAGACAGTACACAAAATTTACAGGCAGACACAGTGATGCAGAATGAAGAAACTACTTACACTCAATTTACAGATGAAGCACTCGATAATAAAATAGCACAGACATTTGAAGAAATAAACAACAAATATTTATACACAGCTCCCACACATAGACCCTACATACCCAAACAAAAAACATCAAAGAGATTTGCGTATATAATTGCATACTTAAATAACACAGTCCTACCAAAATACGAATCCGATGATGATGACTTCCTAAAAACTCACAGACTGATCTACTGTTCTGCATATACGGCAGCTCTCTGTAACGGCTCTAAAATCAGAGATGACCAAATTATAACTACTACACAACACAACATCAATATAGATAGAAGACTTAACTGGCTGAAGCGACTTGACAGGAAGATACAGTTTATACGTAAAGATATAGGCAGAATGACGCAATACATTAACGGAAATAGAAACTTAGGTTTAATCACACATATAGAAAGAATAAAACACAAATATAGAACACATTCCAGCTACGAGGAACCCAATGTAACAAATGATCAGTATATAGATAGCTTGAAACAGAAACTTAATGCTATAACAAGTCGCCGTCGTAGATATAACAATTGCACTAAACGAAAAGATCAAAATACCCAGTTTTTAAATAATGAAAAACAGTTTTATAGAAATATAACCACTGACACAACGAACATACAGAATAGACAAACTAGTATAGGTAACTCCACCCCAACATCAGAACAACTACATAAATATTGGTCTAATTTGTGGTCTCAGACGTCAGAACACAACCAAAATGCAGATTGGATACAAAAAGATAAAATTAAATTAGAAAATATTCCACAAATTTCATTTGAATTCATCCCAATAGAATTTTTTTCTAACGTTCTCAAAAAAACACACAATTGGAAGTCTCCCGGCACAGACCATATCCATAACGACTACTACAAAAAACTAACTCATTTACACCCAGCAATCTATAAACATATTAACAATTTTATTAAGAACCCCCATGATATTCCGAAATTCATTACACAAGGCCTATCATATATGATCACTAAAGATTCAGAGCTTACAAATCCAGCAAAATATAGACCTATAACTTGTCTTCAGACTATCTATAAACTGATCACCGGTTGCATTTCACAAATTGTATATAAACACGTCACACAAAACAATCTATTAGCAGAAGAGCAAAAAGGATGCCGTAAGTTCAGTCAAGGTTTCATAGCCATGAAACATAGCGTAAAGCTAAATAATGATATTTGCACAATGTACATAGATTACCAAAAGGCGTTTGACTCAGTTCCTCATAGTTGGCTTATTTACATATTAGATCATTATAAAATTCATCCAGTTATAGTTGAATTTCTAAGGGAATCCATGAAACATTGGACCACTAAATTAAGATTAGGAAAGTCAATAGAAACTGATCCCATAGCGATAAGACGGGGTATCTTCCAGGGAGATGCACTAAGTCCGCTAAGTACGCTTCTGTCTTGCACTTAATCCACTCTCCAATTTTCTCAACTCTTCTGATAACGGGCTCATAATACAAAACAATGATAATACAGAAAATGTTAATCTAACCCACTTAATGTTTATGGATGACATCAAAATTTACAGTAATAGTATACCAGGACTACATGGACTTGCAGATCTCACACAAACTTTCTCCGATGATATAAACATGACATTTGGCATAGACAAGTGTAAAACGTTCACGCTGCGAAAGGGACACATAATCGAAAGTAACCCATACTCATTAACTACTGAACAGATTATAGAACCACTAGTACAAAATAACACTTATAAATATTTAGGCTTTGAACAGTCATACCAAATTGATCAAAAACAAACTAAAAACAAGATTATCACTAAATATAAACACAGACTTAATATGTTAATGAATTCACAATTATCATCCCGTAATCTAGTAAAATCAATAAATACATTTGCCATTCCCATACTCACGTACTCCTTCGGCATAGTCAAAAACCGACTTACTTAAGTTACAACGGCTAATAAACACATCTTTGACCACTCACAGAAAGCACCACCCTAGATCCTGTGTGCAAAGACTTACTTTACCAAGATCAGAAAGAGGTCGTGGACTCATTGACGTAGGAAACCTGCACAATCAACAGATTTCTACATTAAGAAAGTTCTTTTTGGACAGAGCGCAACAATCTCTTCTTCATAAAGCAATAGCTCAAATAGATAAAAAAATCACTCCACTCAATTTACATTCCACCGACTTGCAAACTAACAAAGCAATAGTTAGCAAAACAGATAAAATAACAGCTTGGGAACGTAAATCCCTCCATGGAAGGCATCGCCTCGACTTGCAGCAACCTCATGTCGATATCACAGCATCGAACGCGTGGCTGCAGCGAGGTGAACTCTTCCCTGAAACGGAGGGGTTTATGATTGCGATTCAGGACCAAGTTATTGATACGGCTAATTATCAAAAATATATAATCCGTAGACCAAACTATAATGACGCCTGCAGACGATGCCACAGTACTTCGGAAACCATCCAACACATCACCGGTGCTTGCAGAGCAATAGCCCAGACAGACTATAAGCACCGTCACGACCAGGTTGCTGCCATTATACATCAGTCTCTTGCCGTTCAAACAAAACTAATTAAACCCACAGATAAAGTACCTTATTATAAATATAGACCAGAACCAGTTTTAGAAAATGCAGATTTTAAACTATATTGGGATAGGACGATTATTACTGACAAGACAATATATAACAACAGACCAGACATTACAATGTTAGATAAGCAAAAGAAATTAGTATATATAATAGATATAGCAATTTGTAATACCCACCACCTTACTAATACACATTCAGAAAAAATAACCAAGTATACAGATTTAGCAATAGAAATTAAAACACAATGGAATGTTACCCACACTAAAACTATCCCTATAATAGTATCAAGTACAGGCGTTATACCAAAAACACTCCACAATAGTTTAAACTCCTTAAATATTAGCCCGTCAACATATTTATTGCTACAAAAGGCAGTCATTTTAAATACTTGTCGCTTAACTCGAAAATTTCTATCAATAGACAATTAATACTACGCACTTGGCTTCGGCCCGTGTTTTTTTTACCCCCCATGAAACAAAATGTTTAGAAAAAATAATAATAATAATTTGTATCTGGTTTAGGTGCATACATCCTTTCTTTTTTGTAAATACATACATCATTATTACAAAAAAAACAAATGGTTGCCTGTAAAGTAGGTCTACGGACGATAATTTTACGTGATAACGTCATAAGAAAACGATGAAAAATTGATATTTTTTTCTTTTTTTTCCTTTATATAAGTCTTCTATTCGTCACTCGTCACCATAAAACAATCCCAATCAGCGATATTATTATGTTAGGGTGTGACGAGAGACGAATATAAGACTTAAATAAAAGAAAAATATAAATAAGTAAAAGAAAAAAAGAAAGAAGAGAAAAGATTGTGTTATGGTGACGAGTGACGAATACAAGACTTATATAAAGGCAAAAAATGTGTAAAGAAAAAAAAGTAAAAAAAGAAAAAAGTTAAAGATATTTTTTATAAAAAGAACACATTTTCTTACAAACTAATAACCCGCTGAACAGCAAAGTGCAGTTTTCTTATGACGTTATCACGTAAAATTATCATCCGTAAACCAACTTTACAAGCAACCATTTCTTTTTTATTAAATAATATATTATTAGATTTATCATTTTGGACAAATTAATCTTAGACACGAGAGAAAAAGAGCGTACAATGCAGGCTACAAGACAACACACTCTTTTTAACTAATCTTTCACAATAGTTGTACTTGTATACAGTTTTCCGCAATTGGACAGTTTTTAATTGGGTCCTTTTTGCGTGAGGATGGAGTAGGCTTGCCCAGCACCTACTACCCTCTCAGCTTAGTCGACCATATCCAGAGTAGAGAACTTGTAAATACTTCTGGAGCCAACTAAGCCGCGGGTTTCATCACGATGTTCTCCTTCACCGTAAGAGCAATGTCAATTAGCGCACATGAATTTTTCTTAAGAAAAATACATTCAGAATGAAAGTCGAGGTATCTACCACTAAGCCAACACCGCTCTCTAATCTTCCACTATAGTTATGTTCATGAATTACGTCATTCAGTCAGCTGTGTGACAGTATAAGTTAGTCTATAGATTACTGAAGATAATGGAATCAAGGTTGTTCATAAATTATACTACACTAGCTGTTGTCCGCGCGTGGTACTTTTGTTTTATGTACCAAACTTTCCTCTTGAATAAATATTGCAGGACATTCCACACATCGCCATCTAGCCCCAAGCTAAGTAACTAGACTTGTGTTATGGGTGCTAGACAACGGATATACTACGTTATATATTTTTCTTTAGTAAATCAGTACCTGGATGACCGGTTTTTTTTTTACTTAGTCTAACCTCAAAGCAACACTCATTGACTTCGTGTTACTTAACAACGCCATCTGCTGGAATAACTTTATTGCTCACAAAAAATAGTATTAGTAGTTCGCCAATAGATGTCAGGAAGAGTCATATTTTTCAGATAAAAAAAGTAAGTTTCGATAAAACACGAATAAAATGACATTTTCTAAAAATGATTCCTAGCTAGATCGATCTATCACCCCCGAAACCCCCTATATACCAAATTTCATGAAAATCATTGGAGCCGATTCCGAGATTCCAATTATATATATATATATATTTATATATACAAGAATTGCTCATTTAAAGATATAAGATTAATTAATAAATCATAGAAACAACCAGACCACCGACAAATATCTAAGCATAAATACTTGTCTGAGACGGGAATCGAACCCGCAACCCTGTGTTTGGCAGTCCGGCATGGTGACCATTGTGCCAACTGGGTCGTCCACTCCATCTCACTCCATCTATTAATTAAAAAAACCGCATCAAAGTCCGTTGCGTAGTTTTAAAGATCTATGCATACATAGGCCCAGACAGTGGGAAACGACTTTGTTTTATTCTGGCATTTTCAGTATGCCAGAATATTATGATCCCTTTGGATTTCTAGCGGTCAGACAGATTTTGTTACATAGCAACTACAAATGCTACCTTCTTCTTTTTGTATATTCAAAGGTTGCCTAGAAGAGTCAGCTTTGGGTGATAAGGCCGCCCATTATGATATTTAGACATAATCTTTGTTTTTTTTTGTATACACGGTGTAACAAGGGGGGTGGATCATCGGTTGCTGGGGGTGGGGGACCTCAGTAGGTACCTATCTATTTAACCCCCCTGTATGTTTTGCAATATTTAGAGGTTCAAAAGTGATTTGGAGATTTGTAAAATTTTAGTCAAAATCAGATTTTAGCCTGAACATATCCTGAACATCGCAATTTAAGCCAAACTGTCAGGTCTGCGATTCTGCTTTTTTTTAAAAACAAGTTCAATAGTGAACCTTTAGTACCCCTACGCCAATCAAAGTCTGAGACTTATAAAACTCTAAATAAAACCACCTGAGTAATTTCTTTTTTTAACATCAAAATTTTATATTTTCTTTGTATGGTTCTAAAAAAATATTTTATTTTATTAAATAAGGTGTTTACAATAAAGAATTTATCTATACCTGAAAAGATCTTTCTGAAATGTGGTAAACAAAAGAAAAATTTCAATATTTTTTTATCAGTCAATTCTGACTTTTTACGACATTTTGTTACATGGCATTTGTTTGTATCAAAGTCAAAGTAAAATTTCTTTATTTTTTTTGGATGCTTATGTATATTTTGTATAACGATCACATAGAAACGTCTTAAGAACTAAGTTAGGATATCCTCTATACATTACTGTAGGTTGGAAAGGTGACCGCGCAAAAAAAAGATTGAGCCGGCTAGTATGCCAGACTCCATACATAAATATTACTACTCCTTTAGTCAAACATAGTATTATTATTACACCCTATTAAATTTTCATACCCAGTGGACCTTGTAAACAAAAAAAGAAACATTAAAATCGGTTCTTAAACAACGAAGTTATACTCAAACAACCATAAAAAATACAAATTATTTCACCCGCCTAACTTCCGATCCCGTGGGAATATCGCGATAAAAAAAGTATAGATTATAGAGTTAAATTGAGAACAACCTCCTTTTTTGAAGTCGGTAAATAAATCCAATCCTGTAAAACTCTAAAAATTATTATCGTTCGTAAAAAATTCGTAATTAGTACAAATTACGACAGCCATGTAATAAAACCGGCCAAGTGCGAGTCGGACACGCGCACGAAGGGTTCCGTACATTCTGTTTTTAGTATTTGTTGTTATAGCGGCAACAGAAATACATCATCTGTGAAAATTTCAACTGTCTAGCTATCACGGTTCATGATTAGGGACTTCCCGCACCCAAATGTCAGTCCCGCTGTCCCGCAGGACTGACACCCCAAGTCCCGCTTATCCCGCGGGATTGCAGGATCGATAAAAAAGTAGGGAATAAATAAAATCACCAGTTTATAGTGGATTTATGGAACTAGGATTTTGAATCATTTAATAAAAAATTAGTGTATTATGAACTTTTTAATAAAACAAACAAATTAAACAACTAAAACCGAAACTATTCAATAACATAGATAGAACGTATTTAGCTTGTATTTGGATTTGTTTTTGGAAGTATTTATTTAAAAAACACAATATGGTAATAGTTTCGTCATCGTACATACTAGCAGCGCTCCGCGGATACACCCGCGTAGGTCCCGATCCCGTGGGATTATAGGGATAAAAAGCTTATGTTATTCCTAATTAATCAATGTATCCTTTTATCAAGTTTCATCAAAAAAACAAAAAATCTTACCTCTTTAAAATATTAGTGTAGCAGAAGTCACGCGCCCAGTTCTACGCTTTTTGGTGGGATGGATCTCATATATTTGTACACCAAATGGAAGTATTTTCCTCTGTTCTCTCCGCATCCCGTGTATCCCGCTAGTTTAGTCCCGCAAATATGCGCAGTATCCCGCATTTTGCAGGACGCGGGTCTGCGGGATTGCAGTCCCTATTCATGAGATACAGCGGGGTGTTCCCCCTATCTCCCAAATGCCATCCGCCAAATGGGGGATAGTGAGAATTTGGCGTGGCATTATCCCCAGATTGATAATCAAGCCAATTTGGGGTATAATGGGAATTAAAAGTCCCGGTGACAAACAGACAGATGGACAGTGGAATATTAGAAAGAAAGAAAAACATTTATTTGGTGCAACGGTCTCGTTTTTACTCTTTGGATACGGAACCCTAAAAAAACGCACATCCATATAAATTCATATGTATTTGATAGACCCATTTGCACCCTCTTAAATATCTCAATGAAAAAAACGTCATAAAAAGGGACCAAAGATCATAAAACACACTTGTTAGACGTTACACTTCATATTTTGTGTAATATTGCCTATTATGGGGGCTTTTTAGGTGGTTTATCCCGGCAATATGGCCGGAGGAATGCTTAATAAGATGTGTTCTTTTTAGGCTCAACCGAGAATGGCTTGTTAGGTGTTTTATTTTTGGATATTTGACACATAATATTTGATTATTAGGGGCAACTATAGCTAGTGGTCGCAGCTTCGTCTGCCATTTCAGAAAATCGAATAGAAAAATAGAATAGAATATAATTTATTCGAACAAACACACGACATAGTATAGATACAAATAAGAAACAGTAAGAGATAGTTGCAAATAAAAGAAATTACAAAAAACAGACAATAACAATAAAAAGTAACTGAGAAGTCGTGTGTTGCCCGAATGGGTGAAAACCTCAGCATATGCTGCAGATCCTTTCAAAAAAATCAAATCCTTTCTTAGTGGTTAAAGAATTCATTATTATTTTATTACCAACTAGCTTTTGCCCGTGACTTCGTCCGCGTAGAAGTCGGAAATGGACCAAGGAATCGCGTTGTCTCATAGGGGTATAATTTCAGAAAATCTTTTCTTAACGGATGCCTACGTCATACAAATAACACACCCTCCAAGTTTCAGGTCTCTACGATCAGCGGTTTAGGCTGTGCGTTGATCCGTCAGTCAGTCATTCAGGACAAAGCATTTTATATGTATAGATAGCTTTTGCCCGCGACTTCGTCCGCGTAATAGTCGAAAATGGACCAAGGAATCACGTTGTCCCATACAAACTTTATCCCCCCTTTTCTCCCACTTAGGAGTAAAATTTCAGAAAACCCTTTCATTTCGGATGTGTACGTCATACAAAGAGCACAACCTCCACGTTTCAGGTCTCTACGATTAGCGGTTTAGGCTGTGCGTTGATCAGTCAGTCAGTCAGTCAGTCATTCAGAACAAAGAATTTTAAATATGCATAAATAATTGCTTTCATGAGAGAGAGAGAGAGAGGGGGAGGGAGTCAGACAGAAAAACACGCGCTCGCCGCACGGCTTACAACTATAGCAAAAAGTGTCGTTACAACTTTTGGTCTTAATTTTTTCCGTCTAGCCCTCTTTCGCAACGCGCGATATGGAACTTCGTTCCAAAAATCTACGTTATGGACTATACAGGGTTACTTTCTTAATGTATCGATAAGTGGCAGCACCACTTAAAAACATCACGAGCTATATATCAGAGAGCAGTGTTGGCTTAGTAATAGATACCTCGACTTTCATTCTGAAGGTCGTGGGTTCGAATCCCGGCCGGACGTGCACCAATGTATTTTTCTTAAAAAAAATTTTTGAGCGCTAATTGACATTGCTCTTACGGTGAAGGAAAACATCGTGATGAAACCCGCGGCTGAGTTGGCTCCAGAAGTATTGACAAGTTCTCTCCTCTGGACATGGTCCACTTAGCTGAGAGGTTAGTAGGTGCTGGGCAAGCCTACTCCATCCTCACGCAAAAAGAACCCAATTAAAAAGAGTCCAATGGCGAAAAACAGCCTGTATACAAGTACAAGTATATATCAATATTAAATTCCTGACTAACTGACTGATATATCAACGCACAGGACCAATGGATGGATCGGGCTAATATTTGGCATACAGATTCTATTATGACGCAGTCAAAAAAAAAAAGTATATATAGGCAGCACTGGTTGCCAATGACCCTGTATAAACTAGTACAAGTAGGCATGCAACGACTGCATTGAATAAGACGACGAGTTTCGGCGGGAACGAGTTAACAACATGTCGTGCTGCAGTTTTATTTTCATGAAACTTAGTTGTAACCCGAGTTGAATTGTATAATTCTGGTGGAATGTTATTCAATTTAGTTCTGTGAAAGTGCACAAGTGTAGTGAAAGTAAAAATCAGTGTCAAACATGAAGTTTTCTCATTGCCTCCAAATCTCCTATTAAGGTTATGGTAAACTTGCCACCGCTTTACTATACCCCTGACTTGACGGACTATGACGACTTTGACTTTTTTGAAACACTTTAGGCCCGATTTATAAAAAATTGGGTCATAATTTGATACAAAATATAACTTGACACTGGCTAAATGCACAAACCGTGCGAAGCCATAATTAATAGAAAAAAAAGACGACGACGTAAACAACAAATAGACCATAAGTACACCTACCTACCCTGCACCTGAGTGAGTAAATGAGGAATTAACACCTAAGATAAACCTCGTGTGGTTTAATAGCTGTTTATATTTTGTATTTATGTTTATTCTTATTTAATTAAATAAAAAAAAATGATTTGGAAAATACTTGTCTAGTATGAAATATCAATTTAAAAAGCACTTTACTGATTAGTAATTAATTTACCTACATCACTTCAACAGTGAAAACCCATTTGGACTGATTTAAAAATTCATTTATCATAAAATTAAGACCTTGTGACTGACGTAACGTAACATGATTTGCAAAATTTTTAGAAAATGATTTTTTCATACGATAAATATGTTAGGGTCATACTTGCGTACTTTTAAACCCCTGTATATGAATAACTAGCAGCACTCCATGGTTTCACCCGCGTAATCCCGATCCCGTAGGAATATCCAAAATATAAAGTAGCTTATAGCCTTCCTCGACAAATGGACTATCCAAGACAAAACAATTTTTTCAATTCGCACCAGTAGTTCCTGAGATTAGCGCGTTCAAACAAACTCTTCAGCTTTATTATTACTAGCTGCGCCCCGCGGTTTCACCCGCGTAAGTCCCGATCCCGTGGGAATATCGGGATAAAAAGTAGCCTATATGTTAATCCAGGCCTCTAGCTATCTACATACCGAATTTCATTGCAATTGGTTCAGGAGTTTTAGCGTGAAGGAGTAACAAACACACACACACATATACACACACAAACTTTCACATTTATAATATTAGTAGGATAGGATACTCTTCAAAGATCTTATACTTACAATCATCAACAAATATATTTCGAAAAAGATTATTACAGGATTTTATGTTGATAAAAAACTCTATGGCCGATAACTCATTAATAGGTACCAACTCTTAACATCTTACACACGTGATAACTTTTAAACGAAATATCCGATTGAGATGAAACAAAAAGTATTTTACTTCTACATAAATACTCTTGATAACATAATGCTTAATTTTGATAAAGATTTAATATTACGATACATATTTAACGTAGTTTTTTTCTTCAGACGATTTAATAATTATTTTGAACACAAAATCGGTTATTGTGATTAAACCATGACAGCTAGATATATGTTCTGGCGGACTTTTTTGTAGGTCTTAATGGGATCTACAAACCCGTAGTACATCATTTTGTTTTATTGTCAATAGTTTTTGCAGCGCACGCAAAAATAGGTTTTCGATTTTACACCTTGTGTTACAAAATAGCAATTTTATTACGGATCCCTAATTTTGAAAAAAAAAACAGAGCCTATAGCCTTCCTCGATAAATGGACTACCCAACACCAACAGCGCGTTCAAACAAACAAACAAACTCTTCAGCTTTATAATATTAGTATAGATTCGTAATGAAAAGCACAGTGTTTACCTCGGGTATTAGCGAACTATTACCTCGAACTATTAGCGCCCTCGCTACGCTCGGGCGCCAAACTCCGTCTCGGGACTCAATGAGTGACTTTCACACCTAGGGTAACAATGTGCTATTATTTATACGCACAACCAATGCCATGGACTAAATATTTGATAAATTTTTGACATAGGTTTGAAAGGACCAACTTTCAAACCATTAAAATAAAATAATAAAAAAGGAAATGGCTAACCGTTTACCTACTAAGCCAAAATGTCACAACTCCTTTACAAAAAATCTGGATAAAAATATTAAATAAGCAATAAGTACGTAGTACCTAAAGATACATTTTTAATGAAATACTTATAACATTTCTAATTTAATGTATTTTTAATTTTATTCATAGAATATTTTAATTTGTTAATTTTCTTGAAAGAATTCCCAAGTACTGAGATCTTAGCTGTCCTAAATATTTAAGTTTACATTTAATTGATTATTTTTTTTCGTTTTCTAAGTAAAATATCAATTCAGTGACGTGTATAGTTGTGGGGTAAATCAACGTTTGCTCCGGTCATTTTTACGATGGGCTAATCGCCAATCAAAAGAGCAAATATGACTATAAAACTAAACACCGAAAACCCTTATTCGACAAGACTTTACTTCAAACTCCGATACGACTTAGTTTCGAAAATATTTTAAACAAAGTAACATAAGGCTCGAACTCAGGGCTATCAACAACGCGCCGCGCGATGGCGGTTTTTTGACAAATTTGATAAATTAAGAATGAAAAACGTCAATGATTGATAAAATACCGTATCAGAAACTAGAATACTTGAATGCCTATCCTCACAAGAAAGTTTTGTGTTGCTAGTCATTACAGTTTTTTAGGCACACCGTAAAATAATTTAAAAAAAAACCGTGTTTAAAAAAATCGATAAATCTAATGTTTTCACCGTATGAAAAATTACTTAAAAACCTGAAAATACATTCTACCTAAATAAAAAATAGTGCTGTATCTGTGCTGGAAGTTGCTTAATTTTTCATTTGCAAAGAATCTTTTCAGGTATTAAAGGACCTTAACTTCGATACTACGGAATTCCGAAAAGACGATTCTTTGAAATGACGTCACAGTCTAACGTTCCGAAAAAAAAATATGGCAAAACTTCTATGCATAACTTCGAAAAGACTTCGAACAAAAATTACTTGTTTGCAAGGAGGTTACGTTCTTGAAGTTCCTATATTATTATGTGTAATGGCGTCAGATGCTGATGAAGGAAATGAAAAAACATGACTTTAAATGCTTACATCATTTTTCCACATCTAGATTCACGAAATACTATCATTATAATTTAGAAAAACGGAGAATTTATCATATGTTTTCTATTTGAGTATATACAACTCCGTTAAGGGCTATTTCTGTGCACCGTAACAAACAACTTTTGTTCTACGACTCTTGGAAATTCGGAAAAAATATGAAAATTTTGAGGTTATGTAAATTCGAAAAACAGCTGATTTTTTAAAACAAAGGTTATTCAAACTAAAAACAGTAGATAAAACTTCAAATATAACTAATAAATTTAGGGTTAATGACCTCTCCGTATAAGGAACAGCTGATTTTCAGGTAAAACTAACCTCCACATTTAAAAAAAAACGAATTCCTAAAAGTCGTAGAACAAAAGTTGTTTGTTTAGGTAAATATAAATAAATAAATAAATATTGCAGGACATTCCACACATCGCCATCTACCCCCAAGTTAGGTAACTAGACTTGTGTTATGGGTGCTAGACAACGGATATACTACATAAATACTTTTCTTTTGTAAATATATACTTATAATACATAGAAATAACCAGACCACAGACAAATATCTAAGCATAAATACTTGTCTAAGGCGGGAATCGAACCCGCAACCCTGTGTTTGGCAGTCCGGCGTGATAACCATTGTGCCAACTGGGTCGTCTGGTGCAAAGAAGTAGCCCTCAACGGCTTGCTAATATAATTACCAATAACCCCGTTTACTCAAACATAGCCTTGACATAATTATTTCTGCATTTCTATTTTAAAAACTGCTTAATCTTTGCTCTTCAGTGTAATATAATAACATTTACTATCGCATAAGGAACGCCGTATAAAACGTATAAAAATTATGGCTTATGATATATAGCCTATAGCTATGTATAACACTTTATGACAAGGTTTAGATTAGGATCCATGGGCGACTGTATACCGGAAAATTGGATTTTTGATGAGACTGTCGATCGAGAGTTATTTTTGTTTTGAAAATTAAAATTTCTTTACGCATCGTCTGTTACTCTGAAGGCATTTAATTAATAGGTTAATTTGGAACAAACAAAAAGACGAATTGGTGGGTACGGTGGTTGGTGGGCTTGTGCATCACCTGGTATTTTACCAAGGTGAAGCAAAATTAAAGTAAATCAAACATCGGTAATTTTCAATTGGATACAAAAGGACTGGATATTTCCGGTATATGAGATTCGATTTTAATGATTTTTTTTGTTTAAATGGTAGTAACTGCGCGCTAGTCTCATTAAAAAAAAAGAAAAGATATAATAACGATCTTCCGAATGATGTTTAGAATATCCTAGAATGCAGAAAAATGGTCACTTTTGAATATCTTCCAGTGGAATTACTTACAAGAACTTCTAGGTAGGGAGCACCTTCTCATTATAAAAACTCCTCAATTTTAGTACGCGCAAAGTCTACTTTTCGCAGAACTATAAGTTAGGGTGGAAAATGTTTTTTTTACAAACAGTCCGTGATGAAATTTACATTTCGATATCTTAATGGGTATTTTTTAATGGGTTCTTTTTTTGGTTTCGCCAAAATTACACTCGACACAGACAAGTCAGCAGAGATTTTCTCGAGCGTTTCAATGTAATATAACATTTTTATGAATGGTACAATACAGGAAAATGTTACAAATTTGGTTTAAAAACCACAAATGTTCACCTTTACAGGAATATTATAGTATATTTAATACAGTAATTGAGTAAATAAATAAAAAAAATATATTCTTTTTTACCTGAAGTGCAGCCTGAGGCCCGATCGCCGTAATTCTATGACGCATTAGTCGAGTGCGCGTTCAGTTGAGGCATACGCAACGTGCACGCTAAACGTCGGTTGTCGTAGGAGCTCCGCGTAACCGTTACTATAACCGCACATCTACTTCACCTACGCGTGAAACAAGCTGTGTTGCCGTACGAAATTTTTGACTAATTTTGATTAATTTAGTCAAAAATTTTGACGTGATATAAATATCAAATTTGATATTTATATCACGTCAAAATTTAGCGCACTACCGTTTTTGTGAGATACAAAAGACGTGCAATAGAACGTGCTATTGGGGCAGTACGGCGAGCGGGCGACGTTTAGGTTTGCGTGACGTGTGCGTCTTAAGAAATTACGGCAATACTAAATTTATAGTTATGACGCAAACGCAGTCAAGACGCGCTGCATAAGAATACGGCGATCAGCCCGCTCTGCTTCCTCCCCAAGTTATATTAACTTCGCTATCCAAGTACCCCGTGTAAAGTGGAGGTTATGGCTACCGTGCTTTTTTAAGTGGAACTGAATGGCTCTATTTATGACTTAAGTTATGATATTCATAATTTTTACAACTCCGACCGGGGCGCTGCTGTGCGCATATTTCACATATTTTTCCTGCGTCAGGTAACGTTTTTTATATAAGAAACTTTGGAGGTAAAAAGCGACCATCCTCTACTAGGCAGGTATTATAGCCGGTAGGCCGCAGCCTCTACGATGTTTCGTTGAAACTTGTACTTTTAAGAGGAAATGGTACCGGGCGCTCTCTACATACAAACGTAGTCGACTGTTTTCTCCCTGGATAATGACACTAGGGCAAATATTAATTTTGCGTAAAACCTATAACTGCCATGACCATGCCCCTATGTTTTTTTGGAACGAAGTTCCTTATCGCGCTTTGCGAAAGGCGGCTAGACGGAAAAAATTAAGACCAAAAGTTTTAACGACACTTTTCGATTTTATTACAACTCCTTCACTAATTAATCGAAAGAAAATTTGGTTCTACCCGGCTCTCAATTTTTTGTTTTTTAAATCTTAATTTCTACGATAGTTAGAAATGAATAAAACCAAAAGATAGGGGCATAGTCATGGCAGTTATAGGTTATATGGCACAAAAATATTTGTGCTAGTGTCATTATCCAGGGAGGAAACAGTCGTCTACGTTTGTATGGAGAGAGCGCCGGTACCCTTTCACCAGAGCTTTGAAAAACTTCGTTTGCGCGATCTAGGTCGGCTCAGCGCCATCTGTTAATAGTTAGACGAAGCGTCGCCACAAAATGTTATTTTTTTATATCTAGTTTACGTATCATCTAATCCATTTAGTCAGAATATTGTTTTGTTTTTCTCAATAAAGACTTTTAATGTTTCTAATGTTCCGTACAGGAACATTCTGTACGACAAAGGTAAAAAAGGAATTCCTTTAAGATCACTTTATTGTCCGTCTGTCTTTTAAATCGGGACTATACTCTGTCCAGTTGTGAATCTCTTCATTTGCTACTGAGCCCTTTATTCTATGTTCTAATCACACAAAAAAAGATGACAGAAAAAAACCTACCAAAACAGGAACAATAGACGATTATAATCGAAATAAATGAACGCTATTTTAAAATAGAGAGCAGAGGTTACCCATCGCCATTCAGCGTGGCAATGCTTCTAGCATTACGGGAACCTTTAGGTATTTGACTAACTGGTACTGTATAATTATAAGTTTTTAATAAATAAATTCTTCAAATTATGCAATTTTTCATCATTTTTATATGATGACGTACACAAAATTAAAAACTAAAAATAATAATAATAAACACAAAATAATTAAATGGTAGCCAAAAAAAAAACAAAAATACCCCCACCCAGAAATTATGAAAAAAAAAAAAAAAACTGGTACTTAATTTTTGTATTTATAATGTTAAATGTGACCATTAAAATAAAATAGTTTTAGAGATATAGAGTAAAATATTCTTCATAATAAAAAACTTTTTTTAAAATTAAACTTGAAAATATCTTCTTTGTGTTCTTCTTCTCTTCTCTTCTCATTCAATTCTTCTACTGTAGAAAAGTCGGCACTAACACACCTGAAAGTTTGCTCACCTAGTCTAAATACAGGTTCGAGCAACAATTCAGGCCCATCAGTGTACCGAACTTCTTCTTATTTCTTCTCTTCTCTTCTTTTCTTGGTTTCTTCTTCTTTACAGTTCTTCTATCTTCGTTAAGCACATATGTATGGAATTCTATTTATAAACAAACTAGCTTTTGCCCGCGACTTCGTCCGCATAGATGTCGGAAATGGACCAAGGATTCACGTTGTCCCATACAAACTTTGCCCCCCTTTTTCAGAAAATTTCGGAAAATCCTTTCTTATCGGATGCCTATGTCATACAAAGAACACACCCTCCAAGTTTCAGGTCTCTACGATCAGCGGTTTAGGCTGTGCGTTGATCCGTCAGTCAGTCAGTAGTTCAGGACAAAGCATTTTATATGTATAGACTTCTTAATCTATACATATAAAATTCTTTGTCCTGAATGACTGACTGACGGATCAACGCACAGCCTAAACCGCTGATCGTAGAGACCTGAAACTTGGAGGATGGGTTCTTTATATGACGTAGGAATCCGATAAGAAAGGATTTTCCGAAATTCTACCCCTTAGGTGGTGAAAAGTTTGTATGAGATAACGTGATTCCTTAGTCCAATCTACTAATTCTAGACGGACGAAGTTGCGGGCAAAATCTTGTCTATATATATAATATATAAAAATCTTGTGTCACAAGTTTTAGTGTTTTTACTCCTCCGAAATGGCTTGACCGATTATAACGAAATTTTATACATAAGTATAAAACAAAGTCGGGTTAGTTCTAACACATTAAACTCGGGAACGGCTAGACCGATTTTCATGGTTTTTTATTTATTGTATTTGTTTCCATTCCAAATAGCAGAATAACTATTTAAAACATTTAATTTTTTATGGGTCTGCTTAGTCACAGAAATCCTGCGCAAGCATACCTGTACTCCGTCGGACCTCGACTGTTGGCGGAACACCGATGGGTTTTTAGTGGGTAAGCCTCCGGCCGTCTACCATCCTCAGGTTGAAGGCAGCCCCACATACCTCCGTCGCCCCCTCCCCCTCAGGGTGGCGGGAGGATGCAATAATGCATTTTTCCATCGATCAAAAAAAAAGGCGGTACGAAGTTCTCCTGGTCAGCTAGTTTATACATCGAAATAGTTACGATTACGGAAAATATAGCGGCAATAGAAATTCATACAACTGTCAAGCTGTCACGGTTCTTGAGACACAGGCTGGTGGAGCCCTAGTAATAGGGTCCCGTTTTTCCCCTTTGGATACGGAACCCTAAAATTACTCTTAGAAACTAATTCAGTATCAGAACCTTTGCAAATTGCGAAAAATATCTTCATAAAATTTGTACTGATATGAAATCACTTTACAAACAAATTTTTAACCGATTTCAAAAAAATTAGAAGGTTCTGAATTCGTCGGGATTCGTTTAGAAAATTCTTTTTTTGTTTGAGACATCTCACAGGTGGTCGTATAGAAATTTGGTGAAGATCGGATGTGGATCTTCGGAGTGATGAAAAGAATTGCACGAGAGTGCAGTAAATTGCTTAGTTTACGATTATTGGAACGAAGTTCCTTAACGCGCGTTGCGAAAGGGGGCTAGACGGAAAAAATTAAGACCAAATGTTGTAACGACACTTTTTGATTTTATTACAATTCCTTCACTAATCGAAAGAAAGTTCGTTCCATCCGGGTGTCCCTTATCACCTTTCAAGTTTTTTTTTAAATTTATTTCTCAGAAACAATGCAATCCTGACAATTAGCTCCTGCTCAAGTATTCAACTCACAAGTTAAAATGGCAATTATGTATAACAGAATAAACTTTGAAACATTTTCCGGTTGAAACATCACGAAAACATTCAAAAACCAATTACAGAAATTAACTAACTTAAATTCAATAGAACGTTAAAGTAGGACATATAAAGACATTAAAAACATTACAAGTGTGTGTAGAGAGGACATAATATGAACCTCAAATATTAGGGCCTTAAATCTTCTATTTATCTATTTTCTTCTTCAATGCTTTGTCCTGACTGACTGACGGATCAACGCACAGCCTAAACCGCTGATCGTAGAGACCTGAAACTTGAAGGGTGTGTTCTTTGTATGATGTAGGCATCCATAAGAAAGGATTTTCCGAAAGACACCTAAGGGGCTGATAAAGGGCGGCAAAGTTTGTATGGGACAACGTGAGTCCTTGGTCCATTTTCGACTACTACGCTGACGAAGTCGCGGGCAAAAGCTAGTAAAATATAAAAATGCTTTGTCCTGAATGACTGACGGATCAACGCACAGCCTAAACCGCTGATTGTAGAGACCTGAAACTTGAAGGGTGTGATCTTTGTATGACGTAGGCATCCGATAAGAATGGATTTTTCGAAATAAGGGGCGAAAAAGGGTCCCCTGTTTCGCCCTCAGAGAAAACAACTCGTCAATACTTCTGGAGCCAACTAAGCCGCGGGTTTCATCACGATGTTTTCTTTCACCGTAAGAGCAATTTTAATCAGCGTAAAGTTTGAATGCATAAAAGGATTGTTGCATAGCCGAGATTCGGACCCACGACCTTCGGAATGAAAGTCGAACAGTTTCATAAATGTTACCTCTATACCACAGTATTTTATAACTCTTTTAAGCCACACCAATGTTACTGAAACTAGGTCATTTTCATTGGTTTACTCGCTTATGTTGAGTTAATTACACTTCGGTGCAAATTGCTTTAGTATCGTTTATTGCTTTTT
The DNA here is from genome assembly GCA_951213275.1 of Idaea straminata. NCBI lineage: Eukaryota > Metazoa > Arthropoda > Insecta > Lepidoptera > Geometridae > Idaea > Idaea straminata. The sequence continues at coordinate 8,694,633 of OX577870.1, forward strand.
GTCTATTTGTGTCAGGAAGTGTAATTTGTTTGAAACACATTTTCTGGTCGCTTTCAGATTTGAATCTTTACTGGAATTCAAGGCAAAACGAGCGGAAATGGCTTCGTCCTGACTCTACCTGATCCCATCTCTACCCGATTAAAATGACCTATCAAAAAATCCTAACTCTACCCGATTTCGTTATTGCATATAGAAAAAAGTAAGAGATGGGGTCCGACCACGGGGCCAGGCATAGTAATTTTTAACTAATAAATTGTCTATTTTGTCTATGCATGTGCTCTATAGGTAAGTAAGTACTTCTTAATTGGTATTAAATCGAACCGAAAAGTAAATGAATATTAAATCAAAAAACTTTCCTAAAGGGCACATTTCAAACACGCACCACTTTCAGGAAAATGGGTGAAAAGTTAGTTTAGGAATTACAAAATATGTTGTTATTTACGTATTTGTTCCCTGGATAATGACACCAGAGCAAATATTTATGTTGCATAAAACTAACTGCCATGACTATGCCCCTATGTTTTAGTTTTTTACATTTTCTAACTATCATCGAAATTAAGATTTAAAAAAAAACGAAACATAGGGGTATGGTCATGGCAGTTATAAGTTTTATGCAATAAAAATATTAGCTCTAGTGTCATTATCGAGGGAGGAAACAGCCGACTACGTTTGTATGGAGAGAGCTCCGGTACCCTTTCCTCTTAAGTCGGTACAATACGTAAATAAAACTTACAAATAGTTATAATTAAGAACAAAGAACTAAATCGTAACGGTTATAAACCACTTTAGCACATAAAACCACCCATAACAATAAATTAAAGAAGATCTAACTAATCAACGTAAACCAAACATCAAAGGAATGGGGTCACGAAAAAAAAAATATTGCTAGACTCTTTACGATAATAATCTGATGGATAGATAGCAGTAAGTGGATGGAATGGATATTGGCTAATTCAATTAACTTGTCTCTTGTATGGAAGGTCTGTAAGTCACGCGATGTGGGCGCGGCTATAGTTACTGGTTGGATATAGTGCAAGAGGTCGCTGCTGTTTTGTGGACTTTTTAAATACTTATTATTTATTCTCTGTTTTATAACTAATATAATTTTTTATGATTAAAATAAATTATTTTCTATTCTACTTTCAATTATTTTTAGAAACTGCGTAAAGGTTCGAATCCCGGCTGTGTACCAATAGATCTTCTTGCGAATTTATGTGCGCTAATTGACATTACTCTTGTGGTGACGAAAAACATCGTGATGAAACCCGTGGCTCCAGACGTATTGTGTTATTTCCTCTGGACACGGTTGACTAAGCTGAAAGGGTAGTAAGTCAAGCTGACTTAATTCTAACGCAAAATGGACCAAATTACAAAGGTTTAGTTGCGGAAAAACTGCCCGTATATAAGTACAAACTGCATAAGTCTGGATTGTGTGAGAATATCGGCGTAAAATCTACCCTATGTTATTCCCAAGGATTCATTGCAACCTTATTCAATGTTTAGTAGTTTTACAGCTTATCTATAAATATGAAATATCTAAGTTCTGGCTGACTAACTGACTGAAATATCGCACAGCTTTTAAACAGCTGCTGGTCCAAGAGACATGAACTTTAGAGGGTGTTTTTGGAAATTTCTATGTCCACTAAGAGAGAGTTTTTTCAAAATTCCATTTCCTGCATACTACGCGGGAGAAGTTTTTGCCAGAAGCTAGTTTTATTTCAAAATCCATAAAACATAAATCTGTTTTTTTCTTTTTAATATAACTTTGACTAAGTTAAAAATGTCTTTGTTTAGTTGAGGCGGTTTTACCTATAATTTATTAGTATCGGGCTATCTCATAGCCAATTGGCCTTCATTAGGCCAAACTTCAGTCATATTTCAAGTTAATAAATCAACAAAACAAAACCCACAGCCATGATTTAACACCGCAACTTCGTCTAACCTAAATAATTTTAAAGTTCAGACAAACCAATCGCAAAAATTATCATTTCTCAAAAGATCTACCATTTGCCAAACATCGCTGTTTTTAAATATCATGATTTTATTAATTAGCTAGCACTATAGTGCTCCAGATATATCTATCTGGATTTTTTTAGGAAAAATTCACTTTAAAAATTTAGCACCGCGACAAGATTTGAACTCGATAACGCCTCGGACGAAATTGCGTTTTACTTGTTATTGATATAGGAATATATGCTACGGAGCTATGGAGCCCCGAACCTTTGGAAGGCGTGCTTGAAGCTGAAACCAACACGTTGAGGCCCTTTACGATAACAAGTTTAATGTTAAAGTATGATGTGGACACCAAACCGAATCTCTGTCTGCAATATAAAATGTATCCAAGGACAACCTCCGGTTTGGGTAGAACTATTGATAAACTACAGGAGAAAACTACTTGGGCTACTGCGATGGGATTGTAGTAGACTGGCTACTGGTATACTATGGATAATATAGCATCTGCCGTAACAATGTCCAACAAACACGTAAAAATGGCAGGAATTCTTATTGAGGTTTGTCAAAATGTAATTTTCTCAAAATATCCAATAAGCGAATAGATCGCTACCGTACACGTAAATAAACGCGTGTCGGTTTGAACAAGCTTTAATTAAACATAAATTATTTCCGAAACGTTAAACGAATAAAAATGGAGGCAGAGAGAAAATTGGCCGTATATTGTTCTGACATTTATGTCATTTGTCTTATACAGTAAACGAGACGAGAAAAATTGAGTTAAAACAAAAACGGCTTGACTGTGTTAAGGGAGAATTACGAGTTGTACGTTTCGACTTAGGCGGTTTTACGGAACTGAATTCAGAAGTGGGATATTTACATTCGTATCGCTAAAAAAAGAAATAAACATTAACCACCATATACGTAAGCGTAGATCTTAGTACGCTTCGTCATCTACACTATCTATACTAATAAATTCTTTTTTGTAATAACTGGACTAATATTGATGAGACTTATGGTATGATGATAAATTGATTTATTGGAAGACTATTTATCCCGATAATCCCACGGAATCGAGTACACGGGTGCTGCTAGTTTACCATAAGATAAAATAATGGTCACTTATTCCAATTTTAACTAAAAGTTTCTTATTTGTTTTCTTCACAGTCAATTGGGTTGATCGAATTAGATGAAAATTTGTATATTGGTAGTCTATAGTATGGAAAAAGATATAGGATAGTTTTCGTTGCGATATTTCCACGGTTACAGGAATTACGCGTATAAAGATGTAAGGCACTTCTAGTTGATCTATATAAAAAAATTTAAAAAGTTCGTCAGTAACAAATTTCTCACCCAATAAAAACCATGTGTTTCACTTAATAAATATAGCATTTAGGTCAATTTTTTAAAGTGCACCTTTCAACACGTCTCGGTGTTAAAATAAAAGGCGATCATTAAATCAAATGAACTATCAATCAGGGAGAGGTAATAGATCAAAGTCACGCAAAAATAAGGGAAAAAACAACACAACGACGACTTAAAATCGACCGATTCATAGGGAAAATAAGTTTTTAATCGGTTCAGCGGTTTTTAATTACAAACGTTGTAGATAATGTGGAAAAGACTGTTAGATTGACAGATATGATATTTCAAAATTACAATTTCGTATTCTACTGCTCTTTCTGAGACTTCCAGATTTATTTTTATTTGCTTCCATGTTCTTACCGACGTTTTGTTAGTCTTTTGTCTATTTTATTTTATTAACAATATACCTATGAAAAAATATGAATGCGCAATAATATTCCTAAACCCAGACGGTTTGTACGTTGACCATTTCCTTTCAGTAACACACTCATTTAACCAAATATTAACACGTTCAATTAAAAATCAGAACAAAATTGAAATTGGAAATACAAATATCGAATTCCTTCAATTATCTACTATGAATCGAATGTTGTTTTTGGCATCGGAACACTATTATTCATTCGTTACGTGCCAACCAATCAAAGGGGAACGTTTTGGAATGCATATCAAAGTGATAGCCGGCCGGAAATATTTGCCTACCTAACAGATCCTGCAGACTATAGACTTTTCCATTGCCCAATAGTTTGATATCAGTGTGAAACGTACAAATGAAGTGAACTGATCTTAAGAGGAAAGGGTACCGGTGCTCTCTCCATACGTAGTAGACTATTTCCTCCCAGGATAACGACACAACTGCAAATATTTTTGTAGCATAAACCTTATAACTGCCATAACCATGCCCCCCGCCCCTTATGTCTTATTTTATATATTTTATCTCCTACTTTCTATGATAATTAGAAAATGAAAAAACCAAGACATAGGGGCATAGTCATGGCAGTTATAGGTTTTATGCAACAAAAATATTTGTGCTTACATAATTGTAATTTCAGTACTTACATTATTGTAATTTGTTTTATTGACTTTTGTGTTTTAAATTTAAATAAAGATAATATAAATAAATGCAAAAAATATGAAGCGAATAAACATAAAACACAATTTATACTTGTATTTTGTAATTTTCTCGTTGACGCAAAAAATGTTTCGATCGAATAAAAAAGACAAATAAAAGATTTACCAAAACTTGATGCAAAGATAACTTGACAGTGGCCATTTGCAGAGTCAGACTGAAGCTAAAAGTTTAAAAAACTATCGGGCGATAGAAATTCTTTAGTCTAAGCAAGTTCTAAGAGAAATGTTCGAATTATGTTGATAGATAGATAGATTACTTCTATTGGCTGTGGAGTGAGCAAACTGTGGAATTGCATAAACTTTGCAAATGTTATGAGGTCGATTGTGTCTATGTATAAATCGTAGGTATCTATATATGTACTTACCTATATTTTAGTATACATAGTTATATATAGTTACAATGTAATGCTAGACATTGCTAAAATATAAGTACAATACGAATAGAATAGTCTGTAAGTGACTGTCAATAGATGATTATTTCTTGAAAGGTGCCATTTTAAATGATCATCATTTGATGATGATGTGTGATGTAGATGAAAGCTATGATGATAAAAACAACAGATTTTTTATTTAAAAAATATGTCACTAGATGCCTATTATCTATTAATTGACCTACATTCAAATGTATCATGATTGAGACTATTAGACTGATGACATTTTTAATATTGCGTCATTTTACGAATTTGGTATTATCCAATCCATGTGATTTTTGGAATTAACATATATTTAGTTTCAATGTATTTACTTATAAGTTAAAATATAAAATATTACGTTATAAGTTAACATGTTAGGTATAATAATTATGCAGAGCTTTCAGCAGTGACCGCTTTGAACATAGTGAATATTTTAATATTCTGTAGTAGGCTATCAAATATAAAGTAGACACACATAAAATGTGTTATAAACATGAAATTTTAACATGCAATGCGTAATGGACATTATTAAAAGCAATGCCTACCAAAACTATTTTATAAAACCACTATTAAACATAGGGGTATATACTTTTGAAATTTACCAGATATTTCGTGTCGTTGCGGTCAAAATACACTAAAAAATGGCACGCTTGCCTAGAACAAACCTAGAAGGCCCAATGTAACGTTTTTGTATATTTTATCATTGTAACATCAGTAAGTTTATAACCAAACCCCCATTGGTTTGGTCCTTTTATTTTTAAATCGAAACGGTCACGGTTGATAAAGCACCCTCCATTCAGCCTAAAAATAGAAATTATGGCTTGTCTATAATAGGTTCCGTCGTTACGCGTATCGGAACGTCTCTTGTACGTCACCGCACCCGTTTCCCGCGCTTTCTAATTGACAGCTGTCAAATCGAGAGCCTCGCCGCCATTTTATTTTCCTCGCGTAATGATGTAGATTTTTTATTTCAGATAGTGTCCTTTATTTGATTGGATACAAGTGTTGTTTTTCTATTTGTCAAAGAAAATTATTTAACACTTGTAGCGTCCCACGGTTTTAATCACGTGAGTCTCGGGACTTAAAAACGTTAAATGTATTTTTATACATAATAAGTTAATTCAAAATTTGTATATTCGTTTTAGAGCCTATCTGAAACAAACAAATTCAAAAATCATACAAAATATGAAAAACAAAGCGTTTTCCTTCAAATACATACTTAAATAAAATGATTAGTAGATCACGTAATTTTTTTTATTTTTTTTCTATTCACTAGCCAAAGTAAATAATATATGCATATGAATGTACAAACCTTTTTGATTTTTTTGAAATGTTAGAATATTGAGGCGTTACTGATTCTCAGATTTAGACCAAAAGTTAAGAAAAACGTAAAAGATTGTACTCTTTACTAGAATGTTTCTTAAATATCTTTACCAATTGTCTATTTGTCCATCTATTATTGTGTAAAACGACATTGTCAGTGAATCAGAAAAATAAAAGAATTTATATAGGAGTCGTAAAATGGTTTTATTATGGCGTATTTTGATTCAGTATGAGACCACCTTGTTGATAAAATTTATGGGCACCTGATTTAAAAGTATTATGTTGTTAATAAAAAGACATTTTTATTTTCGCAGTTTTTTTATAGTCTCTTCACAATCTCACAGTCATCTCTTGAACTAGGTACGGGAATTATTTTTATTTATTTATTTTGTTTAATTTTTATTATTTTTTCGATACCCACACACAATCTTACAGTTGTCTCTTGAACTAGGTATTTCCTCAATTCTTTCGGGATCGGGACTTACGCGGCTGAAACTGCTGGATACTGCTAGTGAACATAATTAGCTAACAGGCCCACCACCTTAATTGAAACTAAACATTTTTTAAAAATAGGAAAAACTACTTAAAACATGTCATTGGAAAAATATTTGTTTTATTTTCAACTAGTTACGCCCCGCGGTTTCACCCGCATAAGTTCCCGTGGCAATACTGCCTATGTGTTAATCCAGGTCTCCAGCTATACACATACCGAGTTTTATTGCCATCGGTCCAGTAGTTTTCGCGTGAAGGGGTAACAAACATACACACACACACACACATACACACACAAACTTTATAATATTAGTAGAATTTGAAAACCATTTTTTTTTATTTGGTCACTATTATCAAGGTTTTTTTTTTTAATTTTAACTAAATTAAATTTTAATTTAACTTACCCGCAGGTTCCCTACATTATTTTTCCATATCGAGAATCGAATACAATACCAACGAACCGCACCACTAAACCCGCCAAGTGCCAACATCCGTGCCACAGATTGTGGTACAGTTACTACTGCCTCTAGATTATCAATTACTTCCCTAGGTCATTACACGTCCCGCCCAAAAATTAGGTTAATAGTCAATTTTGTTGATGCGGCTGGAATCTGACTCATAGGCAAGGTAGCTAGTAGTTAATAGGCTCGTAATAGGCGTATAATACAGGATCCCTTTAAGAACGACCTTCATCGAGCTGTTTAATGGATGAAAAGTATTTAATATCAAACTAGCTTTTGCTCACGACTTCGTCCGCGTAGAAGTTGAAAATGGACCAAGTAACCACGTTGTCCCATACAAACTTTGCTCCCCTTAGGGGTTTTCGGAAAATTCTTTCTTATCGGATGCCTACGTCACACAAAGAACACACCCTCCAAGTTTCAGGTCTCTACGATCAGCGGTTTAGGCTGTGCGTTGATCCGTCAGTCAGTCATTCAGGACAAAGCATTTTATATGTATAGAAGATTAGATAGGTCAATAAATATATTGCAAATGGGTTGCCTAAAAAAAATTCAGTCCAGAATGATTAATTGATTTTTGGTTTTTAGACTATTCTCTGGTTTAGATTTTAATTCATTAACCATATCAGTTCAAATGACTAGTATCGATTTACCTGCCTACCCAAGAGTTGCGCCGGGAAAAATAGTCAACCTAACGTTTGCATATTCAATAGGCTTAATACTTTCTATTGGTATGGATTTTGTCTCCTAAAAAACAGTAATAGGTTTAAAAACAAAATCAAAATTTAATTTGTTATTCAATCATTTTCTGGACTTAATTTTTTTAGACAACCCATTTGCAATATATTTATTGACCTATTTAATTTGATATAAAATACTTTTCATCCATTAAACAGCTCGATGAAGGTCGTTCTTAAAGGGATCTCAGACTAGTAGATGATCGGAATAAGCTTACAGAAGGCCAATTCTCGTAACATTGTTCAAATTAATCGCAATATCATTTCGATTACAAAAAATATCCTCAAAGTCAGTTTTTGACGTGATAACGTGTAATAAATTGATGGAACACCTGCATTCACATAAAAATGTCTGACGAAATATGGTGTGACGTCATGAGTCATGGTAACATGATCATGACGCGTCCGTTCCCGTTAGGAAACAGAGTATTTAATAATAATGTCGCTCATCTAGGCTTGTGTTATGGTGACGAATAGAAGGAAAAATTAAAGGAAAAAGAAAAATAAAGCAGAAGAAAAAAAAGGAAAAAAAAGGAATAACAAAAAAAATGGATTTTTTATTGATTTCATAAGACGTTATTACGTAAAATTATCGTCCACAAACCGACTTTACAGACAACCATTTTTTTGTTAATAGTTTTTTGCGGAGTTTAAGGGTATTTTTTGTAATCGAAATGCAATCGAAATGATATTCAAATGTTTTTTGGAGACTCGGACTTTTGGAAGGCGTGCGCAGAGTCGAAGCCAATATGTAGAGGCCCTTAAATAACAAGTTTAATATCAAAGTATGATGTGGACACCAACCGGCGATTATCCCTGTCTGCTTGTCCTTGGCTGCATATACTATAATGCAGCCAAGGACAACCTCCGGTTTGGGTAGAACTATTGATAAACTACAGGAGAAAACTACCAGAGCTATTGTGATGGGATCTTGATGGGATGCTAGTGGACTGGATATTAGGAATCTAGTTATTAGATATTATTAGATTATTTTTGGTCGATTTCAAATTGTTTTAAGAAAAAAATATTAATTTTAACCTTGGTTGTGGTTAAAAATTCCAAACACCTTTGCTAAATTCCCAGAACCACTCACTACTAAAAAACTAACTCCTTTCAACTTCTGTTTTATTTAGATTTATATCACTATTTGATTTAATCGTTGTTGTTAGTGGAGAGTGGACCTTATGGCTGTGGTAATAAAGGCTAGGCGATAAATCTGCGCGTGCGCAGATTGACGGACAGATGCCAGACGCTGGAGACTGGTGGTTTGATGGGTGGTGCAAGTTACGAGAGATTTTTTCAAATTTGAGACGGTTGCTAGGCAACTTGGAAAGTTATAAAAAGAAAAACGGTATCATTATCCGCAATTTGAGTGTCCATAATTTTACATGCCTAAATAACTAAGAACATTTACGTAAATCCCAAGATCCAAATAGGGATAGGGAGCTCAAAAAAAGTTAAGTATTGGGAAATTCTCAATCCAAGTCTGTAATTTTTGATGATGTTTGACAAGTCTTAAAAGTTATCAACTGATTTTGAGAAATCGAATTGCACTTTGAAGCCCTCCGACAGACGGACATTTTGATATAATATAGCCCATCCGCCTATCTCGAAACTACAGAGAAAATGACATAAAATCGAGGCACTATAGGTAGGAATAGGCGATAGAATAAACTATGTTTTGTCATTTTCTATATCTACTAATAATATAAAGACAAAGATTTGATAGTTTGTTTGTTTAACTCGATCACAAAAACATAAACATCTTCAATGTTAAAACAAACATTTTTTTCATTGATTTAGACAGGTTTGATCTCTTTCGACGCTCAATGCCAAATACGCAAAAGACCATTACATACATTTTTGGCATATCGCGTCTTAAGATTTGATCAATGAGTTTAATACTTGGACCACAACTTTCGATGTCAGATCGATCTCGCATTAAATGTATTTCTGGATGGTAAGATTCATAATTTTTGGCAAAAATTCAATTCTCTGTGCGAGCCCCGGTCTACTGTTAGTACTGCAAATATAATTATTAAATTATAACCTTAGTCATTGTTTATTATTGAGGCCAGATTCATTCATTCAATAAATAGTTTATAAAATATTTTTATTTCTAAAACACAAGTATATACATACATATGGCCAATATCTTGTGTACAATCAGGCGAGAAAAGAGCAGACCCACTGTAGAGTTCTAAATTGTTACAGGTAACTAGAATATTTTGAACTCAAGCCCCCTTATTCCAATACGAGGTTTAAGGATAGTCCGAGATATAGATTTAAACCTTAGATTTAGATGCAGATTTACTCTTGAACTATAGTCTAAACACTATCCCTATAGATTATATAGGTATAGTGTTTAGACTATAGTTCAAGAGTAAATCAACATAATCCCCCTTATTCCAAAACGATGTTTAAGGATAGTCCGAGATATGGATGCAGATTTACCTTAGATTTGGATGCAGATTTACTCTTGAACTATAGTCTAAACACTATCCCTTTAGAATCTATAGGGTAGGGAAGGATTTAAAAATACTTTAGTTTAAGTTTGAAGTCCTTAAACTCAAGCAGGACTTTATGGATATAAAAACTTAACTTAAAAGCTGGGGAGGCTCCTAACACGGGTGTTAGGAACCTGGATAAAGACGTTGCGTTCCATCATGCTGTCCAGGCATGCAGTTCTCCTTCTAGCATGCTACATCTTGCTTGCAGCTTGCTTCATCCCTACACCATCAGGTGGAATTGTGTAAAAAATAACTTACCAAATCTTTTCAGTTGTTTATTTCTACCTTTTTTCTTTATACCTGTAAATAATAAACATTTTAAAGTTTTATAAAAACTGTAGACTTTATTTTATTTATTCATGTACTGTAGAGTCAAATAACTGATTATTTTCAATCCTATCAAAAACTCTGGTATTAATTTATTTACTTTACAAAAAACGATTACTTTTGTTAGATTTTCATTTCTTTTTTCATCTTCTAGGCCTATATTTCTTGCACGTCAGCCCGAAAATGAAATTCCGTGTTTTATTAGTCTACTTTTGAATAAGTAGGATTTGAATTTTATAAATTCTTTTCTTAGCGGATGCCTACATCATATCAGCCACAGGACGTCCACTGCTGAACATAGGCCTCCCCCAAAGACTTCCAGAACGATCGGTCGCATGCTCTCTGCGTCCAACGACTTCCCGCGACCTTAATTAAGTCGTCCGTTCATCTAGTCGGAGGCCGTCCCGCGCTGCGCTTTCCGGTACGTGGTCTCCAATCTAAGACTTTTCGGCCCCAACGGCCATCAGCGGATGCCTACGCTATGCCCAAATTTATCCGGATCCGTGCATTGGTTTTAGCTATGCGTTGATACATTAGTCAGTCAGGACTTCGAATTTTATATATATAGATTAACAATTGAGTTATTTAATATTATCCAGACTAAAGATATGAGAGTTTCAAAAATAGGTTCTGCTCTTTTTGGCGGAGGCACTCCCGTGTTCCCAGATTTAAACAAGAAACCATTACGGTTGGCTGCATAATTCCAGACCCACGGTAGAGTTCTAAAATTACTATTATTGTAATTTTTTCATTCTATTTTTGTTTCATTTTATGAGTTAAAAGACTTTAAAATTTAACTAAAGCAGGTGCCTAGAATCTTGCTTGTGTTGAAAAGATTTTAATAACAGCCCTTTTGGAGGTTTATTTTTCCGTCTTAATTTTTTATTTTTTTATTTATACTTTTGTTTTATGTTAATGCTTTTATGTTTGTTACTACTTTTCTGATTGTCTTATGTCGTGTGCTCGTCCAAATAAATGTTTTATTTCTTTCTTTCTACGGTGGGTCTGCAATTATGCTGCCCACCGTACGTAGCTGGGTAGATAAATTATCGATTTCAGCCGAACAACTTCAATAAACGTGACACTTCAGTGTTTCACAAACATTATTCTAATCTTCTATAAACCTCAACACATGTTTCTTTTAAACTGAAGCCCCTAAATTTCAGTCGACGACCGTTCTTTGATCAGTGTTGATCAATTCCAGACACTGACTTCAAAATAGATATGTTTACTGAAAACTAGAGTAGATGTATGCACTCGCGCTCCCTCTAGCGTTTTATATGTTTATTCATTTACAAACAGATTTCTATTGAAGTGTTTTAGAGACAAAATCAGACCCTTTTAGCTCACGTTACCTTAAGGTGAAAGGGTACCGGCTCTCTCTCCATACAAACGTAGTCGACTGTTTCTTTCCTGGATAATGCCACTAGCACAAATATTTTTGTGCCATAAAACCCTATAACTGCCATGATTATGCCCGTGTCTTGGTTTTTTTCATTTTCTAATTATCATAGAAATTAAGATTTAAAAACAAATAAAAAAAACAAAACATAGGGGCATGGTCATGGCAGTTATAAGTTTTATGCAACAAAAAATTTGAAAGTTATTATTACGGGCAGCTCCTCTTCTTCTCTAGGCTGTTTATACTCAGTTTATGTAATATATAAATAAAATATTTATTCTATTTTCTTCCCTATTTACCGTATATAATTATTTTGCTATTTTATTTATTTATTGTTTTATTGTGTGTATGTGGAGCGTATGACGACGCACGACGGCAGCGGGTTTGGCCGGAAGACCAGCGCTGCAGTCAAGTTACGCTTGACTGTGGCTTACAGCTGAGGTCGACCCATTTGGGCAGCACATGGCTTCTTAAATATTCTTAGGTTTAATGTATGTTTCTCTACTCGTTGTATAATTTGTTACCTTTTTCTTTGTGTGTGTTTAATTTTAAAGTTGTCGTGTGCTTGTACCAAATAAATCTTTTTCTTTCTTCTTTCTTTCTAAAGTGTCATTATCCAAGGAGAAAACAGTCGACTACGTTTGTATGAAGAGAGCGTCAGTACCCTTTCCTCTTAAGGGGAAAATCGTCCCAGTGCAAAAACTGGAAGCAGGCTTTCCAATTTTATCGTGGTGTAATTTCAACATTTTTATCATTTTTAGGGTTCCGCTCCCAAAGAGTTAAAACGGGACCCTTCTACTAAGACTCCACTGACCGTATGTCACCAGGCTGTATCTCATGAACCGTGATAGCTAGACAGTTGAAATTTTTACAGATGACGTATTTCTGTTGCCGATATTATTATGAAAAAAGAATGGTACGGAACCCTTCGAGCGCAAGTCCGACTCGCACTTATTTTTTTTAAATTCAAATATCTTCCGTGGTTTAATGCCAGTAAATCCCTTTACGTATGAGCATCGATATAAAATAAACATGCCAATTTTCATCGTAATCGGTTTAACTCAGTAAAACCAAATTAAAAACAAGAACATCCGCCATTTTTGATTGCCAACAAAAACTCCTAGGATACTTTAGTATAACAGTTAAATACATTTAATCAAAATAACAGTATATTTTCGAAAATAACTCATTGAATTGAAGCAACAATAGCGTGAAAATAGATATCACATTTCCACGGATACAAAAACTGACCTAATTTTTACGCAATCATGGCAAAAACAATGGCATTGTAAAAAAACAATACTGTTTTGAGACAGACTGCGGACTTTTTGTCGGTCGATAGTATCAGGCCGCATTTATGTAGAAAGCTGGTAACCGGTGGGCGCCAACTTCCAGGAGTCACTTTGGTATTCTGCACCACTCACTCACTTTGGTATTTTTCTCTAGAGTCGTGGCTCAATGGAAGCTCGATAGTTGTCAAAATGGTATATCGCTTAGCAACATATACCATGTTGCTAGGCAACATCAGCTACGTATTTATTCTGCCATTCCATTGAGACTCCATAGCGATTGTATTGCGATGTTATTAAAACTTTAGCAGAATACCAAATAAAGTAACAATCTCGATATAATATCAACAGAGTCTCGGATCCCAGGTGGGTAAAATCAGCAGCAACTAGACGCTCGCGCCGTCTGTTATTACATAGGAAAATTTACATATTGACAAACAGCCCTAAAAACAATAATATTAAAAGTAGAATTGAGAATCTCCTTCTGTTTTAGAAGTGGGTTTTCAATAGTGTAGGCCTATTTGAAGGTCTTTCGACTTTTAGTCCAAAGACCAATATTTTAAAACATCTTTTATAACCAGGTTTACCCAACGCTACGAACATTTTGTTAATCGCCGACTGACGTTATTTTTGACAGTTTCTCTATTAATCGCTGGTATGGCGCCGGTAAATCAGCGCCCGTTACCTGCTTCCTACATGACAGCGGCATTATTATGAAATTATTTTTCAAATATTCGAAAACAATTTTCCGCTTCAAGTAAAAATCAACAGGAAAAGTACCGTCAGCATCTACATAGGTATTATATACAAAATGTAAAATACTTATTTTCCCAACCGTATTTTCAATCTCAATGAAATCCCACCCTAAGGGTAGAAAAAGGTCACATCGTAAAATAATTTGCTAAAATCCAGAAAGGTTTGCAGCCATAGAGATAAAAATATACTAGTACTTACAAAAGGCGCGCTTCTGTGCTGCGCGGAAAAATACGCCACAGTAAACTTTTTTGTCTTTGCATTTCACTTTTTTGTCGCCATTTTTGTATTTTTAACCGATTTCAAAAAAGGGGGAGGTTCACAATTTATCGCGGATATACTTTTTATGTATATATATTTTTCATGTTCACTTAAGAAGGCTCAACGGATTGATTTTTAAAATTTTGAAATTGCAGTTTTCTTCTAAAAATCAAAATGTCTAATTGCATGCTTACTTACTTAAAAATATAGTCCTGTCACAATTTTTATAAAGTGAAATTTATTTTAAAACTAATAATCTCTATTCCGTACAAAAAACCGACCAACGAAAACGGATCAACGATTTTTCTTTCCCAATGACGCACCGTTTTTCTCGTTGGTCTGATAATATGAAAATAAAAGTTCCATTACAACCAATTAAAACGAACCTACCATGTATTTTTTTAATTTCACGAGTGTCTGAAAGTCGATTTGTGGCGTGTTATTGGCTTATTTATGATAAGTAGTCTTAGATAATCAGAGTTTTTTAAGCAGGTGTTTTACAAAAAAACAAAGACTGTAGGTACTCTGTTCAGTTGCTATATTATTAAAACCAGTTACTTATCTGTCCAGTTACTAATTTGTGCAGTTGCTACTGAGCCCAATTTAATTGATACTCTCTATTGTTATATAACTATTTTACCTCTAAGTTCGAAGCCCTTCAAACTCAAAAGTATCAAAGTAGTACAAAGGAATAACAACTTTATTTCTTTAGTTAGGGTAGTTCATTGCGTCGGAACTTTGTATGGGTTTTTGTTTTACAAGTTCCCAAGTGTTTATATTAGTTATGTAACCGGGAAATTCGGGGGTGGAAATACTGGGAATTCCCGAAACTATATACCGAGAATTCCAGAAAGGGGAAATACCGAGAATTCCTCTGATAAATATAATTTTAAATAGATAAATATTGCTGCACATTACACACAGCGTCATCTAGCCCTAACCTAAGCAATTAGGCCTGTGCTACGGTAGTGAAATAACAGATAGAGAAGGTACTTATGTACTTTATAACCGACTTCAAAAAAGGGGTTCTCTATTCGACTGTAAGTGTATAATGTTTTATACGGCAGTTTGGGCATAACTTTGTTTAATGAACCGATTTTAATGATTCTTTTTTTGTTACCTTTTAAAAAAAGTAATCTTTTTAACAGGCTTCAAAAAAGAAGGAGGTTCTCTATTCTTTGCATTCTATATCTAGATTAGCAACAAGTATCAGTACAATAATATTTTTTCAAGGCGGGTATCGATCCCCACAACCGTCTACGTCTCACCTGGGTGATAAAATATTACCCATTCAAAAATATTCACCGTAAGATAATATAAAAATTCGATATCGCAAACCTCCGCCAGGAGCTCGAGGCTTCTTAAATTTAATTTATAGATCATTTTTCTGATAGATTACCTCATTTCAGCAATATGGGGGCTTAGCTGCCGACTTTGAAAAAGAGAGGTTATTTGTTTGACATCATAATATTTTTCTTTATTGATGGTAGATCGTTACCTATTCTATTACATTTATTTTACAGATGGGAACTCTAAACATGATTTTGTTTTTAACTCTATGGTACGTTTATTATTTTTTTATGAGCGGGATTTGAAATATGTATAGGTAAACTGAACCGGCGGGATCAGTCTAAGTGGGATCAGTCTACCAAAGAGTCCTAAGTGAAGCAGCTTAATTAAAGTCAAGGGTGAAAATGAAGGCAGAAATGAGAAGAAAATCTATCTCTGTACTAATACATTGTTTTAGTAGTTTACGCGTAATATCAGCTGTTTCTTACACAGAGAGGTCATTCACCTTAAAAGTATGCTTACTTTTTTTAAATTTTTACTGTTCTAAGTCTGAATGACCTTATTAAAAAAAACGTTTTATTTTGGAATTTACGTACTTAACCTCAAAAATTTCAAAAAAATGTTCGAATTCCAAAATTCGTAAAGCTTTAGAAAACCTTTAACCTTTGACCTTTAGAAAAGCCCATCTCTCTTACATAATTTTACTAATAACCCTGTAATATATCGATAGATAAAAGTAAGAATAATATAAAAATGGTAAAAAATAGAATAAACAGTACATACAATTCTAATACTAACAAGGATACAAAATATTTTTGGGGTTCCATACCCAAAAGGGTAAAAACGGGACCCATTTACTAAGACTCCACTGTTCGTCCGTCTGTCACCAGGCTGTATATCATGAACCGTGATAGCTAGACAGTTGAAATGTTCACAAATGATGTATTTCTGTTGCCGCTATAACAACAAAAACATATTGTTAGGAAACCTTTCGTAACCGGGTCCGACTCGCACTTGGCTGGTTTTTATTTGTATTATAAGTAATAAAGGAAACAACTATAACAAGTGTTCGAACAAATATAAGCTTTTTCGATATCGAGTAATGCAATAAAATAAGTTTGCAAGCACTTGGGCTGTAATCGTAAGTTAATTCGAGCGGAAAATTAACACAAACATAGTACAGGTAAATAAATAGGTATTACTTAGAGTAAGGATAGTGTTTAGAGTGATCGCAAGTAATCGCAACTGATTTTCACCTCAGGCAAGTATTTATATTCATATTCATATTTATGCTTAGATATTTGTCTGTGGTCTGGTTGTTTCTATGTATTATATGTATATGTTTACAAAAGAATAGTATATAAGTAGTATATCCGTTATCTAGCACCCATAACACAAGTCTAGTGATTTCGCTTGGGGCTAGATGGCGATGTGTGGAATGTCCTGCAATATTTATTTATTTAATATTATATTTATTTATTTTCAATGTTGAAAATTGCATTATTATTAATTCTATGGCGTTCCAACGTTCAAAGCACAAGTACCTATAATTAAATGGGTTCCTTTTTTATGTTTTAAGTACGGAACCCTAGAAACCAAAAAAACAGAATAATTAGATATGTTTTTCATTAAAATTTACACAGCGCCATCATGCCTCAAGTTAAGCAACTAGGCTTGTTTTATGGTTACTAGACAAAGGATAGAACACTTAAATATATTTCTTCGGAAATATAAAATAAAAACCAGAATTAAAATCTTCAAGTTAGAACATTGAATTTTTTGTTTTGGCACGAAGTTCGGAACTAAAAAGTAAATATTAATACTTCCATTACAGATATGGAGTTCCGAAAAGTAACGTCGGATTCAATCAATTAACAAAAATCAAAAACTAAAATACTGTACATAAATATTTGCAAGAGACGGGAATCTTCCCGCAACTTTCTCAGTCGCAGGTGGGTGTTCGTTCGCCCACAGAGATCGTCGAAAGGTACTAGATACTACGATACGATACTAGAGTCTCAGCAAAAAGAATTATTTTGGTTTGTGAAAATAGTAAAATATGCAAGTATAAAGATCTAAGTACCTGGATGACCGAGCTTTGCTCGGTATATATTTTTTTTACTTACTTAGTCTAACCTCAAAGCAAACACTCATTGACTTCGTGTTACTTAACAACGTTCAGATAAAAAAAAAATGTAAGTTTCGATAAAACACGAATAAAATGACATTTTCTATATAAATATATATTACAAGAATTACTCATTTAAAGATATAAGATATTTCATTGGTGTTATTTTAAGACAATACGATTTGTCAGCAACTGCGATTGTTGTAATGGACGACGATTGACATTAGCTCTCTGTGTCCTCGTAGACATCTGTACTCTATGGTAAGTTAGTATAGTAACACTAACTACACCCCTCGGTTTTACCCGCTCTCGCCCGATCCTTTGGGATACAATAGTGGCCGCAAAGTGGCCGCAGAACCCATTCCTGTACTGCATGCTTTCCTGAAAATAACGCTACGAAAGGTCGCAGCTTAACTTTGATCTTAGTTTATATTAATTTTGATGGGTTTTTATGATTTATAATAATAGTTTTTTCTCGGCTGAAAATATCCGCAGAAAAAGCCCACGTATCAAAATTGTAATGGTAACATCTTTAAATTATTTCATATATTAGCAACCTCCCAGGTTTTACACGTGTAAATCCCGATTTCATAAGAATATAAAGATAAAAAGTAGCCTGTATTATTTCCAATGAATCAATGTATCTTCGTACCGAGTTTCATCAAAATCGGTTCAATGGTTTCAAAGCCTTTTATAAACAAAAAACCTACAAAAAGACTTTTTGTAGATGTAGAAATAAAAAACGTAGACCTTTGAATAAAAAAACTGAAAAATAAAGCTATTCGTAAAATTAACCCTTTAAACGTCATATAGCTTTAATGATACGTATCCGGAATTTCATTCTGAAGGTCGTGGGCTCGAATCCAGGCTGGCCGTGCATCAATGTATTTTTCTTAAGAAAAAATTATGTGCGCTAATTGACATTGCTCTTACGGTGAAGGAAAACATCGTGATGAAACCCGCGGCTTAGTTGGCTCCAGAAGTATTGACAAGTTCTCTCCTCTAGACATGGTCGATTAAGCAGAGAAGGTAGTAGGTGCTGGGCAAGCCTACTCCATCCTCACGCAAAAAGGACTCAATTAAAAAGGGTCCAATGGCGGGAAACAGCCTGTATACAAGTACAAGTACGTATCCGGAATGATACATTACGATAACTCACCGGATAACCTATCCAAGAGTAAAATTGAATTTATTATTAATTGCTTCTAGAAGAATAAATATAAATATTAAATTGCTTTTCACTGTCTTAATAAATTGTAACTTATAATTGGATTAGTCGGTTTTATTTAATCCGATTTTGAATTGCAGATTTTGTTCATGGCGTGAAATGATTTGTTGGCTCTGCCGGTTTTGTATTTTCTATTTATTATGTGTCAATCATGATTTGGTGTTATTTTATGACGATGCTGAGGTTTTGTGGTGTTAAATTTGTCTTTCGAAAGATTTTTATATCAAATTATTAAAGGTTTATCGAACTTTGTAAATGATATTGTCATTTTTAAAGACACGTTTCTTTACTAAAATATTTTTTTTATAAAAACAGTATTTTTTACAATTATCAGCGTTTGACCACTATCAATGCGTCCTTAGGTGAAGCACGCTTTCATAGAAGATTTTCACTCGCAATTTGTAGACCTCTAAATTGTACACGTCAGGAAAAACAAGACAACTGATCCTAATATTTACTGTGTTTTTGTTTAAAAAATAACGAGACCAAACTCGATGAGGTTGTGTCGTTTCATTGCGAAGTTCCTATAGCCACCTTCCAGGTCCATCATCAGATCAGCACCATATCATCAAAATATTGCATTGTCACCCTATTTACACATGTATGCAAAATGTCAGCTCAATTGGTAACCGGGAAGTGGATCAAAATTAAGTTACAAGATTCCACCCGAACAAACATACATGTATACATACACTGCAAGTTAAATAAAAGCTTTTAAAAAGACAATCAACATAGTTAGATTTCTTTTAAATTATTTTAAGGAAAGAGTTTAACCCTTTACTTTTTTCTGGATTTTAAATTATTAAAAAAAACTAATAAAACATTTGTGCATGATTGCAAGGTAACATTAATTGGGTTAATTCCAAAACAAAAATGTGAATTTATGCAAAGTCTGTAAATCGACCCATGGGTGTACTTCTTTGGGTGGATTACCGTAATAACACATTAAACTCCATCTTACCTAATTGGTCTAAACAGCTCCCTTAGACAAGATTGCTTTCTATTAGCGATATCGCCAATCGATAGATTTAATTGTATGAAATTGACATAAACCATTGTATAAAATTAGCCTAAGATGGAAGTTATCCACCATTTTTTTTTCTTTAACGCAATACTACGTGAATTTTCGTAGGCTTGTGTCAATTTCATATTAAAAAATAAAAATACTGTCGATTGGCGATATCGCTAATAGAAAGCCATCTTGTCTAAGGGGGCTGGTACATTTGGTACAATGGCTCACATAAATAATATAGCTTGACCTGATTTTTTTATTTCATTGAGGCGGTATTTTTGCCTCTGAATATAAAATAAATAAATATTGAAGGACATTCCACACATCGCCATCTAGCCCCAAGCTAAGTAACTACACTTGTTTTAAGGGTGCTAGACAACGGATATACTACCTATATACTTCTCTTTTGTAAAAATATACATAATATAATACATAATATAAATAATAGTAGGTACTTACATTTTTTTTCTCGGTCCGTCTGTAATTTCAAATAGAGAATCGTTTTCAAGCCACGTTGTGGTTACTTATTTAGTTTCCATATTTAATGTAGCAGGGTAAGCTTTTAGCGATAATACCATAATGGCACATAAGGGGTTAAAAGTTTTTATTTTATTGTTACTATTATATCCTTATGAGAAAGGACGAGGCCAGAGTACTGAATAATCTTAGAACACGATTTAAAGGCACGATTTTAAATGGCTGGATGGCATGGAAACTGATATCAAATTGGTATGAAAAACTGGAGAGTGACTACCGTTCTCATTCTACATATACAAGCATGCCCTCCTCGAACTCATCGTCGCTTTCCATAATGTGAGATGAGGACTAATACAGGCATATTTAGCGACCCAGTTGGCACAATGGTCATCATGCCGGACTGCCAAACACAGGGTTGCGGGTTCGATTCCTGCCTCAGACAAGTATTTATGCTTAGATATTTGTCTGTGGTCTGGTTGTTTCTATGTATTATAAGTATATATTTACAAAAGAAAAGTATATAAGTAGTATATCCGTTGCCTAGCACCCATAACACAAGTCTAGTTACTTAGCTTGGGGCTAGATGGCGATGTGTGGAATGTCCAGTAATATTTAATATTTATATTTATATTTATATTTAGCGTTAAAAATAAAAAAAAACAGACCTGAAGGCCAAAAACCTCCCAAAGGTAGGTTTTATTTTTAAAAGCTGACTTTGAGAATTTTTTTTATGTAATCGGAACGATATTGCAAAAAAAATTGAATGTTATCTAGAGAATTAGCCTTCTGATTTGAGATAGGGCCAGACTAACGTCTTAGATGACGGTGAAGTGAAAGATAAAGATATTTTATCTAGATAGGTGTTCGTTTCTGAGTATGTAATGTCCTCTCAACCCTCGTCTAAAAGTAAAAGATATCAGTCTCAAGTTTCATTACCGACCCATTACTCCCTTAATGAGCATCAACGCGTCAAAAATCGAAAGCTTCCTCCTCAGACCCTCTCCTCGATAATGAGGAACAAAGCGTTAATTCACGTTCTAGGCTATTGCTTCGTTTACACTCTGAGTCACTAATTTAACACGATCGGAACGAAACAAATTATCACTCATTAACGTTACCGAACTAAGTTTGAATAGATCTAGAGACCCGACTCGCGCCGCGTTCCGACACCGACTGACGTTTACGAAGAACGTCACAACTTATAAAGGTTCAGTTCGAGGGGTGCGCGCGCAGCGTCACTAAATGCTATAAACTGCCCTCATTAGAGAAAGGGCGGTTTGCATTGTCTTTATTTGCAGGTGGGTTCTCGTTAGATCATCTATTTATTTTTAAGGTCGTTCGTTTCTTTACGATGCGTTTACGGGGTAAGCTAATAAATTGACCGATTGGGGGCGAGGGCCGCACCCTGTGGTATAGGTGGGTCTGTTTATCGTCAGGTCAGGCCAGGGTGTGCCATGCCAGGGTGGGGTAAAATGCCCTGATTTAACAAACGTAGGGTGAAAAATTGTGCTGGTAAATTGGTCTGAAACGTTTATTTTAGTTGGCAACCCTTTGGGGTTGGTTTATTGTTCGCGATATTGGATTGAGGTTTGATGGTTATGGCGAGATTGTTAGGTGCATGAGCACTTAATAAAGCTTTTTATTTCGGACGATTTTCACCGAGTACGGGGTACGTTTATGTCTTATTTTATAGACAGCCACATTGTTGAATGTTTGTATAGGTACTGAAGCGTGATTTTGTGATGAAGTCATATTTTGCTATATTCAGAAAATTGATGTTCTTAAGAGGAAACCGGGGTCTCTTACCATACAAACGTAGTCGACTGTTTTCTCCCTGGATAATGACACTGGAGCAAATATTTTTGCAGCATAAAACTTATAACTGTATAACCGACTATGCTCCTTTTTGTTTTTTAAATTTTAATTTCTATGATAATTAGAATATGAAAAAAACCAAAATAAAGGGGCATAGTCAGGGCAGTTATAGGTTTTATGGCACAAGAATATTTGTGCTAGTGTCATTATCCAGGGAGGAAATAGTCGCCTACGTTTGTATGAAGAATGCGCCGGTACCCTTTCACCTTAACAGGGATTTTAGCAAATTAAATGATAGGTATATAAGAGTTAAAATAAAATATCGTATATTATAGATGTCAAAAAAACCTTTTTAAATAGCATCTCGGGTGTTAGTCTTACAAATAACTTAATCATGAAAAATATCTTTAGCAATACACTCCACGAAACGGCTTCGGTAAAGATCGAAGAAGATGGGAGACTGAAGATGAATGAACGAAAGAAGGCATACCAAAACTCGATGCAAGCTGATTTTTAACCGACTTCAAAAAAAGGAGGAGGTTCTCAATTGGGTTGTATGTATTTTTTTATTTGTTTATTTATGATAAATAGACCAGTGTTTGACCACTGTTTCACTCGATGGAAAGGGATGTTGCGGTCTAAGATGTAGCACGTTTTTCTAGAAGATACGCTCGTGTCTCAAATACCCCCAAATAAACGCGGGGCCTGTGGAACAAAAACGTTTCCGACCCGACCAAAAAGGCAATGGAATCTAATCCATAGCTTGAATAGTTCAGAACGGAATATAAAGTAGAAATAATCCTTTGATGGATTTGTTCACGGCGTTAGATTGGAACAGCGGAAAGTCTAAGTCAAAATTCTTTATTCCTTTACATGAAATTACATTGACATGTCTTAAAAACTGAGTTAGTATGTGTGCCTTCAGAACGCGCCCACCAATGAGAAGAAGGCATAAGAATCTCATGGGGCGTTATATGGCTATATTATATTACTAGCTGCGCCCAGTGGTTTCACCCTCATAAGTCCCGATCCCGTGGGAATATCGGGATAAAAAGTAGCCTATGTTGATACCGAGTTTCATCGCAATCGGTCCTGTAGTTTTTGCGTGAAGGAGTAACAAACATACATACACACACACACACAAACTTTCACATTTATAATATTAGTAGGATGTAATATGAAGCAAATAATTAAAAAAACTCAAAAGTAAAAGGGGTCAATTTACAACAATTATGAAAACAGAATATAATTCAGTCGGCAATGTTACGTCCTGATTTTCGCAAACAAACGCAACCCAAGAACCCAAATTTAGAAATTTGGATGTTTTATGAACGTCTCTTTTAATTGAGCCAGGTTGTTTAAAAATAAAATAACCGTAGGCATTTCTGAATTCTCCGTTGTTATTTTTGGATATTGGGCTTGAATATTTTTGGAATGACTTGATGACTTGTCCATATGAGAGAGATGATTTGATTTCGGTTTTTGGTATGTTATTTAAAGATACAAGAACAATGAACCATTTTTCGAAAAAAAAAAAAAATATTGTAGGTATAGTCAGCAAAGGACTGAGGGTAGCAGGTGAGCATTTAAGAGTTTTAATTTAAAAAAAAAGTTCAGTAATTATTAATTACTAGCTGCGCCCCGCGGTTTTACCCGCGTAAGTCCCGATCCCGTGGGAATATCGGGATAAAAAGTAGCCTATGTGTTAATCTAGATCTCCAGCTATCTACATACCGAGTTTCATGAAAATCGGTCCAGTAGTTTTTGCGTGAAGGAGTAACAAACATACACACACTCACATACACACAAACTTTCATATTTATAATATTAGTAGGATTCTGAAGCTAAAGCTTTCGAAGTGTTAGGTAGTTATTTCTCTCAGAAAAATCAAAAATTATTGAACCGTCAAAATTTAAGTTTTAAATATACACCTGATACCCACTGTCCTTTGCTAACTGTACATAAATCGATTTGGTTTCATATGAGAAACAAATCACTACTAAAAACATACGTTGGTAAAAGTATATAGGATGAATTTCTTATATGGGCCTTCAGGGCTATATTATTATAAACTATATGAAAGAGCGAAGAATGCTGAAAAAATACTCGCATGCTCGATTTTGACAAAAACTAAAAATGCATAATTTTGAAAAACTCGTTATCCTTAGCTAGGAATCAAAACTATAAATTTCCAAAAAAAAATACCTACCTTTTTGTAATAATCAATAATGTTGCTAATAGAGACCAATAAAATTCCTGGAAACAAACATAGAAAAAGGCTTTTAAAAAAATCATGCAGTTTTTTACTGAAATTTTTTAATTTTCCCTTTCGGCGCATAAAACTAACTACGCAAAACACCTAACTCGGAAAATACCATTTACGCAAAATACCAACTATATGCCACTAACGGTGGTTTTTTCATACATTTTTAATATGGCGCCATCTGTCTGCCAGTTGATGAAATATAGAAAGACATTTTCCTACAAGCAGATTCAGATTTTCTATTTAATACTTAAAAAATAAAAGAAGGTCTCCTAAGAAAATTGTCTCGTAGCTACAGTAGTCCTAGGACCAGCCATTACACCCTGTAGGACCAACCTGTATATTGCTTATAATTTTAGGGTGAACATAAACTTTACACTTTTTAATCGACCGATCAAAAAGTTGGTTATCTGCTTTTAACTTTAAAACTATCGATTTCTCAAAATCAAAACTAAATAACTAACACACATAATTCATTTCAGTTCCAAAACTTTAAATAAAACAAAAGGCCATTAATACTTCAAGTTGAATTAGAACAATAATTTCATTGACGGGTTTCGAACTGCGGACCGGTCGTTACTGACTTAAACAATCGCCTTTAATAAAATAACTTTTGTTTATTTTTTGGTACAAGTTATAAGATTTAAGTTTTAGATACAAGTTGCATCTCGTGATTTACATAAACAAGATTTTTTTGGTTGTTTGGCTAAAGTTGACTACTACAACAAAAAAAATCGGTTTCGTACGTATGTATGGGAGTCCTACTTTTTTTTCTGTTTTAGTAATTTTTATTTATAGCGTCAGTACTCTCATAATATTGGCTAGCCCATAGTATTGAGTATCCCACAATTATGTGCAAAAAATGATGTACTACGAATCAAAGAAAGGACAAAAAAACAATTTGCACAATAAAAACGTCACAGAATTGGCGACAAAAGAAGATTCGTTGTAAATTTTCCGGCTAAATAAAGAATGTTCAGTGGACCTTTAAATCGTTAGGAAAGCAACCCTTGTCCAGTTAGCTTACTCTATTCGGTTTACTTTTCGTCACCGGATTCTGAATAAACTTTTAACTCTTGCGAAGTCTCAGAATTCTCGAAAAATAACCAAATATTTGACAATTATTGACGAAAGTCCGTCAAAAAACGAAATATTTCAATGAAGTTTTAATTACAAATGGCGCCCTATTTTACATAAAACCTTTCGCAAACAGTTCGCCATTTTATTGGAAACATTTTTTGTATTTTATGTTACGGTTAAAAATACGAGAACAAACATGCGCAACACTATCAAAATCCGCTATTATGAAGGGCAAAGTTATGGAAAGTTTTCTCGCTTTACTGGTATTACCAGGTCCTCTTTCTATTAGGATTTTTTCCCACGTCTGTGTTATATTTAAACAAAGGCTATTTAAAACACAAAATAGTCAGCGTTTTTTGTGTTTTATAGTTTAGCTCACTGTAAGTTTTTGTTACGAATAAATTGTTTCTATTTCTGTTTTAAACTAAAGTATTTTTACACAAAAATTCATTATTTACAACAATTCTTGGAATTTTCAGATAAGTATATATCAGGCATGAATGAGTAAACGCATGCTTCAAATTTTAAATTCCGGATTTGTTGACGTATTGTAAATGTTTGCCAAGTTATTTTCCGGATACGAGATATTTTTTGCAAATTTTTTGAAGATTTTCATACGATTTCGATATTTGAATCATTTCTTAACTTGGTGAATATTTATACTGAAAACAGAATAGTACGGAACCCTTCGACTTACACTTAAATAAATAAATATTGCAAGACATTCCACACATCGCCATCTAGCCCCAAGTTAAGTAACTAGACTTGTGTTATGGGTGCTAGACAACGGATATACTACTTATATACTTTTTTTTGTAAATATATACTTGTAATACATAGAAACAACCAGACCACAGACAAATATCTAAGCATAAATACTTATCTTGTACTTGTAATGGCCTGTTTTTTTGTTACTTTTAGTACTTCGTTACTACTATCAAAGGACGTTTGTGCTCTGTGCAATATTTATTTATTGCAAACAATAAATAAATATTGCATAACATTACGTGTGTTATTGACGACACAGTTGGCACAATGGTCACCTTGCCGGACTGCCAAACACAGGGTTGCGGGTTCGATTTCCGCCTCAGACAAGTATTTATGCTTAGATATTTGTCTGTGGTCTGGTTGTTTCTATGTATTATAAGTATATATATACAAAAGAAAAGTATATAAGTAGTATATCCGTTGTCTAGCACCCATAACACAAGTTTAGTGACTTAACTTGGGGCTAGATGGCGCTGTGTGGATTGTCCTGCAATATTTGATTATTCATTACACATAGCGCCATCTAGCCTTAGGCTAAGCAACTAGGCTTGTGTTATGGTAGCCGGACAATGAATAGAATGCCTACTTATATACTTTTCTTTTGTAAATATATACTTAATATACATACAGAAACACCCACACCAGAAAAAAATATCTGTACATGCAACCTTCTTCATCGCATGCTGGTTTCCGCCTGCTGCGCCGCAGAGGTCGTTTAATGTCATCTTAAGATTTCAATTAATAACATAATTATTACCTACTTAGATAACATAAATAAATATTGCAGGACATTCCACACATCGCCATCTATTCCCAAGCTAAGTTACTAAACTTGTGTTATGGATGCTAGACAACGGATATACTACTTATATACTTTTCTTTTATAAAAACATACATACATAGAAATAACCAGACCACAGACAAATATCTAAGCATAAATACATGTCTGAGGCGGGAAGCGAACCCGCAACCCTGTGTTTGGCAGTCCAGCATGGTGACCATTGGGCATAAAATAAGTACAACCGCAATAAGCGTATGCCTTGTACCACACATGAGAAATTATTAGTTCAATATTTGTTAGCTGAGTCATGCAGCGAACGTATAGCAGAACAAGTATAGCTACTATGTTCTAACAAATATGTGCATTAGCTTAGAATTACTGATAGAGGGCGCTATTGGGCAATTGTCTCTGGCCAATGGCCGGCCTAAGCTTCTTGTGGGAATAGTAATTTACTTCGTAATTTTACGACTCAGTTGGCACAATGGTCACCATGCCGGACCGCCGAACACAGGGTTGCGGGTTTGATACCCGCCTCAGACAAGTATTTTTGCTTAGATATTTGTCTGTGGTCTGGTTGTTTCTATGTTTTATAAGTATGTATTTACAAAAGAAAAGTATATAAGTAGTATATTCGTTGTGTAGTACCCATAACACAAGTCTAGTTACTTAGCTTGGGGCTAGATGGCGATGTGTGAAATGTCCTGCAATATTTTTTTTTTTCGATCCGTCTCTTAATGATATAGGACATCTTGTACGCACGTGCGCGTGGCTGCGCCTGCGACAATTAACGCGAGCTCTTTTCTCTTTGAGATATTGTAGGGCTGTCACGAAATATTTGAAATCATATTATATCATATTAACGAAAATATATTTCGATTTTATATATCAAATATCATTTTTAGTGAATACCGGAATCAAAAGTAGCCTATGCTATTCCCAATGAATGAATGTATCCTCTTACCAAGTTTCCAATCAATCCAGTAGTTTCAGAGCCTATTCTTTACAAACCCAAAAAAAAAAACTTTTTTTCTTTATAATATTAGTTTACTACGATAGTACAAATATAGTAACGCGGGACACGCATTTGGAAAGAAGTCCTTTTACTTTTTTTTTCATTTGTGTGGGAGCTAAATCAAATCAAAATTCTTTATTCCTTTGGATACTTAATACCTAGGTACAAGATTACGTGGAAACGTCTTAAAAACTAAGTTAAGTTGCCTTCGCAACGCGCCCACCAATGAGGAGAAGGCACAAGAAACTCATGGGGCTAAAAAATATTATACTAGATAGCTCGACAAGTAAAATTAAATCGCGATAAATGAACATAGATTTTCGAATTACAAGAGCTTGGACATACATCCCTTGGTTTTAATATTACAAACCTTTACCGTTTTTCTTTCGGTTTTTCGTTTCACTTTTCACGTAACGCGTAACATTTATCCTCGGATAGGCGTAACATTTATCCTTTGCTAACCCGCGATAAGAAACTTCGTTCCAAAATCTAGCCCCAAGCTGTGAACTGTTGGCAATCAATCGACCGATTCAAAAATTGTTACTCTGCGTTAGACCTTAATCTCTAGCACACCTACAAGATATCGGTAAACAATAAGTCAGTTCGCGTGTCTGGAGAGAGTAAAGGGCTATAGATAACGGCCTCAGGGACCATAGATAAACGCCCTGAGCTACTAACCATAAAGTGTATCTTTCAAACATATGGCCTAATTAGGTTCGGTGACTTTTAAGGTGGATCAAAGCGATTTCTAGGGTTTCGTAACCAAAGGGTAAAAACGGGATCTTTTTGATTCCACTGTTCCTCTGTCTGTCACCTGTCTCATGAACCGTGATAGCTAGACAGTTGAAATTTTCACAGAATATGTATTTCTGTTGCCGGTATAACAACAAATACCAAAAATAGAATATAATGGTACGGAACGGGATCTTTTTGACTCCACTGTCCGTCTGTCTGTCACCAGGCTGTATCTCATTAACCGTGTTAGCTAGACAGTTGAAATTTTCACAGAATATGTATTTCTGTTGCCGGTAAAACAAAAAATACCAAAAACAGAAAATGGTACGCGACCCTTCGTATGCGAGTCCCATTCGTACTTGGCCGGTTTTTTAAATCCTTAAAGCTGACAACCCTATAGCCGAAAACAGTCAAGACATTCATACGTAAAAACCGAACCATTTACAAAAATACATTGAACTTTGAACCCTATTCAGAAAGATATAGGTCACAAAACCACTCATAATAATACAGAAGTAAAAATAATCATAAAGAAATGACTGCAGAACATGAATGTAAGTAAATTGTAAAGGAACGAGGTTGTTAGGGTTACGTGCCTAAATGGTAAAAACGAGACCCTTTTACTAAGACTCCACTGTCCGTCTGTCTGTCACCAGGCTGTATCTCATGAACCGCGATACCTAGACAGTTGAAATTTTAACAGATTATGTATTTCTGTTGCCGCTATAACAACAAATACTAAAAACATAATGGTACGGAACCCTTCGTGTGCAAGTCCGACTCGCACTTGGCCGGTTTTTGTTTATACGAAGACTAGTTTATACACGCGGCTTCACCCGGCTACAGGAAACAAATACAACCCCTAATTTACCCTGTTAGAAGTGGAATTTTGAAAAACCGATTTATTGGAAACCTATCTACTAATATTATAAAGAAAAAAGGTTATATTGTTGGTTTGCATTGAATAGGCTCCGAAACTACTGAAAGTATTTTGATGACATTTGGTATGAGGATACTTTGATTCCTTGATAGTAATATAGGCTGATTTTTATCCCGATATTCCCACGGGATCGGGAGTTACGCTGGTGAAACAGCGATGCGCTGTTAGTCATCTATCTATACATAATATAAAATTCTTTGTCCTGACTGACGGATCAACGCACAGCCTAAACCGCTGATCGTAGAGACCTGAAACTTGAAGGGTGTGTTCTTTGTGTGACGCAAGCATCCGATAAGAAAGGTTTTTTTTGAAATTCTACCCCTTAGGAAGTGAAAAGAGGGGGCAAAGTTTGTATGGGAGAACGTGATTCCTTGGTCCAATCTACATCAAATTTTCAAATTCTACGCGGACGAAGTCGCGGGCAAAAGCTAGTAATTTCTCTTCCTATCGATTTCTTCGCCGTTGACGTTGTTAAACCTATTGTTTTGGTACTAAATTCGCCTCTTTCCATCAGTAAATTATCAATCGGTCAATGTCAATTGGTAAAACCATGAGAAAAGCGACAGTAAGCTATAACAAAGAAAAAATGCGACGGTATTGTTTTTTAGAAACTTTACCTATTCCAGCTAAAAGCTTTCCAAAACCAATATCAGAAGGTTTTGGCGGGAACGAGTCAAAAATTTGTCGCGCTGTTTAATTTTTATCAACCGACTTCAAAAAAAGGAGGCGGTTCTCAATTCGGTTGGATATATTTATGTTTACTTTTGAAGTTATTAGATATAGATTTATAATAATTAAATCTATATACTTACCTAATCCTAGCTGTACCGGCAAATGTTGCTTTGCCATATAAAAAAAAAGGGAAAAAAGGGAAAAAATGGATATTGTTCGATTCGCAGTCCTAACGAATATACCTACACAAAAAATTTTAAACAAATCGGTTCAGCCGTTTAGGTAGAGTTTGACAACTAACACCGCGATATGAGAAATTTATTTGAAAAAAAAAACCGGCCAAGTGCGATCCATATTTTATAGGAGCCTTACTTTTTTTCTGTTTTTAGTCATTTTTGTTATAGCGGCAACAGAAATATATATCCTGTGAAAATTTACACTCTCTAGCTATCACGGTTTATGAGAAACAGCCTGGTGGCAGACAGACAGAGGGGCGGAATTCTTCATCTTCTTTTCGAGTCAATGACGCTCGATCAGACAACTTTTTCCTAATCAATAGCTAGATAGTGCAACTGCAGCAGCGTTGTCCTCCATCAAGTCCTCCAATTTGCAGGTATTTGTGCACAATGGGCATTGGAGTAGGTGTACCATGCACTGGTGATCTATCTATCTATGAGCAAGGAGGTTAGGTTCTTGAAGTTCCTATATGTGTAGTGCCGTCAGATGCTGATGGAGAAAATGAAAAAACACGCGACTTAAATACTTATATCTTTTTTCTACATCTAGTTCATGAACTACTGTCAATTTCATTGTAATCTAGAAAAACAGAGAATTCTATTATATTTTTGTTGAACGAAGTTCCTTATCGCGC
Source organism: Idaea straminata (assembly GCA_951213275.1). Taxonomy (NCBI): domain Eukaryota; kingdom Metazoa; phylum Arthropoda; class Insecta; order Lepidoptera; family Geometridae; genus Idaea; species Idaea straminata. Next base: position 8,726,116 of record OX577870.1, read on the forward strand.
GTTGTGAAAGGGAGCTAGACGGAAAAAAATAAGACCAAAAGTTGTAACGACACTTTTTGCAATAGTTGTAGGCCGTGCGGCGTGCGCGTGTTTCTCTGTCTGTCTCTCTCTCTCATAGAAAGCCTACTGATTAAGTTTATATTACATTATATTTGTTAATAATAAAAAAAAAATATAACTTTGAAAAAAATAAATTTTGTTACAATTCATTCACTAATTAATCGAATTGAAAATTCAAGTATTGCCTTGCTTCGTTCTATCATTCTTTTGAATGATCGCATTGGTTTATTTAAACTTCCCGCTCAAACATAAATTTCAAACAATTCAAACTTCGAATTCGCTTCTCTATTTACCGCCAAAACTGTACTCAAAAACTAGACTTGTCAACATTTGTCGCGTTCACCAAACAAAGAAAAAATAAATCATGTCATAACCACTCTAACTTGAACCGCGAGTCCTCAAACTTCCGAACTAATGCCAACAAAAAATAAAAGCACAAAGAACTTTTATAGATCAACTTGAACTGGTCGGCTGCGTTCCACTTTTCTATGTAACCAAAATTATTTTACCGTCGTCTGTCATTGTAAATTTGAATTTAGAACGCTTTAGAATAAGGCCTTTTTTGAAATTATGTTTATTTTTAATAATGAGGTCGGTAAGGAACCAACCTTTTTCGTGGTTCTTAATTGCAGACAAAGAAATCGTTTGTTTTGGTTGTAATTTTCTTTAGGTATTTGTTTAAATTAAAGATGGCGTCGTACTAGGTTATTGGAACATGATATATGGCCGACGACGCTGGGATTTATAATCTGTAATTAATTTATAAGAAGGAAAAAATGCGGCCATATGGCAAGATCACAAAGACAATCCTACTAATATCGTGGTACGTTTGTTGCGTCGTCCCGCAAAAACTATTGAACCGATTGAAATGAAACCTGGTATGTATATAGTTGAAATTCTACACTAATAAACGGGCAAATTTTTATCCCGAAATTTCCTTAGCATCGGGACTTTTGAGGCTAAAACCGCGAGCCGCAGTTTGCACTGCAGAGCATTTGTCTCAGCAAAACTTTGATCAAATTTTATTTGAAGCAAAAACTTTTTTCCTTTGGATGTTTTCGGTTGCTTAGCTAGGCCGATTTAAAGTCACTTCAAATCCAAAATAAGGTATCTTACTACTAAACCAATTTTAATGAAACTAAATATATAAAATAAATAAATAAATATTGCAAGACATTCTACACATCGCCATCTAGCCCCAAGCTAAGTAACTAGACTTGTGTTATGGGTGTTATGGGTATATATATTTTTTTGTAAATATATACTTATAATACATAGAAACAACCAGACCACAGACAAATATCTAAGCATAAATACTTGTCTGAGGCGAGAATCGAACCCGCAACCCAGTGTTTGGCAGTCCGGCATGGTGACCATTGTGCCAACTGGGTTTCTATGTATTATAAGTATATATTTACAAAAGAAATGTATATAAGTAGTATATGCATTGTCTAGCACCCATAAAACCAGTCTAGTTACTTAGCTTGGAACTAGATGGCGCTGTGTAAAATGTTCTAAATTATTTAAAAAAACACACCAATGTTTTTTTTAAATAATTTAGAACATTTTACACAGCGCCATCTAGTTCCAAGCACAGCAACTAGGCCTGTGTTATGGGTGCTAGATAACGGATATAACACATACTTATATACATTTTTTTGTATATTATAATATATACCTACTTAATATACCTACAGACATCCCGATCAGAAACAAATATCTTCTATTAGTCTAATTCTGCTTTAATATTTTTTCAGTCGTTTATTACAAGAAATTCTTAGTATTTTACACAAAATAATTCCTAGAAAGGATAGAAAATATAATTGGCATTACATAACAGTTTGTATTTCGGCAATATCTTTGAAGAAAACTAAATAAAGCTGACTACCTCATAATGGTTATTTTTTTGGAAAATTTACGTAAAGTTCTAGATTGATTTAAGGTAAAATTATCTACGGTCTCTCCATACAAACGTAGTCGACTGTTTCCTCCCTGGATAATAACACTATAGCATATTTTTTGTTGTATTAAATCTATAACTGCCATGACTATGCCCCTAAGTCTTGATTTTTCTTCATTTTCTAACTATCATAGAAATTAAGATTTAAAAAAAACGAGACTTAGGTGCACGGTCATGGCAGTTATAAGTCTTATGCAAAAAAAATATTTGCTCCAGTGCATTATCCAGAGCGCCGGTACCCTTTCCTCTTAAGTATCGAGCTAATATTTTCTAATCGTGTTTCTGTTTCCAAGAAATTATAATATAGTTATTGTTAAATATTTTCTTCTTTTAATAAAGCTAAGGTTGTCCAATATTTTTCGATTAAGATTATATCATCATCATATAAGCCCATACACGTCCACTGCTGGACATAGGCCTCCCCCAAACGACGCCACAAACAGTGGTCCTGAGCCGCCTCCATCCACTGACTACCGACGACCGCTACAATGTCGTCGGTCCACCGGGCAGCTGGTCTCCCAACATTCCGTTTCGCGTTGCATCGCGTCCGCCACTCGAGAACCAGAACTGACAACCGATGGGGAGTCCATCGGTTGTCAGTTCTGCGAGCTATACGACCTGCCCATTGCCACTTCAGCTTACTAATCCTGAGAGCTATGTCGGTGACTTTAGTTCTTCTACGGATTTCCGTATTTCGGATTCTATCTCGTAGAGAAACTCCAAGCATAGCTCTCTCCATAGCCCGCTGAGCGACTCTGAGCTTACGAACGAGGCCTATAGTCAGCGACCACGTTTCGCATCCGTATGTCATCATATTTAGATTTCAATTTATCTTCAATGGGAGTAACCTAAGCTACTTTTATCCCGCTATTTCCACGGGATCGGGATCCGCAGGTTCTAGTACATAACAAATTGCGGTTTTCTCCGGATTATAGAACCACGCCCATTTGATCCCTTGACATTTTAATAATCCTAAAATATACGAAAATATCATGAAACACACACATCCTACCTAATTCATTAATCCACTCAAAAGTGTTAATCGGGTAAGATATTTTCCGACGTGTTTCCGGCGTTTTCCTGCGTTTTCCGACGTTTAGACGTTTAACACCGCTGTTACGTTTTTAATCTCTTACAAGATAAGGTGCTTGCATAGAGATAATTGATGAATTACTTAACACTTACTCATTAAAAATTAATCACTAGGGGAAAACCTCATTATCCTTTAAATGGCTGTTTTTTCATTAAAAGCTCAGAAAAGCTCACATATTTGAAAAATTCAGTTCTATTTTTAAACTTTTAAAACAAAAAATTTGATAGTTTTTGTTTTTGTGACGCAATAGGCGAAAACCCGCCTGGGTCACAGAAAGTTGCGGGTTCGATTGAACGAAATCGGTTCAGCCGTCTGAAAGCTATGGGGTATAAAAATCGAGGGTTTTTTTACAATCTTAATTTAAGTTTCCTAAAAACTACATAAAATTGTTTTCAGATACGAATAAATCATTCTTCGATCAAAACTAATCTTATAATATAAAAATGAATCGCAAAATGTGTTGGTAAGCGCATAACTCAACAACGCCTGGACCAATTTGGCCAATTCTTTTTTTGTTGTCTTTGATATTGTCAAGAGAAGGTTTTTATGAAAGAAAATATTAAGAAAGTTGCGCAGAAAATGATTACGCAGGTGAAACCGCGGGACGCAGCTAGTTTCGTATAAAGAAGAATTACCTACGTTTACTTCACTGGTTACGAAACTAAAAGGAATAAAGAAAAGCATTTATTGAGTACAACACACGACAAACACAGAAAGAAAGAAATAAACATAAAAAAAGAAAAAAATATATAAAAAACAGAAAAGTGACATAAAAATAAAATAAAAAGACATAAAAGAGGAGCCGTGTGCTGACCCAAATGGTTCGACCGCAGCTAAAAGCTGCGCAGCACCACGGAAACTAAGGTTCCGTAGACTGCCTAAATGAAATTTTCCACTATAAAACACCCCACAAGGTATTAACTACAATGATTGCAACACCTATTTGTACGAGATAGATAATCCACCTGTAAATCTCTAGGTATTTACGGCGTATGACGTCACAACATGGCCGCCGCGTTCCAGGTTTTATGTCCACGAACGTTACGAAGGCTTATTAAAACGATTAGTTCTGCTATGGTTTAAAAGATGACCGTCTAGAAACTGGTTAAAAACCATAAAAATCTAAGGTCCTGACTTTTACTAAGGTAACTTGGCATTTTTTTTGCGCGGTGCACTTTGATACCTATACCTATCCATAGAGAGAATTATTACGAACAAATAATTGACACAATAGTCACCATCCCGGACTGCCAAACACAGGGTTACGGGTTCTATTCCTGCCTCAGAGAAGTATTTATGGGGACCTACAAATGTACCACAGAGAGATTGCAGAGTTTTCTTTACACACTGTTCATAGACCTAATTTGTAATTTCTTTTTCTTGCAAATAAATAACATTCAGTCTAAATAAATAAAAGAGAAAAAGACTCATCAAGAAAGCTCTGAAACTACAAGAGCTACGAGTTTGAAATTTCGCATTAGGGTTCCTTTTAGGACGTTCCCCTACGTCCGAAAAGGAACCCCATGCGAACTCCCATGCGCATTAAAAACAGATTTTTGGAAATAGACCTCTAAAGGGTAATTAAGGCGTCCAAACTTTGTAGTTCATAGTAACTTTTATCTATACTTAATATTATAAAGCTAAAGACTTTGTTTGTTTAAACGCGCTAATCTCAGGAACTACTGGTTCAAATTGAAAAAATATTTTTGTGTTGGATAGTCCATTTATCGAGGAAGGCTATAAGCTCCTTTCATTTTGATATTCCCACGGGATCGGGACTTACGCGGGCGAAACCGCGGAGCGCAGCTAGTTCTGAAATAAGCTTATTCTACGCAACATAAGTTTAGGTTTAAATTCAAACATTTGTTAACTAAAAGTTACGAGTTAATTTAACATTAACTAAGCATTAAACAACACTTACCCACGTAGAACGGAACGTAACAGACGTCTGAAACAAATAAAATAACATTAATTAATTGGTTTTAATTAAATGTTAGGTATATAAACGGTTATATATAAGTAAACAAGGTGATTTTTAAATAGGCCTTCAGCAGGGCTATGTATCTTACACTTGAAAAGAGTTTTTTTTTAACCCCGGACTGAAAAACGATGGGTTGTTATAAGTTTGTGTGTGTGTGTTTGTCTGCGGCATTGTAGCTTCCGGATGAACCGATTTTGATATAGTTTTTTTTTGTTTGAAAGGTGAATTAGTCGGAAGTGTTTTCAGCAAACAGCAACACTATCGATTGGTTTAAAAAATGAGATAATTTTGCAAAATCAACAGTTTTTATTATTTTTTCAAAAATCTAATGCTGCAGTTTTATTTACAAAAAAATAAACAATCATTTTTCGCCCTCTCTTATAATTTAGAATATAGCCCTGAAGGCATTCGTAAAAAAATCACCCTGTTTATAGGTAGGTATTAGGTATACAGAGTGAATTATTTAAATGGGTCTTCAGAGGCATTTCCTAAACTATAAAAGACTAGCTGCGCCCCGCGGTTTCACCTGCGTAAGTCCCGATCCCGTGGGAATATCGAAAAAAATATCCTATGTCCGTCTTCTGATTGTAAGCTACCTCCCCACCAATTCTCAGCCAAATCGGTTTAGCCGTTCCCGAGTTATAAATGGTGTAACTAACACGACTTTCTTTTATATATATAAGATACTGAGCGAAAAATACTGAAAGGTAATTGCGTGCCTAATTTTGACAAAAACTAAACTGTATCACTGTTGATGTATGGAAAAGACAGGCCCTAGCCAGAAATCGAATCTAACCACCATCCTATATTTTTACATCAATCGATAGTGTTGCTGATAGAGATCAATTCCTGAAAACAAACATAGTATGGCAAATCACAGGAAATTGCTCGGTTTTTTTATATATGCCAAGACAAGCCCAGTTAGGTTTCCTGGCATTGTTTAACTAATTAATTGTAAGAAAATTTATATTTTCCTTTAATTAATAAATAAAGTATTTTGATTTTTGGATAAAGTTTTAAAAGGTTTATAAATAAGGTGGCAAATGATTTGGGACACAACTGAACGGTTCAAGGCTCATGGAGCCACGAAGATAGACTGAATTTTGTTCCGTCATGGGCGACCCAGTTGGCACAACGGTCACCATACCGGACTGCCAAACACAGGGTTGCGGGTTCGATTCCCGTCTCAGACAAGTATTTATACTTAGATATTTGTCTGTGGTCTGGTTGTTTCTATGTATTATAAGTATATATTTACAAAAGAAAAAGTATATAAGTAGTATATCTGTTGTCTAGCACCCAGAACTCAAGTCTAGTTACTTAGCTTGGGGTTAGATGGCGATGTGTGGAATGTCCTGCAATATTTATTATTATTTATTGTATTACGATTTTACTTTAAATTTTTAACCGACTTCAAGAAAAGGAGAAGGTTCTCATTCGGTTGTACGTATTTAATATTTATAGATTTTCAATTCGTAATACTCAATATCCATTTACTTTGCTTTCAAAATAGACCAGTAGGTAATGTTGAGCAATAGCATTACTCATAGCAAGTCTACGTCATGGCGGTTTTTATTCTTGAATGATAATAGAATTAGACATTGTGCATGTGTGAATAAAATCAATGAAATTATGTTTTGATGATTCACTCCAACATGAGAAAAGTAAGCAAAGGCAGCTTGTACAAATTTGTCTTGAAATCGTGAGTGAATAAATAAATATTGCAGGACATTCCACACATCGCCATCTAGCCCCAAGCTAAGTAACTAGACTTGTGTTATGGATGCTAGACGACGGATATACTACTTTTATACTTTTCTTTTGTAAATATTTAGAAATTATACATAAAAACAGCCAGACTACATACAAATATCTAAGCATAAAAACTTGCATGAGGCGGTCTCTCCATACAAACGTAGTCGACTGTTTCCTCCCTGGATAATGACACTAGAGCAAATATTTTTCTGCCATAAAACCTATAACTATCATGATTATGCAACTATGTTTTCGTTTCTTTCATTTTCTAATTATAATAGAAATTAAGATTTAAAAAACAAAAAATCCAAACGATGGGTCATGGCAGTTATAAGTTTTATGCTGCAAAATTATTATTTACATATTTGCTCTAGTGTCATTATCCAGGGAGAAAACAGTCGACTACGTTTGTTTGAGCCCCCGGTACCCTTTCCTCCTAATATAAAATTCGAAGTCCTGACTGATTCGTATACCAACGCACAGCTCAACCAATGGATGGATTAGGCAATAATAAGGTATACAGGTAGCAATTAAAACATAGGCATCCGCTAAATAAAACCGGCCAAGTGCGAGTTGGACTCGCGCACGATGGGTTCCGTAGCATTAATAATTCGATACCTCCGACGCAAATACTCGTACAGGTAAACAGTGACTTTTCAGTAGAGCATTTCTAAACTTCAATATTGCCTGAATCAGCTTATTCACATCAGAACAAAAAAAATATTATTTTAATTTTATTATTATTAAAATTAAAATGGTAATGTTTTTGTTTTGATGTGAATAAGCTGATTCAGGCAATATTGAAGTTTAGAAATGCTCTACTGAAAGGTCACTGTTTACCTGTACGACTATTTGCGTATTCTGTTTGAGCAAAAAACCCTCAAAAATATTGTGTGTTGGACGAGGCTGTATAGGTTTAAATCATTTACCTGTCCTTTTAGAAGTATAATTAACAAAAAAAAATATAGCCTAAAACGACTACTTTTTACTAAAAATAGTAAACAAAAATAACTGAAAAATATTTACTTTTTCTATTTTTAGTATTTGTTTTAATAGCGACAACAGAAATACATCATCTGTGAAAATTTCAACTGTCTAGATATCACGGTTCATGAGATACAGCTTGCTGACAGACAGACGGACGGACGGACAGTGAAGTCTTAGGTACGAAACTCTAAAAATAATTTTGGAAATTTCAGCCCCTACGCGGTAGAAAGCTAGTTTTTAACAAAAAACGTGTGGCACTCGGGGACTGCCGTGGTACCATATACATACACATTAAGCGAACGCTCGGGCGACCTACATGGTAGGCGGAGAGTGTTAGGTTTTATTTTCGTTACGGAATTTCTTAATTCGGTCGTTTTTTTTAGCTAAAGACGAAAAGCATTTAACTTTTCGCCCCTATGCATCCAAAAGGGCCCAAGCCCTAGTTTTATGGCCAATATATAGATAAAAGATATTTACATTGTGAGCTAATCGCTTGTCCTTTGATACTCCCTGTGTGTGGCCAGGTGATAAGTTAGATTTACATTTATAGTTGGCTGTGTGTTGCTTGTGTAAACATATGAGCGGTGTTAGTCTGGTCATGACTACCTTAGACTTTCAATCCAAAGGTAGTCGGTTCAGCGGCAGTGCATCAATAGATTTTTTTAGTAAAACGACGCAGTCTCTATTTGTTAAAAGTCTCAACTCAATATATTTTTTCCAAATCTCCTTCTTTTTGTGTCGATTCCGTTATTGTTTTTTTGTTTTTAATTTATATTTTTATAGATAGGTATTTGGTTTTTTTTGACGTGATAACGTCTTATAAATCGATGAACACTGTCATTAAAAATAGTGTAACGTCATGCGTTACGTTACGTTATTGACAAGGTAAGCAACTTATTGAAGTATGCAAAATGGTAATTTGTTAGGTTCTGTTTACATGATAGGTAACTATAGCAACGGATTATTTCATGAATATTTTCTTATGACGTTATCATGTAAAATTATCGTCTTTAAACCAATTTTACAGACAACCATTTTTTTTTAATTATACCCAGTAAACAGTATCCAGCCCAGAAAGTTGCTGCAGCAGCGGCGTCACCAGTTACTAAATAAGTTACTTTCATCCCTAGAGTAACAATGTGTATTTTACCGCACTATTCTCATGGTACCATGGACCTACGTGAATGAAACAGAGGAGCAAGCAAGTCAATATCTTTAACACATAAACTAAAACTATTTGCGAAAACTATGCTGATTGTGTTAAGAAAATTCGTACCTTTGATATCTTATCAACATTATTTATTTAATTATAAGCAGGAAACTCTTGTATAACTCATTAAAATTATAATACATTATGTGTATTTCTAACCCAACAGTCATTTCTAAGAAAAAATTGTAGGTAATTATTAATGCTTTTAGGCTTCCGCACTACATGAAAAAAAATATACATAAAAAAAATAGGTAGTAAAAATAATAGGTTTAAAATATCCCGGCAAATGCTGTTTTGTCATTTAAAAAAATATATATAAGTAGGTAAAGGAAAAATAAAAGAACAAAATACAGATGTTTAATTCTCAGACCTAACGAATTTACACAAAAAATTTCATACAAATCGGTTCAGCCTTTTAGGTGGAGATTGGTATCTAACACCGCGACTTGAGAATTTTATGTATATAGGGATTATAAAGAGGTAAGGTCAGTGAGTTTGGTCCGTACTCTATTTTATTCCGCTTTAAGTTTTTATTTTGAACATCTGTGAAAATTTTAACTGTCTAACTATCACGTTTCATATGATACAGCCTGGTGACAGACAGACGGACAGTAAAGTTTTACTAAAAGGGTCCCGTTTTTACCCTTTGGATACGGAACCCAAAAAAACTTTGCTATAATTATAGTAACCTATATCTGTCTACAAAAATAAAACAATAATAAAAGTACATAATGTCTGTCTGTTATTCTGAATTATTACCATAGTATAAGCACACTCATTCTCGGCAATCAACGCGGCAACGTTCGCACTAGAACGTATAAAATATCATTTTTTATACGGTGACCCTAAGTTTCGTTAATGTAAGACAAAATGTTTTTTTTTGTATTTTTTTTAATCAAAACTGAAAATTAAGCTTTGGAAAGCAGATTTGGTTTTTGGAATTTTAGGAAAGTAGTTTACGATATTTTAAGAAACTCATTTCAATATTTTTAACCGACTTCAAAAAAAGGACAAGGTTCTCAATTCGGTTGTATGTATTTTTTTAAAAGGACTTTTTCGAAAAAAAAAATGGGCACTTTTTTATTAAGTACCTACTTTTTGTGTTTACCTAGGTATATGCTAGTCTTAAATATATTAAAACTTTATACGCAAAAAAATGATAAATATTTGAAGTACTTTATTCACAATGAAATATTAATAACCTTGTTTGAATTTCAATTAATCATTGAGTTTTAAATGTCATTGTTTTACAGATTTTTGCAAAAGATCTACCATTTTTTAATTATAAATAAGACGTATTTAATTAAATGCTTTCGAAATAATGTCACTTTAGAAAAAGGCCTGGTTTATCTTAAGGTGAAAGGGTACCGGCGCCCCATTGTTTTAGTTTTTTTCATTATCTAAATATCATAGAAATTAAGATTTAAACAAGAAAAAACAAAACACAGGGGCATGGTCATGGCAGTTATAAGTTTTATGCAAAAAAAAATGCTCTAGTGTCATTATCCAGGGAGAAAACCCCCGGTACCCTTTCCTCATAAGTAAGGATTTTATAATTTATGGACCTAGATTCTTTACTTCCATTGGAATAATATTAAATTCAATATTTTTAACCTAGTCAAAAGGGGTAGTCATAAAAGAATGAAACATATTTCTTGGCACAGGATATCTTGATGCCGCAGTATTAGAACGGCATTGCGGGTAGATCCTAAAGTAAAATGGAAAATAATAGCTTGGAATAAAGAGGTTCGGTCACGGTCAAGTACCCAACAGCTTCAAGATAGTTCAATCAGAAATTACGCCAAAACTACGCGCCATTTCTGTCAAGTCCTGCAACATTCATGTTTGTGTTTTGTACTTTTACGCAAAAACTGCTGAACCGATTGCAATAAAACTTGGTATGTAGATATAAAACTTAAAACAAATAAATTATATAAAACTTGGTATGTTGGTATGTATCTGGAGTTCTGGAAAAACTTATAGACTACTTTTTATTACAATACATATATTCCGGGATCGGGACCACATAGAGCAACATAGTAGATAAATAATTTCTTAAATCATGCTAACGTTAAAACTTGAGGCCATATTTTCTTTCTACATAGTGCAGACTTCGTGTTCGTTTCAGTTATTCTGCCCTAAAATGAATCTGTCTAATAAAGAATCTGTCTTGAACAAAGGCTTGACTCAAGGGTTTTGAATAATTAAACAGACCACAGACAAAAAATGTTCACGATAAATGTTTTATCGGCTGTCTATCACAAGATGGGCCAAAAATTCTTTCCCAAATTGATTTTAGCTTTTGTGACAGCACTTAAGTCCAAGTTTTTATATGCTATTATTTTTGGCCGCATAACAACACCAAGTGACCTAAATAGAAAAGCTAATAAACTTATTACTGAGATAAGCATTTTATAAATAAAATATAAAAACCAGAATGTATGGCGTAATAAATAAAATGGGGTAAGTCTGATCTCCTTTTTGTTTTCTTGTTTGTATCATAATAGCTCTAAAAGATTGATTGATTAAAAAAATCATCAAGACAGTTTTCCGTGAATATTTTAAGCTATAAGGTATCTGCGGGTAATAAGAGCCACTAATAGCTTTTACAAAAACTTTGATATTAGTGACAAAAAAAACAAGAAAATAAAAAAAATTGTTTTTCAGATTGACAATAAAGCAAATATGTAACCTATTTTCAAGTAGTTTTCCCTATATCTACGATATAGGGATTTCGTTTTTAAAATGGCAGGTGGCCCTTATAACCCGCAGGTATGTGCCTTATTTCATAAAAACAAGAGTCCATGAATTCAAAAGAATTTTGTTTAGATAAACAAAGCATATATTATTATATACAAAGCTTCATATTAACACGTACAAATTCTCTAATGAAACACTACAAAATTCAATCAAGCACAAAATAGCCTACACAACATAAATCGCCCGGAGAATATCCCGTCACCTCGGAGCAGTATAGCCACCCTACAATTACGTCAACACTTTATGAAGTGTCTGGGGGGTTTTGATTATCAGCTGATAAGATCCCCCCTCCCCCCCTTCCCTCGGTTGAATACCCCCCTGTATCGAGCGGACCCGTATTCTGTTTAATAAATCGAAGTTAACTATGTGGTGATAGATTGCAACAAAAATCGGTCAAAATAGTTAAACTAACAGCGTCCTACGGTTTCACTACGATTTATCAATATCGCCTAGTTTTATCAATGTCGGTTAACCGCGGGGTTCTGCTAGTCTAATCTGCACTCAGATAATAAAGAGGATATTTTTGTTTGTTTGTAATGTAATGAATAGGCTCCGAAACGACTTGACCGATTTTGATGAAACTTAGTATGAGGATACATTGATTCATCGGGAATAACATCAAATACTTTTTATCCCGATATCCTCACAGAATCGGGAGTTACGTGCGTAAAATCGCGGGGCGCTGCTAGTAATTTTATAAATGGGTAACTACGTGTGTGTATGTTGGTACTTCCCGCACAAATTACTAAACCGATTGCTATAGAACTTGTTATAAATATAGCTGAAAGTTTTGGAACCTTTAACTTCTTACTTCTCAATCATCATCATCGTCATTTCCTGAACATGGGACTCGTCCAAAGTCTTCCAGAGTGATCTGCATGCTCTCTGCGTACAAAAATTGATTTTACTCCTCAATGAAATAAAAAATTATAAAAAATGTGAATCTAATCGAATTTAACGTAAAAATTATATTTATTAACGCACGCGAGATGAATAACGGGAAAGACCCGCTTCCGTTTTCACCTTACAAATCAATTTTCGAATCTCTGAGGTCTTAACACGAGTCGATCAGCAGGCTGATTCACAAACCATCAGAAGGCTACCGAAACGAATAAAACTGAAAAGACAAGGATGGCAACACGCCAAAAGTCGAAGAAGTGAAAGAACAGCAAATATTTTTTCGTTTCGGTTGCCTTCCGACGATATGTGAATCAGGGAGCTGGTTGACTTGCATAAAAAAAACGTTTGAGAACTTAAACATGATTAGCCGACTGTTAAAGTGTCAAACTGATTAAATAATATGATTTGATTGTTGAAATAGAATTCAATTTTAGAATACCCGTTAAATGCATTTGATATAATCTCCCTAAGTATTTCCTATTTTTGAGACCTAACTGAAATGAACACAAGCGGTTAATATTTTGTGAATAAAAAAACATCATTTATATGTTTTGATTTAAAATCAAAAATCCGCCTATTTAAACAAAATTTAGCTGTCACACTTTAGGTCAGGAATTTAAAGTCTCTCTTTAATATTCATTTGATTTTGATCAGAATTGGAATTCACCCCAAAGTATGGTGAGATTGATTGGGGCATGATTTAAAAGTTGGAATTTAATTAGCCCATTCGCCTAGCTAGTCCAAAGACGAATTAAAATTAGTCTTTGTTGGTGTTTGATTCTCTAAACAACTTGTGGTAAGGTCTCTGACTCTGATTGAATAATTGAGAGGGGGGCTTTGGTCTAATTGCGTTCACCGATCGGTTACGGTCATACGGGTCAAGCAACGCCTGCCGTGGATATTACTTCGATGGGGGATTAACACTAGAGGAAAAACAGTATCTTGAGCCCCTCAAAACCTCCTTAACCTTATCCTTCGAACAAAAAGGTTGGATTAGCTACATCCGGTTTTGGCAAGTTTACTATTTCCAGTTAGTTCGCTGAAGCTCTAGAGGTTGGATTAGCTACATTAGATTAGCTTTACGAACTCCTGAACATCGGGCCTTTTTTTGACTCAATGAGCTCAATTAGCTTAGGTCTGGTCGTGTACTGTGGTCACCTATGGGGCGGAACCGCCAAGCACCAGCTTGTGGCTCTTGACTCTATTGACAGACGTGCCAAGAGGCTTCCCAGAATCAGAGGTCACGCCTTCTGATTCTGGGACACCGTCGTCGTGAGGTCGCCAGCTTATTGGTCTTTTATTCTATCGTATTTCGGTGAGTGCTCTCAGGAACTCCATGAGCTCGTTCCCTCCTAATCTTTCCACAAGACAACAAGGTCCACGAATGATTGCCATCCAAGCATAGTGGAAGTTCCAATTTTGCGTACAAAGCGTCACGTATCCACGTTTCTCGGGGGCACTACTAAGGCTGGGAGTCCACAGGAGTTTTTGCGGAGCGCTATTGGTGGGAACGTCGCTCTGCTATCTCATCCCGCTTCTGTAGACAGGCAGCCTAGAAGTGGAACTCTCTCCCCGCGTCGCTGTTTCTCCAAAACTACCTTAGAGTCTTCAAGTCTAGAGTGAAGGGTACCTCAATGCGAGCATGCCACACCCTCGACCTCATCTTCGCTTCCCATCAGGTGAGATGAGTACAAACGCGCACCTAATTTACCTTAAAAAAAACGCCACTGCAACTGCGTCACTGGTACGGCCTAGTGGTTTTTTTATAGGTATTTATCAGACAATACCTGCCGGACTTAAATTTTCCGCCAGTCATCTGTAAAATCTAGTTTAAAAAAAACCAAGGTTGTTTTCGTTAGTATTGGAATATTTCTAAACTTGATAGACGTAGGTTTTTGAAAGCACTTGGTTTCGGTGCTCTTTTGTTTATTTTATCGTTTGGGGGAGGGCTATGTCCAGCAGTGGACGTGTATGGGCTGATATGATGATGATGATTCCGCCATTTAGGGAATGAGACATTTTAAGAATATACATTTTGAAACCGTTGGACTTTTTGGGAAACTCGACTTGTATCAATATCTGAAAACCGGAATGTTACACTTCTAGAGGACCTAGACCTAGAAAGAACCACCAAGCGAAGTTTCAGACTCATTGTTCTTGTAGTTTCAGAAATTTCTTTCTTAATGTGCCTTTTTCTCTTTAATATTCCTATAATAATACTAGCTTTTGCACGCGACTTTGTCCGCGTAGAAGGCCAAGGAATCACATTGTCATATATAGGTACAAACTTCGCCCCCCTTTTTCACTTCCTAAGGGGTAGAATTTCGGAAAATCCTTTCTTATCGGATGCCTACGCCATACAAAGAACACACCCTCCAAGTTTCAGGTCTCTACGATCAACGGTTTAGTCTGTACGTTGATCCGTCAGTCAGTCAGGACAAAGCATTTTATATGTATAAATTTAAAAAATCCACCTATATTTCGCGGACATCCGGTCTTCCATCCCCTTATATTATAATATCAACTTTATACTTTCTTATCTTGCTTCCTGCACAACCGGCAAGGTTTAATGACTTCGTATTTTAACCACGGAACCCTTTAGGGGCTCTGCAGACAACAGATTTCCTGCTGATGGTTTGGTGTGGTGATTATCAAGCGAAAGATTGCATCGACAGAATGGAGGTAAAATACCTTTCTATATTACAAAAGAAAGTTTATCCTAATCTTTTTTCTCTATTTTTACATTATCAATGTTTACTTTACAATTGCCTCTGTGATTTACTATTAAAAAAAAACTCCCATGAGTTTCTTGTGCCTTCTTCTCATTGGTGGGCGCGTTCCGAAGGCACACATCCTAACTTGGTTTTTAAAACGTTTCTAAGTTATCTATGTACAAATATTTAAACTTTTACTTTATTTAGTCATATTTCCTTTAGTTAAAAAGTTGAAGCACCAAACTGAGCAATTTTATGCTCAGTTTGGTGCATTTTTGTTTATCACATCAAAGATTATCTTCAGATCCTTACCAAATTTTTTGGGACCACTCCTGAGGTTTCCTCGCGCGGGCTACGTCTTAGACCGCATCGTCACCTATCATCAGGTACGTGTGATAATGGTCAAGCGATGGCAGCGCCTATGGCGCCTATCAACTGGCAGTCGAACTATTTTAGGTCAATTTTCCAAGCAGCGCCATCTGTCTGCCAGTTGATAAAAAAATGGCTTTCTAAAAGATCGGCCAACTAAAAGTCTCCCGTCAATGAACACCACCGCACGAAGCCCGACAGATGTACAAGATAAACAGAACACGCGCGGGCTGAGTCACTGCGCGGGCTGCGCGGGCGCATGTACGCTCGCGCACAATATTGTTACATATACACTTTTTATAGATTTAAAAAACACCTGTTGTTACGAATAGTTCCGTTTCAGTTTTAGACGACCTCCGTGGTGTGGGAGGCGAACATCCGCCTGTGACGCAGAAGGTTATGGATTCAAATCCTAGATTTAAATAAAATAAATAAATATTGCAGGACATTCCACATCGCCATCTAGCCCCAAGCTAAGTAACTAGACTTGTGGGTGCTAAACAACGATATACTACTTATATACTTTTCTTTTGTAAATATATACTTACAATACATAGAAACAACCACACCACAGACAAATATCTAAGCATAAATATTTGTCTGAGGCGGGAATCGAACCCGCAACTTTGTGTTTGGCAGTCCGGCATGGTGACCATTGTGCCAACTGGGTCATCAATTATTTATAGTATAGAGAAGATCTATGTTCGGGGCAGATGGCTCTTAGAACTGATGGCAGTTGGGGCTGAAAAGTCCTAGATTGTAGACCACGTACCGGAAAGCGCGAAAAAATGGACTGACAACTTAATTAAGGTCGCGGGGAGCATGCGACCGATCGGTATGGAAGTCTTTGGATGCCTATGTTCAGCAGTGGAGGTGTTGTAGCTGATGATGATAGGTTAGACGGTGGTGTGTACGGCAATATTTAAAAAAAAAGAGACAGACGGACAATAGAGTTTTCTTATAGGGTTCCTTTTTTACTTTTTTAATTACGGAACCCTAATGAGTGGGTTAAGTAAAGGCAGTTCCTAGAACCGCTTACTGTAGCTACAATAAAAATTAAAAGATCTTCCTTTATTTTTTAAATATAATAACATTAGCATTTTTTTTATTTGGTACAGTCACTGAGAAAAGTGGCAATGATTTGATTTCAATATAAAATATATGGAGATAGTTTTTCGGGGATTTTCAGATATTCTAACCTAAGTTGGTCTTTAATTCCACATAGAATTTTACTTACTTAACTTAAGGTAAAATAAAAATCGGCCAAGTGCGAATTGGACTCGCGCACGAAGGGTTCCGTACCATTAAATTCTGTTTTTAGTATTTTTTTCCTATAGCGGCAACAGATATACATCATCTATGAAAATTCAAACTGTCTAGCTATCCCGGTTCATGAGATACAGCCTGGTGACACACAGACAGACGGATAGTGAAGTTTTAGTACAAATGTCCCGTTTTACCCATAGAGTACGGAACCCTAAAAACCAATTTTATCCGAAATATCTATTTTATTTTATTTATTTTCATGGTCATATTGCGATCAACCTTTTTAACCCCCGACGCAAAAACGACAGGGTGTTATAAGTTTGACGTGTCTCTGTGTGTGTGTGTGTGTCTGTTTGTGGCATCGTAGCTCCCGAACGGATGAATCTATTTTGATTTAGTTTTGCGTTTGCGAAAGGGACTAGACGGAAAAAATTAAAACCAAAAGTTGTAACGACACTTTTTATTACTAAAATTGAGCCTACTGATTAAGTTTATATTACATTATAATTGTAATTAGTTAAAAAAAAATTATAGGTACTTTAAATACAAAATTATTACAATTCCTTCACGAATTAATCGAAAGGAACTTCGTTTCATCCGGGTGTCCCTTGACACCTCTCAAGTTTTTTTTTCAATTAGAATAGAAATGTTCATGTTATTTCTAATGAAAGTACAATGTAGACCATTGAAACCTATTGTTCTAGCTTATGAATGGTTATTCAGCGGTTTTCAAATGATATCATAGTTAAAATAACTGCCTTTACCTTGACCGGATAAATGATTTAAACCACACTGAGGTACAGGTTTTTTAAATAACCGCGTAACTCCTGATATCGGGATAAAAATAACTTTTAATAATAATTTTTTAAAGAGGAAAGATTTAATTGTTTGTTTGTTAGAATGGAATAGGCCCCGAAATTATTGCACTCCTAATGAATCAGTGTATCCTTATACCAAGTTTTATCAAAATCAGTCCTGTACTTTTAGAGCCTATTCAATTCAAACAAACAATGAAATATTTCATCTGTTTTTTTTTTTTTTGAAAAAAACATCATGTGAAAAATTTTGAAAAAATATTTCACACGATGGTAAGTGATAATGCGGTCTAAGATGTAGCACGCACGTCTAGAAGAAACCTATACGCTAGTTACTTCTTCTTCTTCTTCTCGTATAGTGGTGTGGCTCACCTATTGTTAGAGATTTCAGATCGCCTTAAGGCCTCTAACTTGATCTAAAGACTGCTACTAGAGATAGCAACTGGGACCAACGGCTTAACGTGCCTTCCCAAGCACGGAGGGGCTCACGAAAACACATTTTTGCCACACTACTAATTGGCCACCCATCGAAGTAATGACCGCGCCAGGCGTCGCTTAACCCGCACGACCGTAAACGATCAGCGAGCGTCGCTTAGCTGTGAGCTACCTCAAAGACCCTCAAATAAACGGGGCCATTCGAGGGACGCAGAGATAGGCAGAGGAACAAAAAGTTTTCCGACCCGTCCTTCTTTTGTGGCTGCACCGGGTCTAAGTATGGGAATACGGAATAATTTCACTAGAGTCCTTTTTTTTTTCTTTTTCGGAGAGAAAATCCTCACGGATACCCCCCATCCCGGGGGTGACGACGGGTTATGTCGGAGTCAAACCGACTAAAAACTCTCCGGTGACCCTCCTCGGTGCAGCTTGGAGGCCCGGGGTCTCATTCGAACTCTCCGGAGCCTCCATGCACCGCGTTCATCCCGAGAAAAAATTTGGCAAATTCAAACTTCTGACTGACTGACTGACCAAGGTACAGCTCAAACCAAAAGAAAGAAAGAAAAACATTTATATGGTGCAGGCACACGACAACTTTAAAATTAAATTAAATTAAAATTAAGGCAACTTACACAATGAAGAAATAAAGAAAGAAACATACACTAAACCTAAGAATATTGAAGAAGCCATGTGCAAAAAACGGTTTGGGTTAAAATTCACCACGTATAGCTATTACATAAGGATCCGCTTAGAAAGGATTTTGAAAAATTCAACTAATAAGCGTTCGAAGTCGCGGGTCAAAGCTAGTATTAAATAAAAAGTTTTACACCCAACCAACACAACAAAGCGCTATTATACACCGCAAAAATTGCTGTAAACTTTTTGTTTGCCTTGTCACCTCCATTATAATATAGGAGCTCAGTCTAAGACCATCATATTTTGGACTTAGCCTGAAATTGATGAGAATCAGAAACCTCTTATTTTCCCGCCAGACCTCGTAATATCAATAAAAACGTCCTTCATTTGCAGAAGGCAACAGAAAATAAAGGCATCCAACTTAAAAACCTTGAACTCCAAAATGATCAATAACAGAATTTCGTAATTTACAAACCTCAGATATTAACTTGAGACTTTGGTCTAAAAGAAAAATTCCTTTAACTCAAAAAATACTAACTAGTTAAGAAGTTTTATATTTTGTTTCAAAAGGGATACCTTGGGTTTTATTTTAATTTCATCGATTTTGGACCTTGTTGAGGTCAATTTTGAACTGTTTTTTAATTTCTTCTCGTGTTCACAAAGTATCAAGTTAATTTCTGTCTGTGTGTCTGTTTAGGGATTAGGTGAACGATGGCGTAGGGGTGGTTTTGGGGAGGTAATTTCATGTACAGTTGACAGATGGGGTGTCTATTTTGTATTGGGGATTTAAATAATAATTTCAAAAGCAAGTAGATACTGCAATATTCGAAAGTGTATTTGTATGTTTGTTAGCTCTATACGGGAAAAATTACTTAACCGATTGCGATAAAACTCTAAACGTAGATAGCTGGGGATCTAAATTAACATATAGGCAATTTTTTTTCCCTATATTTCCACGGGATTGGGAATTACGCGGGTGAAACCGCGGCTCTTAGTAATACAGGCTCAGAACAAAGAGTCGGTTTGTAAGCTTTATATGTGCCTATATCAATCGAAATATTCTTAATTAAGAGTAAAGGGTACCGGCGCTCTCTCCATACAAACGTAATCGACTGTTTCCTCCCTGGATAATGACACTAAAGCAAATATTTTTGTGGCATTAAACCTATAACTGCCATGGCTATGCCCCTATGTCTTGGTTTTTTCATTTTCTAATTATCATAGAAATTAAGATTAAAAAAAAAAAACATTGGGGCATGGTCTTGGTCATTGCAGTTATAAGTTTCATGCAACAAAAAATATTTGCTCTAGTGTCATAATCCAGGGAGGAAACAGTCTACTACGTTTGTATGGAGAGAGAGCCAGGTACCCTTTCCTCTTAAAAAATGTTTTATATCCATTATAAAAAGCGTTCTCTGTACCTGGGGACGCAGCCGCAGTAGAGTCGTTAAAACGTCTTGTTCAAACCAAAGAGTTTTCTTATTGTTTCGTTTAGAAAAAATCGGTTACATCTTTTGATTTTAATTCAATAAACTTAATAACCCAAAGAGGTTGAATTAGCAACATCTGTTACAAATTATGACGTCATAGTCATGTATTTTTTTAATTCGAATAAAATAAAACTTTAAAACTGACTTAAAATCAGTATGCAAAAGTACAATCGCGTTCAAAACTCTTTTACCCTTTTATAATTCAATAACCGTCAATCTAGAAGCAATTATCCAATTACGTTACGGTACGCGGATGACGTCATAGTATTCGATTTTCAAATGTCAAGTTGGCAGTAGCGCTAGTGTATGGAAAATTATTTGATATTTTGTTGAAAAAATTGTTCTTTTTAACACGATGCAGCAGGTTTGATTCTTGCCTAATACAAATATTTACTAAGAGATATGTTGTTTCAAGTAGTAAAGTAATTTAAGTTAAGTAATTAATCTTAGAAACATTATTTTTGGGTAAAAAGTAATTATCAACGACAGTCTCGTGTAACTTTATTTCTTAAAAATTAACCTTACTACGACGTTTCATAAAATAACATCGAACAAATTTAACGGATATAGTCGCGTTTATTTTGTGTTTATTTATTTTGATTTTCACTATGAGTTAATGTTGCGAAAACCTTAGAAAATACGAATACTTAAGTTGAATAAAATCCGGCTGCAGAGCAAACTTTCCCCACTCCGCATCTGTACTAGGTACCTACGAAGTTGTAGTTTAGTGATCCATCTAGACGAGACGAGAATCGATCGGCGCAACCCTCCGACTGCGGGAGCTAACTAGGGTTGTCTACTTTACTAAATCCAGACCCGGAATGAATATTGGAATAAAAATTACTTGTTTGCAAGAAGGTTAGGTATTATAGGTATTTGAAGTTCCTTTTATGAAGATAATGAAAAACACGTGACTTTAAATACTTATTCACATCAATTTCATTGCAATCTAGAAACACGGAGAATTTTTTTCTATTTCAAAGTCACGATTCTTTATTCCTTTGGATGCTTAATACCTAGGTACAAGATCACATGGACACGTCTTAAAAAACTAAGTTAGGATGTGTGCCTTCGGAACGCGCCCACCAATGAGAAGAAGGCACAAGAAATTCATGGGGATTTGTATGTGCTTAAGTATTGTCTTGCCGCACTTTTTAGGATTTAATTAAATTCCGATTATTTTTGGAACCCTTCTTGAATACCTCATTTCATTGGTATTGGACCTTGTTGAAGTCGGGCTTTATAATTTTAGTTGTTTTTGAAATTTTATATTCAGAAATTTACCATCTTACGTGGCAGCGCACCTCGACGGACATTTTGGTGGTGGGTGTGATAGTTGTCAAATTGAACTATCAGTTGTAAAATAAAATAAAAATAACTCTAGAAATATTTATCACTTTGTGAAATATAAAAAAAAACTTAATGCAAAAAGGATTCCATTGATTCATAATCTTCATGACTAACTATAATTTTAATTATTTGTTTGGGGCCCTCTTTACGGTCAAACGACTTGGCCGATTTGAAATCAATAAAGTGGTAGTTTAGGAAATGTAGAAGAACATACGATAAACCAATACCATTGATACCAAAATTCCCGCGGGAGCGGTACTTATATAATTTGTAATACATTTATGATTTTTAATATTGTGTTTTTAATTAAATAAAACATTTTTTACTACTAAGAGTGAATTTTCTCAAATCACCTATCTATTCTGAGATGAACGATGTAGACCCGGAGATGCAACAATTCAACCCGGAAGATCTGTGACAGCCCTACAAGTGTTGTACTGCTCTGCTATACGTATGGTATATGGATAATCTCTGTGATGGGGTTGGGGAACGACTTGGATAGTTCTGTTTTAGATTTTAAAACGTAGTCGACTGTTTCCTCCCTGGATAATAACACTAGAACTAATATTTTTGTTTCATTACACCTATAGCTGCCATGACCATGCCCCTATATCTTGGTTTTTGATGTAATAACGTCTTATAAATCGAATCATATACCGGCATTCATAAAAAAGTGCGTCATTGTTAAAGAGTGTGACGTCATGCGTCATGTTCCGGTACCATGACGGCGTCTTGGTAAACGTCACGCGTCTCGTGTTTGTTTCAGCACGCGACTCGTGTTTGTTGTATATTATTTTAATAATATCGCTTATCTGGACTTATGTTATGGTGACAAGTGATGAATAGAACACTTATAAAAAGGAAAAAAATAAGAAAAAAAGGGAAAAAAATATATAAAGAAAAAAAAACTCAATTTTTCATCGTTTTCTTATGACGTTCTCACGTAAAATTATCGTCCATTTTTTTCTTATTCTAATTAATTATCATAAAAAGTAAGAGTACAAAATTAAAAATAATAATTGTAATATGAATTCCGTATGTACCTACATTTACCTAAGAGGGATATAGGTTTATATAAATAAGTTTAGAAAATAGATTAATCTGTAAAGTTTCAGATACAAATCTGTGTAAACTGGAAAATGTAATTAGAGATAAAGTTATCGCAATCAAAAGGCAAACTCGACTCAAGGACGGATGCGATGTTACTCATTCAATTTTACCTGAAATTAATCGTACATTAATCAAATTTGGAGGCGGAATTTAAGGGGATTTTGTACCGGGTGCACGCGGAATTGAAGAAAAAGTCTGATGGGTTGTTTTAGTGACGCAGTAGAAACGACGAACCTTCGTTTAAAATTTAAATCAAAAATTTATCCATAATCAATTTTTCCTATTTCATCTCATTACGCGTGAACGGCTAGAACCAATTTCGCTTATTCTTTTGGTTTTGTTTTACAATAATGTTATGAGAAGGTTTTTATGAAAAAAAATATTCTAACGTGGGTGATCTAACGCAGTGGAGCGGTACAAGGTGAATTGTGACGTATTTGTGACGTCATTGGGGAGAGGCTCTTTCCCAGTAGTAGGACACATATGACTGGAAGAAAAAGTAAGTAGGTACCTGTATTGTTTTCTAAAGTGAATGTCATAAATATATGGTATCTTCTAGGAAAACGTGCTATATTTTAGACCGCATCGTCACTTACCATCGTGTGAGATAGTGGTCAAACAATGAACTATTATCTATACTAATATTATAAAGCTGAAGAGTTTGTTTGTTTGTTTGTTTGAACGCGCTAATCTCAGGAACTACTGGTTCGAATTAAAAAAATCTTTTTGTGATGGATAGTCCATTTATCGAGGAAGGCTATAGGCTACTTTTTATCCTGATATTCCCACGGGATCGGGAGTAACGCGGGTGAAACTGCGGAGCGCTGCTAGTAAAAAAATAAAAAAATAAAAATATTTTTAATTTATTGCCAATTCTAGGAAGTTTTAAAGTTTTGCTACTCAAATATCAATAAGTTTAGATTAGGTCACAATGCTTAGCTTCTGAGAATTGAATATGAATTAATTATTTCAACGGCACACCTTTCAAGCCAAAACACAGGAGTTGAAACGCGGCAGGATGACGAATGATCAAAAAAATCGGGGGCGTTACAAGTTATGACGTATTTATACGTCATTTGGAACTCTACTTAGTATAAAGACATTTATACGTCAGACAAATCGTCTGTGAGTAAAAAAATGGTTGTCTGTAAACTCGGTTTACGGACGATAATTTTACGTGATAACGTCATAAAAACTCTTTTGTATCGTTGACCATTTTGTATACTTCAATACGTTGCTATGGTTACTTGTCAATAACGATTCTATGTAACGCATGACGTCACACTTTTGTAAATTCCGGTGTATAATTCGATTTAAAAGACGTTATCACGTCAAAAAACAAGACAGGAAATATTTTTGCATGCGATTGTACGCGCCCACTGTAAGGCCTCGACGGGCGCCTGATAGACGCATCCCAACAATAATTAAACTATGTAGGTCGCATGAACGCCCACTGTGATCGCCTGTACTCAACACCAGGATATCAAGATCCACCCTACCTCGCACCAACAATCAAACTTACACCGTCTCGAGGAAAACCATAGCTCTTTGTTCACTGGTCGAAATGTTGACCTCGACGAATGGAGCTCTTCTGTTCTTTATTCGATTTGTAATGCGTTCCAGAGAAGCAATGATGTATTGAAATAGTGCGATATAGTACCACAATAGTACTGGCCATTTGCAAATTATCTATCTACTAATATATAAAATTCTCGTGTCACAATGTTAGTTACTATACTCCTCCGAAATAGCTTGACCGATTTTTATGAAATTTTATATACGTATTCAGTAGGTCTGAGAATCGGCTACTATCTATTTTTTATTTGGTTTCCTTTAGTTATTTTTTTTGTAAATGGTAAAACAACGTTTACCGGGACAGCTAGTATCAATGTTAATTATAAAGATTTTTTGTATTTTTGTTTGGAATGAATAGGCTCGGAAACTACTGGACCGATTTTGATGAAACTTGGTATGGGGATACATTGATTTATTGGGAGTGATATATACTTTTATTTAGATATTCTCACGGTATCCGGAGCTACGCGGGTGAAACCGCGGAACGCTGCAAGTGTTCGATATTTGAAAAATTTCGAAAATAGTTTTTTTTGCGAAATGAAGACTTTTTATCTTGTTTATTATTTGAATTTAGAATTTAAATAGTTACGATAAATCTTTTTCTTTTTTTGTTTTCAACGAACGTTTAAATTCTTTACCTATTCGAAATCTTAATTTCTTCGTCTGTTGTAGAATTGAAGACACTGGCCAGTAATAATGATTCCTAATTTGGATTCGTGATAATAATATCCTTAATTTTTAATTTCGTTTTTTTTTTCAACATAACAATGAAATGACGAAAATTTTGCAAAAGCGGTAATAACCGTCTAATTTAAATAAAGTACCTAAAAAGTCTAAATAGTTTTTTACGTCCGAGACTCAATTACTAAAAATAGATAAGACATTTCGTTTAAAACAGTCATTAACGATGTTTTAAAATACCTACTTTTGAACAAAATGGTTCTTTACACTCGTAAAGGGATGCAGATAGCGGACTTTTTGATCGGCTGATCTCGAAAACTCAGTTGAAAGCATTCCTGCTAGAAGTTCACGTTGTTGGTTTTTTTAAATTACACCTAGTTATTATCTCTCTCGCATCCGGGGCAGCCTTCATGTCCGAGACATTGAAAGAATGTTGCCTACGCTGGTACGGTCACGTCTTGCGAAAACCGGCAAGTTACGTGGGGAACAAATGTCTTGCCATGGCGCCTCCGCCGGGTCGTGGCAGACTGGGTAGACCCAAGAAGTGCTGGCTTGACGTCGTAGAGGGTGATATGCGAGCCAATGGCCTTACAAACCAGGATGCCGAAGATCGTGCGAAGTGGAGGCTTAAAAGTAGGAAAGCGGACCCCGCGAGGTATGCAAACGGGAACATCGCTCGAATTATGACAGTCGTGGGTTCGAATCCCGGCTGGCCGTGCATCAATGCACTATTATTTGTGCTAATTGACATTACTCTTACGGTAAAGGAAAACATCGTGATGAAACCCGCGGCTTGGTTGGCTCCAGAAATCCAGCGTGGTGACCATTGTGCCAACTGGCTCGTCAAACTAAGCGACTTTAACCAGTCTTCGAGCTATCGGCCGACTGAAGTCCGTAGTCTACATCAAGCTTCAGTATGTTTGTATAGCCGCCACCTACTGCATTGCGATTGCCTAGTTTGATACGACTAATATGTAAATTGTATGTTTGATTTATGATTATGATATACAATGTGTGTAAAAATGATAGGTTATGTTAGATAGGTATTTCCTTTTTCAATTTTAGTTAACCGACATCAAAAAAGATTAGTATTTTTGTATTTGAAAACGTCGATGAACACCTGTTCTCACAAAAAAGTGTGACGTCATGTCACGTTACCGTTATTGACAAGGTAACCATAGCAACGTATTAAAGTATGCAATATGGTAATGTCAACGATACAAAAGAGTTCTTATGACGTTATCACGTAAAATTATCGTCCGTAAACCGACTTTACAGACAACCATTTTTTATGTAGGTATGTTCACCATTACTCGAAGATAAATCAGCTGATCTAGATGATTCTTTTTAAATTAAAGAATGACTATTAATTTCTACTTACTTTGGTTTTTTTATTAAAAAATTCAAAGTCTTTACTGACTGATCAACGCACAGCTGAAACCAATAATGGACGAATAAAAGCTGTTTAAGAGGAAAGGGTACCGGGGGCTCTCTCCATACTAACGTAGTCGACTGTTTTCTCCATGGATAATGACAGCAAATAATTTTGTTGCATAAAACTTATAACCGCCATGACCATGCCCCTGCGTTTCGTTTTGTTTTTTAAATCTTAATTTCTATGATAATTAGAAAATGAAAAAAAATCAAAACATAGGGGCATAGTCATGACATATTTGTGCTAGTGTAATTATCCAGGGAGGAAACAGTTGACTACGTTTGTATGGAGAGAGCGCCGGTACCCTTTTACCTTAAGGTTTTTTGAAAATTTAAGACTTCGCGGTAGAAATCGCGGGTGAAAGCTAAATAGAGTAAACTAAAATACATATTACATTTAAAAAAAAAAGAAATAATAAGCCAATAGGCAAATTTAGCGTGTGCAGTCTGAATATTTAGATTTTCC
This sequence comes from Idaea straminata, assembly GCA_951213275.1. Taxonomy (NCBI): domain Eukaryota; kingdom Metazoa; phylum Arthropoda; class Insecta; order Lepidoptera; family Geometridae; genus Idaea; species Idaea straminata. The sequence continues at coordinate 8,753,163 of OX577870.1, forward strand.
TGTTTTGTTTTCCTTAATAAATTATAGCAAAAGGGACAGTCCCGGAAAAAGATATTTTGACCTGTTGCACTTAACTGATTTCAGAGAAAAGAAGTGACTTACAATTAACTAGCTTCTGCCCGCGCCTTCGTCCGCTATTTCACATTTTTAGGAGTGGAATTTCGAAAAATCCCTTCTTAGTTTTAATGTCTCTAAAAAGCGGTTTAGGCTATGCGTCGTTAAATCAGTCAGTCAGTCAATCAGCGCTTTAAAGAAACTATTTCAAGTTTTTGAAAATGTCGCCTAGACTTTCAGTCTTTTAAATACTGTCTATTTTAAATAGCTGTTAAATGTATCTAGTACCTACGAGGTTTCGTAAATGATCGACACTGTTTCGCAGAAATATGAAAGAGGGAAGGAAAACTTGACGAAAATGATGCACAATTATTAACTTGACGTTGGCTGTATGCAATTATTATCCACGCGTTGTATAAAACCAAAAATTAAAAAAAAATACCTAACCTATTTTTAAAACTGTTAGACTCTATTCTAACAAAGACTAAAATAAAAACTAGACTCTACTGACAAAGACTTTAAAATAATATAAAATGCTTAATCTTAAAGTCAAGCCACATAATTGCGTTGTGATAAAAAAAACTACACAATAGAACATAAGTACATTCATACAGCAATATATTTGTACATAATATCTGTCTGTCACTGAGAATGGCTCTCTTGAAATGACAAATGTTCCAGCTAGTGTCATAGTGTCATTTGTAATGACAAATGACTTTAGTCAGTCAAAAGATATTAAGTTTTGAGGTCATTTTTGTTTGGAAAGGTCATTAATTAGATTTAATTCTTTTTTTTACTGCATTTAGAAAAAGAGGTCCCGAACTGTTTGATTTTTTAAACTTAACACTGGCGTTATGGATTATGCAAGCTAAGCTTAAATTAAAAAAGTAGAATTAAGCTTGGTGTACCAAATGCGAAAAACATTTTGTAAGGGCTATGAAACGTTATAAGTACGTAGTTTTCAAGAGAAATGAAAATTAAATTTGAGTTTTTCCCAAGCTTTTTCCCAAAACAAGAACCATATAATTTACCAAATTATTACCTTAATATCGAACCCATTTCCACAATAATTTCATATTATTATTTAATAACGAACCAGCCCAACGTCATTAGATACCTACAACAACTGACATTTCCCACGGCATTTAATATTTAAACAAACTGTAACAATAAAACACGTAAAAAAATCGGAAATTGATATACATTCGAAGCTTTAAAGCTGCGTAAAAAAGCGCTTCAAAGCGGAACAACAGTATCTACAGTCTAGGGAAAAAAATCGATCGACTTACGTTTCGAAGTTGGCAAAAACAAGGCAGAGCACTGTTAAAACACATTTAAACAACTGATACGGTTTAATATCTCGGTATTTGGTCGTTATAGACGCGCGTACTCGCCTCGAGTTGAGAGCTACTGATCCAATTTGAATCGTAGTGGTAGAATGACGTAACGCCAGTCGCCATGTTGTGTGCGGGGGAGGCCAGACCGCGCCTCTACGGATCTATACTAGCTTCAGGTCTCGGATTCGCTCGGGTTTTTATACCGAGAGCTAAATGAGAGTATCCAATGTCGTTTGAACATACAACTGGCAGACTCTGTACATTTTACTTGCGACTTGGTTTGCTTTGAAAAGTAGACTACAATCAAATTGAAAAAGTATTCTATTTTCTTTACACCTTTTACTATGGATATAGTCTTTATGCTTAGGATATGGTATGCTTTTAGTATATAAAACTTAAAATTATTCTTCCACGTCGGTTTCTGATTCCGTTTCTTTTTATCGCAAAGGCCTCTACAGCTCTTTTCATTTATGTTCTGAAGGCCCATTTTCATGATTATAGCATTGCAATATTATTCTGACAAAAAACACCCTCAAAGTTTTTGGTATTCTTAACAATATTTTTGTAAAAATGCAATAGGAATTATATTTGCAATGTGATTTGAACAATTTTTTTTTCTAAAATTAGACGTTATCAACCCATCTACTGATTGTTCTTTCTCTTTCCCATTCAATCATGGTGCCTATTTTATGTTTTTGACTTTTAATCTCTCTTGTGCTTCGTGCTACTGTGCCCCCAAGATCGAACAGATCCATAATAATAATGAGGGAATTGCAACCTAACCCTTTATTTTAAATTCAACATCGTCAATTGTCTGACGAACTTGGCTTAGGCCCGTGGTCAGACAAAATGAAACCAATGTTTCAAAAATCATAAAAACAAATAATATTAATATAGGTTCCCCCCTTTTACACAATTTGACTGATTCGTTTTCATACAAACAAACATCCATGTTTTTTACTAGTAGTAGTGCATTTTAAAAATCTTTATCAATTTCAGAGTCAGAATTTTACAATTTAAATGCGTCATAGTCACGTCTTTCTCGTGTTATAAAGGTGTAGTCGATAGCTTGATTTGTGTTACATTTGAAGTAGTTAATGGAGCTTTAAGTGCTTTTTACCCGACTGCAAGGAAAGGGTTATGATTTTCGCACCTATCTATACATATAAAATTCTTTGTCCTGAATGACTGAAGGATCAACGCACAGCCTAAACCGCTGATCGTAGAGACCTGAAACTTGGAGGGTGTGTTCTTTGTATGACGTAGGCATCCGATAAGAAAGGATTTTCTGAAATTCTACTCCTAAGGGGGTGAAAAAGGAATAAAGTATTACATACAAAAGATTACCCATGTTTGTATGTTACTTTCTTCCATCATAACAACTAGTTATTTTAAAATTTATCCGATGTTTTGATCGAGTTGAATGAGACCCTTTTTGATTGGGTCCATTTTGCGTGAGGATGGAGTAGGCTTGCCCAGCACCTACTACCCTCTCAGCTTAGTCAACCATTTCCAGAGGAGAGAACTTGTCAATACTTCTGAAGCCAACTAAGCCGCGGGTTTCATCACGATGTTTTCCTTCACCGTAAGAGCAATTTCAATTAGCGCACATAAATTTTTCTTTAGAAAAATACATTGGTGCACGACCGGACGGGATTCGAAACCATGACCTTCAGAATGAAAGTCGAGGTATCTACCACTAAGTCAACACCGCTCTTATTTGATAACTTTACTTTATTTTTTTATTTATTATTATTAATCAGATAGTACAATCCATTTGTTAGTAAAGTCTTACAGCTATGTTAGTTATCATAAAATAATGTCCAAAAGTAATTACTATATTAATTAAATTCATATTTTCTATTAAATTTGTGATTTTTGGTGGTATCTGTATTAACACACATATGCATTCTATTCCAGTGTCTAATTATAGGACAGTCTAGCCTTTCCAGTAATGTATTCAGAAGACTGCTGGAGTTCCCCCGCACACGGCGCATCAGTGAGGCAGCTCTTTTACTTTAAGCCTTAATGTTTTCATCTATTTTAATAATTATTAGTTTATATTGTTCATTGTAACTTTATACCACCTTTATGCAACCGAACTTGGTCAAAAAGTTGCATCAGTTAGTCAACCGAACTATTGGAACAAAGCCTTTTAGTTAAGTTTATGGTTAAGATTGTTAAATAAAAATATTTTCTTTCTTAAAAGTAAAGTTTCTTCATTTACACTCTTTTTGTTGATATTTGATTAAAGCTGACTTTTTTAAATTTCAGGATTTTTTTCTTGCCTTTTTATGTTATTGTCATGTTATTGTGTCATTTTTGGAACGAAGTTCCTTATCGCGCGTTGCGAAAGGGGGCTACACGGAAAAAATTAAAACCGAAAGTTGTAACGACACTTTTTTATTTTATTACAATTCCTTCACTAATTAATCGAAAGAAACTTCGTTCCATCCGGGTGTCCATTGACACCTCTAATTTTTTTTTTGTTTTTTTTTCAAAACCTTTTTTTGTTATTTTGTTTTTGTATGAATTAAGTCAAATTTTCGTGGTTTTTCTTCGATATATAGATTGTTTTGTCTCCATTTCATTGTAGAGAGAGCGATCGTTTCGGTTTTCGCTACGATATTTTATCGGTACTTCGAAAGTACTGCCTATCGTAAAAATAGTGACTACATATTCATCAGAATGTTAAAGCTTTTTAGTTAATTGAATTTTAAATGTGCCTAGCCTACTAAATTACAAATTCATAGTTAGCTTTTAACCGAGTTTAAAAAGGAGGAAGTTCTCAATTCGTCACTAAGTTCTTAATTGAATTAAGAACAGCAGATTTTGAGTACTTAAAATAATTATAACCTCGAAAATTTCGGAAATAAAAATTAAAGCTTTTTACTTAGACGTTTAGAATTGCCCCATTTTCATATTAAATAAATAATAATAAATATTGCAGGACATTCCACACATCGCCATCTAGCCCCAAATTAAGTTACTAGACTTGTGTTATGGGTACTAGACAACGGATATACTACTTATATACTTTTCTTTTGTAAATATATACTTATAATACATAGAAACAACCAGACCACAGTCAAATATTTAAACATAAATACATGTCTGAGGCGGGAATCGAACCCGCAACCCTGTGTTTGGCAGTCCGGCATGGTTACCATTTTGCCGACTGAGTCGTCAAATTGCATTTATAATGATTATATTACTTTTAATAATGCTGTTAGTAAACTAGTTTTTCTCCGCGGCTTCGTACGCGTGGAAGTAGTAGTAGGGGATGAATTTCAATAAAATACGAAAATCACGTCTTCCAATCCTGTTAAAGTTTGTGCAGAAGTAGATTGGATAAATCACGTTGTCACATTCTTTGCCCCCTTTTTCACACACTAAGAGATACAATTTCGTAAAAATCTTTTTTTATCGGATGCCTACGTCATACAAAGAACACACCCTCCAAGTTTCAGGTGTCTACGATCAGCGGTTTAGGCTGTGCGTTGATCCGTCAGTCAGTCAGGACAAAGAATTTAAATGTATAGAAATATGGAAAAAAAAGGTGAAGGGACTACGTTCCAAACGCGTGTCCCAGGACACATTAATTTTTTTTTGTATGGTAAAATACTCGCTAGGAAACCCCTCTAGGACCTAAGTTAAAATGACATATTTCAAAAGATAATAATATCTCAAACATCACCAAAATGCCTAGGAGATTAGTAAGTACCTAGCAGCTAAAACTGTCACTTTAGATTAAGAGACGTAGAGATAAATATAAGGCTGTGTCTTACCTAAATTAGAAGTTATGTGGGTTGTGTTCATACTGTGTCTGTGAAGGCCGCACTCGGTAACGTTGCTAAGTGGAACTTTAGTTTAACAGATGTATCAATTTGATACAAAAAATATGAAAAAAATGACAATTTTCGTCGTCGTCTTCAACATCTAATAAATTAATGAATACCTATGCATTCACAAAAATGTCACGTTCCGTTACCATAGCGCGTCATGGTAAACGTCACGCGTCTCGTGTTGGTTTCATAGAAACGAAAGGCAGTTTAATTTATTTGATCGAAAAAACGCACCTAGCGTGTAAATAGAGCGAATTACCAATTTTTTACAACACTAGCTGCGCCCCGCGAGTTTACCCGCGTAAGTCCTGATCCCGTGGGAATATCAAAATACAAAGTAGCCTATAGCCTTCCTCGATAAATGGACTATCCAAATAAAAAATATTTTTTAATTCTAACTAGTAGTTCCTAAGATTAGCGCGTTCAAATAAACAAACTCCATCAACTGAAATTAAAATATATAAGTACTAAAAAAACAGACTTTAGCAACCGTTTCCAGAAAAACAATCTAGCATCTGGTAACACTGGTTTTTTTTCTGGGCGCTGTACAACTGTTTACCCGACTACGGCGAAGCCAAAAGGGAGGTTATGTGTTTTTTCTTATGCTATTTTATGTGTCTATTTTTTTATGTGTTCAGAAATAAAATTTTATTTCTTTCTTCACTGCAGCAAAACAAAAAACATGGAAATTAGCTAAACCATTATAACTTTAATAACATAAAAATAAACATAATTTCATATGTTATCCTACATTATCTTCTAAACATATAAAATTATTTGTTCTGACTGAGTGACGGATCAACGCACAGCCTAAATCGCTGATGGTAGAGACCTGAATCTTTGAGGGTGTGTTCTTTGTATGACGTAGACATCTGATATGAAAGGATTTTCCAAAAGTCATTCCCTAACGGGGTTAAAAAGGGGTAGAAAGTTATTTTAGGGGGATTTGCTTAGACTTTAACTCCTTAGTGCTTTTGATTTAAATTAAGTAAGTACATTTTATTTTGACATTTGTTTGAAAAATATCCTATTATAACTAATTTCGACTACAGCGCGGACAAAGTCGCGGGCAAAAGCTGGTTTTAAATATATTTTGTTTGAACGTCAATTTGTAAGTAATAATACCTGTGAAAACAGCCTAACCCTTTCAGCCTTACTGAAACGAATAATGAATATGCAAAATCTAATAATCTAAATAATTTGAATAAAATTTCAATAACTGCCAGATATAGTGGGATCCTTTCATCGTTTGTTGTTACTGAAATCCCATGGGATTTTATTTTAATGTATAATATACAGGGTCATTGGTATAAGAAAGCTGTTGAGGGCTACTTCTGTGCACCTTAACAATAAAATAATTGATTGAATCCGGCGTTAGTTTTCGGAACTCCATATCTGTAAAGGAAGTATTAATAAACTATTGTTCTGCAACTTTTGGGAATGTTTGAGGTTATGATAATGCGAAAAGTCATTTGTTTTTTTTTTATAAAAAAAAGAAGGTAAACTTTTCTTATACGAGACATTTTAAGGAGAAAATTAGAAACACAAAGACCTTCTTAGGCTATCTAAGGAGGCGTGTGCTTACTTAAGGAAATAAAGACCATTCTAAAACTTAAAAAAAGAAGTCTCATTTTCGGGTAAACTTAACCTTAAAATTGTCAAAAAATAATCGAGTTTCCAAAAGTGGATCGCAGAACAAAAATTGATTGTGAAGGTGCACAGAAGTGGCCACAACCGCTTTCTTATATAATTACCAATAACGCTGTATTAAGCCAATTTTGGCCTTTACATCTAATCTCTAGACAATTTATTCAGCGTGGCAACTTTATCCATGCTATTCGAGCTGTAGTGTCTACTCCATCTAATGATGGAGTTTAGGCTTGCTCAGCACCTAAACCCTCTCAACTTAGTCGACCACGTCCTGAGGAAAGAACTCTTCAATATACGTCTGGAATTTCTACATTTAATTTTTATATCTAAATATTTCCCGGGACGGTTAGACATACTTATATGTACTTATGAATTTGGAGGTACTTTGGGCCTTTTCGGTATAAGCTCTGGAGACAACTAATTCACGGGCTTCGTAAATATGTTTTCGTGCATGGCTGGGCTTCGAACCCACGATCTTCGGAATAAAACTCGACCTACCACTAAGCCACCATCGCTCTCATTTTCACTATTGATTGATTTCATTATTTTCACTATAGTTAACAAATTAAAAGTTCTTTATGGCTTTTTGTTTTTCATCCTACTAATATTATAAATGTAAAAGTTTGTGTGTGTGCGTGTGTTTGTTACTCCTTCACGCAAAATCTACTGGACCGATTGCGATGAAACTCGGTATCTAGATAGTTGGAGACATGGATTACCACATAGGCTACTTTTTATCCCGATATTACCACGGGATCGGAACTTACGCGGGTGAAACCGCGGGGCGCAGCTAGTAAGTTCATATATTGTATTTTAAAATTATAATAAATAAGATTTATGTGTAATTAAACTATAAGTAGCAATTAAACTGTAAATCTTGGTAATCGTTAAAATTGCCCATCAAAAATTTAATAAATAGATTCATACATCTGTTTTTAATAGGTTTTTAAATATTAATAAAAGTTATTTTTTTAAATGACAGCTGAATCAAAGATCAGATATAAATAAATATCATTTTTAGGGTAAAAAATGGGATCCTCTGTATTTTGCTGACTTTACTAAGACCTCACTGTCCGTCTGTCTGTCACCAGGCTGTATCTCATGAACCGTGATAGCTAGACAGTTAAAATTTTCACAGATGATGTATTTCTGTTGCCGCTATAACAACAAATACTAAAAACCTAATGGTACGGAACCCTTCGTGCGCTAGTCCGACTCGCACTTGGCCGGTTTTTACGTTATTTCACGCTATTTCAGTTGAATTTTTATCTGAAGAACTAATGTGCCGAAAAGGGAATTGTAGGGTTTTCCTTAAGGTAAAAGGGTACCGGTGCTCTCTCCATATTTATTCTCATTTATGCCACTTTGGTTTGGTTTTTTTCATTTTCTAATTGTCATAGAAATTAAGATTTAAAAAACAAAACATAGGGGCATGGTCATTGATGCAGTTATAAGTTGTATACAAAAAAAATATTCGCTCTAGTGAGATTATCATTATCCAGGGAGAAAACAGTCGACTACATCTGTATGGAGAGAGTCCCCGGTACCCTTTCCTCACTAAACAAGTAAAATAATATATTTCTAGTTTTATTCTAACCCAAAAAATCCTTTTTATTTAGATCGCCAAAAAAACTTCAAAGACGCGTTATCTCGAAACAGTATACTAAACTGTTGAACAATCTTTTTCAATAAAAAAGCGAAGTAAAGTCAAACTTTTTTGCTTACTCCATTGAACACAATGATATCGGTATCAAACAATTCCAAGATGGCGGCCGTTTCCCGCGCTTTCTTATGTCAATGTCAAATTAATGGCGGTGTAAAAAGTTTTGATCACAGTTGAATGTTGTCTGTGTTTTTCATGTGTGAGACAGGCGGAAGCATGGCGGAAGTGATTTTAATATTTAATGGTCATAAAAAAAATACTACTAAAGTGCCCAAAATTGTAAACATTACGAAAGTATAGGAATTGTATTATCAGAGAATCTAAATAAATGGAGGAAGAATAAATGACATGGATGTAAATACTGCTTAATGGTCGAAAACCTATCAAATACTATGGCTTAAACTAATTTATTTTAATAGTACTGGTTTAGGAAAAATGACCTAGAAATATTAGTTTTATTAACCCTTGATAACTGATAGATTTCGACCATGAAATTATGCACCTCAAACCTGCATTGTAAAATCTTCTTAAAAATGTATATGTATAAGTTTCGTTTTGTAAATTATTATGGCAAAAAATAAACTTATTATTATTATTTGTTTGTTATATGTCCTATATCACGGGACTATGGAGTCCCGGACCTTTGGAAGGCATGCGTGGGGCCGAAGCCAACACGTAGAGGCCCTTTACAATAACAAGTTTAATGGCAAAGTATGATGTGGACATCAAATTATATTATTATTATTATTATTCTTGTACTTGTATTCGCGCTGTTTTCCGTAATTAGACCTTGTTGGGTCATTTTTGCGTGATGATGGAGTAGGCTTGCCCATTACCTATACCCTCTCAGCTTAGTCGACCGGGTCTAGAGGACACAACTCGTAAATACGTCTAGATACAACTAAGCCGCGGGTTTCATCACGATGTTTCCCTTCACCGTACCACACTGCGCATCATGGGTTTTTCTTACGGAAAATTTATGTTGATCTAAAGGATAATTTTAGGATGACCTATTTATACTAGAATCATATCAGCCATACCAAAAAGAAGAAAATGTTTACCTCGAAATTGAGCTAAATGGATATTATTTTATAATTTCTTGGCTCCCTGAAGGTCCAGTCTACCTGGCCCATTCACCACCAGAGCAGAATTGGAGCTCAGTTCTCGCGACTCCACTCTGGCCGACCAGTTTAAAGCATGCCAGTTGCGAGGGACCGCTTCCTCGTCAGTGTTCACTTTCATCAGCCAACTAATAGTAGCTGAAAGTCGCTATTAGCGGTTATATCTCTCCCCTGCCTTTAAACTATCCATTAACAAAATTTCGTCTTAATCATTTGAGTCGTTTGAACGCTGTACAAACAGACAAACTTCTATATTTACGAGTATAATTATTGAGTTTGTATTTTGGAGTCCTTTTAGCCTAATAACCTTTGACTTCAACGACCGTTCGTAACTAAGCTAATATTATCCTTGATAAAAAGTTTAATATAGAAACATCCAATGAATTTGTCCTGTCGTTCGCCCCAGTACACAAATGTATAGAAAATCCGAGGTTATTGGGTCTGACCTGGGGTCCATTCCTTGAAGTATTTTTAAACCCAGGCGACGCAAAAACGATGGGGTGTTATAAGTTTGACGTGTCTCTGTGTGTATCTGTGGCATCGTAGTTCCTGAACGGATTATTCATTTTTGATTTTGTTTAAAAGGTGAATAAGTCGAGAGTGTTCTCAGTTATGTTTGATAGAAATCAGTTCAGCCGTCTGAAAGTTATACGGGTAAAATTTGGGGTTTTTTTTAGTTAATTTTGTCGGTTCACTTAGTTTGCCACAAGGTTAAAACATTTGAAAGATTTCTATGGCCAGTAAAAATCGACGGAGTGCTTAAAGATTAGATACGTCTTTGCTGAATAAACTTGCCAAAATAAACACAAAAGTAAGGCAATTGACTCATAATCCCTCGGGTGTTTTCGCATATTGCATGAAGATACTTCAAATTATTATGGTGACAATAAAGTAATGCGAAACTCGGAGATAACCACCCTATAAGTTTTACATCTCAATGCTGAAAACCAAACAAATACATTTTGTTTCAACCGGGAGTAAAATCTTAGCCGGTCCGTCCGGCCGTCTGCGGCTTAGCTTAGAGACTATCCCCCTTATTCCAAAACGAGGTTTAAGGATAGTCCGAGATGTGGATTACTAACTTTAGTCTAAACACTATCCATATAGATTATATAGGTTCACGAGTAAATCTGTGTCTAAATCTAAGGTTTAAATCCACATCTCGGACTATCCTTGTAATAAGGGGTTATAAGTACTAGAAAGCTGTATTTAAGCAAAAATATACATAAGAATCACGCCGAAAAATTGTTACATAAATTAATAAAAAAACATTTTTTTAAGGGTACCGTCCTAAAAAAACTTTCACATTCCGTAATACTTTAAAAAAAATGTTGACCGGTTTTTTGCTGTCGGTTTAAAGCTAAGCCGCGGACGGCCGGACGGACTGGCTAAGATTTTATTACCGGTTGAAACAAAATTTATTTGTTTGGTTTTCAGCATTGAGATGTAACAGTTATAGGGTGGTTATCTCCGAGTTTCGCATTAATTTATTGTGACCATAATTATTTGAAGTATCTTCATGCAATATGCGAAAACACCCGAGGGATTATGAGTCAATTATTGCCTTACTTTTGTGTTTATTTTGACAAGTTTATTCAGCAAAGACGTAAGTATCTAATCTTTACGCACTCCGTCGATTTTTACTGGCCATAGACATCTTTCAAATGTTTTAACCTTGTGGCAAACTAAGTAAGTAAACCGACAAAATTAACTACAAAAAAATCAAGAATTTTTTCACCTAAAACTTTAAAAAATGTTGGCCGGTTTTTTGCTGTCGGCTTAAAACTTCTAAGTGTGTATAGTGTGTTAGGAATAGGACCCCGTTTTCATTTCGGTGGAATTGAATATAACACAAGCGAGTATCTATTGATATCCCAACAGTTATATAGAAGGTACTATATTATGATATTCTGTTAGTTTTAGCTTTAGGAGGGGTTTGTGTACGTATATTTTCAATATAAAAGTTTCTAATTATTTTAAACTATCAATTTATTATCCTTCTTCCTACTAATATTATAAATGTGAAAGTTTGTGTGTATGTTTGTCACTTCTTCACGCAAAAACTACTGGGCCGATTACGATGAAACTCGTTATCTAGATAGCTGAAGAGCTGGATTAAAACATAGGCTACTTTTTATCCCTGATCAGGACGCGGGGTGTTACTAGTAATTTAATATTAATAATGTTATGAAGGGTTTTTGTTTGTATTTATTGAATAGGCTATTAAACTACTGGACCGATTTGGGTGAAAAATAGTATGTTCGCACATTTGGTGTAATTTTATGTCATGATATTCCCAAACACTCTAGACTTACGAAGGTAAAACAATAGAGTGCTGGTAGTATCACAAAATAGAAATGTAGATACTAATTTAACATCTGATTTCAAAATCTTGTTAAAATTGAAAATATTCAAATATTAGCAGTTTTGGAGTTGTTTCCTGAATTGTACCTAATTTATTAAGTAATTTTTGATTTCTTAAGACTGTTTGTCATATTAATGAGTACATCAGACCTCAATAGAACCCAAAACATTAACGCAATAATATCCCTAAACCTATCCTTCCTTACGTCATCATCGCAAAAAAAACAATAAAATATACTAACTACCGTACTTTACATACAACAAACGACATTAATAAACACAAAAACATCCAATCCACAAGGGATTCACGTTTAAAATAACAACATTCTATTCTACAGCTTTAAAACAACATAATAAACCTTAACACTACGAGATAAGAGTTTAAATCGATTTTAAAATGTAATAAACGTCGCAGCGCTCGGCTTAGACGTGCTCTTACTGTGACAGCTCGACTGCAAGTGACACTTGACGGCCGCCATATTGGATCGGCGAGAGGCAACTCGCGGAAATGACGCAAAAGTTGTGCGATTGTGTGGAACTAGGACTTCCATTTAGTTACGTAACGTAATCTGTAAGGAAATAAATGATATGTATCAGTTGTTTATGGGTGGAGTTTTTCGTGTTCATTGTTAGGTAATTTTTATTATATTTTATTTTTATTTTTTGTATTATATACATATTTGTTAATTTATTCTCATTATGAATAGTTTTGCTAAATATTATTATGTGTATGTTATGATATCTATGTTTAAGTATTTAGTTTATATCTTTTTTACGTAGGTATTTATTATTATATGTGTTTCTTACACCACACGACCTACCAGTTAAGCTAAACGCTTTAAGCGATAAGGTCGCCTGTTTGTACAATTTCATAGTTAATAAGCTTTCTCATCCTTTTTGTTATTTTTAATGTTTTGTGAGTTGTACAAATAAAGTGTTTATCTATCTATCTATCTAATTTATTTCAGCAAACTTACAGCGATGTGGTATTCTGTGTTACACTTTTCGAAGTTAGTTATCGCACTCATCGGAAACAATAACCTGATAGTTTTCCTATAGTTAAGATGTTAAAAAATCGCAAATTAACCCGTGTTAACTAATTAGCCCTTGGCCTGAGACAATTCTAAATTGAAACAGCGTGATCGAGCGATTTAGAATTATAGAAAATGCTTAAAAAATGACATAAATACATTCTTATAGTCAAAGAGATAAAGACATAATATCTCCCTTCTAGTCTTAATACTTAGGGATATACATCTTCAGATATAAATCAGTTAGAATCTAAGACATCTCAACTTGTATTGCAATTGTTAAAGTTTGAAAACGTATTTGTAGTTTGTCTGATTCGATACGTTTTAGATTTTGAAAGTTCTACGATTTAAAGTTGTATTTGTTTAGGGATTTGATTTAAGGCTTAAAAAAACCGACGAGGGCATCTGTACCGTGTTGTATAATGGGAGCCTTACCATTTTTATTGTTGTTAAAGATATATTCTATGGTTATAGCGGCAAAAGAAATACATAATCTGTCAAAATTTCAACTGTATAGCTATCACGGTTCATGAGATACAGCCTGATGACAGACAGGTTGTATCTAGGCTGGACGGATGGACAGGTGTAGTCACAGGTCTTAGCAAAAATGTTCCTGAAATATGAATGTATGCATGAATGTTTATTTCAGGCTAAGACTCATACTCCTAACTAAAATATATAAATTAAATTGACGACCCAGTTCGCACAATGGTCACCATGCCGGACTGCCAAAGCTAGGGTTGCGGGTTCGAATCCCGCCTGACAAGTATTTATGCTTAGATATTTGAATGAGGTCTGGTTGTTTCTATGTGTTATAAGTATATATTTACATAAGAATAGTATATAAGTAGCACATCCGTTATCTAGCACCCATAACATAAGTCTAGTTACTTAGCTTGGGGCTAGATGGCGATGTGTGGAATGTCTAGCAATATGTATTATTATTTTCATTCCGAAGGTCGTGGGTTTTAACTCCAACAGATTTTTCTTACGAAAAATGTATGTACGCTAATTGACATTGCTCTTACGGTGAAGGATAACATCGTGATGAAACCCGCGACTTAGTTGTCTCCAGACGTATCCTATGGACACGGTCGACTAAACTGAGAGGGTAGCATAACCATTTCTTCCAGGTAGCGTAATCAATAACTGATGAAGGAAAAAAAATAACAATATAGGCTACAGTGGATTTCCCACTAACTAAATTTTACTAATTTATTACTAACTAATAAATTTTACTTTAATTTTACATTGACTAAATTCTCACTGTCTGTCTGTCCCTATGTATGTCAATCTTTGAAACTACGCAACGGATTTTGATGCGGATATTTTTGAATAGATAGAGTGATTCAAGAGGAAGGTTTTAGTATATAAAATTACAACGCGAAGTCGTGGGCAACAGCTAGTAGATTATAAAATATTGGTATATTAGGCGAAGACATTAACTCTGTGGATGCTATAGCTATCAAATACCTACCGTATTTGATTACAATACCAGAATTGATTAGATATCTCAGTCGTCGATTGAATGAGCTCGATGAGGCTTCTGAGTGACAATTACAACTGAATGATACTCATTACGGGGTAGCTTTGTGACAGACAAGATCATCGGAAATTTATTCTAATACGGTATCTAAATATAGATGGATTTTTGGGATAACCTTTTGAAAAAGAGTTCTTTTTATAATTCCGTGTACAATCTTCTAAACATATTAAATGCTTTGTCCTGACTGACTGACGGATCAACGCACAGCCTAAACCGCTGATCGTAGAGACCTGAAACTTGGAGAGTGTGTTTTATTACGACGTAGGTTTCCGATGAGAAAGGATTTTCCGAAATTCCATTCCTTAGAGCGTGAAAAAAGGGGGCAAAGTTTGTATGGGACAACGTGATTCGTTTGTCCATTTTTACCTTTTACGTGGATGAAGTCGTGAGCTAGTTATTAAAAAACAATGTATCAGATAGTGTTATTAAAATGTACGTAAGTTAATTAGTAAGGGCAAAGTTTATCTAAATATAATTGTTATTCTATGGTTATACCTTTTCAAACACCCCCACCGCTCCCCCCTGGGGTGTTAGAAGTGCAGGCTGCATTTAGACTGTCTGGGGACAACTCAGACGGTAAAAATGTTCTGTCAGTCCTACTTTAAATCAATTGTAAGTGATATTCCTGGCAATGTGTTTTATTTATCGTATTTTAAAATAAGATTTTCGTAACTATTTTGTTACCATGTTTAGTTGTTCCGATTCCCTCAAACCAACTAAATTCGTAACCATGGTAAAATGCAGCCGTGGCTTCTGGGCTACACATTGGAGGTTTTGTGAGAGTTCGAGTTACCTTGCAACCGCATGAGTAGCTTTAAGTAAGGTAAAATTAATTTAATAAATAAAATCGCGTTTATTTTATTTTGTCAAAACATAATATTTTTTGTAAGACGAATTTGTCATCTGAGTCTGCCTATAACCATGGGAATTGCAAAGTTCTCGGAACGTCAGGTTTGAGCTAAATAAAATAAATAAATATTGCAGAACATTCCACACATCGCCATCTAGCCCCAAGCTAAGTAACTAGACAACGGATATACTACTTATATACTTTTCTTTTAGAAATATATACGTATAAAACATATAAACAACCAGACCACAGACAAAAATCTAAGCGTAAATACTTGTCTGAGGCGGGATTCGAACCCGCAACCCTCTGTTTGGCAGTCCGGCATGATCTTTCAAACTAAATCAAAACAAGATAATATCCGTTGAATTCATTTAATTATGAATTCAAAAAGCGAAAACCTTAGAAAATACTGAGATCTACCTTACCTACATACCTTTGTTAATCTACGGTAAGTAGATACCTATAACCTAGCAAATGAAGTCCACACCTAAAGTCAATCAAGACGTGGAACAACAAGCCGATTCCACCCCTGTATAACTAATCTATTAAATTCAGGGTGTGGCTGATAGGTGCGACCTGGATAACCTACCCAGTGTTGCCAACTCAGATTTTGTATATTTGTATAGTATTATTTTTTATTTATTTATATATTACTTATTATATACTTGTTAATATATTCTCATTACGAATAGTATTGCTAAATATTATTATGTGTATGGCGCTGTTTGTGGCGTCGTATGGGGGAGGCCTATGTCCAGCAGTGGACGTGCATGGGCTGACATGATGATTATGTGTATGGTATGATATCTATGTTTAAGTATTTCGTTTATAATATCTATTTTACGTAGGTATTTATTATTATATTATATGTCCACACGATCTACCAGTTAAGCTAAACAGACCTTATCCATCCTAAGGTTGCCTGGAAGAAATCGCTTTAAGCGATAAGGTCGCCTGTTTGTACAATTTCGTAGATAGCTTTCTCGTCTTTTTTGTCATTTTCTAGGTTTCGTGTGTTGTACAAATAAAGTGTTTATCTATCTATCTATTTTGAAAAATGCGTAAACCCCACTAGAAAAGTTCTTAGATCTACGTACTTTTTTCTGAGTGAAATGAACAGGAATAAAATGAGTGTTTTAACTCTGCATTTCAACCACGCGGACCGTACCTAGTTCTTTCTTATCTTTATTTCCTCAGTTGTGTTCAATTAAATCGAATTTTGATAGATATCAAAACAATATAGCAACAGTAACTCCGTTGAATCGAAATAGTTTTAGGTTAGGTTTTTTTACAAGACGAGCTGGTGAGACGAGACGTTTCTTTTTACACAGTCACAGCTCTATGGAATAAGAACTTTGTTTCACTTGTGTTTAAAAATAATGACGAAAGTAGTACTGTGTTGGCTAAGCGAGTGTAAAAAACCGATCGTTTATTAACTTATTTTCTTTTTTTTTTGGAAATTATGCTCATTTAGTTAAGAGTTTCGTTATTTTACAAATTGAAAGAAAATACGTAGATTCTAGGACTGAAGTTCTTAGGTTTGCAGGAGAGGCCTAATGTACGTAGATCTACGTAAACAGACGTAGAGTTGGCAACACTGAACCTACCTACACTGCCTTCGTTATACTTTCTTTAGAAAAAAACATTAGGTAATTAATAAACAAAAACAGCTGTATAGGCCAGTTAAATGGGTCAGTATTTAGCAACTAGTGATTCGCAACTGGTCAGATTTGTAACTGGACAGATAAGCAACTTAACAAAGATCAGTGAAGCGGAAGGCAAATACCAAAAAGGCGGACTTTACCATCAGAAGGAATAGCTGTTAAGAAATTTGTCTAATGAGACTTTTTTTTTCAAGTAGGATTATTTTCCCCTCCCATAATCGCACCGATATTTAAAAAAACATCCAATTTAGTAATTGAATATTTTTGTAAGTCTTTTTATACCATGGAATAAGACCTGCTAAACTAATTTCTTTATTTTAATTCTATAAAATAGACCTAAATTATACTTAGTTTCGAATGTTAAACGATCTAATGTTACTTCTAATATTGGATTCCGCACCCAAAGTCTTCTACCTACTTTGTTAAGAGGAAAGGGTACCGACGCTCTCTCCACACAAACGTAGTCGACTGTTTCCCCCCTAGATAATGACACTATTGCAAATATTTTTGTGGCATAAAACTTATAACTACCATGACCATGCCCCTATGTCTTGTATTTTAAATATACCTTTTGTTTTTTTAACTCTTACTTTTTACGATAATTAGAAAATGAAAAAAACCAAGACATATGGGGCATAGTCATGACAGTTTTAGGTTTTATGCAACATAAATATTTGTGCTAGTGGCATTAGTCAGGAAGGAAACAGTTGACTACGTTTGTATGGAGAGAGAGCCGGGTACCTTTCATCTTAAGCCTCACGAAACCCTTTACCCAGGCTTAGGACTAACTGCTGACGCAGGGTCGATTTACGGCGGACCTACCTATACAGGGTTATTGGTAATCATATTAGCTAGCGTTTGAGAGCCACTTCTGTGCACCAAATCAAACGTCATTTGTTCTACAAGTTTTGGAAAATCGAACAATTTTTTTTAATTTTTATGATAATATAAATTCGAAAATCAGCTGACATTTTAAAACAAAGATCAGTCATCCAGTAGATAAAACTAAAAACATAATATAATCTTAAAATTAGTGACCTCTCCGTGTAAGGAACAGCTGATTTCAAGGTAAATTTTTGTCTCAAAATTAAAAAAAAGTTGTTTGTTTAGGTGCACAGTAGTAGCCCTCGTCGGCTTGCTAGAATAATACTGTTTTTAGTCTGAATTGATTTGTTTTAAAAAATCTGCTACCAACAACCAATAACCCTGTATTTATTGACCTATTTAATTTGATATAAAATACTTTTTTCCCATTAATCAGCTCGGTGAAGGTCGTTCCTAAAGGGATCTTAGATAAGAAATGATTTTGGTAAATTAAAGTCCTACACGGGCATAGACACAAATAAAAGCTAGTCTCACAACACAATGCAAAGTGCTTCCGACAGGTCGTGTCCGGGTACCGTCACCCTAAACACATTAAAGCCTCGCCCAATATAAACCTACGTTGTCATTTCTTAGGGCGCATTATACTACTGATTTAAAATCGACCGAATAGAAGTTTTGATGTGGATTTAATCTATATATATAAAAGAAAGTCGTGTTAGTTACACCACTTATAACTCGGGAACGGCTAAACCGATTTGGCTGAAAATTGGTGGAGAGGTAGCTTACAATCATAAGACGGACATAGGATATTTTTTTCGATATTCCCACGGGATCGGGACTTACGCGGGTGAAACCGCGGGGCGCAGCTAGTTAATAATATATTGCAGGACAGACATTCCACACATCGCCATTTAGCCCCAAGCTAAGTAACTAGACTTGTGTTATGGGTGCTAGACAACGGATATACTACTTATATAATTTTCTTTTGTAAATATCCTATCCTACTTCCTACTAATATTATAAATGTGAAAGTTTATTTGTGTGTGTGTGTATGTTTGTTACTCCTTCACGCAAAACTGATAGACCAATTGCGATGAAACTCGGTATCTAGATAGCTGAGACTTGGATTAACACATAGGCTACTTTTTATCCCGATATTCCCACGGGATCAGGACTTACGCGGGTGAAACCGCAGTTAGTATACGTATAATACATAGAAACAACCAGACCGCAGACAAATATCTAAGCATACATACTTGTCTGAGGCGGGAATCGAACCCGCAACTCTGTGTTTGGAAGTCCGGCATGGTGACCATTATGCCAACTGGGTCGTCTTTTCAACCGGGTCGAATAAATGTTTTTATCGTCTAGGGGTCATTCAGGTACAGATATTTATGGATTACTTCCGCTATATGACAAGAAAAAAATATAATAATAATAATAATCCGTGTAAGAGGTGACGGGGCCCGCAGGGCACCTTGAGGCGAGGTGACGGGGAGTAACGACCCCGCGGTCCCGAGTTCTCCAGGGGGAAGTCACCGTTCCTTACCTCCGGCTTGCCTTAGTTGGTTGGTCGGAGTGAAACCTGACGAGGAAGCGGTCCCCCGCCTCTGGCTTGCCTTCACCGGCTGTCCAGAGCAGAAATGCTCGAAGGATGGATGCTGAACGTCAGTGATGAGTTGGCCCGCTCGCTTGGACTACCAGCGATGACTTAAAATCCAGTGAGGCCTCTCCATCCTTCAGCCACTCACGTTCCTGTTGCCCCCTTGCTGTAATTTACTCGGCTAATTAGGGTGGCCCAGTCTGAGAGTTGGCGAGTCTCCGCCTGCCATTTTTACGTGTTTATTGAACATTGTTACGGCAGGTGCTGTAATAAACACTATTAATCTGGTATTAATATTAGTGATATCGGCTCGCAGCAAGCGCCCACGTCTTCACCCCGCGGCGGTCGGTAGGTCAGTGCCTCCACGCCCCGCGATCCGCGCGCGCGCTGCTCGAGACGACAGAGCTACCCACAACTATAAATGTCTATACACTACATCCCTCCCTTGTTATTATTGTTTTTTTCCTTTCTTTTAATATGAACATACCTAATTTAAATATCCAGTTAAGGTTTACGTACAAATTAAATACTTTCATATCACCAAAATATATTTTAATTTAATAGACAATTACCTATATCAAGTACAATCAGTAAGTCTTTATTCAACTTATTGTGTAATCACTCTTCATCAATTATTATCTCATTAATGTCCATCATTTTATTCACTCGAGTTGTTATTGATTTACATCACCATTATCATTTGTTCGTAGAGCATCACTGGCCTTATTCTCATCATCTAGTACCTTCCATTGTCCTTCCACTCGTTTTAGGTGTACGACGTTGCGTCTGATTAGCTGACCAGTTTCATCGTTCCGAAGACTTACGTCCCCTCCTTTGTTTGCTTCGACGGTATGTGTTTCGGGTTCATAGTTTAAGCTCAGCTTGTTT
This sequence comes from Idaea straminata, assembly GCA_951213275.1. NCBI lineage: Eukaryota > Metazoa > Arthropoda > Insecta > Lepidoptera > Geometridae > Idaea > Idaea straminata. Next base: position 8,773,604 of record OX577870.1, read on the forward strand.
TGTTTATTCATGTTCTTGACGTATACTTTATCTCCAACTTCCAATTCACAACTAGCAGCTCTTCTCTTCCTATCCGCATATTCCTTCCCTTTTTCCTTTAGTTCCTTATCTCTATCCCTCATTTCAAGATCCTCTGAGAAATGCGTCATGTCCTGAATCATAGGCAACTTGTCTCGAAATTGTCGTCTAAAAAACAGTTCTGCAGGTGTTTTTCCTGTAACCGTGTGGGGTGTACTATTGTACATTACCATGTACTCGCGAAGAGCCTCCTTCCAGTTCTTTTTTTCTACTTGAGAAATCTTGAGGCGTTTTAGAATATCTCTATTCTAGCGCTCCACCTCTCCGTTTTGTTGCGGCCAGTAGGGAATGGTATTATAGAGTCGTATGTTCCTCTCTGCACAGAAACTCTTAAAGTCTTCGCTGGTAAATTGTCTCCCGTTGTCTGAGGTAAGCGAGACCGGATTTCCAAGCCTGCTAAAAATGTCTTTAAGCATTCCGATTATTTCGGTGCTTGTTATGGTTCTGCATGTTTTCACCTCTTTATATCTGGTGTAATAATCCACAACTACCAGGATATAATCTCCACTAGGTAAAGGGCCCATGAGGTCAATTGCTATGTCAACCCATGGTTCGGAAGGTAAGTCTCTTCTTTTCAATGGGTTTGGGGCGCTGGGAGCAGAGACTAGGATGCATCCTTTACAACCTTTGCATATGTTCTCAGCATCTTTGTCGCACTTAGGCCACCATACCTTGGTCCTCAATCTACCCTTCATCGCGACTATCCCCGGGTGGCCTTCGTGTGCAGCTTCCAGAGCTCTTTTGCGTAATTTGGTTGGAATAACAATTTTCGTCCCCCTAAGGAGAATATCGCCATGAAAGCATAATTCATTTTGAAAAAGTTTATAGGCTTTAACCGTTTCATCCCAGTTTCCATTATAAAGGCCCTCTCTAACTTTCTGTATCTCTGCGTCTCCAAGGGAACTCTCAGAGATCTCTTGCAATGGGATGGCTACTGGTCGTGCAGATTCAGTAATAGCTTGAACATGGTCTTCAAATAAAGCCGTCGGGTTCGTTGCCACTTCACAGAGTCTCGATATTGGATCAGCTATGTTAGTCTTCCCCGGGCTATATTTCACCTTAAACTTGTAGGATTGCAGCCTTAACACCCACCTTTCAATGCGAGCGCATGGTTTTGCTTTCGGGCCAAATATCACCTCCAAGGGCTTGTGATCTGTTATTAGATCGAACACCTTGCCATACAGGAACATATTGAAATGTTCGACTGCCCAAACCAGGGCTAAAGCCTCTTTTTCTGTTTGGCAGTAACGACGCTCACAGCTGCTGAGGGTTTTATTACCAAATGCAATTATTCTCGGCCCGTTCTTGTTGATTTGCACCAGCACTGCACCCAGACCCACTGGGCTTGCATCTGCAATCACCACAGTCTTATCATGAGGATTGTAGTAACCTAAATTTGGTACCTTCATGAGTGCCGCTTTGAGATCATTAAATGCGTTCTTTTGGGCGTCTCCCCAGTCATCTTGAATGTCCGTATTTCTTCCCGTTCTTTTCCGTAGCAGTTGTTTGAGGGGTTCTGTTACCGTTGCTAGGTGGGGGATCCATTTTCCCACGTAATTCACTAAGCCCATAAAACTTTGCAGTTCAGCGATATTCGTCGGGGCTCTGAATCCCTTTATAGCCAAGATGTACTTTTCTAGTGGTTTAACTCCCTTTTCTGACAGTTCATGCCCTAGAAAGTGGACTTTCTTAATTCCAAAAATGCATTTGTCGTCCCTCAACATCACGTTATTTTCCTTTAACACTGCCATAACTTTTTTTAGCCTTAAGTCGTGTTCTTCTACATCTTTGCCAAACGTCAAGATGTCATCTATAAAGTTGATGACTCCTTCGCAACCTAAAAGAATTCGTTCCAGAGTTTTTTGGAAAATCTCCGGCGCACACGAGATACCAAACATCATTCTTTTATATTGGTATAATCCTTTGCTGGTAATGAAGGTCGTGATGTGTCTGGAGTCTGGGTGAAGTTCGATATGATGGAACGCATCTCGTATGTCTAGCTTACTAAAGATTTTGGCTTCTCGAATTTTTGGCAACAGTTCTTCCATCGTTGGCAGTGGATGGTTTTCACGTTGTATAGCCGCATTTGCTCGGCGCATGTCGACACATAATCGAATGTCCCCTCCGTCTTTTAGCACAGGGACTATAGGCGAGATCCAGTTAGAAGGACCTTTCACGACTTCTATAATGTCCCTTTTCAACAATTCTTTCAGTTTTCTCTCTACTTTTTCCTCGAGCGGGATGGGGATCCTACGATACGGCTGAGCAACGGGCTTTACTGAATCGTCAATCGGAATGGTAACTAAAACGTCTTTGAATTTTGGGAACGCCTCAGTTTCAACCTGGTTGATATCCAAATTGATCCGAAGTACTCCCAATGAGGTTGCCGTCACACGTCCTAGTAGGTCACGCGTACCGTTTTCGATCACGTAGAATGTTGTGATGTCCTGCGATATATCGGCAAGTTTTATCGCAGCTTTGAATGATCCTAATAGCTTTAGCGGTGTAGCGCTCCCGTAAGCTACGAACGTTTTGTTAGGATTCGGATCTTGATTAGTAACTTGAACGTTGTCTTTCTTCATTCTTTCCCAGGTTTGGTCCGTTATAAGATTGTGCTTGCAGCCCGAATCTATCAACATCTCCACGTTGGTTCCACCTATGTTACACATGACTTTTGCATCGTTCTCGATATTGAAAATGTAGTCGACTTTTCTTTCATCTGTGCCTATGTTCGCAGTTTCTTCAATATTATTTATTGTCCTGCTTTTCTTCTTTATTCCTTGACTGTTCGATGATTCTTCTCCTTCTAATTTCCTCTTCTGAATTTGTCTTGTCCGACATTGATTTCTGAAGTGTCCTAAAATGCCACATTTAAGGCAAGCCTTTCCTTTTGCGGGGCAGTTGTTGTCACGGGAAAAATGTCTGGAACTTCCACATCTACTACATTCCAATCTGTTTTTCGGCTTCTCCTTCCGTGTCTCTGTACCTACTCTGTTGATTAACTGACTTTCCGCAGGAGGTTTCGTACCAAAGTTTCCTAATTGACGGTCTATGGCTTCCAGTGCATTCGCTTCTGCAACTATTTCATCCAATGTGATCTTGTCCCCCGTTTTCAATATCTTCTTTCGGAGTTCTTCTGTCTTACCCTTTTCAGTTATTTGATCTATGATATGTTCGTCTTCTTTTTCACCAAACTGACACTTCTTGGCCTGTAGTCGAAGTCTGACAAGAAATTTTTCGAACTTCTCATCCTGTTCCTGTTTAAGGAGACGAAACAGATGTCGTTCATACACTTTGCTCTGTTTAGGTGCAAAGTAGTTGTCTAATTTTCCTATCGCGATGTTAAAAAGTTCGCCTTCAGTTGCATTAGCCCCCGGGATGTTGTAGAAGATTTCTTGTAACTCAGGACCACCGAAATGTAAAAGACTAGCTCTTTTCTTTGCCTCGGTGTCTATGCCTGCCGCCTCGAGGTATATGTTCAAACTTCTTTTCCATCTTTCCCAACGGACAGAGACTGAACCAACCTCTCCTTCACATTCGAACTTCTCTAAGGTGTACTGTGCCATTGGAGCTACCTGTTGACAAGGTAAGTACCTATGTTGCATATTTACAGATTTATAATACGCTATCGCAATCTAATGCTAGTAATAACGCGTCTACTGTACGTGACTGTACCTATACTATAATTGTTACGCTACTTAGTTATCCACGCCCGCAGCACACATTCAGCGCCTAGGCCAACACATAGTCGTTGTCATATTGTGTAGTACTGTGGTGTGGTGTGTGAGTATTAACCAGCCCGCGGCCGCTAAGCGGCGAATGGTTCAGGGAGTAACACAAAATTTTAAACTTAAAATTTCGCAATTTAATGCCATGTAGGTAAGTATATCCGCAATTTAATGCTATACCGGTAGGTCTCCGCAATTTAATGCAAGTTGTACACTAAGTTTTCATCGATATCCGCAATTTAATGCTTTTATTATCTATAAGTCTCTTACAGCAATTTAATGCTCAGTCGCAATTTAATGCCATGTAGGTATGTCCGCAATTTAATGCTATACCTGACGGTCTCCGCAATTTAATGCAAGTTGTACCTAAATAAAAATTAAGCCGATCACCGCACGATAGGTAGGTACTTGCGGTGGTTATCGAAGAACATTTATATTAGTAAGAAGGCAGGTATATTTGACCAGTATGGTGTTGACTAATATGTAGGTATGTCACTCCACTGATATACGGTCATAGACTCTAGATACCTAAAGCGCAAACGAAGGTAGGTATACCTACGCGACTCACGGTCAAGCGAGTACCTATAGTTACTTTTTTTTTATAATGTAATAAATACTGAGGCTCGAACGAACAAGTAGGTATGTAACTTGTAGGTTATTCGCCCACCACAGGCATAACTGAATGATACAAACATCTATGAAGAAACCCGACGCGGCGCGGCGGGTAGTTACTTAGTCACCTACACATTAATTACTTTGATAAAAGCTTAGTCGCCATGCATGAACCAATATTTTGGCCACATATATCCTCCTTTCTTTTCTTTTGTTATTAAATGTAAAAATCTTTACAAAACTTACAATTTGTCTCGTCGCCACTTGTAATAAACACTATTAATCTGGTATTAATATTAGTGATATCGGCTCGCAGCAAGCGCCCACGTCTTCACCCCGCGGCGGTCGGTAGGTCAGTGCCTCCACGCCCCGCGATCCGCGCGCGCGCTGCTCGAGACGACAGAGCTACCCACAACTATAAATGTCTATACACTACAGGTGCCATAGTATCCATAGTTCCCCAGTATCTAGTCCACTACCATCCCATCACAATAGCTCCAGTAGTTTTGTCCTGTAGATTATCAATAGCTTTCATCCAAACCCGGAGGTTGTCCTTGGTTGCACTTTATAGTGTAGACAGGGATAATCGCCGGTTTAGAATCCACCCCATTGCTTGATATTATACTTGTTATTGTAAAGGGCCTCTACGTGTTGGCTTCGGCTCCACGCACGCCTTCCAAAGGTCCGGGGCTCCATAGCCCCGTGATACAGGACGTATAACAGATAATAATCCATTAAAAATTTAAAGTATAGGTACATCTTATGAAAATTTAATGAATTTCCAACATGGTACACATTATTGTTTCTAGTTAGCATTTTGCAAGTCAATTATTTTAATTTATTTTATAAATTAATGTTAGTCCTTTTTCGTCTGAGATACAGGATTACCTAGTTCAGGCATATGTGTTATTTTTGTTCTCTATTTATTTATTTATATTTAGTGCTTAGTTTATTATGTACAATGAATTTTAATAAATATATTTTTATCACAGTTGCTCATAAAGTGGATCTTATTCAACCGCTTTTAGGCTCATAATCCAACATATTATGCACGCATGCGTTTTACATTGCCAACCTAGTGCTATAAAGTTATCCCGATAAGTTAAATACGTATCTTACTGCTAATTACATGTTAGGTAGGTGAAACATTCTTAATTTATCTGGGTTATACTGTTTTGATGTATAAAAAAGGTAGGTACCAAAGAGTTTTTTAGCTAGCAAAAATGGTTGTCTCAAAAGTCGGTTTACGAACGAAAATTTTACGTGATAATGACTTGGAAAACGATTAAAAATTGAGTTGTTTATTTTTTGTTTTTTCTTTACTTAAATATATTGTTTTTCCGTACCATTGTATTTTGTATGTATGTATTTTGTAAATATTTTGTTAATTATTATTTTGTTTTCTTTTCAAGTCTTTTCTTTTATTCGCAACTGTGATAAAAAACGTCGTAGGATATACGTGTGGAATTGATCTTTGCATAGAGGCGGTTTATGACACGCGAGCGGCAGCGAGCGTGTTCAAGAAGCCAAGAGAAAGAAAAAAACCACACTTATATCGTAATGTACTATTGTATTTGTACTGATAGCGACACCTTAAGGTAAATAAAGTTGTGGCATTTTGAACATTCCCAAAACTCGGGGAAACTTAGGGTAATTTAGACAAATCAAACAAAATCCTTATTTTTCTATCTATTAAAAATGAATCCCTATTTTTCCTTGGTCATGGCATTACGCGTGAACGGCTGGACCAATTTCGCTTATTCTTTTGTTTTGTGTTTGTTATTGTCAGAAGGTTTCTAAGAAACAAAAAATTAAGAAACTGCGCAGAGGCAGCGAGTTTTTTATTTTTTTGGGTAAGATTAGACATTTGTAAACCCGTCACATACTCTTTTTACATACTCTTTTTTAAAGGTTGCCTGGAAGAGATCGCTTTGAGCGATAAGGCCACCCTTTGTAACACTTAGACTTAAGCTTTGAAATGGGTGTTTACAATAAAGAATGTATATATCTATCTATCTATCTATCTTTATCATCGTTTACTTACAACATTGGTTTATTCGGTGAGAAAAGTTGAAAAAAAAAACAGTTGAATGCTTCACAGAGTACCACGTGAAACCGCATAATGTAACTAGTTCAATGTAAAATCATAATTGTCATGTATAATGTAAAATTAACGTGTAATTATGATTAAACAGAGACCGCCCGCACTTGGCTGACAGGCGTTAAATTAATGACTCATATAGAGATTTATATATTATAGTGGTGTAGAGAGAACTTCAAGATAGATAGATAAACACTTTATTTGTACAACACACAAAACATTGAAAATAACAAAAAGGACGAGAAAGCTTCTTAACTACGAAATTGTACAAACAGGCGACCTAATCGCCTGTTTCGCCTGTCAAGAAGGGGTGAAAGAAAGGCATATAATTTTATTTTCTGGACTGTACATACTTAGACCCTTTTACTAAGACTACACTGTTCGTCTGTCTGTCAATAGGCTGTATCTCAGAAACCGCGATAGCTAGACAGTTAGTTTTCACAGATGATATATTTCTATTGCTGCTATGACAACATATACTAAAAACAGAATATAATAGTACGGAACCCTTCGTGCACGAGTCCGGCTCGCACGTTGCCGTGTTTTTTATTTTATTTTATGTGAAACTAGCTGCGCCCCGCGGTTTCAACCGCGTAATAATTTTCTACGCAATTTTCTTAATTATTTCTTTCATAAGAACCTTCTCCGGACAATAACAAACACAACAAAAAAAGAATTGGCCAAATTGGTCCAGGCGTTGTTGAGTTATGCGCTTACCAACACATTTTGCGATTCATTTTTATATTATAGAAGAAGTAACCACGTATACAAACACAAGATATAGATCTATATGTAATAAAATAGAAAAAAGGTTTGTCCTCAGCACGATTCTACAGCAAGTAGCTCCAAAGCTGGATGAGTATGAGTGTAGATTGTGGAGAGAAAAATAGTTGACCTAAGAAATCATGAATGGAATGTATAAGACAAGATATGAAAGAAATGAATGTGAATCCATTTCTCTCATATCTGGTCTGCAGCTTGTTAGCTGCAGACCTCTGTTAGGTAAATGGAAGAAGATGTACTGCAATGACCATTAATGAATCGAAAAAAAAGGGAAGGCAGATGAACAAAAGAAAAATAAAATAACTAACAGATTTTATATAAAGCAATTTAATATGGCATCTATCCTCTGTTATTTTGAGGGTCTTTGAGTCACAAACGTATCTTCTAAAAAAGCGTGCTACATCTTAGAACGCATCGTCACTTACCTACCATAGTGTGAGATAGTGATCAATCCTGACCTATTTTATTATTAAAAAAATATGTTTCCTCTATTGAACTTAAATATTTTATCTCTTTAGACTGATGACTACCCGTCATTTCGGAGAGAGTTCAGTTTTGTGCTTTAGGCTTGAAGCTTGATATATGTAATTAAGGCCTCTTTGCAGGAAAAACGCAAAGTTTCAATTTTATGAAATCTAGATTTAGTCCTTACATCCTAATATCCTACTAATATTATGAATGTGAAAGTTTGTGTGTATGTGTATGTTTGTTACTCATTCATGCAAAAACTACCAGACCGATTGCGATAAAACTCGGTATCTAGATTGCTGGAGGCCGGGATTAACACATAGGCTACTTTTTATCCCGATATTCCCACGGGATCGGGACTTACGCGGGTGAAACAGCGGGGCGCAGCTAATATTTTATATTTCATAAACTCCTTTTATACGCTTCAATTAATATTAAAGAGAGGTCGCAATCGCGTTATTTATGATCAAAAAATATTTGACAGAAAGTAAAAATCGATTATCAAGTTTTAATAAAGGTCAAAATTTCCCAACTTTGTTGCAGTTCATATTATTTTTAATTCATCATAATTAAATAGTTTAACACAGAAATACAAATCTAATAAATAAATGAAAAAAACAAAAAACATATCAATTATACGTAGTTTCTTTTCATGATTTTAAATACGTAGCTTCTTTGGTTTTATAAAATGCAGTTTGATGTTGTAAATTTTCCTTCTTTAATTTTTATTTTGTTATATGTAATCATTTTGCGTTGTGTTTTTATGGTGCAATAAAGGGTTTATCTATCTATCTATCTATCTTCTTTAATTTCTAGACAGAGCACACTGACACGTCAACCCTTTATCACCCCCTAAAGCGCTGCCATATCAGTGAGAGCTTTAAAAATATAGGAAATTAAGTAATTGCTCTATAAAATATAGAAATCTTGATTAGCTAAAATTATTCCAAAACGGAAACAGTTTAAGGCGGTAACTACACGAGCTAATTTGGATTTAAAGAGCTTACGTGTGAACGTGGCCTTGTCGTTTATATATTGAGTTGTTATTTATAAATGTTACTAAAACTTTATGGAGATGCTGGCTTTGGCCCGCGACTGTGCCCGCTTGGGGTTGGATTTTCCAAAATCCCTACTTAGCGTAATTTTTTTACAGAGGCCTTTAGGCCATTTGCGAAACTAAAAGAGATAGTGAATAATTACTGAAGAAATCGTGCATGTAACAAAAATTTAAACTGTTTCAAAATATCTAGCTAGGAATCGAACCTGTTCATAATCCATTAAAAAATCACTCTATATTTTTGTATTAATCAATATTGTTGCTGACACGTCAGGAACTCTCGCATCCGGGGCAACCTTCATGTCCGAGACATTGCAGATAAATTGCAAGAATGCCGCCTACGCTGGTACGGTCACGTCTTGCGAAAACCGGCTAGTTACGTGGGGAACAAATGTCTTGCCATGGCGCCTCCGCCGGGTCGTGGCAGACTGGGTAGACCCAAGAAGTGCTTGACGTCGTAAAGGGTGATATGCCTGCAAATGGCCTTACTAACCAGGATGCTGAAGATCGTGCGAAGTGGAGGCGTAAAAGTAGGAAAGCGGACCCCGGGCTCCCGAGAGGGATGCAACCGGGAACATCGCTCGGATGATGATGAATATTATTGCTGACAGAAAATTAATTTCTGGAAACCAAAGGAAATAATTTCAATTATTTTCCCTAGTTAAATTGGCTTATTTTTTTATTTATAGTAATCGTAAGAGTTTAAAAAGTTTAACCAGATCGGGACTTATACGAGTGAAACCGCGGGGTGATGCTATCTACTCTAATATTATAAAGACGAAAGATTTTTTTGTTTGTAACGAATAAGCTCTGAAACTACTGGAACGATTTTGATGAAATTTGGTATGACAATACACACTTTTTAACCGACTTCAAACAAAAGGAGGAGGTTCTCAATTCGTCGCTTATATACTTTTTTTTATGTATGTTCGCCGATTACTCAAAAACGCCTGGACCGATTCGCCGGGATCGGGAGTTACGCGGGCGAAACCGCAGAGCGTTGCCAGTTAGTAATAAAATTGGTCATTCAGAATACAGACCCTGTTTAATTAATTCCATCCCCCTCTGCTCCGAGGGGTGTGGGGGTGTAAGTCTGAAGTTATCTTCGTTTGATTAATCATCTATGTCCTGAACATAGTTGCTAACTTTGACGTTCTTTAGATTAAGTTCCTACTTGGATAGTTCTACTTAAGTTGGATATACATAATAGGTAAACATAATAAAAAATATATGAATAAAATGTGTTTCAATGAAGTTCGAAATTTATTAGAAAATATCGAGCTTTTAGAAATAAATGCCATTAATATTTAAAACAGTATCCAAACTTTCCTAAGGTCCTAGACTTTTCCCTTTTTTCGATGACAGTCAGTGACCTCGGGGTGGAAAACAACCGATTTTCAAGTAAAAATAGTCTCTTAAATTTTTTAAGAAAAAAAAAGTAGGTACTTATTTCCAAATTCCAAATTCCTTCTCATTTTTTGCAGTCGATTAAAAATCCCTGCCGATGAAAATAAAATATTATACTTACGAAAAATTGTTGTTATGTGTTAAAAAACTTAGGAAGACCATATAAATATAAGAGCTTGTAAAAGCTGGAAAAACAACACATCATTAAAAGCTTTTATTAAGCTTATTGGCAACATAACGCTTTATTGTATAGGTGTCCTGTATTAGACGTATATAGTTATAACCCAGTGATTCTCAACATTTTAGACAATTTCGATATAAATCACAACGACAAATGTTCGCATTCAAACGCTATAAAAGCGCAAATAAGTATTCTAAACACCAAATAAACTGACAAGTACTGCTAGATCGAATCTTTTTGTGCTAAAAAGGGGGTTCAGTAGTCGGAACAGTATCTTGAAGGTAGTGTTCATCGTATGAAGCTCTTCTTTTTACTCGACTGCCAAGGAACGGGTTATGTTTTTCGCGTCTCTATGTTTATATGTTTGTAATATTCTTTATTTATGAGTGCGTCGGCATGTTGCTGTAGCTCCCTGTTTTCACTGTAGTGCCATTTAATTCGGAGTTGTTTAATGTTAAAATAACCTACCTAAATTATGATTTATTTTATTAAATTTTTAATTTGTAATTATAAATGCAATCTGAAATACATGGTTATTTATTTCGCACTTTAAAAATAAAGTATGCAGACATCAAAAACCTAACATTTTTTTCTAGATGATTGGTAGGTTGTGTTAGGTATCAAGTTTTTTGTTAAAAAAAAACTGCTTAATTCGCTGGAAGCGGTAAATGAATTCAGTTTCTACTTTCATTCGAAGGACTTCCGACAAACAGGTGTACCTTATAATAGTAGGTACTTTTTTAGAAGTATTAAATGCAATTTAAGTTCATTAATATGAAGCATAAAATAATTTTAAAATCCAAATAAGTTTTCACAGGTAGGATACCCCAAAAGACTGGCTGGATTGCCTTTATGGATAGCAACGCCGCGCCGATTCATTGGCCAAAGTCGCAGCCAGATAAATACTCAGTAAATAATGACAGAAACTCGTAACAGAAAGTTTGTTATAAAAGGGAGCTACTTATTTGAAAAGTTTGAGAACCATCGTCACAGACAATATACTCGAGCGGAATGATCATTAACTTAATTGTAATGGGTGTGTTATCTAGCGTAAATGTTATTGTATTTGAGAAGTATAACATACTAGCTGTGCCCTGCGGTTTTACACGCGTTAATTTGAGAAAAACCTAATAAAATATATTCTACGTGCAGCGCTCCGCGATTTCACTCGCGTAACTTCCGATCCTGTGGAAATGGCGGAAAAGTAACCTTTGTTATTTTCAATAAATCAATGTATCCTCATACCAAGTTTTATTAAAATCGGTCCAGTAGTTTCGCAGCCTCTTTGTTATAAACAAAAAAATCTTCTTAATGATATTAGTGTAGATGATGATAAAAACACTTTCCCAAATAATGCATTAGTTTACATATAGAACTTAACTTAACCGTTTTTGAGCTCTCAAATCGAATAATTTTTCTCATTATTTGCAACATTTTTTATTGATGCTCCGTTCCTATTGGTCGTAGCGCGATGTTATAAATAGCCTATAGCCTTTATCAACCAAACAAACAAACTCTTCAGCTTTATAATATTTTAATATATATACTAAGTACACCTATTCTATGGTAGCTATTATAGTATTTCATTAACTGTTGTTGGAAACTTTTGTTTGTTTTTTTTGACGAGTTTCATGACGCAGCGAGTGAAATTCGCAGGTTTGAAACCTGCCATTGGACATTTTTGTATCATGTGGAAGTCCTTGCACTGCTGTGTTTATTCTAGCTTATAAAAGAACGTCATAAGAACTTGCCAAACTAACTCACACTTTTTTGTGAGCTACACACATCAATTTATAAGACGTTATCACGTCAAAAACTTAAGAATGAAAAAACTAAAACCCGACTACGGAAAAATTATACTCTATAAAAAATTAAAAGAACCCGATTGCCAAAAAAAGTTTAAAACTAAAAAATACAAATAATAAAAAGTGCGTAAAACTGAAAAGAAAAAAACAAGTGCAGGACTCGAACCTACTATTGAATAACTGATAGGGAGGTAATAATTTCGTGATCGATACACAAATGAAACGATTAATAAATTCAAAAGCATAAAACATAGCGACTTGAATAGTCGGGACCCATTATTGTGACGATTTAAGCCGGTCTATATTATGTTAATGGGTCCCGACTACTACCCGGAAAAGCGAATCGTAGGTCGATTTAGGGGAAAGGGTACCGGGGGCTCTATCCATATATAGTCGACTCTTTTCTCAATGGATGACACTAGAGCAAATATTTTTGTTGTTGTGTTTTTTTTTTTGTTTTTAAAATCTTGATTTCTTAGAAACTGAAAAAACCCAAAACATAGGGGCATAGTCAAAGCACAAAAATATTGTGCTAGTATCATTATCCAGAGAGGAACCAGTCGACTACGTTTATATGGAGAGAGCGCCGGTACCCTTTCACCTTAAACCTACGATTCGCTTTAAGCTGTGCGTTGATCTATTAGTAAATCAAGACTTTGTATCTATAAATATAAAATTCTAAGTCCTGACTGACTGACTGATAGATCAAGCACTGACTGACTGATAGCTTAAACCGCTGCTTCTAGAGACATGATGGAGAAGATGTTTGTAAAGTGTTTTTGTAAGTTTTTATTTTTTCTTTATACTTTTGTTTTATGTTATTTTGATTTTCTGTTACTACTTTTCTGATTGTCTTGTCCAAATAAATGTTTTCTTTCTTTCTTTCAATAAGAAATATTTTTCCAAAATTCCACCCCTAAGGGCTGCTAGGATGATAAAAATTTTGCTTTTGTCTTTGAAAACATTTAGCTAAAACCTAGCTAAATATATTAAACCAGCTATGCTCTGGGGATTCACCCGCTTAAGTAGCCTAAAGACTTCCTCGATAAATGGACTATCCAACACAAAAATATTTCTTTAATTTGAACCAGTAATTCCTAAGATTAGCGCGTTCAAACAACAAACTCTTCTACTTTATAAAATTACTAGCTGCGCCCCGCGGTTTCACCCGCGTAAATACCGATCCCGTGGGAATATTGGGATAAAAATTAGCCTATGTGTTAATCCAGGTGTCCAGTTACCTAGATACCGAGTTTCATCGCAATCGGTCCATTAGTTTTTGCGTGAAGGAGTAACAAACACACACAAACTTTCACATTTATAATATTAGTAGGATAGGAAGTATACCTAGAAGTAAACTTGATGGATGATCCAAACTTTAATTATATTCAAATAACCACAAATTTCTGCTTATTTATTCAGTTTTTAACACTTTGAGAGTTTGTTAATCATGTTTATGGTCTTAAACGCTTTTAATTTTTGTTGTGCCAGACAACCTAAGAGAGTTAAATGGCGATCGAAGCCACGGTCTAAAGCCTCATATACATACTATTTAACTTATAAAAGAGTACGTTTTCGGCGAAACTTCGAAAGCTCCGTTTACAAAGCACATTTGTCTAAACAACAGCAAAAAATAAAAGTTTGTGCATCAATCATTATTGTGGTGACAAAAAAAACCTCACAAGATCCTAAGTAATTAACTGTCTCATTTGAACAGAGGAAATTCTACCCTAAAAAGTAGTAATAAGAGTGAATTTATATTGGGTTGGTTTTTAAAGTTATATACCTATACTTAGCTATTTTCGTGAGACATGGGTTAACATGCTTTTTCAACTTTAAGCAATTTGCAAAAATAACTTAGGTTCATTATTTTTAGGGACAAATGTTATTGATCCCGTTGATTTTAGACGGACGTTTTAGTGATTATTTTAAGAGTATTTTAGGTACAAACCCTAAAACAAATATAGATGACTTGAAAAAAATTGGTTAATTTCTTAATCTTTTCTTGCCGTACAGTTCTAAAAACCGTTAAATACTTTTTGAAATGTCTGAATCTGCGATTCTGATAATAATAAAGTATTACAACGAATTTAAAAAACCTTTACGCCGGGTACGATAAGGGGCGGGTTATTTGACTAACTGGTAATTAATTTTTGTATTTATAATGTTAAATGTGTATGTCTTTTTATATTATTAATAACGAAATAAAGTATTTAAAAAATACATTATATAATACCTCGATAAGTTTATAGTTATGTTTCCTTAAAAATTTGCTGTTACGCGGAGAGTACCAATGACCTTAAAAAATATTACTTATTTCTCAAGCTGTATTGACTGCTCTTGGATAGCTCCACTTGCCTGAAAAAAAATTGTAATAAAACAATCAGTCAAATAGAGCTACGCCTCCTTTTTGAAGAGGCTCGTTTTGGACATTGCTTTGGATGAGTTCTGTGTTGTGCAAAGCATTGATTTTGGGGAACGAAATAAAAGCTATATTTACGCAGAAAAATATCTAATTTTTACCCGGACTATTTCCAACCTACTTAAAGCCTAGTAATTAAGCATTGGAACTATCGTTTTAAGTATAAAACTTAACCGATTTGGTGTGTTACTATATATAGATAAACACTTTATTTATACAACACACAAAACATTGAAAATAACAAAAAGAACGAGAAAGCTTAGTAACTACGAAATTGTACAAACAGGCGACCTTATCGCTTAAAGCGATTTCATCCAGGCAACCTTAGGATGGATAAGGTCTGTTTAGCTTAACTGGTCGGTCGTACCATGTTAGTGTAAATAAATTCCACCGTTGACAGATCACTCGCCGCCCCTGATTGGTTGAGGCGATCCCGCCAAAACACACGTTCGAATGATGAACGACATCTGTCAAATTAACTAACCGACAATTTGTTAGGTGACGTTCGTTCGAGGCAAATGAATTGAAGCGGGAAAACAAGATGGCGCGAAGCGATTTGTTTAGCAACTAACTACGCATCTCCGTTGTGTGGTGAAAGATGGTTTTAAGATGATGTTAAGAGGAAAGGGTACCGGGGGCTCTCTCCATACAAACGTAGTCGACGGTTTCCTCCCTGGATAATAGAGCAAATATTTTTGTTGCATAAAACTTATAACTGCCATGGCCATGCCCCTATGTTTTGGTCGTTTCGTGGTTGATCGAAAGTATGTAGTTTACGAGTTTTAGGCAGTCGCTAAGCTAGTGAGGTAGGTACAGTCGGATTATCAATTAGCTGAACTCCACGTGACCCAGAGCTTACTCAGACATCTAAAAAACGTAAAACGTAAAAACGTAGTATTTACCAATTTTGTTATTTGTTTTTATATTGTATGTATCGTATAGTATTTTTTTTTAAATAACAGAATCAGGAAACTTTACTTTTTATCACTGTTGCTCATAAAGTGGATCTTATTAAACCACTTTTAGGCACTCATAATTCAACGTATTACGCACGCGTGCGATATAATCTACCAATCTAGTGCTATATATACAATAATCTAGTACTGTCAAGTTATCCCAAATATATTAAATTTATATCTTACTGCTAATAACATGCTATGTCGATGAAACATTCTTAATTTAACTGGGTTTTACTGTTTTGATGTATAAAAAGGTAGGTACCAACAAAGAGTATTTAAGCCAGCAAAAACCATTCGAATTTTAAAAAGAATTGAAGCAAATTTATCTACCATATACCTCTATGAGCAAATGGCATTATATAAACTGAACCTAGACCATTAAAAAAAATGATTGCTGCCTCACACAAGTATTTTGTTAACTTTTTCGCTTTGTTTTCGATTTGTTATCAAAAATGTCCTTTTTAAATAGGGAGCCAAGAGCTATATAGCATTAACGTCGCCGAAAATATTAATTCAGGCATAAAATGCAAGAGATAACTTATTGCCTCCAAATTCTAAAGCGAGATTTCTAGCGACTTACGAAACTTTCATACAATGGAAAAACATTCAGCAAAAATGCCAAGTCATTTTCTGAGAACTTATTATTGGCATACTTCAATGAACTGGGAAATAAATACTCGCCCAGCTCGCTTTGGTGTATCTATTCTATGTTAAGAAGCAATATGAAGACCAAAAACAATATTGATGTCAAAACGTACTGTAACATTATAGCGTTTCTAAAGACACGTGCAGGCGGATATGTTGGTCGAAAATCCAAAGTATTGATACCAACCCACGTTGAGAAGTTTTTAAATGAAGCTCCAGATAGTCAGTACTTGGTAACAAAGGTGAGTTAAACATCATAACCCTCTGTCTTATCTAATAACAAGAAATATTTGTAGTTGTCATAATATAAGGACACGCGTATTAAGTAACTTAGGCAATCGCAAACGTTCTAAATAAAACAAAACCACCACGCGAACGAAGTCGCGGGCAACAGCTAGTATCTAATAATATCATAAATGCGAAAGTTTGTATGTATTTGTTTTTTATTCACGGAAAAGCTACAAAACGGATTGCGATATAACTCGCTACATGCATAGACGTAGACCTGGAATATGATACTATATGCTACTTATGATCCCGGTCCCGCGGGCGAAATTGCGAGGCGCAGCTTTATAATAATTCTGGTAAAATGTCTAACTATTTAATATTGTTGTAGGTTGCCTTTGTGTTCGGGGTTACCGGTAAGTGTAGACCTCTAGAGCTTTGTGATATTACAACAGAAGATGTAGAATCCCACGGTTAAATGCTTCTTGTGAAAATTCCAAATACCAAAAACAAGATTCCAAGATAATTCACAATCGCTAAAAAACAAGCGCCTTTTCCTAAACTTTCAATAAGGCATATGCACTGTTCAACCCATTGGTGTTAACAAATTTGGAACCATGCCTTGAGAAATTGGTATTTAAATTTGCCCGAGCCCGATACGTATACTGGGCATAGTTTTAGAAGTACCTCGGGTACTCTGCTGGCTGATTCAGGAGCCGATATATTAACTTTATAGCGGCATGGTGGGTGACGCAGTCGCTAAATCTTATTTCGAAAACTCTATACACAACAAGGCAAATATCAGTGCTAAAATAACAAGTGCAATTAATTTGGAGCCACACAGGAAAAAGTGTTGCCCTGAGCCACGACAGTCTACTTCTCGTGACATTGATTTTTCGGTATCTCCTGATCCCATTAATGATAATAAACCCATATGTTTTATGAATCCATAAAATACAACCAATTCCTATAATAATATTGAAATTGTATCATCGCCAACTTTTACCCAGCAATATCATAAACATGCCAACAAAAACTGTTAATTATCATTTTAACAATTATTGTACTTTACGAATTGTTTTAAGAATTAAAAAGTTCATTTCTTTATTTCGCAACTGTGATAAAAAAACGTCGTACGATACGCGTGTGGATTATTAATCATTGCATCTCGGCTTTGAAACGCGCTAGCGTTCCGTTCGTGCGTCATAAACCGCCTCTATGCAATGATTACCACACTTGTATCGTAATGTACTATTACAACCTTACAGCTGTGCAAGTGAGGTCTGGGTCTCGTGGGGTTCAGCTAATTGGTATTCCGACTGTACAATATCAGCACTAAAAACGTGGGAACTCCCATGAGCTCAAGATCTACCCGGGTAACCCCACAACCGTAGAATACTGGCCTAATTGCATAAATGTTAATTTAACAAAACATAGAGTGTCCGTTAAAATATAATTACTACCATCTCGGGCCCGTGGCACGTGCTATAAACCAATTTAAAACTCACATAATTATGCTCTGAAATTTCACATAATTGAAGTTATTCCGGCTGAAGTTGTTTCAGTAGTTTTCGACTGTTTTTCAACTGACAAATTCAGGTCAATTTGTGAAGCCTGAAAAAATACTAACCTAGTTTTTATCCCGACTACGGCGAAGTGAAAAGGTGTCGTTGACCTGTATGTATGTTTATTAATTCCCGCATATCTTCTAAACTACTTATCATAATTTGACAAATGAGGTATCGTTAGAACTGTCTTGATCATCCGCTGATTATATGCTATGTGACGTCATGATAAAACTAATATGGCACCCTCTGAGGGCCGGCGCCTTTAACTCCTACTTTAACTTCTGGTAGGTGCACGAGGACATAATAATCCTCATTCTCCTACTGGTATGAGCACTGGTATCCTATTCCTCGCTCGCCGATCGCCGTGTGAAGAAAGGGATAAACAGTTACCGAAAATAAAAATGTATGTCATGTACTATTAAGTGTGAAACAAGAAAAAAATCCGTGGATAACAGTGGTCAATATGCCACTTATTTTTGACTCACCTTAAAAAAAGAGGAGGTTCTCTTTTCCATCATATAATATTTTTTATGGCTGTTTAGGCATAACTTTGTTATTTAAAGATCGATTTTTAAAAAAAAATCTTTTGGTAAGGGTAGTCGTATAGGATCTGATAGATCTTCGGAGAGATGAACAGAATTTAACCCCGAGAGTGCAATAAATTGCTCAAATTAAAAACATTTCATAGCGAGGTTTTTCCGTAGCCGAGTTTTATTTAAACTTATTTCTTTTTTAATAAGTATTTATAGTATGACATATCAGAGGAAATCGATCTAAGAAAAATCACACCATCACTAAATACAAACAAACTTTTTAGTTCAATAGAATTACGCAACTGCAATCCGCATTGACCTAATTTTTATAAAATTACTAATAGTAGCGCCGTCGCTTGTAAGCGTTTTGCTTCGTCATTCCTGCATTCGTACAGGAAGAGAATGGGATCAGTTGCCTTTTCATATATGTAAAATTTGGATGCCTTCAAATCGTGAGTGAACAGGTATCTACAGATTTGAATAGGTACAAAGCGTGCTACATCTCAGACCGAATCTTCACCTACCATCGGGCAGATGTGATAATGGTCAAACGCTGCTCTATTTTAATTTATATAATAGCAATAAAATTGAAAACTTAGTAAAGTACAAATAAAATAGAACAGTAACCAAACAATACACGTAAAAAATAATTTATCATCCAAATCTATTCATACACACAATTTTATACTTTAGTTTGCTATAATAAAGTTCTAATTTGTTTGTATTAAAAGACAATAGCAACGTCTGTTGATTAAACACGCAATCAGAACTTGAAAACAACTTTGACGAATTAATTTGTCGGAATTGGAAGCGAATTTGATTAATTTTCTAGTGTTGCCATGAAAAATAAAAAAATGATATAATTACTTTTTTAAATTGCACTATGAACTAAATAAATAGTATACCCTACCATCTTTAACGCTTAACACGAAATAAAAATGGCATATTAAGTACATATTTATTTAGTTAAATCACTGTTTACAAGTTCAAGTAGGTACCATTTTCTATTTTTCCTTAAACCAGAAGGTTATAAATAATACTAGGTTTTACCTGCAATTTTGTCACCGTAGCAATTGAATTTTCCAAAATAATCACGTTGGGCGCCAAAGTTCTTCTTAGAGAATTTGTCACACGTTGGGCGCCCAATGAATTCTTCTTGTAAAATGTTACACGTTGGGCGCCAAAATAGTACATTTCTCGAAATATATGGTCACACTGTCTTAGAAACATTAATTTAACATAAGGCTGTCGCTGTCATAATGAAAATGACCTGCGGTCTAATCAATCAGCTGTAGCACAATAAGCCAAGGAATCTTTGCGGACGGATAGTTATAGAACTAAAAATTTACAAAGACCATTTCTAATAGTGTAAAGATACTAGCGCCAGTAATAAATGTAATAATAACTTAGTAGGACTGTGGTATTGTTTCAATTATTCTATTAGAACACAATAGACACAGCAGGGGGTTATTTTCTATAAGAGATAATTATTTATGTTGCTGTTGTTTATTGATGGAATATTGCCTGAAGTAGAAACTACCCACGATAATAATTAATGTTTTTTGCTCGAGATTCCGAAGGCAAGGGAAAATATTACAGGGTTGTTGGTTATTATATAAGAAGAGGCTATTTCTGTGAACCTTGATAATCAACTTTTGTTCTACGAGTTTTGGAAATTTAAACAATTTTAAAGTTAAGATGGGTACCCGAAAATTGGTTATGATTTATATGGAAAAGTAATTTACTTTAAGATTATACATTTATTTTTATTTTTATCGACTGTTCTAAGTCTGAATAACCTTTATTAAAAATATCAGCTGATGTATTCGAATTAACATATTCTCTAAAATCACTTACATCATAATCATTTACAAAACCAAACCAATAAAAGAAAAAAGATGTATAAAAATAGAACAAATATCAATATAAACGTAATAAAAGATTACTTTAACTTTGGCTACAAGCAAAGCGAAGTAAAAAATTTAAAGGTAGTAAAAAGTATTTCAACACTTCAATAATACGAAAAGAAATGCAAAAGAAACGAATATGACTAAAATAGTGGCGTATTCAATTCAAAGCTTCTATACGTGTGAAAGAGATAGCAACTCGCGGGTCAGTTGTAGAGTGAGAGAGACAGTGAAGTATCACTTGACCTCAAAGAAAGAACGAAGAAAATGGTATATCATTAGTATAGGTAGTTTCTTAGCTTTGAAGTTATTAGAGTTTGTGAAGTGTGTGTGAAATATATATTGATGTTATTGTTTTGTTTTGATATTTTTGATAATCTTGTTAAAGATATAGACATCCATAATTTTAGGACCAATGAAGGATAATGCATTTTTGACAAATCACAAGAAAAGCTTAAAAACAGATACTTTTTAAGACGATTCAATGTGATCTCATACGAATGATTTCAACTGAATACAAAATTGGCAAATTGGTATTATATTCCTGGTCATTTTGACACTTGGATTTCTGATCATTGGATTAATATTCCCGAAGGAAAAAAAATGTTTTTGTCTTTGACGAAAAGAGTGCTACGCTTGTAGCTTCAACATCATACTAGAGAAATTTTACAAATAAAAAGATGCATTTGAAGCATAAATGTAAATGCTTTCGTTTGTTCTGCGCTCCGCTGGTTTATTCGCGTAAGTTCCGGTTCTTTGGGCATTTCAGGATATACAGTAGCTTATGTTAATTCCCAATAAGTAAATGTATCCTCTTAAAACAAGTTTCATCAAAATCAATCCAACAGTCTCAATGCCTTTTCGTTACAACAAAAAAAGGTATTTCCTCTCAAATAGATTCGTATAGAGAACATTTCAAAATGCTGCAATTATCCAATGAAAACATGGAAATTTCCGAAAGCATTTTCCCAGTGTCGCAAATATTCCGAAATACCAAACACAAGTGAACTCAGAAACAATCACTAGTTGTCATAACAGGTTGCCAGTAAGTCTACGAAATCTGGAACGATGCCAACATTTGTATTGTTTCAAATCCTGAATATTTTAACGAGACTGCATTTGTTGTTATTTTGCTTCTGAATTTTTGATTCAGACCCAATTCGGACCGACTGAAAATATTATGCTTGAATATTTTTAATTTAACAACTAATTTATTATCGCGTTTTGAAATTTTAGCCGCGTATGTCACCATCGAGTAAAAATATCGGGAAAATAAGTTATTGTGTATAATTCGAGAATTTCAGTTTCATTTCAGACCAATTTTCATTGCCATCTATTCAGTACCGGTGCTTTCTGCGTATTCATATTTTTTATACGGCCGAGCCAATTTTAATATCCTTACGAAAAAATCCCTACTGCTGGGAATAAACCAAAAGTTTTATTTACTTACAAAAAAAGTTCCCGCGACTTCGTACGAGTGGTAGCGGGGCGTCAAAAGCTATATAGATAAATAAAGGGATTGGATTAGCTACAACCGACACAACTCAGTTGTTTTGACGTAAGATGAGAGTAGTTTTACGAATTGAGGCGTCAAAGTCAACATTTATTTGGACTCACAAATATGAAAGCGCATTGAAATGTCTTTAAAAAAATGCTTTATTTTTTTTGTATATATTGCAAAACAACGTTTGAAAGGACAGCTAGTATTTATAGAATTTGTGCATTCGGAACGAGCTCATGCAAGAAGAAGAAGGCACAAGAAACTCATGCCTCAAAAACTGCGTCTTTTTTACCCATTTTTCCGGTTTGCCTGAATTCACTAAACGCTGTTTGTTTTTAAAAAATGCTCTGCTATCGCCACCCCTAAGCTCGAAAATACCCATATTTCCATTGACTCGTATCTCAAGAATAAAATTTTGAAAATACGACAGGGTTTGCTCCCTAAGGGGCAAATATTTCCTATCCGAACGATAAATAAAATTACTTCGCCCCAAGCAGCTGGTTATTTTGGTAGTTTTTCTCAAGAGTTTTTGGTAGAAAATTGATGGTAGCGTCTGTTTTGGACCTCTGTTCGTTGATAAGGACAAAAAATACTAAATGGATAAGATTTTGGTGGGAATGAGAAATAAACTCCTGTTCTTGAGATTTCATTTTCCTATATAATCACTACATAGTATAAAACAAAGTCGCTTTCTCTGTCCCTATGTCCCTTTGTATGCTTAAATCTTTGAAACTACGCAACGGATTTTGATGCGGTTTTTTTAATAGATAGAGTGATTCAAGAGGAAGGTTTATATGTATAATAACATCCATTAAATAGTGGAGAAGTACTGTTATTTTTGAGGTTTCTAATGTGATGTCGTAAATAATTACATTTTTTCCGCTTACATTGCAAACGCAAGCTGAACCCTACGAGTTTTATCAAAATAATGTACTAAGTATTGTACACATTGAAAAGGTCTACAGAAAAGTCAGTGATGGTATAATTGTCTATCTCTTATGGATAACCCACAATAACTTTTTTTTGTCATTTACTTTTTACGACAAATAATGGCTAATTTTAGAAGCGATTTTAACCAATACAGCATTAATCCTTAACCAATTAAATACCTTGAATACATTGTTCATTTAATATAGATCTATATGGCCCTCTACACCGTGTGATTTAAGTGAATATTTTCGAAGATATTACAGATTTAAAAATTGCGGGACGTAGCGTTTGCGGTACCGGCCGGCCGCCCGGTGCGGCAAAAAAATGTAAAAAGTAAATAAGTAAAAATGTAGTGTATGAATTTAGATATTCCAAAGATAGCAGAAAATCTTCATGGTATAGAGAAAGGGGGATTGTTTTACTCCAAATTTAACGCGTACGGGCCACGGGCCGTAATGAATAAATCAAAACTACTGAATCGATTTTAATCACATAGTCTATATATTTTATACCCGTGCGAAGCCGGAGCGGGCCGCTATGTTTTTATATACAACGTTCACAGTTTTTCTGTAGTGTATTTAGTATCAGCATTGCACCCGTGCGAAGCCGGGGCGGGTCGCTAGTAATTAATAAATGACACGGGTTCACCCGCGTATGTTCCGATCTTCATTTTTTTTTCATATTTTCTCTCACCATTTTAAAAAGAATCATTTGCTGAAATCGACTACGGCCCAAAAATGATCATCCTTTCTCAGAAGATTTATGGGCCAAATCCAAAATCAAGTAAGATATTTTTTTCTCATTGGATCCAGATTTCAAATTGTAGATCTACTGAGATTTTTCTTTCTTAGTTAATTTCTCACCAGATCCATCATGGATCTACTGGAATTTCGTAGATCTTGTTATTTCAGAGCTTTCTTGGTGATTTTTTTTCTGTTCTATTAAATTAACACTTGGTTATTTCTTCACAACTGACTGCCACCTAAAGACTTGCAGTATGAACATTTTTGTGCCAGATGAAGAACATATTTCCTACTACGCTCGCTGGAATTCGACTGACGACATTTGCATCGGAGACGATTCCCGTGGGATGTGGTCATGTATTGGTTATTCGTAGATTGATTCCAAGGATGGATTATTGTAAATACCTGGATGACCGAGCTTTGCTAGTTATTTTTTTATTTTTTTTTACTTAATCTAACCTCAAAGCAAACACTTCTTGACTTCGTGTTACTTAACAACGCCATCTGCTGGAATAACTTTATTGCTCACAAAAAATAGTATTAGTAGTTCGCCAATAGATGTCAGGAAGAGTCATATTTTTCAGATAAAAAAAAAGTAAGTTTCGATGAAACACGAATAAAATGACATTTTCTAAAAATGATTCCTAGCTAGATCGATTTATCGCCCCCGAAACCCCCTATATACCAAATTTCAATATACAAGAATTGCTCATTTAAAGATATAAGATTATTGTGAAAAGCTCTACATTTTAAGAATAAAACATGGTTTCTGGAAAAGTTGTTTAAATGGTTGGCACAATTATTTAAATTAATGTTACAAATATACAAACTCCTATATATTACGATAAAACAAACTAAAAACAATTTAGTTCAACTAAAAACTTTATATTCCTTTACAGCCAAACTTTATCAGAAGTTGTAAATCGATGAGTGGAACAAAGGCTTAATATTTATGGCATTTTGGTACAATTAGTGGAACAGAAAGTTATATTCACACGCAAACGTTCTTTGGTAGGAATTAAGGGGCGTTTACAATTGACAAAGATATACATGCGTGCCATTTTTTTTAATTTTAAAAATTTCTTTATCCTACTAATATTATAAATGTGAAAGTTTGTGTGTGCGTGTGTGTGTGTGTGTGTGTGTTTGTTACTCCTCCACGCTAAAACTACTGGACCGATTGCCATATTAGTAGGATAATGATCTATACATATAAAATGCTTTGTCCTGAATGACTGACTGACTGACGGATCAACGCACACCCTAAATCGCTGATCGTAGAGACCTGAAACTTGGAGGGTGTGTTCTTTGTATGAAGTAGGCATCCGATAAGAAAGGGTTTTCCGAAATTCTACTCCTAAGGGGGTGAAAAAGGGGGGCAAAGTTTGTATGAGACAACGTGATTCCTTGGCCAATTTTCGACTTTTACGCGGACGAAGTCGCGGGCCAAAAGCCAGTTTATAATATTAGTAGGATTATATTATAAATAATGATAAAAAATAAAAGTGACAATGTCAGTGTGAACGGTCCTTAAGCTGCTCCTATTCAGGGCCCCCATCAATCAAGGTAAGGGGAAATGTAACTAAACGAAGTTCCTGCGAGTGACTGGGCCCAGTGACTTGCGCTAGTCACTCGACTCATTCCTCTAATATCCTATTCGTAACGACTTGATAAACCGTACCTACGGAATATTTGATTGTTATGCTTATATTTCTATGTTTTTGTTATCGAATTTGGCTTCGGGTGCGAAACGAAAGCGGTGTTGGTCTGACAAGAATCCTACTAATCCTACTAATATTAGAAATGTGAAATCCTACTAATATTATAAATGTGAAAGTTTGTGTGTGTGTGTATGTATGTTTGTTACTCCTTCATGTAAAAACTACTGGACCGATTGCAATGAAACTCAGTATTTACATAGTTGGTGACCTGGATTAACACATAGGCTACTTTTTATCCCGATATTCTCATGGGTTCGGGACTTACGCGGGTGAAACCGCGAGGCGCAGCTAGTCACGAATATTTATTGAAAAACTGTGTACATGAGATGACAAATTATAGTAGGCAGGCATCAACAGTTTGTCCATCCCGGACATACAATAATGAGTTACATAAGTAACTTAATTTATATTCAATACAAAACAATATATTGAGCTGCCATATCAAGCTCATGTATTTAGTAATAGTACATTACGATATAAGTGTGGTAAATTGATCTTTGCATAGAGGCGGTTTATGACGCGCGAGCGGCAGCGAGCGTATTAAAGAAGCCAAGATGCAAATATCAATTCCACACGTATATCGTACGATGTTTTTTATCACAGTTGCGAATAAAAGAAACGACTTGAAAAGAAAACAAAATAATAATTAACAAAATATTTGTGATAAGTCTATGTTTACATTTTTTTAGGCAATATTTTTTGTAAATTATGCTCCGAAAAGGCCAGGCTAAAGACTTTTAACCTATACAGCCTTGTCTGACATACAATATTTTTTAGGGTTTTTTCTATTTGTTTTTGCGTCGGGGGTTAAGAACAAGATACAATGGTACGGAAAAACAATATATTTAAGTAAAGAAAAAACAAAAAATAAACAACTAAATTTTTAATCGTTTTCTAAGTCATTATCACGTAAAATTTTCGTTCGTAAACCGACTTTAGAGACAACCATTTTTGCTAGCTAAAAAACTCTTTGGTACCTACCTTTTTTATACATCAAAACAGTATGTAATTAGCAGTAAGATACGTATTTAACCTATCGGGATAACTTTACAGCACTAGGTTGGCAATGTAAAACGCACGCGTGCATAATATGTTGGATTATGAGCCTATAAGCCGTTGAATAAGATCCACTTTATGAGCAACTGTGATAAAAAATATATAATAAAACTAATGACTACAAAAATTGTAAACATTCAAATCAAAATATTCTTTAATACTACAGAAAGATTAATATATCTTGGTTAGTTAGTTTTAAGACGATTCAATGCGATCTCGAATGATTTCAACTGAGTTATTTTAACTTTGTTTTTGACTAGTGGTAGCCAAAGTCAAAGACAATTTTTATTATTCATTTGGATGCATGGTACAATTTATTCAATGATCACATAGAAACGTCATAAAAAGGTGAGGCTTATTAATATAAGTATATATTAATCTTATAATATAAAAATGAATCGCAAAATGTGTTGGTAAGCGCATAACTCAACAACGCCTGGATCAATTTGGCCAATTCTTTTTTTGGTCTGTTTGTTATTATCAGGAGAAGGTTCTTATGAAATAAAAAATTAAGAAAGTTGCGCAGAAAATTATTACGCGGGTGAAACCGCGGGGCGTAGCTAGTATAAGTATATAAGTAGTATATCCGTTGCCTAGCACCCATAACACAAGTCTAGTAACCTAATTTTCTGGCTAGATGGCGATGTGTGGAATGTCCTGCAATATTTATATTTATTATTATTTATTATTCCGAAAAAGGCCAAAATACCTACAAATCTGTTGTTCTCTAAACTTCTGACGTTCATACAAGTATATGTCTATGTCTATGTCTAACCAGCCCGGGATATATTTAGCTAGGTATAAAAATTACATGTAGAAAATGTTTTCTACATCGTTTTCAATTTGTGGGTTCGAATCTCCATTGCACCAGTGAATTTTTCTTACGAAATTATGTGCGACTAGCTTTTTCCCGCGACTACTGCCCCTTTTTTACCCCGTTTGGGGATGAATTATAATAAAATACGAAACACGTATTCCATCAATTCTAGAAAGAAGGTTTATGCAAAATTTTAAGTAGAGCGGTCCAAGGAATCACATTGTCCCATACAAACTTTGCCCCCTTTTTCAAAGTTTCAAAGATAGAATTTCGGAAAATCCTTTCTTATTGGATACGTCGCACAAAAAACACACCTTCCAAGTTTCAAGTCTCTACGATCAGCGGTTTAGGCTGTGCGTTGATCCGCCAGTCAGTCAGGACAAAGCATTTTATATGTTTAGAAAGATAGTTAACTCCAGACGTCTTGACGAGTTCTTTTCTCTGGAAACGGTCGACTAAGCAGAGAGGGTGGTATAGGTACTAGACAAGCCTACTCAGTCTAATACATGTCCCAGGCACCATAACGTGGATTAAATTCCCGGCGGCGTATAAATCATCTAGACTGGATTTAAAGGCCAATATTATTCGAGTTTGGGTTCAAATATTGAAGGGATGGGATAACAGGTGTCACCATAAAATATATTAGATATTACTAGATACATAATATTGTGTAATATTTGTGATGCATATGACTAAAAGAGTGATAGATAAAATTTTAAACACATATTTTTTAAATTACATAACTTAAGGTTGTGTGTGTTACGTTATCGTGTGGCGGCCTTATAGCTAAAAGCGATCTCTTCCAGGACACCTTTGTATGGACAAGAAGTTGAGGAATGTGAAGGGTAGGGTGTCAAAACTTAGGAAATTAAATGAACAGCATGCAAATGCACGAGTGATGATAAGGAAAGTATGTGACAAGACATGAGAGAAATGGATGTAAACGATGAGATGACGACTAATTAGAGATGAATGGAAGAAGACACGCCAACTAAATTAGAATAAGAGCTTACAGAAAGAAAAGTTTCTTCTAAAAAAAGATACCCATATACTTAAATTGCTTTGTTTGTCTTTGAACGGAAAATAATGAAAAGGATTTTTGGCCCTGTTTGTGAAGACTGTACAACCATGAAGACTAAATGACCCCAACATGATTCAAGTAATAAAAACGAATAGACTGTCTTGGCTTGGCTATGTACACCGAATGTTTGCTGGAGTCCAACCTAGATGGTAAGCGCAGCATTGGAAGACCTAAGCTTAGATGGTTGGATGGAGCTACCCAAGACCTGAAAACCATCGGCATAAAAATATGGAAGAGAGCTGCGTTAGACAGAGAAGGATGAAACAAGGCTCTGAAGGAGGCTCGGAGAGGGAGATAACCGTGACCTTGCCAACCACGGTGAAGCCAAGAGGAACCCAGGGCCAAGCCAGGCTGGAGGAGCTGGCTAGCCCGAGAGGGACTTCCCCGCAAATCCGGTGTGAGCGGTACGAGAGGTAGGTCGCAGTGCTGTATGGGCGGTATTGCGACTGTGGCGGGTTGCGGTGTAGCATGGGCTGCAACGCAACTGAGGACAAGGAGCCACGGCGGGAGAGAATTGTCAGTATCGCGGTGCGCCGTTTCCCCTACCTTCCGTGGCCCTGGCGGAACCCCGCCAACGTTAGGTGGTAGACGCGGTGGGGTCGCAGAGAAAGAGGACTGTCGGTGTGGCGTTGCCGCTTTCCCTATTCTCTGCGACCGGAGTGACTGGCGATGGGGCTACTTCTAACCCATCGCAGGGGACCATGGGCGTCCAGACATGGAGCTGTCTGGCGTCCATCCGCTTGGTCCCCGGGAAGGAGGTTGCGACGTTTCACGTGCTTTAGTGCGTCGCAACAAGGGGGAGGGGCGAAAGCCTCGTAAGAGGAGGGTCCTCAGGGCTGCTGTTGCATGCGAAAGCTATCCCCGTAACCCCTACAATAGGCATCGAGACGGAGCACCCTGGTTGTTTCTATACCTATATTATTATAAGTGTATATTAACAAAAGAAAAGTAAGTCGTATAACCGTTTTCTAGCACCCATAACACAAGTCTAGTTACTTAGCTTGGGGCTAGATGGCGATGTGTGTAAACTTATAGCCCAGTGAGATAGTTTAGGTCAGGTTAGAATAACACTGGCGAGCGAGTGTAATGAGCGCTAAAGTGCCTGACCATTATGACATTATAGCCCATACAGATAGGTTAGGTTAGAACTGTCACCTTTCGTATCATATTTCAATCGATATTTCGTGTTTCGGATCATCGTCTGTTCGGTGCAACGTCCATTCGGGATATAATATTTCAGAATTATGACATCCATGTTACCTTTCCATTTTCCCATTTTCCTCGTAACCTGACTACGACAACGAACGACCTATTTCTAAAGAGGCATTGCGCATGTGTGGGTGCGCAACAGGTGACGTAACGTTATTGAACGAACGTTACACTTTTGTGTGTGAGTGTACGTCGGACTCGGAAGGTACAAGTGGTTACGGTATAATTATAAGATATTTTTTTATTAGAAAGAACGCTAAAGTCCTTACGCGAAGGACGCGAGTGAAGAACCTTTAAAGGCCTCTGTTTATTTGAGGGTTTTTGAGTCACAACCGTATAGGTATCTTCTAGGAAAGCGTGCTACATCTTAGACTTCATCGTTACTTACCATCGTGTGAGATAGTAGAAAAACACTGAAAAAAATTATTAAAATAATTTTACGTGATAATATCTTGTGAAAACATTGATGGTAACCATAGCAACGATAATACGTTGCCATGGTTACCTTGTCAATAACGTTCACTCACGTTCCCATAGCATGCCACTTTTTTGTGGGTGCTGTACGGTGTTCATCGATATATAAGATGTTATCACGTCAGAAAATCAAGACAGATCAAACGATCGGTCGTAGGCTATAGGCCCCAACGACTTCCCGCGACTTACTAATATAATTTCACCAGCGTGAGTACTGATCTCGTGGCAATATCGGGATAAAAAGTATTATGTCATTCCCAATTAAACAATGTATCCTCATACCAAGTTATATCTAAATCGGTCCAGTTGTTTCGGAGCCTATTCGTTACAAACATTTAAACAAAAAAAATACAAAAAATCACGTGTCAAGGGACACCCGGATGGAAAGAAGTTTCTTTCGATTAATTAGTGAAGGAATTGTAATAAAATCAAAAAGTGTCGTTACAACTTTTGGTCTTAATTTTGTCCGTCTAGCCTCCCTTCGCAACGCGCGATAAGGAACTTCGTTCCAAAATCATTCCTCTTTAGAATATTCGTCATCATACATGTCCACTGTTGGACATAGGCCTCCCCCAAACGAACAAACAGCGGTCCTGAGCCGCCTCCATCCACCGACTACCCACGACCGCTACAATGTCGTCGATCCACCGGGCAGCTGGTCTCCCAACATTTCGTTTCGTGTATATAAGCTTCGCATATGTGTTTCCGTTTCGCGTATGTGTTTCACTTTAGAATATATATATTTTTTTACTTTGTACAATATTTTGTTATTTACCTTAACCACTTTTGAACGCAATATTACTTACGTAACTTATTTCAGTAAACTATATATACGTATAACTTGAAAACCAACTTGTCATTCGAGCAGTTTATTTAGTAAACCGTTGTTTGTCACTGTACCTAGACGGGGGTAGTTTCGTATTCTATCTCTTTCTAACGGAGGATAAGTTAGTGGGAGTGAGCGAGAGAGATGTACTGTACTTAATGTTAGGTATTATTTTAGCCGCTGTATGAACGAATAGGGGATTTATATCATTATCTGGCCACCATAACACAAGCCTAGATATATAATTTTGACGTTGTATTCAACGTCCCGCAATTTTCTTTTATTTTATTTATGTATCATATTGCTAGACCACCTTTTTCTATTAAATTATATATAATTTTTGGCACGATTTTAAGAGACTGCCAATGCACCCATATTTTCGTTTCTAACGATAAGTACCTGCCTATCGCGATGTTAAGACGAAGCCACAAATAAAAAATGATTATATTTTTTATTATTTTAAATACCAATATCTACAATTTTATTTTCATACTTACAGTTACCGAGAAAAGCACCATTTTCCAAAAAGTTTTTTTTTATATGAACCGACGTAGTTTTATATAAGTAATAAATCACTCTTAGAAACCAATAAAGGTTGAAGTATTAGAAACTCCACAAATAGCGAAAACCTATCTCGATACATTTTATACTGAAGTCAAGTCAAACCATTATAATATGAGACTTGATTTAAGCCACAAACTAATTACTGGCTCTTATATGCTCCAGTACAGTGAGCAGAAAACTTAAAACTACATCTAAAAATAGAAAAAAAACCAGATGGGCTATAAATTATTTTTATAGACTTTTATACCTACTTCCCCTTAACAGAATCTGAAAATAAAATCCCTTGATCGCAAACAGGCGCTCGAAGCTGCGCACGAGTCGATCGGCTATCGATCTATTGATTTATACGTAACGTCTTTACATACACCCATCTTAACTTGAACCTTATTCTTTTAGAGCTACGGTTCAATTTTAATACGAACATTATAACAGAATTGCGATCTATAAAAAAAGTGTAGGTACTTAACGTAGTAAAATTGTGTGTATTTTTGAATAAAAACATTTTAAATATTAATCGACATTTTATTCAGCGCCACCTAGCCTCAATGCAACTAAACTAGCTTGGTTCCAGAGAACGGATATTTCCTAGTAATAAAATAGTCACTAAACTTTTGTAAAATTGTATTCCAGCTTTGTTATAGAGCGGCCATTTCTATTAACTTTGCTACTCTGTGGTAAGGCTCCGTGCTTTTTGTAAAATGTAAAGTCTATATTCCTAAGCTCTATTTGTGGATTCGGATTGTAACTTCATAAATAAATTCTCTTTTCGTATTGTCTTTTCGGCTCTTTTCGTAGACTCTTTGTGGAGATTATTTTCATAGAGGCTCTTTTTGTAGACACTTTTCGTATAGGCACTTTTTCGTATACTCTCTTTGTAGATCCTTCCATAGAGGATCTTTTTATAGACTCTTTTCGTAAAAGCTCTTTTTGTAGACTCTTTTTATACTCTTTTCATAGAGGCTCTTTTCGTAAAGAAGTCTGTTTTTGTAGCGTTTAAGTCTTGTTCTCTTTTTTCGTAGACTCTGTTTTTTAATAGGCTCTCTTCGTGTCTTTTCGTAGAGCCTCTCTTCACTCGTAATTTTCGTAGGATTCTTACATTTAGATTTTTTCTTCCGGGCCCACTGAGTTTTGTCCCACATACAAATCCTGGGTCGTCCCAAACAATAATAATATACTTGCTTCGTCTGAAAATGTAATTTTTTAACTGCCATTTCGTCCTATTTTATATTCCTTCTATGGCCCATATTTTTTTTGTCATTGTCTCTTTTCGTAGACTCTATTTTTATAGGCTCTATTCGTGAATTTCGTAAAGGCTCTCTTCGTAGTGTATTTTCGTAGGGTCCAACATTTCCTGTCTCCCTTCATAAACTCTATTTCTTTTATGCTCTTTTCGTAGACTCTTTTCGTAGTTATGTAAAAAGTCATAAAATTCAACTAAAAAAATATTTTCTAATCTATAGAGATTGTTTTATTCTGTAGATACTTTTCTCTATTATTTGTCGCATTAAGATAAGTACGTGGCTTTTACAACAGTACAATAGAGTAGGCCAGAGTGGAATGACCCAGTAAACTTGAATCCAATCGTGTACCACGGATCACTAATCAATAAAAGCTCAGTTAACAATTTCAAACCTTAAGAGTTTTGATATAAAGTCCTATTTTGTATGAAGAATTTATTTAACTTGAAAAACAATAGACTTCCTCTTAGCGTTTTAAATTACCCCTTAAGTTGTCCCTCCATGATTTTTTAACCCAAAAAAATCGAAAAATGATATGAAGCCTCTCTTTTATTTTTCTTAATATTTTAGGGTTTGATACCTCAAGAGCTCTGCTTCGCTTCTTGAGCACCATCTTGCAAATCTATACTTAATATTATAAAGCTGAAGAGTTTATTTGTTTGTTTGAACGCGCTAACCTCAGGAACTACTAGTTCGAATTTAAAAAATATTTTAGTTTGGATAGTCCATTTGTCGAGGAAAGCTATAGATTACTTTTTATCCCGATATTTCCACGGGATCGGGAGTTACGCCGGTGAAACTGCGAAGCACTGCTAGTGTACACTAATATTATAAAGCTGAAGAGTTTGTTTATTTGTTTGTTTGAACGCGCTAATCTCAGGAACTACTAGTTCGAATTGAAAAATTATTTTTGTGTTGGACAGTCCATTTATCGAGGAAGGCTATAGGCTATTTTATATTTCGATATTCCCACGGGATCGGGAGTTACGCGGGTGAAAAAATAAATGTGCTTGTTTTGTATTTGTTTTTTTTTTCTAAATATTGCAATAAACTTTTAGGTGCTATTCGGTTCTCTCCTCTGGACATGGTCGACTAAGCTGAGAGGGTAGTAGGTGCTGGGCAAGCCTACTCCATCCTCACGCAAAAAGGATCTAATTGCGGAACACAACCCGTACAAGATGCTATTCGGAATTTTTGTGACAAAATTAGTTATTAGGCTAGAACTGTAAAAAATATGTAAATATGTATATGGCAAGAACGCCAGGGCGTCGCAATATAGCAACTTCTGAAGGGCGTCACAGTTAAAATAAGTTTGCGAAGCCCTGCAATAGGCAAAAGGGATTTCGTTTTTGGCTGCTATTAAGCTTTAAAAGCTGCACCAATTTAGTTTAACAACTCTATACATAGTATTCTTTAATATCGAAGTGCCTCAGTTTACTGGAGCGAAGGTAACAATAGGGGTCGATGACCTGGCCCGGTCAGCCGGTCATGGGTCACTGGCCTAAAGTAGGCTACCATTGTCTTTCGCCAGCTCTGGTGGTATATGGGCCATATGTGCCGTCTCTTTTCTATTAGGAATGTGTGAGGGAGAGAGGTGATTATTAGTGGTTTGTACCGCAGACTGGAAGACTTAATTTTTTTCCTAAAGTAAATAAATAAATATTGCAGAACCCAGTTGGCACACTGGTCAACCACCGGCCTGCCAAACACAGGGTTGCGGAATCGATTCCCGCCTCAGACAAGTATTTATGCTTAGATATTTGTCTGTGGTCTGGTTGTTTATATGTATTTACAAAAGGAAATTATATAAGTAGAATATCAGTTGTCTAGCACCCATAACACAAGTCTAGTTAGCTTTAAGCTAGATGGCGATGAGTTTATGTGTGTGTGTATGTTTGTTACTCCTTCACGCAAAAACTACTGCACCGATTGCGATGAAACTAAGTATGTAGATAGCTGGAGACCTGGATTTACACAAAGCCTACTTTTTATCCCGATATTCCCACGGGATCGGGACTTACGTGGGTGAAACCGCGGGGCCCAGCTAGTAAAAATATAAAAATAAAAAGTTAGCGTGTGTTAGTTTGTGTGTATGTTTGTTACTTACGCAAAAACTTCTAAACCAATCGCAATGAAACTCGGTATGTAGATAGCAAAAGACTTGGATTAACATATAGGCTACTTTTTATACCGATATTACGCAGAGGAAACCGCGAAGCGCAGCTTGTAGTCTTTACTTTTTTGCTTGAATAAAGACTCTGATACTACTGGGCCGATTTTGATGCAACTTAGAATTTGGTGGTCTTTGAGCCACGAGCGTATAGGTATCTGCTAGGTAAGAGTGCTACATCTTAGACAGCATCGTGTCACTTTCCATCGTGTGAGATAGTGGTCAAACGGTGACCTATTTAAAAAAAACTTTAGTTTGGGGACACTGCCTCATTCCACTAGGATCCACTAACTAGGCTCCACTAGTGGATCTATGGATATTTTTTTCTCCTCAATCCACCGTTACAGAGAAATATGTGAATCTAAAAATAATGATACATTTCGTATTCCACTTCGATCCACCTTTTTACACTGGGATTAGTAAGTTATAGCTTGTTCAAAATAACAAAATAATATTGCCACTTAAATTATAGGTTAATCTACCAGTAGCAAGGAGTGAATTTTCTTTAAAGGTAAGCCGATAAACCACCCCAGAATCAACAAATTGAACACTTTTGACTAAACAAACTCATAAACTAAGTAATTTTGTGAGATGATGTTGAATATTTGACATTATTTTGTTGGTTGAGTTGTCCTAAAATAATCTAGGAAGGTAGGTACTTCTTACCTTTTTCTTGAACTAATCGATTTAGAATTTATAAGGTGGTGTCTTCGTTTCCACTCTACATTGGTGGTACAAAAATTACAAGGTGGTCATTTGCGTTTGTGGAATTGTGCGTAATTGATATTTTGCGTAATTAAAAGAACCAAAAAATCTCGATTTGTTGTTTCGCGTAGGTATATAGTGTTATGCGTCTAAAGGCCTAAATCCGTTAAGGTGATAGGAATCAGATTGTATGAACTCCCTCGCTACGCTCTGGTTTACTTTACGATCTCACGTCAATTAATGAAGTGGGAAGAGGCCGCAAGATTTCATTAACTTCATAATTTAACCATGATTGATTCATCGTTAGAGGCCCGTGCTCCGTAAACCTGTCGTTTATCTCAGTTTACTATTTTAGACCGAAGCATTTTTTAAAGCTCATTATTTAGAAAAAAAATCGCCAAGTGCGAGTCGGACAAACGGTTACGTACCATTCTGTTTTTAGTTGTTTTAGCGGCAACAGAAATACATCATCTGTGAAAATTGTCTTGCTGACGGACGCCCGGACGGACAGTGAAGTTGTAGTAAAAAGGTCTTTTTACCCCTTGGGTACGGAACCCTAAAAAGATGATATCGAAAAACGATTAGAAAAAAAAGGCTCGATAGAAATCAATCTTATTACGAAATTTTCCAAAAAATACACATTTTGAGGTGGTCGTCGACATAAAGTTAACTTAGTTTTGTTCACAAATATAGGAGATATGAACAGGAGGATCGGAGGTAGATAGGTGGACCATTTTATTGTACACCATGAATAAACAATATTAAAAAAACAAGGTTAAAGGTAAAGTATTGTGATGGGTGTCGTTTATATGTTTTCGGGGGTGTTAAATCCGATTTCGAATTCAAAAAATTAATCAAAGTTGACAGTTGTCAAATGCCAATCTATTTCGATGATGGATGTCGTTATGTTATGTTAGCCTGATTCAAAGATGAACCCCAGGATCGGATTCAGCACCCCTGAAAACCCAATAAACGACACCTATTATCAAATTTTGGAACTTTTTACCTTGGTTTTATTAATCTAGGTTAGTAATACCTAGATTATCTTGTACCTAAGTGTAGTTAAATATGTAAACAGTTAAAACTATTACAATCCTTAAGTTTTTTTTAAATAGTTTGCAAATTTTGACAACTTACTTACATACGAACAGTGCAAGTTAAATAAAAGCTTGTAAAAACGGGACCCTTTTAGTAAGACTCCACTGTCCGTCCGTCTGTCTGTCTGTCACTAGGCTGTATCACATGAACCGTGATAGATAGACAGTTGTTTGTACACTGTTATGGCAATAAATGATATTTTATTTATGTTTTTTTTTGTTTTTTTATCTTTGTATATTTATGCAATAAAACTTTCTATCTATCTACTTCCTGTTCCTATATTCGAAGTAAGCTCATGACCTCATGTAGTCTAGAATTGTCGATTTGTATCAGGCGGCAGGTCGCAAGGGCGATTTAAATAATTCTCATTTTTTGTTTCAGGATCAATGACCTGTTGTGTCAAGTCTTTTGTTATGATAGGTAGGTAGGTTTATTATTTATTTTATAGACTGACGGTCTCTGTGACGCAGAAGGTAGTAGGTTCGATTCCCGCCCCAAACAAATATGATTTTAAATAGTGTTTCTGTATGTATAGTATTTACAAAGAAAATTATAATTTAGTATTCTATCCGTTATCTGGTCACCATATTACAAGCCTTGTTGCATAGCTCGTGGCTAGATGGCGCCGCGTCAAAGTCCTGTATCATCGTATCCCGGTTACTAATTTGGAAAGCGCGAATATTTGATACATTTTACGTTTGATTGAGAGCTAGGCTTTTTCTAGCTTACGTCAATATTTCACATAACTCGATAAAATATTAATAGAAACCACCAAGTAGGTACCTGTTATTCAAACAAATCGATCCGCCATTTCACAACTGAGGAAACTTCAAAATAAACCGGCCAATAACCTATTTATCTTAGTTTTCAATAACATTCGGCCAGCCGCTAGCCGGTTTCTATTGAACCAACACACACGGCTTTCCATCATAATTTTATATTTAAAATCCGTCAGCTGCCAAAACCTTTTGTTAATTTTGGCGCTATTTTACGAGCGCAGTAAAGCCGCCATCTTGACGACAAGCATTTCCAAGATGGCCGACATTTATGTCAAAAAAGGGCGCGAAATCGAAGTGGACGCTTTCGATCGTTATTTTTAATGATCTTTTTATTTGGCTATCTTTCCTCATAATAAAATTTCGTTTGTATGCCGTTTTCTGATGGTTGTCCCTACTTGATTTGAATGGCTATTCGATTTATAAATTGAATTTTGCTCTATCTAAACAAAGAAATGATTTAACATATGGATACTTATTAACTATTTACACGCGTAAGTCCCGATCTCAATGGAATATCGGGATAAAATGTAGCCTATGTTAATCCAGGTCTCCAGCTATCTAGATATCGAGTTCGGTCCAGTAGTTTTTGCGAGAAGTAACAAACATACACACACACAAACTTTTATATTTATAATATTAGTAGGATTACTACTTAACTACTTTTTAGGCCAAAGGCAGTTAAATTAAATTAAACACATTCTGTCACTGCATAAGGAACCTACGCTAGAATCATGGTAGTAAATAAAATTACGCTTTGGTATAATTATTTGAATTATTGTGAAGTCATAGCATTACCACATCTCTGTTAAGTAATTCTATTACATTTGTAACCGGAATATTTGACTATTTTTTCATGTTTTCTTTTAAAAACTTACTACCTACATAAGAACATTTGGAGGTAGTTGGTGGTATGTGCCTCCAAAGGGAAGATCTTCCACCGGGCAGGTGTTATACTCGGTAGGCCGCTGCCCA
Source organism: Idaea straminata (assembly GCA_951213275.1). Taxonomy (NCBI): domain Eukaryota; kingdom Metazoa; phylum Arthropoda; class Insecta; order Lepidoptera; family Geometridae; genus Idaea; species Idaea straminata. The sequence goes on from OX577870.1 coordinate 8,811,967, forward strand.
ACGATGTTTCGTTGGAACTTGTATAATAATATGAGCTTATCTTCAGAATAGTAATAAATGCCCACAAACATTTTGGCAACCAGCGAATCGTACCTTTTGACACTGAGATTATGTTACCAATTGACATGTTGACCTCTAATATTAAGCTTTATAAAATGTATAAATAATAAATATTGCAGGATATTCCACACATCGCCATCTAGCCCCAAGCTAAGTAACTACCCTTGTGTTATGGGTGCTAGACAACGGATATACTACCTCTCCTCTCAACTGGCAGACAAAAATACCTTCATACATTTTTAATATGGCGCCATCTGATTCTGTTGTTGCCAGTTGATGAATTAAATACTTTTCTTTTGTAAACATATACTTATAATACATAGAAACAACCAGACCACAGACAAATATCTAAGCATAAATACTTGTCAGAGGCGGGAATCGAAACTGTAACCCTGTGTTTGGCAGTCCGGCATGGTGACCATTGTGCCAACTGGGTCGTCTAATATACAATGTGGACCCTATAACCTTTGTGTTCTATTGTTCGTATTATGTGTTTTACAAATAAAGCTATCTAATAAGCTTTTGTAAGTATATTACTACCGCCTTGCCCTGACTTCGCACGGGGAGTACAATAAACCCTTTTCGTGAAGGTTGTATATTCAATTCCCAGCTAAAAAAAATATTTATGTACTCACAAATATTTGTTTCAATTCAACTCATTTATTTATTGAGATTATAAGTCACAATTATTGGTCTTAAAACGTACTTATTTTTTAATTAAATGATTTACAAAAGAGTAGTAATTTAAAGTGAAAAGTATTCCATCCATCTATCTGCCTAGTTGCTTAGCTTGAGGCTAGATGACGTTATGTTAAGTGTCCTATAATCAATCACTATCATATTATTTCAGTCAATTAAAAACAAAAGATTAACAAGATTCCAACCGAACATACATACATACAAAGCAATTTAAATAAAAGCTTTTAAAAAATCATCCTAACCTTCTTCATGAATCGCTCCATTCGTTAATGAAAACCGTATGAAAACCAATTCAGTAGTTGCTTGTATTTGTATTTGCTTCCAATTACAGACATTCTTTTATTAATAGATTAGCGACCCGCCCCGGCTTCGCACGGCTTTATTATGCATGTATTATACATATTAACTTTCCTCTTGAATCACTCTATCTATTAAAAAAACCGCATCAAAATCCATTGCGTGGTTTTAAAAATATAAGCATACATAGGGACAAACAGATAAAAGGGACTTTGTTTTATACTATTAAATGTTAAGAAGATAATTGTCTAAGCTTACAAGTCCGCTAACATTATTAAAATTAATTCCTTTGGGAAAATAAATCATTAGGTAAAAGATTGAACAACAAAAGGGCCCCAACGAACTTTTGAAATGGCTTCGAAATGTCAAAAATAAGGTCGGATACAGAATGTCAAAGTTGCTAACTAGGTAGGTCTAAATGTTGGATCGTAACATTTTGCGATTGCAAATCTCTGCGCGGATGAGTGCCCACCCTAAGTTGAGTTGCTAAGGGCAAATGTTTTACAAATGTAAAGTTATTTTGTTTTTAAGAATGTCGAGGATTTGCGTGTGTTATAAGATATTTTATATAAAGGTTTTATTTTCTTCAATGACGGTGCATAAAATAATACTTTCAAATATTTGTAACTAGCTTTAGAAATCGAAAATGGACCAAGGAGTCACAATATCCCATAGAAACTTTGCCCTCCTTTTTTACACCCTTAGGAGTAAAATTTCGGAAAATCTTTTCTTATCGAATCGCTACGTCACACAAAGAACACAACCTCCAAGTTTCAGGTCTCTACGATCAGCGGCTTAGGCTGTGCGTTGATCCGTCAGTCAGTCGTTTGTGAGCGTGATCACGTGAAAAAAAACCCCATGAGTTTCTTGTTCCTTCATCTAATTTGTGGGCGCGTCCCGAAGGCACACATCCTAACTTAGTTTTTAAGACGTTTCTATGTGATCTATGTACAAATGTATCAAGCATACAAAGGAATAAAAAAAATGACTTTCACTTTGAAAATATTGCTTGTAAAAATGCCCATATCTTTTTATCGTGTCAAAGTCAAAGTCAAAAGTCAAAAATTTTATTTCTTTGGATGCTTAATACAATTGTACATAGACCACTTGAAAACGTCTTAAAAACTAAGTTAGGATGTGTGCCTTCGGAACGTGCCCACCAATGAGAAGAAGGCACAAGAAACTCATGGGGGTTTTTTTTAAGTGATCACGCTCACAAAGGTTAATATTACAAATACTGGTGTTGACTCAGGACCTTGATTTTTTTACATCTAATATAGGGACTATTATAGACATCAGTATCTGGTATAAATTTTAACTTGCTAGGTCTACCCTGTTCCTGAGAAAATCGGTGGTGACACACGGACAGACAGACGGACAAGAAAGTGATCCTTTTTTACTTTTTTTTGAGGTATGGAACTCTAGAAACACCGTTTGTAGGTGAGTTATTTTTCTACATTTTAGTAGGTATAAATAATTGAAAAACGCTTTTCCTCCATTCATGCGCCTACACTGAACTAAATTGAAAGAAAAAAATCTTTTTAAAAACAAGTTTTTATTGCATTGTCACGCGATTAACAAATGTTTGCAAAATTTCATCGGTAACCGGGAAGTGTATCAAATTTGATTTGCAAGATTCCATGACAGACATCGGGACAGGTGAAGCTTAATAAAAGCTTGTAAAAAGTTCCATCTGTTCTTATAAAAGACTCATGAAAAATCTCTGAAACTAGAAGAACTACGAGTCTGAAACTTCGAATGGGGGTTCCTTTTAATGGGACGTAGGGGGAGCACTAGGAAAGGATTTGTGGAAATTTGACCAATAAATACTTTGATATTAATAAATAAATTGATTTTTATTTCAGGCAAAACCCATATACAAATTCACTTAAAATTTAATCTAATAATTATACAGATGTCAGAATTTCTTTTTAAAAAGTAGGTAAATATAATATGCAATTTAAATTCAAAAATCAAATTTTAAAATATGAATTCAAAATTAAAAACAAATGTCTAAATATCGATTGCAAAAGAATTTAAAATTTAAAAGGGCTGTTCTTCTTCTTCTAGTATAGCGGTGTGGTTCACCTATTGATAGAGTTTTCAGATCGCCTTAAGGCCTCTAACTTGACCTAACGACTGCTACCAGAGGTAGCAACCGGGACCAACGGCTTAACGTGCCTTCCGAAGCACGGAGGGGCTCACGAAAACACATTTTTGCCACACTACTAATTGGCCACCCAGCGAAGTAATGGCCGCGCCAGGCGTCGCTTAACCCGCACGACCGTAAACGATCAGCGAGCGTCGCTTAGCTGTGAGCCTCCTCAAAAGGGCTGTTAAAGATTGAAGTTCATAGTTACTATTATATGTTTTGTGTTAATAGGAAATAAATATTATTCTTGTACTTGTACTTGTATACAGGCTGTTTTCCGCCATTGGACCCTATTAATTGGGTCCTTTTTGCGTGAGGATGGAGTAGGCTTGCCCAGCACCTACTACCCTCTCAGCTTAGTCGACCATGTCCAGAGGAGAGAACTTGTCAATACTTCTGGAGCCAACTAAGCCGCGGGTTTCATCACGATGTTTTCCTTCACCGTAAGAGCAATTAGCGCACATAAATTTTTCTTAAGAAAAATACATTTGTGCACGGCCGGCGAGGATTCGAACCCACGACCTTCAGAATAAAAGTCGAGGTATCTACCACTAAGCCAACACTGCTCGACTAATTTTTATTAATATTATTCTTAAAGAAACACTAACGCGGGTACCTACTGACTTAACTTTTTATCATATTGTGTAGAGTTCAATTTTTTTTAGGTAATTTTAAATCAGGTAGAGTGAAGATGAAGCCGGTAAAACTGGGGGGCCGCAGCTAATTGTGTAAATTACCTTTTCATTACTCATACTCCGAAAGTAGGTCTAAAAATACCTGAAGAGCGTGTAGAAAGAAAAACTTTCAGCCCTAGGGAAAATTGCTTTCACTGACAGCTGTCATATCAAATTATGGCTTTGCGCGGCTTATGCAATGTGCTTGTAGCCAGTATCAGTATCATTACGCATTAGGAACTTCAAAAACCTAACCTCCTTGCTTTAGGTAACACCAAAGAAATAACAATTATGGCTTCACATGGCTCATGCATACTGCCAGAGGTAGTATGGAGTATGGAGTCTTTCATTCACTCTCGTTAATATGAAGAATTTTATGTATTATTCGTAATGAAAAGCACAGTGTTTACCTCGGGTAAAAGACTCATTAAGTCCCTCGAACTATTAGCGAACCCCGTCTCGGGACCCAATGAGTGACTTTCACACCTAGGGTAACAATGTACTATTATTAAGCCTTTAATCGACTACTTGTAGAGATCTGTTGCTTAGCAACCGAGTAACTGAATAAACAGACAATTTTTTTCTCTAGAATGGTACGTACGGTACTTCCTGATCCGTCTGAGTCTGGATAATATATACCATGATATAATTAATATAGTGTAATAGTGTAGGTCGTTGAGTGAGACTGTGTGGCGTGCGGGACGTGCGCGTGCGATGATGGGGACCGATTCTGCGGGGTAAATACTGCAACGTTCTTTTATTGTGTTACGTAACGTAAGTAGCATAAGTAATTTAATATTCAGAGCTATTGGTTATAAATAAAAATGAAAAAAGTATGGTTGTCTGTAAAGTCGGTTTACGGACGATAAATTTACGTGATAATATAATATTGATGGTAACTATAGCTACTATAATACGTTACAGAACATGACGCATGATTTCACACTTTTTTGTGAATGCAAAAACACTGTAAAATACGTTTCTCGAAAAAGAAATAGGTATGTACATTAATAATGTCAATTTAGCACCCATTTATTTATGTAAGTACTAAGTATTCCTACAGAATGAACCTACTAATAATTTTATATTTTCTTTAAAAGAAACTGCTAATTTTCAAATTAGTAACGAAAACTTCCAAAAAAATATTCACATTTCCAAAAGTCGTAGAACAAAAGTTAATTTTAAGGTGCACAGACGTAGCCCTCAACCGCGTATAAACCCTGTATCCTTTTTTAATAAAAAAAGCATTTATTATATAGTCATAATGTGGTTATTTCAACAAATATACCAGAATCGTGGCCCAGGATCAACAGATGTTCTGAGTACGAGGGGCGGGAGGGGTGCCCAGAACTTCACTTTACAGGATGATTCTATTCTTCAAATATATCAAAGATTTTAAGTAAAAAAAAACTTTTGTCTGTAAAGTCGGTTTACGGACGATAATTTTACGTGATAACGTCATAAGAAAACGATGAAAAATTAAGATTTTTTGTCATTACTTATATTTTATTTTCCTTTTTCCTTTAAGTATATTTTTTTCTTTTCATTTTCTTTTCTTCCCTTTATTTTTATTTCCTAAAGTCTTCTATTCGTCACTCGCCACCATAACACAAGCACAGATGAGAGATATTATTATTAAATACTCTCATGTTACCATGGCGCATGACGTCACACATAGGGAACGGGACGCATCATGTTACCGGAACTTTTGTGTGAATGCAGATGTTTCAACAATTTATTAGACGTTATCACGTCAAAAAATGCCTTCCTCCTACCCTTGTTGTATTATTTGGAATACGCTCTTTTACTTTCTCTTCGCCAGGACCGTCCTGGATCATCTTCTGTATTAAGAAATATAAAGAGGAAAGATTTTGAGAATTTTTGACTCCAAAACTACCGGACTTCATTGGGAATAACTAAATTATTTTTTATCTCGATATTCCCACGGGATCGGGAGTTACCGCTGAGTCCTTATTCCATAAATAAGGAAAACAGTATATGCAATGAACAGCAAAACTAGTTTCTATAAAAAAATAATACGACCAAATAGAACAATTAACGCATTGCTTCGTGTTTGTTTTGTTACCAGCTTCTACGAGGAAAAGAAAACATCCCGTATAAAAACTTTTATTTTTACTTTCTTCCCGAAGCTAATTCTTTTGTTTGATGAAGCGCCGTACCACGCCACATGGCCGACTCGATTTAGAAACATAACGGTCAAGTACGTAGGGCATATACGTATGTATGACGCATGACTACTACGTAGATATGACTTTAGTTGCTCCATTTCAAATATACTATCCAAAAGTATTGTTAATCTTGACGTTTGTGAACACAAAAAAATCATGAGTTTATTGTGCCTTTTTCTCATTAGTGGGCGCGTTCCAAAGGCACACATCCTAAATTAGTTTTTAAGACGATTCAAATTTATCCCATGCAAATTGCAAAATTCCAAATGATAAAGTTTGAGATTTTAGACTTATTGACTACAGGACCTAAACGTGATAATTACGCGTCAAAAGTACATCTTGTACCCATAATAGATAGGTCAATGCTGATTATTTAAAATGGTCATAAAATAATAATATTGTGGGACACTTCTCACACAGCCATCTAGATATATAACTAGATTTGGATTATAGTGGCTAGACGAAACGGAGAAAACACCTTTATGTATTAAAGGTAGGTACTTAATATTCAAATAGAAAAACCACAAATAAATATCTGAACATACATATTTGTTTGTGGCGGGAATCGAACCCGCATCCTTGTGTGTCGCAGGCAGGTGTTCGCCCGACGCCGCGGCCGAGGCCTTAGGAATGAAAGTTGAGGTATCTACCAATAGATCAACACCGCTCTAAGAGACACCTCTTTGTTCCGCAGGTGAATCGATCTTTATCAATTTAAATAAACTTTATTAACATATTCAAAAGCATTTCCCGTGAATTCAAAATCGAAAATTCGCATAAAAATTGTGTCATTGATTTACAAAACAGTTCATAAATAAAACAAGAAGCCGTCTGTAAACTGACAAAGGAAATTTTAAATTCCCGGTCAATTTGTTGCGAAAACATCATTTTTTTAAAAGGTGATAGATTTCCAAAAATATAGAAATCGTTTGTAGTAAACAGATTGCAAAACAAAAACTATACCTATATTTTCTACACTTTATATTAAGATTTTCTTGTTTGTAACGAACACCTTCGAAACTACTCGACCGATTTTGATGTAACTTGGTATGATGATACATTGATTCATTGGGAATAACACATGTTAATTTTAATTCCGATATTCCCACGGGATCCGGACTTATGCGGGTTAAACCGTGGGCCGCGGGTATTATAAAAAACGACAGTATATTTGTGAAACCAAGTTAACACTATTATGACGGATGAACAATTAAAATGGAATGAATTGAGAAAAACAAGAGAATGTTCATTATTTTACTTTTTTAAAGTACAGAACCCTAAAAATATGATTTTGATCGGTTGATTCAAAACCACTCTTTGAAATGAATTAAGATATTTTAATATGGGATGAAAATCTATAGCACGACATGGGATTAAATCACCACCTTTGTAACATGTAGGATGAGATATTTCCCGCAAATATGTATGGGAATTAGTACTCGCACAGAACCGATCCAAATGGCAAAGCCTGGAGGAGGCCTTTACCCGAAAAGGGGTTTCCATCAAATTAATTAATTGAGCATAAATTTCTCATAAAGAATATGCTATTGCATAATTGGTTATTGTAGTGTTAAAAGTGTAACAGGGAACGATTAATAGAGGCTTTTTATCTTATTTTATTTTATTTTATTAAGTATAAGAATTAGTGTCGTCTATGTTGTTTTTCATTCGCAGGTTCGATTCCCCCCGTGGACATACAGATATAAAACAATCTTCCCATTCAATTCATGCAATTAAACAGCCTAACTTCATAATGCCTAACAATTAATATTTAAAACATCTGGCGGAATGCAAATCTCAAAAATTTGCCGACGCCTTTATAGCACTAGGCTCTTGCAACCGGATTTACTTGCTTTCTATTCGACTAATATCAGCTCTCCCAGTCCAGTGGGATCGTTAATCGTGAGACAGTTCTTGACAGGGGGCTGGTGAGTGTAGGGGGACAGTTGGGGGAACCGTTAATCCTGAACCAATATTATTAGGTACTTAGGTGTTACCTAATGATATCTCGACTTTCATGTCGTGGGTTCGAATCCCGGCCAGCCGTGCACCTCTGGATTTTCTTCCAAAAAATTAACATTGCTCTTATGAAGGAAAACATCGTGACAAAACTCGCAGTTTAGTCGGCTCCAGACGTATTGACAAGTTCTTTCCTCTATACACAGTCGACTAAGCTGAAAGGGTGGTTAGGTATCTTATTGTTTCTAACAAATAGGCTTCGAAACTACTGATTTTGATAAAGTTTTGTATTGCTTTATTTGTAGTAGCATAACCTATTTTTATTCTTAAAATATTGTTATGTTTGTTTACATTGAATAGGCTCCGGAAAAAAAGAATGATTTTGATGAAGCTTGGTATGAGAATACATCCCAATATTCTCTCTGCAACGGAACATACGCGGGTGAAACCGCGAGTCACTGTTAGTGTAAAATAAATAAATCTAGTAATCCTACTATAATATATTATATATCCTACTAATCCTACTAATCCTACTAATCCTACTAATCCTACTAATATTATAAATGTGAAAGTTTGTGTGTGTGTGTGTGTGTTTGTTACTCCTTCACGCTAAAACTACTGAACCAATTGCAATGAAATTCAGTATGTAGATAGCTAGAGGCCTGAATTAACATATAGGCTACTTTTTATCCCGATATTCCCACGGGATCGGGACTTACGCGGGTGCAACCGCGGGGCGCAGCTAGTAATAGATAAATGAATAATTTTGAATCTCCAAAACGCAGCACACCACACTAAAACCACAGCCAATTAAAACAGCACCCATTTCACATCACAATAACACACAGATGGACAGACAAACAACCCAATTACCTATAATATACCTGTGCTGATCGTGAGCACATGACAACGAGACCTACGTACGGTCGGAGTCATGACTGCAGACCCACCGTAGAGCTCCAAAACTGCTATTATTAGAATGTTTTCAACTCAAGCAAGATTCTAAGTTCTTGCTAGAATTCAAGTTTAAAGTCTTTCAAATCATTTTTATTTTTATTTGATAAACTAGCGGCCTGCCCCGGCTTTGCACGACTATTTTATATTATCTTAGTATATTTTTTTAAAGTGGCTCTTGTTACAACCTCATGATTTAATAAGGGTCACTAGAAGGGTTTTAAAAAACCTTGATATTAGTGACAAAATATTAATAAAACTAACAAATGTATGGTTTTTCAGATTTTCAAGGAAGCAAATATTATTTTTAAGAAATATTTCGTTTTTAATTATGGGTCACCCTACAATCTGAATCTTATTTGTCGCCGGTACCTTATAACGAATATAAAGAATCAATAAATAGATTCTTATCTGCTTCATCATCATCATCATCATATCAGACGAAGCCACAAACAGCGGTCCTGAGCCGCCTCCATCCATCGACTACCCACGACCGCTACAATTTCGTCGGTCCACCGGGCAGCTGGTCTCCCAACACTCCGTTTCGCGTTGCATCGCTTAGCAATCTAACAATTTATCTGCTTAGTTTACCGTAAGTCACTTTGTTATGGGCTCACGATCTTTTATGAATTATTCAGTCGTTCCACGTAGTTTCACGGCAAAATGTTCAAAACGTCCCTCTTCGTACAAAAGTTGTAACCTCCTTTTTAGGAGGGTGAAATTATTTTTCAGGGGATCTGTGCAACCCCCCGAAAGGGATGGGGGTCCAATTTGGATTAAGATTATTCGAAGGCTTTTCGGAGGCTGCATTCGTCTGTGAGTTGAGATATTGTTGTCTTTTGTTATGTGGGACAAAGGGGTCGGAAACGAATCATGGTAATTTTTAAAAAGTGATGTATTTTCGTGTAGAAAATGATAAGATATATATACCTGTTTATATACTTTATATACATATAACTGCGTCCGGCGGTTTTACCCGCGTAAGCCCCGATCCCGTGGGATTATCAAAATAAAAAGTAGCCTTACATTCCTCGATAAATAAACTATCCAACACAAAAATATTTTGCATTTCATATTTACAAGTAGTTCCTGAGATTAACGCGTTCAAACAAACAAACTCTTCAGCTTTATAATATTTACTAGCTATTGCCCGCGACTTCGTCCGCATAGAAGTCGAAAATAGACCAAGTAATCACGTTGTCCCATACAAACTTTTCCCTCGTTTTTCACTCCCTTAGGAGCTGCTTAGGAGTCAAATTTTGAAAAATTCTTTTTTATAGGATGCCTACGTCACACAAAGAACACACCCTTCAAGTTTCAGGTCTCTACGATCAGCGGTTTAGGCTGTGCGTTGATCAGTCAGTCAGTCAGGACAGAGAATTTTATATGTATAGAAGATTAAACATTTTCATTTGTGCTAATAAATAAATAATAAATAAATACTGCAGGACATTCCACACATCGCCATCTAGCCCCAAGCTAAGTAACTAGACTTGTGTTATGGGTGCTAGATAACGGATATACTACTTATATACTTTTCTTTTGTAAATATATACTTATAATACATAGAAACAACCAGACCACAGACAAATATCTAAGCATAAATACATGTCTGAGGCGGGAATCGAACCCGCAACCCTGTGTTTGGCAGTCCGGCATGGTGACCATTGTGCCAACTGGGTCGCTAATGTGTGTGCAATAAAGAATGGGAATATTTGTACCCACAACCATTTAGATTCCCCTATACTCTTTAGTTCATAACGCTCATTTTCCCATAGCTTACAAAAAGCTCTCTGAATTCTTTGACTTGTTTAGTTTAGGTTTAAAATCAAAGTCAAAGTCAATTTTTTTTATTAATTTGGATGCTTAATACACTTCTACAAATACCACATAGAAACGCCTAAAATAGTACATTGTTACCCTAGGTGTGAAAGTCCCTCATTGAGTCCCGAGACGGATTTTTAGTTCGAGGGACTGTGCTTTTCATTACGAATAATACATAAAATTCTTCATAATAACGAGAGTGAATGAGAGACTCCACACTACCACTGGCAGTATGCATGAGCCGTGTGAAGCCATAATTGTTATTCTTTGGTGTTACCTAAAGCAAGGAGGTTTGGTTTTTGAAGTTCCTAATGTGCACAAGCCGCGCCAAGCCATAATTTGACATGACAGCTGTCAGTGAAAGCTATTTTCCCTAGGACTGAAAGTTTTTCTTTCTACACGCTCTACAGGTATCTTTAGACCTACTTTCGGAGTATGAGTAACGAAAAAATCTTAAAAAAAAAAACTAAAGATCTTTATTTATTTCTCCAAGAGTATACATTAATCACATAAGAGAAACAACAAAAATTATGCGTAAGTAATATTTCGTACGTTACGTAGTTTGATTACGTTTATCTATATATCTAAATAAAAAACAGATGGTTGTCTGTAAAGTCAGTTTACGGACGATAATTTTACGTGATAACGTCATAAGAAAACGATGAAAAATTGAGTTTTTTTTGTATATCGAAGATTTCTTTTCTTTTAAGCTATTGCATAGCTTTTATCGCGTACTTTAATAAAGTAACGAAAATAAAACCTAACACTCTCCACTCCACCTACCATGTAGCTCGGCCGAGATTTTTTTTTCCTATATGGTGACGAGTGACGAATACAAGACGTCACCATAACACAAGCCCTGATGAGCGATATTATTATTAAATTATCTGTTTCCTAAAGTTACCATGACGCATGACATCACACATCGGGAACGGAACGCATGACATCACACGATATTTCGTCAGACACTTTTTTGTGAATGCAGGTTATCACGTCATAAAACACATAGACATAGTATTTAAGTAGGTACACCTACACATGTACAGTCGGCTGCATAATTACCGACCCACCGTAGAGCTCCAAAACGGCTGTTATAAGAATAAATTTTCAACACAAGCAAGATTCTAGACCAGCTTTAGTTGAAATTTAAAGTCTTCTAAATCATCAATTTGTCAAACAAAAATTATTAGAATGAAAACATTCCAATAATAGTAATTTTAGAACTCTGCCGGTTGCTGCAATTATGCAGCCGACTGTACCTATATCTAATGTTTGAATGCAATGTTAGCATGTATAAATTATGTTTAGAATGAGTAACAGACCACCAGCAGTTAGCAGGTAAGATAAGAATGCAATTATACCATGTACTGATTGCAAATAAGAAATATTCAAAGTCCTGACTGACTATATCAACGCACATCTGGACGTGTCGGGATAATATGTGGCATACATAATCTATACATATAAAATCCTTTGTCCTGACTGACTGACGGATCAATGCACAGCCTAAACCGCTGATCGTAGAGACCTGAAACTTGGAGGGTGTGTTCTTTGTATGACGTAGGCATCCGATAAGAAAAGATTTTTAGAAATTCTACCCCTTAGGGGGTGATAAAGGGGGGCAACGTTTGTATGGGACAACGTGATTCCTTGGTCTATTTTCAACTTTTACACGAACGAAGTCGCGGGCAAAAGCTAGTCTTTACATATAAAATCCTTTGTCCTGCCTGACTGACTGACGGATCAATGCACAGCCTAAACCACTGATCGTGGAGACCTGACACTTGGAGGGTGTGTTCTTTGTATAACGTAGGCATCCAATTAGAAAGGATTTTTAGAAATTCTACCCCTTAGGGGGTGAAAAAGGGGGGCAAAGTTTGTATGGGACAATGTGATTCCTTGGGCCAATCTATTACTACAAATTTTCTAGCTAGTAATACATAAAGCTGTTACAATGTGCCTACGTTGTAACGGTAAGAAAAGATTTTGCATAATGCATAATCTATAAAAATAGGATATTAGATAATTTACTTATTAATGGATTAGTGTGTAAGATAATGTAGAATCAAAACCATTGATGGATTAGCGTTAAACAAAAAGTAGAAATAACTTCGATCGATGGAATAGAATGGAACGAAAAGTAGAAATAAATCCATTGATGGACGACCCAGTTGGCACATTGGTCACCATGCCGGACGGCCAACACAGGGTTGCGGGTTCGATTCCCGCCTCAGACAAGTATTTATGCTTAGATATTTGTCTGTGGTCTGGTTGTTTCTATGTCTTATAAGTATATTATTTAAAAGTATATAGGTAGGTGGTATGGTAACGTGGACAGTCCGAGAAGCTGAAAGGAAGAAAATAGATGCATTTGAGATGTGGTGCTGGCGACGCATGCTCCGGATACTTTGGACCGCGTTCCGCACAAATTTGTCTATAATAAAAGATCTCGGAATTAAAGACCGTCTTTCCACGATATGCCAGCGACGTATCCTCAGCTAATTCGGCCACATTATCAGACGTCAAGACGAGAACCTGGAGAAATTGATCATCTGTGTAAATGAGATGGTCAAATCAGCTGAAACAGAAGAGCTCGTCCAGGTTTGAGGAAGTGGTTCGAATGGCCGCAGACCGGACCAAGTGAAAGACCTTTACAAACCGCTGCACTGGGTTAAAAAGATTGGTGGTCGCGATCTTCAGTCTGAAGGATCGCTAGGTGCGCTGCTAGGTGGCAATATATGGAATGTTTTGCAATTTAAAAATCCATCGATGGAATAGAATGGAAAAGTAGAAACAGATCATTCAATGGATTAAAGTTGAAAATATTATCTTGCAGCAAAATCTTGATTTTATTAAATCAAGACTAGTCCATACATTTTTGACATAATTTGAAACTCGATTTAAGCTTTCTGTCAAAAATGTATGGACTAAATCTAGGTTTAGTCAAATCGAGATTTTGTCATTGTACTGCAAGAGGCCAATACAAAAAAAAATAAAACTTTTCTTTATTAAGATAGCAAAATGTATTTATTAAGAAATGTAATATATTTTTTTATTAGAAATCCTACTAATATTATAAATGTGAAAGTTTGTGTGTGTGTGTACGTTTGTTACTCCTTCACGCAAAAACTATTGGACCGATTGCGATGAAACTCGGTATCTAGATAGCTGAAAACCTGGATTAACACATAGACTACTTTTCATCCCGATATTGTCACGAGATCGGGACTTACGCGGGTGAAACCGCGGGGCGCAGCTAGTATCTAATACTTTATGTATCTAGTATTTTTACTTTACGATTACATTTATTTATTTATTTCACTAAAGGGGAACATGTCTACTCTTTATCAGGAAAACTTGTAAGAAATTGAACAACAAATGTTTTTTGTCTCGAAAGCCAAAGCGTCTTTTTATTTTGTTTTTCACATCCATCATTCCGGATTAAGTGCCCTATCTATAAACGACTTGTTTGGTCAATCTAGATTACAGAGAGTAATCTATAAAGGGGAATAAATATAACTAAAAATATATACGACACTAGTTTTCAACCGCGATTTTATCCGTGTAGGGGTTGAATTTCCGCAATTCTTTCTTACGGATGCCTAGTGCCTAACATCGTAAAAGTGTAGTCAAAAAAAGTCATAAAATCAATTTTTTTATTCACGTGGATGCATAATACATTTTGTACAAAAATCACATAGAAACGTCTTAAAAAACTAAGTTAGGATGTGTGCCTTCGGAACGCACCCACCAATGAGAAGAAGGCACAAGAAACTCAACTCAAATATCTAAGCTTATATATAGTATTAGGCGGGAATTGAACTCGCAACCCTGTGTTTGACAGTCCGACCCAGTTGGCACAAGGGTCGCCATGTCGGACTATACATATATTATACTCATACATATACTATACATATATTATACATATTATACTATACATATATTATACATATACTGTACATATATTATACATATACTATACATATATCATACATATACTGTACATATATTATACATATACTATAAGTCAAAGTTAAAAAACATATTTATTTTTGACCTGTTTTTTTCCGGAGCCTACTTTCACGAGCACGGTCACCTCATCCTTATTTCTTAAGTTGAAATTATGAATATCGCTATTTTTGCGAAATATATAAGGATTTTTGTGAATGTATAGTAAGTTTTCGTAAATATATTGTGAATAGAGCATTAATATAATATTTATCTCTTTAAATTTTTCCCTGGGGCCCATTTTGTAGATAGCTCGGACAGCTCTCTTTTGCAATATGAAGCAAATTTAAGCCCATTTGGTTTGAGCTATGCGTTGATTGATAATTATAACAGTCAGTCAGTCAGGACTTTTAAATGTAGGACACAGTGCCATCTATCACATATCTTAAACTTTTCTTAAAATGTAAATACTTAGGTATTAATTTAATGATAAAAATAACTGTGCCACAGGAGGAAAATCGAAAGCTGAAATTTTCTGTTCTTAGTTAAAATTATGTACTAGAGAGTCACGAATTTTGTAATAATGTTTGATAGGTATCCCAATCTAAACATCACTATGGCAGCTGCATACTCTATAGACGTATTCGACGGCAACTATACCCGTTTCAAAAGGTGTCTGTGTTATCTTATAAAATAGTGTCTTATTATACTTAATTATTATTATTATGTAAATTAATCTTTATCTTTATCTGTTCTAATTATTACTGTAACATAAAATGAGTTTTTATATTCGCATTTAGGATTACAGTCTAGATCATAACCTGTTATTGTATACTTTCCTACTTTTTGTGATTGTAATCTGCTGTGTGAATTATTAATAAAATAAAATAAAATAAATAAAGATATCTATTTAATTTAAAAATTAAATCTAATAGATCTGCGTTACTTCTTAGAAGGTGACTTCTTAGAATTTTTCGTGACTTTATTTTTCTGCTGACGCTACGCGTTAGTCAAATCATTTGAATATTCTCACAGTACTTATCTACTGAGACAACAGCACAATTAGAAATACTTTGAAAATGCTAAGTTTGTATTTTATTTGTAGATAGAGTTAGTTCTAGAATATTAATACTATTGGCGCCCTGCGGTTACACATGCGTCAATCTCAATCCCGTGGAAACATCGATATAAAAACGAACTATAAAAAGTAACCATAAATTCAGCTATCTGCATGCCAAGTTTCATCAAAATCGGTCCAGCAATTTAAGAGCAAATGTTATAAACAAAAAACCATCCTTTCTATTATAAAAAAATCTAGTTTTTTTGTAGAACTCAAATTACTAATGTCTCTTTAAAGATTTTTTTTTTTCAAGTAATTGCGGGTTCGATTCCCGCCTGGAACAAGTAAGTATTAACAGATATTTTGCTATTTCTGGTCTCGCTGTTCTCTATGTAAGTATATTAAGTATGTATCTACAAGATAAAGGTATATAAAAGTACTAGCTGCGCCCCGCTGTTTCACCCGCGTAAGTCCCGATCCCGTGGGAATATTGGGATTAAAAAATAGCCTATATGTTAATCCAGGTTTCCAACTATCTACATATCGAGTTTCATCGCAATCGGTCCAGTGTTTTTTGCGTGAAGGAGTAACAAACATACACACACACACAAACTTTCACATTTATAATATTAGTAGGACTCTATCAGTTATCTGGGTCACCATAACATAAGCCTAGCTTAGTATTGCTTAGCTTAGGGCTAGCTAGCTAGCTTTTTTATCTAGGTATAAAAATTCCGTACCATAATTTGTCGATGCCTATTTATATAAAACTAGCTGCGCCCCGCGGTTTCACCCGCGTAAGTCCCGATCCCGTGGGCATATTGGGATAAAAAGTATCTTATGTCCGTCTCCTGGCTCTAAGCTACCTCTCTACCAATTTTCACCCAAATCTGTTCTGCCGTTCTTGAGTTATAAGTGGTGTAACTAACACGACTTTCTTTTATATATATAGATTTTCGTGTCGCGGTGAAAAAAAATGGTGGATTAGGTTCATCTTACGCCAATTTCATACAATGATTTATGTCAATTGCATACAAAAAAAACTGTTGATTGGAGATATCGCTAATGGAAAGTAATCTTGTCTAAGGAGGCTGTATGGAGTTCGCCCATTGTCGGCAAAGCGTGAAATTTTAAATCTTGATCAAGATTACTTTTTTAATAGCGTAAGACGGAGCGTAAGACGACGCACGACGGCAGCTGCTTTGGCCGGAAGACCAGCGCTGCAGCCAAGTTAAGCTTGACTGTGGCTTACAGCTGAGGTCGACCCATTTGGGGCAGCACATGGCTTCTTAAATATTCTTAGGTTTGGTGTATGTTTCTTTCTTCGTTGTATAATGTTACCTATTTCTCTGTGTGTGTTTAATTTTAAAGTTGTCGTGTGCATGCACCGAATAAATGTTTTTCTTTCTTTTTTCTTTCTTTCTTCTTATAATTATCATTATCGCGCCGATTACGCCGACACAACAGCCGGCGGCGGCGCGCCACGCCGATCGGTGCACATCTCTAGAAGGTAGGTAATACTTTCTTTTCCCCGTCAATGTGTACTGTTCTTTTCCAAACAATTAAAGCCCCACTCAAACAAACAGCAATAATCTTTTTATTATCTATTTTACAACATAGTAACTACACCCCCTCATGACATCACCTTTGTGAAAGAAACCGGGGTGTTGCCATTATAGTTGGACCACGTTTACTTCGCTTCAATCAGATTTTCGATGCAATTGTAAAGAACTAAATGTTAGGCTATTTGTTGGACAAGGAACGGACGTTTCTTTGAAAATTCCGAGATGCTTAAGAGTTTTGGTGTGGAGGCATTATCTATTAGTTGTAATGCCCTCTATCGATAGGTATTTTCAAAATGAAAAAAAAAACACTGTCCCAAACTTCCAAGTTAACAATACGTGACAAGATAAAATTGCACTAAAGCATATATATTTAGATAGTGTAATTCATCGTACTAATATTATAAATGTGAAAGTTTGTGTGTGTGTATGTTTATTACTCCTCCACGCAAAAACCACTCAACCGATTACGATGAAACGATAAGTAGATAACTAGAGACCTGGATTAAAATATAGGCTAATTTTTATCCCGATATTCTCACGGGATCAGAACTTAGGCGGGTGAAACCGCGGGGCGCAGCTAGTACCTAATATTTATGACCTAGGGTTTATCTAGCTCTCAATTATAACTTCGCTGTTATCGTTATTTTAATGACCTCACTCGATGTCGCGGGATTTCTCGTGGGACAGCGTGACAAACCCGATAAATTAAAAAAAAAATTTTGGACTTCGGAATAGGTTAGAAATGTCCTAAATGTTTAAACAGCTCGAAGATATTTTATTTGAGTCACTGCGCCATATCGAAACACGTTTGCACTTTTACGTTTGAACGTAAAAGAGCTGTGTTGGCTTAGTGGTAGATACCACGACTTTCATTCTGAAGGCCGTGGGTTCGAATCCCGGCGGCCGTGCAACAATGTATTTCTCTTAAGAAAAATGGATGTGCGCTAATTAACATTGCTCTTACGGTGAAAGAAAACATCGTGATGAAACCCTTGGCTTAGTTGGCTCCAGAACTATTGACAAGTTCTCTGCTCTGGACATGGTCGACTAAGCCATGAGTCGTTGCTGGGCAAGCCTACTCCATCCTCACGCAAAGTGGACCCAATCAAAAAGAGTCTAATTGCGGAAAACAGCCCGTATACAAGTACAAGTACGTTTGAACGTCACAAGACCAAGTTACCGTGGTGTTAGTACACACGTCCTACCCTCCCTCGAGAGGGTGGCCTTTATACCTCCCTTTATAATTGATTTCCACCCTCTCAGGAATGTCATGTGGGGTTCTGAAACTCATTTAGCTGCTGCGAGTAGCACGGCGTTAGTGTCTGTCTCTTTAAAAAAAATGGCGGTTTGATATAACGTAATTTGAATTTGGAATAAATGTTCTATTGAAGCGCCATCTTGGCTGAGCAGTGGGACAACATCTACCTACCTATAATTAGTGTAAAAAATTCAAAGTTGTACCAACATCACAAGCCTAATTGC
Organism: Idaea straminata; assembly: GCA_951213275.1. Taxonomy (NCBI): domain Eukaryota; kingdom Metazoa; phylum Arthropoda; class Insecta; order Lepidoptera; family Geometridae; genus Idaea; species Idaea straminata. The sequence continues at coordinate 8,830,830 of OX577870.1, forward strand.
TTAGTTTGAGGCTAGATCGCTCTGGGTCTGAAAGACTGCAAAAATATTAAGAAAAAAAGAATAATAAATGAAAACATGGTTGTCTGTAAAGTCGGTTTACGGGCGATAACTTTACGTGAAACGTCATAAGAAAACAATGAAAAATAATAAATAAAAATTGTTACCTACTTATTCCTTTTTTTTTCTTTTTTTCATTATTGTCTTTTTTCTTTCTTTTTTTCCTTTATAAGTCTTCTATTCGTCACTCGCCACAACACAAGCCCAGATGAGCGATATTCTTATTAAATACTCTGTTTCCAAAATTACCATGAAGCGTCTGGTCATATTACCATGGGTGGGTGTGGGTTTAAGTTTTTTACGGACGAACTCCCCGGCCACACGCTGCTTTGCTTTCGCACTGCCCTCTTGTTGGATAGCTTAAGCCCACGCCTTCCTTGTGGACCCTTCAGGACCACAAGGAGGCGAAAGACCTTAGGGGAGAGTGCAAGTCATGTAGATCCCTAAGGTAAGTCCGGAGGTCAACCTTCACGTGGTTGCTACCTGTTCTTGGTCTAATTCCATCAGAAATAGACGTAACCGAAACCTCCGGGCGCAGTTCTCCCCTTCTTTACTTTCTTCCACTCCCTCCCCTCTTCTCCCTCCCCTCTTCTGATCTCTTCCTTCCTTCTCCACCTTCCTGCTTTGCTTTCCTGCTAAGCTTGAAGTAGAGGTCGCACCAAAGGCCTTGGCTTGAACCCCCACGCCTAAAAGCTTGGTAGACCGAATGACGTGCGAACCAGTCACGGTCGGCCTACACAATGCCGTGTCAGGTCCCGAGTCTCGCCTACGTATTTGGCCGTGCGTAGTTGAGCGCCGTACGCTAGGATGACGGAGTCCTGGATGGTTGAGCTGAGTCTTGGCTCTGCGGAGCCATGGTGGCCGGCAACACGCCTCTTTGGTCCCGATTTCTCGCTAAACGGTAGCTGCGGGGGTAGCGACCTCGTAGTATCCGGCCCCGCGCTCTCCCTTCAGGAAGCGCTGCGAGGTGGTTGGGGTCTGCCTCTTAGGCAGATGGGTTACGGCCATGGTGACGGGGCAAAGTATTCTGTGGGCCGGCGGGTCGCAGTCTACAAAGCTCCTGATTTTCGCGCCGAAAACCTAACCCAGACACCTATATCTATGTGTGTAGCCTGGTGTCATACATGGCATCCCCAACGTTGCGGGCTCCGAGGAGGGTATGGAGCACCATAGATGAATACAAGAAGTTCATGTGATGGATAACCTACACGCAACTTCCGACGGCGCGGGACCTTCGGGTCAAGCGCGTAGTGGCGCAGGACCTTCGGGTACAGCGCGGAGTGGCGCAGGACCTTCGGGTACAGCGCGGAGTGGCGTTAGACCTTCGGGTCAGGCGCAGAGAGGCGCAGGACCTTCGGGTACAGCGCGTAGGGGCGCAGGACCTCCGGGTACAGCGCGTGGTCGCACCATGCCCTCGGGTACGGTACGACCAAACAATACTGGGAGCGAAGACAACCCCAGGGGCAAAATCTCTGCTGGACCAACAGGTCCACGAGATAGACAAGACTCGACACTGACTAAACTGAGCATCGGAACCACACCAGCACCTACGGTTAACGCCGGGAGCAGGAGACATGTGGCCCGTAACCAAACAGACAGACCAGACAGACGGACTCTACGGACACGAAGGCCCCTCCCTCCAAGGATGGTGAGCCCACCGTGCCTACAGACCATTGGAGGCGTAAACGCCCCAATAAGTTCCAGCGGCAGCGACAACGAGAGGCGGACGAGGGCCCCACATCACCCCAACCACCACAGCCTACTGCGAAGCGGACACGGCCTGACAACACAACGACACCGTCAGGAGACGACAAGAGGATAAGACGCGTTGAGCAGGACAGGCGAAGCTACGCAGAGATGGCGGCCCCCCCCAACCCCCTGGACATGGTAATCCTCTCGATTCCCGAAAGAAGCCTGAAGGAGGAAGACAGTAGACTTATACAGACCGCTGTCCTCCATAAGGCCCTTTCACTGGACGGACCGAACCTAACTGAGACTGACTTTAGACCCATGTTCGACGGTAAACCGCGGCTCTTAGACGGAGCTCTCCACGTGCGCTGCCTGGACGAGCGCACGGTCGAGTGGCTGAAGGACACCGTCACCCGCATCGTTGCACCGTGGGATGACCATGTCCTGACCACCATGAGACGATCGGAGATGCCCAAACGCTTGCGGGCCGGAATATGGGTCCCGAACTTTATGGGCGACTCGCAGCTGATGTGGACGGCGTTGAACTTTTTCAACCCGTGGGCCAACGTCAGCAATACATGGAGATTACAAAGAGTTGTGGAGAAAGAAGAAAACTACTTCCTTGAGGTGACCATTCCCGAGGAAGTAGTCTCCAAGATCACCGAACGAAGGCGGAAGCTTCAGCTCTGCATGGGTGCAGTGTACATGAAGTACTTCCTCCCCGACGGCTCCCTCTCAGACACACCACCGACTGACGCAGCAGGCACTCACACTGCCGCACCTGCAACACTACCACCACCTCCACTACCACCTCCAATGGCCACAACTTCGACACTCAACAGGCCAGGCCCGTCGACCCCCGACGTCCAAACTCCCACAATGGAGATGGAGTGTGAGCTGCTGGAGGACAGCACAGACGTAACTGACGGATACGACGGAGAGAGGGCGTGGATGTCGTCATACGATGGCTTCTTCTCCCCCGACCCAGGGCATTAAGGCCCTCCAAGCTAACCTCCACCATTCTGAAGCCGCCACGGCCTCACTTAGGCGGTGGGTGGAGGTTAACAACGACGAGGCCATCGCCCTCATCCAGGAGCCGTGGGTCGGGGGGCAAGGAATCCGTGGCCTAAACAACTTGAGAGGTGAGCTCATCTTCGACCGTGGATGCAGGAACCCTCGCTCCTGTATCTACGTGCCGAAAAACCTGAGTTTCCTGTCTTTAACTGAGTTCTGTTCCAGAGACATAACGACTATATGCATACAGAACGCACCTAACTCCGGGCTACCCGACCGAGTCATTCTGGCATCGGTATACATGCCAGGTGAGGAGGAAGTGCCACCCGTTGAGATGGCGCAACTGGTGCAGTACTGTGCAAGACTGAATCTGGACCTCATCATCTCGGCGGACTCCAATGCACATCACCAACTCTGGGGCATGGACCGCGATAACTTGAGAGGTAATGACTTTATAACTTATTTATTTACTACTAACCTTAGCATCATGAATGTAGGCTCCCAACCCACATTTGTTAGAGGCAACAGTCAGACTATCATAGACTTAACCCTGGCCACACCAGGAGCAGCTGAACTGATTTTAGACTGGCATGTGTCCCCCGAAGCCTCCTGCTCTGATCACCGGTGGATCAGGTTCACGCTACAGGCCAGCAGGGAGTCACCACCACTGAAACGCAACCCTCGTAACATAGATCGCGGTATGTATCGTACGCTGATACTACGTGACCTGGAGGAGGAACAATCAATACCTGAGGTATGCAACCAACAAAATATAGAGGACCAAGTAACTAAATTGACTGATTCCATCATTACCTGTTACCACAGCGCCTGTCCCCTTTCAGACCCACAAGGTCCAATCACAAAAGGATGGACGAAAGAACTTGAAAACCTCAAACGAGCTATGAGGAAAAGTTTTAACAGGGCCATGAACACACGGAATGATGGCGACTGGGAGACATACAAACAAAAACTCGCAGACTATAAAAAGAAAGTTCGCCAGGTCAAACGCAGATCATGGCAAAAATTTACTACTAACATTGGTACCTGTACCGGAGCCGCAAAAGTCAGAAAAATAATGGCCAACGGTCCGCGCAACTCTATAGGAACCATTAAGAAACCCGACAACTCTTTTACAACTACTAAAAGAGAAACTTATGAGACTCTACTTCAGACGCACTTCCCGGGGTGTTCCATCACCGATACCCATCGCTGGGACGACGCGACTACGCAAACTCCCAGCGAATCGGACCTAACTTTCGCTGATGCAACAATAACACCCACCAAGGTATCCTGGGCCATAAATAGCTTCATGCCATTCAAATCGGCAGGTCCTGACGAAATCTTCCCCGGTCTGCTTCAATGGGGCGAAGAACCCATCGTTATGCATCTGACTGCCATCTTCAGAGCCTGCATAGCCCTCAGATACGTACCCAAACTTTGGAGGGAAGTAAAAGTTATTTACATTCCCAAACCAGGCAAAAGCGACTACACCGCTCCTAAGTCCTTTAGACCCATCAGCCTCACTTCCTTTCTCCTAAAAACCTTGGAAAGGCTCTGTGATAGGCACATTAGGGATACTGCCCTGGTAACAAACCCAATCCACAGACAACAACACGCCTACAGTTCCGGCAAATCGACGGAAACTGCCTTACACAACGTTGTAAGCAGGATAGAATCGACTCTAACCGACAAACAGGTATGCCTCGGTGCGTTCATCGACATCGAAGGCGCCTTTGACAAAACTAATTTCAACTGCATCAGACTAGCCTTACAAAAGCATAACGTAAACAGAACCATGATCGATTGGACTTTAAACATGCTCAATCTCAGAGTCGTTCAGGTAGACGAAGTCGAGGGCATGAAGGGCAAAGTAGTAAAGGGATGCCCTCAAGGTGGCGTACTGTCTCCCCTACTGTGGAACCTGGTAGCGAACGAACTCATCACCCTCCTGAACCGACGCGGCCTGTTTACAATAGGTTATGCCGACGACATTACAATACTTATCCGAGCCAAGGAGGCTAACACCGCCTGCGACGTCATGCAACAAGCGTTGAGATTGACGGAAAAATGGTGGTCGGAAGTAGAACTGACAATAAACCCAAACAAGACGGAACTCATACTATTCACAAACAAAAGAAATCTAGGAAGATTCACTACGCCAAGACTCTTCGGAACTAGACTTCAACTCACAGACGAAGTCAAATACCTTGGAATAGTTCTGGATAGTAAACTCTCCTGGAGTAACCATATAGACTACCTATACAAAAAAGCCTGCATCTCCTTCTGGCAATGCCACCGCATGATTGGCAAAACATGGGGACTTATCCCCAAAATAGCGCTATGGCTGTACACATCAGTGATAAGATCATGCATCAGCTATGGCGCAGTCGCTTGGTGGACCCGAACGGAATTAACAACTACACAGACTAAATTGACTCGCCTTCAGAGGATGGCTTGCATGGCCATCACCGGCGCTATGCGCACCACACCCACGGCGGCGATGGAAGCCATGCTCAACATCCTTCCCATCCATCTATACGTCCAACAGGAGGCGGCTGCAAGCGCGGCAAGACTGACCTCTTTAGGCCTGTGGAAAGAGGATGAGAAGGCAAGACACACGAGGGTCCTGTCCAAGCTTTCAGCAGAACAACCCATGCTGAAAGCGATTAGTGATAGGATACCCAAAAGACATGAATTTAAAAGACACTATACCATACAAATGACTGAAGGACAACGTGACCATCCGCAACCCAGTGAAATGTGGATATACACCGACGGCTCAAATACTGATACGGGCACTGGATCCGGGGTCTTCTCGGAGGACCTTAACATAAAACTCAGCGTAACTCTAGGCCCCCACAACTCAATCTTCCAAGCGGAATGTGTGGGTATAATCAGGGCAGCATGGGCTGCGCTGGATCGCGATGTCTCGGGCCTTGGCATCAGAATCCTGTCCGATAGCGCGGCGGTGCTACATGCACTGAATAGCAGAACCATAAGTTCAGCCCTGATTTACGAATGTTACGAGACACTCAACAGACTAGGAGAACACAATAGACTGACCTTACAATGGGTTAAGGGACACAGCGGCTCAAGGGGTAACGACGCTGCGGACGAGCTGGCAAGGAGAGGAGCGGAAGCGATCAGTTACGGGCCTCAGCCCTCCGTCCCGATCCCCTCTAACCAAATCAGAGCCTGGATCCGCAACCACGCTAAAATGCGACACCGCCACCTATGGGCCACGACGGAAAGCTGCAGGCAAGCTAAACTGGCACTCCCCGATACAAACAGCAGACTCACGAAACGACTTTTAAACTTAAACCGATCGCAAATACGCTTGGCAACAATCGCTTTGACCGGTCACGGAGCTTTCAACAAGCACCTCCACAACCTGGACATAACGGACAGCCCACTGTGCAGAGCGTGCATGGAGGCGGAGGAAACGTCCGCGCATGTGCTGCTGGACTGCAAGGTGCTAACGGAGATCAGACTAAGTACGGTAGGTGACGGTAAGTGCCTTCCAGGAATTTTTGAGAAGCCACATCTGGTGGCAAAATTTATGGAAGAGCTGGGCTGGTTCTCCCCCTGACAAATGGAACCTCACGCAAAGGGGACCCAACTAGAGAGGTCTGATTGCGGATAATAGCCCGTATACAAGTACAAGTACATATTACCATGACGCATGATGTCATACAATCTTACCGTGACACTTTTTTGTGAATGCAGGTATTTACCAATTTATTAGATGTTATCACATCAATAAAACCTATCATTTAAACATATAAAATTATTTGTCTATATATATAATTCTATACATATAAAATCCTTTGTCCTGAATGACTGACTGACCGATCAACGCACAGCCTAAACCGCTGATCGTAGAGACCTGAAACTTGGAGGGTGTGTTCTTTGTGTGACGTAAGCATCCGATAAGAAAGGATTTTCCGAAATTCTACCCCTAAGATAGATAGATAGATAAACTCTTTATTGTACCACATTAAACCTTAATTCTAACAAAAACAATATTAAACCTAACAATATGGCACAATGGGCGGCCTTATCGCTAAAAGCGATCTCTTCCAGGCAACCTTTGGATGGACAAGAATTAAAGAAGGGGATGGGTGGGTTGTATAACGTGAAAGGAAAATAAGGAGGAGAAAAAAATAAATATTAAAATACATAGAAAATAAAATAAAATATTCTAAATAATAATAATGAAATACGTAATATTCAGTAAAAATAAATACGCACCTATACATACATACATATAAATACATACATATATAAATATATATATACATATAAATATACAACTAAATATACGTACAAATAAATAATAGGACAACTATATGTTTGATTTACAAGCTTCAGCAAGAGCAAGGTAATGCTTGTACACATTGGCTTTAAAAACAGCCAAAGATTTGGATTGCCGAACAAAAGCAGGCAGAGCATTCCACAGTTGTACACCGCGAGCGGTAAAGGAGTTGTGGTAGAAAGTAGATGAGCGGTCAGGAACCGCTAGAAGAAGAACTTTAGAGGAACGGACAGATTTAGAGGGAGAATGACGAAATTGAAAGCGAGATTTTAGATAACAAGGGGAAGTTGGTAGAAACAGAATTCTATAAAGAAGAGAAAGAACATGTGAATCTCTACGCAGACGAATGGGCAACCATTTGAGCTTACTGCGATATTCTGAAACATGGTCGTATTTACGGAGACCGTAAATAAACCGAATAGCGAGATTCTGCAGCCGCTCAAGTCTATTTAACTGTGCCTCAGTCAAGTCAAGATAGCATTCGTCAGCGTAGTCAAGAATAGGGAGCAAGAGAGTTTGTGCTAACGTAATTTTGGTGGCAGTGGGGAGGAAATTTCGCAACCTTCTGAGCGAAGCATTAGATGCAAACATCCTCTGCCTCAGCCCAGCGAGCTGCGAGTCCCAAGTTAGATTGCTATCCATAGTGACACCAAGATTCCTGACTTCGGTGCTGAAAGGTACCAATGTGCCATTAAAAACTAACGGTAGAAGCTGTGTATGTTTTATTGTGTGTCTATGTACCCTAAGAGGGTACATAGACACACAGACCAGAAACAAATATTAATTTGAAGCGGAAATCGTACCCGCAACCTTCTGCTCATATTACAAAAAGGAAAGATTTCATTGTTTGTTTGAATTGAATAGCCTCTGAAACTACTAAACCGATTTTGGTGAAACTTGGTATGGGGATATATTGATTCATTAACAGTAACATAGGCTACTTTTTATTCCGATATTCCCACGGGATCGGAAGTTAGGCAGGTGAAATCGCGGAGCGCTGATAGTCAGTAATAAATTGAAAAATGGCCATAGGTATTCTTAGAATCATTCATTCATTATGAAATAAAAAATATGAGCTATAATAATTACGTGAACATTCCTTGAGTACGAACGGAGAGGGAAGTGGGGCTGCGCGCGCGCACGCGTCGCGCTCCACGTGCGCGGCGTGCAACACATCTGTGCATTGTAAACAGTGTAATAGTCAGGGGTTCGTCACATTTAATAGGGATTTTAATACTTTGAGAAATTATAATAAATAATATAATAGTAATAAATAAATATTGCAGGACATTCCACACATCGCCATCTAGCCCCAAGCTAAGTAACTAGACTTGTGTTATGGGTGCTAGACAACGGATATAAACTACTTATATACTTTTCTTTTGTAAATATGTACTTATACATAGAAACAACCAGACCTCAGATTAAAAATATATATAAAAAAAAAGTTTGCCCGTACAAACTTTTTTTATATATTTTTTTTCACATAGAAATGTCTTAAAAACTTAATGTAAATTGATCAGTTATATACTATAATATGTAAATTCATAGAGAGATAGATAAATTCTTTGTTGCAAACACCATTTTTAAATTACATACATATAAAAAAACAAAACTTGAGTTTAAGTGAATGTATTTATGTAAAATTTATGAAACACCCAGACCACAGACAAATATCTAAGCATAAATACTTGTCTGAGGCGAGAATCCGAATCCGCAACCCTGTGTTTGGTAGTCCGGCATGGTGACCATTGTGCCAACTGGGTCGTCAAAAAATCTGAATGTTAGTTAACTGGGGCACTGTCTCGCTGGGATACCATAGCGACGTCACCGACTATGTATCCATGGCTACATCTGGCTACCAAATAAAGTAGCCACTGGGGAGTTTTAGCAGGAACGAGTTAACAACATGTCGTGCTGCAGTTTTATTTTCATGAAACTTAGTTGTAACCCGAGTTGAATTGTATAATTCTGGTGGAATGTTATTCAATTTAGTTCTGTGAAAGTGTCAAACATGAAGTTTTCTAGTTGCCTCCAAATCTCCTATTAAGGTTATGGTAAACTTGCCACCGCTTTACTATAGCCCCTGACTTGACGGACTGTGATGACTTTGACTATTTTGAAACAGTTTAGGCCCGATTTATGAAAAATCGGGTCATAATTTGATGCAAAATATAACTTGACACTGGCTAAATGCACAAGCCGTGCGAAGCCATAATTAATAGAAAAAAAAAGTTGCCACTGGCTACTGTCTATCACAAAAAACAAGAGCATCCTTCCTCTGTGGCAGCCTCGTAAGACACTTTAGCATTTTGCTTGTTTTTGTAGACATTATCTTCAATTTAAATTTATCGTTATTAAGACAATTTAGAATATTTATTTAGTTATAAAGTTAGTGTCAGTGTTTCCTGCCTACTATAACCAAATTACAGCATCGTCCTACTCTCTGAAAATCAGCGTTGCATTTATGCAACACATAGCTGAGCAGGAGCCTATTGCGGCGGCGACACTGTTACTGTGTTATAAATAACATAGCTTATAATATTTAATTAAATCTGTTATTTTTAGTCATATCAAAAATAAGTTGTGTCTATGTTTTAGTTTTGATCTATCTATCACTGAGTGACGCGTATTTTATATATATATACATTTCACAGGCTACTGTGGCCACGATGCCAGGACACTTTCCCATAACTCACCCCAGGACCCATAACTTTCAGCTGAACCGATTTCGATCAAACATAACTAAGAACATTCCTAATCTTTGAATCAAAAACGGTTCATCTGTTCGGGAGCTACGATGCCACAGACGGACACACACAGATGTCAATCTTATAAAACACCGTCGTTTTTGCGTCGGGCGTTTAAATAAAAGTATCTGGGTGACCGAGCTTTGCTCGGTATTTTTTTTTTTACTTAGTCTAACCTCAAGGCAAACACTCATTGACTTCGTGTTACTTAACAACGCCATCTGCTGGAATAACTTTAATGCTCACAAAAAATAGTATTAGTAGTTCGCCAATAGATGTCAAGAAGAGTCATATTTTTCAGATAAAAAAAGTAAGTTTCGATAAAACACGAATAAAATGACATTTTCTAAAAATGATTCCTAGCTAGATCGATTTATCGCCCCCGAACCCCCCTATACACCAAATTTCATGAAAATCGTTGGAGCCGACTCCGAGATTCCAATTATGTATATACAAGAATTGCTCATTTAAAGATATAAAATAATAAATGTTGTACTCCCCTGAGTACAGTGACGTGGTCATAAACAAAGAACAGTTTGTTGGTAGGTACTAGATATGACCTATAATCTATGTACCTATAGTTAAAATAATAATAAATATCACAGGACATACCACACATCGCCATCTAGCCCCAAGCTAAGTAACTAGACTTGTGTTATGGGTGCTAGACAACGGATATACTACTTATATACTTTTTCTTTTGTAAATATATACTTATAATACATAGAAACAACCAGACCACAGACAAATATCTAAGCATAAATACATGTCTGAGGCGGGAATCGAACCCGCAACCCTGTGTTTGGCACTCCGGCATTGGGACCATTGTGCCAACTGGGTCGTCAATTAGTACACTATTCGATTCATATAGGTACTCATCCATCATTCAATTAAGAGGAAAGGGTACCGGCGCTCTCTCCATACAAACGTAGTCGACTGTTTCCTCCCTGGATAATGACACTAGCACAAATATTTTTGTTCGATAAAACTTATAACTGCCATGACATCAACATTTTCAATTTTTTTTCGATTTTCCAAAAGTCGTAGAACAAAAGTTGTTTGTTTAGGTGCACAGAAGTAGCCCTCGACGGCTTGCTTGTATAATTACCAATAACCCTGTATATGTAATATTTTTATCTGGATTTTTTCCAATTATACTTGCTAGTATAATTACCTTGTTAAAAAAAACTGGTAACTTAAATAGAGGGAAAGATTCAAGAGTGACAAAAGAGGACGGCCTTATCGCTAAAGGGCAATCTCTGCCAGCAACCATAATTGATGTTGATTAGGTAGATATACCTAACGACTCGATATATTGAGTAAAAGAAAATTTTGAAAAACAATCTTTTAACCGTGACAGATTTTTCATTATTTTTCGTCTTTTTGTCGGCGAAACCGCAATAACTTATTGGATTTATGTAAAATAGTAAACAATACTTATTAGTATGTACTTCCCTCTTTTGAGTAAAACACAATAGGAATGATAGAGATAAAATAGTTTAATAAAATAGAGAAACTACTTTTGATATTGTTCGGATGCCTAGACGTCTAGAACATCCCCCTTTCGTTTGAAAATACTGTAAGCGGTAGGTACGTTTTATTGACATTTGGTTTTAAGTTACTGACAATATTGTTTTTGATAAATTGGTAGAACACCTGCATTCACACAAAAGTGTCACGGAAATATTGTGTGAAGTCATGCGTCATGGTAATATGACCAGACGCGTCATGGTAACTTAGGAAACAGAGTATTTAAGAAAAATATCGCTCATCTAGGCTTGTGTTATGGTGTGACGAGTGACGAATAGAAGACATAATAAAAAACAGTAGTCCAATTTAGAAGATGTTTCAAGGCATTGCTGTTGGAAAAGCAGCAAATCGATGCGCGGAATACTTACAGGTAGTTTGCGCACGACTTGCAGCGATGGTTTATCCACACTGATTGGGGGTATGACGGGGCGGCTGCGGACGGGCTAGGGTGCAGATTTTAAATTTTCAGTTATTCGCGTCTTTCTCCTTGGACATCAGTTGCAATCCAAAAACGTGGCATCTCGTTTTCTTTCTAACCTCGGAATTTGAATTGTCAAATGCAAATGACAGTGACGTTTCGCCTTTTTTTTTAAATAAAAAGGAAAAAAATGCTTAAAAAAAGGAAAACGAAGAAAAAATAAAAAGGAATAGCAAAAAAATCTCAATATTTCATCGTTTTCTTATGACGTTATCACGTAAAATTATCGTCCGTAAACCGACTTCACATAAATTCGTTTTTTTTTTACTTTAAAGGAAAAACATATAAAGCGAAAGTTAGTAATTATGACAAAAAAATGACGGGGGTAGACGGCACTGTCGTCTCGTAAACATTGGGCTGGTGTATTTTATTAGAAATAAATAAAAATAGTGATAATTTCCGTGTAATTTTTACGTGACAGCTGGACAATTAGATGAATAATATGTACAAGTGTTATCCAGTGTAAATAGAAATAGTGTAAAATTTGCGTGACAGTAATAAATCGGTCTTACATTACTAAACCATTACAAAATTGCAATATCCTTTTTAAATATGGGACACATCACTGCTTTTTTACACTAATAACTATCCATAATTAACTATCGAATCGTCAAAATATCAAAAAACAAAGTGTATTTGTGACGGTAGGCCGCGGCCAGTTGATCAATTCAAACACTCGTATGACTGTCCAACCGTCTGCTTTGTTATCTACTGCCCGACGTCATTCAACCTATTCTATAATTTCGCCACTCAGTTCAAGTAACTCGGCGGACGAACGGTTACATACCTCGCCTGCAAATCTGGACACTCAAGTTCGAGCCTGAGAAACGGCAGTTGTTTTTGTTGGCAAATAATTTGTTCCTGTGTAATAAGTAAATAAGTCGTCAAGGAAACAGTAATATTATGGATTCCATAAATAGCGAATTCGTGACTCAAAGACGTCGTCCGACCGACCTACGATCACTGTCGACGGACAATGTGTCGCTTGATGACAATGAATTAAGTACTACACTATTCGACACAAGCAGTAGAAGTCTTCCACATACATCGTTAAATGATAGCACTAGTTGTACAGAGCTAATGATTGAAGTGCAAAAATTAAAAGAAGAACTTAAGATTGCTCACAATGAGGTCGATCGACTTAACTTAGAAAACAATGAACTAAAAAATGCCTTAGAAAAATCTCAAAGAGCTATTGACACTTATAAACTTTTAGGAACTTCCAGAACGCCGTTATCTAGCCAAAATTCTAATTCCAAGAAAAAGAATAAACGCAAACGAAACGACTGTAATGCACGTGTTCTGTTTCCTCCCGAACAATGTGAAAACCCCGTTGATAATCACAATCATCAACCACTACCAGATATGTCTAATGATGACTCCAAAAGTAATCGAGATAATAAGGATGTAGTGCCATCAAGGAGAGAATTTACTTCGGAAAGCTTTCAGAAGCGGCAACTGTGTATAGTTACCAACAAAAGTTTTACAGGCAGACTGCAAACAATTGAAGATCCTTTCTCTCAACACTTTAACTACTGTCGCTATTCTTCGCCCAATATTGGCTTAAAACAACTATTAATTAATTTAAAAAATAAAATATGTAAATTTAATTTGGATGACTATTGTATTGTTGTAATTGGAGAGTCAGATTTCAGACATAATAGCAATTATATAGAATTAATAAATGACATCAGAGAGTCCCTCAAAGAACTCTCCCATACTAATATAATTTTATGTGTACCTACTTACATTCAGGGAGCGCTCATCTATAACTATCGAGTTGAAATGTTTAACAACTTACTTGCCTTAGACTTGCAAAATAATAATTATGCTTACATCTATGACGTAAATAAAACTCTCACCTATGACATGTTTTCATCCAGAAGTGGTAAAATCAATAACTCTGGTATAAAAAACATGTATGATAATATAATGATTAATATAAATTGTGATATTGAACGATCATTGGCACAGCCTAACAGTAACGTACCTTCTGAATTAGCTTCTATAAACCCTCCTCAAACATTTTTTCGTCTCTAACCTGATATATGTATTACACCAAAATATAGCTGGCTTATCTAAAAAATCAGATTCTCTTACTGTTTGTTTGGATACCTTGTTGGATAGGAGAATCATGGTAGATGTGCTCTGCATTACCGAGCACAACATGATAGAAAATGATTTACCTCAACTTAAGATTTCAAATTATAGCTTAGCCTCAGCGTATACACGTAAAAATAGGCGTGGTGGTTCATGTATACTAATTCATGTCAAACATAAATTTAAAGAATTGTTAGAGATAAACAAACTTAGTGTTCCTGGATTTTTTGAATGTTGTGGAATAGAGCTTACGCAGCATAATATGATTGTAGTGTGTATATACAGACCTCCGAGATATTTGGCCTCTGATTTTGATATTTTTTTCAAAGCTTTTGAATCAACTCTTCATGAATTAAATAATACAAACAAAAAAATGGTAATTTGCGGAGACTTCAACATTAATTTATTAAAACAAACTACTTATGAGAAAACATTTAAAATCATCTCTAAAAATCATAATCTTAAAATTTCTGTTAATCAACCTACACGTAAAGTTAGTGGCACTTGCTTAGATAACCTCTTACATAATTTCAGGTCATGTAAAGTGCAAGTGATTGAACTCGCTCTATCGGATCACACTGCACAGCTTTTGTCATGCCCAGTTAAAACTTATTGTTCTTTAAAACATTGGTATGTCGAAAAGAGGGACTATAGTAAAGAAAACATGACAAAGTTTGTAGACTGTGTAGAAGCTTTATCATTTAGTGATGCCTATGATACTGATGATTCGGAAAAAGCTTTTGACATCTTTTATGAAAACTTTTCCCTATTTTATCATTTATGTTTTCCTATGCGAAAAATAAAAATAAATACGCATAAGAGACCAAAATGGATCAGTAAAGGCATAAAACTATGCTCCAAGCGCAAGAGACAACTCTTATGGCAGTATAGGAAAAATAGAAATGAACAGACCCGAAAATCATTTAAATTGTACTCTGCACGATTGAGCCGTATCATTAAATTAACACAAAAATCACACAATAATTACTTCATTAAAACGGCCCCTAATAAGTCTAAAGCTACGTGGTCGATTATAAATAATAATAAAACGAATTTTCCTAACGATGACATATCCCAAATAATTGTAAATGATAAAATTATTGACAATCCTAGTGACATAGCACAATCGTTTAATAATTTTTATATTGACCAAGTAAAATCTGACATTAATGATAACTTTGTAACGCTTAATTCTAATTATCCTAAGTCTATATTTATGAATCCTACTACTCCATTTGACATTTGCAGAATCATAAAAACAATGAAGAATACCAACAGCACTGGTTACGACGGTATTTGCACGAAGGTTTTAAAAATAGTTGCACCACTAATAGCGCCTATTCTTAGTCATATTATTAATTTATGCCTTAATACTGGATTTTTTCCATCTCAACTTAAAAGAACAATCATCAAACCTATATTTAAAAAAGATAATAAGTTTGAAATGCAATCTTATAGGCCTATTGCTCTCATACCTACAATATCCAAAATTTTCGAAAAATGTATTTATGAGAATCTTTACTGTTATTTTGAAAGGATGAAAATATTAGTTGAGGAACAGCAGGGTTTCAGAAGGCACAAGACTATTAATTTGGCAGTTTATAGTTTCTTAAAGGTTATACTGACCGATTTAGATTATGGTAGTAAGGTGTGTGCGCTCCTAATGGATTTAACAAAAGCGTTCGACCATGTCAACCACACAATACTTATAAAGAAGCTAGAAATGTATGGCATTAGAGGTAATGCACTAGACCTTATAAAGTCATATTTGAGTAATAGGCAACAGGCTACTCAAATTACTAGAATTTGTCCAATTACAAAAACAGAAAAGGCCTATCTATCTGATTATCGGAAGGTAAAATGTGGTGTACCACAAGGCAGCGTCTTAGGGCCCTTGTTGTTCATTATTTACATTAATGATTTTCCTAAATCAATAAAACGGCCTATGATACTTTTTGCCGATGACAGTACTGTTATGTTTTCAGCCAGAGATCAACAATCACTAGAGGTTGATGCTAATGAAACACTTAGGGATGCGGTAAATTGGCTACGATCAAATAATCTTTTGATAAACCTGAACAAGACAAACATTATACCATTTACAAATAGTGGCACACAACCTATTAATTTACAAATAGAATATGATGGTTGCTCTGTTCAGGAGGTTATGACAGCTAAATTTCTAGGCCTTACATTGGACCGAAATTTAAACTGGAAGGAGCATGTTGCTAATGTGTGTTCAAAATTGAGTCAATTCTCGTATGCATTGTACCATTTGAATAAAGTTGTTAACATTTCGGCCGTATTGACTTCCTATCACGGTCATGTAGAAGCTGCATTACGATATGGTGTCATGTTCTGGGGCAACTCAGTTGAGAAGACCACAGCATTTAAAGCGCAAAAAAAATGTATAAGAGCAATATTTAACCTTAAGCGTAGAGACAGTTGTAAACCCTACTTCCAAAAGTTTAATTTATTGACCTTGCCATGCCTGTATATTTACGAAGTGTCAGTATTTACCAAATCCAATATAAATTTGTTTAGTGGATTGCGCAGTAAAAGACATTGCAATAAGATACAATTTCGTAAAAATAAGACTGCTCTCCTTAGTAAAAGTGTATTCGGCATGATTCCTCACGTTTATAATCACCTACCAAAAACTTTGTTAGAGGAACAAAACATTGTTAGTTTTAAAAATAAATTAAAAACGTTTCTACTGAGTAAGTCATACTACAGCGTTGACGAATATTTAAAGGATAAATTTTTGACATGTACTAATTAATATAATATTTAGATTTTCTTATTATTTGACATTGTATTTCAATTTCCATGACTAGATTTTTTATAAATTATTTTAACATTGTATTAATTGGTAATTTAATTTATGGCTAGAGCCTTTGTGAATAATTTTTTGACTAAAGTGATAAATATTGCATGCCTCATGTATAAGGCTGAATAGAGTGATCCTCTTATATTCTTGTAACACTACACTATGTACCTTTATTCGCAATAAATGAATTGAATTGAATTGAAAAAAATGACGTATTAAATCGTAGGCACAGACTCGTAAAATAAAACGGACTTTTAACTGACACATCTAGAACGCATAAACTGCACACCTTATCGCTGAAAGTGATTTCACTCATCACGAGATCTCAGAAACTACCAAGAGCTACGAGTCTGGAACTTCGCATGGACCCTTGGGATGGTATCTTTTAGGACGTAGGGGAGTCCTAAGAAGGGATAAAAAAAGTTGATAAAGTTTGAGTTTTTATTTTTAAGGTTAATTCGAAAATAAGCATTTTCTTAAATAAATTTCATTCTGATTCAGAACAGTCGATAAAACTTAAAAGATATATTCTTATGATTAATGACCTCTGCGTGCCAATAACAGCTGATGTTTGGGTAAACATAACCTAGAAAAATTCGGAAAATGTTCTAATTTCTAAAAGTGGTAGAACAAAAGTTCATTGTTAGAGTGCACAGAAATAGCACTTAACCACTGTTGTATATAATCTATTATAAGCCAAACTTGCTGTAGGCAGTCTCGATCCCCACCACCGCCTATAAAAACAAGCGCTCAGTCGGTGGCAGGCTTGCTGTTCAGACATCGGTCGGTAAGGTGGTCGGTTTCGAGGCTGCGTACTGTAAGTTTGTTCCGTTACTTATTTTAGTGGATTATTGTGTTTTTGATATAGTTGTGGTAATTTTTGTTTTTGAAAATCAACGGTTGTTTGTGTTATCGATTATTCTGTGTATATTTGTTAAAATTAAGTTTATTTTGAAGTAAATCAGTTTTCGGTTTTATAATTTGTAAATCTTTGATTATTTTTGAAGTAAACTAATTTTAGGTTATTTTGAATTGTTTTTTTTTATTTAATTATCACTTCTGATTCCTAAAACTTATAATATAAAAATGAATCACAAAATGTGTTGGTAAGCGCATAACTCAACAACGCCTGGACCAATTTGGTTAATTATTTTTTGTTGTCTTTGATATTGTCAAGAGAAGGTTTTTATGAAATAAAAAAATAAAAAAGTTGCGCAGAAAATTATTAAATTATTTTTGAACTACAATTATGCAGCCGACTGTACAGTCTGCTACATAATTGCAGTCCCCGGTAGATTTATAAAATTACTATTATTGGCTATCAAGACTATAAATCTTACATGTGCTGAAAACATTCTTATAACAGCCGTTTTGGAGCTCTATGATGGGTCTGCAATTATGCAGCCGACTGTACCTACTAAAAAATGCTCTCACAATTCCTCTAGAGCCGTTTTTAATTAGGTATTTTATGTCTATGGTATAATCCCGCGTTGATTAAGCGGACCTTGCGATGGCGTATGTAGGTAGGTACTCTAGGTACCTACGTTTGTTTGCATGCAATTACAGCTTTGTTCCGTTCTCTGTATGTTGATTGTAGATAATTCTTCTTTTTATACTAACTACTAGTGACTTGCCCTGGCTTCGCACGAGCACAGGAAAATCTACAGTAAAAGCTCGATGAATATTTCAGTCAATTTACATACATTGAGAATGTAATTTATTTGTTTACTAGCTGCGCCCCGAGGTTTCACCCACGTAGGTCCCGATCCCGTGGGAATATCGGGATAAAAAGTAGCCTATGTTGTTATCCATGTCTCCAGCTATCTAGATACCGAGTTTCATTGCAATCGGTCCATTAGTTTTTGCGTGAAGGAGTAACAAACACACACACACACACACACACACGCACACACAAACTTTCACATTTATAATATTAGTAAGATTGTTTCATGCTGCTTATTATTTAACTAGATACGCCTTCGGAATCGAAAATATCACTATGACAATTTTCATCCAAATCGGTCAAGTAGAGTTTGACCGGAATGGTGGAACAAAACATTATACAGGGTTATTGGTAATTATACAAGCAAGCCGTTGAGGGCTACTTCTGTGCACCTAAACAAACAACTTTTGTTCCACGACTTTTGGAAATTCGAACATTTTTCTGAAAATGAAAATCCTGAAAATCAGCTGTTCCTTACACGGAGAGGTCATTAACCTTAAAATTTTACTTATTTTTTAGTGTTATCTACTGTTCTTAGTCTGAATGACCATTGTTTAAAAAACAGCATTTTTCGAATTTACATAACCTTAAAAAAAAAAAATTTTTTTTCGACTTTCCAAAAGTCGTAGAACTAAAAGTGTTTGTTAAGGTGCACAGAAATAGCCCTCAACGGCTTGCTTGTATAATTACCAATAACCCTGTATACAAACAAATAAATATACAAACTTTATAAGTCAATGCAAACTTTTGGCTTTTTACGACGAATATACCTTCAGACGACTGAACCGATTTGGATGAAAATCGGAATAATGGTAGTTTAGGGGATGAAGAAGGACATAGGATACTTGATGCTGAAATTCCCGCGGGATCGGGAGTTACACGGGTGAAACCGTAGACCGCAGCTTGTATAATATGTGATTTACGAAAAGATCGTCGCCTTGGGAAGTAAACGCGACGCGGCCCTTTGCTAGTACCTCGTTACCTACTTTAATGTCACATATATGTACGGTCGGCTGCATAATTGCAGACCCACCGTAGAGCGCCAAAACGGCTGTTATAAGAATGTTTTCAACATTAGCAAGATTCTAGACACATGCTTTAGTTGAAGTTTAAAGTCTTCTAACTCATCAATTTATCAAACAAAAATTATTAGAATGAAAACATGACAATAATAGTAATTTTAGAACTCTACCGGGGGCTGCAATTATGCAGCCGACTGTGTCTACCTGATAAATAATTTATTTATTTATACAATGTGTTTCAACTAGGGTAATGTAATAAGATGGGAGGTTGTTCTACACTAAAGGAAGTACCTATTAAGACTTTATAATAAACTTTTTTTACACGATTTGTATTCATAGTAATTATTTTCCCGGGTCTAAATCGCGTGTTTTTATTTTTATTTCTCTTACCTCAACGTTTCGACTATGTTACACTAGTCATGGTCGCGAGGAGAAATCCTCTTCTCGAGAACGAGTCTTTTTCTCTTTTGACGACCCAGTTGGCACAATGGTCCCCATGCCGGACTGCCAAACACAGGGTTGCGGGTTCGATTCCCGCCTCAGACAAGTATTTATGCTTAGATATTTGTCTGTGGTCTGGTTGTTTCTATGTATTATAAGTATATATTTACAAAAGAAAAGTACATCCGTTGTGTAGCACCCATAACACAAGTGTAGTTACTTAGCTTGGGGCTAGATGGCGATGTGTGGAATGTCCTGCGATATTTATTTATTTATATTTATTACCAACTAGCTGCGCCCCGCGGTTTCACCCGCGTACTAATTTTCTGCGCAACTTTCTTAATTTTTTATTTCATAAGAACCTTCTCCTATTAATAACAAACAGATCAAAAAAAGAATTGGCCAAATTGGTCCAGGCGTTGTTGAGTTATGCGCTTACCAACACATTTTGCGATTCATTTTTATATTATAGACTAGTTGCGCCCCGCGGTTTCACCCGCGTAAATCCCGATCCCGTGGGCATATTGGGATAAAAAGTATCCTATGTCCGTCTCCTGGCTCTAAGCTACCTCCCCACCGCCCCTCAGCCAAATCGGTTTAGCCGTTCCCGAGTTATAAATGGTGTAACTAACACGACTTTCTTTTATATATATAAGATTATCAAGAAAATAAATAAATTAATTATTTTTCAGATTGACAATAAAGCAAATTATTTATGTAACTAGCTGTTGCCCGCGACTTCGTTCGCGATGTGGTTTTGGGTTATTTAGAATACCTAGCATTTTTCTGCATAGATACAATTTATCATTCGGTGTAAGTTATAAAAACAAAATAGGTAGTTACATTGTTTTTAAACTATATGTTTAATTGATTTGGCAAAGGCAATTCTTAATTTAGGCTTACTCATACTCCGAAATTAGGTCTAAAGATGCCTGAAGAGCGTGTAGAAAGAAAAACTTTCGGCCCTAGGGAAAATCGCTTTCACTGACAGCTGTCATGTTAAATTATGGCTTCGCGCGGCTTGTGCAATGTGTTTGTAGCCAGTATCAGTATCATTACGCATTAGGGACTTCAGAAACCTAACCTCCTTGATTTAGGTAACACCAAAGAATAACAATTATGGCTTCGCACGGCTCATCCATACTGCCAGAGTTTAGTACATAATAAGTTTTTTCTTAGTAATCGAATTCAGGTAGATATATTTAGTTCAAGATATCTTATTTAATAAAATAAATGTAAAGATGAAAATGGTCAAAGCGACGTATGACCATGCTGCGCCTCTACCGGCGCCCTGTCAAGATGTTGCAGATGTGGCTTTATGTGACCGTGCGGTCAGTGTCGTTTCTTGAGTTAAAAATACTGGCGGGAAATGCTTGCATTTTGAATGATTTTAATTAGTATTATCTTTTGTTATTTTATTATGTTTTTGTGTTAAGTTTAATCTGGTTTTTCATTTATGATTGTGTATTTAGTGTAAATAACCTATTCTAGACAAACCGTGTTACAAAAACTGTAATTGAAATCTACGGACTTCGCGTCATCACTCAGTGTTGGATAAACTAATTTATAAAAATCTCTTCGGTTAGTACCGACGTATTTGAGTATTGAAAACATGTTGAAAACAAATAGCAAAAGCAAAAAATCTACATAATGTATAACCTCTTTGGTCCCAACCTTGTAAGAGGATCAGGTAGTATGGAGTCTCTCATTCACTCTCGTTATTAGAAAGAATTTTATGTTTATTCGTAATGAAAAGCACCCCCCCCGGGTTTGTTTTGTTTACCCAAGGTGTGAAAGTCACTCATTTAGTCCCTCGAAGTATTAGCGCCCTCGCTACGCTCGGGCGCCAAACTCCGTCTCGGGGCTCAATGAGTGACTTTCACACCTTGGGTAACAATATACTATTTTTGTTAATTTTTCACAAATAAAACATAATACACAACAATATGATAAGCTGAAACTAAGCCCAATTTCTATACGCACAAAACTTTCAACATACTTTGTCTTCCTAGTTATCTTTAAATTTTTGTAAATTAAAGAAAAAATAATTATCAACTACCTTTGTGTCTTGATTTATATTCTTCAATTAATAATATAAGAGGTTATTATAGTATTTTTATCACAGTTGCTCATAAAGTGGATCTTATTCAACGGCTTTTAGGCTCGTAATCCAACATATTATGCACGCGTGCGTTTTATATTGCCAACCTAGTGCTGTAAAGTTATCCCGATAGGTTAAATACGTATCTTACTGCTAATTACATACTGTTTTGATGTATAAAAAGGTAGGTACCAAAGAATTTTTAGCTAGCAAAAATGGTTGTTTCTAAAGTCAGTTTACGAACGAAAATTTTACGTGATAATGACTTAGAAAACGATTAAAAATTGAGTGGTTTATTTTTTGTTTTTTCTTTACTTAAATATATTGTTTTTCCGTACCATTGTATTTTGTTCTTAACCCCCGACGCAAAAACAAATAGAAAAAACCCTAAAAAATATTGTATGTCAGACGAGGCTGTATAGGTTAAAAGTCTTTAAAACAAAAAAATATTGCCTTAAAAAAATGTAAACATAGAGTTATCACAAATATTTTGTTAATTATTATTTTGTTTTCTTTTCAAGTCTTTTCTTTTATTCGCAACTGTGATGAAAAACGTCGTACGATATACGTGTGGAATTGATCGCGCGTCATAAACCGCCTCTATGCAAAGATCAATTTACCACACTTATATCGTAATGTACTATTATAACACCAACATCATGCAAATAATAATCTATTTTGGTGCAAATAATATTTTACATTGTTTTTATTATTAAATAATAATATTAATGATTAAAAAGAAAGGCAATTGGACAGAACAAATACTAATACTTAAAATAACGCGATGCACATTGAGATCCTTACATATTGATAGAAGGCATTACGCTGAACAAAAAATGCTTTCACACCAAACATCTAAAGCGTCTCGGAAACGGGGTATTTGGAGGAACGTGATGTCCTATGAATCCAATTTTCTGAATTCTTGACCAAAATACCCAGTTTTTTTTATTAGGTAGCTGGCAGGGCTACGTAACATTGGGAAAAAAATGATTTTTACAAATGACTATTACCTGTATATTTTTAACCCACATCAAAAAAGGTGGAGGTTCTCAATTCGTCACGTATATATATATATTTTTATGTATGTTCGCTGATTACTCGTAAACTCTTGGAGCGATTTGGATAATTCTTTTTTGTTTTTACTATCTAAGGTTTCCGCTACTTGAACTCATAATTCAAACTATAGCAGGAGAAAAGCGCGATAGAAGTGTAACATCGGAGGTCTTCGGTAAAGGAGATCGGTAATATTATGTAGTAGTACCTCTTTGTACTAACCTCATTTTCAGTTTCACGTAGGTAGTATTAAATGCAAACTATTTGGTTTTATGACAGCTGTCATCTTGAGCGGAGGCATGTACTGCACTCCTACCATGACTTTTTGAAGAACTCGAAAAAAAGAAACCCTTTTTCGATCACTCTTTTGTCCGTTTGTCTGTCGGTGTGTCACTATCGATATTCTCAGAGACGGATGGACCTAGTAAGTTGATTTTTAGGAAGTTTCATAGTAAATACTCAATATAGTATGTTTAATCGAATACGTAAAAAACCCGTGGTAAGGGTACTGTTCCCTTCTGACGTTCGATTACGTTTTACCACGGAAAATATTTCGATTTCACATTTTTTAAATGATTTTTATCAAATATCTTAATTATTGTATTAAAGTTAAATTAAAACATAGCCTAAATGTTATTCTGATATATTCTGAACAAATTTGTGTGGACCTTGTTAAAATCTGTTCTGTAGTTTATGAGATTACCTGGTTCAAACAAACAAACAGACAGACAAACAGACAAACAGACAAACAGACAAACAGACAAAAATTCTAAAAACTACCCTATCGTGTTCAGCTAACGATTTTAAGGCGACCTGTGTATTTTTTTTCTGGATATCTTACAATTACAGATTTTTTGATGTCTACAGATTTATTATATGTATAGATGATCTGTTTTTATGTACATACCTACTATTACTACCTACTATTTTTAGCCGATTTAAAAAAAGGAGTAGGTTCTCAATGCTTACTACCTACATATAGATAGATAGATAGATAACTTTATTTGTACAACACAAGAAGAAACAGAACACTATATACACAAAGTAAAGTAATAGCTAGAAAATATAAGTTGCACAAATGGGTGGCTTTATCGCTGAAAGCGATTTCTTCCAGGCAACCTTTTTACATATTATACCTACAAAGTGAATTTTTAAATGGGTCTTTATGGCTATCTTCTAAATAAATAAATATTGTTAATAGTTTTCACTACGTTTATGAATTCTTAAGTTTTTAATTCTTCTTCTTCTCGTATAGTGGTGTGGCTGGTGAGCCACACCACTATACGTATTGTTAGAGTTTGAGATCGCCTTAAGGCCTTTAACTTGACCTAACGACTGCTCCTAGAGGCAGCAACCGGGACCAACGGCTTATCGTGCCTTCCGAAGCACGGAGGGGCTCACGAAAACACATTTTTGCCACACTACTAATTGGCTACCCATCGAAGTAATAACCGCGCCAGGCATCGCTTAACCCGCTCGACCGTCAACGAGCAACGAGCGTCGCTTAGCTGTGAGCCTCCTCAGTTTTTAAACCCCGACGCAAAAACAACAGGGTGTTTTAAGTTTGACATGTCCGTGTGTGTGCTCCCGAACGGCTGAACCGATTCTGTTTGAAAGGTGAATTAATCGGGAGTGAACACTCCCGACTAATTCACCTTTCAAACAATTTCCGAAATTTTTCAAATTTTCAAACCGATTTCGATCAAACATAGCTATGTTTGATCGAAATCGGTTCAGCCATCTGAAAGTTATGAGGATAAAGTCAAAGTCAAAGTCAAAAATTTGTATTTCATTGGATGCTTAATACAATTGTACATAGACCACTTGAAAACGTCTTAAAAACTAAGTTAGGATGTGTGCCTTCGGAACGTGCCCACCAATGAGAAGAAGGCACAAGAAACTCATGGGGTTTTTTAATGTGATCACGCTCACAAAGGTCTATATTACAAATATTTGAAAGTATTATATGAAATAGAGCAACTAAAGTCACGTCCATGGGTTGTTATCATTAAGGTAAGACGCCTTTACGCATAGTACGCCTTTCTGCACAATTTATGCTTTATAAAAGTTTTGAAAATGGTTATGGACATATTGTCATATACATCTTTGGGTAATTTATTATAATAGATAAGAGTCGGGGGTTTTTTAAATTCTAAATTTATTTTTTAATTAAGGTGGCAGGTGACCCTTGTAGCCCGCATGTACCTTATTAGTAGGATAGGCTATATTACACTTGCCGTAACACACTGCATAGATTGCTAGTTGTCTACTATCAAACCAATCGATTGAAATACGTTGATACCAACGTGTCTTGCATAATTTATACATTACGGTTCTTACTCACGTACCTATACCTGTCTACTCACTAGCTGCAGGAGCGTAGCGAGGGGGTGGGGCGGAGGGGCAGACCGCCCGGGCGCCAACATTAGGGCGGAAAAATTGAAAAAAATTCGTGCAGCTAATCAGACAATAAATTTTTCAAGAAATTCGTTTTTTTCTTATCCACTTGCACATTATATTTATGTTCCTCCAGCCTAATACAGTTGTTGCAAATCACAAGTCGCCCCGCATCCTTACATGGTTTTGAAATAAATATTTTTGGCTTAATTCTTTCATGTTTTTAAGACGTCAAAACGGCGGCAAATTGCCAACAACATCATTTTTACGACGTCAAAACGGCGGCAAATTTCCAACAATATAATTTTTATGACGTCAAAACGGCGGCAAATTAATAACATTATTTTTATACTTCAAAAGAGTTGCCAACATTATTATTTTTATGACGTCAAAACGGCGGCAATTTTCGAATATTATAATTTTTAAGATTTCAAAAGAATTGCCAACATTATTATTTTTATGACGTCAAAACGGCGGCAAATTCGAATATTATAATTTTTAAGATTTCATAAAAATTGCCAACATTATTATTTTTATGACGTTAAAAGGGCGACACATTATGACTCCGCCCCGGGCGACAGTGACCCCCGCTACGCCCCACTGACTAGCTATAGCTACCTAGCTAGTATAATAATACCTACCTACCTCCGTTTACCACAAACTTACCTTTCCAACAATTGACTGACGTTTATTGCGTCTTCTGTTTATAAATTCATGAACTAAATTCTACTTCTATTGGTACCTGTACTAATATTATAAAGAGGAAAGAATTTTTTTGTTTGTAACGAATAGGCTCCGAAAATAATAGACCGATTTTGATGAAACTTGATATGTAGATAGCTGGAAACGTTGATTAACACATAGTCTACTTTTTATCCCGATATTCCCACGGGATCGGGACTTACGCGGGTAAAACTGCGAGATACTAGTGGTTTACGATATAAAAAACTAAACGTTAAGGAATATGGGTTCCGTATTCTTTAGGCTTGTTAATTACTAAGGTCTCGCTAGATTGAAAAAAACAAATTAAGAAAAAATAAACAATTTAATAATATTTATCACAATTTAATTAACATTTTTTTACTAAAACTGTGTTTAATTTAAATAATAATAAAAATAAATTCTTACAAAAAAAAGTCTAACCTAAAAACTCAATCTCCACTAATATTATACTTAAAAGGAAAGGGTACCGGGCGCTCTCTCCATACAAACGTAGTCGACTGTTTTCTCCCTGGGTAATGACACTAAATCAAATATTTTTTCATTACTCATACTCCGAAAGTAGGTCTAAAGATGCCTGAAGAGCGTGTAGAAAGAAAAACTTTCAGCCCTAGGGAAAATCGCTTTCACTGACAGCTGTCATGTCAAATTATGGCTTCGCGCGGCTTGTGCAATGTGCTTGTAGCCAGTGTCAGGATCATTACGCATTAGGAACTTCAAAAACCTAACCTCCTTGCTTTAGGTAACACCAAAATAACAATTATGGCTTCACACGACTCATGCATAGTGCCAGAGGTAGTATGGAGTATGGAGTCTCTCATTCACTTTCGTTATTATGAAGAATGTTATGTATTATTCGTAATGAAAAGCACAGTGTGTTTACCTCGGGTAAAAGACTCATTAAGCCCCTCGAACTATTAGCGCCCTCGCTACGCTCGGGCGCCAAACTCCGTCTCGGGACTCAAAGAGTGACTTTCACACCTAGGGTAACAATGTACTATTGTTGCACAAAACTTTTAACTGCCATGACTATGCATGTTTTGTTTTTTTGTTTTTTAAATCTTAATTTCTATGATAATTAGAAAATGAAAAAGACCAAGACATAGGGGCATAGTTATGGCAGTTATAGGTTTTATGCAACAAAAATATTTGTGCTAGTGTCATTACCCAGGGAGGAAACAGTTGACTATGTTTGTATGGAGAGAGCGCCCGGTATCCTTTCACCTTAAGCAACAAGGCTTGTAATATGGGTGCCATTACACTGAAACACCCAGACACATCTACAATGCATTTAATACGAAGGGCTGTTGTTGTAGACGTCTAGAACAAAAACTTTTGTTCTATGACTTTTGAAAATTCGAACTTGTTTTCGAAAATTTCGAGGTTACCCGAAAATGTTCCTTGGATTTAGATGTCATTGTCATTGACCTTGGGGTTTGTTAGTTTGAGTATTTTACTGCTATTTTTAACCGACTTCAAAAAAAGGAGGAGTTCTTATTTTCTCAATTCGGTTGTGTGTATTTTTTAACATCAAAATTCGTTTTTTTTTTTCAAAAAAGCTGATTTCATAAAAATATTCAAAAGTCATAGAACAAAAGTTGCCCCTTTAGTATTACCATAACCTCGTCAAAACACATTGTATAGATCGTACAAATACTTATTATACGGCGGGAATTGAACTCGCAACCTTCTACATCCCGGTATCAAGTTAGCGAAGACGTGAGCAAAAGCTGGTCGATTAATAAAATATACATACAAAATCATTAAAATATCATAAGAATAAGTGCTGAGGTCTTACCACGAGTTGTTCACGCAATCGATCAAACTTGAAAGAAAGAAAAACATTTATTCGGTGCAGGCACACGACACCTTAAAAATTAAACACACACAAGAGAAATAGGTAACATTATACAACGAAGAAAGAAACATACACTAAACCTAAGAATATTTAAGAAGCCATGTGCTGCCCCAAATGGGTCGACCTCAGCTGTAAGCCACAGTCAACTTAACGTATAAAGGGGTCAAAGATCGGGAGCCTGGCATAGTGCCCTCTATCGATAGGTATGGGTCTCGAAATGCACCGCGTATTTTTTGAAAAAAAAACAGGACAACACGTTTGCTTAAATATCCCATTTCCGAGAAGCTTTAGCGGTTCGGTGTAAAGACATTATTTGTTCGTCATAATGCCCTCTATCAATAGGTATGGGTCTTAAAACGTATTGCGGCATTTTAAGTTACAATGTCTGTTGTGTCTTTAGGCTTTTAACCATGAAACTTTTAAACTGGAATCGGCCAAAATGCTAGCCAAGATAGACAGCTTAAAAGAGTATCTTTGTTTAATTAATTATTTTGTGTGGATAGCTGAAATAGAGAGCGCGATATGAACAGAAATATTGTTTTTAGCGTTAATTGCCCGTGGCACTACTAGTAGTGAAAATGGCAGAATAAACTTCCCGAGGCCAACCGGTCTAATTGTGGCATAAGAAGTTTCTTCTGCCCGTGTATTATGAATAAATAACATAATTAAATCCAAATTTAAAAAAAAAGCCGATGGAGAGGAAAAACAAAAGACGATCAACAAAGAAAAAAAGGTACCTAATCGAAATAAAGAAAACAGACGAACAGGAAAGTGATCATGGAAGGGTTCCTTTTTTTACCTTTTGAGTTATGGAACTCTAAAAAGACGATCGATAGCTTTTTATCTAGCGGCTCGCGTATTTTGCCGACTCTAGTCTTGAATTTTCATGGTATATATTCAACACGATACGTTTTGATCAAGTGTGTTAACAACTCATGGTAGGGATACAGATAAAAAAATATATTTGGTGCATTTATATTTGTGTTTTAAATTAATTATATAAAGTCATACCTTAAATCTATAATACTTAAGATTCTAATTCGAAGTTTAATATAATTCATAAAATAATATAAAAGATACGCCACGGGTGTCTAAAATATCTCATGCCTTCATGAGAATATAAATTAATTCAATATTCAAGTTTTTTTTTCATTTTACCTAATATTAATAAGCTCAATAAAGACACATTTGGTGCCAAAAGCAAAACGCCTGTCGCCAATACCTAAAATTGACAATTATTGCTTGGAAAATTTTAACGAATTTGCGAATGATTTTATATTAATAATTAAATTTTGACTTTGAATTTAATAAACTTAAAAACAACAAGTAATTTTAGTCTTTTAATTATACCAAAATGTAGGAAAAAAACAACAATTTTCCATGCATTTAACAAATTTAAGTAAAGCCGAGAGGCATTTTGCTTTTGGCTCCTATATGCACCATAATTTCTAAATTTGCCTACATTATATTATTAAGAATTTCGTCAAATAATATTTAAAAATCAAATAGTTAATGTCATGATATTTAAAAAAATCGCCCGCGAAAAATGACCTCAAAAGTCCTTTTTGAGAATATTTAATTTAACTAGATTAACTTAATTTGTCTAAAGTTTGTTTTTTTTTAAAATATTGGTCCACTTTTCTATATAAAATGTCAATTTAAAAAACTAAATTATTTCAAAAATGATTCTCTTTTTTTGCAAAAAGGTAGCCTTTATTTTGTTCCCGTCAAACTATGCTCGGTGCAGCGTTAATGATATTTTTTGTTAATTTTCAAATATTATATTTGTATTTTAAGTTACGAACAGTATTTACACTTAAGGTGAAAGGGTACCAGCGGTCTCTCCATACAAGGGTAGTCGACTATTTTCTCCCTGGACAACGACACTAGCACAAATATTTTTGTGCCATAAAACCTATAACTGCCATGATTATGCCCTATGTTTTATTTTCTAATTTAGAAATTAAGATTTAAAAAAACACAAAAAAACACCGGGGCATTGTCATGGCAGTTATAAGCTTTATGCAACAAAAATATTTGCTCTATCATTATCCAGGGAGAAAACAGTCGACTACGTTTGTATGGAGAGAGCGCCCGGTATCCTTTCCTCTTAAGGCGACTTCAATCCTGATTTATGGTCAAAATCTATCAATCAACAACTAACGTTTAAACTGACATTTCGAACTGTCAAATATGTCATGTGTCAGTGGTGTTCATCTAAGAAATATGTCAGAAAAATGATTGTTGAATGATAGTTTACAGATTTTGAACATTAGTAGAATTTTTACTCGATTTTTGTCATAATAATATTTACCTATTTAGATTTTTTTTTAAACCCAGATTTTTAACATAGGTACAAGTGGCGCACCGCAAGTATTACAGTCAGCAAAGCACTGAGAATATATTTCATATTTTAAAGTTTTAATTGTTTTTAAAACGGTTTAGTAATTGTTAATTATTTTGCTTAATATCACTAAAGCCTAAAGTGTTAGTTATTTCACGTAGAAAAACCATTTTTTTTTTGTTTTGATAAATTAATACTTTAAAATATGCACCTGCTACCCTCAGTCCTTTGCTGACTGTACAAGTGGGTCCGTGGCCCTTAGCCGTCGCCATGGCGTCCAGATGAGGGCCCTAAAAATGACTTCAAGTGGCCCATAATTTTATTAATAATTTTTATATAAATCTATCTATAGAGAAGTAGAAGTTACAGATTTAAGTCCACGAACTAAGATTGTAGGCGGGAGATCTTTTGTGAATTCATCCAATACCTGTAAAAACAAAATTTAATATTAAAAAACCGGCCAAGTGCGAGTCGAACTGGCGCACGAAAGGTTCTGTACAAAGTTGTATGAGAGCCCCTCTTAATTATTTTTCTTTTTTTAGTATATTTTGTTGTTATATCGGCAACAGAAATACATAATTTGACGACCCAGTTGGCACAATGGTCACCATGCCGGACTGCCAAACACAGGTCGGGTTCCCGCCTCAGACATGTATTTATGCTTAGGTATTTGTCTGTGGTCTGGTTGTTTCTATGTATTATATGTATACCTATATAATTTATAAAAGAAAAGTATATAAGTAGTATATTCGTTGTAGCTTGGGGCTAGATGGCGATATGTGGAATGTCCTGCAAAATTCATATATAATCTTATATCTTTAAATGAGCAATTCTTGTATATATATAATTGGAATCTCGGAATCGGCTCCAACGATTTTCATGAAATTTGGTATATAGGGGGTTTCGAGGGCGATACATCGATCTAGCTAGGAATCATTTTTAGAAAATGTCATTTTATTCGTGTTTTATCGAAACTTACTTTTTTTATCTGAAAAACATGACTCTTCCTGACATCTATTGGCGAACTACTAATACTATTTTTTGTGAGCAATAAAGTTATTCCAGCAGATGGCGTTGTTAAGTAACACGAAGTCAATGAGTGTTTGCTTAAGTAAAAAAAAATACCGAGCAAAGCTCGGTCATCCAGGTATTATTTATAATCTGTGAATCTACGACCTTTAGCCAGCAATATTGAATGAACAAACTGACCTTAAGATAATGTTCACAGTCGACATCATCACCGTTCCCTTCCTTCACAGGCGGCGGAGGTGGCAACTGTACGAACGTCACCGCTGTCTCTTCACTACTCGTAC
Source organism: Idaea straminata (assembly GCA_951213275.1). Classification (NCBI taxonomy): domain Eukaryota; kingdom Metazoa; phylum Arthropoda; class Insecta; order Lepidoptera; family Geometridae; genus Idaea; species Idaea straminata. The sequence continues at coordinate 8,862,565 of OX577870.1, forward strand.
GTTTTATTATGTTGTTCACACTGGAATTTACATAGATATAGATACATATTAGTTTTCCTTTCGTGTTTTTCAATTTGGTGATTGTAATTTTCATTTTGTGTTATTGTGAGTACTTATAATTATGACATTTGTGTATTAAATTGAAATAAAGTATTTATGATAAATTATTAATTAATGAATTAATTATTCATGAGAGAGATGAATGTGAACGATGAGATGACGACTAATAGGAGTGACCGGAAGAATACATTCTGCGCCGATCACAAATAAATTAGGATAAGGGCAGGAAGATGATGATGATAGATAAATTATTTATTGTACCTAATTCTAACATAATATCTGCTAAAAATATACAAACTGAACAAAATGGCACATTGGGCGGCCTTATCGCTAAACGCGATCTTCTTCAGGCAACCTTTGGATGGACAAGAATTAAATAAAGGGATGAGTGGTTTCTTTTCTGTTTTTAGTATTTGTTGTTATAGCGGCAACATAAATATATCTAATATATAAAAATAAGTCGGGTTTTCCTTACTGACGCTATAACTCCAGAACGCACGAACCGATTACCACGGTTTTGCATTCGTTGGAAAGGTCTCGGGCTCCGTGAGGTTTATAGCAAAGAAAATTCAGGAAAATCTGGTGGCGCAACGGAGTTCGCCGGGTTTGCTAGTAATCTATAAAAAATTCAACTGTCTAGCTATCACGGTTCTTGAGATACAGCCAGGTGACAGACAGACAGATGGACGGATAATAAGAAGACACAAGAATTAAATCCAGTATTCATATTAAATAACTTAATACTTACGTTTGTAAATAACTAAGCGGTACTCTCTGGTATACGCTCGTCTCATCAGTCGACCATCGTCTATTCTCTTCGAATGTCGGCCAATCTGATACCTAGAAACATTTTAGACGGTTGAATATTTTATGTGAAAGTTTGTGTGTGTGTGTGTGTATGTTTGTTACTCTTTCACGCAAAAACTACTAGACCGATTGTGATGAAACTCAGTATCTCGAAAGCTGGAGACCTGGATTAACACATAGGCTACTTTTTATCCCGATATTCCCACGGGACTTACGCGGGGCGCAGTTAGTATCAAAATAAAAAACAGCCTTCCTCGATAAATGAACCTGTCCCACACGAAAATATTTTTTCATGGATTAAGGCGCTCTTCCAGTACCGTGTTACCTTCCATTACCTTAGCCCCCGCTATCATTTGATTCATTTTTAGAAACAAACGTTAACTATTTTTGAATAAAACCCGATAAACGATCTAATAATTCTCTGTTTTCTAACATTTTTTTTATCGAACGAAGTTCTTCATATCATGTTTTCAACCACAATAAACAAAAATATGGTTATTAAACTACAATATTCATTTATATCCAAATAACAAAAAAAGAGTATTTGATTACTTAGAACTGCTTAAAACAAAGGTCGATACTGGTAGCACCTGGCCTTAAGGCTCGATTGACATGCCAAAACTAGAGTTATCGCGCCCTAATCACATACGCCCGAAAACTTAATCCTTCGTGAATCGTGGCACAGCTTTATAATATTAGTATAGACAAGATATAAAGACCCAGTTGGCACAATGGTCACCATGCCGGACTGCCAAACACAGGGTTGCGGGTTCGATTCCCGCCTCAGACAAGTATTTATGCTTAGATATCTGTCTGTGGTCTGGTTGTTTCTATGTATTATAAGTATATATTACAAAAGAAAAGTATTTAAGTAGTATATCCGTTGTCTAGCACCCATAACACAAGTCTAGTTACTTAGCTTGGGGCTAAATTGCGATGTGAGAAATGTCCTGCAATATTTATATCTATTTTTATAAGTATAGACTAGAGGATATACTAACAATATGAGCAGTTGCGTTGATTCGGAGCAGTTTGAGCAGTTCCTTCAACCGTTCGTCGAGAGGTCTATGTGAGGCGAGCGTGTCTATGGTAGTCTCGCCTACTGTTACTGTACGACCGCTTTCTGTAAACAACACATATTTTAAGGGACTACATCTAATTCGGTGTTTCACAACGAGATCGAATCAGAAATGAGGAGATTCATATGTGAACTAAAGTTATCGACATAGCCCAAAGGATTAGTAAGCTGAAGTGGCAATGGGCGGGGCATGTGGCTCCTAGAGCTGATGGCCGTTGGGGCCGAAAAGTCGTAGACTGTAGACCACGTACAGCCCGGGACGGCCTCCAAATAGATGGACGGACGACTTAATTGAGATCGCGGGAATCGTTGGATGCAGAGAGCATGCGACTGATCGTTCTGGAAGTCTTTGGGGGAGGCCTAGGTTCACTAATGTTCAGCAGTAGACGTGTTGTAGCTGATGATGATGATTACATCCAATTCTATTCTAATGGGGGTTCGTATTGCTCGCGTTTGTGGGATTTAGGTTTAGATGTTCCACACGTACTATCCCCTGGGTGATGATAAAGGAGTTATCTTCTGGTAGGCTTCGGCCGTGGTTTGTTAAACTGGCCTAATTGCCAAGCGAACTTGTCCGTGTTCCGATGCAGCCACAAAAGTAGGACAAAAGTTTTTGTTCCACTGTCGTCTTCCTACATTCACTCGCGTTCCTCGAAGGAAGGTTATTTGGGGGTATTTGAGTTCCGAGTGTATATGTATCTTCTAGGAAAGCATGCTGCATCTTAGACCACATAAACTTTATTTACTGTTTAGTTTTATGAAGTTCTCATAGATGGCGGTGTACGTTGAGTCATCGATAAAATTCTTCAATATTGTTTGACATCTAGGTTGCAAATACACCCAATAGATGGCGCTTTGTTCTGTTTCTTAATCGAGGCATTTGTCTCACCGTGTATATTAGTATGTGGTGGTGGATGCGAGACCGCGAACACCCTCAGCCTGTGATGTTGCCAGCCGCGCGCAGACCGCACGACCGCGGCCAGCTGCAGTGCGAACAGACCGCAAACTGTGAACGGGTCTGAACTCGAAGGGTTCACTAGGTCCACGAGCCATACGTCGATGTGACGGAGGGATGCCGATCTCCTAGGACAAAAAGAGTATAATAATTAGATCCTACTCTTCTTCTTCTTCTTCATCAGATCAATTTTAACAAGGTCTGATCCGTTCACTTCTGAACGCTACCAGATTTTTGGCATTGATAAATGGTTATGGAGGAATTAAACTCATGTCCACGGGTTCTTATCATTAATGTACAACGAAGTACCATATTACGCCTTACCACATAATTTATGCTTTATACAATTTTTTAACTCGTCATAATATACATCTTCAGGTAACTTACTATAATACGAGGGCGGCACTGAAAATTTCGGGAATCAAGGAAGTGACACAACATTACTATTTAAAAATGTATTTATTGCTTTTGGAAGTATTCTCCGCGAAATTTGACACATTTTTCCATACGATGGAACCAATCATTAAAGCAACCATTCCATTCGGAAGTTGGGGTCTCCAAAATGGCCGTTTTGTAGGCGTCCACAGCTTCTTCAGGTGATGAAAATCTCTGACCACGCAATTTATTCTTTATTTTAGGGAAAGTATAGAAATCATTAGGGCTTAGGTCGGGGCTGTACGGCGGATGGTCTAATAATTCTATGTTTTCTTGCTCTAAAAACTCTTTTGTTCTGTTCGCGGTGTGAGAACTCGCATTGTCGTGATGGAGGATGATGCGGCGGCTGCAGTTCTCTTTACGGAGTTCAGAAACGACCTGTGGCAAACAAATGCTAGCATACCATTCTGCATTAACCGTTCTTTGTCCCTCAAGAGGAATAGTCATAACATGGCCGGTTTTGGAGACAAACGTGGCCACCATTTTTTTTGCAACACTCCGTGAACGAACAATTTTTGTTGGCTTTAACTCATTTTCGAACACCCAAACTCGTGACTGGTTTTTTGTTTCGGGTTCGTACGCGTATATCCAGGATTCGTCACCTGATACGATGTTGTATACAGCATTTGAGGATCCTGCGTGGAATCTTTCGAGAGTGCTGACGCACCAAGTAACGCGAGCCACTTTTTGCTCTTCACAGAGCGAATGCGGTATCCATCGGGAAAACAACTTTTTTACACTTAATTGTTCATGCAAGATTATTTGTATTTGACTCATGCCAATGTCTAAAGTTGCCTGAATTTCGCGGTATGTTACATGTCGATCTTCCTCAATCAGCTTACGCACAGCATCAACGTTTTCTTGGGTGAGTGCAGTTTTTGGACGACCTTGACGGGGATCATCACTGAGCTTGACACGTCCACGTTGAAATTCAGCAAACCAGCGATAAATTGTGGTTTTGGATGGGGCTTCATCACCAAATGCAGAAATCATCCGGTCAACACACTGTTTTTGTGAAAAACCACTTCGAAAGTCATAATAAATCATCGCTCTTGAATTTTCTCGAGTCAATTCCATTTTCTCAACGACTAAACAAGTTTGACAAAACCTTGTGACAAGACCGAGATTCTTTTTTTAAATAAATAAATGGTATTCGATTTTTAAAACCAAGGAGTTTTCAATTAAAAAGATTTAAATATGACAGGAACAGTGGAAATATTCCATTCCCGATACTTTTAGTGCAGCCTATGTAGACACCAAAGGGGCTATTAAACGATCGGTTTATTTTCCGGTGCCTACTACCGGATACGGTCAGATCATCCTTATTTTGAAATTATTAATATTGTTATTTTTGCGAAAAATATCAGAATTTTTGTCAACGGTTTTCGCAAATATATTATGAATAGAACAATAAATATTCATATACTAGCAGCGCTCCGCGGTTTTACCCGCGTAACTCCCGATCCCGTGGGAATATCGAGATAAAAAGTAGCCTATAGCCTTCCTCGATAAATGGCCTATCCAACACAAAACGAATTTTTCAATTCGAACCAGTAGTTCCTGAGATTAGCTCGTTAGAACAAACAAACAAACAAACTCTTCAGCTTTATAATATTAGCAATATGCAGTATAAAGATAGCATCGATCAGCACACCCCCACAGCAGGATGTCATACATAACACTGAGAATAATAGTGAAAGTGACTAACCGTTCTATAGCCTTCATATCCAAACTGTGAAAGTGTCGACACAGACAGACGTTCTTGTTGACGCTCAATACGTCGCTCACGATACGCGCGTATTCTCTAGCTGACAGTCCGTTGGAATCGCGACGTATAGGGAATATCGATTCTCCTGTCTCCAGGTCGAATGCGTCCGTTTTGTAAGGAGATGATGACCTGGAAATTATGAGAATTAGTTTAAAAGTTTTGTTGGGTAACAGCGGCCCGTGTAAGTTCCAGTCTAGCGGGAATATCGGGATAAAAAACCGATGATTATCTACAGATTTTAATGCATCCTCATTCAAGACGGTCCAGTATTTTTAGAGGTGATTCTATACCTTTTGTCTCTATTATTAAAAAAAAAACAAATGGTTATCTTTACGGACGATAATTTTACGTGATAACGTCATAAGAAAACGATGAAAAATTGAGACTTTTTTGTTTTTCCTTTATATTTTTATTCCTTTATTTAAAAGTCTTTGATTCGTCACTCGTCACACCATAACATAAGCCCAAATGATCGATATAATTATTAAATACTCTGTTTCCTAAGTGACCATAACGCGTCTGGTCATATTACCTTGACGCATGACGTCACACAATATTACCGTGACACTTTTTTGTGAATGCAGATGTTCCATCAATTTATTAGACGTTATCACGTCACTTTATAGCCGTGTAGTCCCCCTACCATAAAATATGTGTGTATATCTACATGTGTGTCGTAGAAAGCCACTAACACCCGTATCAATCAACCCTATAAGGTTTCATAAATTCCAAAAGCATAGGGTCTATGCGTTCGCGCACAAATAAGACGCTAATTGGCTAGAGTGAAGAACGCAGCACAAAAGTGACCAATCGTAGGGCCGCATTTAGGGCTGTGCGTTCACTTATCCAAGAGCAACTTAAGTAATGTTTGTGAATACGGGCGTAAGTAATTAGGGAATCTTCTGGGGATCAGCGCTCCTCATGCCATCCCGTAATCACCGCATTAATGAGTTTTGGTATCAGGCAGGCGGTTGAACCATTAATAGACATAATACCTAAAGAACTCACTCTCTAAAGAAGTCCCTGGGCTGTGCACTGTCCCTGAAGCCCAGCAGCACCGTGTCCGGCTTCATGGCTCCCAACCCGGACAGCCGCGCCAGCTGCGCCGCGCCACTACGGACTGACTCCGCTAGGGATAGCTCTACGAACGCTTTCACCTGGAATTGGAACATTTATAAAACACCAGACACCAGGCGTTCCCGAATGGTCCAGGGAAAAGCCACGGTTTGTCACCACCAACTTGCCTTAGTTGGCTGGTCGGAGTGAGCCTTGATGATGATGCGGTTTCCTCCTCTGGCTTGCCGTAAACCTCAAGCCTAGAATGGGGTCCCAGAAGCAGAGCTTCCACTCCGTTTGAAGGATAGATAGAGCGGTGTTGGCTTAGTGGTAGATACCTCGACTTTCATTCTGAAGGTCGTGGGTTCGAATCCCGGCCGGCCGTGCACCTATGTATTTTTCTTAGGAAAAATTTATGTGCGCTAATTGACATTGCTCTTACGGTGAAGGAAAACATCGTGATGAAACCCGCGGCTTAGTTGGCTCCAGAAGTATTGACAAGTTCTCTCCTCTGGACATGGTCGACTAAGCTGAGAGGGTAGTAGGTGCTGGGCAAGCCTACTCCATCCTCACGCAAAAAGGACACAATTAAAAATGGTCCAATGGCGGAAACAGCCTGTATACAAGTACAAGTAAGAAGGATAGATGACAAATATCAGTTGGCCCACTCGCTTGGACTACCAGTGAAGTCTGAGTGTTGGCGAGTTTTTAACTATATCTATTGGACATTTTTACAACAGGCGCCATAGTATCCACAGCTCCTTAGTATTCCGTGGGAACATCGAGATAAAAAATAATCTAAATGACTTCCTAAGTTTTAATAAAAGTTGGTATTTTAAAGCTTTTATTTAACTTGCAATGTATATATGTATGTATGTATCTATGTATGTTTATTCGGGTCAAATCTTGCAACTTAATTTTCATACGAACTTTACTAAAAAAAACGGTCCAGTAGTTTCATCAATCCTATTTAAATATAAATTCGAAAGTTAGTTTGTTTGTTTCCTCTTTACGGTTAAACTACTGGACCGATTTGGATAAAGATCGGCAAAGTGGTAGTTCAGTGGATGAATAAGGATATAAGAAATATCGACCACAAAATTCTCGCGGGATCGGGACTTACACAAATGAAACCGTAGGTCGCAGTAAGTTACAAATAAAAAACAAACTTTTAGTACTCATTATTATAACAAAAGCTTACTTCAAAAAGGTTTTTAAACTGTTAGGTTAGGTTTTGTATACAATTTGAGGAGAATAAGTATCTTTTATGACCACGTACCGGAAACCGCAGCGCGGGACGTCCTCCGACTAGATGGACGGACGACTTAATAAAGGTCGCGGGAAGTCGTTGGACGCAGAGAGCATACGAACGATCGCTCTGGAAGTCTTTGGGGGAGGCCTATGTTCAGCAGTGGACGTCCTGTGGCTGATATGATGAAGTATCTTCTAGGGGCACCTACTATCGTCGCATCGTCCATCAGGCAAGTGTGATAGTGGTCAAACTCTGACCAATCATAATATTTAAAAAAAATCTGGTCCTCACCTTGAGATGATCGATAAGCTTCAACCAGTAACTCTGTTCTGGTGCCAAGGGATCCCCATTGCCGTCCAGTTGTCCTATTCTTACGTGACCGAGAACGAACAGGCCACCCTGGAATACAAATACAATACATTAACAGCTATACTGTGAGAGTAGCATCATTTTACACGTTATTCTGATCAGTTAAAAGCGGTCGGGTTAGCCAACTGGTAGGTTAGGTTTATGAAAAAATAATAAATCAAAATTTCAAAATTACTCCTAAGCTTTTGCCTGGATTAAAGTGCAACTTATGGTACTATAAGGTACTAATTAAGTAGATTTATATGGCAGTGGCAAAAACCAAGGTTAGGGACGTCGTTACGGTGATTGCTGAGAGTAAGTGGAGATGGGCGGGACGTACTGCACGTTAAATAATTTTAAATATTAGTTCTCCATATTCTTTGTCAAAAATAAAAAATACAAGTGAAAGAATTACTTCGATACGTCAATTAGTTTCCAATTTATAGAAATAAAATAAACGGATCAATGTAAAATGACGTCACACGCGGTCAGCGGGACTCGAAAGTTTAATCGCCTGTAAAATCAAAACGAATAGGTGTTTTTGACTAGGTACAACAAAAACTCGTATATTTGGCATACCTAGTAACATTCTTCATTATTTTCTAGTATGTGTTTTTAGTTTAAGTGTAGATAAAATTATATATATATACCTTCTTCTGATCGTTGACGAAGTCAATGAGCGGTGCAGACTGCCTCGGCGACGAGACCAGCAGCAACATTTGCGGACGCCAGAACTTGACGTGCTCCCTTCGAGGGTCCAATAGTAGCAGGTATTTACGGACCTTCAAAAAAATACGGTCATTCTGTTAAATAGGAGAGCAGTGATGGCCTAAGGAAGTGGATTCGAATCCCGGCCGGCAAATTTCGTCGCATATTACCAAAAACGCGACAGGCCAATACACGTAAACATGATTTTTTGAGTGCTGAGTGATGGTTCAACTTTTCTGTCCAACTATTTTGGAAAAGGAGACAAAAGACAAAAATGGAAACATAAGACGATCGAAAAAATGCACCAATTGATTTTTCATACGAAAAATTATGTGCGCTTATTAACATTGCTGTAACTGCGAAGGGAAACATCGTGCTGATACCCGCGGCCAGATGTATTGACAAGTCTTTCCGATATGGTCGGCTAAGCTGAGAGGGTAGTATGTGTGCTGGGCAAGCCCACTCCATCCTCACACAAAAACGACCCAACTAAAGAAGTCTAGTTGCGAAAAACAGCCCGTATACAAGTACAAGTATGGTTATATGGCTTAGTTCACTGCAGATGTAATGACGAGTTATATTCTTTCCACACAGTCGACTAAGCTGAGAGGGTAGTATAAGTGCTGAGCAAGCCATCAGTCACTACAGCAGCCGGAAATTGAAAAAAAAATTGGTACCTATATTACAAGCCTAGTTACTTTATTTATTTTAAAGTTATAATAATCTAAAGTACTCACTTGATGGAATATCAGAGCTTGACTCAAGCTGCCCCACCTGGGTTCGGCTGCGGCAGGCGAGCCCACATGTAACGCCAGCACCAGACAGGTGGCCGCGAGGGCCGCGCCCAGGGCGTGCAGGGGGCGGAGGGCGAACATGGTGCCCGCACACCCGGCTAGCCCTAGCACTGATGTTACCCAAGAGAAGTTCTTGAAGGTCGGCCTGGATATACAAAAGCAATTAAATTACCTCTAATTTTAACTAAGTACCTTTAATCCTAACTAAATTACCTCGAATCCTAACTAAATCACCCATAATCCTAACTAAGTTACCCTAAATCCTAACTAAATTACCTCGAATCCTAACTAAGTTACCCCTAATCCTAACAAACTTACCTCTAATCCTAACTAAATTACCTCTAATCCTAACTATGTTACCCCTAATGTTTACAAAATTAACAAAATTACACCTAATCCTAGCCTTACTAAATTAACCCTAACCCAAGATCCAACAAAACTATCCTGAATTAACCATAATCTACTTATGAAGTTGGTTAAAAACTCACCTGAAATTAGGTGCCGAAGCCAAATCCAAGCCTAAACAAGCTAGATTGATAGCGAAATAGCTCGTAATGAATAGCACAGAGTTGACTTGAGCTATTGCGTTGAGAGAATCGGCCGCAACACCGACTTGGACCAACGCCCACGATATCAACACAGCTAGAATCGGGTTACCCGATCTCGATATTACTGGGCGGAGAATTATACCTGGAATTAAAAAATATATTTACAAGGTGTTTTAAGAAAAATAAGAATAGAATAGCATACTAATAAGGCTATTCTATTCTGCTATTCTATTCTAATAATTCAGCAGGCAAGTTCAAGATTTTTCTCTGATTAAAATTAATATCTTTTAACAGGAGTTGATTAGTTTTAACAAAAAAGTAACTTTGAGTCACACAAAGTAAAGGTTATAATATCTGTGGCGCCATCTACTTAAAGATGGTATAAACTGTATTTGTATTTGGTATGTGAATTTTTTATGTGGGCCTTCAGGGCTATAAACGAACAAAAAGGACGAGAATGCTATAAAGCCCTGAAGCCCATGTAAAAAATTCACCCTGTATACAGGGTTATTTGTAACTATAATTATAGCACTTGCTAATATAGTTACCAATAACCCAATAATCACTTCGTCGAGGTTCTATGCACCTAAACAAACAAAAAAAAATATAGCACAAAATTCTATACATCGCCATCTAGCCCCAAGGTAAGTAACTAGACCTGTGTTATGGGTGCTAGACAACGGATATACTACTTATATACAAATATCTGAGCATAAATACTTGTCTGAGGCGGGAATCGAACCCGCAACCCTGTGCTTGGCAGTCCGACACGGTGACCATTGTGCCAACTGGGTCGTCTTTTGACAACTTTTGTTCTACAACATTTAGGAAATCAAACATTGTAATGTATTGTAAAGCTTACCGAATATATTATCTTTAGCTAATGCTTCTAAAACCCTTGATGCTCCTATTAAATTGGACAACGCAGCTGAAAATGTTGCCATTAACATACCTGGAAATTCAAAAAAGTATTATAATAAAGACAATCTATACATATAAAATGATTTGTCCTGAATGACTGACTGACGGATCAACGCAAAGCCTAAACCGCTGATCGTAGAGACCTGAAACTTGGAGGGTGACTTCTTTGTGTGACGTAGGCACCCGATAAGAAAGGATTTTCCGAAATTAGGGGTAGCCTTATGGGGTGAAAAATGGGGGCAAAGTTTGTATGGGACAACGTGATTCCTTGGTCCACTCTACTTCAAATTTTCTACTTCTACGCCGACGAAGTCACGGGAAAACTCTAGTCACACTAATAATTAATTATTATTTTCCTTGTTCGACTAAGCGGAGAGGGTGGTAAAGCGAATCTTTACCACCAGAACCTTTACTACCCTCTCGGCTCAGTCGACCGTGTCCAGAGGAAAGAAGTAGTCAATACGTCTGGAGAAAACTAAAACACGGGTTTCATCACGATGTTTTTCTTCATCGTAAGAGCAATGTCCATTAGCGCATATCAAATATTAATTTAGTATTAGTGTTTTTTGTTATAGCGGCAACAGAAACACATACATCTGTGAAAATTTCAACTGTCTAGCTATCACGGTTCATGAGATACAGCCTGTGAAGCCGGTGACAGACAGACAGTGAAGTCTTAAAGGGTCCCGTTTTTACCCTTTGTGAACGGAACCCTAAAAATCCAACAACTCACCGACAGCAATAAAAGGCGGCCACACATTAATAGGCAGTAGATATACGTAGTTATTCTGTAAGAGTTGCCTGGAACATGTCGCAGCTGTAAGACCGCTCAGAGCTACGTACGATATAGCGGTGAAGAGTAACGCTGTCAGCGTTCCAAATGGTATGCTTCTTGATGGGTTCTTTAATTCACCTGTGGAATAAAATCAGCCTTTAAATACAGGTTAATTTGTGTGGGTCAAAATAAACAGACAGAAGTGTTATTTGGCCTTGGTCGACTAAGCTGAAAGGGTACGGCAGGTCCTAGAACCGCTCGCTGTGGCTACGAGAAAACTTTCTTATGAGACATTCTAATGTTTTTTGAAGTGAAAACTTCTTTAGCGGCGTTGAGCACTTTTTCTGTAATGGGTATAAAATCTTGAACTCGCGTCAGGACACGTGACCTGATCGAAAAAGCGTAAGAAGGATGGAGAGTAGACAGCTATCCCTTCTCTACGGCGCCGTGCGCGGGGTTGTAACACGGCCGCTCGCATTCATTTATGCGTTGAACTCGAATGACTCGAGGTCACGCGCACAGCGGGCACAGCTGATACCGCGCACGTGTGTGCGTGGAACGAGCTCGCGGCTATGTCAGTGTGGGTGAGCGCTTGGGCATGCATTGCATTTCTGTAACTTCAAATGCGTAATTTTTAAGAAAATTTAAAAATTTTGGTAATGTTTGTTTGGAAGAAAATTTTGTGTTAACGCTTAGAATTCGATTTTGCAAAAAAGTTGAAAAAAAAATGGACACTTTGACCTTCAATATCTCCAGAACCTGTGGTTTCCCAGGTATTGTCTAGAAGAAAAAAATGACTTACTCCCATCGGCCCCGCTAGCTCTGCCCCGTCAGCGGGGCAGATGGGAAAAATGGTTTCATCGGCCCCGCTAGCGTCGGTGTTGGCATTCAGCGGGGCCGATGGCACATATTATGTCTCATGTGCCCCGGTATTGAACTTACTCCCGATCACGGTCGGTTCACGATTAACGGTCCCCCTGGCCAGGGGGCCCGATAATCGTTGTTTAAAATAAATTTTGAAGGTCTTCCGGACCCCCTTTGCCCCCAGGGGAGCCGTTGAGCGCTGTACTGTTTTAGATTTTTTGGGGCTCATCCGCCCCCTAGTCCAAGTAAAAGACGTGATCAAAAAGATCGAAAAAATGTGATAGAGTGATAGATCTCATCGAGATCGAGAGACAGCTGTCTCCTAAAATGAAGATCTCGATAAGATCTATCACTCCATCACATTTTTCCGATCTTTTTGATCAATAAATCAATCTAGGATCATTAGTTTCTGAGATATAGCCACCTTAAGTTTGACAACATTGACATCTGTTATTTTGACAGTTAACTGCCATAATATATATCATCAATTTCGACGTCGGCGACCCAACAATTCATTTTTAAAAGCATCTATTACCCGTTCTAATGTGGCTCGCAATACCAAACTTGCTTTTGAATACCCTATCACAGATGACGCAATAGGGTTGGTCCTGGGAGTTGAAGGCATAATTATAGGAGGGCTTAGGTCGCACTTTTCGTACTTGACGTTTTACGTCAAGGGTTTCGAGCCGGCTTTCCTCAAAGTTGCAAAATATGCTTGTAGATTGTGGAGCGCCAAGAGGACCTTTCCGGGACAAGCCGCTTCCAAACAGCAGGGCCATAGGCCGTTAAATGCCGCCTAAACACGTCCTTGTGGCGTAAATGTTGACCGCCCTGCCTCCGCTCACCCTCTGCCAATTCTGAATAAAAGACAACTTTGGGAAGACGAGAGTCGTCGCGAAAGATGTGCCCACACCACCTCAGCTGACGCTGAATAAGGAGAGCCTCTATACCAAGCATGCCGGAGCGATGCCAAACCTCGGTCCAAGGTCCTGCCATTTGATGTTCATAATGGACCTTAGACACCGGAGATGGTGCATGTTGTTGATGTCTGCTTTATATAAGCACCATGTCTCTGCACCACATTTATTCTATCTGTGCTTCTAGGACAGGTAGAATAAGTGCCCGGCAGGGCTCATATTATGTGAACTTGTATGCCTATTGTAACATCTATTGTACCTACCATATGAATGCAAATAAATGAAATGAAATGAGTGCCTTGTACACACTGAAGCTAGTGTTGTCATGCCGGTTATAGCTTCCCATGTACTTGAAATGCATTACCTCTTAGTGGCTTACCATCTAAATTCAGTGTAAATGCAACGGCATTGCTGCCCCTTGGTGGCTGTTTAAGGATCTGGGTCTTGGAAGCGCTAAAGACCAGGCCAAATCGTTGACAAGACTAGTGTAGGGAATCAACATAGCTTTGAAGGTGAACCAGCCGTTATGTCGCTGTTGTCGATCGTGTTTTGTTTCCGTTTGGATCGTCTTTGGTTTTTGTTTCTATCGCCTTTTGTTTAATTTTTAGATCGTGTTTTATTCATTTTTGGATTGTATTTTGCTTCCGTTTCGATCGTCTTTTGTTTAAGTTTTGATCATCTTTTAGATCGTCTTTTGATTCCGTTTCGATCATCTTTTGCTTGGACTAGGGGGACGGATGAGCTAAAGAAACCGTACAGCGCTTAACGGTTCCCCTGGGGGAACATGGTGGGTCCGCGAGACCTTCTGAAAAAGTACTTAACAGTGGAATTATTTTTCGGTCGTTAGGGGAACGGTTAATAGTGAACCTTAATTCCTTCGGCCGTAGATCTCCCGTCAACGGGGCAGATGGGATAAAGAGTTTCATCGGCCCCGCTAGCGTTGGCATCGGTGTTCAGCGGGGTCGATGGGAGTAAGTCAAAAAAATGATCCCAATGATGGGCAGAATATGTGGTTTTCGTTTTCGTTAAGGGTCTTTTTACACCCTTTAGATACATATGAACTTACATAGTATAAATGTAATATTTGTATTATGTTTATACTTTATAGCATTAACCTATATTTTCATAACATCACAATAAGCACATGTGCGGTGTAGGTTTACCAAACAAATAATTTCGAATGAAAATAAATGAAATAAATGAAAATGATAATAAATAATCTCCGTTTTTCAGAGAAAGAAAAGAAAAAAAAATATGGATGAAAGTTGATTTTTCGGATTTTTCGGAGAGATAAACTTTTAATGTAAAATAATTGTACTTAATAGTTTTAAAGTGTTAAATTTTTAATGTAATATAAATTGTCATGTTTGTGTACGATAGCGCAATAAATGAATATTGTATTCTACCACATAAATGATAGTACTTTTATACTGATAAAGCAATTGGTGCAAAATTATTCCCTAACCATTCCAAAATATCAAACATGCTCAACGTTAATAATCAAGTTTTCACTTCTGCCGGCACTCCCGGAGTGCAACCCGTTTTTTTTAAATTAATTTTAACCTTTTGCTGTGTAAAAAAGTTGCATATATTATTGAAATTTTGAATTGGTATAACACGTGGTATTGCCAGGATTAAATACTAAATTAATTTCTATTAAAATGAAATTGAATGAAAGAGACGCGATTATATTAGTTTCATTATGAAGTCAAGTCTCGAAAACCTTAGCAAATCACTACATAGTATAAAACAAAGTCGCTTCCCGCTGTCTGTCCATATGTATTCTTAGATCTTTAAAATAACGCAACAGATTTTAATGCATTAATAGATAGAGTGATTCAAGAGGAATTTAAGAGTCTACTGTTTGACGGGTTCAACTCATAGACGCACGTGGCTAAAATTATAGCTATTTCACCTTACACTGTTTAGGAAAAGGAAAGGCTCAGTAAAGAGCAGTATGAAGATATTACGCATACAACAATTTCAGCGTCAGAACACTACCACACACTACATTACATATAGACGTTCGGGGCCGCTTCGGTCGTTTCCGCAGCGCGACTTGGCCCGACACATCACACACACAGTGACAACAAGCTTACACGGAACTTGAAGTTTACAAACGTCACACTGGCGAGGAGTTTTACATTACTATTACTTCATTCAACCATTGAATGCTTGAAGTGTATAGTGATTTGAAAATGGAACGTTCTATCTAAACAATGTACTCTGTTGCACAGCCTCTTACCATACTGTGACCATACTAGTAAATCCTAGTTACCGAGCAGTATGATGTACATAAATACAGGGTTATATTTTATGGGAAATATTAATATGCCTATTACAAAGAGAAAATATTTGATTGTTTGTTTGTTTGCATTGAATAGGCTCCGAAACTACGGAACTTATTTAGACGAAACTTGGTATGAGGATATATTGGTTGACATGAAGATATTATTTTTACTTTTGGGACTATCAAGTACATTTTTCAATATGATGCCCAAGCTCTAGCAAATTGAAACTTTCAGGGATTATTATTTATGAAAGCCAGTAGTTCTTAAGATAGGTTGCAGAAAAAAATAATCTGCGAAATATTTTTTTAGAACCATACAAAGATAATGTAAACATTAGATTTTGAATTTTTTTTTACTTTAATGATTTTATTTTGAGTTTTATAAATCTTAGACTCTGATTGGTGTAAGGGTACAAAAGGTCCATTATTGAAGTTGTTTCACAAAAAAACGAAGAATCGCAAACCTGATAGTTTGGCTGTAATTGCGAAGTTCATGCTGAAATCTGATTTTTACTAAAATTTCACTAAAACCCAAATAACTTTTGAACCACTCATTATTGCAGAACATACAGGGGGTGAAATCGATAGGTACTGATGTCCCCCACCCCCCAGTAACCGATGATCCACCCCCCTTATTGCGTAAATTCAAAGAAAATTGCACGAATTATTCTGGAGACATAGAAGCGAGCGGTTATTGTAATGAAACGGAAGGTTCCGTTACCAGTTGCAGAAATTTAGAAGAGTCTAAAGAAAAAGTTGAAGAGGGTCAGTCAGTCCGTCAGTCAGAATTATAAGTCAGTCCTACCTGATAAACCTAATAGCTCAAGACCCTCAACAATAAAAGTTTAGAAAAAGGATTAACAACTATAATTCACAAAGATAAAATAAAAAAACTTAACTAGGTGTAAAGTCAGTAACAGTGGTATCCGATAGCTGAATACTGCGTTCTCTCTTATTATCTGCTTAAATCATGGTGGGTAATATATTTTATATTAGTTAAGGCTATATTACACCGGGGCAACACTGTGCGGCATTGCGGCATGCCACAAGGCCGCATGCTACAAAGTAAAAAATGTCGCACATTGTGGCAAGAACCGTGCGGCATGGCAACACCTTGCGTCACGTGGCAGACTGTCGCAACTTGTATCCGGGCACAATGGATTCCATGCGACATTTTTCGTGCGTCAAAACAGTTTTTAGGTTATGTTTTTGTTTGTATTTGTTTTGGAAAGTGAATTATCGGTCATGGAGTGGTGTAACGAAAAATATTTAGACTTTATTGAGGATTATAGAAAGAGTAAAGTGTTATGGGATGTCCGCAATTCAAATTATAAAAATAATAGAGTGAAACGTGATGTTTTACTTGGTCTTGCACAAAAATAATACAATTTAGATGAAGATACTGTCAAAAAGAAAATAAAGAACCTCAGAAGTTTTTAAATAAGGCACCATCGTCTGCCTTAATTTTTGTTAGTAAACTAGTCCGTGGGCCATTCTGAAGTAATCTTCTTTTCCACCAACGTTTCTTCTTCCGTTGTTTAGCTGCATGGCTTAGTAGTACTAAATAAGCTGCTGCTAAAGTTACTTGATCAGCCATATTCTATGGTGTATCCCCTCGATCAAACAAGTAGATGTTGCCTCGGCGTGAAATAGGCTGCCGAATGCCACATATGCCGCAAATGCTTTCTATTTGTAGCATACCACAAGGTGCCGCATGCAACAATGTGCAGCATGTGACACTGTCGCACGTTGTTGACTCGGCGTAAACGAGCCTTTATAGCGAACTCCATCCTTTTCTTACTTCTTGATCTTCAAGTTTATATACACCAACCTTTTTAGATGGGTGAATCAACGCGTTGTTGTATTGTATTGCACGTAATAACGAAGGAATAGATAAATTGTTACAAAGAAAGTGCGTTAGTCTCGTCGTCGTCGGTGTATGAACACACTCTGTAATCGCATCCAATGCACACAGCTAATATTCTGCCATAATACTCCGCACCACAGCCAGAATTCTATTTATTCTATTATTTTTAATTATTATTTTTTAAAAGTCATGTCTCAGTTTTTCACGAAATTTTCTTGAATGACATTTTGATGACATTGTTAGCCTTCAAAAATCTAAATTTTTTTATGTCGTCAGTAAATAAAAAGTTTTAATTAATATCAAAAAGGATAAATTACAAAGAAATGTATAAAATAATGAGTTGACGTTTTATAAACTGTTATTGTCTATTGGATGCGAGATTCAGATAATAGTTCACTATTAGTTGGCAAAATCACTGTTACTTGTCTTCATTGGTCCCCGTGAAACTTTGACAGTACTTGTCGATAGCACACACACATTGAATGCTAAAATAGTTACGTATACATTGCTGGTATAGCCAGTTAATACAAAAGTATTCAAAAAGCTCCAGCGCGCATTGGATAAGATACACCCCCCGCTACCCGCTGACGGGGTAATACTCTATAGGTGAAAGGTAACGATGTTTTGAACAAAATTCGGGCCGGGAAATTTTGTGAACAGACCTTTCGAATTTAGAAAAATACAAAAAATCTACAAAATGAATTCTTTCAAAATAAAGTTATTTTAACTAATTGATAAATTTACTACATGATGATGGTTTTATATTCGATAATATATTTCTCCTGGCGTAGCTATTTCACCCGCATTTTTTTTACTAAAAAATGCTAAGGTTTTTATGGGTATAATTTCTAAATTAAATATAATTTTACTATTCCGCCACCATCATGGGCTAAATATTTACTAGTTTCGTAGATTTAACTTTTATTTTTTTAAATTCCATAAAGAATAAAGGAATTACACTCTAAATTCATTTGTATGGAAACACGATCGACTAGCGGCGTCTTAAGTATATAAAACAAAAAACTACCACGCGTACGAAGTCGCGGGCAACAACTAGTACTTAAATAAAATAAATCTCACCACTCATATTAGCCCCGGCCATGACACCAGTCACCCCAGTAAATAGCACACCAAAAACACTTGCAAAGTCCACGGGTTGCCCGCCAGCTGTATAATCTTTACCATAATTAGGGTAAAGGTTTTCTTTGAACGTGGCAACACTGAAACCCGTATAGTTGTATGAGGTGGCGTTATCGAACCGATTTGTATCTGGCTTTTCTATCTGAAAGGTTAAGAAAAAGGAATTTATTTATTTAGAAAATATCAAGTTAACTTAACTTTTGCCCCCTTATTTCAAAAAGAGGTTTAAGGATAGTCCGAGATGTGGATTTAAACCTTAGATTTAGACATAGATTTACTCGTGAACTATAGTCTAAACACTATCCATAAAGATTTTATAGCAATAGTGTTTAGACTATAGTTCACCAGTAAATCTGTACTTATATAAATTTAAGGTTTAAATCCACATCTAAGAAATAATAATATGGATATGCCTTTTGGTACAGTCGGCAAAAGAACCGCAGGGTCATCGTAGAGTTTTAAAATTACTAAAAGGATTTTTTAATTCCCAATGAATCAATGTACCCTCATAATAAGTTTCATCAAAATCTGTCCAGAAGTTTCGGAGCATATTAATTACAAACATAAAAACAAAAAAAATGATCCGTTAATATTAGTGTAGTTAAAATCTTTGAAAAAAATACCGCAACACAATCCGTTGTGTAGTTTTAAATATCTAAGCATACATAGGGACAGACAGCGGAAAGTGACTTTGTTTTATACTATGTAATGAAGATGAATCAACGAAAGAATAATATGGATATGCCTTTTGGTACAGTCGGCAAAAGAATCGCAGGGTCATCGTAGAGTTCTAAAATTAGTAAAAGGATTTTTAAAATTCCCAATGAATCAATGTGTCCTCATACCAAGTTTCATCAAAATCTGACTAGTAGTTTCGGAGCCTATTAGTTACAAACAAAAAATAAAAAAAATGAGGAAAGATTTTTTGATATTAGTGTAGATAATTTCTAAGTCTAACCTGACTGTTTAAGACTTATGTAAAAACTAGCGACTCGCCCCGACTAGGCAAGACTATATTATGCATGAAATGCATCAAAATCCGTTGCGTAGTTTTAAAGATCAAACTCAAACTCAATATTTTAATTCAATATGTGTCATGCAGTGCATTACATCACTTTGAAACGTCTTCAAAAAAGATCTAAGCATACATAGGGACAGACAGCGGGAATTGACTTTGTTTTATACTTTGTAGTGAAGGAATGTCCACATTATTCTTTCGTAGACAATTTGTGACAGTATTTTTTTTAGCTAATAAAAAATTCGACTTACCAAAGCAGGACTCGTAACAAAGAAGCTGAGGAAAGCGCTCGATAGACACACAAGCATGGAGACCCATATAGCAAGGCTGGTCCTCGCGAACAGCTCGGCTCCGGCCAAGGAGACGCAAAGACCGGTCAGGTTGAGGAGAGACCGGTAGAGGAACAGGTACCACCAGCCGTCCGGTAGACCGGCTGATGTGCCTACTAGGTAACCTAGAAGTACACGGTATTTTAATTGGACAGTTAATTTATTTAAAAACTTAAATTTAGAATTAAATCCCCCGACTTTTATCCCCATAACTTGCCGATGGCCGAGCCGATTTCGATCAATCATTAATTCACATTTCAAACAAAAGAAACAAAATCAAAATCGGTTCAGCCGTTTGGGAGCTACGATGCTACAGACAGACACACACACACATACACGTCAAACTTATAACACCCCGTCGTTTTTGCGTCGGAGGTTATAAAGGAAAGGTTACTGGCTTTTTCTCCATACAAACCTAGTCGACTGTTTCCTTCCTGGATAATGACAATAGAGCTAATATTTTTGTTGCATAAAACCTATAACTGCCATGACCATGCCCCGTTAAAACTTAGAATTAACAATACATCACAAGATAAATTGCACTAATGTGTTTTCCGCGAAACAGCCCCAACAAGTCCTTGTATATTGCAAAAAAAATGGTTGACCGAGAAGAGGATAATAAGCTCTATTCCACTTACCACTAGGTCCAAAATTCTCCACCAGCGCCTCAGTACAGGCTGATATACAAAGTGCACTGGACACAACGTTTGCAAAGAAGAACAATGTACCTATAGCACCACCGAACTCAGGGCCAAGGGTCCTGCTTATCATAACTGAGGTGATGTTTAGGAAATTTGTGTTTTTTGATGAGTTTTCATGAGTTTTAATGAGTTTGTAGTGAACTAGAATGAGACTATAGAAAATATACAAAAATTCAATCAAGTGCAAGCTTACGCAAAGCATAACAATTTTATTGCAGTCTTCTCATTACAATAAATCTAGTTTAATAAAATTAAATACTAAATAAATTACTGTTTCCTAATTTTAAATAGTTTCTTAATATTGTAAAGTATTTGAGAGTTTTGGTTTAATTATAATGAGTAATTGAGGTTTTTTTTTGGTGTTACAATGAGTTTTGGTAAGTCTAAAAAAGTTTTGTAAGTTGTAATAAGTTTTGATGAGCTATAATGAATCTTGGTAAACTATAATGGTATATATATTTTGCTTAGGATAAGAAGTTTTTGTAATTATGATAAGTTTTGGTGAGTTTTAATGAGTCCTAATGAGTTTTTGATAAATTATAGTGAAACTCGGTGAGATTAACATCTTCAATAAATAACCATATCAAAAAGGATACAGTAAACACCGCCTCCCTCGACCGCGCCATTTGTGCAAATAGCACATATTGATGTCACTGTGAAGTAGACGATTAGATAGGCCAGACCGAATTGAGCTAATGTCACTAGAAGACCAGCGTTGCCTACTAGGTATCCTGCAAACAATAAGAACGAAACAAAAATATTAATTAAAAAATTACCTTCAAAATGGCGGGGCTTCCGCCTCCGCCGCGCGCAGTCTTTTACAGTCCTTACTTAGCGTAATAAATTCTTTGATTCTTTAGTTATCCAGTGGTGTAATTGAAATTTGGATGGCGTTGTTAGATATGTAACTGCAACACTAAACTGTATCCAGTTTAGTGTTGCAGTTACATATCTGTCTTAGGTGTATAATCTGTCTTAGGTGTATAGAAATGATTTTTCAATGAAAATAAAATAATTAGATAAGTTCTTATTGTAATTATAGTTCGGGAAAATTACCCTAATTCACTATTCCAAGATGTGGCAACACTATTATTGGCAAAGAGCCGTTACGCAAATTATGGTGGTGCCACATTTTAAAAAAATCTCACACTTTTGATCAACTAGGGTAATTTTTACAAATTAAAAAAAAAACTTTTTTTATTTTTTTAAGACGGATTGACAAGGTTTTTTTACACAATTATACACGACGAATTTAGAACCTTCTCCTTTTTGAAGTCGGTTAAAATAAAACGACTTAACAACCAAGCCATTTTCAAGGACGCTTATTAATTACAATTATAATTTAATTAATTAACAAGAATCTGTCAATTTTTTAATGTAAATTAATTTCATTCTCATTACAATTATTTTACAATGGATGTTCTTATAAATTACATACCAATTAAAACATTCATTATAATTACGTAAACAACATGTAAGTAATTAATTCATCGTCAGTGACCTTACCACGAATTGTTTAAGCACTCGATCACTCGATTCTTTAAAATTATCTGGTACTAAATACTTAGTTAGTATTTTTCATTAAACTAAGTAGATAGTATCTAGTAAGTTTGTAAGAAGTTTTAAGGTGAAAGGGTACCGGCGCTCTCTCCATATAAACGTAGTCGACTGTTTCTTCACTGAATAATGACACTAGCGCAAATATTTTTGTGCCATAAAACCTATAACTGCCATGACTGTGCCCCTATGTTTTGGTTTTTTACATTTTCTAATTATCATAGAAATTAAGATTTAAAAACAAAACATAGGGGCATGGTCATGGCAGTTATAAGTTTTATGCAACAAAAATATTTGCTCTAGTGTCATTATCCAGGGAGAAAACAGTCGACTACATTTGTATGGAAAGAGCGCCCTTTCCTCTTTTGGCAATACTTTAATTCAACTAAAACTTTACAATTAATACAAAAATAATCATCTCAATCGGTTGAGCCGTCTTCGAGTAATCGGTGAATATACACAAAATATATACGCAACGAAAAGAATAAATGCAAATGAATTTATTTATAACAAAGTTACATGTCATGTCGTTCGAACCACCTCTTTTTTGTGAAGTTGGTTAAAAATGAGAGCTTTGTCCTCGAGTTAAATTAAGCGTATCGTTTTGAGTCTTTGCCATAAAATTTCAAGACTAGAAATACACGAGCCGAGATACCTTAAAACGGTAGGTATCTTTGTTTAAAATTGTGAAACATTATTTTGTGTTGATAGCTGAAATAGATGGCCCGATAGAAACAGAGGTTTTCTCGCTCTCGCGGCTCGCGTATTGTACGATTCTAGTCTTGAACTCTTGGTAAATACTCAATTAAGTCCGCGTGCATTAACAACTCGTGGTAGGGGTACTGAATCATTTATAGATAATGATTGACCTATTGCAGAATGTATAGTCTTAAGGTCAATTGCAGTAAGTAGACGTGTCTATACACAATATAAGTATTTGAAATAATTACTTGATTTTGGCTCTCTGTCAAAAATCTAGGTTTTTTAAAATCTGCAAGAGGCGATTATTTTACTCCAGTCATTTTTATTTAAAGTAACCGCGACTTCGACTGCGTAGAAGTTGACTTTTCCAAAAACCCTTACATTTAGAGAAGGCTACAAAAATTAGTTAATACCTTTAATTTGCTATAAGTACTATATTTGTTTACAAGAAATAATTTCTAATATAAACATTACAAAAGCACAAAAATACGGTTCACGATTAACGGTCGCACTACCTATTTTTTTGGAAAAAAAAAGTACAGGTTTCGATTCCAGGCTAGGGTAATGACTTTTTCAAATATCTTATGATGAAGTTTTAGTTTCTGTCTAAATCGGGCATGCAAATCATTTCAACATTTATAGTTAAATATCTCTTAGAGTTTTGGATAAGCCCCGTATAAAATACTAGCTGCGCTCCGCGGTTTCACCCGCGTTAGTACCAAAGCGGTAAGAATTTCAAAATGAAAAGTAGCCTATAGCCTTCCTTGATAAATGGACTATCCAACACAACAAGATTTTTTCAATTCGACCCAGTAGTTCCTGAGATTAGCGCGTGCAAACAAACAAACTCTTCAGCTTTATAATATTAGTATAGATTTGCCCTGTTTAGATACCTAAGTATTTGGAAGTAGGATATATAGATAAAGATTTTCAAATTGCGGAAACATTAACTACCTATAGTTAAAAATGCAAGGTTGCTATCAAAAATATTCCATCGAGGTCTTATAAAACAAAAGAATACAGTTGAGCACGACCTACGATTACCTTTGGAGAAGAAATCGACAACATTGCCCAACGCACAGACAAGACAAGCCAATAATAGTACATTACGATATAAGTGTGGTAAATTGATCTTTGCATAGAGGCGGTTTATGACGCGCGAGCGGCAGCGAGCGTGTTATAGAAGCCAAGATGCAAATATCAATTCCACACGTATATCGTACGACGTTTTTTATCACAGTTGCGAATAAAAGAAAAGACTTGAAAAGAAAACAAAATAATAATTAACAAAATATTTGTGATAACTCTATGTTTACATTTTTTTAAGGCAATATTTTTTGTTAATTATGCTCCGGAAAGGCCAGGCTAAAGACTTTTAACCTATACATCCTCGTGTGACATACATTATTTTTTAGAGTTTTTCTATTTGTTTTTGCGTCGGGGGCTAAGAACAAAATACAATGGTACGGAAAAACAATATATTTAAGTAAAGAAAAAACAAAAAATAAACTTCTCAATTTTTAATCGTTTTCTAAGTCATTATTTATCACGTAAAATTTTCGTTCGTAAACCGACTTTAGAGACAACCATTTTTGCTAGCTAAAAAACTCTTTGGTACCTACCTTTTCGGGATAACTTTACAGCACTAGTTAACAAATCTAAAACGCACGCGTGCATAATATGTTGGATTATGAGCCTAAAAGCCGTTGAATAAGATCCACTTTATGAGCAACTGTGATAAAAAGTTATTAAGCAACGTCCTTTTTTATTGTTTAATTGAGAAACACAATTATAGGGTAACGATAACATTGTAAACCTGTCGTTTTCAATAATTTTAGTAGCAAAACTAATTAGTAGTAGCCTACAGCTTCACCTGTGCCCTATCCTCTGGGAATATCGGGATAAAAGTAGCCTTATAAATGTTACTCCAAAGGATATAATGTATCCTTATACAAAGTTTCATCAAAATACAAGACTGCTAAATACAGGGTTGCGGTATCGATTCCCGCCTCAGTCAAGTATTTATGCTTAGATATTTGTCTGTGGTCTGGTTGTTTCTAAGTATTAAGTATATATTTACCAAAGAAAAAGTACATAAGTAGTATATCCGTTGTCTAGCATCCATAACACAAGTGTAGTTACTTAGCTTGGGGCTAGATGGCGACGTGTGGAATGTCCTGATATATTTATTTATTAAAAAAATATAGGTAAAAAACTTACCCATTCGTATAAAAATAAGTGCACTAAACATGGATAGAACGACGGGGCAGAATACACCAGCAAATGTACCCACTTTCTTGATGCCTGGTCTCTCCGTACGAAATTCACCGAATTCCACATACCCTGAAAAAAAAAACATTCAATTCAATTCTTGATGCTGCACACATTGCGTTGCAATTTCGCCAATGCCCAGTGAATAAAAAAATTAGGGATGGAGATTGGCCGGTAATAATATACATTTAACAAAAAATATAAATACGTTTAAGACCATAAACATGATTAACCAACTGTCAAAGCACAAACTGATTAAATAACATTAACCTTGAGGTAATTAACATAGAATTAAATTATAGATTACCCGTCAATTGTATTTACATTTTAGCTATATAAATATGTTTAAGCACAATCTCACCCAAGCTACCCTAAGGTTCGCTTGCACAACATAAAATAAATACGTTTAAGACCAAACAAGATTAACCAACTGTCAAAGTGTCAAACTGATTAAATAATATCAACTCAAATTAGGTATTAAAGTAGAATTTAATCTAAGCTTAGGTACTCGTTAATTGTATTTAGCTAGTAGTTAGCTAAATATATTTAAGCACAATCGCATGCAAGCCACTCTAAGGTTTGCTTCCGCAACAAAAAATAAATACGTTTGACTTTAAACATGCTTAACCAACTTATCAACGTGTAAAACTGTCAAAAAGGGTAGATTATCTAGCGAGATTGTCTTTCCATTTATCCGTTACGAATAATGACGTTAAATGCAAGTGCGAGTGTCTACGCTTTTGATCGATTTCAAATATACAATGCAATTCATTTATTTCAGATAATAAAATCCATACATTTAGAATAAAATAAAAATAAATAATCAAAAATACTTACTAAAAATAAACAAATTCAAAATCACAATTAAAATAAAAGAAATCAATCATTCAAATTAATAAACAAATCAAAATGTAAAAAGAAAAATGTCAGTAGTAAAAGTCAAATAAAATAATAATAAATAGAAGAAATAAATAAAATCAAAATTAAATGTCATAAAACGTTAAAATTAAAATGAAGAAAAAAAATAAAAAATAGAATAAGAATTATAAACACCCTTCTCCTTCTTTTTCATTCCGTTAAAAAAAGAGCGCAAAACTTAATACTTAAACAATGATCAAAAAATAAATTAACATTACGTATTAAAAAATGAAGATTTGCCAAGAATTTATCCTCCATTTGGATGCGTCTGCGCAATGTGACACTAAAATATGCACTAATTAACTTATTTCAGATGATAAATATGTTTTTGTTTAAATTTTTACTTTCATTATTACGTAATCTCAATTTACTTACTAACATTTAAAAAAGTCGTGTAAGTTACACTAAGTATTTATAACTCAAGAACGGCGGGACCGATTGCGATAAAACTTGGTATGCAGATAGCTGGAGATCTAGAATAACACATAGGTATTGTGGTTATCCCGATATTCCCTCGGGATCGGGAGTTACGCGGATAAAACCGCGGAGTGCTGCTAGTACCAACTTAATAAAGAATATTGTTTAAAAACAAAGAGATAACAACAACATTATACCAATTCATATAACTTATAGAAGGTGAAACCTTAAAGTATGTGTCAATGACTTAATAAGATTAAAGACTAAAGTTATTGACTGAATTTACATGCTTAGACTGAAAATATATATATATGTATTTTGTTTAAAAAATAGACTTTTTATATTAAGTAAATAAAAGTTTAGCGTTTGACCACTATCTCACACGATGGTAAGTGACGATG
This sequence comes from Idaea straminata, assembly GCA_951213275.1. Taxonomy (NCBI): domain Eukaryota; kingdom Metazoa; phylum Arthropoda; class Insecta; order Lepidoptera; family Geometridae; genus Idaea; species Idaea straminata. Next base: position 8,889,462 of record OX577870.1, read on the forward strand.
CGGTCTAAGATGTAACATGCGCCCCTAGAAGATACGACGAAGAAAAACCTCCAAAAAAATAGTGGTCTAGCAGGGACGCGAATGTATTTAGAACAAAAACTTTTCCGATCCATTTTCCTTTTAAGGTAAAGAAACCCATTAGTGCATGGTAAATATCCGGCTTCAAACTCATGACCTTCGGATAACAAGAGCAGTGTTGGCTCTATTTATCTATACTTTCTAATATTATAAAGAGGAGATATTTTTGTTTTAAGGTTCACCATTATCATTTGTTTATAATAAATAGGCTCCGAAACTACTGGACCTATATTGATGAAACTTGGAATGAGAATAAATTGATTCATTAGGACTTAGGAGTAACATCGGCTACCGATATTCCCACGGGATCGGGAGTTACGCGGGTAAAACCGCGGACTTCTGCTATGTGTAGTAAAGGTAAAAATATTTACCTTCTCCAGCAGGCCTAGAAGCCGGTGTTCTTGTGAACCTCGTCCTCAACTTGCTCATGATGCCCGGCAGCCGAGGAGAGTTGACACCCGGAGACAGGGGGTCTAACGTTTCAGCCATGATTGATGGCTTTGTCACTGGAAATATATAAATAATTATTTCAGTTTGGTTATCTACGCTACTATACCAGAACCTGTTTTCCGCAATAAAACCCTTTTTATTGGGTCCTTTTCAAGGATGGAGTAGGCTTGCCCCGCACCTACTACCCTCTCAGCTTAGTCGACCATGTCCAGAGGAGAGAACTTGTCAATACTACTGGAGCCTACTAAGCCGCGGGTTTCATCACGATTTCCTTCACCGTAAGAGCAATGTCAATTAGTGCACATAAATTTTTCTGAAGAAAAATACATTGGTGCACTAGGATTCGAACCCACCATCTTCAGAATGAAAGTCGAGGTATCTACCACTAAGCCAACACCGCTCTTTATCTAAGCTAATTTTAAAAGGAAATGTTTTTTGTTAGTAGCAAATAGGCTCCTAACTCCTAGACCGATTTTGATGAATCTTGGTATGAAGATACATTTAATTTTAGGGAGTAATATAGGCTACTTCTTATCCTGGTGTTCCCATAGATTCTGGTCATAAGTGGGTAAACTTTTTATCTCATAATAAAAAAAAATAGAAATATAATAAGTTTATAGGTATTTGTAAATTTTATTTCATTTAGGTAGATGCCTAGTCAATTCACATAAGCAGGTACTTAGATAGAATTTTATTTATAAGTTTCTAGTCATTTTGGATTCAGTTTCTTTTGATAAAAATCTCTACCTAAGAAAAATAATGAGAATAATAAGCGGTACTTACATAGTATTGTTTAGTAGATAGGTAGGTATAAAATAAAATTCTTTTTTACTATAAATTATTTAGCTTCCTCCTTCTTTAATAAACAATGGATAATAAATATTACAGATTGTTTGGATATTTGTTTATCAAAATATTGACTGCACATCTCAATCTGGTAGCAGATAAGGGGACCTACTTATAATCTTTTATCTTTTATTATTATTATTAAGCCTTTAATGCCAACATATTTTACAATATATAAAAATGAATTGCTGTTCGTTAGTCTCACTAAAACTCGAGAACGGCTGAACGGATTTATCTTATCTTAGTCTTGAAATGTTCGTGGAGGTCTAGGGAAGGTTTAAAAGGCGAGAAAAAATCGAATAACCGATATTCCCACGGGATCGGGACTTACGCGGGTGAAACCGCGGGGCGCAGCTAGTTTTACAATAAAATTATTTTAAAAAAATTTAAATCTATGTAGTTAAGCTTTTAGTTATTGGGCGTCGGCGTGTCTTTTTGCGACACGAAGGCCTCCTCCAGCTCTTTCCAGTCTTGTCTTGTTTGAGTTATTCTAAGCCATATTGGACCGGCAATCTTTTTGATGTCGTCAGACCATCGTTTTCTCTGTCGTCCTCTTTTTCTCTTTGTTTGGAATCTAGGGGTCCATTCTGTTATATCTTTTGTCCATTTATTACTGTTCTCTCTCATCATGTGGCCTACCCATCTCCATTTGAGTTTCTTGGTTTTGACTACAACATCTTCAATTTTCGTAATGTGGCTTTGGCTCTTTTCCTGTCTCTTTTTGTGTACCCTAGTATGCTCCTCTCCATGGCTCTTTGATATGTAATCAGTTTTTGGTTTTGTTTTTGTGTGTTTGCCCAGGTCTGGCACCCATAGGTTAGTATAGGTACTATGCAAGTGTTGTATACTTTTCTTTTTATTGCCATATTGTATTGTTTACCTTTTAGTACTTCTTTGAGAGACCAATATCTCTTCCATGCATTGGCTACCCGTTTCTCTATCTCTGAGTTTATTTGATCATTGAAAGCAATAAGCTGGCCCAGGTATATATAGGAGTTAACATATTCTATTTCCTCACCCTCCACTGAGATGTTTATTTGAGATCTGTTTGTTATTATTTTGGTCTTTGTTTTGTTTATTGTTAGGCCCACTGTTTTGCTTTTACATGTCAAATCTTGGAGCATGTTCTGAAGAGTTTCTGGGTTATCAGTTATGAGTATTATGTCATCTGCGAATCTCAGGTGATTTAAGCGTGTTCCATTGATGTTGATTCCAATTTTATCCCATTCCATTTTCCTAATGACTTCCTCTAGCACTGATGAAAAAAGTTTTGGCGAGAGTGGGTCTCCCTGCCTTACTCCCCTGTGTATTGGGAAGGTTTCCCCCTCCGTTTCAAGTTTTATTCGTGCTTTGCTGTTAGAATATACATTTTTTATTAGCCTTATGTATTTATTTTCTATTCCTTGATTTTTCAGGGCTTCCCAAATAAATTGATGTTCTAAAGAGTCGAAGGCTTTATTATAGTCCACAAATGCCATGTATACTGGATAGTTATATTCTTGGCATTTTTCAACAAGCTGTTTTATCACATGTATGTGATCTATTGTTGAGAATCCAGATCGAAATCCAGCCTGTTCTCTTGATTGTTGTTCATCAAGTTTTTTTGTGATACGTTTTAGTATTATTTTTGAGAACACCTTGTATATATTGGACATGAGACTTATTGGGCGATAGTTGCCTATTTCTGATCGATCTCCTTTCTTAAAGATGAGTATTATTGAGCTCATTGTCCATTGTGAGGGTATGGATTCTGTGTTTAGGATAAGATTAAACAAATTGGTCAGTTTTGTTGTTGTTTCTGGTAATGTCGCTTTCATCATTTCATTAGTTATATGATCAGGTCCAGGAGCTTTATCGTTTCTCTGTGTTTCTATTGCATGCTGGACTTCTCTTTCGAGAATCTGAGGGATTTCTTCGGTTTCGTCTTCGAGGTTATGTTGTAGTCTAAGGTGTTTTCGCTAGAGTATAGTTTCTGATGCTATAGTGTCTGTTGCTATCTTCAAAATTGGCTGTCTCCTTGTTTCTTCTTTAATGTTTTTGCTTTTCATTTTCGGGACCCATAGCGTCGCTTCTTTTAATTCTTTGAGTGCTTTTTTAATACCTCCTGTTTTCCTGTTTTAAGGGGACCTACTTATAATCTTTTATATATCCACGCATATTTAATCTATCAAGGCCATTATCACGAACATAAGCAACATCTGTTGTATCCCATGTTTAGTTCCAATCCTGAGGGAATATTGGAATTAAAAAGTAGACCAACTTCCAAACATACATGTATTGTTTGGAAGTTGGTCTACTTTTTAATTCCAATATTCATACAAAGTTTCATAAAAGTAGATAATTTACAGCCCCAGCAACTTTAATCCATGCTATTAAGGGCACTGTAGTGTCTAGGGCATGTATTAGATGGAGTAGGATTACCCAGTACCCTGTCAGCTTAGTTGACCGTGTCCAGAGAAAATAATTAGTTTTACATCCGGAACTTACTAAGCTGCAGGTTTCATGATATTTTTCTTTATCATAAAAGCAATGGTATTTAATCAATAACAAAACCAAACATTACAGTTTAGATTACATTGTATTTTGATAAACTTTGTTAAGAAAATTAATTGAATAATTAGGGAATAATGTAGGCTACTTTTTATCCCAGTATTTCCATGAAATCTGGACATAAGCGGGTGAAACTGTGTGGTCCAACAAGTCAAAACTAATATTCCACAATTTTAACTTACCTAGAAATATATCACCCATGATTCAAACTGATTTAATTGCTCAGTTGATCCACACCACACTACACCTCATTCAATTTACAGACATAACAATAGCGGAAGATGGGAATTAATTCAACATGGTACAAAGATTTCCTATTGTTTATATCTGTATGACGATGTACAGACGTTTATCACGACCGTGGTTAGGTAGAAATCTGAGTTAGACAGATAAAATGACCTCAATAACATCACAATGCAACACGATGACCTCACCTTACTTTTTTGTTTAATTTTCTACACCAGTTTTTTACATTCAATCACCTAGTTTGTGGGTGTTAAATGCCAGCACATTTAGGTACTTCTGCACCTAAATACCTACGTAATTAAGTACTTAACCGTATCAGTTTGTAACAGTTTCCATTGTAAGTAATCAAAACAAATGGATAATTACCTAAACATTGAGTTACGCACTAGGCCTACCTGTTTAGAAGTTACGAAGTCAATTTTCGTGGAACTCTCCCTGGTTACTGTAAATATTATGGCATCGTTCTAAACACTTTATTCAAAGTTTTGGCTAGGAATTAAAAAATCGCTGATTAATTTTTGTGAAAGGAAAAATATTCACAAATGATTCACAACATGGACTTATAGCTCACCGCCTGCAGCAAACTATTTGACAGTGATCGTTTTATGAAATTGACAGTTTTACAATTTGACGTTTCATACACGTAGTTTATGATAGGGTAAAAGCTTCGTGGTTAATCCTCTTTAAAATCCAGTAGGTCCTCAGAATCAAGGTAGACTTATTCTGAGGAATAGTTCTCAGAACTCGTGCGGAAACAGCCCCGTAAAACTAAACTAGTTCTCAGAACTCATCTTCTTTAATTAAAAAAATCTTAACGGCGCAGTTCTTTAAACTTCACTACGGCAGGACTCCTAAGTAACTTCTATTGTACCTACCTTATGAATGCAAAGAAATAAAATAAAATGAAGTTAGCTTAACTCTTTATTGCATTTTACAAAAAATTCAGCTATACATTTCACCTAGACAATTTGTATCAGAAATGGTACCCGGAGAGAGTGAATACCGATAACCGCCGAGTAAAACGTACCATTTTGTTATTAAAACTCCATTTAATAGTTAATCTTATTTCTAACTTATAAAATAGAGGAATAACAACTAGAGTCTATCTAATGCTTCAACCATTATGATACTATTTCCTCTGATAACCTGAAACAAACAGATTAATAAATAATTATTATTTTGTTGTAATATTAGTTATTTCAGCATTTTATCATAATGGCCTAGTTTGCATTAAGCTAGTATTTTAGTGTAGTAGTGAGTAATTTAGTTGCCTAAAAGTGTCTCAACACTAAAAATTCAATCAATTCGGTTAGTATGTAATTAAGTTGAGTCAATCCCTTTTTATTCAATTGTTATTGCGCGAGTAGCACCTCCCACCATGCGTCTATGCTTACTGGTTCACCGGCTAAACAAATTTGAACCTGTCGAATAAGTGTAGTTCATTAGTAGGCACTACATCAATGCATTGTTTTGTAGGCTGTTCATATTGCGAAACACCACTCACTCATTTGTAAACTGTACTCAAGTAAAGTGCAAACGGCAGTAGCGAGTATTTTTGCCTCCCGAGGAAAGCCAAAACATCCTTAATGTTCTATTCTATAACAGTCCGTACTTGCTCCTATTGGTTATGGATATCTTTACGAACATACTAGCTTAGTTTTCAATGTGATCTCATGTAAATAAATCCAAATGAATTAAGAATTTTAACTTTAATTTATTCTTCTCAATTTTTATCCACGATGGAACAAAGGACTTTCAATTTCTTCTTTGTGGCCTTCTGCTGACACGATGTGCAATTTCGGCCAATATCACGTGGAAAAATCAAGTGGCGGAGAACCAGGAAAAGGTACATAATATGCATTTAGGGTGAGAACAGTGCTAACAATCAAATCCCCAGTCTGAAATTGTTAGCATTCTAAAAAGTGCTTTTGGCACATGTGGCATGTTTAATGCTTAAATTTTTCCGACTCATATTCTTTTTTAGTGTGTGTACTTTATTCTGCAGTTTTACCTGCATGAAATAGAATTGATCTTTTACGCTCAATATAAGTTGAAAACTTCTTCGTAACTATTGAAATAGAAGTTTTAGCAGAACAAATCAGATGTTATTGAGGCTGGATGTGCTTAGATGCCTATTTACTCCTAGTTCGATTGGAATTATCTTTGGTAACAAAAATACTTAATAATCTGTTTTTGAGCCTGAAGCTTCTATTTCGGAAATCAAGCCAAATCAACGGTAAGTCCACTGTCGAATTAGATGTGATAGAAATTGCGTTACTTACAACCATGCCAATGTTATTACGGGACCCGTCTTTGCATTCTTCAACCGATTCGTCCAATACAAGATTCATGAACGGGTCGAATCCTCGGAGCACGCCAGTAACGCTTCGCCCGGCATTTAGTTTTATCGACAATTTCTTGTCCATAAACCTAGAAATTACAATAAATACACTTCAAACAACACCATTCAACTGCATTACGTTTGTTTTTGTACGATTTTATGAGTAAAAACAGTTGAATTTCGGCAAAACAAGTGAGGTTATCATGGCGCGTAAGATAAAAATCGGTGTTATTTTACATTAATTTCGGAAGATTACTTACTTTTTAAGTTCTGGCGGGTGAGCTTTGGACATTTTGAATGATTTTTGTGATAAATTACAGCTACTTTTGCAATAAAATTAACAATATTTCACACAACCCAACAAACGCAAGACAATTTTTTTTTCTACTATTTCTACCAAACCACAAACAAACGTTGCTACAATGTTGTCATAAAATTATGAAATTAAAACTACTAATTTAAAACAATCCACGTTAACGGTAGAAAAAAATTTGTTTTACAAATTGATTCAAAAAATTAAGTAAAATTTGGATTTTTATTTACACAAAAAGTTTATAAATATAACATTTGACCTCTATTACCAGCAAAATTAAAAAAAACCTACCAAAATCAGAATTTTTTAGTGGTAACACTGAAATTAGCGCATGCGTTCTAAAACTCATTTTTCTTCCCTCAGGAGAACATTTATTATTGTTCTGGGTCTTATTGAACGTCAAACAATGATACAGGCTGCTCTATTTTTGTCGCAGTCATATTTCGGGTTTTGGGTCACTTTCGGGCTTTAAAGTTGTAGTCGTACGTAACATTTTAGTAAATTCTGGGTTCGTCTATATTGAATTCTTTAGTATCTTACTAACTTGATGTACCTTTATCTGCTTTGAATACAAAACTACTAAACATGCGGAAAGCGGAGTATCGCGGACTCGGAGTAAAAGCGGACTCAACTCTCTATTTATTGTCTAATAAATTGTAATAGGTAGGTGGGTACTTAGCTTACATAAAATCACCATAAAATAGGATAAATTATTCCTGAAAAAACAAAAACAAATATTTTAAAGTTATTCTGAGAGTAGAGTTTGTAATAATATAGTTAGGATTTTTGAACGCATCATTGTTTCAGGTGGTTAAAGAGCTGCCACCTATAAAATTAATATTTCTAATAACGCCCTATTTTATAATTGATAATCAAATTTTATTGAAAATTTGATTTATAAGCAATTAATTTTGTAGACCAAAATATTTGTAAGTATTCAAATCCTACATTCTCGTATAATCTAGTTCTAAAATTGTTTTTTTCATCAAAATCTAATGTTGCCAAATAAAAAAACATTTAACCCAATAAAATTACGTAAGTCAGAAGATATGAGATCAATCTGTGTCAAGTAATAATATTCAAACTGGACGAGTTATAGTCACACACTTTCAAAGGAATGTAACACAATGTGAAGGTACCAATAACACACCAATAGCAACAAGTACACAGCTGGGAGAATGGATGCTGGGATACACATCACATTCTCCAGTAAATAGCCACTTTTTGTTTTCAAAACATGATCTATTAAGTTTATTCAAATCGGTAATATCAGTGAAAGTTCGTGTTTGTGTCGAAAATGGATGAATCCGGTATTGATATGGGATACGACTTGGCTTCCCTTCTTTCGAACGATACAAGTGTTGAGCAGAAGATTTTGGAGGAGATGACGGCCGCTCAGCAGCACCAGGACTTCATGTTCTACGAGTTGAAATCGAAAGCAGTGCCCATAACTGAAAGGTAAGTGCAAGTATTAGAAAGTACTCATATACCTAGCCATTCTTAAAGGTGTCTGGTACGAAATAAATAGGCGAATTGTATTTTTAGAACATTATGAGGAATAATTTCACGAAAGTATTGAACGCTCGCGGCCCTGAAAACTGGACTTGGCAAAGACCTCCGTATTGTTTTTGTTTAATGTTTTGCACGTTTTCAATCAAGACTCATGTAAAAATAACGCAATTGCTAAATAAAACGTCCTGTATTTTGTTATCCTGGGTATACTATTACGTCACACTGACCCGGATATATATTCAAATCAAATAAACTTTTTCCCGCCATTAAGGCCCTCTTCCTGTACCGTGTGTAGGTATTTTAACATTACCTCAGCCTCCGCGCACAAAGACGTAGCGTGAAAGTGAGCCGCGCGCAACGACTCGCGTACGCGATCAAGCTACGCCACAGTGTAGGTGTAAACAGTGGGCACGCCACAGTGTAGGTAGGTGTCAACAGTAGGTTTTCGTTATCTAATTGGGCCCGATACGTAAAATAATAAAACTAATGTGTAGCTGTAATAATGTACCTAATATTTTTATTGGAACGAAGTTCCCTATCGCGGGTTGACGCGGGGACCTAGCCGAGAAAAAAATGTTACGCATTACAAAACCGTGAAACAAAAAACCGAAAAGAAACTAATCTTCTACATATTACAAATATACACACACATAGATTAAAAGAAAAATAAAAAAATGGTTTCTGCAAAGTCGGTTTACGGCATTCATTTAGGATAACACTACGTATAGACAAGTTACGTTCCATTTTATAACGGCGGGAGCCTGCGCGGGTGGGAGCGCGCCATGACCAAGCCATCCGCTACTTCAGAAATGACACTACCTTTTATACCTACAAAATTTCATTAGAGTTAAACACGTAGATGTAGAGGCTTTTTACAATAACAAGTTTATGAACAAGGTATTATAATATACTTATTTATTATAAATACGAAAGTTTGTGTGTGTGTGTGTGTCTAGTGTGTTTGTTTGTTACTTCTTTACGTACAAAATTAAACCGATTGTGATGTTTGGCATTGGGGCTAGCTAGTTTAAGGGGTAAAAGTAATTAAACACTGAGTTAAGACTTACCTATTATTTAAGGGTTTTTAGGGTTCTGTAATACCTATAATACCTACTACCTAATATACTGCAAAATAAAGGAACTTTTTTTTACAAATTATAAATATATGTGTACGGAACCCTCGCTCCGTGCGCGAGTTCGCAAAAAAAGCGGTCAAGTGCGAACTTGACCGGTTTTTTGCTTGCCACACGTCTATCAGTTATCTAAGGCAAATTCAGTTATATTAAATACTTATCTTTTAATTTGACTTTTATTCATATTTTCTACGGTTGTCGTATGGTGATATTTGTTTGTAATGTTAAATATAATTTAGGTAGTACATAACGTTGTGTTTTTTTAAGTTTTTTAAGTTTGCTTCCGCTGTAAGTAATTTTTTGTAACGTTTCCATATATTTTTATTCAAAATGAGAAGGCCCTTATCCTCTACGAACTAGCAAGCGACTATGTCGTCTAGTCTTATTTCAGCTCAGATGGACGGAATGAGGCAATGTACGGCGCTGACCTCTCTTGTAATTTATCTCAATGGTTTACGGACGATAATTTTACGTGATAACATCATAAAAAAACGATAAAAAAATTGAGTTTTTTTCCTAATTTTTTTCTATTAAAATATTTTTTTCATTTATAGTTTGCTTAGACTGACTGGAGCACTCGCTCACTCAATCGCGTCTAGTCACCATAACACAAGCCTAGCTGCTTAGACTGGAGCAACAATACAATATACAAACTTGTTACTAACCTTACCTCTTCATAATATTAGTATCGATGATATGCGCTCACTCAATCGGGTCTAGTCACCATAACACAAGCCTAGCTGCTTAGACTAGAGCAACAATACAATGTACAAACTTGTTACTAACCTTACCTCTTTATAATATTAGTATAGATTATTTGCGCTCACTCAATCGCGTCTAGTCACCATAACACAAGCCTAGCTGCTTAGACTGGAGCAACAATACAATATACAAACTTGTTACTAACCTTACCTCTTTATAATATTAGTATCGATGATGTGCGCTCACTCAATCGGGTCTAGTCACCATAACACAAGCCTAGCTGCTTAGACTGGAGCAACAATACAATATACAAACTTGTTCCTAACCTTACCTATTTATAATATTAGTATAGATTATTTGCGCTCACTCAATCACGTCTAGTCACCATAACACAAGCCTAGCTGCTTAGACTGGAGCAACAATACAATGTACAAACTTGTTACTAACCTTACCTCTTTATAATATTAGTATCGATGATATGCGCTCACTCAATCGGGTCTAGTCACCATAACACAAGCCTAGCTGCTTAGACTGGAGCAACAATACAATATACAAACTTGTTCCTAACCTTACCTCTTTATAATATTAGTATGATTATTTGCGCTCACTCAATCACGTCTAGTCACCATAACACAAGCCTAGCTGCTTAGACTAGAGCAACAATATAATGTACAAACTTGTTACTAACCTTACCTCTTTATAATATTAGTATAGATTATTTGCGCTCACTCAATCGCGTCTAGTCACCATAACACAAGCCTAGCTGCTTAGACTGGAGCAACAATACAATATACAAACTTGTTACTAACCTTACCTCTTTATAATATTAGTATATATTATTTGCGCTCAGTCAATCGCGTCTAGTCACCATAACACAAGCCTAGCTGCTTAGACTGGAGCAACAATACAATATACAAACTTGTTACTAACCTTACCTCTTTATAATATTAGTATAGATTATTTGCGCTCCCTCAATCGCGTCTAGTCACCATAACACAAGCCTAGCTGCTTAGACTGGAGCAACAATACAATATACAAACTTGTTACTAACCTTACCTCTTTATAATATTAGTATAGATTATTTGCGCTCACTCAATCGCGTCTAGTCACCATAACACAAGCCTAGCTGCTTAGACTGGAGCAACAATACAATATACAAACTTGTTACTAACCTTACCTCTTTATAATATTAGTATCGATGATATGCGCTCACTCAATCGGGTCTAGTCACCATAACACAAGCCTAGCTGCTTAGACTGGAGCAACAATACAATATACAAACTTGTTCCTAACCTTACCTATTTATAATATTAGTATAGATTATTTGCGCTCACTCAATCACGTCTAGTCACCATAACACAAGCCTAGCTGCTTAGACTGGAGCAACAATACAATATACAAACTTGTTACTAACCTTACCTCTTTATAATATTAGTATCGATGATATGCGCTCACTCAATCGGGTCTAGTCACCATAACACAAGCCTAGCTGCTTAGACTGGAGCAACAATACAATATACAAACTTGTTCCTAACCTTACCTATTTATAATATTAGTATAGATTATTTGCGCTCACTCAATCACGTCTAGTCACCATAACTCAAGCCTAGCTGCTTAGACTGGAGCAACAATACAATATACAAACTTGTTACTAACCTTACCTCTTTATAATATTAGTACCCATAGATTATTTGCGCTCATTCAATCGCGTCTAGTCACCATTATACAAGCCTAGCTGCTTAGACTGGAGCAACAATACAATGTACAAACTTGTTACTAACCTTACCTCTTTATAATATTAGTATATATTATTTGCGGGCAAGTACGTTTGTAAATTATTATTTGCGGAAAAAAGTTTGTCATCCCTGCAAATGCAAGGTTTCGCGTGGGGTTCGCTCGAACGCAGCGTGCCGGCAAAAGTGGCATAGGTCTTACCTCGACGAGGCCCGGAGGCCGACTGCGAGGAACTGACGCGTGCTAACTATTATATTTGATCGATTTGCAAAACATTTTGTACATTTTAGCATTATTATCCAAAAATATAGTTCCTAGAGGTCAAAACCTATCATTTGATTCAATTTTTAGAAACATACGTTAACTATTTTTGAATAAAAACCGATAAACGATCTAAAAATTCTCTGTTTTCTAACATTTTTTTTATCGAACAAAGTTGTTCATATCATGTTTTCAACCCAAATAAACAAAAATATGGTTTTTAAACTACAATATCTACTTATATCAAAATAACAAAAAAAGAGTATTTGATTACTTAAAGTTGCTTAACACAAAGGTCGATTTGCGAACACATGGTCTTAATAAAACTTGTTTTCGAACGAATTTACCTCGTTCATTACAATATTGATTTAATTGGCTCTACAACCGAGATAGTAGTCGTATCTAAATTACTATTATTGTTATATTTAGTACATTATTTTATTATTTATCTATCATAATATTGACATAGGTACCTACGCCTAGTAAAACGACGATTAATGGATACCTATAGGTACCTATAACCTCCTATGTATTAGGTAGGTAGGTACTAACTACTTTTTATCTATACTAATATTATAAAGCTGAAGAGTTTGTTTGTTTGTTTGAACGCGCTAATCTCAGGAACCACTGGTTCAAATTGGAAAATTCTTTTTGTGTTGGATAGTCCATTTATCGAGGAAGGCTATATGCTACTGTTAATCCCGATATTCCCACGGGATCGGGAGTTAAAACCGCGGAGCGCTGCTAGTGTATTCTTAAATTGGTGGAACATCTGCATTCACAAAAAAGTGTCACGGTAATATTGTGTGGCGCCAAGCGTCATGGTTATATGACCAGACGTGTCATGGTAACTTAGGAAACAGAGTATTTAATAATAATATCGCTCGTCTGGGCTTGTGTTATGGTGACGACTGACAAATAGGAAAAAAATAAAAAAAACAACAAAATAAAAAAAAAATATAAAGGTATAACATTTTTTTTTCTTCAAATTTTTCATTGTTTTCTAAGACGTTATGACGTAAAATTATCATCCGTAGACCAACTTTACAGACAACTATTTTTTTATTTTCATTTTAACTCCTGGATTTGCATGAGCCTACAAATATTTAAGTAATCTAGGTATTATAATTATTATCTATTTATTACTTGCTGTGCAAATAACGTTTCTGTTATTCCGCAAATCTCTAAATTTTCGGAGTAAATCCAAAGGACAAGCGTACATCAAACAATTATAGCCCCTATAAGTACCTAGGTACCAAAATATCTCTTATAAACAAATTGACATCTTCGAAATATCTCAAGATAGTAGATAGATCGGTAAATACTAAATACCTAACAACTTACCTACCATATTGACTGAAACTCTAATCTTAAGTAGAGCTACTTATCGGTATTCTATTAAAGAAAAAAAAAGATAACGATTTGTTTAACACACCGCTCTTTATTCTTATAAGAATTCTACCGAGAGGCCTACCTTTTAGGCGAGCATGCTACCTACATCTTCGACCTCATCGTCGCTTCCCTTCAGGTGAGATGAGGTCAAATGCAAGCCTATTTTGTGTGAAAAAAGTTACGTGTTCCTTTTTAATCGATGGCTTCAGGACATAAGTATAGACGGTCACTTCGCTGTTTTCTCGGGGAAGGGAAGAGATCGGAAAGACTTAAGTCGGGTGCTCCGCAATCGCATTTTAATGACTCCCTAAATCCCCATTTATGGAGGTAGTGGTAGAATTAAACACACCCGCAGAACTCCCGACAATTTCAATCTATGTAACCTCATACCAAGTTTCATCGAAATCGGTCCAGTACTTTCGGAGCTTATTAAAAACTAGCAGCGCTCCGCGGTTTCACCCGCGTAACTTCCAATCCCGTGGGAATATCAGGATAAAAAGTAGCCTATAGCCTTCCTCGATAAATGGACTATCCAATACAAAAATAATTTTTCAATTAGAACCAGTAGTTTCTGAGATTAGCGCGTTCAAACAAACAAACTCTTCAGCTTTATAATATTACTTAGTATAGATAAAATAAAATAAATAAATATTACAGGAAATTCCACACATCGCCATCTAGCCCCAAGCTAAGTGTCCAGTCTATGGACCTTAATTAGATGTGAAAAAGATTTCGACAACTCGACTAACCTGTGGTGTTTCTGGTGGCCGTCCTTGTTGTGCACAACACTAAATACGAAGCTAGGAATCGTCTGGATGTCACTGTTCACTAATTTATACACGTAAAGTCAGTAAATCTTTAATTTTGATATTTTTGTGGACGTTATAATGTTCATATAACAATGGCGTTGAGGCAAGTGAAGTTTCTTTTCGTGTGGGGGCGCCACTGTGCGCCGTCGTCACGAACGGAGCGCGCGCGATGATATTTTGGCGCGAAGAGACAAAATGTCTCAAAGGTCATATGAACATTATAACGTCCACAAAAATATCAAAATTAAAGATTTACTGACTTTACGTGTATAAATTAGTGAACAGTGACATCCAGACGATTCCTAGCTTCGTATTTAGTGTTGTGCACAACAAGGACGGCCACCAGAAACACCACAGGTTAGTCGAGTTGTCGAAATCTTTTTCACATCTAATTAAGGTCCATAGACTGGACATTTTGGTACTTCGAACGCGAATGACCCAGTTACGTTATCAATACAGCTAATCCATTATTCTATTCCATGGTATTTAGTGTATTTAACCCGTATTTATATTATTGTTATTTGCCGCCGTGTTAGGTTATCACGCGGCGCCTTCGTGCTGCATATTTTCGTGGCTAGCTCAAAAAGTATAAGACCTATCCCGAATATTATTTCGCAGAACCTATTTATTTCGTCTCCTGAACACAACAATAACAATCAGAACATAATTTATATTGAATTTCAAGTAGTCAATTTTCGAAATTAATTACGTAAACTTGTTTTTACCGGCCGCCATATTGCAGTTGTTCCGTGTTTTTCCACTTTAATTGGTACAAAATGCCACCAAAAAAGGATGAAGCCGTAGATGTGGAGTCTGACAGCGGTGCAGACGAATATGATGAGTTGTTACAACCTCATATTACGACAAAAGAAATGTGTTTTCTAAGATTACAAACTCTGTACGAAATTTCCAAAAAAGTATGTGACAAAACCGAGTTGTTAGGTGATTTCCAAGCTCGATTGAGTGAGTTACCCTCTTGGCGTAAAAAGTATGAAGATAGCGTAAAGAGTATTATCGTGCTTAAAAGGAAGTATGAACCTAAATATACTCCAAATTATCACGAATTAGAAAGTTTCGATCAGATTTATTTCCGAATTCGTACTGTAGCTGAATTGTTGAACAAGGATGTAGCGAAGCCAGCGAATTCATCACAAAATAACGAGGGTAGTTGCAAGGTAAAACTACCGAAGCTAGAACTTTTTCCTTTTGACGGTAAACGTGAAAACTGGCCGACATTTCGTGACACCTTTGTTCGATTAATTCATGAAAATAAACAGTTAGCTAATGTTGAAAAATATTATTATTTACTATCTGTAGTAAGCGGCCCCGCATTGTCAATTGCTAAGTCCATGCCAGTAACGTCCGATAATTACAATATTATTTGGAGTAGTTTAGAAAAACGGTTTGAAAATAAGCGTGCGTTAGCAAATACCTACCTTGACAAATTATTTGAGTTCAAACCTTTAACAAGTGAATCGATTACGGGATTGTATAAGTTTTTAGAAATATTTCAAGAAAATATTAAGGCTTTGAACACACTTAATCTTCCAGATTTGTCAGGTTTTATATTGTTTTATATTGCGTTGCGTAATCTCGACCCCGTGACTAGGCGTGAATTGGAACGGGACTTAGACAAAAATAAAATACCTACATATGACGATTTGATAACTTTTATTGAAAATCAAGTGGACGATCTCGAAATGGCAAAGTGTGCTACTAATTCCACAAAAACTAGTGTACGGCATACTCAAGACAAGTCGAAGGTACTCAATCAGCCTTCTACAAAATCGATTTATACAAGTTCGCAGCGGCCTACGTTGTCGGTTGCTGCTGTTACTACAGACCAAGCTGTAATTACAAAATCCATGCAATGTCTGTATTGTAAAAAGATGCATTCTATATATCGATGTATCGATTACATCGACCTTACGCCGGCGCAGCGGCTCGAGAAGGTTAAACAAATGAAATTGTGTGAAAATTGTTTACGTGATCATTCTCTCGATGACTGCCCGTCTAAGGTACGCTGTACGATCTGCAAAAATAAGCATCACCACACGCTGCATATAGATTCTTTTGCAAACTCGAGTTCTAGTGCAGTGACGCTGACCTGCTCGGCTAAATTGACAGTTTTGCTCGGCACCGCGGTCATCCACGTCGCAGATTGTTGGGGACAGTACCACACCGTACGTGCTTTGATCGACAGCGGCGCTATGTCGAGCTACATAACTCAAGACTGTTCAAAACGGCTAGGGCTGGTAAGACGTAAGTGTAATTTTGATCCCGTTGGTCTAGGTGGCAATCCTGTGCAGGAGTTAGGGTTAACTACTTGCAATGTTAAACCACGACACTGTAGTGGTCCTATCTTGTCAACTGACGCGGTCATTGTTACAAACATTGCTGGTAATCTACCTACATTGTCTTTACCAAACAAAACTATTAACGAATATCAGCACCTCATGTTAGCTGACCCGAGTTATTATAAACCTGCACCTGTTGATATGTTATTAGCAGGTGATTTGTTCCCATACATTTACGACGGTCAAAAGATACTTCCTCGTGAATATGGTCTTCCTGTAGCTATGAACTCCATTTTCGGTTATGTCATTCTTGGTCAGACTGAACTTAGTTCTTCTGGTTCTGAACGTGTGGTCACTCCAAAGTCAAATGGTGCGTTCTGTGGGTTTGCCGTTAATCTTGATCATATTGTTCGCTCGTTTTGGGAGATTGAGAATGTACCCTCCGATGTACCTCGTGATCCAGAAGACGAACTTGCTGAGTACTTGTTTACTAAAGAGCACAGGCGTGACGAAACCGGTCGATATATCGTAAAATACCCCTTTCGGCCCGGTCTCGAGTTAGGTGACTCCAGTGCTATGGCAAAACGTCGGTTTCTGAACCTTGAGTCAAAGTTAGAGCGAGATCCCGAGCTTAAACTACAATATCATAAGTTTATGCGCGAGTATGAAGAGTTGGGCCATATGACCTGTCTTGGTGACGCGCCTAACGCGACATCCAAGTATCTAATTCCACATTTTTGTATTGTTAAACCGACGAGTACCACAACTTCTCATCGCGTAGTGTTCGATGCTTCAGGAGCCACGTCGAATAATGTTTCTCTTAATTCATTAGTTTTACCGGGTCCAAAACTTCAAGCTGATATTAATGAATTATTAATTAACTTCCGTACTCACGAGATTTGTTTGTCTGCCGACATTTGCAAAATGTTTCGCCAAATTATTGTGGATCAAAGCCAACGTCCGTATCAGCATATTCTATGGCGTTACGCTTCTGATCAGCCTATCCAAGTATTTGAGCTGAATACTGTGACATATGGTGTAGCTAGTAGTCCATATCTGGCTATTAAGGTTTTGCACACCTTGGCGGATGACGAGGCTACCAGGTTTCCGCGAGCGGCGCACGTTCTTAAGACAGCTTTTTTCATGGATGATCTGTTATGGTCCGTCAGCACACGTGACGAGGCTATTGAGCTTCAACGCGAGCTCGTAGACCTTCTACAGACTGGTGGTTTCCTTCTCCGCAAGTGGTCTAGCAATTGTCTACAGGTTCTAGAACAGTTAGACGAAACTCATCGCGAAACGCCCATTGCATTCGACGATGACAAGAATCTGTCCATCAAGGTGCTAGGTTTACAGTGGCTTCCCGCTTGCGATGCTTTTTCTTTCAATATTGATTTGCCCAGCTTGACTTTGACCAAAAGAACAGTATTGTCTCAAATAGGCCGACAATTCGATCCTCTTGGCTTTGTAGCCCCTTGTATCTTTTATGCTAAATGTTTTATGCAGGAGCTCTGGGCTCGTCAGCTAAGCTGGGATGAGAGTTTACCGTCAGACTTAGCGTCGCAGTGGACGTCTTACGTCAGGGAACTTCCACTATTGTCAAATATACGACATGACCGACATATCAAAGTAGCTTGTCTTACCTACTGTCAGATTCTAGGATTTTGTGACGCTTCTACTCTTGGATATGCTGCGGTTGTGTATCTCCTTTCAAGGAACGACGACGGCGAGATCAAAGTTAGTTTAGTAATTTCTAAATCTAAGGTGGCTCCCTTAAAGACCATAACTATTCCTCGCCTCGAGCTTATGGCTGCACATCTTTTAGCGAAACTAGTCAAATATGTTCAATCTATTTTACAGAATCGACTTACGATTAATGACATCACATTGTTTACGGATTCTTCCGTTGTTTTAGCCTGGCTTAACACTCCCAGTTATACGTTGAAGACTTTCGTTTCGACCAGAGTATCCAAGATTCATAACAGTGTTCCAAGCGATTGCTGGTATCACGTCAGCGGCGGATCCAACCCCGCGGATATCTGTTCGCGTGGCGCTTTACCATCCACATTACTGGGCAATCACGAGTGGCTAAATGGTCCTGACTGGCTAAAACTGGATAAGTCACACTGGCCAGTTAGAGCCATAGACGAGTTTAGAAATTGTGATCCTCCAGAATTAAAATGTCAAAAGACTGCCTTGGTAACTTCGGAGTCGGAACCGTCTGAAATGTATAAACTTACCGAGAAGTTCTCCAGTTTTAATAAATTGATTAATGTTGTGGCGAGATGTTATCAGTTTGTTCGAGTCTGTCGCGCTCCCGTGATCGAACCTCGATCTCTTACGATAACTGATACTCGCAAAGCACATGATGTCTTAATTAGAGTCATTCAAAATCATCATTTTTCTGATGATTTAGTTGCGCTATCAAAGAAAAGTCAGTGTAGCTCCTCTTTGCGTAAGCTCAACCCTTTTATCGATTCTGACTATTTCCTCAGGGTGGGGGGTCGACTTTCGCAGTCAACCTTATCATTTCGAAAGAAGCACCCCTTGCTTCTACCTAAAAATTCAAATTTTACTAAAATACTTATTGACTATTACCATAAAGTGCATCTACATGTGGGTCCTAGGACCCTTCAAAGTTTGATTGTTCAAAAATATTGGATACTTTCGGCGCGTAGTGTCATTAGGTCGCGTACCGTAAAATGCATTTCTTGCTTTAAAGTCTCTCCTTCGAGTCCCCAACCTATAATGGGTGAGTTGCCCAAGTATCGAACGAACGACGTTCATGTCTTTCACACCGTGGGTATTGACATTGGTGGTCCTTTTCCCACAAAGGAGTCCACTCGTAAAAATGCTCGTATTTTTAAATCTTATTTGTGCGTCTTCGTGTGCTGTGCTACACGAGCCGTTCATTTGGAGGTTTTATCTTCTTTAAGTGCAGAATGTTTTCTCGCATGTTTTGATCGTTTTACTGCACGAAGAGGTCTGTGCTACTCCATTGTGTCTGATAACGGTACCAACTTTGTCTCTGCTAACAAGCAGCTCAAAGAAGTGACTGAATTTTTAAACACTGACGCTGACAGAATATCCGAAGGTTTTGTAGTCCGCGGTGTGACATGGCGTTTCAATCCGCCAGCGGGAAGTAATTTCGGAGGTATTTACGAGGCGTTAATTAAATCTGCTAAATTACTTTTGAAACGTACTGTAGGTTCCCGGGCCTTAGCTTTCGAGGAACTTACTACACTCTTTATGAGAGCAGAAGCTGTGCTCAATTCAAGGCCCCTCTGTGCTTTGTCTAGTGATCCGAACGAATTTGAAGTACTGACTCCGTCTCATTTTCTTATAGGTAGGGAGCTTCTATCCGTACCGGAATATGATATAACAGAACTGTCTAGTTCTAGATTGAACCGTTGGCAATCCGTTCAACAAATGTCACAGCGATTTTGGAAACTTTGGAAACGAGATTATTTGTACACGCTACAAATGCGCCAAAAATGGTTTACCAACCGTCATAATCTTCAAGTTAATGATTTGGTATTAATAAATTCGGATTTAGTTCCACCCCTTAAATGGGCTTTAGGCAGAATCACACAACTGCATTATGGCCCGGATGACATCGTGCGAGTAGTTAGTGTGCGCACTGCTAACCACAGCGAGTTTACTCGGCCTGTGTCTAAGTTGAGTCCTCTTCCGTTGGCTGAGGAGTCAGACTAATCTATTTATATATAACTATTTATTTAGCATTTATGTACGTACTTACTATTAGTTTATATGTATGTTAGTTCTTAATTATTTCCATTTAAATACAGTATACAGTCCACTAGCTATTACTTGTAATTCCAATTGTTGCCATTTATTATTTTATTTACGATTTATTTAAACCCCCCTTGGTATCGTAACTGGGAAATCCTCGCGGATTTCGGTGGGGGGAAATGTTGGGTTCATGACAACTCGACCTTTGAGACATTTTGTCTCTTCGCGCCAAAATATCATCGCGCGCGCTCCGTTCGTGACGACGGCGCACAGTGGCGCCCCCACACGGAAAAAACTTCACTTGCCTCAACGCCATTGTTATATGAACATTATAACGTCCACAAAAATATCAAAATTAAAGATTTACTGACTTTACGTGTATAAATTAGTGAACAGTGACATCCAGACGATTCCTAGCTTCGTATTTAGTGTTGTGCACAACAAGGACGGCCACCAGAAACACCACAGGTTAGTCGAGTTGTCGAAATCTTTTTCACATCTAATTAAGGTCCATAGACTGGACATTTTGGTCCTTCGAGCCGGATCTGAACCAGCGACCTATGGTGGTGGTGGTAAATGTTGGGTTCATGACAACTCGACCTTTGAGACATTTTGTCTCTTCGCGCCAAAATATCATCGCGCGCGCTCCGTTCGTGACGACGGCGCACAGTGGCGCCCCCACACGGAAAAAACTTCACTTGCCTCAACGCCATTGTTATATGAACATTATAACGTCCACAAAAATATCAAAATTAAAGATTTACTGACTTTACGTGTATAAATTAGTGAACAGTGACATCCAGACGATTCCTAGCTTCGTATTTAGTGTTGTGCACAACAAGGACGGCCACCAGAAACACCACAGGTTAGTCGAGTTGTCGAAATCTTTTTCACATCTAATTAAGGTCCATAGACTGGACATTTTGGTACTTCGAACGCGAATGACCCAGTTACGTTATCAATACAGCTAATCCATTATTCTATTCCATGGTATTTAGTGTATTTAACCCGTATTTATACGTATATTATTGTTATTTGCCGCCGTGTTAGGTTATCACGCGGCGCCTTCGTGCTGCATATTTTCGTGGCTAGCTCAAAAGGTATAAGACCTATCCCGAATATTATTTCGCAGAACCTATTTATTTCGTCTCCTGAACACAACAATAACAATCAGAACATAATTTATATTGAATTTCAAGTAGTCAATTTTCGAAATTAATTACGTAAACTTGTTTTTACCGGCCGCCATATTGCAGTTGTTCCGTGTTTTTCCACTTTAATTGGTACAAAATGCCACCAAAAAAGGATGAAGCCGTAGATGTGGAGTCTGACAGCGGTGCAGACGAATATGATGAGTTGCTACAACCTCATATTACGACAAAAGAAATGTGTTTTCTAAGATTACAAACTCTGTACGAAATTTCCAAAAAAGTATGTGACAAAACCGAGTTGTTAGGTGATTTCCAAGCTCGATTGAGTGAGTTACCCTCTTGGCGTAAAAAGTATGAAGATAGCGTAAAGAGTATTATCGTGCTTAAAAGGAAGTATGAACCTAAATATACTCCAAATTATCACGAATTAGAAAGTTTCGATCAGATTTATTTCCGAATTCGTACTGTAGCTGAATTGTTGAACAAGGATGTAGCGAAACCAGCGAATTCATCACAAAATAACGAGGGTAGTTGCAAGGTAAAACTACCGAAGCTAGAACTTTTTCCTTTTGACGGTAAACGTGAAAACTGGCCGACATTTCGTGACACCTTTGTTCGATTAATTCATGAAAATAAACAGTTAGCTAATGTTGAAAAATATTATTATTTACTATCTGTAGTAAGCGGCCCCGCATTGTCAATTGCTAAGTCCATGCCAGTAACGTCCGATAATTACAATATTATTTGGAGTAGTTTAGAAAAACGGTTTGAAAATAAGCGTGCGTTAGCAAATACCTACCTTGACAAATTATTTGAGTTCAAACCTTTAACAAGTGAATCGATTACGGGATTGTATAAGTTTTTAGAAATATTTCAAGAAAATATTAAGGCTTTGAACACACTTAATCTTCCAGATTTGTCAGGTTTTATATTGTTTTATATTGCGTTGCGTAATCTCGACCCCGTGACTAGGCGTGAATTGGAACGGGACTTAGACAAAAATAAAATACCTACATATGACGATTTGATAACTTTTATTGAAAATCAAGTGGACGATCTCGAAATGGCAAAGTGTGCTACTAATTCCACAAAAACTAGTGTACGGCATACTCAAGACAAGTCGAAGGTACTCAATCAGCCTTCTACAAAATCGATTTATACAAGTTCGCAGCGGCCTACGTTGTCGGTTGCTGCTGTTACTACAGACCAAGCTGTAATTACAAAATCCATGCAATGTCTGTATTGTAAAAAGATGCATTCTATATATCGATGTATCGATTACATCGACCTTACGCCGGCGCAGCGGCTCGAGAAGGTTAAACAAATGCAATTGTGTGAAAATTGTTTACGTGATCATTCTCTCGATGACTGCCCGTCTAAGGTACGCTGTACGATCTGCAAAAATAAGCATCACCACACGCTGCATATAGATTCTTTTGCAAACTCGAGTTCTAGTGCAGTGACGCTGACCTGCTCGGCTAAATTGACAGTTTTGCTCGGCACCGCGGTCATCCACGTCGCAGATTGTTGGGGACAGTACCACACCGTACGTGCTTTGATCGACAGCGGCGCTATGTCGAGCTACATAACTCAAGACTGTTCAAAACGGCTAGGGCTGGTAAGACGTAAGTGTAATTTTGATCCCGTTGGTCTAGGTGGCAATCCTGTGCAGGAGTTTGGGTTAACTACTTGCAATGTTAAACCACGACACTGTAGTGGTCCTATCTTGTCAACTGACGCGGTCATTGTTACAAACATTGCTGGTAATCTACCTACATTGTCTTTACCAAACAAAACTATTAACGAATATCAGCACCTCATGTTAGCTGACCCGAGTTATTATAAACCTGCACCTGTTGATATGTTATTAGCAGGTGATTTGTTCCCATACATTTACGACGGTCAAAAGATACTTCCTCGTGAATATGGTCTTCCTGTAGCTATGAACTCCATTTTCGGTTATGTCATTCTTGGTCAGACTGAACTTAGTTCTTCTGGTTCTGAACGTGTGGTCACTCCAAAGTCAAATGGTGCGTTCTGTGGGTTTGCCGTTAATCTTGATCATATTGTTCGCTCGTTTTGGGAGATTGAGAATGTACCCTCCGATGTACCTCGTGATCCAGAAGACGAACTTGCTGAGTACTTGTTTACTAAAGAGCACAGGCGTGACGAAACCGGTCGATATATCGTAAAATACCCCTTTCGGCCCGGTCTCGAGTTAGGTGACTCCAGTGCTATGGCAAAACGTCGGTTTCTGAACCTTGAGTCAAAGTTAGAACGAGATCCCGAGCTTAAACTACAATATCATAAGTTTATGCGCGAGTATGAAGAGTTGGGCCATATGACCTGTCTTGGTGACGCGCCTAACGCGACATCCAAGTATCTAATTCCACATTTTTGTATTGTTAAACCGACGAGTACCACAACTTCTCATCGCGTAGTGTTCGATGCTTCAGGAGCCACGTCGAATAATGTTTCTCTTAATTCATTAGTTTTACCGGGTCCAAAACTTCAAGCTGATATTAATGAATTATTAATTAACTTCCGTACTCACGAGATTTGTTTGTCTGCCGACATTTGCAAAATGTTTCGCCAAATTATTGTGGATCAAAGCCAACGTCCGTATCAGCATATTCTATGGCGTTACGCTTCTGATCAACCTATCCAAGTATTTGAGCTGAATACTGTGACATATGGTGTAGCTAGTAGTCCATATCTAGCTATTAAGGTTTTGCACACCTTGGCGGATGACGAGGCTACCAGGTTTCCGCGAGCGGCGCACGTTCTTAAGACAGCCTTTTTCATGGATGATCTGTTATGGTCCGTCAGCACACGTGACGAGGCTATTGAGCTTCAACGCGAGCTCGTAGACCTTCTACAGACTGGTGGTTTCCTTCTCCGCAAGTGGTCTAGCAATTGTCTACAGGTTCTAGAACAGTTAGACGAAACTCATCGCGAAACGCCCATTGCATTCGACGATGACAAGAATCTGTCCATCAAGGTGCTAGGTTTACAGTGGCTTCCCGCTTGCGATGCTTTTTCTTTCAATATTGATTTGCCCAGCTTGACTTTGACCAAAAGAACAGTATTGTCTCAAATAGGCCGACAATTTGATCCTCTTGGCTTTGTAGCCCCTTGTATCTTTTATGCTAAATGTTTTATGCAGGAGCTCTGGGCTCGTCAGCTAAGCTGGGATGAGAGTTTACCGTCAGACTTAGCGTCGCAGTGGACGTCTTACGTCAGGGAACTTCCACTATTGTCAAATATACGACATGACCGACATATCAAAGTAGCTTGTCATACCTACTGTCAGATTCTAGGATTTTGTGACGCTTCTACTCTTGGATATGCTGCGGTTGTGTATCTCCTTTCAAGGAACGACGACGGCGAGATCAAAGTTAGTTTAGTAATTTCTAAATCTAAGGTGGCTCCCTTAAAGACCATAACTATTCCTCGCCTCGAGCTTATGGCTGCACATCTTTTAGCGAAACTAGTCAAATATGTTCAATCTATTTTACAGAATCGACTTACGATTAATGACATCACATTGTTTACGGATTCTTCCGTTGTTTTAGCCTGGCTTAACACTCCCAGTTATACGTTGAAAACTTTCGTTTCGACCAGAGTATCCAAGATTCATAACAGTGTTCCAAGCGATTGCTGGTATCACGTCAGCGGCGGATCCAACCCCGCGGATATCTGTTCGCGTGGCGCTTTACCATCCACATTACTGGGCAATCACGAGTGGCTAAATGGTCCTGACTGGCTAAAATTGGATAAGTCACAATGGCCAGTTAGAGCCATAGACGAGTTTAGAAATTGTGACCCTCCAGAATTAAAATGTCAAAAGACTGCCTTGGTAACTTCGGAGTCGGAACCGTCTGAAATGTATAAACTTACCGAGAAGTTCTCCAGTTTTAATAAATTGATTAATGTTGTGGCGAGATGTTATCAGTTTGTTCGAGTCTGTCGCGCTCCCGTGATCGAACCTCGATCTCTTACGATAACTGATACTCGCAAAGCACATGATGTCTTAATTAGAGTCATTCAAAATCATCATTTTTCTGATGATTTAGTTGCGCTATCAAAGAAAAGTCAGTGTAGCTCCTCTTTGCGTAAGCTCAACCCTTTTATCGATTCTGACTATTTCCTCAGGGTGGGGGGTCGACTTTCGCAGTCAACCTTATCATTTCGAAAGAAGCACCCCTTGCTTCTACCTAAAAATTCAAATTTTACTAAAATACTTATTGACTATTACCATAAAGTGCATCTACATGTGGGTCCTAGGACCCTTCAAAGTTTGATTGTTCAAAAATATTGGATACTTTCGGCGCGTAGTGTCATTAGGTCGCGTACCGTAAAATGCATTTCTTGCTTTAAAGTCTCTCCTTCGAGTCCCCAACCTATAATGGGTGAGTTGCCCAAGTATCGAACGAACGACGTTCATGTCTTTCACACCGTGGGTATTGACATTGGTGGTCCTTTTCCCACAAAGGAGTCCACTCGTAAAAATGCTCGTATTTTTAAATCTTATTTGTGCGTCTTCGTGTGCTGTGCTACACGAGCCGTTCATTTGGAGGTTTTATCTTCTTTAAGTGCAGAATGTTTTCTCGCATGTTTTGATCGTTTTACTGCACGAAGAGGTCTGTGCTACTCCATTGTGTCTGATAACGGTACCAACTTTGTCTCTGCTAACAAGCAGCTCAAAGAAGTGACTGAATTTTTAAACACTGACGCTGACAGAATATCCGAAGGTTTTGTAGTCCGCGGTGTGACATGGCGTTTCAATCCGCCAGCGGGAAGTAATTTCGGAGGTATTTACGAGGCGTTAATTAAATCTGCTAAATTACTTTTGAAACGTACTGTAGGTTCCCGGGCCTTAGCTTTCGAGGAACTTACTACACTCTTTATGAGAGCAGAAGCTGTGCTCAATTCAAGGCCCCTCTGTGCTTTGTCTAGTGATCCGAACGAATTTGAAGTACTGACTCCGTCTCATTTTCTTATAGGTAGGGAGCTTCTATCCGTACCGGAATATGATATAACAGAACTGTCTAGTTCTAGATTGAACCGTTGGCAATCCGTTCAACAAATGTCACAGCGATTTTGGAAACTTTGGAAACGAGATTATTTGTACACGCTACAAATGCGCCAAAAATGGTTTACCAACCGTCATAATCTTCAAGTTAATGATTTGGTATTAATAAATTCGGATTTAGTTCCACCCCTTAAATGGGCTTTAGGCAGAATCACACAACTGCATTATGGCCCGGATGACATCGTGCGAGTAGTTAGTGTGCGCACTGCTAACCACAGCGAGTTTACTCGGCCTGTGTCTAAGTTGAGTCCTCTTCCGTTGGCTGAGGAGTCAGACTAATCTATTTATATATAACTATTTATTTAGCATTTATGTACGTACTTACTATTAGTTTATATGTATGTTAGTTCTTAATTATTTCCATTTAAATACAGTATACAGTCCACTAGCTATTACTTGTAATTCCAATTGTTGCCATTTATTATTTTATTTACGATTTATTTAAACCCCCCTTGGTATCGTAACTGGGAAATCCTCGCGGATTTCGGTGGGGGGAAATGTTGGGTTCATGACAACTCGACCTTTGAGACATTTTGTCTCTTCGCGCCAAAATATCATCGCGCGCGCTCCGTTCGTGACGACGGCGCACAGTGGCGCCCCCACACGGAAAAAACTTCACTTGCCTCAACGCCATTGTTATATGAACATTATAACGTCCACAAAAATATCAAAATTAAAGATTTACTGACTTTACGTGTATAAATTAGTGAACAGTGACATCCAGACGATTCCTAGCTTCGTATTTAGTGTTGTGCACAACAAGGACGGCCACCAGAAACACCACAGGTTAGTCGAGTTGTCGAAATCTTTTTCACATCTAACACCAGAACTTACTACACTCTTTATGAGAGCAGAAGCTGTGCTCAATTCAAGGCCCCTCTGTGCTTTGTCTAGTGATCCGAACGAATTTGAAGTACTGACTCCGTCTCATTTTCTTATAGGTAGGGAGCTTCTATCCGTACCGGAATATGATATAACAGAACTGTCTAGTTCTAGATTGAACCGTTGGCAATCCGTTCAACAAATGTCACAGCGATTTTGGAAACTTTGGAAACGAGATTATTTGCACACGCTACAAATGCGCCAAAAATGGTTTACCAACCGTCATAATCTTCAAGTTAATGATTTGGTATTAATAAATTCGGATTTAGTTCCACCCCTTAAATGGGCTTTAGGCAGAATCACACAACTGCATTATGGCCCGGATGACATCGTGCGAGTAGTTAGTGTGCGCACTGCTAACCACAGCGAGTTTACTCGGCCTGTGTCTAAGTTGAGTCCTCTTCCGTTGGCTGAGGAGTCAGACTAATCTATTTATATATAACTATTTATTTAGCATTTATGTACGTACTTACTATTAGTTTATATGTATGTTAGTTCTTAATTATTTCCATTTAAATACAGTATACAGTCCACTAGCTATTACTTGTAATTCCAATTGTTGCCATTTATTATTTTATTTACGATTTATTTAAACCCCCCTTGGTATCGTAACTGGGAAATCCTCGCGGATTTCGGTGGGGGGAAATGTTGGGTTCATGACAACTCGACTAACCTGTGGTGTTTCTGGTGGCCGTCCTTGTTGTGCACAACACTAAATACGAAGCTAGGAATCGTCTGGATGTCACTGTTCACTAATTTATACACGTAAAGTCAGTAAATCTTTAATTTTGATATTTTTGTGGACGTTATAATGTTCATATAACAATGGCGTTGAGGCAAGTGAAGTTTCTTTTCGTGTGGGGGCGCCACTGTGCGCCGTCGTCACGAACGGAGCGCGCGCGATGATATTTTGGCGCGAAGAGACAAAATGTCTCAAAGGTCGAGTTGTCATGAACCCAACATTTCCCCCCACCGAAATCCGCGAGGATTTCCCAGTTACGATACCAAGGGGGGTTTAAATAAATCGTAAATAAAATAATAAATGGCAACAATTGGAATTACAAGTAATAGCTAGTGGACTGTATACTGTATTTAAATGGAAATAATTAAGAACTAACATACATATAAACTAATAGTAAGTACGTACATAAATGCTAAATAAATAGTTATATATAAATAGATTAGTCTGACTCCTCAGCCAACGGAAGAGGACTCAACTTAGACACAGGCCGAGTAAACTCGCTGTGGTTAGCAGTGCGCACACTAACTACTCGCACGATGTCATCCGGGCCATAATGCAGTTGTGTGATTCTGCCTAAAGCCCATTTAAGGGGTGGAACTAAATCCGAATTTATTAATACCAAATCATTAACTTGAAGATTATGACGGTTGGTAAACCATTTTTGGCGCATTTGTAGCGTGTGCAAATAATCTCGTTTCCAAAGTTTCCAAAATCGCTGTGACATTTGTTGAACGGATTGCCAACGGTTCAATCTAGAACTAGACAGTTCTGTTATATCATATTCCGGTACGGATAGAAGCTCCCTACCTATAAGAAAATGAGACGGAGTCAGTACTTCAAATTCGTTCGGATCACTAGACAAAGCACAGAGGGGCCTTGAATTGAGCACAGCTTCTGCTCTCATAAAGAGTGTAGTAAGTTCCTCGAAAGCTAAGGCCCGGGAACCTACAGTACGTTTCAAAAGTAATTTAGCAGATTTAATTAACGCCTCGTAAATACCTCCGAAATTACTTCCCGCTGGCGGATTGAAACGCCATGTCACACCGCGGACTACAAAACCTTCGGATATTCTGTCAGCGTCAGTGTTTAAAAATTCAGTCACTTCTTTGAGCTGCTTGTTAGCAGAGACAAAGTTGGTACCGTTATCAGACACAATGGAGTAGCACAGACCTCTTCGTGCAGTAAAACGATCAAAACATGCGAGAAAACATTCTGCACTTAAAGAAGATAAAACCTCCAAATGAACGGCTCGTGTAGCACAGCACACGAAGACGCACAAATAAGATTTAAAAATACGAGCATTTTTACGAGTGGACTCCTTTGTGGGAAAAGGACCACCAATGTCAATACCCACGGTGTGAAAGACATGAACGTCGTTCGTTCGATACTTGGGCAACTCACCCATTATAGGTTGGGGACTCGAAGGAGAGACTTTAAAGCAAGAAATGCATTTTACGGTACGCGACCTAATGACACTACGCGCCGAAAGTATCCAATATTTTTGAACAATCAAACTTTGAAGGGTCCTAGGACCCACATGTAGATGCACTTTATGGTAATAGTCAATAAGTATTTTAGTAAAATTTGAATTTTTAGGTAGAAGCAAGGGGTGCTTCTTTCGAAATGATAAGGTTGACTGCGAAAGTCGACCCCCCACCCTGAGGAAATAGTCAGAATCGATAAAAGGGTTGAGCTTACGCAAAGAGGAGCTACACTGACTTTTCTTTGATAGCGCAACTAAATCATCAGAAAAATGATGATTTTGAATGACTCTAATTAAGACATCATGTGCTTTGCGAGTATCAGTTATCGTAAGAGATCGAGGTTCGATCACGGGAGCGCGACAGACTCGAACAAACTGATAACATCTCGCCACAACATTAATCAATTTATTAAAACTGGAGAACTTCTCGGTAAGTTTATACATTTCAGACGGTTCCGACTCCGAAGTTACCAAGGCAGTCTTTTGACATTTTAATTCTGGAGGATCACAATTTCTAAACTCGTCTATGGCTCTAACTGGCCAGTGTGACTTATCCAGTTTTAGCCAGTCAGGACCATTTAGCCACTCGTGATTGCCCAGTAATGTGGATGGTAAAGCGCCACGCGAACAGATATCCGCGGGGTTGGATCCGCCGCTGACGTGATACCAGCAATCGCTTGGAACACTGTTATGAATCTTGGATACTCTGGTCGAAACGAAAGTCTTCAACGTATAACTGGGAGTGTTAAGCCAGGCTAAAACAACGGAAGAATCCGTAAACAATGTGATGTCATTAATCGTAAGTCGATTCTGTAAAATAGATTGAACATATTTGACTAGTTTCGCTAAAAGATGTGCAGCCATAAGCTCGAGGCGAGGAATAGTTATGGTCTTTAAGGGAGCCACCTTAGATTTAGAAATTACTAAACTAACTTTGATCTCGCCGTCGTCGTTCCTTGAAAGGAGATACACAACCGCAGCATATCCAAGAGTAGAAGCGTCACAAAATCCTAGAATCTGACAGTAGGTAAGACAAGCTACTTTGATATGTCGGTCATGTCGTATATTTGACAATAGTGGAAGTTCCCTGACGTAAGACGTCCACTGCGACGCTAAGTCTGACGGTAAACTCTCATCCCAGCTTAGCTGACGAGCCCAGAGCTCCTGCATAAAACATTTAGCATAAAAGATACAAGGGGCTACAAAGCCAAGAGGATCAAATTGTCGGCCTATTTGAGACAATACTGTTCTTTTGGTCAAAGTCAAGCTGGGCAAATCAATATTGAAAGAAAAAGCATCGCAAGCGGGAAGCCACTGTAAACCTAGCACCTTGATGGACAGATTCTTGTCATCGTCGAATGCAATGGGCGTTTCGCGATGAGTTTCGTCTAACTGTTCTAGAACCTGTAGACAATTGCTAGACCACTTGCGGAGAAGGAAACCACCAGTCTGTAGAAGGTCTACGAGCTCGCGTTGAAGCTCAATAGCCTCGTCACGTGTGCTGACGGACCATAACAGATCATCCATGAAAAAAGCTGTCTTAAGAACGTGCGCCGCTCGCGGAAACCTGGTAGCCTCGTCATCCGCCAAGGTGTGCAAAACCTTAATAGCCAGATATGGACTACTAGCTACACCATATGTCACAGTATTCAGCTCAAATACTTGGATAGGTTGATCAGAAGCGTAACGCCATAGAATATGCTGATACGGACGTTGGCTTTGATCCAGAATAATTTGGCGAAACATTTTGCAAATGTCGGCAGACAAACAAATCTCGTGAGTACGGAAGTTAATTAATAATTCATTAATATCAGCTTGAAGTTTTGGACCCGGTAAAACTAATGAATTAAGAGAAACATTATTCGACGTGGCTCCTGAAGCATCGAACACTACGCGATGAGAAGTTGTGGTACTCGTCGGTTTAACAATACAAAAATGTGGAATTAGATACTTGGATGTCGCGTTAGGCGCGTCACCAAGACAGGTCATATGGCCCAACTCTTCATACTCGCGCATAAACTTATGATATTGTAGTTTAAGCTCGGGATCTCGCTCTAACTTTGACTCAAGGTTCAGAAACCGACGTTTTGCCATAGCACTGGAGTCACCTAACTCGAGGCCGGGCCGAAAGGGGTATTTTACGATATATCGACCGGTTTCGTCACGCCTGTGCTCTTTAGTAAACAAGTACTCAGCAAGTTCGTCTTCTGGATCACGAGGTACATCGGAGGGTACATTCTCAATCTCCCAAAACGAGCGAACAATATGATCAAGATTAACGGCAAACCCACAGAACGCGCCATTTGACTTTGGAGTGACCACACGTTCAGAACCAGAAGAACTAAGTTCAGTCTGACCAAGAATGACATAACCGAAAATGGAGTTCATAGCTACAGGAAGACCATATTCACGAGGAAGTATCCTTTGACCGTCGTAAATGTATGGGAACAAATCACCTGCTAATAACATATCAACAGGTGCAGGTTTATAATAACTCGGGTCAGCTAACATGAGGTGCTGATATTCGTTAATAGTTTTGTTTGGTAAAGACAATGTAGGTAGATTACCAGCAATGTTTGTAACAATGACCGCGTCAGTTGACAAGATAGGACCACTACAGTGTCGTGGTTTAACATTGCAAGTAGTTAACCCTAACTCCTGCACAGGATTGCCACCTAGACCAACGGGATCAAAATTACACTTACGTCTTACCAGCCCTAGCCGTTTTGAACAGTCTTGAGTTATGTAGCTCGACATAGCGCCGCTGTCGATCAAAGCACGTACGGTGTGGTACTGTCCCCAACAATCTGCGACGTGGATGACCGCGGTGCCGAGCAAAACTGTCAATTTAGCCGAGCAGGTCAGCGTCACTGCACTAGAACTCGAGTTTGCAAAAGAATCTATATGCAGCGTGTGGTGATGCTTATTTTTGCAGATCGTACAGCGTACCTTAGACGGGCAGTCATCGAGAGAATGATCACGTAAACAATTTTCACACAATTTCATTTGTTTAACCTTCTCGAGCCGCTGCGCCGGCGTAAGGTCGATGTAATCGATACATCGATATATAGAATGCATCTTTTTACAATACAGACATTGCATGGATTTTGTAATTACAGCTTGGTCTGTAGTAACAGCAGCAACCGACAACGTAGGCCGCTGCGAACTTGTATAAATCGATTTTGTAGAAGGCTGATTGAGTACCTTCGACTTGTCTTGAGTATGCCGTACACTAGTTTTTGTGGAATTAGTAGCACACTTTGCCATTTCGAGATCGTCCACTTGATTTTCAATAAAAGTTATCAAATCGTCATATGTAGGTATTTTATTTTTGTCTAAGTCCCGTTCCAATTCACGCCTAGTCACGGGGTCGAGATTACGCAACGCAATATAAAACAATATAAAACCTGACAAATCTGGAAGATTAAGTGTGTTCAAAGCCTTAATATTTTCTTGAAATATTTCTAAAAACTTATACAATCCCGTAATCGATTCACTTGTTAAAGGTTTGAACTCAAATAATTTGTCAAGGTAGGTATTTGCTAACGCACGCTTAT
Source organism: Idaea straminata (assembly GCA_951213275.1). NCBI lineage: Eukaryota > Metazoa > Arthropoda > Insecta > Lepidoptera > Geometridae > Idaea > Idaea straminata. The sequence continues at coordinate 8,922,789 of OX577870.1, forward strand.
TTTCAAACCGTTTTTCTAAACTACTCCAAATAATATTGTAATTATCGGACGTTACTGGCATGGACTTAGCAATTGACAATGCGGGGCCGCTTACTACAGATAGTAAATAATAATATTTTTCAACATTAGCTAACTGTTTATTTTCATGAATTAATCGAACAAAGGTGTCACGAAATGTCGGCCAGTTTTCACGTTTACCGTCAAAAGGAAAAAGTTCTAGCTTCGGTAGTTTTACCTTGCAACTACCCTCGTTTATTTGTGATGAATTCGCTGGCTTCGCTACATCCTTGTTCAACAATTCAGCTACAGTACGAATTCGGAAATAAATCTGATCGAAACTTTCTAATTCGTGATAATTTGGAGTATATTTAGGTTCATACTTCCTTTTAAGCACGATAATACTCTTTACGCTATCTTCATACTTTTTACGCCAAGAGGGTAACTCACTCAATCGAGCTTGGAAATCACCTAACAACTCGGTTTTGTCACATACTTTTTTGGAAATTTCGTACAGAGTTTGTAATCTTAGAAAACACATTTCTTTTGTCGTAATGTGAGGTTGTAGCAACTCATCATATTCGTCTGCACCGCTGTCAGACTCCACATCTACGGCTTCATCCTTTTTTGGTGGCATTTTGTACCAATTAAAGTGGAAAAACACGGAACAACTGCAATATGGCGGCCGGTAAAAACAAGTTTACGTAATTAATTTCGAAAATTGACTACTTGAAATTCAATATAAATTATGTTCTGATTGTTATTGTTGTGTTCAGGAGACGAAATAAATAGGTTCTGCGAAATAATATTCGGGATAGGTCTTATACTTTTTGAGCTAGCCACGAAAATATGCAGCACGAAGGCGCCGCGTGATAACCTAACACGGCGGCAAATAACAATAATATACGTATAAATACGGGTTAAATACACTAAATACCATGGAATAGAATAATGGATTAGCTGTATTGATAACGTAACTGGGTCATCCGGCTCGAAGGACCAAAATGTCCAGTCTATGGACCTTAATTAGATGTGAAAAAGATTTCGACAACTCGACTAACCTGTGGTGTTTCTGGTGGCCGTCCTTGTTGTGCACAACACTAAATACGAAGCTAGGAATCGTCTGGATGTCACTGTTCACTAATTTATACACGTAAAGTCAGTAAATCTTTAATTTTGATATTTTTGTGGACGTTATAATGTTCATATAACAATGGCGTTGAGGCAAGTGAAGTTTCTTTTCGTGTGGGGGCGCCACTGTGCGCCGTCGTCACGAACGGAGCGCGCGCGATGATATTTTGGCGCGAAGAGACAAAATGTCTCAAAGGTCGAGTTGTCATGAACCCAACACTAAGTAACTAGACTTGTGTTATGGGTGCTAGACAACGGATATACTACTTATATACATTTTTTTAATGTTTTTATTCAATTCAATCAAACAACATTGAAATCTTTCCTCTTTATTATAGCGTAGAATGTAGGCTACTTCTTATTAATTATTGCCCTCGACTTCGTACGCGTGGTAGTTTTGTTTAATATACCTTCTTCTTGAATCACTCTATCTATTAAATAAACCGCATCAAAATCCGTTGCGTAGTTTTTAAGATCATACATAGGGACAGACAGCGGGAATCGACTTTGTTTTATACTATGTAGTGATAGTGCTATAAGGGCCAATTAAAATGGTTCCAGTGTCATACTATGAACAAGCGTCATTGTTTGTCAATAAAACAATAATGTTCGGTACCTACCTACCTATATAAACACAGAAACGGCAATCCGGCTGTATTACTGACGTCATTACACTGCGGACAATTATCATCAAACACTGCCAAATGATTGTCAAATGTCATGTTAGATGTCTATAGTGATTCATCATTCGAGACAACTAGGTTACTATGTATGATTAACAGTTTTTGTACGAAGTTTTGGAACGATAAGTTGTAACGACACTTTTTAAATTGAGCCTACAGATTAAGTTTATATTACATTAAATTTGTTAATAATAAAAAAATATTATAACTTAAAAAAATATATATTAAAATTCCTTCACTAATTAATCGAAAGGAACTTCGATCCATCCGGGTGTCCCTTGACACCTCTCAAGTTTTTTATTTGCTGTTTTCAAACTAAAAAAATATGTATTAAAATTCCTTCACTAATTAATCGAAAGGAACTTCGTTCCATCCGGGTGTCCCTTGACACCTCTCAAGTTTTTTATTTGCTGTTTTCAAACATAAGTCGCAGTCCAGTGGGAATATCGTAAAAGTACGCTGTGTTGGTCCATAGATTTGAATGTATCCTCAAGTCAAATCTCATCAAAATCGATCAAGTAATTTCAAAGCATTTAAATAGTCGGACGAACAAAAATATAAAATAAATTTTAACCGACTTCAAAAAAGGAGGGGGTTCTCAATTCGTCGTGTATTTTTTTATACATGGTCACAGATTACTCGAAGACGGCTCAACCGATTGATATTACCAGTTTTTACAATTTTTAATATAGTAAAGGGGTTAGAAAATTCTTTATTTTTTTTAAATTTGGATCTAAAATAAAATCAAATAAAAAGAGATTAATTTTTAACATTATACCTATTTCTTCCTTAAAATCGCGTTGAAACCCATATGTCGCAAAGCTTCGATACTTTTTACAAGCTTTTATTTAACTTCACCTGTCCCGATGTTTATCATCAAATCTTGCAAATTATTTTATTACGCGGACGAAGTTGCGGTCAAAAGCTAGTTTTAAGCTTTTGACCGCAACTTCGTCCGCGTAGAAGTCGAAAATGGACCAAGGAATCACGTTGTCCCATACAAACTTTGCCCCCCTTTTTCACCCCCTTAGGAGTAAAATTTTCATAAATCATTTTTTATCGGATGCCTACGTCACACAAAGAACACAGGGTTTGTTTCAGGTCTCCACGATCAGCGATTCAGGACAAAGAATTTTATATGTATAGATAAAGCTCTACGCAAAATTGCGATTTCTTTTTAATTATTATTAATAAGGAAAACATTTTGGCAAAAATATACTTTAAAAAATACGTTAAAACGCCGATAAAACCTAAAGTGGTTTGTTTTGGGATATAGATGGACATTATTGTGTTTTTTAGACTTGTAACACAATGTTCTGTTTCGTTTTTAAACAGGATAGTATTAAATCAACAACTGAGCATTTTGAACTCGACTACATTTTCTGATTGTAAGTACTAACTTTAAAACGAACTAATCCATTAAAACTATATGAAGCAATATAGACGTAAAAACATCTGGCTCGTTTTTAAACAGGAGTTTATGTTAGAATTAAGGTTTAATGTGGTACAATAAAGAGTTTATCTATCTATCTCAGTGGCTTGACAGATTTGCAACTGGACAGATGTACAACTGGATAGATTCGCAAATTGTCTCAATCAAAGAGTACTCATTGTAAGGCATAAAACCATTTACCGACCTACTTTTAATATAAATATACAAAATAATTTAGATTAGCAACATTCGTTACAGATTATGACTTAAGCTTGAGCTAAAAAGGTCACCAGTTGTTAACATATCGAGTTTCATTGCAATCGGTCCAGTAGTTTTTGAGTGAAGGAGTAACAAACATACACACAAACACACACACATACTAATACACAAACTTTCACATTTATAATACCTATTAGTAGAAGTAGGATTTATGACGACACACCGGTCTTTTGGTTTTTGCATAGACACACTTCGAAATCGTCTCAGGATGTTTTTTTATACTAAAGATGTTTGACCACCATCACATCTGCCTGTTTTCAACTCAATTTCGAAAATAACAGAATGTTGAAAGACAGAATTTCAAAACAATGGAGGACTCTCCCACTGATTGACTAACTAGGTAGAATATTCATTTTAACATAAAACAATTAAACCGACTTCAAAAATGAAGTAAAACACCAACAAAAATAAATTAAACACAAAAAAGTTTAATAATATACACAATAAAGTTGAAAATAAATTACATAAAAAAGAAAAAGGTAATCTAAAAAGTAAAAATAAAGATCTTAAATACTACGGATTATCAAAAAAACACTACAAAGTCAAATATAAATAGAGTTTTATTAATGAAAACATCGTCGTTTCGGAGGTAAAGTTCACTTCGTCGTATTACTAAGCCAGCGTATTATAAAACGTAAGTAAGTATTTGGAAGTCGGACTGGATGATACCATGTAAGGTTTTCTTAATCAAACCCAGTCCGACTTCCAAGTACTACGTTTTATAATAAACTGGATCAAGTAAGACCTGGTTTAATCATAGGATGAATGACTTTCAACCGGGACTTCTACCGTAGGGGTTGAATTTTCCAAAATTCTTTCGTAGCGGATGCCTACGTCATATACAGGCTGAATTTTATACATAGGCTTTATGCTAAACTATACCTAAGAGATAGCGAAAAATGCTGATAAGAGTTGCGTACCCGATTTTGAAAACTAAAACTGCATCTTTGATTTTTGGAAGTCATTAACCAAGCCAAAAAAAACAAATGGTATTCTTTTTTTGTTAATAAATCCTTTATTAATTTTTTTCCTTTTTTTATTTTTTTTCTCATATTTTTTTTCCCTTTAAATAAGTCTTCTATTCGTCACTCGTCACCAAAACATAAGTCCAGATGAGCGATATTATTAGTAAATACTCTGTTTCCTAAGTTACCACGATACGTCTGGTCATATTACCATGACGCATGACATCACACGATATTACCATGACACTTTTTTGTGAATGTGAATGTGTTCCACCAATTTATTAGACGTCAAAATAATCATCCTACATTTTTGTATTAATCGACAGTGTTCCTAATAAATATCAATGCCTCAACACAAAAGCAGAAAACTTAATCAGCAGAAAGTCAACTGAGCTGGATGATAGGTACCTACCTAGTTATAATCATTGTCTTATCTCATAGCCATTAAATAACAGTTAACTACCGAAGGAGTACCAGAGTTCAAATCCATCAGACTGACGTCGCGTCGTTTAGCAATCTGAGAACGAGCGCACATCTTTGTTACTTGTTACTCGTATCAATAAATAAAACCAATTTATCAAACGGAATTGTACTTAGAGTATGAATGATATGTTCTATGCCGGAGACTACAAAGCTACCATAAATAAATATTGCAGGACATGTCACACATCGCCATCTAGCCCCAAGCTAAGTAACTAGACTTATGTAATGGGTGATAGACAACGGATATACTACCTTTATACTTTTTTTTTGTAAATATAGATAATACATAGAAACAACGAGACAAAAGACAAATATCTAAGCATAAATACATGTCTGAGGCGGGAATCGAACCCGCAACCCTGTGTTTGGCAGCCCGGCATGGTGACCATTGTGCCAACTAGGTCTAAGTATCTAAAGGAAAGTATAAGTATCTACCACTAAGCCAACACCGCACCTTTATTATAAAGTAGACAGGAAGATAATAACATTTTGTGGCGAAATTTCATACTTACTAGGTACAAAACTTGTGATTTAAAACTTGTTTTAATTGTATTAATTTTTAGCTCATTTCTGTAATTAGCCGTAGTGTCTTGTTGTATGCAATAAAACATTTATTATTATTATTTATTTATATAAAACTGTAGAAAATGTTCCAATGTCGTTTCTAATAAATCAAAGTCATTCTTTTTATTCCTTTGAATGCTTAATACATCTGTACAAAGATCATATAGAAACGTCTTAAAAACTAAGTTAGGATGTGCGACTTCGTAACACGCCCATCAATGAGAAGGAAGCATAAGAAACTCATGGGGTTAATACTTCAATCTCTGATCCCAAACAATATCCATTGTAGTTCAGTTGTACTTCAATCAAGTATAATTTAAATTTAATCTGGTTTTGATGATCTTTCGAAGAAACAACGCATCGATCGGTGAATTGATCATCGAGGTAGAAATCCTTCGAGGAAATCCTACTACTGATTTTTTCATATAACAACCTAACGACGAAACGTACCGTCGAGGTAGAGACGTGGATCTATTGCCATTCGACATGGCATGTCACTTTAATTTTGTGTCATGCCATTTTTGTTGTTTGTATTACTAAATTTCCATATGTTGAAAGGTGGCCGCTTTGCTAATTATGCCAGCCTCCATACCCAATATCTAGTATCCCTTTCCAACTGAGGTACTTCGATACCTATTTGTGAAATGAAAGGATACTTATGTATCGGTTATATTTTTCTACGAAAGTGTACAATAAATGTCCAATTAAAGAAAACTGACGAAACACAAAAACATACAAAATGAGAATCAAACTGGTGAGACACTTCACATTGCCACCAACAGATGGAGCCACTAAGCCGATCGGAAATCCTAGATCGCGCAAGCAAAGTTTTCCTGAAGATAAGCTCATCAAGTTCCAACGAAACATCGTTGGGCCACGGCCTACCGGGTATAACACCTGCCCGGTGGAAGATCTTCCCTTTGGAGGTACATACCACCAACTACCTCCAAAAGTTAACGAAACTGACGAATTAAAGAAACTGACGAGTTAAAGATATTCATGGAATTGACGAATAAAGAAACTGGCTAATTAGGGAAACTGACAATTGACAACCCCGACCCAAGTAGATGTTAGTTGCTGAGGAACCGGGGGCTCTCTCCATACAAACGTAGTCGACTGTTTCCTCCCTGGATAATGACACTAGAGCAAATATTTTTGTTGCATAAAACTTATAACTGCCATGACCATGCTCCTATGTTTCGTTTTTTTATTATTTTTTTGTTATTTAAATCTTAATTTCTATGATAATTAGAAAATGAAAAAAACCAAAACATAAGGGCATAGTCATGACAGTTATAGGTTTTATGGCACAAAAATATTTGTGCTAGTGTCATTATCCAGGGAGGAAACAATTGACTATGTTTGTATGGAGAGAGCGCCGGTGCCCTTTTACCTTAACTACTTAAAGGTTATTAGACTTCAGCGAACAAATTTGCCTTGAATTAATGTTCATGTTTGGATATTTAGCACTGGCTCACGATTTTGTTATCAAATTGTTAAATTTCATGAAACTTATTCCGCAATAACGTGCTGTGATTCTTTACGAAGATTATTTGTAAGTATCTTGTTTATTTAAATGATTTGTTGCTTATGAAATATCTTATTAACATTAACACTATAATAAGTCTAATAGGTTATTAAAATAAATAGGCATAAGTACCTTAAAGTAGATTATTAAAAAAAAAATGCCTAAAACAATAATAAACGTAACCTAAAATTCTTAAATACATACTCGATATTTTTTTGTGTTTTTAGTATTTGTTATTATAACGGTAACAGAAAACATCATCTGTGAAAATTTCAACTCTCTAGCTATCACGGTTCATGAGATACTGCCTGGTGCAGATACACTGACAGACAAGCGGACTGTTTAGTAATAGGGTCCCGTTTTTACCCTTTGTTAGGTACCCTACGGAACCCTCAAAATGAAACTGAAAGAGAAAAAATTGATAAGATAATTTTCAACTTTCTGATTTCAAGGGAAATCTCTAACCGAAGCGTTTTTTTTGGATCCGGAGGAATTAAGAAATCCGAACATTTGCTTTTTGGGAGTGCCAAAATCGGGTCCCGTACCTAGTTTCGAAAGACGTTGTAGCGACAGGTCGTTGTGGCGAAAAACTTTTAGCGTGGTACGCTGGAGCGAAAAGTCTTTGAAGCGAATTCCATCGGGGCGAATGACACTGCAGCGACAAACATTGTGGGGAAAATGTTTCCTTACTTAGATACACTGCGCCCCGTGGTTTCATTAATAAATAAAATAAATAGATAAATATTACATGACAACAACGCCTTCTAGCCCAAACGTTAAGTGTCGATCCAGTGAAAAAATCAATATAAATAGTAACCACAGAGTTCTCGCACCGTGTATTTTTCTGTAAAACCCAATATTTTTTTGGAAATTGATAGTTTTTAAGCTATTGCATAGCTTTTATCGCGGGCTTTGAGCGCGGCGACTGAATCAAGAAATTCCGTAACGAAAATAAAACCTAACACCCCCACTCCGCCTACCATGTAGCTCGGCCGAGCGTTCGCTTAACGTGTATGTATATGGCACGACTGTACGAAGCTCGATGCACGATGCAATAGCTTTACCGCGGCAGTCTCCGAGTGCCACACGTTTTATTTTTATCCATATAGCAAGTATAAAGTTTTATTTTGCATAAAATTATGGCCCAATTGAGTATCCCTAAATAATATTAATATTTTAAGTCCCTAAACCATGTACTTTATGCTTACTTTGTTATTTAAAAAAATCTTGAGAGGTGTCAAGGGACACCCGGATGGAACGAAGTTCCTTTCGATTAATTCGTGAAGGAGTTGTAATAGATTTTTTTTTTAAATTTTTTTTTTTTAGTATTAACGAATACGACCATTGACGACCCATTTGGCACAATGGTCACCACTCACCATGCCGGACTGTCAAACACAGGGTTGCGGGTTCGATTCCCGCCTCAGACAAGTATTTATGCTTAGATATTTGTCTGTGGTCTGGTTGTTTCTATGTATTATAAGTATATATTTACAAAAGAAAAGTATATAAGTAGTATATCCGTTGTCTAGCACCCATAACACAAGTCTAGTTACTGAGCTTGGGGTTAGATGGCGATGTGTGGAATGTCCTGCAATATTTATTTATTTATTATTTATATTTATAATGAAATATAAACTTAATCAGTTGGCTCAATTTTAGTAAACTGGCTTGCTTTCTATGAGAGAGAGAGAGAGAGAAGTGTCAAAAAGTGTCGTTACAACTTTTGGTCTTAATTTTTTCCGTATAGCCCCCTTTCGCAACGCGCTATAACTAACTTCGTTCCAAAAATATACTTACGTGACGAATTGAGAACCTCCTTGAAGTTTGTTAAAAAGAAGAAACCTAAAAACGTTACAACTGCGATGAGACTCAGGTAGGTGTCCACGAATCGAATCCGTGTTACTTTGTGTACATTTGCGTCTACGTCATAGAAGTCAGAAGACCCATCAAAACATTGTATAAATTTTATCACACCCTGCAGTGTTTCACAATGTTTGAACTTAACAAATAAGTTGACAGTTAAAAGATAATCAAGAGTTTTAATGGGGACAATAATATTTGTTACGTAGGTATCCTACTAATATCATAAATGTGAAACAGGTCGTTTAATAGCATGTGTGTTCTATTATAATAAATTACCCAAAGATGTATATGACATGTCCATTACCAGGTTCAAAACTTTTATAAAGCAAAAATTGTGCAGTAAGGCGTACTATGATACTTCGTCTTACCTAATCATCCGAGCGTTGTTCCCGGTTGCATCCCTCTCGGGAGCCCGGGGGCCGCTTTCCTGCTTTTACGCCTCCAGCATCCTGATACTTCGTCTTACCTAAATGATAACAACCCATGGACGTGACTTAAGTTGCTCCATTTCAAATAATACTTTCAAATATTTGTAATACATATTGACCTTTGTGAGCGTGATCACATGAAAAAAAACCCATGAGTTTCTTGTGCCTTCTTCTCATTGGTGAGCGCGTTCCGAAGGCACACATCCTAACTTAGTTTTTAAGACGTATCCATGTGGTCTATGTAACAATTGTATTAAGCATCCAAAGGAATAATTTTTGACTTTGACTTTGAAAGCCAAAGATCGTGCGAAGAGGAGGCGTAAGAGCAGGAAAGCGGACCCCGGGCTAAATTAAAGGAAAAAAAAACACACACACACACACACACACAGACAATTCAAACTTATAACACCCCGTCGTTTTTGCGTCGGGGGTTAAAAAAGAAAAAAGTAAATTAAAATAAAATCTTAATTTTTCATCGTTTTCTTATGACGTTATCACGTAAAATTATCGTCCGTAGACGCCACGCCACCAATCACGCGCTCGACCTGCCTTGCCGTTTGCTGAAAAAGATAACTTTAAAGATCTACTTAAATTATTCTTTTGTTATGTATCAACAGTATGATACGAAGCCTTGACACTGTTATCGGGCAACTCAAATATCAAACGTTATCGGGGTCACTAACAGTAGAAATCAGTAACCATTATATTACTTGCTCCTATCAATCGCCGACAAGTTTTCAGTCATTTTCACGTGTTATAAATTATGTCATAATGGGTTTTTTCTCACTTTAACCATTAAAGAACTAATTATTAAATTATGTTATTTTTAAAACTATTATTAATCAAACCTACAATTCACTTGCATATTTTTGACAGTGACAGTTCGTCGAAGTGACAGTCAAATTTCATTTCTGTCAGTCTCCCCCATTCTGTGTCGTCCAAATTGGATGAAAAGCGGCGGCGCTTACTTTGTAAAACCAGTTCATAGTTTTAGTGCAGGATTTTGTTACGTCAAAGGACACAACCTCATCGTTTTGTTCAAGAATAGTAATGACAATTACCTAAGACTACAAAATTGACCTATTTCCTCTGATCTGTCAAACTATGTTAGTATTCAAGATTGAACACAACCAGTTCCTGGCCAGGGCAAAAACGATTTTCTCACGAATCATCTTGAAAAATAGTTTGATTTATTGATAAAACAAAACTATCACGCGTACGAGTCGCGGGCAATAGTGTATTATAGGCAAAGACAAATATTTTTTAAATTTTTTAAACTATTTGAGATGTTGAAAAATGCTAAAAGGATTGGGCCTTTTAGCATTTTTCAACACTCAAATAGTTTTAATAGTTTTAATTTAGCTCAAATAGTTCAAATAGTTCTTTGCCTATAATACAAAAGGCCCAATCCTTTTAGCATTTTTCAACATCTCAAATAGTTTAAAAAATTTAAAAATTATTTGTCTTTGCCACTATTGCCCGCGACTCGTACGCGTGATAGTTTTGTTTTATATACTAAACCTTCCTCTATCTATTAAAACACATCATCAAAATCCGTTGCGTAGTTTTAAAGATACATAGGGACAGACAGACAGCGGGAAGCGACTTTGTTTTATACTATGTAGTGATAGTGAAGTAGGTACTTACAGAGTTACTACGCGAGAGCTTTTTTATAATTTTTGTTTTTAGTTTTTAAAATAAATATTTTTTTAATGTAGGTAACTAAAAAATATTAATAATTTTTTTCATAATGAAACTTATTTAAGGGAAAATATAATCGCGTATATAGTCGTGAAATCCTTAGAAAATACTCATTTATTTTTATAAAGTATTTTTTTAAATATTAATTTAAATAAGTTTTAGGCTTCCATGAATTCTTCTTCGTTCAAAGTGTTTACGCGAAAAATCTTCCATTAGTTTAGCCACGCTTGTCACACAACTCGCGGTACCTATTCTTTATGCCTTGTGTTTGTTATTTTAAAGCTGAAACGATTTGTTTTCATTGGCAAGACAGTTTACTGAATAATGATTTACTATTCATTGTATTTTGTTAATAAAACTGAGCGTGGGTTTTTAAAAGGATGGTTTTTTAAAATTTACCAGCCAAGTTCGAGTCCGACTTTTATTAAGGCGCTCTTCCAGTACCGTGTGTAGGTTTTCACATTACCTTAGCCCCCGCTCTCGAAAACGTAGCGTGCTGCGTGCTAACTATTATATTTGATCGATATGCAAAACATTTTAGCATTATTATCCACAAATATAGTTCCTAGAGGTCAAAACCTATCATTTGATTCATTTTTAGAAACAAACGTTAACTATTTTTGAATAAAACCCGATAAACGATCTAATAATTCTCTGTTTTCTAACATTTTTTTATCGGACGAAGTTGTTCATATCATGTTTTCAACCACAATAAACAAAAATATTGTTATCAAACTACAAAATCCATTTATATCCAAATAACAAAAAAAGAGTATTTGATTACTTAGAGTTGCTTAAAACAAAGGTCGAATTTGGTGTCTTTATTAGCACCTGGCCTTAAAGTTGATATTTATACTGGATCCCTGTGCAAAACTGCATGTATCAAAGGATTAGCATGTCTAGATAATAAACACATACTAAAATCCTCGAGATTCACAATGATGAATAGCATAAAACAGGTACTTTACCGATTTGTATGTGTTTACTCTAATCTGTAGGTATGTTTTGAACCATTTTTAGAGTTCCGGACCCAAAGGGTAAAAACGGGACCCTTTTATTACGACTCCACTATCCGTCTGTCTGTCTGTCCCCAGGCTGTATCTCATGAACCGTGATAGCTAGACAGTTGAAATGGAACATTTCAATAATCCTTTTATAATCATAATATAACCAATTTTAAGGGCTATTACTAATAAAAAAAGTATTTTTATCACAGTTGCTCATAAAGTGGATCTTATTCAACCGCTTTTAGGCTCATAATCCAACTTATTACACACGCGTGCGTTATGCATTACCTCGCCGCCACTAGTGTGTTATAGTTATAAGTTATAAGTTATCCTGATAAGTTAAATAGGTATCTTACTGCTAATTACATGTTAGGTAGATGAAACATTATTAATTTATCTGGGTTATACTGTTTTTATGGATAAAATAAAGTAGGTACCTAGATAGGACAGATGAAGACCTAGCTATTCATCATTGTGGATCTAGAGGATTTGAAGTATTTATTATCAAGACATGATAATCCTCTGAAAATGCAATTTTGCACAGGGATATCCCCTAAATTGCAAAATAGAGTAAAAAAATCTGGTTTGATTTTATTATTCTTCTTTTAATTGTGTAGAATTAGGAATTAATTTAGTAGAATTAATTAAGTCACTTTAAAAAAAAACAAAATCGTTCATCAAAGTCTTTATCTTTAATCCTCTGTTATGTGTGGGTGTAAGAAAAGGGTGGAGTGGGGTGTTTGGGTTAAGATATCTCCGAGTAACAACGGCCGGCGGCTAATAAGGGCCACTAGAAAGTTTTAAAAAACTTGATACTTGTATTAGTAACAAAATAACTATCAAAATAACAAACACATGCATCGTTTTTAGATTGTCAACAATGCAAATATTTATCTAAAGACCTGTTTTTATTAAGTATTTTTTTCGTATTTTTACCAATGATAATTATGTTAATTAGTGAGATTTCTACTAAATATCTGATTTTCAATTAAGGTCCTTATTATTAATCACTACATAGCATAAAACAAAGACGCATTCCGTTGTCCTTAGATCTTTAAAACTACGCAACGGATTTTGATGCAGTTTTTTTTAAAGGATAGAGTGATTCAAGAGGAAGGTTTTAGTATATAAAACAAAACTGCCACGTCGCGGTGAACAGATAGTAAGTAAATTTAATAAATAATAAATATTGCAGGACATTCCACACATCGCCATCTAGCCCCAAGACACCGGATATACTACTTATATACTTTTCTTTTGTAAATATATACTTATAATACATAAAAACAACCAGACCACAGACAAATATCTAAGCATAAATACTTGTCTGAGGCGGGAATCGAACCCGCAACCCTGTGTTTGGCAGTCCGGCATGGTGACCATTATGCCAACTGGGTCGTCGTAAGAGAGAAACAATCGCACGATTTGGTTATGAAGCGGATCTAATATGTCTCGGGGAAATGCGCGGGATATTTGGCAGACATTTGCGTTGTACAGGGGTGCTCAACCCCTACGAAACAAGTTAAATAAAAGCTTTAAAAATACATAGGTATTTATGATTTTACGTGACAAAATGAGACTAGAACAAATTGTTTTTGTATTGGGAGAGATGTTAAAACACCCGTTTTGCGGGTTCCGTACTGAAACCAAAAATATAAAAAAAAACATAGGGGCATTGTCATGGCAGTTATAAGTTTTATGCAACAAAGATATTTGCTCTAGTGTCATTATCCAGGGAGGAAACAGTCGACTACGTCTGTATTGAGAGTGCGCCCGGTACTCTGTCCTCTTAACAACCCTCTCTTCGAAACGCATTGTTTGTAGCATGTCGGCGCCATCTATAAGATGAAGAAAAAAGGGAAAAGTCAACGTATCTTTTCCACCAAAAAAACTCAACAAAAATGATTGGCTAAGAGTTTTAATTTGTTCTGTTCATAAGCATTACAAAATTTTTAAAGTTTTATTAATACTTACACATCTAATCAATTTGAAAAAATTTTGTAAAAAAAAATCAATTTTTCAAATCAGTTTCAATTTGTAAAAAAAGCATAACAACGATAATGCGTTGCTATGGTTACCTTGTCAATAACGCAACGTGAGCGGATCACTTTTCTGTGAATGCCAGTGTTCATCGATTTTTAAGACGTTCTCACGTAAATATACAAGTTTCGATGTGAGAATTCCAAATGCGCCTGCACATAGCATTTTCTGAAACTGTTGTTTATCCCTGTTTATTTTGGCGTACACGAGCCGGTCCGGCTGCGGTCTTGGCACATCCCACCGCTATGTTTACAATCGACTATTTGTACAAGTTCAAGGTATAAGAAATGGATGTAATTCATTCATACAAACAGTTTATAGTTACAAATAATGTAAACAAAATGTCGTTTTAACTATATTTTTGTGGAATAAGACCTATAACTGCTATGACTATGCCCCTATGTTTTGATTTTTTTCATTTTTTAACTATCATAGAAGTTAAGGTCTTCAGAACTGTCGTGGTCATGGCAGTTATAAGTTTTACACATGATTGGACTAGCGAGGAGCAGGTGAAAGTAAATGAATCCCTCAAACAACTAGAACCCGTTGTTCCATCTACCTCTTTGGCCTCACTTGTTCGCCCTGGTGAAGTCAAGAAGATAATACAGTCCCTGAAAACTCGTAAGGCACCAGGACTAGATAATATTACCAATACACTTCTAAAAAGATTGCCACAAAAGTGTATAGTATTCCTTACTAAGTTATTTAATGCCTGTCTAAAACTAAATTACTTCCCGCAGCAATGGAAAATGGCTAAAGTTATAGCTATACCTAAACCTGGTAAAGATCCAACTGATCCTTCAGGTTACAGACCTATTAGCCTTCTTCCTTGCATCGGCAAACTATTTGAAAAAATCATCTTCTCTCGTCTATGTAGCGCATCCAGCCACCTTCTTATCAACGAACAATTTGGTTTTCGTGAGGCTCACTCCACCGTTCAGCAATTGGCTCGTGTAGCTGAAGCTGTATCGTACGGACTAAATATGAACGAGTCCACCGGTATGTTCTTATTAGATCTAGAAAAGGCGTTTGATACCGTTTGGCACGACGCACTTTTGCATAAACTTCTACTATTAGACGTACCGCTATCAATAGTCAAACTGATAAAATCTTTTTGTCTGACAGAACATTTCTTGTCCGTATTGCTAGCTGCTCATCTTCCCCTAGATCAGTCCCTGCTGGAGTACCTCAGGGTTCAATCCTTGGTCCCTACCTATTTTTAATATTTTTAGACGATATACCCATTCAAAGGCGAACAAATTTTGCCTGTTTTGCTGACGATACGGCGTCGTTTAGTACATCAGACGATATAGACCTCATTATAAGCCGCCTCCAACTTTCATTGGATAGCCTTCTTGAATTCTTTCATAAATGGAAGCTTCAAATCAACGCTTCAAAAACTGAAGCAATTTTATTTACAAGAAAAATAAAACTTGTAACGATGTCTTTAGAATTCCGTGGAGTAAAAATGTGAAATATCTGGGAGTGATCTTAGATGATAAACTGAACTGGACTCAAAATACGTTATGCTTACGAAATAAGGGGTTGAAGGCATTAAATGCATTCAATCCAATCTTGAATCGCAAAGCATGTCTCAGTAGTTACACCAAGCTGTGCATTTACCGCACATTAATTCGACCCTGCATTACGTACGCTTGCCCTGTATGGAGCAGTACTTGTGCCACTAATATTAAAAAACTTCAGGTTATTCAAAACATTGCAGTAAAACGAGCTTACAACACTAAATTCCGTACTAACCTACACAAACTACACCTTGAAATAGGTTTACCACACTTAAAATGTTTTATATATAAACTGTCAAAAAAGTTTTACCTACATACCAACCCTAAGAATAAAAACAAATTAATTAATAATATTTGTAAATCCCGAGCACGTAATTTACCATTTATCGACAAATATTGTCGATATAAGTTACCCCATCACTTATTTCTTGAGTGCAATGAGTAGGTATCGGTCGACGACGCTTGCCGAGGAACACCGAAGATCGTTCGGGCGCACGCATGCACCGAGTGGGTGCGTTAACTGCGTCGCACGCGCGATTCTGGCCCTTTTTATCTAGGGATATGGGGCGAGAGTGGCGCGGGTGACTGTGGCGTTGACGACGGCCGGTCGGTGTGTGCGCATGCTCACCTAGTTATAGGTAGGTTCTTGCTGCTGTGATCTGTGCGTGCGCCGTCGGCGTTCGCCGCTCCGCCGGCAAACATTTTAATTACCTACCCCCTATAATATATTTATTTCGACTTATTCAATCTTAATTCTATGAAATCAAATGTTATACTGAAACTAAAGTTAACATAATGTACCTAATTTAAATTAATTATCTACTTAGCAATCAATATTTAATTTTATTACTCTAATGACCCATTACTTTTTTCATTTCCGCAAGTTTTATTTGTTTAAAACAGCATAAAACGATTTATATATTTAATGTTAATGCATTCTTTAAGGATATTTTACACTTAGAATTGTATTTTATAATTTTTCATCTTATGCTTAATAAAGATCTTTTGAAATTGAAATTGAATTATAAGTTTTATACAACAAAAATATTTGCTCTACTGTCATTATCCAGGGACGAAACAGTCGACTACGTATGTATGGCGAGAGCGCCCGGTACCCTTTCCTCTTAAACTTTTACTTTTTTTGAAAAAATCGAGTCTTTGACTGGTCTTTGACAACGTCTGTGGCGTGGTGGAAGACCCCTGAACTGGACTTAAAATATTCAGTCAATTCGAACCAGTAGTTCCTGAGATTAGCGTATTATAGTACAGAATATTATAGTATCGATATAATATAAAAACAAAATTATAATATTAGTGTTACAAAATGCGGTCCTATCGCTCAAAGTGATCTCTTCCAGAAAAGCTATAGGGTACTTTTACAACTAGGGTACTTTTATCGGGTTAGTGCCGGAGCGACCCGTCCCTGAGAATCACATTTTGTTTTATTATATCTTCTATTGTTATCAACTTGTACCGTTATCATAACAAATATAACAGTAATTTATCCGGATTTTCAGTCATCCAGTCCGGATATTCGAAAACTGTGTAATTTCGTTTATTTGCAATGAAATTTGATTTGGTGTATGATGCCAGTGTTGCCCAGTGTTGGTTTAACTATGCTCTAAAATAAGACAGACCGCATAGAAATGTCAAATTCAGCTTTTTGGACAAAGTCTAGGACAATTCTTTTTTTAAGATAAATTAAAACGTCTCGAAAAGTAAGTTTAAATAATATTAATATTAATTTATAAATGACGTCTTCGGAACACACCCACCAATGGAAAGTGCGACACAGGAAACTCAAGACAATAAAAATGTATTTAAAACTAGCTGCGCCCCGCGGTTTCACCCGCGTAAGTCCCGATCCCGTAGGAATTGACTCTAGAAAACGTTTGTATGGGAAATAGAAAAGGGCTGTTTTAGGGTTTTCCCGGAAATTATTCGATATTTTCTCGCCTTTTAAACCTTCCCTAGACCTCCACGAACATTTCAAGACTAAGATAAGATAAATCCGTTCAGCCGTTCTCGAGTTTTAATCAGACTAACGAACAACAATTCATTTTTATTTATATAGAAGATAGATAGAAGATAGATATCTGTCAAATTTTTAATTGAAGCATATTTCCACACTTTCAATTGCAACTTCTTGAGTTTTGTTCTTTACATCTCTTATAAGAAAGTCTACCACTGGCAAACGGTGGATAAGGTTTGTTTTTATAATTATTTCTGTGGAAGACAAATCGTCTTTCTCGGCTCGCTGAAAAAAAAAATACAAAAAGAATGCAATAAAATAATATACTGGCTGATTTAGAAATACGTACGTGCCTAATACCTATGTAAAAAAACCCCCATATTCGCCCGTGGATGTGGATTATTCCTAACCTGACCCGAAAACAAATAAATATCGCCTAAAGATAGATGGGAATCGTAACAAAATTATTATCTTCATTCCTAACATAAATCATTTGAAAGGGTTAGTACCGGAGATACCTGATCTCCGAGGGCCCCGCCCCGAGTCTCTCAATTTAATCATATTTTGTTTTATTAGTTTTTCTTAATCTGACCCTACATGTGGTTTTTTTTAACTAACCTATATTGTCCCACTGCTGGGCAAAGGTCTCCCTCATCCGTTTCCAAGCCTCTCGGTCCTGGACTATACTAGGCCAGTCTTCATTGAATGCATCTAGATCATCACGCCATCTTTTTTTTTCATGTTTTTTTGTAAATAAAGTAAAAATAGAATGATTGCTCATGCTCACCGAACACCCGTCTGTATCTTCTGGCACGTTGTAAGAGAGGGGTGATGTCAGCGAAGGTTCAGGGCCAATAACCATGTCGTCCCAAGTCAACAGTTGAATGGACTTGTCCAAGTCATCCCGGTAATAAGGCTGTGTATTCTTGCAGTGATATCTGATGACGTGGTATACTGATGATGACCTTTCTTGGAGCCATTGTAGTTGCACTATCGACAACTGAAACCAGATGTAAAGGACGTTATACGATTGTGTTGACGTTGCTTTGAGTGACTATCAAAATGATATTTTCGCTGAAAGGTAGTTTCAGTTAGATGACATGAAAGTAGGGTACCTAGATTCCGATAGAATAGACAATAATTGACCTAGGTACTACAAAGACGAGATACCCGCATAGAAAAAAAGGTTTATTGAAGCAAGAAATAATCATAAATAAATATAATTTTAAAAAAAATATCTTAATTTAAGAATATTTAAATAAAGAATACTGGTTATTATTTAGAGATTTTTTACAAAATCCAAAAAAAACAAATAATTAAAAAATTGGTTAAGCACTGGGTTTTTTATTCAAAACTAGCTGCGCCTCGCGGTTTCACCTGCGTAATCATTTTCTGCGCAACTTTCTTAATATTTTCTTTCATAAAAACCTTCTCTTGACAATATCAAAGACAACAAAAAAAGAATTGGCCAAATTGCTCCAGGCGTTGTTGAGTTATGCGCTTACCAACACATTTTGCGATTCATTTTTATATTATAGAGATAGATTTATTCTAAGTCGTCATTTGTCGAAAATTTAGAAAGTGTGAACAGCTCAGAGATCGGGTCGCTCCGCAACTGACTATAATTTCGGATTGTCTAGTGACTATAGGGTGAGGATCATTTCTTGCTTCGAGAAACCTATTTTCAATGCAGTCAGCCGAGAATCCACTCAACTGTAATGCAGAGAAAATGTCGATCGTTAAAAGGGTATGCGGGTATTGCTGCTCTTTCTCTAGGGCAAAGCAAAAAAAAAACTGTCTTTTCCATAAAAACCTAGGTTTGCTGTACACTTGCTATGTTTTCCTTTTTTTTAACAACGTATTACTAAAAGAAATAAAAGGTAAATCACAAATGTTTATGATCACAAAGGCATGCCTATAAGAAACCTTGGTTATAAGAAAAAATGTAAATAGGGGAAAATGTAAATTTGTATGGGAAGCGTTACGAGAGTAATTTGCCAACGGGGTAAGGGCCTTACCTCACCGGGACGCCATACTCCTACTGACTACCCTAGGTCGCCAAATAAAGGAGCCACCGGCTACTCTAGACAACACAAAACAAGGGTGTCCTTCCTCATTGGCGACCCCCGTTGGACACTGAGTGCGTGAGGCGCAGTGTACACGTAGACATTGTACTGGCTACTTTGGCTACGTCGTCGCCACGAAGCGCCCCGTCGTTCTACACTACCAAACTGGTGACGTCGCCACACTGTCGCCACTGCCACACTAATTAGTGAGATACGTACGTAGCCCGGTGAGGTAGGGTCCTAAGATGCGAGATCTAAGATAAAGTTACTTACACTTGTCAAATCATTCATTTCCACTCCTTTTTGACTTAACCAAAACGGTTTTGTCTCTTTCTCACCGAATGTTATAGTGTCAAATTTAAATCCAGTAACGCAAGTTGCCAAGTCCGTTTCTTTACAAGATACTTCTATTGGATCATTCTCTTTACCGACGTACCATAGTCTGTCTAAATCATGAGAAATGGTATTTGTTTATTGATGGTCGAAGATTGCACCATACCGTCTCTTCGGTATGGCAGGTTAGGGATAGAGATGTGCGCCGATGATTTTGTGATTGGTGGCGGCGTCTGACGTATAATTAATTTGTCGGCGGCGGCGTAATCGGCGCGGTAAGCGGCGGAAATGAAAGTAATATCTTCAAATCAATTTCATACAAAATAAAGACAGACGTTTTTATTTTGTACAAAGAGGATTTAAAATACTAATTTTGTATGAAATTGACATAAGCCAACATGGTCCAGAGACAAAAATGTAGAATAACTTCATCTTACGCCAAATTCGTACCAAAAAAAATATAAATACTAACGTAAGACTTCGTACAGTGATTTATGTCAATTTCATACAAAAAAATCTTTCGATTGGTGGTATCGCTGATGGAAAGTAATCTTGTCTAAGGGGCTGTACGGAGTTCGCCATTTTGTCGATAAGCGCACAATTTTGAAACTAGAAGTCAAGTTTACTTTTTTTAATCTCGTGCCAATTACGACACCAAAGCTGGTGGCGGCTTGCGCCACGTCTATCGGCGCACATCTCTAGTTAGGTAGTGAATATTAAATGCGCCCCGCGGTTGTAAATTTGTTATACCACGGGATCGGTTTTAACCCGATCCCGTGGTATAATAAATTTGCCCATATCTTTTATTCTGTTGACTCAGGACCTTGATTTCTTTACACCTAATGGGGACTATAGACCTCAGGTCTGGTATGAATTTCAATTTGCTAGGTCCACCCGTTCTTTAGACAATCGGTGGTGACACACTGATAAACAGACAAACAGATAAGAAAGTGATCTTATAAGGGTTCCTTTTTAACCTTTTGAGTTACGGAACCCTAAGAAGTAGTGTGAATTCATCGCATTGAGTTCATTTGTTTTTGCGTCAAGGAGTAACAAACATACACACTAACTTACAAATTTACAGTTAAATTACATCTGCCTCCTGATTGGTACAAAATTAAACTACGAAGAGCTTAAGATTTTATGAAATAAATTAATCTTTTTTTTTTTAAGTAAAAAGTATTTTTGAGTTGAATAAGATCCCTAACTTATAAAAATACATGTTTTGACGTGATAACGTCAAATAAGTTGATAGAACACCTGCATTGACACAAAAGTGTCATGTTCCAGTAACATGATGCGTCCCGTTTCCAATGTGTGACGTCATGCGTCGTGGTAACATGAGAGTATTTAATAATAATATCGCTTATCTGGGCTTGTGTTATGGTGACTAGTGACGAATAGAAGACTAATATAAAGAAAAAAATATTAACAAAAGAAAAACAAAGAAAAAGGAAAGGAAAAAATATACCTATATAAAAAAATATATCAAATTTTCATCGTTTTCTTATGACGTTATGTACAATCCCAACATTATTATTGTACCCAGTTCTTAGGGTTCCGTACTCAAAGGGTAAAAACCATAGTAATAAGGTCCCGTTTTTACCCGGGACTTCGCTGTCCGTCTGTCTGTCTGTCTGTCAGTCACCAGACTGTATCTCATAAACCATGATAGCTAGAAAGTAGAAATTTTCACAGATGATGTATTTATGTTGCCGCTATAACAACAAATACTAAAAATATAAAAAAGGCAATATTTTTTTAAAATGTTTTTAAGAATTTTAGGTTATTTTCATGTTTATGTACTGTTTTTATAGAAAATATAAAGTGTATAAAGTATACTTTATATTTTCTATAAATATAAACTAACATATTCTGAGTTTCATTAATTCTTTACTCATATTTTAATTAAATAGATAAATAACTTGTGTTTACAGAAACACTGATTTTCATGATTAAAAAAATCAAAGTCGATCCGGAGGCAGAAGATAATCTCCGATTTTCATGGAACATTAATAATCCTTTTATGATCATAATATACCCAATTTAAAGGTATTACAAATAAAGTGTTTTTTTTTTGGAGTTTACTCCTTAAGAATCGATTTTCATATATAAGGCGCCCGGTATGAGAAAAATCCGAGGGGTAAAACCTACTAACAAGTAACGAAAATCGTGTCACGTTTTTGGTGCGCACCTTTAGTGCGCAACTTTCTAATTTGGCTGTGAGTGTATTGCGTATGGTTAGATACTCGTACTTAAGGAGTAAACTCCAGTCGTGCGTCGGAGCTGACATACACACTTTTTTTATTTCATACAAGCTAAAGTTTTTTTTAAACCTACCTTCATCTTTTTTTGGTAATAACCTTCGATCTTCATCTTTACACAGACCAAAAGCTGGGTTGTCCATTTTACCGTATGATTCGGAACTTTTTGTACGTTTTTCCTTCAGCCCTGAAAATTTCCATAAAAAACATAAAAAAAACCAGTTTAAACAGTATTTTACGTGAAATAAAACGGTTGCTGCATCCGTTACATGGAAAAAGCCATGTAACGGATGTAGTGTCATTAATGCGTTATGATGTGTAACGGATGTAAGGAAGACCATGGAGGTAGCTAATCTAACAAATAGGATGGATTAGCCCGTCAGAATTGTGTCGAACTGACGAAAGATGAGCTGCGTCCCTGATTATCGTCTTTTTAGTTTAGGGCCCTACCTCACCGAGACGCTTTCCGGGATAGCGTCTCGGTGAGGCAGTCGCGAGTGTGGGATAGCCTATCCAACACTCCCGGACAAGTACTTTGTCACGCCCCCTGGACTAGGGGGTACGACGGCCGTTAATTTAAGGGGATTCGTCGGGAGTTAAACATGTAGGTAATTATTTTTCCTATCCCACCGGATTCCCAATGGTCCAAATTTCAGTTCGACCTAAATTAGGGTCAAATTATTTTAAAATAGTCCATCAGTCACAGCTGGAATCTTACCTGCACCTCCATCACAAGGAACACATCCTCCAGATGGACCAGGTCGACCAGTTGGTCCAATTGGACCCTGAAAGTGCAAACTTAAGATTATGTTTGATTTAAAATAATAATTCAAGTGTCTATTTAATAAATAGTGCATAATATAAAAAAAAACTCTATTGATTTCCGGGGATTCTTGCAATCCCGGTGACCCCTGGAAGTATAAAAATAAAATATTTTTTTAATAATTATCACCTTGTCTCCTGTAAGCCCCTTGTCACCGGGTTCTCCTTTGTTTCCCGGGGATCCTAGCGCTCCTGGTAGCCCCTGGAATTATGAAAAACGCTTAGAATATAGCTTTGTAAACAAATATTACATTTTTAGTTTAATTAAAATATTTTAATAATAATACCTACCTTGTCTCCTATAAGCCCCTTGTCACCGGGTTCTCCTTTGTTTCCCGGGGATCCTAGCGATCCTGGTAGCCCCTGGAATTATGAAAAACGCTTAGAATATAGCTTTGTAAACAAGTATTACATTTTTAGTTTAATTAAAATATTTTAATAATAATACCTACCTTGTCTCCTATAAGCCCCTTGTCACCGGGTTCTCCTTTGTTTCCCGGGGATCCTAGCGATCCTGGTAGCCCCTGGAATTATGAAAAACGCTTAGAATATAGCTTTGTAAACAAATATTACATTTTTAGTTTAATTAAAATATTTTAATAATAATACCTACCTTGTCTCCTATAAGCCCCTTGTCACCGGGTTCTCCTTTGTTTCCCGGGGATCCTAGCGATCCTGGTAGCCCCTGGAATTATGAAAAACGCTTAGAATATAGCTTTGTAAACAAATATTACATTTTTAGTTTAATTAAAATATTTTAATAATAATACCTACCTTGTCCCCTGTAAGTCCCTTGTCACCGGGTTCTCCTTTGTTTCCCGGGGATCCTAGCGATCCTGGTAGCCCCTGAAATTATAAAATAAATCGCTTAAAATATAGCTTTGTAAATGAATATTACATTTTGAAGTGTGATCAAAATGCTTTAATAATAGTACCGACCTTGTCTCCTGTAAGCCCCTTGTCACCGGGTTCTCCTTTGTCTCCCGGGGATCCTACCGATCCTGGTGGCCCCTGGAATTATAAAATAAATCGCTTAAAATATAGCTTTGTAAATGAATAATATTACATTTTGAAGTGTAATTAAAATGTTTTAATAATAATACCCACCTTTGTTCCTGTAAGCCCCTTGTCACCGGGTTCTCCTTTGTTTCCCGGGGATCCTACCGATCCTGGTGGCCCCTGGAATTATAACATAAATCGCTTAAAATATAGCTTTGTAAATGAATATTACATTTTGAAGTGTCATTAAAATGATTTAATAATAATACCGACCTTGTCTCCTGTAAGCCCCTTGTCACCGGTTTCTCCTTTGTTTCCCGGGGATCCTACCGATCCTGGTGGCCCCTGGAATTATAAAATAAATCGCTGAAAATATAGCTTTGTAAAAAAATAATATTACATTTTGAAGTGTAATTAAAATGTTTTAATAATAATACCGACCTTGTCTCCTATAAGCCCCTTGTCACCGGGTTCTCCTTTGTTTCCCGGGGATCCTAGCGATCCTGGCAGCCCCTGGAATTATAAAATAAATCGCTTAAAATATAGCTTTGTAAATGAATATTACATTTTGAGGTGTAATTAAAATGTTTTAATAATAATACCGACCTTGTCTCCTGTAAGCCCCTTGTCACCGGGTTCTCCTTTGTTTCCCGGGGATCCTACCGATCCTGGTGGCCCCTGGAATTATAACATAAATCGCTTAAAATATAGCTTTGTAAATGAATATTACATTTTGAAGTGTAATTAAAATGTTTTAATAATAATACCGACCTTGTCTCCTGTAAGCCCCTTGTCACCGGTTTCACCTTTGCTTCCCGGGGGTCCTAGGGATCCTGATTCCCCCTGAAAGTATAAATTAAATCGCTTAGAATATACCTTTGTAAATGAATATTACATTTGGAAGTGTAATTAAAATGTTCCCCTGGAATTATAAAATAATTATCCCGGGGATCCTAGTCATATATAGCATATAGTCATTAGCATATATATTATATAGCATATATGGGGCATATAGTCGTTTACCTACTTACATGTTGGCTTCCGTTCCACACACGCTTTCCAAGGGTTCGGGCGCCATAACCGCGTGATAGGGACAGATAAGTTAGTAAAACGTCAAACTTTATAAAGCTTAAGAGTTTCCTCTTAAGCTTTATAAAGTTTGACGGGTACCAGGGGCTCTCTCCATACAAACGTAGTCGACTGTTTTCTCCCTGGATAATGACACTATAGCAAATATGTTTGTTGCATAAAACTTATAACTGCCATGACCATGCTTTGTTTTGTTTCTTTTAATCTTAATTTCTATGACAATTAGAAAATGAAAATAACCAAAATATAGGGGTATAGTCATGGCAGTTACGACTATTTTTGTATGCATGGCAGTTATAGGTTTTATGCCACAAAAATATTTGCTGTAGTGTCATTATCCAGGGAGGAAACAGTCGACTACGTTTGTATGGAGAGAGCTCCCGGTACCCTTTCACGTTAAATGCCATAAACACAAAATTACTTTTAGTCGGTTTTGAACCTTTTCGCGAAATGTCCTTTTCCTTTTTCTTACTTTGAATAAATCTTTGTGCGAATAGAAATTTCGAGAACAGGTCAATTTATGAATAAAAGTTCACTGTCCTCGAAATTTCTTGGTTTGATATTTTAAGTTTGAACTACATGCAATCTAAATTTTGCTGTAAAAACTTATTGGAATATTTTTCAGGCATGTAAAATAATTCTCAATTAAAACAATATATATTTACCTAATAACTGTTTCAGTTAAAATTTATTCGCAAAGTAGACAGGTAGACTTAATGATGTCTCAGTAGCAACTGGACAGATTAGCAAACTGGACAGATTAGCAAACTGGACAGCTTAGCAAACTGGACAGCTTAGCAAACTGGACAGATTAGCAAACTGGACAGATTAGCAAAATGGACAGGGTAAAGTTGTGAAATTGAATGTGGATACCAACCGTCGATTATTTTTAGTTATGTATTTTACAATAGTTATTTTATCGGTTGTCTTGTGGTTGTTTTTATGGTAGTTAAGATATTATGTTTTACTTACGGCATCTAATTTGCATACTACGACTGAAACAAAACATTAATATTTTATTAAAATAGAAGCTGTAGTTGCTGACGGTACTTTTATTAATATAAAAAGTAGCAGTAAGTAGTGGTAATCCAGGCCTCCAGCTATCTGCATACCGAATTTCATTGCTCAGTAGTTTTAGCGTGAAGGAGTAACAAACATACACACACACACACAAACTTTCACATTTATAATATTAGTAGGATTTAATTTAAATCGTCATTTGTTGACAAATTAGAAATCGGGAACCCCAGGGACGGGTCTCTCGGGGATCGGGTCTTTCCGGTAGGTACTAACCCGCAGTAGGTACAGAATTAAAAGAAAAAATAAATATGATTGAGTCATATTATCTGAAGAATATTTCGTGATGATTTTTACATGAGTTTGTTTCCAGGAATTGATATAGTAATAGTGTAAAAAACATAACCCTTTCTTTGCAGTTGGGTAAAAAATATAATTATGAGCGAATTTTTTTTTAATTTAACCGGTTCGTTTCTTGACTTGATTTTTCCAAAAACCGAATGTAGCAGTTTTATTTTTTGTCAAAATCGCCAAGACACCTTTTAGCATTTTGCGCTTCCTATTATAGTTTTGGAATTTATTGGTCCTGAAGACCCATTTAAAAAAATCACCTGTGTATTCGTAGGGAGCCAGCTAAAACTTTCGGTTTGTGGGGGATTAAGGTTTCTGTGGAGTCATTAAAATGAAATGCGAGGCATGGGATGAAATCAACCCTATTTCTATTAGGTCGCTAATCGACAGATTTTTATATTTGAAACTAGCTGCGCTACGCGGTTTCACCCGCATAAGTCCCGATCCCGTGGGAATATCAAAATAAAAAGTAGCCTAAAACCTTCCTCGATAAATGGACTATCTAACATAAAAATAATTTTTCAATTCGAACCAGTAGTTCCTGAGATTAGCGCGTTCAAACAAACAAACAAACTCTTCAGCTTTATAATATTAGTATAGATTAATAATTATAAGTATTCTATGAAATTGACGTAAGATGAAACATATATCTACCACATTTCTGAAACGCAAGATTAGGTACAGGGCTTAAGTCCACTATCAATTTGCTACAATCCTACTAATATTATAAATGTGAAAGTTTGTGTGTGTGTGTTTGTTACTCCTTCACGCAAAAACCACTTAACCGATTGCAATGAAATTCAGTATGTAGATAGCTGGAGGCCTGGAATAACATATAGGCTACTTTTTATCCCAATATTCCCACGGGATCGGAACTTACGCGGGTGAAACCGCGGGGCGCAGCTAGTAAATACTGCAGGATAAATAAATACTGCAGGACGTTCCACACATCGCCATCTAGCCCCAAGCTAAGTAACTAGACTTGTATTATGGGTGCTAGACAACGGATATACTACTTATATACTTTTTTTTTGTAAATATATACTTATAATACATATAAACAACCAGACCACAGACAAATATCTAAGCATAAATACTTTGTCTGAGGCGGGAATCGAACCCGCAACCCTGTGTTTGGCAGTCCGGCATGGTGACCATTGTGCCAACTGGGTCGTCAACTGGGTAGTAATTCTATTCTAAAACCTTCTTCTAGTAGACGTTACACACAAACATAAATACTTGAATTAAAAGTACTCAGTGTGATCATTATTTTCAACATGTTAGCTATGTCTCTATTTGGCCTAGTGGTATTATAAGCCACCACCCGCTACACCAACCGACCGAAGTGGGTTCGATTTACAGGTTAGGTTGTTATCATGTTTAAATAGTGCTGCACAGGATTGTGAACGTTACGGTGGGCAGACTTTTGACCGTTGATTGTACAAGTCAAAAAAGTCACGTGCTCTTGTTGGCCTATGTCAATTTCATAAAAATAAAATAAAGATAAAAAAACGTGAGGCACTCGGGGACTGCCGCGCTAAAGCATCGTGCGAGCTTCGTACAGTCGTACCATATACATACACGTTAAGCGAACGCTCGGCCGAGCTACATGGTAGGCGGAGCCGGGGTCTTAGGTTTTATTTTCGGAATTTCTTGATTCGGTCGCCGCGCTCAAAGCCCGCGATAAAAGCCATGCAATAGCTTGAAAATCTGTCGATGGCGAAATCCATAATGGAAAGCATGTGGTCTAAGCGGGCAGATGTTTGAACCAAGAACGGAATTTGTCTAACCCGGGGTAAAATTAAGAGTAAAACTTTCTGTTAACTTACATGATTTGCCTTCTTTGTTGTTGCCAGCAACCTGTTAGAAATAAACTTACATTTAGCTATACACATGCATTTTTTATTCTAGTTTTATTATTTATTTTATTTATATTTAATTATAGGGTGGTTTTTGAAATTTTTATTTTATTTTATTTGTATAATTTAATTTGATAAACCTAATTTTAAAATTTTAAAAATATACACATGCATACAGGAAAAATGTTTAGAGAACACAAAAATAGCAGTAGGGAAGGTAGGTTTTTGTAACATTGTGGTCAGTTAAATGCTCCTTATACGCGATTCGCTAAAATAATTATAGTATAGGACTCGCGGTAAAAACACTAATTCCTAAAATGTATTTTTTAATGGCATTCATAGAAAAAAAACTTGAGAGGTGTCAAGGGACACCCGGATGGAACGAAGTTTCTTTCGATTTAGTGAAGGAATAGTAATAAAATCAAAAAGTGTCGTTACAACTTTTGGTCTTAATTTTTTCCGTCTAGCCCCCTTTCGCAACGCGCCATAAGGAACTTCGTTCCAACAAGTGGCTCTACAAGATTTTGTTATAAGCATTGACAGCGGAGCCGTTGTACTTGTATATGGGCTGGTTTCCGCAAAAATACTATTTTTTTAATTGAGTCCATTTTGCGTGAGGATGGAGTAGGCTTGCCCAGCACCTACTACCCTCTCAGCGTAGTCGACCATGTCCAGAGGAGAGAACTTGGCAATACTTCTGGAGCCTCCTAGCCGCGGGTTTCATCACGATGTTTTCCTTCACCGTAAGAGCAATGTCAATTAGCGCACATAAATTTTTCTTAAGAAATATTTCTTTTTGTCAAGGTATCTACCACTAAGTCAACACAGCTCTCAGGGGAGCCGTTTACCGTAATGGGACCGCTAATCGTAAACCAAAATTGTTCTCTATCGTCTATAGGGAGAGGATAATGAATTTCTTGGTTCAAGAAACCGTTTTTTCCTGTGTAAGTCAAACCTGAGCCCCTACCACGTTTTACTACTTACCGATGTGTTGTCTCCGTTTGTAACTGAAACAAAACCAATAAATTAAATGGGTTTTTTACCGGATATTGCAGACAACGTCATCTAGCGCCAAGCTAAGGAACTGATCTTGTGATAACGGATAGACTGTATACTTTTATTTTGCAAACATGAAATAAAAAATATTGAGGAACACTTCACACGGCGTCATCTAGCAAAGCAACTTGGCTTGTGCAGATTTCACCCTCAACTTTGCAATTACAGCCAAACTATCAGGTCTGCGATTCTGTCTTTTTTGTGAATTAAGTTCAATAATGGACCTTTTTCAATATCTAATGCTTACATTATCTTTGTATGATTCTAAATAAAATTTCCCTTTTTGGACTATCAAGTACACCTTAGACCGCATCGTCAATTACCATCGACAGGTGTGATAGTGGTCAAACGCTGACCTTATTATCTTTATCTATAGGTACATATAAAATTCTTTGTCCTGAATGACTGACTGACTGACTGACGGATCAACGCACAGCCAAAACCGCTGATCGTCGTCGAAACTTGGAGGGTGTGTTCTTTGTATGACGTAGGCATCCGATAAGAAAGGATTTCCCGAAATTCCCGAACCCCCTTTTTACCCCTTTAGGGGTAAAGGGGTAAAAAGGGGGGCAAAGTTTGTACCGAACAACGTGATTCCTTGGTCCATTTTCGACTTTTACGCGGACGAAGCCGCGGGCAAAAATATTTTCAAAAATTTGCAAAAATAAATGGTAGGTACTTAGATATGCACTTACCGGAAATTAAAAATATGATAAATAAATTCCACGACAGCAACAATAAACGTTGATGATTTGCCATTGTAATGATGAAACTGAACTAATTTTAGCTCGAATCAGCAAATTATATCCTTTTAGTTACAGAAAACATTTGTCCTTATGCTATATTAAAATACTTATCCAATGTTAAATCCATACGTAACTATTTTAAACCATCAGAAGCCTTACCACAAGTTGCACCTACAAGCACTTGACCTAATGTACTTATACTCCATTTGGTACGTTACCGTGAATAAAATATTAAGCGTTATGTTATTGACAAGGTTACCAACGTATTATCGTTGCTATGGTTACCATCAATGTTTTCTTATGAATATAAAGGAAAAATATCCAATGTCGTTCGATTCTCAGACCTAACGAATATACACAAAGTTTGGGCGGAGTTTAGCAACTAACACCGTTGCTTATCTTATGTTATGACGTTATCACGTAAAATTATCGTCCGTAAACCGATTTTAAAGACAACAATTTTTTTATTTACGAGAATTTTAAGATTGATTTCTATCGAGCCAACTTTTTCTAATCGTGTTTTGGTTTCCAAGAAGGAAAAGAGCGTTTTGCAACATTTACTGGAAAAAAAAACGGATTAATCTGAACGATTTAAAGGTGTAAAGGATTTTAAGATTGCCGTCTATCAGCACCCATTGCCTGATAATCTTGGCCCATCGATCAGAATCATCGATACCCCACACGGTCCATTTTAATTATTTTTATTTTTGAATTCATGTCTCTATGTCCTCTAGAGGGCGCCACATTTAATTTATTGTGACGTCACATAGCCTATAACCATTGAGACGCTTCTAACGATACCTCATTTGTTGAATTATGTTAAGTGGTTTAGACGTTATGAGGGCACAGACAAACATACATACAAACATACATCGCGGTCAAAACTATAACCCACCTTGCAGTAGTCGGGTAAAAACAACTCGTGGTAAGGTCTCAGATGTAGGTATAATGAGTTTGTTTGATGATTCACTTGATGATTAATTAATTTTTCCTTATCCCTAGGCCAAATTAGATGAGATAAAATAAATTTATTTTTCGATAGGAATTCTCAAAGATTTGTTATAAATATTGATGATCAGAAATTATATAAGTTATTAGCAGCGCTCCGCGGTTCCCCGCGCGTTACTCACGATCCAGTGAGAAAATCGGGATAAAAAGTAACCTATGACACTCCCAATGAATCAGTGTATCCTCATACCAAGTTTCATCAAAATTGGTTTAGTAGTTTCGGAGCCTATTCAATGCAAACAAACAAACAATCAAATATTTCCTTTTTAAAACATTATTAGTATGGATAATAAGTGAAAGGATGTCTTTAGAAAGGAAACGAGAGCTCTTGACTACATCTCATTTATTACTGACTATAATTAAGTTACAATAGTTGAATTAATAGATATGCTACGTAAGCTCTACACGTCATAAGATACACATTTTACACATCCTAACTGAGTTTAATGCGTTTAACTCAAGCAAAGCTTTAAACTAAATTTATCCTATTAGTAACTAAAAAAATAGTATTTATAAATCTACAGTGGGCCTCTACTTTTGGTGCCTGATTGTACCTCCCATAACGGGAGATTATTGGTACCTATTTGTAGTTAATATAAGTATTTTCTTAAGAAAAAAATATGTGCGCTAATTGACATTGCTCTTACGGTGAAGGAAAACATCGTGATGAAACTCGCGGCTTAGTTGGCTCCAGAAGTATTGACAAATTCTCTCCTCTGGACATGGTCGACTAAAGCGGTGAGGGTAGCAGGTGCTGGGCAAGCCTACTCCATCCTCACGCAAAATGGGTTAATAAGAATCTAATTGCGGACAGCCCGTATTCTAATCCCTAATAAATTTCTAATTCCATTTCCCCTATTATGAGAAAATGTCAATCGAACTTTAAGATGCTCCGCATAATAACCAATTTTTAAGCAATTTATCAACTTTATCAACGTAAAATAGAAGATTATGCATCAGAATAAAGGGTGGCATGTTGAACCCCGAGTGTAACGAGGGACCACGTGACTTTTCGTTGGCTTATGTCAATATCATACAAAAAAAAACAAAAAGTTATCGACTGGCGATACCGAGAATAGACAGTAATCTTGTCTAAGGGGGCTGATCCGCCCCTTAGGCGACACCGGCCTACATACAAGCCGCGGTCGAAGGAAAAAAGAGTGGTTGCAGCAGAGTGAACCTGGGAGGATGGGTCGATCCATGCCGGGTTCAGTGCGACTGCGAGGTTACCGAGCAAACTATACTACACCTCTTGATCTGCCCCTACAGCCCTTACATTGGCTAACCTGATGTCAGCTAATAATACAACGCCAAAGATTTGGCGGCACGCTGAAGTAGGCGGATCTTACCCTAAATCATCAATTTGGGCAATTTGTGTGAAGAAGAGACGAACTGAAATAAATACTATTAAAAAGTAAAAATCTTTATTTAAATTCTTGCATGACATAAGTTCCAGATATTTAAATTGATAATATAATCAAAAGTAAAAAAAAACTCTTGTATAGTGTTGTTATTTGAAGCATAATTCTAAATGTTCAATTGCAACTTGTTGAGTTTTGTTCTTTACATCTCTTATAAGAAAGTCTACCACGGGCAGACGTTGGACAAAATTTGTCTCAACCATTATTTCGGTGTAAGACCATTCATCTTCCGCTGCTCGCTGAAAACATAAAATTAATTACAAATTGACATCGATACTTATGACTGTTAACTAAAGATAGATAGATACATAGGCTGCACTAAAAGTATCGGGAATGGAATATTTCCACTGTTCCTGTCATATTTAAATCTTTTTAATTGAAAACTCCTTGGTTTTAAAAATTGAATACCATTTATTTATTTAATAAAATAATCTCGGTCTTGTCACAAGGTTTTGTCAAACTTGTTTAGTCGTTGAGAAAATGGATTGACTCGAGAAAATTCAAGAGCGATGATTTATTATGACTTTCGAAGTGGTTTATCACAAAAACAGTGTGTTGACCGGATGATTTCTGCATTTGGTGATGAAGCCCCATCCAAAACCACAACTTATCGCTGGTTTGCTGAATTTCAACGTGGACGTGTCAAGCTCAGTGATGATCCCCGTCAAGGTCGTCCAAAAACTGCACTCACCCAAGAAAACGTTGATGCTGTGCGTAAGCTGATTGAGGAAGATCGACATGTAACATACCGCGAAATTCAGGCAACTTTAGACATTGGCATGAGTCAAATACAAATAATCTTGCATGAACAATTAGGTGTAAAAAAGTTGTTTTCCCGATGGATACCGCATTCGCTCTGCGAAGAGCAAAAAGTGGCTCGCGTTACTTGGTGCGTCAGAACTCTCGAAAGATTCCACGCAGGATCCTCAAATGCTGTATACAACATCGTATCAGGTGACGAATCCTGGATATACGCGTACGAACCCGAAACAAAAAACCAGTCACGAGTTTGGGTGTTCGAAAATGAGTTAAAGCCAACAAAAATTGTTCGTTCACGGAGTGTTGCAAAAAAAATAGTGGCCACGTTTGTCTCCAAAACCGGCCATGTTGTGACTATTCCTCTTGAGGGACAAAGAACGGTTAATGCAGAATGGTATGCTAGCATTTGTTTGCCACAGGTCGTTTCTGAACTCCGTAAAGAGAACTGCAACTCGCATCATCCTCCATCACGACAATGCGAGTTCTCACACCGCGAACAGAACAAAAGAGTTTTTAGAGCAAGAAAACATAGAATTATTAGACCATCCGCCGTACAGCCCCGACCTAAGCCCTAATGATTTATATACTTTCCCTAAAATAAAGAATAAATTGCGTGGTCAGAGATTTTCATCACCTGAAGAAGCTGTGGATGCCTACAAAACGGCCATTTTGGAGACCCCAACTTCCGAATGGAATGGTTGCTTTAATGATTGGTTCCATCGTATGGAAAAATGTGTCAAATTTCGCGGAGAATACTTCGAAAAGCAATAAATACATTTTTAAATAGTAATGTTGTGTCACTTCCTTGATTCCCGAAATTTTCAGTGCCGCCCTCGTAGATGACTTTATTTGTACAACACAGGAAGCAACAGAACACTATATACACAAAGTAGCTAGAAAGTATAAGTTGCACAAATGGGCGGCCTTATTGCTGAAAGCGATTTCTTCAATGCAACCTTTGGATGAAAAAGAACTGATTCAGCTATAATGGTAGGTTGTGAATAATTTAACGAACTGACTGACTGACTGTTCTTAACTGTAGAACAAAAATAAAAATTATAATAGATTATGCACC
Organism: Idaea straminata; assembly: GCA_951213275.1. Classification (NCBI taxonomy): domain Eukaryota; kingdom Metazoa; phylum Arthropoda; class Insecta; order Lepidoptera; family Geometridae; genus Idaea; species Idaea straminata. The sequence continues at coordinate 8,957,253 of OX577870.1, forward strand.
AAGGGAGTAAAGCAATGTCTAACCTCACAGGGGGCATATTGGACCCTAAACGCAACGAGGGACTCTTGTCTTATCTATCTATCTAACGACTGAGCGACGCGAGGAGTTCAAGCCGCCCAATGCTTATCCCGAGGTGCATACTCTACTTTTCACACCGTCGTCGTCTGCGAGTCAAATAAAAGCCACTCTGGTTTTAGACCTGACATTTTTTTTCTATTTATTATGGCTTGGCACGGCTTGTGCATTTAGCCAGTGTCAAGTTATATTTTGCATCAAATTGTGACCCGATTTTTCATAAATCGGGCCTAAAGTGTTTCAAAACAGTCAAAGTCGTCATAGTCCGTCTTGTCAGGGGCTATAGTAAAGCGGTGGCAAGTTTACCATAAATAACCTTAATAGGAGATTTGGAGGCAACGAGAAAACTTCATGTTTGACACTGATTTTTACTTTCACTACACTTGTGCACTTTCACAGAACTAAATTGAATAACATTCCACCAGAATTATACAATTCAACTCGGGTTACAACTAAGTTTCATGAAAATAAAACTGCAGCACGACATGTTGTTAACTCGTTCCCGCCAAAACTCGACCTGACTCTTTACATTGTACATCCGTACATGTTATTAGAGATAAACCTATTTGTTAAGAACTTATGCCAACATCGTAGCCTACTGGATTTTTGTAGACCAATCCAATGCCTCTTTTGTAAAGAGTATTATGCCCGTGTGCTAAGAGTTTTCATACAACATTGTCTCCCTTGGGATAAGTAACAGCGTGTGCGGCCAATGGACACATAATATGCGGGCTTTAGTGAATATTCACTCGTGGTCAGAGAAAGTTAATATGGCGGCAGCATAAGTACATCATCTGTGAAAGTTTCAATTGTCTTGCTATTACGGTTCATGAGATACAGCCTGGTGACAGACAGTCGGACGGGCGGCGGAGTCTTAGTAAAAGGGTCCCGTTTTTACCCTTTGAGTATGAAACCTTAAAATAGAATGATCGCTCACCGAACACCAGTCTGTTTCTTCTGGTACGATATAATATTGGGGTGAAGTCAGCGAACGTTCAGGGCCAATAACCATGTTATCCCAAGTCAACAGTTGAATGGACTTGTCCAAATCATCCCGGTAATAAGGCTGTGTATTCTTGCAGTGATATTTGATAGTATGGTATACTGATGATGACCTTTCTCGGAGCCATTGTAGTTGCACCAACGACAACTGAAACCAGATGTAAAGGACATGATATACAATTGTGTAGGTAGACGTTGCTTTGTATGTCAAATTACGAAAGGAATTTCACTAGACAAATGTATTCCTCTATTTATTGCCTGAATAATGAGTTTAGAGAGCAATCATTTTTTATAATACCTAAGTTTGCTGTAGACAGTGCCCCTGTATCTTCCTTTCTCTAAAAACTATAATTACTAAAGGAAATAATTTATTTGATTCACTAAAAAGCAAACTTTAGTTTCATGGAAAAAGGAATGCTCTAGAAGTCTAGAGGCATTATCTCTATAACATAAAAATGGATCGCTAAGGTGTTCCTAAGCGCAAATCTCGAGAACGGATGAACCGATCTCGCTAATTCTTTTTTAGAGAGAGAAATTCAAAAAATTGCCTGAAAATTTCTAGTAAATTTAAACTTTATACAGCATAAAGTTCAAGTTTTAATGGAGAGGTTCCGGGAAGGCAAAACAATTGAGTGACGTTAGTTGTATCGTATAAATATTGATCTCAATCGTGTTACGGTATTGGTTGCCAAACTCCACTTAAACGGCTGCACCGATTTGTATGAAGTTTTTATATGACAAAACAACGTTTGCCGATACAGCTAGTTTATGAAAAAGCATTGCTACCGTCTCGCGAGTAATCTTGGCATCGTTATATGGTTGAAGGGTAAGCTGCAAGGTATTATTATTCTGAGGGAAACAAGAATACTCACATTTATCAAATCAATCATATCCACTCTTTCTTGACTTAACCATAAAGGTTTTGTCTCACCCTCACCGAATGTTACAGGGTCAAGTTTCACGTTCAATCCACGAACGCAAGTTGTTGAGTCTTTTTCTTTGCAATATACTTTTATTGGATGTTTCTTTGTACCGACGAACCATGGTTGGCCTAAATCATAATGAGAAACGGTATTTGTTCGTTGCACCATATCGTCTCTTCGGTATGTTAGGTTAGGTGAAAATAGCTGAGCCCCGCGGTGATACCCGATCCCGTGGTGTAAAAATAAGTGTAAATTCATCGCAATCGGTTATACAGTCTTAGCGTGAAGGAGTAATAAACATACACACAAACTTTCGCATTACAATAAATGAACACAAAAAACAAAATATAATACATAAACAAATTTAATCAAGCAAACCGCCCCGAGTCACCCCTGGCGCAAAAGACCCCATCACACTAGCAGCTTTACCACGCTGAATAGCTATGGCCAGCCTCTGCACTAGGAACGACCCGGACTTTTGCATTTATAATATTAGTAATTACAAAAGATAGCTTTTTTTTTTGCGAGTCGGACTCGCGCTCGAAGGGTTCCGTACACCATTATATTCCGTTTCTGGTATTCGTTGTTATAGCGGCAACAGATATACATAATCTGTGAAAATTTCAACTGTCTAGCTATCACGGTTCATGAGATACAGCCTGGTGACAGACAGACAGACAGTGGAGTAAAGGGTCCCTTTTTTACCCTTTGGGTAAGAACCCTAAAAAAGAGCATTTCCGAAACGAAAATAATCAAAATACATACGAGTCAAAAACATAACCCTCCTTTTGTCGTTGAGTAAAAATCGGGAATGATGTTTAAAATTATCACAAAATACTGTCAATAAATCCAAGAATTTTCGGTATTTTGAGTTTCTGGGTTACCCAGATATTTTAAACCTACCCCGTACCATCCCCGTACCTACCTTCTAACGGTAATAACAATGGATTTTCATCTTTACATAGAACAAATGCCGGCTCGTCTTTCACCGTACCATATGATCCACCTGCTGTACGATGTTCCTTCAAATCTGAAGAATCATCTGAAAAACATAAAAACCGTTTATACCGTTTTTTTATCACAGTTGCTCATAAAGTGGATCTTATTCAACCGCTTTTAGGCTCATAATCCAACGTATTACGCACGCGTGGGTTTTACATTACCTCGACGCCACTAGTGTGTAAAAAGTTGTCCTGATAAGTTAAATTGGTATCTTACTGCTAATTAAATGTTGTAAATGAAATATTCTTAATTTATCTGGGTTATACAGTTTTGATGTAAAAATAAAAGGTAGGTACCAACAAAGAGTTCTTAAGCTAGCAAAAATGGTTGTCTCTGAAGTCGGTTTACGAACGAAAATTTTAAGTGATAACGTCTTAGAAAACGATTAAAAATTGAGTATTGTTTTTTTTATGTTTTTTCTTTACATAAATATATTTTTTCCGTACCATTGTATTCTGTTTTCAACCCCTGACGCAAAAATAAATGGAAATAACCCTAAAAAATATTGTATGTCAGACGAGGCTGTATAGGTGGAAATTATTTTGCCTGGCCTTTCGGGATTATAATTAACAAAAAAAATTGCCTAAAAAAAAGTGAACATAGACTTATCACAAATATTTTGTTATTTTCTTTTCTTTTCAAGTCTTTTCTTCTAATCGCAACTGTGATAAAAAACGTACAATAAACGTTTGGATTGATCATTGTATCTCGGCTGTCATAAACCGCCACTATACAATGATCAATTTACCAAACTTGTATCGCAATGTACTATTTACTATCAGAAAGGGTTTGCTTGCAAACCCTTTCTGACTAACGGATATAGCTTCATAAATGCGTTATGATGTGTAACGGATGTGAGAAAAGAGGATGTAGGTAGAGCTTATCTAACAAATACGTTGGATTAGCTTCAGAATTGTGTCGATCTGCCGTAAGAGTCGTTTCGCAATCTCCAATACGGCTGCGTCTGTTTTTCTTGATTATCTTGTTTTCAGTTAATTGTAAAAAATATCAAGAAATTGTAATAAATAAATATTGCAGGACTTTCCATTAGCGACATCGCCAATCGACAGATTTTTGACGTGATTAAGTCAAATAAATTAATGTAACACCAGTACCATGACGCCGTCAAGTTCCGTGTGACGTCAAAATTGCGTCCCGTTCCCATTGTGTGACGTCATGCATCATGGTAACATGACCATGATGCGTTCGTTCCCGTTAGAAAACAGAGTATTTAATAATAATATTGCGCATATGGGCTTGTGTTATGGTGACGAGTGACGAATAGAAAACTTTTATTACTATACATATATAGGAGAAAAAAAAATTGTCCCATTTTATTTCTTTTGAATTTTCGTTGGCTTATGACAATTTCATACAAAAATAATTATTGATAATAAAAAAACCTTGTCTAAGGGGGCTGTTTAGCCCGAATTGGGCTCAAAATGTTTGAAATCAGTTTGTTACCTTCACCACAAGAAGCACATACACCAGGTGGACCAGGTGGGCCTTCTGGGCCAGGTATACCATCCCGGCCAGGTAAACCAGGTGTGCCGAAAAAACCAGGTGGACCTACTATGCCAGGTGGACCTTCTAGGCCAGGTGGACCTTCTAGGCCAGGTGGACCTATTAAACCCTGAAAGTGCAAAGTGAAGATTTTGTTTGATTTAAAAGAATAATTTGTTCAAAGAAAAAAAGAATATTGCGCTATTAATAAAGTTTATTAATAGCGCATAATACCTGTTCTCCTTTCTCTCCCTTTTCACCCATTCTTCCTGTGATTCCCGTGGGTCCTGCAAAACCCCGAGGCCCCTGGAAATATGAAATTAATGGCTTAAAATACAATTTTTAAAAGTACATTGTGTCACAAAGATTTAAAATAATGATTTATACCATACCCACTCTAAAAAGCTTATTTTATTCACTGAAAACAGTGAATAAAAAGGCCTTTTAATCACTGTTTTGGTGTTTGTACATTGGACCTCCATCTCAATGGTTATACAACCTCCTTGCGCAAAAAATACTGTCTGAGTCTGTCTGTCTGTCTATCTGTCTGTCTATCTGTCTGTCTATCTGTCTGTCTGTCTGTTTGTCTGTCTGTTTGTCTGTCTGTTTGTCTGTTTGTCTGTCTGTTTGTCTGTCTGTCTGTTTGTCTGTCTGTTTGTCAGTCTGTCTGTTTGTCTGTCTGTTTGTCTGTCTGTCTGTTTGTCTGTCTGTTTGTTTGTCTGTCTGTTTGTCTGTCTGAGTCTGTCTAAGTCTGTCTGAATCTGTCTGTCTATCTGTCTGTCGGTCGGTCCCGCCACACGTTTTGTTTTCTTTTTCTCGTAGTCATGGTATATAGTATAGCAACTCTTGAATAAAGTACGGATTTACATTGAGGGCCATGAATCACTCCCGTGGCTCAGGATACTAACACTTGAATCACTCGCGTAGCGAGTGATTCAATCATTATGAATCACACCCTACGGTCGTGATTCAGTTGTTAGAATCCTTCGCTCGATCGTGATTCATCTATGGCCCTCGCTTTAAATCCGTCCTTTATTCACTAGTTGCATAATGTTCAAGCCATATGTAAAAAAAAAAAATTAGACGTAACGTGTCAATAGGGCTATGTGTCAGATGAGAAAAAATATTAAAAAGAGCTTTTGGAAATACAGTCCTTGGTTTTTTTGTACAAACCTTAACATGGTCCGTAACGAGCCGGATTAGGGCTCCGCATAGTGCACAGTGGTATTGGTACCACTGAACCCGTACTCGCAGAGGATTGCTGGTACGTGGTAGGAAGAGCACAGCTCGTGGGATACGAGCTGGTTGGCGTGTTGTAAGCGCCGCAGTTGGTGTACTGGAGGCACCACCGGAGAGGAGGTCAAAGGAGGAAAACGGGAACCGAGGAATTCGGTAGGACTACACTACAGGTGAAAAGGATTTCATCTGTGTGTGAGTGAAGTGCAACCGTGAGTACTTTGATGTTATAAAAATAGGCGAATTTCAACTTTATTTCAAGGGATGAAATAACTTTAGAAGATATCAAGATCGGTGAACATTTAGTTTTTGAACATAGGATAATTTTAGTTAGTAGTTTGGGACTTAGAATAATAAGCGAAAAACCGACGATACGGGGAATCCACGCCCAATTTCCCTCAGAAATCTCAAAAACTTGTAAAATTTTTGAAATTTCAAACACTTGTAAAATTTTCGAATTTTTCAAACACTTGTAAAATTTTCGAAATTTTCAAACACTTGTAAAATTTTCGACATTTTTAAGAGACTTGTAAAATTTTCAGAAATTGAACAGTTAGCAAAAGGTTCTAAGTTTATGTTTTTTTTTTTTAGGACTTGTGTTTTTTGATTAATTTACTAATATGGCATCACATAATTAGTTATCAAGTTGACCTTGCAAAAAGAATTTTAAAAGCTCAAGTCAATTACAAAAAATCCCCTAAGGATCGTATTAGCAGAGACTATATAAATAACAGATTGGAAGCTTTAGGAGAGTTATGGGATGAGTTTAAAACGGGTCACAAGCAACTAATACAAGAAAATGACCCCTTGGTTTTAAAAGACGAGACTTATGTTGTAAATGATGTATATGATCAAACTGAAGAAGTGTTTCTAGAATATAAGTGCGAATTACAAAAATGTTTATCTAATTTGCCAAGAGAATTGCCTAAAGAATCTGTAGACAGTTGTAATAGTGATACAAAGTCAAGTTATGTAAAGTTGCCAGAAATTCACATACCTAGATTTTCAGGCAAATATACAGAGTGGATTACTTTTAGAGATCTTTTCATTTCAATGATACACAACAACAAATCACTTGACGATGTACAACGATTACAATATTTAAAAGGCTATTTAACAGGAGAGGCAGAACTACTTATAAGAAACACACCTGTAACTGCTGCAAACTATAAAAGTTGTTGGAATATCATAGAGCAGCGATATAATAACAAAAAGTTTCTTGTCAATAATATTTTAAAACGGTTTTTGAGTCAAAGAAGTGCAACTACTGCATCCGCTAGTAGTTTAAAAGAGTTTGTTGACACTACAAATGATTGTTTAACTGCGCTAACTAATTTGGGTATAGATGTTTCCACATGGGATCCAATTGTGATACATTTGTTATGTTTAAAACTAGACCCAGAAACCCGCAAGGAATGGGAATTAAACATTTCAAAAACTATCGGTTCGGATTCCTTGCCTCTTTTTAGTCAGTTGAGCGAGTTTTTATGTAATAGATTCCGTGCTTTAGAAGTGTTCGAACCTATTAAATATGTCAATAAACAGTCAGGGTTTAATGCACGCACATCTACGGCTCAGAATATCAGTCACACCAGAGTTTTACATACTACTGATATTCCAAAAATTGTTTGTGAGTTTTGCAGTGAAGCTCATAAGTTATGTTTTTGTAAAAAGTTTGCTAATCAAAGTTATGAAGACAGACATGATTTTGTGATGAAAAATAGTATATGTTTTAACTGTTTAGGGAGCAATCACGGTGTAAGATTTTGCCGAACACCCATCAATTGTAGGATTTGCAAAAAACGCCATCATTCCTTGCTTCATCCAAGGAACGTCTCCACTTCAGCTGTTGGTTCAGGGTTTGTAGGTCAAACGGTTGAAGGAGAGTCAGGTAAGGTCAATAAGGCAAATGAGGTATCTAGTTCACAAAGTAACTTGCCTATTGAAACTGTTAATCATATGGCATATTGTACCAAAGGTCAGAGCAACCACGTGTTATTGGCAACAGCTTTAGTTGAGGTTAGATCTAGAACAGGCCAATATCACGCGGTAAGGGCTTTGTTAGATCAAGGCTCTCAAGCGTCATTTGTAACCGAAGCTACTGTACAAGGGTTAGGTTTAAAGAGAATCACGGTTACCAACGTCGTATCAGGTTTAGGTGGTCAAAATACTGCCACAGTTTCGAAGTCAATGGTTTTACTTACTCTAAAATCTAAAGTAGATCCAGAGTTTGAAATCACTGTGAAGGCGTATGTATTGAACAACATCACTACATATATACCAGGTCACAGGGTATGTTTGGACAAATGGGTCGAGTTATCCCAGATTTCATTGGCTGATCCTCAGTTCGATACGCCAAATAAAATTGATCTTTTACTAGGAGCAGATGTATACTGCCAAATAATTAAGGAAGGAGTTTTACGTGCACCTACTGGTACTCCAGTAGCACAGTGTACCACATTTGGCTGGATTATATCTGGACCAGTAAATACAGTTACAGATAAACAACATATTACAGTTTTGCATACTTGCACAGAGGAGTTTGATTTAAAACTCTTTTGGGAGTTAGAATCGGAAGGTTTATTGCCGTCTAAAATGTTAACATTAGAAGAACAAAGGTGTGAAGAAATCTTCGCTGCAACTACTCGTCGTGATTCGGATGGTAGATACGTTGTCAAGTTGCCGTTCCGAGAGGAGATTCCTTCCTGTAAAAATGGAGATTCACGTGAGATAGCAGTTAGAAGATTTAAAAACTTAGAAAGAAAATTTGCTACAAATACAATGTTAAAAGAAAGATATACAGAGGTAATAAACGAATACTTACAATTAGATCATATGATTTTAGTTCAGAAACCGGATGATAATAAAGAACAGGCGATATACCTACCACATCATGCTGTTATAAGAGAGGATAGGTCTACAACTAAGGTCCGCGTGGTTTTTGATGCATCCTGTAAAAATAAAAATGGTGTGTCATTAAATGATACTTTGATGGTTGGGCCTACGTTGCAATCGACTTTGAGGCACTTGATTTGGAATTGGAGACGGTATCCCATATGTATTGTGGCCGACATTATTAAAATGTATCGCATGGTGAGAGTCGCTGAAGAAGATTGTGATTATCAACGCATTGTTTGGAGAAGTAATCCAAATGAAGAAATACGAGATTATAAATTACTTACTGTCACTTTCGGTACAGCTTCGGCCCCGTACTTAGCTGTAAAGGCTCTTAATCAAGTTGCAATAGATTACAAAGATAAATACCCAAAGGCAGCAGAAAGAGTAGCAAAGGAATATTATATGGATGATCTAATGAGTGGCTGTCAAACAATGGAAGAAGGAGTAGTGCTTATTAAACAAATGAATGAACTTCTGAAGGAATGTGGATTTACATTACAAAAATGGTCTAGTAACAAAGAAGAATTATTAAGAATTTTAGATCAAAAGGAAACAAAGGACAATGAAGTAGATGAAAGAAAGAAAATAGAAAGGTAGAACAAAAACTAGACAATATAGTAAAGATTCTAGGACTAACCTGGAACAGGAGTGATGATGAATTTCAGTACTCGGTGAAGCTGCCGCCATTGTCTGCACCTGTAACAAAAAGAAAAATTATATCAGATGTAGCGCGTCTATTTGACCCGGTAGGATGGATAGCGCCATGTGTCATATTAGCAAAGATATTTATACAGCGATTGTGGATAGCAGGAACGGGATGGGATGAAGAAGCTCCGGCTGATATAGTAAATGACTGGTCTACTTACCGCAACGCCTTAACACATTTGACTGGATTCCGTATTCCTAGGTGGTTATTCACAAGTTCAAACGATGTTGTCGTAGAACTGCACGGATTCTCGGATGCATCCAACGTTGCTTACGCGGCTGTTGTTTATCTACGCGTCATCAATGAATACGGTGACATTCATGTCGGACTAGTAGGAGCCAAAACAAGGATTGCACCAGTAAAACAAGTAAGCATACCACGTCTTGAGTTGTGTGGAGCTGTTTTAGTAGCAAAGTTATTGGTAGAGGTTGCAGAAGTTTTAAAGATTCCGAGAAATGCAATTAGAGCTTGGACGGACTCTACTATAGTACTAGCTTGGTTGAGTAAACACGCTAGTAACTGGAAGACATTTGTGGCAAATAGAGTAGCAGAGATTCACATGACTTTAGAATCTTCCCAGTGGTCTCATGTGTCTACTAAGGACAATCCTGCAGATTGTGCATCACGTGGTGTTCAACCTAAGGATCTAGATCAGCTGGATATATGGAAATTTGGTCCAAGGTTTTTATGGGAACAACATATCTCATACACCAAATTAAAGAACAACGACACTCACGAGGAAGAATCTTTAAAGGTCCATGTAGGCATAGTAGATCAATCGATTTTAGAAAAATATTCGTCACTTAAAAGACTTGTTCGTGTTGTAGCTTATTGCAGACGTTTTATCACTCGAAAGAAGATTGTTTCAACAAACATTACTTGTTTAAGTTCATCTGAATTGAAGGAGGCTTTAAATACATGTATAAAGTTAGCTCAAAGTGCAGTATATGAAAAGGACATACATGAATTAAAAACGTATGGACAAGTTAAATCAAAAAGTTCGAAGCTGTTATCGTTAACTCCATTTCTAGATGAAAGGGGTTTACTTAGAGCAGGTGGCAGAATTTCCCAGTCGCAGGAAAGCGAAATGGTCAAGCACCCAATTATACTGCCACATGATTCACCATTGTCAAAGCTGATAATTGATGATGCTCATCGGAAAACTATGCATGGCGATATACAGCTAATGCAGAATTACTTACGATCAGGTTATTGGATAGTAGGATGTAAAAATTTGATCAAACATCACGTACGTAAATGCGTTACTTGCGTTCGTCATAAGGCTAAAGTACAAACTCAGTTTATGGGTTCTTTGCCTACTGTTAGAGTCACACCAGCAAGGGCTTTTATTAACAGCGGTGTAGACTATGCAGGCCCTATAATGTTGAGGACATCAAAAGGTAGAGGACACAAAGCATATAAAAGTTACATTTGCTTGTTTGTGTGCATGGTCACTAAGGCTGTGCACATTGAAGTTGTTAGTGATCTAACATCGAGAGGCTTTTTAGAGGCTTTCAAACGATTTGTCGCAAGACGAGGTCATTGTACAAATTTACACAGCGACAATGGTACGAATTTTGTTGGTGCGTCTAAAGAATTAAAGGATCTATTTGATTCCCAAAAATCAAATATGATTTCAGAACTAGTTGATGGCCTCGCAATGCAAGGAACAAATTGGCATTTTATACCGCCTAGAGCACCTAATTTTGGTGGATTATGGGAGGGAGGTATAAAATCTACAAAATACCATATTAAACGTGTCATTGGAGAATCAACGTTGACATACGAAGAGATGTCCACGCTTTTGGCCCAAATTGAGGCTTGTTTAAACTCACGGCCGTTGACTATGATCAATAATAACCCCGAAGAACCTATTCCCATAACACCAGGTCATTTCTTGATAGGAGAACCTTTGGTCACTGTGCCAGAAGTTAACTACAAAAATTGCCAATATAATTCTTTGAGACGCTGGCAGGTTACACAAGCGATGCTTCAGAGTTTTTGGCGTAGATGGTCGGGAGAGTATTTATCACATCTCATGCATCGCTACAAATGGGCTTACAAAATTCCTGAACCAGCAGTTGGGGATATAGTTTTGATTAAAGAGGATGATTTGCCTCCGAGTCGTAGGTTGTTTGGTAGAGTTTTAGAGAAATACCCCGGATCTGATGGGATGACTAGAGTTGTTTTGCTTAAATGTAAAAATTCCACCATGAAACGTCCTACATCTAAACTTTGTATTTTACCCGTTAATGATGATTAACGGTTAATAATGCCATTTTGTTGTCGTTTAGTTGTTACTTAGGTTTTTGGATTTTACGTTTTGTTGTACCACTTTATAAGCACAAAGTTTTAGTTATTATTAAGGTTTTGTAAGCTAAGCGACGTCATGGTGGGCGGTTTAATTTGTGAAGGACAGTCTGTCCTTGGTGGGCGGAATGTTCAAGCCATATGTAAAAAAAAAAAATTAGACGTAACGTGTCAATAGGGCTATGTGTCAGATGAGAAAAAATATTAAAAAGAGCTTTTGGAAATACAGTCCTTGGTTTTTTTGTACAAACCTTAACACATAATATACTATTTTACTGTAGGTATAGAATCCGGAACAAGGGATAATAATAAACTAATAATAATATTTTGAATACTTTTAAATTTCATTAGTTTTATTAAGTTCTTAAATAGATTGTTTGATTGTGTCTTACTAGTTTTTACCCGCGACTTCGTCCGCGTAAGAGTCGAAAATGGACAAAGGAATCACTGAAGCTGCCGCCATTGTCTGCACCTGTAACAAAAAGAAAAATTATATCAGATGTAGCGCGTCTATTTGACCCGGTAGGATGGATAGCGCCATGTGTCATATTAGCAAAGATATTTATACAGCGATTGTGGATAGCAGGAACGGGATGGGATGAAGAAGCTCCGGCTGATATAGTAAATGACTGGTCTACTTACCGCAACGCCTTAACACATTTGACTGGATTCCGTATTCCTAGGTGGTTATTCACAAGTTCAAACGATGTTGTCGTAGAACTGCACGGATTCTCGGATGCATCCAACGTTGCTTACGCGGCTGTTGTTTATCTACGCGTCATCAATGAATACGGTGACATTCATGTCGGACTAGTAGGAGCCAAAACAAGGATTGCACCAGTAAAACAAGTAAGCATACCACGTCTTGAGTTGTGTGGAGCTGTTTTAGTAGCAAAGTTATTGGTAGAGGTTGCAGAAGTTTTAAAGATTCCGAGAAATGCAATTAGAGCTTGGACGGACTCTACTATAGTACTAGCTTGGTTGAGTAAACACGCTAGTAACTGGAAGACATTTGTGGCAAATAGAGTAGCAGAGATTCACATGACTTTAGAATCTTCCCAGTGGTCTCATGTGTCTACTAAGGACAATCCTGCAGATTGTGCATCACGTGGTGTTCAACCTAAGGATCTAGATCAGCTGGATATATGGAAATTTGGTCCAAGGTTTTTATGGGAACAACATATCTCATACACCAAATTAAAGAACAACGACACTCACGAGGAAGAATCTTTAAAGGTCCATGTAGGCATAGTAGATCAATCGATTTTAGAAAAATATTCGTCACTTAAAAGACTTGTTCGTGTTGTAGCTTATTGCAGACGTTTTATCACTCGAAAGAAGATTGTTTCAACAAACATTACTTGTTTAAGTTCATCTGAATTGAAGGAGGCTTTAAATACATGTATAAAGTTAGCTCAAAGTGCAGTATATGAAAAGGACATACATGAATTAAAAACGTATGGACAAGTTAAATCAAAAAGTTCGAAGCTGTTATCGTTAACTCCATTTCTAGATGAAAGGGGTTTACTTAGAGCAGGTGGCAGAATTTCCCAGTCGCAGGAAAGCGAAATGGTCAAGCACCCAATTATACTGCCACATGATTCACCATTGTCAAAGCTGATAATTGATGATGCTCATCGGAAAACTATGCATGGCGATATACAGCTAATGCAGAATTACTTACGATCAGGTTATTGGATAGTAGGATGTAAAAATTTGATCAAACATCACGTACGTAAATGCGTTACTTGCGTTCGTCATAAGGCTAAAGTACAAACTCAGTTTATGGGTTCTTTGCCTACTGTTAGAGTCACACCAGCAAGGGCTTTTATTAACAGCGGTGTAGACTATGCAGGCCCTATAATGTTGAGGACATCAAAAGGTAGAGGACACAAAGCATATAAAAGTTACATTTGCTTGTTTGTGTGCATGGTCACTAAGGCTGTGCACATTGAAGTTGTTAGTGATCTAACATCGAGAGGCTTTTTAGAGGCTTTCAAACGATTTGTCGCAAGACGAGGTCATTGTACAAATTTACACAGCGACAATGGTACGAATTTTGTTGGTGCGTCTAAAGAATTAAAGGATCTATTTGATTCCCAAAAATCAAATATGATTTCAGAACTAGTTGATGGCCTCGCAATGCAAGGAACAAATTGGCATTTTATACCGCCTAGAGCACCTAATTTTGGTGGATTATGGGAGGGAGGTATAAAATCTACAAAATACCATATTAAACGTGTCATTGGAGAATCAACGTTGACATACGAAGAGATGTCCACGCTTTTGGCCCAAATTGAGGCTTGTTTAAACTCACGGCCGTTGACTATGATCAATAATAACCCCGAAGAACCTATTCCCATAACACCAGGTCATTTCTTGATAGGAGAACCTTTGGTCACTGTGCCAGAAGTTAACTACAAAAATTGCCAATATAATTCTTTGAGACGCTGGCAGGTTACACAAGCGATGCTTCAGAGTTTTTGGCGTAGATGGTCGGGAGAGTATTTATCACATCTCATGCATCGCTACAAATGGGCTTACAAAATTCCTGAACCAGCAGTTGGGGATATAGTTTTGATTAAAGAGGATGATTTGCCTCCGAGTCGTAGGTTGTTTGGTAGAGTTTTAGAGAAATACCCCGGATCTGATGGGATGACTAGAGTTGTTTTGCTTAAATGTAAAAATTCCACCATGAAACGTCCTACATCTAAACTTTGTATTTTACCCGTTAATGATGATTAACGGTTAATAATGCCATTTTGTTGTCGTTTAGTTGTTACTTAGGTTTTTGGATTTTACGTTTTGTTGTACCACTTTATAAGCACAAAGTTTTAGTTATTATTAAGGTTTTGTAAGCTAAGCGACGTCATGGTGGGCGGTTTAATTTGTGAAGGACAGTCTGTCCTTGGTGGGCGGAATGTTCAAGCCATATGTAAAAAAAAAAAATTAGACGTAACGTGTCAATAGGGCTATGTGTCAGATGAGAAAAAATATTAAAAAGAGCTTTTGGAAATACAGTCCTTGGTTTTTTTGTACAAACCTTAACACATAATATACTATTTTACTGTAGGTATAGAATCCGGAACAAGGGATAATAATAAACTAATAATAATATTTTGAATACTTTTAAATTTCATTAGTTTTATTAAGTTCTTAAATAGATTGTTTGATTGTGTCTTACTAGTTTTTACCCGCGACTTCGTCCGCGTAAGAGTCGAAAATGGACAAAGGAATCACGTTTTCCCATACAAACTTTGCCCCCTTTTTCACCCCCTTAGAAGTAAAATTTTGATAAATCCTTTCTTATCGGATGCCTACGTCATACAAAAAACACACCCTCCAAGTTTCAGGTCTCTACGATCAGCGGTTAAGGCTGTGCGTTGATAAAGATTTTTTTACGTATAGATATATTTTTATTCAGTTCGTTTTTGTAAAAATCTATAATATAGGTTAAAATTTAATTATATAATGTATTATATAAGAAATATGAAAATTAGAAAAAATATGTAAAAATTGTCTATTTTATCTTTACTTTATAAAGTGCCTACCTGATCTCCTGTGTCTCCTTTTTCACCGGATTCTCCTTTGTTTCCCTTCGGTCCTGGCCGTCCCTCGGGCCCCTACAAGTATAAATAAATGGCTTAAAATACAATTTGGTAGATAGTAAATTAAATCACAAGAAAATGAAATAATACTATTACTGAGAATCCAGAACGCAGTAAGGGAGAATAATAATTTGTAGCTTTTGCCCGCGACTTAGTCCGCGTAAACGTCGAAAGAATGTTTAAGTATGTAAAATTGAAGTAGATTGGACCAAGGAATCACGTTGTCCCCAGACTTTGCCCCCTTTTCAACCGATAAGGGGACGAATTTCGGAAAATCCTTTCTTATCGGATGCCTACGTCATACAAAGAACACACCCTCCAAGTTTCAGGTCTCTATGATCAGCGGTTTAGGCTGTGCGTTAATCCGTCAGTCAGTCAAGATAAAGAATTTTATATGTATGTATAGTATATTATGTATATTTATAGTA
This sequence comes from Idaea straminata, assembly GCA_951213275.1. NCBI lineage: Eukaryota > Metazoa > Arthropoda > Insecta > Lepidoptera > Geometridae > Idaea > Idaea straminata. The sequence goes on from OX577870.1 coordinate 8,972,944, forward strand.
ATTATAATTATTAAAATGATAATATTCTGAATACTTTTAAATTAAATTGTATATAGATACTTAGATAGATTTTTTGACGTGATAACGTCTAGTAAATAAATGGAACACCTGCTTTCACAAAAAAATGTCATGTTCCGGTAGGCAGGTACTATAACGCGTCACGATCCGTGTAACGTCATGATTGCGTCCCGTTCCCGTTAGGAAACTGAGTATTTAATGCGAAGAGCCTTGATCAGCACCTGAAGAGGCTCTCGTTGGATGGTTGGGTCAAGGGTCATATTCAAAAGTTTTTATAGTGATGTATTTATTTTGTACTCAGTTTGTTTTATAAAAATCCAAATGTAAGTAAATATATGTACGCTATCAAAACATTGAAATACGGAAACTAGCAATTAGATAGCAATATATTATTCATTGCAATTTCAGAAACACGGTGTCCTTATCGCTGAATAAAGAGGCAACCAGCCATTTTAATGTCAGAATGGCTGGTTATTTTATTTTTTAATTTCTCAGAATCTATTATAGATAGCAATTTTTTGCAAAAAACTAGCAAAAAGATAGCAATTCTTGAATATACTGTTAGTGCCATACGGCACGGGCAACCTGCCATTCTGACGCTAATAATTGATGAACATCAGTCAAAATCTGTTTGAAATGTACCTATTGCTTGAAAGTTTATATTGGTACCTAACAAGTAATTAAAAACTGAACAATCTACTGTAGGTATTGTGATTACTGTTCATGTTTTCGAAGATCCTCATCAGATCTTCACCATTTTATGGGACCAACATGCATATTTTTTTGGAAAAGACGTTTCGGCAGATATAAATTGAAACGCTTTTGAGGTGCAATTCCGCTAATAACTCCAAAGATCCTAGTCAAATCTTTACCAAGTTTTTATGGGACCACCCTTGAGATAGACCCTTTCCAACAGAAAAAGAATCATCAAAATCGATTGATAAACAAAGAATATATGCGCGAACATCCATAAAAAAAACATACAACCGAATTGAGCACCTCCTTCTTTTTTTGAAGTCGGTTAAAAAGAGAGAGAAAACATAGGAAAATAAAAAAACCTCAATTTGTCATCGTTTTCTTATGACGTTATGACGTAAAATTATTATCAGTAAACCTACTTTACAACCATTTTTAGTTGATGTAAGTAGATATTTATTTAGAACTAGCTGCGCCCCGCGGTTTCACTCGTGTAGGTCCCGATCCCGTGAGAATATCGGGATAAAAAGTAATCTAGACACCGAGTTTCATCGCAAGCGGTTCAGTAGTTTTTGCGTGAAGGAGTAACAAACATACACACACACACACACACAAACTTTCACATTTATAATATTAGTAGGATATATATATATATATATATATATATATATATATATATATAGTAGGAAGTAGGATTCAGTTTGTTTTTCTAAAATACTTTTTATCACAGTTGCTCATAAACTGGATCTTATTCAACGGCTTTTAGGCTCATAATCCAACATATTATACACGCGTGCGTTTTACATTACCAACCTAGTGCTATAAAATTATCCCGATAAGTTAAATACGTATCTTACTGCTAATTACATGTTAGGTAGGTGAAACATTCTTAATTTATCTGGGTTATACTGTTTTGATGTATAAATAAAAGGTAAGTACACAAAGGGTTCTTAAGCTAGCAAAAATGGTTGTCTCTAAAGTCGGTTTACGAACGAAAATTTTAAGTGATAACGTCTTAGAAAACGATTAAAAATTGAGTATTGTTTTTTTATGTTTTTTCTTTACATAAATATATTTTTTTCCGTACCATTGTATTCTGGTTTCAACCCCCGACGCAAAAACAAATGTAAAAAACCCTAAAAAATATTGTGTGTCAGACGAGGCTGTATAGGTTAAAAGCCTTTAGCCTGGCCTTTCCGGAGCACAACAACAAAAACAAAAAATATTGCCTTAAAAAAAAGTGAACATAGACTTATCACAAATATTTTGTTAATTATTATTTTGTTTTCTTTTCAAGTCTTTTCTTTTATTCGCAACTGTGATAAAAAACGTCGTACGATATACGTGTGGAATTGATCTTTGCATCTTGGCTTCTTAACACACTCGCTGCCGCTCGCGCGTCATAAACTCAATTTCTCAAACAAAAGATCAATTTACCGCACTTATATCGTAATGTACTATTATAATTAGCATAATACCTACCATGTCTCCTGTATCTCCCTTTTCACAGGATTCTCCTTTATTTCCCATTGGCCCCTGGAAATATAAAATAAAAGGCTTAGAATACTATTTTGTAAACAATGAATTGTGTCACAAGGGAGTAAAATCATATTTTTACGTGAGGGCGCTCTATTGAATCGAGAACGCAGTGAACGACTCTTAGACGTAAAACAAGAAAAGTTTCTCGGTTTCTCTAAATAATAAAAAATATTGCAGATATGAATTATAGTTAATTGAATCCGGCGTTACTTTTCGGAACTCAATATCTGTAATGGAAGTATTAATATGTAGTTTTTCGTTCCGAGCCTAGTGCCAAAACACAAAATGCAATGAAGAGTCATGCAATGAGGACAAGCAAAAATTAGTATTAGTGACACCATTCATAAACCACGACACGTGTTTCACGTCTACACGACGCATCATCAGGATTGGACCCCGACCGCGCTATATGGGCGACAAACGTTAGATACGACGTCGCTCTCCGAGATGTTGCCTCGCTGAACGCTGGAACAAGAGAGTCTCTTGTTTCAGCGAACTAAAAACGAAATATTAATACTTCCATTACAGATATGAATTATTTAAGAATAAGGAAAGATCTCAAGAACTTTTCTCATTTTCCTCCATTTTATCCACTCAAATTAACCCCTGTATTGAATTCTGAACGTACCGACAAATAATAATTGTTTGTAATAGTGCTTAATATCGAATGTCCTTTTTCTCCCTTTTCACCGGATGCTCCATTGATTGGAGACCTTTTCCATCTTGAAAGCCTCTGAAAGTTTAAACAATATTGTAAATTGAGTATAGGATTCTTAAATAGAATTCTGATCGCAGCAAGGGATGATAATAATTTATAGTAAATACTTTTTTATACCTTTTTAACAGCGCCGCAACTTTGTAGTTATTTTTTAGATAAGTAGGTACATAAATATAAATAATCGGCAAACATACATAAAAATATAAATATATATACACGACGAATTGAAAACCTCCTCCTTTTTTGAAGTCGGTTAATAATTATGAGTAGGTACGTTTGCTTGTCTGTAACCGACACAATGTGCTTACGGTTTCTAATCGTCGAACTAAAAATATAAATTAAATATAAATTAAAGTTTAAAAACTAAAAAACACGCTTTTATAGAAACTCCAACTCAAAAATAGAAAATAATATTTAATAAATTTGGATTAAGAATAGGTTAAATGAGAAATAAATGTATATTATTGTAAAAAAAAGCATGGGGTGCATATGGTCCAGGAGCCAGGTACATTTTCGGTCAATAATTTCCTCTCGAGCGAAACTTCGTAAAATGCATAAGGGACTTGTACTATGAATACTCGCGACCGTCAGCTGCGACTCCGTTGGTGGGGTGGGCAGAGGCAGCCTACCGCGCATGAAAAAAAAAAATTTTTTTTCGGTCATTTCCTCTCATTTGAAAAGGAGACGGGGATCGTTTCTTAGGATCTTGGGCCTGGATGTAGAAGGATGAAACTGGTGCCAAATAATACCTAATACATTATTAAACTAACCCTGAAAATTTTACGGAATTTGGCAATCAGAGAGTAAAGTTATGAGCTACCTATTTTTATGATTTTTCAGCGGTAAAATCTAAAATGACGAGTCCAGGTCAGTCGTGAAGGCAAGAATATCGGTTTCCGCTGTGGTAGCTATGGTGAGTCAGGGTTTTCAGGTTCAGAAGTCCAGGTGCAGGTGCAGGTGGTCAATAACTAAAACGAAAACAAAACTCTAAACACTTATCGCTCGATCGGAAACAAACGAATGAGTTCAGTGTTGCTACAAGTTAAAATTCAAAAGGATCTTTTTTATGTAGAAAAAGAAAAAAAATTGAGTTGCGACATTGTTTAAAAAAAGATTTAACAGTAGGGAAAACACTAAATATACAATAACCTGTTAAATATAACTATGTAGTCGAGGTTAGGTAGGTAAAAAATATCAAATAAAATATATAATAATAAAGTTTTTGTGGAGGGCACACGACAATGGAAGAGTCAAAGTTACAAATAATGTGCAAATTGAACTCAGTTGACAACACTGAGCTAGTGCTCAGTATGACAGTAGTTATGGCTTCGTACGATTTGTGTATACAGCCAATGTTTCTTTTTCGAGTGCAGTTTTTTCAAGTTTTCAGTTTCTAGATTGTGAATTAGACTGATTTTTAAAGTATTAATATAGAAAAAAATTAGCAATTTTTGAAGCTATTTCTCAACTTCCTACAATCTGGCCCATAGGTCCCAGTCTCCTTTATCAGAATTTATGGTCAGCTGATATTTTTTTTCAAAATACTACATAAACTATTATGTAGTATTTTAAAAAAAAAAAAACAGAGTCAGCTAACCATAACACGGTGGATTATACGTCAGCCGGCTCCTTGAACATGAATTTTTTTATTTTCAATGATTTCCTCTCAACTAAAAATTTACCTGGTGATCGCTTATATGCTACTATGAATGAAAATTAATGTCAGCTGGCTGTATCTCAGTGGAAAGTTTGTCAGCTGGTACCTTGAAAGGTGTAACGCAACAGTATCTATGACCTACTGAAACTTATCAGGTGACGACTTTTCCCTTGACTTACAGCTAGCTGATTTTTTTATTGTTTACTAGAGTATTTTAACAATTCTCTGATAAATTTTCATCCGGGAGAAAATAACGTTTCTTAAGTTATTCTTTACTTCTATTTTGCAGCTAGATTGTAAATTAAAATTAGAATAGCATTGGAGAGGGAAAGTTTTACCCATGGCTGCGTACAAAGGCCCTTTGTTGTGTATGGCATATGCAGAAGATTTTCAGTAGAAAAAAAAGTTGGGGACTACAGTCTACTCTGACTAAAGGTTCCACGTCGCGACAGGACCATTGCCTAAAGGTTCTCTCCCCACTCTGACCATTGCGCGTAATGGATGCGCAATAGAAAACATTAGTCTTTATGGGCATTCAAAACGCGCGCTTAAATTATTATCTCTGATTGGTTGTAGTACTCAAGAGTAGGGGAATATCCTGGAGCCTTTAGAGAGCGTATCCACGGAACCTTTAGACAGTGGGAACCTTTAGACAGAGAACCTTTAGACAGAGTCCACTGTATAATGCGACTCGAAGAGAAAGTGAAACGTGTTCAGTAGAAAAGTTTTTTAATCAATTAATTGAAATAAAAGATTATTAATTGATAAAATGTGCTACAATAAATTATTCAATAATTAATTTACTCATTTCCTCCAATATCAAACTTCATATTTGTTATCAAAACTCTCAAATCAAACAAACTGCCAAATAACTTAAGAAACGATATTTCCTCCCGGATGAAAATTTATCAGAGAATTGTTAAAATACTCCAGTAAACAATAACAAAAATCAGCTAGCTGTAAGTCAAGGGAAAAGTCGTCACCTGATAAGTTTCAGTAGGTCATAGATGCTGTTGCGTTACACCTTTCAAGGTACCAGCTGACAAACTTTCCACTGAGATACAGCCAGCTGACATTAATTTTCATTCATAGTAGCATATAAGCGATCACCAGGTAAATTTTTAGTTGAGAGGAAATCATTGAAAATAAAATAAAAAAAATCATGTTCAAGGAGCCAGCTGACGTATAATCCACCGTGTTATGGTTAGCTGACTATGTTTTTTTTTTCAAAATACTACACAAACTATACTCTGATAAATTTTCAATTGAGAGGAAATGACTGAAAAAAAAAATTTTTTTCTCCATGCGTGGGAGGCTGCCACTGCTCACCCCACCCACGGAGTCGCAGCTGACGATCGCGAGTATTCATAGTACAAGTCCCTTATGCATTTTACAAAGTTTCGATCGGGAGGGAGTTGGTCATGAAAATTTGTCACTGGCTCCCGGACTAATAGTGTCAATAATTATAAATGTTTTATTGACAGATATGAGCAGTAAAAGGCTTTTCATCTTGTTAATATTTATCTTAAAAAGCACCCCACGCTTTTTTTTACAATAATATACTTACATTCCAAATTTCCAAATTTATTAAATTTTATTTTCTATAAAACTGTTTTTTGGTTTTTTTTAAACTATTATTTATTCTAGATTACATTGAAATTGATAGTATGTCGTGTCCTAGATGTGGAAAAAGATATAAACATTTTAAAATCACGTGTTTTTCATTTTCTTCATCAGTATCTGATACTACACATATAGGAACTTCAAGAACCTAACCTCCTTGCAAACAAGTAATTTTTGTTCAAAGTTTTGCCATTATTGCCAGATTTTTTTCCCTACTTACGGAAAGAGCTTGAAATACTCATGTCACCAGACTCGGTAGTAAATGGTCGTACAGCGAGAGAACGACCAAAGAAGAGTGTGGAGGGAGTGGAGGGAGTGGAGGGAAACGCAGACTTGACGGGGAATAGAGTGAAGTGGAGAAGGGTGATGTTGTGCGCAGATCACGCTGGGAAAAGGGAAGAAAGAAGACTTGCCATTTTTATTGTGATAATCAGGGGGTAGGTTAGGTATCCAAGGGGGTTACAGGGTACAATTACCCCCTTTTACAACTCACCGATTCAGTATCTCCTTTTGTTCCTGAAACAAAATTACTTATAGACTATTTTTTTACCGGACATTGCACAGTTTGCACACAGTGCCTCCATGCCTCAAGCGAAAATACTAAATTTGTGGTATAGTGGTTATGTGATTACTTCTAGGGTTATAAAGCCGTGATACTTCTGTGTACTTCAACTATCAACTTTGGTTCTACGATTTTCGAAAATTCGCAAAAATGAATGTTTTGTTGAGACCTATAATTTGCAAAAAAATTGGTTCTTAGGCACTTACCGGAAATTAAAAATAGGAACAATAAATTCCATGACACCAACAATAAACGTTGGTGGTTCGCCATCGTAATGATCAAACTGAAATAATTTTAGCTCAAATTAACAAATTATATCCTGTTAGTTACAGTTTATACTACGCCAGGGTTACTCAAAGTGGGGTACACGTACCCTTATTGTGTGCCTGCGGCGGCGGGTACACAACCTATGGATTTGACTTTAATTGCTCTATTATTGCAAATAATACCTTCAAATATTTGTAATTTGTGAGCATGATCACAAAAAATCGCTGTTCGCTGAGTCCAAACTTGCTCCTAAAATCCATTCTATATGCGACAAGCAATAAGCCCACCCATCACATTAATACTAACACTTTTCTTTGTGACAATGTATTTCTTAACTTTTATCAGAATATAAAAAAATCCGTATTCTCTTCTACAGCTGTACATTTTCTTTTTTTTTACTGTAATGGGGGGGGGGGGGGAGTAGGGATTCGATGTCGGCAGGAAACACCGGGGTAAGTGGGGTCCATAACTTTGAGGAACTCTGCTCTACACTATGTCTGATACTGATATGTTTGCGGATAAATGAACAGAGTGTCTACATTTCGGAGAAAAATGATTGTGCCAGACTGAATGAACCCTTATTTGTATTATGAACCTAAATGATTATTGTTATTTTTTGTTGCACTCGTGTATAATACTGTTAATTAATGTAATCGGTTCCGTTTTAATTAAATAATAAATACCTAATAAATAAATATTTGTCCTTATCCTCTCAACTGGCAGAAAAGGTACTCATACATTTTCATTATGGCGCCATGTGTGTGCCAGTTGATGTTATACTAGCAGCGCTCCGCGGTTTTACCCGCGCAAGTCCTGATCCCGTGGGAATATTAAAATAAAAAGTAGCCTATAGCCTTCCTCGATAAATTAACTATCCAACACAAAAATATTTTTCAATTCGAACCAGTAGTTCCTGAGATTAGCGCGTTCAAACAAACTCTTCAGCTTTATAATATAAGTATAGATTATAGATTAAAATACTACCAGCGATCCCGCGGAAACATCGGAATAAAAAGTAATGTTACTTTCAATGAATCCATGTATCCTCATACCAAGTGTCATCAAAATTGGTCCAGTATCGGAGCCTATTCGTTATAAACAAAAAAACAACAAAATATTTGTCTTTAAAATATTATAAGTATGATTTACCGAATGTTAGGATCCATTACTACGACGACCCAGTTGGCACAATGGTTACCACGCCGGACTGCCAAACACAGGGTTGCGGGTTCGATTCCCGCCTCAAACAAGTATATATTTGTCTGTGGTCTGGTTGTTTCCATGTATTATAAATATATATTTACAAAAGAAAAGTATTTAAGTAGTATATCCGTTGTCTAGCACTCATGACACAAGTATAGTTACTTAGCTTGGGGCTAGATGGCGATGTATGGAATGTCCTACAATATTTTATTTTATTTTTATAAATGCTGTAGATAGCAACAGGAACGATGATCAGAAAAGAAAAGAAATGTCAAATTTTAATGTGGCACCGTTTATTTTAGCTATCTAATACTTTAAATAATATATGTTCACACTTCTTCTCGTATAGTGGTGTGGCTCACCTATTGTTAGAGTTTTCAGATCGCCTTAAGGCCTCTAACTTGACCTAACGACTGCTTCTAGAGTTAGCAACCGAGACCAACGGCTTAACGTGCCTTCCGAAGCTCAGAGGGGCTCACGAATACACATTTTTGCCACACCACTAATTGGCTACCCATGGAAGTAATGACCGCGCCAGGCGTCGCTTAACCCGCACGATCGTAAACGAAAGCTCACAGCTAAGCTAATAATTTACACTGATAATCCTTCTCCGGACAGGTTTGGGTTTCCACCACGAACCCGTCAATTTCGTTGGACATGTGGACATGTTACATGTAAAATCATAACTTGTGGTAGAGTCTCAGATGTAGGTATTTATTTCTAAATACGCAATAATATTATTATGATTCACTCGAAAATTTAATTTTCCTTATCCGAGTTAGTAACACAATTTTACGAAAAATTGTAACGGTTTATTATTGAGGTGACTGAATGTTTATTTTTGAACCAATTGTTTTGTTTATGTTTGAACCAATATTTTAGATAAAGATTCAAATCGAACTATTTTGGACGATTGGACCTCAGCTTCATTAAAAATATACATCCGCTTAGATTAATCAGTAAAAATTTCTAGTAATAAACACTATATTCTGTTCTGTTATTCTCTGGAATTCTCTACCCCAACCTATCCGCTCTGCTAAAACCCTACCTATTTTCAAGAGTAGGTAACTGAACATTACTTTCACTCTATTGTTACATAACTCTTGCCTCTTATTCATATTTATATTCTTATTTCTTCTCTTAGAAATGCTTGTATAGTATTATTATTATTATTTTTAATTTAATTATTTCTTATTATGTAAATAATTGTTAATATATTCTCATTACGAATAGTATTGCTAAATATTATTATGTGTATGATATGATATCTATGTTTAAGTATTTCGTTTATAATATCTATTTTACGTAGGTATTTATTATTATATGTGTTCCTTAAACCACACGACCTACCAGTTAAGCTAAACAGACCTTCTCCATTCTAAGGTTGCCTGGAAGAAATCGCTTTAAGCGATAAGGTCGCCTGCGTTTGTACGATTTCGTAGTTAATAAGCTTTCTCGTCTTTTTTGTCATTTTCAATGTTTTGTGTGTTGTACAAATAAAGTGTCTATCTATCTATCTATTATTTCATAGAATTCGAAAAACGATTAGAAAATGTTAGCTCAGAGAAATGATGAGAGAAATGATGAAAAAAATCTTTTCGTAAATTTGACAAAAAATACACATTTTGAGATGGTTGTCGATGGTCAATCAACTTTATTTAATTTTGTTCAAAGATATTGCCACAATACAAGCTGCATTATAAATGCCAATGATATTTTGCATCCTTTCTTGGAACTACACATAATATCAACAAAGTCTAGGGAACAAAAAAGTGGTATTTTAGGGAAAAATAGTATGTTTTTTAATTCTTTATCTTAAGTCTCATATATCAAGAGAATACTCCTTTTAATGTTGTGAATTAACTAAATGGTTGCCATAGAAAATATGGAATTTTTTATGAAAACTAATTGTGCCGAAATTGAGAAACAAAACGAGTTTACTTAATAAACAATCTATTGACAAGTTAAAATTTAATAAAAAAAATGGTTGTCTGTAAAGTCGGTTTACGGACGATAATTTTAATTTTATAATTCCTAGGAAAACGATGAAAAATTGAGTTTTTTCCGTTATATAAGTCTTCTATTCGTCTCTCGTCACCATAACACAAGCCCAGATGAGCGATATTATTATTAAATACCTACTCTGTTTCCTAACGGGAACGGACTCGTCATGGTCATGTTACCATGACGCATGACGTCACACAATATTACCGTGACACTTTTTTGTGTATGCAGGTGTTCCATCAATTTATTGAACGTTATCACGTCAAAAACTGATTTCGTTCGACATCAGAAATTCGCTATTTTTGAATCGCTCGATCGTAACGAGTGGTCTCCACCACTCGTCGCCAACAGGCGAGTGGAAGAATAAACGTCAAACATTCGGAAACGATCTTTGAAAAATATTTATTGGGATTATTTCGGATGTTCGTCGGTAATTACCGGTTTTCAATTTTATGCGTATAACGAATAAAAATTGACATTTCAAATTTAGTCGACGAACGATTAAAAAAAAAACTTGAGGTGTCCGGAAGGGACATCCGGATGGAACGAAGTTTCTTTCGATTAATTAGTGAAGGAATTGTAATAAAATCAAAAAGTGTAGTTACAACTTTTGGTCTTAATTTTTTCCATCTAGCTCCTTTCGCAACGCGCGATAAGGAACTTCGTTCCAATACAGAAAATTGGCGTCAAGCATGACTTGTAGGCGTATACGACGAAGTTTTGCCACACAAGCGACACAAAAATATTTTTACCAGACAAATTTTGGCCCACAACATGATAATTCCGCCTTGTCTATACTAATATTATAAAACTGGAGAGTTTGTTTGTTTGTTTGAACGCGCTTATCTCAGGAACTACTGGTTCGAATTGAAAAATTATTTTTGTGTTGGATAGTATATTTATCGAGGAAGGCTATAGGCTTTTTATCCCGATATTCCCACGGGATCGGGAGTTATGCGGGTGAGACCGCGGAGCGCTGCTAGTAGCCCTAGTCGTAGGCTTTCAGGCGTGATCTCAACTCTCCACGATTGGATGGTAAATCCTCCCATAGAGAGGAATCTAAGTCACACACATCCCATCGTATGGCGCTTCAGCATAACCTTCTAGTTTTAAAAGCTAACTTCTCGGCTTGCGTATTGACCAATTCTAGTATTATTTTGGGAAATCTACATCTTCCTATATATAAAAATGAATCCTTATTTCCCTTGGTCATCGCATCACGCCTAAACGGCTGGACCGATTTCGCTAATTATTTTTTTGTTGTGTTTGTTATTGTCAGGAGAAGGTTCTTATGAAAGAAGAAATTAAGAAAGTTGCGCAGAAAGTTTTACGAGAGTGAAGCCGCGGGGCGCAGCTAGTTAATATTATAAAGATGTTTTTTTGTGTTTTATGTTTGTAACGAATAGGCTCCGGAACTACTGGACCGATTTTGATGATACATAGATTTATTGGGAATAACATTATAGGCTACTTTCGCTTTCCGTTGTCTGTCCCTATGTATGCTTAGATATTTTAAACCACGCATCGGATTTTGATGCGGTTTTTTAAATAGATAGAGTCACTGTCTGTCTGTTTGTCTGTCTATTTGTCTGTCTGTCTATCTGTCTGTCTATCTATCTGTCTGTCTGTCTGTCAGTTTGTCTATCTGTTTGTCTGTCTGTCTGTGTGTCTGTCAGTTTGTCTGTCTGTTTGTTTGTTTGTCTGTTTGTCTGTTTGTCTGTTTGTCTGTTTGTCTGTCTGTCTGTCTGTCTGTCTGTCTGTCTGTCTGTCTGTCTGTTTGTCTGTCTGTCGGTTTTGTTTTCTTTTTCTCGTAGTCATGGTATAAAGTAGATAAGTATAGTATGCAACTCTTGAATAAAGTACGGATTTATATTGAGGGCCATGAATCACTCGCGTGGCTCAGGATTCTAACATCTATGACCCTCGCTTTAAATCCGTCCTTTATTCACTAGTTGCATAATATACTATTATTACATAGTATAAAACATAGTTGCTTCTCGCTGTCTGTCTGTCTCTATTCTATGCTTAGATCTTTTAAACTACGCGACGGATTTTGATGCGGTTATTTTTAATTTATAATAGATAGAGTGATTTTAGTATATAAATAGTTTCGGAGCCTCTACGTCAAAAAAAATATTCCTCTTCATTATTCACGAAATAACAAAACCAAGCAACTAACACCATCTGTTAGTAACATTAGGAATTTATTGTAAAATCCTAGTTGTTAAAGTTTACGTCGTAGTTACGCGTGGTTTAACTAGATGGCGTTAGTAGTAGAACAAATTAAATTAGGTTAAGTTTAGTTAGCAATTTAGTACACCAACTTGGCGAAATTTTTCCATAGCATTTTTTTTATCTTGGGCATATGACACTTATGGGATAAACAAGTGTCTAGGCGAATGTTATCTGGCAGGCCCTTATCGGTCCCGGGGCCCTGGGCACTTGCCCAGTGTGCCAATGGGAAAGAGGGGTCTGGTCCTGACATTTGACGACCCAGTTGGCACAATGGTTACCATGCCGGACTGCCAAACACAGGGTTGCGGGTTCGATTCCCGCCTCAGACAAGTATTTATGCTTAGATATTTGTCTGGGGTCTGGTTGTTTCTATGTATTATAAGTATATATTTACAAAAAAAAAAAGTATTTAAGTAGTATATCAGTTGTCTAGTACCCATAACACAAGTCTAGTGACTTAGCTTGGGGCTAGATAGCGACGTGTGGAATGTCCTGTAATATTTATTTACTTATTTATTTTATTTACTGTGGGAGCTTGGAATAGTGATTTGTTTTGCGCGCTGCGTTTTGAGACCCATACCTATCGATAGAGGGCATTCCGATAAACAAATAATGCTAAACCACAAAAGCGTCTCGGAAACCGGATATTCATAAAAGAAACGCATTGCGATCAATTATTTCCAAAAAAAATTGTCTACATATTCCAAAGTATATCTACGTAGTATAAGTACTCTATCCGTTATCTGGTCGCCATAACACAAGCCTAGTCGTTTAGCTTGAGGCTAGACGGCGCTGTGTAAAGAGTCCTACAATATTAATTATTTATTTTATATTTATAGGTACTAGCTCTTGCCCGCGACTTCGTCCGCGTAGATGTCGAAAATTTGAAGTAGCTTGGACCAAAGAATCACGTTGTCCCATACAAACTTTGCCCCCCTTTTTCACCCCCTTGTGGGTAGAATTTGGGAAAATCCTTTGTTTTCGGATGCCTACGTCATACAAAGAATACACCCTCCAAGTTTCACGTCTCAACGATCAGCGGTTTAGGCTGTGCGTTGATCCGTCAGTCAGTCAGTCAGTCAGTAGTTCAGGACAAAGCATTTTATATGTATAGAAGACTAGCTTTTACCCGCGACTTCGTCCGCGTAGAAGTCGAAAATGGTTCTAATAGTATATTTTTATATTTTCAAACATGTGTTAAAATAAAATGTAATTTGAATCAAAAGCAATAATGAGTGTTGATTTCATAAATTGAATTTCGATAAAATATGAAACACGTGTTCCATCATTCTATTAAAGAATGTGTGTGCAAAATTTAAAGTAGATTGGACCAAGGAATCACGTTGTCCCATACAAACATTTTCCCCCTTTTTCAACTCCTTAGAGGTAGAATTTCTTATCGGATGCCTACGTCACACAAAGAACACACCCTCCAAGTTTCAGGTTACGATCAGCGGTTTAGGCTGTGCGTTGATCCGTCAGTCAGTCATTCAGGACAACGCATTTTATATGCATAGATTTTGTTCATGTCGTTTGATTGTACTGTACACCTAAGATTAGTACCTATGTGTACTTACCTAAGTGTAACCGGTGTGTAAGGGCGTCGGTCGTTGGGTCGTGTGCGCCTGGGCACACTTGACCCCGTTTTTGTTTGTCCTTTGCCGCACATGAGGGCATGCTACGGCCTCACCTAGCAATTACACTGATAGGGATTTTATTACATGAAGTACCTTTACTTACCGTGCTTTTATGATTCTTAGGGTTCCGTACCCAAAGGGTTAAAACGGGACCCTATTACTAAGACCACACTGTCTGTCTGCTGGCTGTATCTCATGAACCGTGGTAGCTGGACAGTTGACATTTTTACAGATGATGTATTGCCGTGCCGGACTAACAAACACAGGATTCCCGCCTCAGACAAGTATTTATGCTTAGATATTTGTCTGTGGTCTGGTTGTTTCTATATATAAGTATATATTTACAAAAGAAAAGTATATGAGTAGTATATCCGTTGTCTAGCACCGAATACAAGTCTAGTTACTTATTTTGGGGCTAGATGGCGATGTGTGGAATGTCCTGCAATATTTATTTATTTCTGTTGCCGCTATAACAACAAATTCTAAAACCAAGACTGATTTCATCGCAATCGGTCCAGTAGTTTTTGCGTGATGGAGTAAGAAACATACAAACACACAAACTTTCATTAGCATAGAATAGAAGGATTAAGATAAGGATATAAGTAACATTTTTTTTATTTACAGGTAAGGAAATAAGCTGATTCAAAAGAGGAAACTAGAACTGAAGGTAAACAAACTGTTTTCACAAATTTTTGGGACTCGTATTTTTTCTATTTTTGAATAGCCATGTAACCCACAGCTGTCTTTTGTCACCGAATCCTTTACCAGAATGGGTTAGGGTCAGAGAAATGCTACCTTGATCTATATGGTTAGGGTACATCCTAGGAAAAACTTGTCAGCGGGCCAAAAGTCCACTTTTTGAAATGTGTATGGGTAAATTCATCCGGACTAGTTTAATTAACGGGCCAGATGTCTCCTATCAAAAACTTGAAGTATTATTGCGCAATCGTTTAATTTTTAATTAAAATATAACTTACTAGCTGCGCCCCGCGATTTCACCCGCGTAGCAATTTTCTGTGCAACTTTCTTATTTTTTTTCTGAGAACCTTCTCCTGACAATACCAAACACAATAAAAAAATAATTAGAGAAATCGGTCCAGCCGTTCACGCGTGATGCTATGACCAAGGAAAATAAGGATTCATTTTTATAAATATTATTATAACTTATCTAAATAATTCTCTAATTGGGGTCAAACAATACCGCGCTAGGCCATCTCCCGTCTAACAGATGACGAATAAAGAATGATTTGGTTCAGTCTTCAAAGTTTAGTATCTTTGAAGCCATACCGTATGGAATACGACTTTAGAACAAAACGTCTACAATATAAAAGCTAAGCTAGTCTTCGAAGCAAAGAACCCCTAGTTAGAGTCCAATTTTCTTTAAAAACATCTGTTTGACTAGCAATCAAAGAAAAGACGATCTGAACAGAAACAAAAAGACGATCGAAACAACAGAAACAAAGGATGAAAAAAAAGAAACAAAAGACGATCGAAACAACAGAAACAAAAGTTGGAAAAAACAGAAACAAAAAGACGATCGAAACAAAAAGAAACAAAAGACGATTGAATCAACAGCAAACAAAAGACGATTGAATCAACAGCAAACAAAAGACGATCGAAACAAAAAGTTGATCATAACAGAAGCAAAATTCGAAAAATTCATATTTTCGAAACTCTAATAAAAAAGTGTCGCTATAAAAAACCACGCGTAAGTATCATGCCTTTTTTGTTTTGAACTTATCACACAATCTTAACTAGAGCTGTCACCTTATCAGTTAGGTTAGGTACTCGGTTACCTACTAGATCTCAAGTTAAATAGGTAGGTACCACCACTATAACAGACTCAATGATTTCATTATTTAATGTGGGATAGCCACCAATAGGCATTTTAGGAAAAAAATAAGGGCAAATTCATCTCCTAAATTTTAGTCATTAGGCATTTTTGGAATTTATTTCAGGGAAAAATAATAAGCAGAATAAGTATTTCTTTTTATTACAAACATTTACTGTGGTCTGGTTGTGTTTGTTTGTATTTACAAAAAAGTATACTTATTGATATTCTTTTTATTTTTTACCCCTTTAAAGATCGAATTTTCAAAAAGCCTTCCTTTGTGATTCCCTACATCTTAAAATAAACCCATAAACCCTTGCGAAGTTTCAGACTCGTAGCTTTTGTAGTTTCAGAGATTTCACGATGAGTATTTTTCTCTTTTATATATACAGGGTTATTGGTAATTATAATAGCAAGCTGTCGAGGGCTACTGTGCACCCAAACAGACAACTTTCTTCTACGACTTTTGGAAATTCGAAAAAAAAATAATGAAAATTATGAGGTTGTGTAATTTAAAAAACGCTGTTTTTTTAAACAAAGTTCATTCAGACTAAGAACAGTAAATAAAACTTTAAAAATTTTAAGGTTAATGACCTCTCCGCTTAAGAAACAGCTGATTTTCAGGCAAACCTAAACTTATAATTTTCAAAAAAAATCGAATTTCCAAAAGTCGTAAACAAAAGTTGTTTGTTTAGGTGCACAGAAGTAGCCCGCAACGGCTTGCTTGTATGTATAATTACCAATAACCCTGTATATATAAGAATAGTAGTCATTCAATTCAGCAGTCAAAACATTTCTATAATTATAATTAGTAAGCTTCAGTTTTATTTTTATATTTTGTAGTGATTACGTCGTAGTATATTAATACACACTTATTTTTTGACCGTTTTCATAATGTTTGTCTACTAAAGTCAAAATTTTAAGGACTTTATACTTCAACTCAAGCAGGACCTTAGAATCTAGCTTGAGTTGAATACATAATAATAGTAGTTTTGGAGCTCTACGGTGGGTCTGTAATTTCGTTGCCAGATTGTCCAGCGGGAATCGAATCTTAAACTTAAAACTGAATAATGATATTGATCCGGCCCCATATAAACCTGAATCACACCCAAAAATCCCGCCAAAAGATAACAGAATTCCCAGCTCACCGACAAGGTTACACCGTCACTAGTGACGTCATAAATTCGGGTCTAAATCCGGCGCATACGCAGCCGTGCCAATTGCGTACTTTAAGGTGAGTATAGACTAGACTAGATCATTTCATTCAATTGACTCGAACCACACTCCGAACATTTATTTGCCTGTATTGTACTATTTGTAAGAACGTTACATAACATTGAAATGCTTGAGGGAATTTTCCAATCTAAACTCATCTACTCGAACCACACTTGAAACGTTTGTCTGTATTGTACCATTCGTAAGAACGTTACATTGCATTGAAAAGGTCGTGAAAATTCTCTAGTCTATACTCACCTACTCGAACCACACTTGGAACATTTGCCTTGAATTTGCCTGTATTGTACCATTCGTAAGAACGTTACAATACATTAAAATACTCGAGGAAATGCTCTAGTCTATAATCACCTACTCGAACCACACTTGGAACATTTGCCTTGAATATGCCTGTATTGTACCATTCGTAAGAACGTTACAATACAATAAAATACTCGTGGAAATGCTCTAGTCTATACTCACCTACTCGAACCACACTTGGAACATTTGCCTTGAATTTGCCTGTATTGTACCATTCGTAAGAACGTTACAATACATTAAAATACTCGAGGAAATGCTCTAGTCTATAATCACCTACTCGAACCACACTTGGAACATTTGCCTTGAATATGCCTGTATTGTACCATTCGTAAGAACGTTACAATACAATAAAATACTCGAGGAAATGCTCTAGTCTATAATCACCTACTCGAACCACACTTGGAACATTTGCCTTGAATATGCCTGTATTGTACCATTCGTAAGAACGTTACAATACAATAAAATACTCGTGGAAATGCTCTAGTCTATACTCACCTACTCGAACCACACTTGGAACATTTATCTTGCATTTGCCTGTATTGTACCATTATTCGTTACATTACATTGAAATGCTCGAGAAAATGCTCTAGTCTAAACTTAGCTTTATACGTCTGTGTCGTACTAGCTGGTCGTACTACGACATTATTTGAACCATATGGTTGTAAATAAAAGATTTGTTTTTCTAGTCTATACCAACGGGTGATTGTTCCAAACATTATTTTGGAATTTTAGTGGGAATGAAAAGATAAAATTACAATTTCTGCGTTTAAATTTTGCTATATTTGTACTGCGGCTGCAGTTTTTCGTTGATTACTCAGGTTCTACTGATTGGATTGCGATGTAAAGTATACCATGACCTTCCTCAAAATGAGCTATCTAATAGTTTTAAAACCAGTTTTAATTTGTTTAGCCAGTTTTAATTGGTAACAAACAAACAGACAGACATGAAATTTAAAGACTGTCCCCCTTATTCTAAAACGAGGTTTAAGGCTAGTCCGAGATGTTGATTTAAACCTTAGATTTAGACACAGATTTACTCGTGAACTATAGTCTAAACACTATCCCTATAGAGGAATAAGGGGGTGTATGTTTTGTACTACTACTTTTTATAAATCCCCTAGACTTATTTTTTTTTTCATTTTGCTTCACAGTCTTTTGTCCTCTCTTCCTTTAGTATAAGTATATATAGAGAAATATGGAATGCATTTTACCTACAGGTTGACCATTTCAAACGTATAAAACACCATGATCTATTACTCCGTTGTTCTTTCAAGGTTGTCTCTATGCACTCGATTATCTTGCACATGTAATACACATTTTACTACATTTACAACTAGGAGAAACGCAGACTGGACACTTTTAGATCGGACGATAATACACCGACTTCATTATTTTGCTTCTTTGACCAAGCGAAGAGCCTGTGCTCAATTCTGCCAAAAGCTTTTCTTTGTCAGTATAATATGTATGTATGTTGGTACTCCTCTAGAAGTTGTATTTAACAACCGATCTGGACAATACATGGTAAATAGGTTTTACGATTTCAAATATTTTTTTGTTGACAGAAATTTTTGATTGGATTGGATTTGATACAAAAAGATTCAAAAGTAAGGGTCCGATTGATGAGGTCTGATTTCGATGACTCTTTTTTTATTTGAAAGGTAAGAACTTAAAAATGGTCTTTAAAAAATTGGTAAAGATTTTCAGAGTAATTAGCAGGATAGAAGCTCCTTAAAATGCAGTAGACTGCTAACTTTTAGATTTCTATCAGTATAGCGTGGTCAAATGTGCGCAAAAGCCTAGCCTAGAACTATCCCACGTAAGTAATTAAATAAAAAAATAAAAGATTTTGTTTACCATATTTGCTACTTGAATACTTGAATGGCTTGATTAGAAAAATAAGCATAATTCACAAAAACTGTATGAAGAGAACCGGCACCCTTTCCTCTTAATGTTTTTTTTCTGATGTATTATTACCCTTCATAAAACGGTGTGTCGGTCGGTGTGTTTGAAAAGTATTTAGTCTGCGTTAACCCTTGCCAATGTTAAATCTCATTATTATTTTACCTTTATCTGTATCGTTTTCTACAATGTTCAAGAAGTCTTCCAATATCAAAATTGCAAGGTTTTCTTTAACCTAACTTCTTTGTTAAATATGTTTGTAAACTTAATTTATTTTCACCTTGGTGTTGCCAGCGACTTCGTACGCATGGTAGTTTTGTTTAATATACTAAAATCTTCCTCTTGAATCACTCTATCAATTAAAAAAAACCGTATCAAAATCCTTTGCGTAGTTTTTAAGATCTAAGCTTACATAGGGACAGATAGACAGCGGGAAGCAACTTTGTTTTATACTATGTAGCGACTAGCTGAGCCTTGCGATTTCACCCACGGAAATCCCGATTCCGTGGGAGTTCAAAATAAATAGGGACACAAGTGAAGGTAGGCAGTGGAACAATATTACATTGTTACCCTAGGTGTGAAAGTCACTCATTGAGTCCCGAGACGGAGTTTGGCTAATAGTTCGAGGGACTTAATGAGTCTTTCACCCGAGGTAAACACTGTGCTTTTCATTACGAATAATACATAAAATTATTCATAATAACGAGAATAAATGAGAGACTCCATACTACCTCTGGCAGTATGCATGAGCCGTGTGAAGCCATAATCGTTATTCTTTGGTGTTACCTAAAGCAAGGAGGTTAGGTTTTTGAAGTCCCTAATGCGTAATGATACTGATACTGGCTACAAGCACATTGCACAGGCCGCGCGAAGCCATAATTTGACATGACAGCTGTCAGTGAAAGCGATTTTCCCTAGGGCTGAAAGTTTTTCTTTCTACACGCTCTTCAGGCATCTTTAGACCTACTTTCGGAGTATGAGTAATGAAAAAACTTCTCCAACCCTCCTTTTGTATCTACACCGGAACACGGACAAGTCGAAGTGAAGAGTGGTAAGAGATATAGGAATCTTCATAATTTCCTCCAAGGCCAAGGCGCCTGCGCATGCGACGGTCACGTGGACGCCCGCCATAAACAAACAGTAATTGTGATCATTTCTGAGCACGTGCAGTTTATTGACGAACTCTTTAAAGACGGTAAAACTGTCTCTAGTAATTTTTATGTGACGAGTTTGTTTGGGCTTGTTCAATGTGTGATGTTAAAGTGACTATAGTGCGAAATGTCTAAATTGCACAAAAAGTGTGTAGCAGTTAGCAGCCGATGGTAATTAGCAAACATTTGGTCAAGTTTCTAGGCGATGCCGTCGGGTACCTCTGGTAGCCTTCCTTCAAACCAGAGGGAGCCCCACACACTCTCGAACCCTGATCGCATTTTTCCACATGAAAAATGAAATGCTTTTGATATAGATGAGTATAGGAATTTTTCACTGGTTTACTGGTGTACAGTAAAGAAATTGAAGTGCTTCTGGTTGTGAGATTTGGTGGTCACTTGTTCTAAAGCGAAGTTAGAGGACACGAAAACTCTAACAATTTTTTTTTTATTTAATTTTTTTTATTTGTGTGAACTTGGTATGAGGACACATTGATTCATTGGGAGTCGCTTACGTCCCTTTTTATCCCGATATTTCCACGGGATCAGGACTTACGGGGGTAAAACCGCGGAGCGTTGTTAGGCATATTAATAAACTATACCGACGCCGGCGCATATCACTGGCAGAATACAATAATTAGAAAAGCTCGTCACATCCTTTCAAAATGGAAGTGTTGCCAAAACTATAAACAAAGTTCGCGCCAAAATCACTCGCTAGGTGTTTTCACAATATATCTAGGTTATTGAAATAATGACTTTGTTAACTAATTATAGTGGGTTTGGCCAAAAGATCAGCGGCCTACTCCGGCATGACTGTGACTCCTAACTGAGGTCGACGCATTTGGGACAGCACACGGCTTCTCTTTCTTGCCTTAGTAAAAATTATCTCACTCTCTTGTTCGTCTGTCTGTCCGTCTGTCACTACCGATTTTCTCAGCAAGTTGAAATTTAGACCAGATGCTGAGGTTGATGCCTTTTAGGAATATAAAAATTAAGCTCCTGAATCAACACGATCAAAAGATATGGGTGAATTTATTTTTCTTTGTCTTCTCTGATTATGTTTGTGTGATTCGTCTTGCATAAACTATTCTATGCTAATTAATAGGTAATAACCTTTTTACCACTTGTAAAGTGTAAGGTTTTCCTATTAAGTGGCAAATCTAAATGTGTGTACCTACTACTGGACCGATTGCGATGAAACTCGGTATGTAGATAGCTGGAGATCTAGGTTAACACATAGACTACTTCTATCCCAATATTCCCACGGGATCAAGACTTATCCGGATAAAACTGAGGGACGCAGCTAGTAAAAAAGAATCTTATATTTTTTATAATATCAAATAAATAGCAAACCTGACATTTACCAGGATTTTCTTACATGGCATTCGTTGTTCATATTGATGTCTTCTATTCAAAAGTTAGCCACGCAAAAACAATTGATTAAGGTGAAAGGGTACCGGCGCTCTCTCCATACAAACGTATTAGTCGACTGTTTCCTCCCTGGATAATGACACTAGAGCAAATATTTTTGTTGTTTAAAACTTATAACTGTCATGACTATGCCCCTATGTTTTGGTTTTTTCATTTTCTAATTATCATAGAAATTAAGATTAAAAAAAAACATAGGGGTGTCATGGCAGTTAAAAGTTTTATGCAACAATAATATTAGCTCTAGTGTCATTATCCAGGGAGAAAACAGTCGACTACGTTTCTATGGAAAGGGCCCTTTCCTCTTAGGCGATTGCTATGCCAGTATCCATACTCATATGTTGGTACCCCTTTTAATCTATCAAGAGGTCAATTCTCGTAACTAAAATTGATCAAATTACATTCCGATTGTATTTCGATTACTAAAAATATTCTTGAGAATACCAAAAGCTGACTTTTAGGGTGTTTTGAGCTACTTTGAGGCTTTTTTTTGTAATAAAAATGTATTTGGAATGAAACTTGAACAATGTTATTTACGAAAATTACAAAAACAAATAATCTTCTATACATATAAAATTCTTTGTCCTGAATGACTGACTGACTGACGGATCAACGCACAGCCTAAACCGGTGATCGTAGAGACCTAAAACTTGGAGGGTGTGTTTTTTGTATGACGTAGGCATCCGATAAGAAAGGATTTTCCGAAATTCTACCCTTTGGGGGTGAAAAAGGGGGAAAAAGTTTGTATGGGAAAACGTGATTTTTTGATCCAATCTACTTCAATCAAGTTTTCGACGTCTACGCGGATGAAGTCGCGGGCAAAAGCTAGTACAAATATTTAGATAAATAAAATTGGCTTTCAAATTATGGGATTACTCCTGTATTACCACGGGAAGCAAGTAGTTTTAGTCAAGGTTGAGGTTATACCTCCGTAGTTTTAGCTCCTGTAATTTTAGCATCACAACACCTTCAACCCTCGGCGTCTGGCGATCTGTCGTCCAATTAGGTATTCTATTTTAAACCGGACCGCAGACTGGCTAAACGTGCGCGTACACGATTGCCTCTCGTCTCAAACACACGTGAAAATTAAAAACAAAACAATGACAGTGACGTTTCGTGTCAACAGTGCGATCAAGATCAATCAGATTTGTGTGATCTTTAATTTAAAAATTAAATAAATATTAAAAACACGAAAATGTACTCAAAGGAAGTGTTTATTTAATATTTTCAAAATGTTAGAACTGTGTCAATTAATTATAAATGTGTTTACCTAAACAAGTTCCGGCTATATGCACGAGTAAACCCCAAACCATTACTTAAAAAACTGAAAAGTTTAAAATGATTTGTGTTCTTAATTTAAAAAGTGTAAAACTGTAAAAGATGCCAAGATGCCAACGATTATTTGTTTTGGATTTCTCAATGTTAATCCGTAAGTGTTTTAATATTAGGAAATATTTGAAGCCCGAATCATATTCCATTGTTTACAAAAATATTTCTGATGTTAACTCAAAAGATAACATAACAAGAATAAAGGGAACATCCTCAACCTTTTAAAAGTTAAACTATTTATATAACAAGCTCGCTTTCAAATACGTCAAAGTGAGACAATTTTGAAGCGTTTAGTATACTATAAAATGCAGTGCCATTGCTCACTTTTAAAAAAAACCAGTGCGCATTTGAATCAGTATTTTAATTACTAAGTAGAAATTGAAGAAGCACCTTCTCACACAAATCGCCTTAAGTTTGTGCTATTCTTTGCAGAACTACTAGTCCTAAATTTATGGTATTCAGATGCCTCTAATTGTCAAAATTGATTACCTATCTTTCTGTTACCGAGGGTTTGGACACCAGTATTTTTTTAATGAAACTTACAACAGACTCCCAAGTAAAAGTTGGTAAATTAGTAGTTTAATCCGTTCCTTTATACAACAAAAAACATAGTGTAAAGGCAGTTAAATTTTGACGCCTTAAATAGTCAATGGCGTCTTAACCAAGTTGACTGAATGACGCATAAAAGTGTCACTGGCGTTCAGAAGGTTAAACTGAGATTTTGACAGTTTTTTATAGGTTAGATATAAAAAAAAAATGGTTGTCTATAAAGTCGGTTTACGGACTATAATTTTACGTGATAACGTCATAAGAAAACATTGATGGTAACCATAGCAACGATAATACGTTGCTATGGGTTACCTTGTCAATAACATGACGCGTTCCCGGAACATGACGCATGACGTCATTTTTTATGAATGCAGGTGTTCATTAATTTATTAGATTAAAATGATGATAAAAAATGACATTTTAACTCTTGATTTCGATTTTAAATTGCGGTAATGTACAGATGCCGAGAACGAATAAAAATAACAATTGAAGTCTTGCCAAAAAAGTTCTGGTGTTTTCTCTATTCTATTGCAGCTTAAATCTCTTTTTCAATATCTGGTTTGTGTTAATCGATAGGTGTAGGTACTTATTTAAAAATTATTTCTGGGAAGTGACGTGTCAGCGATTGTTTTGACTGAATGTTGATGGAAATAGAGCAAGGGTTGACGCCCACCGTACTTATGGGTTAAGGTACATCTCGCCTACGCAAAAACTGATCTGCTAACAAATTTCAACTTTTTAAGTTGTGCATGGGCTTTTCTAGGGGGCCTTTTCTGTATCTGGTCATTTTACTAGTTGGCCTTTTTTATAATTTGACGTTTTTCCGATTGGGCGATTCCATAGTTGGGTATTATTATGCACATGGACATTTAATTTGTTAGTGTTCGCGACTCAGTCCGCGTAGTGATTGAATTTACCAAAAGTCTTTCTTACCCTACGGCATAATAGTTATTGTGTGCCAAATGTAAGCTCTCCATCTGTTTAGTGGTTTGAGGTGTGCTTTCATAATCAGTCAGTCAGTGTAGGACACTAAAAATAATGCACTTTTTATTAATTAAATACCCTAAAACATAACGATATGAGAAGTGGTATCAAAAAATAAACTAATCTATAAATAAGTAATTTAATATTATAAAGAGGAAAGATTTTTGTAATTTTTTTGTTTGTTTTTATGTTTGTAACGAATAGGCTCCGAAACTACAAGCCCGATTTTGATGAAACTTGGTATGAGGATACATTGATTCATTGGGAATAACATAGACTACTATTCCAAAACTCGTAGAACAAAAGTTTTTTGTTTAGGTGCATAGAAGTAGCCCTCAACGGCTTGCTAGTATAAGTATAGGTATATATAACGATTTTAACGCGGTAATCTATTATAAAATAATCTTAATCCGATATTTTGAACAAGTTTCGGCTAGATACAATAGAAAAAAGAATAAGATAAACGTGTAACAGAGTAGATAGATAGGTAGGTATAAAACAGTACCTATTTAATGTTTGTCACCGAATCTATGATATAAATTGATAAACACCACTTTGACAGGTTTGTTATCTCTTATCAATCTGTCGCAACATTGATCTTGTTCTATGATTAGTTTTTGGAATTACGTAAATAGGTACAGTCGTCTGCATAATTGCAGACCCACCGTAGAGCACCACAACGGCTGTTATAAGAATGTTTTCAACACAAGCAAGATTCTAGACACCTGCTTTGGTTGAAGTTTAAAGTCTTCTAACTCATCAATGTATCAAACAAAAATTATTAGAATGAAAATATGCCAATAATAGTAATTTTAGAACTCTACCGGGGTCTGCAATTATGCAGCCGACTGTACCTATCATTGACTTTTGTCGATTGATACACCGGTAGCGTTAGGTTTTGAAGTTTCAAAATATTAAGGTGAAAGGGTACCGGCGCTCTCTCCATACAAACTTAGTCGACTGTTTCCTCCCTGGATAATGACACTAGCACAAATATTTTTGTGCCATAAAACCTATAACTGTCGTGACTATGCCCCTATGTTTTGGTATTTTTTTTTTCATTTTCTAATTATCATAGAAATTAAGATTTAAAAAATAAATAATAAATAAAATAAAAAATAGGGGCATGGTAATGGCAGTTATAAGTTTTATGCAACATAAATATTTGCTCAAGTGTCATTATCCAGGGAGAAAACAGTCGACTACGTTTGTATGGAGAGAGCCCCCGGTACCCTTTCCTCTTAAAGTTGTTAAATCAATACTAATATTATAAAGCTGAAGTGTTAGTTTGTTTGTTTGTTTCAACGCGCTAATCTCTGGAACTACTGGTTCGGATTGAGAAATTATGTTTGTGTAGGGTAGTCCATTGATCGAGTAAGGCTATAGGCTACTTTTATTTTGATATTCCCACGGGATCGGGACTTACGCGGGTGAAACCGCGGGGCGCAGCTATAAGTAATATAAGTGTACCTCCTAATATAGTTTGAGGTTTCATCTCAAATAACATACCATAAAATGTTTATTAAATATGAAAGATATTTGACCTAAATAAATAGGTATAAGATCTGTAATGGAAGTATTAATATTTAGTTTTTAGTTCCGAGCCTAGTGCCAAAACACAAAATGCAAAGTGCACCGCCCTCCCGCCCACTTGAAGAGGCATGCAATGAGGACAAGCAAAAGTTAGTATTAGTGACACCATTCATAAACCACGACACGTGTTTCGCGTCTACACGACGCATCATCAGGATTGGACCCCGACCGCGCTATATGGGCGACAAACGTTAGATACGACGTCGCTCTCCGAGATGTTGCCTCGCCGAACGCTGGAACAAGAGATCAAATCAACTATCCTAGGTATAAGATCTATTTACACACATGTCATTAACCTTAAAATATTGCAAGACATACCATCATTTCGTCTCAAACTACCCCAAAATATCGGCAAAAATCTCACCTACAATTCCATCTCAGCACTTTTGAGAAAAACAAAACACATTCGTTACAATGAACAATGTTAGTAGTAATAGTAAGCGACCGGTTTTCTCTGGCGCGTAGCGTTTGACAGCATAAATAGGTGAATTAGGACCTTTGTATGTGTGTCTGTAGCATCGTATCTCCCGAACGGATGAACCGATTTTGAATTTGTTTTCTTTTTTAGAGGTAAGTTAGTCGGGAGTGTTCTTAGCTATGTTTGATCAAAAATGGTTCAGCTATTCAAAAGTTATATAAGTTTTGCCGACCCAGTTGGCACAATGGCCACAATGCCGGACTGCCAAATACAGGGTTGCTGGTTCGATTCCCGCCTCAGACAGGTATTTATGTTTAGATATTTGTCTGGGGTCTGGTTATTTCTATGTATTATCTATACTTATATTATAAAGCTAAAGAGTTTGTTTGTTTGTTTGAACGCGCTAATCTCAGGAACTACTGGTTCGAATTGAAAAAATATTTTTGGGTTGGATAGTCCATTTATCGAGGAAGGCTATAGGCTACTTTTTATCCTGATATTCCCACGGGATCGGGAGTTACGCGGGTGAAACTGCGGAGCGCTGCTAGTAAGTATATATTTACAAAATAAAAAGTATATAAGTAGTATATCCGTTGCCTATAGCACCGATAACACAAGTCTGTAGATACTTAGCTTGAGGCTAGATGGCGATGTGTGGAATGTCCTGCAATTTTTTTTTTTTTAATGCAATTTTCCTTATCAGACGGGGTTTTTTATTTGTCTGACAAATATTTCTCTTCTGTCCAAGGGTGAGAGTCTACGTCTATGAAGAATTTTCCCAATGTTTAGGGCATAATATTTTGAAAACAACCGATACATTGTTTAGATAGTGTTCTACATATAATGGCTTGAAGGTTTGTTAGTTTCAACAATTGAATCTCATCCATTATAATAAATGTGAAAGTGTACAATGTTACCCAACACACAGCGTCGAGCGTTACGGTTGAATTGATACAGCATTCTGGCACGTTAACACTATACCTCATAGTACTTCAGAGGAAAGGTACCCGGGTCTCTCTCCATACAAACGTAGTCGACTGTTTCCTCCCTGGATAATGGCACTAGCACAAATATTTATAACTGGCATTACTATGCCCCTATGTCTTGGTTTTTTGAAAAGTAAGAGTTAAAAAAACAATATTTATTATAAAAAATAAGACATAGGGGCATGGCAGTTTTAAGTTTTATGCTACAAAAATATTTGCTCTAGTGTCATTTTCCAGGGAGAAACAGAAACGTTTGTATGGAGAGAGAGCCGGTACGCTTTCCCGAAAATCATCACCTCGCGGTTTCGCGTAATCCCGAATTGTTTGAACGCGCTAATCTCAGGAACTACTGGTTAGAATTGAAAAAATATTTTTGTGTTGGACAGTCCATAGTCCATTATCCATTTAATATTTCGATATTCTCGCGAAATCGGGAGTTACGCGGGTGAAACCGCCGAGCGCTGCTAGTTTCTAATAGGTACTGTTATTATTTTAGGATTTTTAACTTCTTCGTAGATAGCACAAATTAAAGGGGGAATTGATGAGGTAGGCTCAGATCCGCCCACTCCAATGTGCTTCCAGGTCTTTGGTATTGTTAGATTTTTTTTACTAAAACCAAGAATTGGTGTTGTTATTAGCTGGTTTACTAAAACCAAGAAATTAATTCTCTAGCGTCTACCAATAGGGAGAGGTTTTTTTTTCATGTTTTAAATGGGCCGGTGCACTAGTCCT
Organism: Idaea straminata; assembly: GCA_951213275.1. Lineage (NCBI taxonomy): Eukaryota > Metazoa > Arthropoda > Insecta > Lepidoptera > Geometridae > Idaea > Idaea straminata. The sequence continues at coordinate 9,001,533 of OX577870.1, forward strand.
TACCACCACTACCTTGTTTTATACGATGGTAGGGCCAAAGGACTTTTTTTTTGTTTCTTACTAGGGAGGAATACCTTTTTTTCTGTGCAGAAACGCTCGCTCGTCTATACTAATCTTATCAAGAGGAAAGATTGTTTGTTTGCATTGAATAGGCTCCGAAACTACTGGACCGATTTTGATTAAATCTGGTATGAGGATATATTGATTCCCTGATAGTAATATAGGCTGCTTTTTATTTCGATATTCCCACGGGATCGGGAGCGCTACTAGTTATTTATAAAGCTGAGGTCGAATCATCCAAAATCATCCGATTTGAAACTGGCTTTGCCATAAGGAGAGATAGATCTATTTCTTTTGGATAAATACGCTGTAACCCTTTTCAATAAGGGTTAAATTTTAAAACACCATTACTGTAACTTAAGCTTTTGCATATGCAAAGACATGTGTGTAGCATAAAATATTTGCGTCATAAATCCGGACACAATCGAATGATCTAACAGACGGATATCTTCCATAATTTACGATCCTAATTCACTGTTGAATCTTTGATCTGCCCCCTGACAAGATTACTTTCCATCAGCTATATCGCCAATCGACAGATTTTTTGTATGAAATTGACTTAAAGCATTGTATGAAATTTCTACCATTTCTTTTCTCTAACGCAAGACCACGTGACTTTTCGATGGCATAATGTCAAATCTTCTATACATATAAAATTATTTGACCTGAATGACTGACTGACGGATCAATGCACAGCCTAAACCGCTGATCGTAGAGATCTGAAACTTGGAGGGTGTGTGCTTTGTATGACGTAGGCTTTCCCTTAGGGAGTAAACAAAGTTAGGGGGCAAGGTTTTAATGGGACAACGTTTTTTTTATTGTCCATTTTCGACTTCTACGCGGACGAAGACGTGGGCAAAAGCTAGTTCATACAATAAAAAATCTGTCGATTGGCGTAATATGTTTCAGAGATATGTACCATTTCTATCCCAACAGATAAATTTGTGGTATCCATTTTTATTTTAGTTATTACTAGCTGCGCCCCGCGGTTTCACCCTCGTAATAATTTTCTACGTCATTTTCTTCATTCTTTCTTTCATAAGAACCTCCTTCTGACAATTAAAAAAGAATTGGCGAAATCGATTCAGCTGTTTGCGAGATCACATTCAGCGATTCATTTTATATTATAAAATGGGTTATGTTATATAAGGTAGATTTATGTTATAAAAGGAAGTAATCGCTTCCAGCGATAAGGCCGCCCATTTGTGCAACTTATACTTTCTAGCTATTACTTTACTATGTGTTTCTTCCTGTGTTGTACAAATAAAGTTATCTATCTATGTACCTAGACTGGACCGATATATGATAATACTTGGTTTAAAGATACATTGATTCATCGGGAGTAATATATAAATCTTTTTATCCAGAAATCCCTACGGTGTCAGGCCATGCGCGGGACTCTTCAATAGATAAATTGCTGAAAGGTACATCAAGATAATAATATGCAACCTTGAGAAACGTCGCAATGAATACCATATACAAAGGCGTTCTTGAAAAATGTCCATTAAAACTTCATCTTACTAATTTCTTCTAATAACCCTTCATTAGTCTTGAATTACAGTCATGTTGATATGAAATCAAGGCAAAACAAACCATATACAAAGGATGCAAGAGTTTAATTTGCAGTATTAAGTGGACGGGGAGTAGTTGGTTGACACGCGAACGTTGGTTGCCATGCGCACACGCATATCGGAACAATTGATATAATTTCAGGGAGGACTTGGATGAGATGCAATTGCTTACGAGTGTAGTCTTCTGTTTCTTATTATCATGTTATTGTTACTATTAAGTACATTTATATTCCGAAGGTCGTGGGTTCGAATCCCGGCAGGCCGTGCAACAATGGATTTGGTCCCAATTCTGCTGATTACATCTAACTGAGTATTTTGTTATAACAAAACAGTCAAAAAAATAATCTTTAACAGACGTATCACTTGATGAGTTCTTTCCTCTCACGGTCGACTAAGCTGAGAGGGTGGTATATGTTCTGGGCAAACCTATTCCGTATAATACATGTTTTAGGCACTACTGGTATCCTAAATAGCATGCATTATTGGCGTAATACGTTCGTGGTTGCGTTTTTGTCATTATTTTTTTAGTTACCTCGACGTTTATTTTAAAACTCAATACTACAATTTCTCGTACGTACGTGACGTAGGTCAGGTTCTCATATCAACAGTCATTGCAACTGAACAGAAATGTCGAGGTAAATTTAAAATAATATAGTATTACCACGATTCGATCTCTTTATAAATAGGTAATTCCATGATTATAGAGGAACGTTAAAATAGAATCCTAATTATTTAAGGAAAGGCAATTGTTTTCGTTTAGAGAAACGTCGAGGTAAATGAAAATAAAATAGTATTACCACGATTCGACCTCTTTATAAATAGGTAATTCCATGATTATAGTTGAATGTAAAATAGAATCAAGATATTTAAGGAACAATGTACTTTCTGAGTCTCGTTAAAAGGTCTAGCCATCAGTGTTGAAAAGATGGGTCATTCCCGTTACATGTCACACGGGAATTTATGTTTTCCTTTCATTTACTAATACTGTCTGGAAGTTGTGTCGTTGTCGGTGAGATCTACTCCCACTGGAGTATATCATACAGTATTATACGCAAAGGGTTTCTAACACTAATCGGGGTTGTCCTAGACGTCTAAGTGTACAACTTTTTTTCTACGAATTTTGGAAATTCGAACTTTATTTGAAAACTGAGCAATTTACTGCACGCTCGAGGTGCTATTCTGTTCATCACTCCGAAGATCCTCATCAGATCCTCACAAAATTTTATGGGACCACTTTTGAGGTATACCCTTTTGAACACAAAAATAATCATCTCAATCGGTTATGTAGTCTTCGAGTAATCAGTGAAAATACATAAAAAACGTGACGAATTGAGAACTTGCTCCTTATTTTTAAAGTCTTGTAAAAATTAAAAGTTTCACTTTTAGTTTATCTTCTAGAGTTTTTATACGAATTATCTAAAGCTCGCGTTCGCAGGAGTTACCTAACCATAGTCCTGCACATGTCCCCTGGGTGGTGCTAAAAGCTTCGAAGTTTAAAAGGTATTAAATGCCATACGATTAAATAAATAAATACATACGAATTATGTTTTATACACGTTTCCAAGTAATAAGTCGTTTTGCGTAATATTTACTTAAATATACCACATAGATACGAGAGCTTTTATTAAATAATCGAATATAGTGTTATGTGCGTCGTTTACCTGCGTTTGTATATCGTGACTTATTTATTACAAACTATCAAATAAAGATGTAGACTAACATTTACGACAAGTCGTGCGATGAGGGAACACGCAATGCGTGTTAGACTACTGCTTTATTTTTAACCTACTTCAGAAAATTAGTGGATTGATTTAATTTGTCACATAAATATATTTTGATAATTATCTTAAAGTTATTTCTTGAATGTGTTGGTTATTATCAGGCACACATCATTTTTTTAAACATAACACTCTTTAATTGACTTTCTATTGTTATGCTATCTCTATACCTATACATTAGCTGTTGGGTTTCTAATAAATAAATAAAAACTAAAAAGTCTGTACTTAGGAGCAAATTAAAAAAATCCTAGAATAAAACTAGAGATTTGATATCTAAAACGTAAATAAAACTACACAACTCCGAGAAAATTACATTTGTAATGTGATGTGAGGAATTGTTTTGAAATTCTGAAATATAAATCTTATAATTTATCATATCCGAGTGCATGATACTTAATCCTACGGTTAAAATGATAAAGTTGTAATCAATGTACTAATAATTTCACGAGTTCTTGCTTTTAAAGCAATTGAACTCTAGACTTTGATTTGAAGCCATCGTTTTCGATCTTTTAACCCATTGATTTTATTTAAACGTGGTCGGGATTCCCTAAAGATTACATATATTAGTACGAAGTTCACTTTAATTTGACTAAATTAAGAATAGGTACTGCTTATTATTTTCAAGAACATTTACTGTAACCAAGAAATTATTCTTTATGGAGAGAATTATTTCTTGCTACAAATAAATGGCATTTTTGTGTGCTCGTGGCACAAAAAAAATCTACGGTACAATTTTCTACGCCAAATCTACGCCAGTGTCGATACCAGGATGAAAGTAAAAAACAATTAGGATAACCTAATAGAACATAAGTCCTATTCTTTACTATCTGTGCAAAATATAAATCGATTGTGTAAAAGGAATGCAAAAATACTTTCACTTTTTAACAGACTTAAAAAAGGAGGTTCTCAAGACGGTTGTATGTATTTTTTACTGTTAGTGAAGATTAATTTCTTCAGTTTCTCATACCTTCGAAAACCTCAAAGACGTCATCCAAAAGAATTATACATATAAAACCAAAAACCTACGTCTAAAACTCAACATAAACAAGCTATCTTCTAAGAAGGCTCATTGCATCACTGCCACCATTTTCAGAGGCAATTTACCTGTTACTTGATAACGTGCTCAGGCGCCGCCGGATCCAACCATCAAGAACCTGTCATTGACTGATTCAGTTTTCCTCCGGAGGTCGCGGAGAGAGGACGTGTCGCGCGCGCTTAACAAAAACAAAACTCCACGTGTGTTTGTGTGTAAATAAAACAGTGCTTCGGAAATTGGATTGCTTGGAATCCTTGGTAAATTAATCAACAGACCATTTCTTAAGTGAATATTGTCGAAATTATTCTTTAAAGACCAACAATTGGCACCAATAACGATAATCAATCGTAACAAATAGTATTGTAAGTATCAATCAGATGTGAATGGTTGGTTTTGTGTGACAAATCGCTTATGTCGATGGTCATAGAGTTTAAAATGCCGTGGCTTATCGTTTTGTAAAGATTCCTCTGGTTTCTGCACTGTTGTGTTATTGATAACAATATCTAACAACTATGGTTAATATGCGTCACTTCAGAGTTTTAAAGTGATGAAAAAGGAAACTTTTTACATTTTTCAAGCATTATTATTATCATCGGCTTGATTATATATATCAACAGTCAGTTTATTTGAACAATAATATAATGACTTTTTCAAAATGACAAAATCTTAAAATAATAATTATCATAATATTACTTGTAAGTTTTTAAACTTTGCAAATTATAAATCACCTCGACTCCTAAAATACACAACAGATTGCGTTTTGTTTATTTGCATACGTCGATTTGCTTTAGTCGTTCGATTTTTTGTCTTTTTAACCGACTTCGAAAAAGGAGATGGAGATATCTCAGGGGGTGGTCCAATAAAAATTTGGGAAGGATCTGATGAGGATCTCCAGTATGATAAACAGAATTATGGTCCAAAACATAGGCTTAAAAAAACTAACAGTTTTTTATCATCCTCGACGTTTTTAATTAAGAGTTTTAAACTGCTACGCCTCTTTTCCGATAAATTGCAATGACGAGTTCGTTAACTGGTTCGATTAGTAATCAATTTGAGTTAAACATACTTCTAATATAGTCAATTTAAAAAATATATTGTGGGTACTAATTTAAAACACGATAATAAAATTTAATTCTCTTAAGTTTCTTATAAAAAGCACATTGTAGGATATAGCACAAACACAGCGCTATTTATCCCCAAGCTAAGAAACTAGGCTTGTGTTACGGTGACCAGACAACGGATAGAACTCATAAATACTTTTTCTTTTGTTGTAAATATATACTTAATACATACAGAAACAGAAGGATCCAAATATCCGTTCAAATATTTGTTTGAGGTTGGAATTGTACCCGAACCCGCTTATTCCAAAACGAGGTCTAAGGATAGTCCGAGATGTGGATTTAAACCTTAGATTTAGAGACCTTAGATTTACTCGTAAATATAGTCTAAACACTATCCCTATATAATCTGTAGGGATAGTGTTAAGACTAAAGTTCCCTTTATACCTAATCTATAGGGATAAGTTTAGACTATAGTTCAAGAGTAAATCTGTGTCTAAATCTAAGGTTTAAATCTCGGACTATCCTTAAACCTCGTTTTGGAATAAGGGGGGAAGAGTTTGTTTGAACGCGCTAAACTCAGGAACTACTGGTTCGAATTGAAAAAATATTTTTGTGTTGGATAGTCCATTTGTCGAGGAAGGCTATTTTATGTTTTGATATTCCCACGGGATCGGAAGTTACGCGGGTGAAACCGTGGAACGCTGCTAGTTATTTATAAAGCTGAGGAATCTTCTGCGTCGCAGGCGTGTGTTCATATCGCCACCAATTTCAACAATGACCATAGCTAATTACTTCTTTGTAGGTTAAAATTAAAGACGACCAAAACATTTTGATCACAAACTACGGTCCTGTTTTAATTCAAAAGAATGAAATGATAACAGTCTAAACAAGCTAAATTAACCGGTTAATAAAATGTACTGGGAGTTTCATTAATAACGGAGCGACTCTGTGGGAATATTTTATAATAATGATACAATTTTTATATTTGTTACAATTGTAACTATTTCAATTAATGATGACAATTGAGAGTGTGAAATGTGTAAGGTTTTTGTACCCATGGGTTTCTGGGAGGTCGGTGATACAAATCCAATGGTTCTACTTGTCCTATTGTATTGGTTTTTCTTTTTGTGAAAATTTTTGAAAAATTATTTTTGTGCTGAATATCGAGGAAGGCTACTTTTTATTTTGATATGACGGGATCGGGAGTTACGCGGGTGAAACCGCGGGGCGCAGCTAGTTAAATTTAATTTTACTAGTTCGACGATGTCGCCACCCATTCTTTAATTCTTGTCCATCCAAAGGTTGCCTGGAAGAGATCGCTTTTAGCGATAAGGCGCCCATTGTGCCATATTGTTTGGTTTATATTTATTTTTTAGCAGGAATTTATGTTAGAATTAAGCTTTAATATAGTACAATAAAGAGTTTATCTATCTATCTATGGGCTAGATATTGACTTGTTAGATAGATTTAACTTTTGTTTTTTCTAATTCCATGAAGAATAAACGCATAACACTCTAAATTCATTTGTATGGATTGAAACACGTTCGACAAGCAGACCCTTAAGAGAAAAGGGTATTAAGGGCTCTCTCCATACAAACGTAGTCGACTGTTTTCTCCCTGGATTATGACACTAGAGCAAAAAAATTTGTCGCATAAAACTTAAAACTGCCATGAGAAAATGAAAAGAACTTAAACATAGGGACATAGTCATGGCAGTTAGTTGGCAGGTTTTATGCAACAAAAATATATGCTATAGTGTCATTATCCAGGGAGGAAACAGTCGACTACGTTTGTATGGTGAGTGATTTTTGGATACTTAAGATTGAGATGTTTATTTTTTGTAAAAGAATTAATTCCATACAAATTAAATACATCAAATTAAAAATACTTAAAAATAAATGAATAAAATAAAAAGACATACACATTTAACATTATAAATACAAAAATGAAGTGACCAGTTAGTCAAATAACCCGCCCCTTATCGTACCCGGCGTAAAGGTTCCCATAATGCTAGAAGCATTGCCGCACTGAATGGCGATGGCTAACCTCTGCGCCAGAAACGAGCCGGAGCGGGAGTCACTCCCATTTCCCCTAATCCTAACATTGAGATGGGTTGTTTAGCTTAAATAAGAGAATCCAAATGAATAAGCTAGTTAAAACAAACTGCTAACCATTAGTAATGGTAATTAACATAAGTTATCGTCTAATGAGTAATGTTTATGCGTCTACATTTTCATATGGTGTCGATGTTTTAAAGATTCTGATAGCGTATATTGGTGGTAAACCCGCATTTACACATTACTGAACGACCTTCAATTTATTAGGTACCTACTATCGCAGTAAACCAACAATTAATATTAGAAAAGTTTCAAAAATGTTTTGTAATTATTTTCCAGGGGAAAGGGTACCGGCGCTCTCTCCATACAAATGTAGTCGACTGTTTCCTCCCTGGATAATGACACTAGAGCTAATATGTTTGCAGCATAAAACTTAACTGCCATGACCTATGTCATGCCCTATGTCTTATTTTTAAAAGCTTTTATTTAACTTGCAGTGTATGTATGTTCGGGTGGAATCTTGCAACTTAATTTTGTTATTTTTTATATGCTCCGCAAATCTATACTAATATTATAAAGCTGAAGAGTTTGTTTGTTTGAACGCGCTAATCTCAGGAACTACTGGTTCGAATTGAAAAAATATTTTTTGTGTTGGAAAGTCCATTTATCGAGGAAAGGCTACTTTTCATTTTGGTATTCCCACGGGATCGGGACTTAGGCGGGTGAAACCGTGGAGCGCAGCTCGTTACAAAATAAGGTGACATTTTAATATCTAACGGCGCCAAAAAAAAAAACAAATTTGTCGGAGTTGAACATCACTTTAAGATTGAACATCTAGGGTTTTATATTTGCTATTTTTAAACAGCAAAATAAGTGGTGAACTAAGTTTAAAAGACAATTTTGTCAAGTTTCAAAAAAACTTCCAGAACTAAATAATTGCATTATGTCTTGCTTTTTGTAAAAAATGACACTTCCTTCCATTGATGAAACATAAAAATCTACTAAGGTTAAGTTAAATTATTGTTTTTTTTTGTGGAGTTCGATATTTTGATGCTTTTGATGCCAACTAGTATTATCTTAATTACTTTAGTAGTGAAAATAACCATGTTACGATTACCATAAAAAAGGTTTTTGAAGTGGGAAATAAATATTGTAGGACATTCCACACATTGCCATCTAGCCCCAAGCTAAGCAACTAGACTTGTGTTATGGGAACTAGACAACGGATATACTACTTATATACTTTTCTTTTGTAATTATGTATTTATAATACATAGAAACAACCAGACCACTGACACATATCTAAGCATAAATACTTGTTTGAGGCGGGAATCGAACCCGCAACCCTATGTTTGGCGGCGTGGTGACCATTGTGCCGTCAAATTATCTTCGTTATACCTAAAGTGCGGAGTAACCATACCAACTAAAACCAAGAAATTCTTTCTCCAGCTCTCCCTACTGATGAAACTGTATTCTAAAAATACAAAATATTGCTTTTAAATTAAAATCACTGCTAATCATTTTAAGATTTTTTTATTAAAACCAAGAAATTATTCTCTACCGTCTCTAAAGAGAGGATTATTTAATCAAGAATCAAGTATTTTTATTTCTAGAGGTAAATTATTAAATATTCGAATAGCGGAGACAAATGTACCTTTTTCATACATAACATTATTCATTTGATGATAGCAAATATTGTACTTATATGTTTATTACATCAATCAATACGATTGTTTTTGAAAAAAATACCCCCATTGTTTTTATAAAGTTACAGATCTCAAAGATATAGATAGAGGTTCATGAAGGGAACCTTTTTTTAAAAGCTTTTTTCATTACTCATACTCCGAAAGTAGGTCTAAAGATGCCTGAAGAGCGTGTAGAAAGAAAAACTTTCAGCCCTAGGGAAAATCGCTTTCACTGACAGCTTTCATGTCAAATTATGGCTTCGCGCGACTTGTGCAATGTGCTTTTAGTTAGTATCAGTATCATTACGCATTAGGAACTTCAAAAACCTAACCTCCTTGCTTTAGGTAACACCAAAGAATAACAATTATGGCTTCACACGGCTCATGCATACTGCCAGAGGTAGTATGGAGTATGGAGTCTCTCATTCATTCTCGTTATTATGAAGAATTTTATGTATTATTCGTAATGAAAAGCACAGTGTTTACCTCGGGTAAAAGACTCATTAAGTCCCTCGAACTATTAGCGCCCTCGCTACGCTCGGGCGCCAAACTCCGTCTCGGGACTCAATGAGTGACTTTCACACCTAGGGTAACAATGTACTATTTCTGTGTAGTTTAAAATCTCGTATAGAAATCTGATTGTGATATACCATAAGGAAGTCAAGCTTTATGTTATGGTCACCTTACATGGCTGATGATTTGATGACTTAAATTGATGATGGACTGAGGTAACTGTGACCTACTTTGTTTTTATAGGTCTTTATTGACTTATCTTTGAATGGTTTATGAAAGACTTGCATCACCTCGTAGTTTCATCCGCGTAACTCCCGATCCCGTGGAAATATCGAGATGTATGATGTAATGTAATGTATGAATACGGGCTTTTTTCCGCAACTAGACTCTTTTTAATTTGGTCCCTTTTGCGTGAGGATGGAGTAGGCTTGCCCAGCACCTATTACCCACTCAGCTTAGTCGATCGTGTCCAGAAGAGAGAACTTATCAATACTTCTGGAGCCAACTAAGCCGCGGGTTTCATCACGATGTTTTCCTTCACCGTAAGAGCAATGTCAATTAGCGCACATACATTTTTCTTAAGAAAAATGCATTGGTACACGGCCGGCTTAGATTCGAATCTACGACCTATCGAAATATCGAGATACGCTTATGACAAACAAATATAAAAAATGGAGTAAACCCTGTTTTCGATGTCAAAAAATAAAATTCGTCATAAATTATTTTTTGATCGTAAAACTGCAATAATGTGTCAATTATTCCGAAACGAATTACAATTAAAAATTAATAGCTGTACGGAAAGGCATGTAAAATTATGGTCACAATACGAGAATTTCTTAATTAACACTCTTTAATGTTGGTTAATTTTGTTTAATTATTAAAAGAAATTTACTTTGAAAAGCCGATACGAAAGTTTTAAGTAAAACTATTAAGAGGCTTACTTATCGATATAAAAAAGAAAAAGCTCTTTTTTCACTATATCTACGAGTATACTAAAATTATCTTCTTCTTCTTCTCGTATAGTGGTGTGGCTCACCTATTGTTAGAGTTTTAAGATCGCCTTAAGGCCTCTAACTTGACCTAACGACTGCTTCTAGAGATAGCAACCGAGACCAACGGCTTAACGTGCCTTCCGAAGTACGGAGGGGCTCACGAAAACACATTTTTTGCCACATTACTTATTGGTCACCCATGGAAGTAATGACCGCGCCAGGCGTCGCTTAACCCGCACGACCGTAAACGATCAGCGAGCGTCGCTTAGCTATGAGCCTCCTCACTAATATTATAACAAATTTGTTTGTTTGTTTGCATTGAATTGGCTCCGAAACTATTGATAGTTTAGATCGGGGGTTCCCAAACTTATCTGTCTTATTTGCCCATTTTGAGAATAAATTATATTTTATCACCCCCATTTTATCACCTACTTAAAAACCACTCAACCATAAAATTAAATTAATTATTGTAAGATATATTAGCGAAGACTATTATCAACTGGCAGATCGACATATATGAGGCCGATTCATACACTTTCAATATGGCGCCATCTGTCTACCAGTAAATGAATTAAACATTAATTCTAAACGAGACTTCATTACATAGTATAGAAGTCGGTTAAAAACAAAGTCACTTTCCGCTGTCTGTCCCTGTGTATGCTTGGATCTTCAAAAGTACGCAACGGATTTTGATGCGGGTTTAATAGATAGTGTGATTAAAGAGGAAGGTTTATAAAATAGCCGTGCGAAGCCGGAGCGGGTCGCTAGTTTTCTATAACCCGCAAGAGTTAACTTGAAAACTGAGCGCAGTAGTACACAAAGCACCCATTTTTTTGTGTCTCTCGCCTTTAGGCCTGAAGCGCCCATAAGGGAACGTTATCGCCCACTTTGGGAAAGGCTGGTTTAGATGAAACTTGCATATTTTACTTTCATACACCACCACTGGCAAATCCGCTCTCAGTCAATTTCGCTACCTACATCTACACTGACCTGACACATCACCATTTACATCAATTTTACATCTCACTTGTCCCGAGAAATTATAAAGTGTAAATTTCTAATTGTTAAGTCGGTGTCCCGCGATACAGGCTCTGCCTCGTGCGGGAACCCAAGGGCATTTTAATATTTGTAAGCTTTCTTGAATAAATATAATTATTATTTATTTATTTATTATTATTTTTATTTATACAATGAAACATATTTCTCTATATTGTGTAGTTTTCCATAAACAAATGAACTCTCGTATTCGGATTCCATGAAATTCCTATCGGCTTTGAAATACATTATGTAGGTACCTATTATAGAAGTAATGTTACAAATAAAATGAATCAGAAACAAATCATCTATTTTTATAGGTATTTTTTTTTTCAATTCAATTTATATATTGGTATGTATGTATGTATGCTACATAACTTTATGAGTAGGTATGTAGGTATACCTATAATATGCACTAGCTGCGCTCCGCGGTTTCTCCCGCGTAAGTCCCGATCCCGTGGGAATATCAAAATGAAAAGTAGCCTATAGCCTTCCTCGATAAATGGACTATCCAACACAGAAATAATTTTTCAATTTGAACCATTAGTTCCTGAGATTAGCGCTTTCAAACAAACAAACTCTTCAGCTTTATAATATTAGTATAGACTAGCTGCGCCCCGCGGTTTTAACCGCATAAGTTTTGATCCCGTGGGAATATCAAAATGAAAAGTAGCCTATAACCTTCCTCGATAAGTGGACTATCCAACACAAAAATATTTTTTCAATTCGAACCAATAGTTCTTGAGATTAGCGCGTTCAAACAAACTATTCAGTTTTATCCTACTAATATTATAAATGTGAAAGTTTGTGTGTGTGTGTATGTTTGTTACTTCTTCATGCTAAAACTACTGAACCGATTGTAATAGAAATATTAAAAAAAATTAGGTACCTATCCCTATTTTCCTTTGTTAGAAATCCTTTGTCATCGCATCATGCGTAGCGCGTGAACGGCTAGACCAATTTCGCTAATACTTTTTGTTGTGTTTGTTATTGTCAGGAGAAGGTTCTTATGATTTTTTTTACAAATAATAGGTCACCGTTTGACCACTATCACACCTGCCTGATGGTCGGTGACAATGCGGTCTAAGATGTAGCACGCTTTCCTAGAAGATACCTATTCACTCGCGACTTGAAGACCCCCATATTGTACACATCAGGAAAGACAGACGCAGGCAACCGGTCTTTAATCGAACGCGGGAGAAACCGCAATTCGCAGCTAGTAGGTAGGTATATAATTATAACATACTCGTACTAGCAGCGCTCCGGACTCTCTAACACAAAAAGATTTTTTCAATTCGAACCAGTAGTTCCTGAGATTAGCGCGTTCAAACAAACAAACTCTTCAGCTTTATAATATTAGTATAGATACTATTTATATGTTATGTTGTGTGACATATTTTATTCTTGATAATGATTATATGGGGAAGACCTTTGTTTGTAATGTGATTTACATGACTAATGCTATCAATGAATGATGTACTAACCTTACATAATTGTTTAGGTATAATAAATGTTATATTTATGCTCTAGAATATACCTCTACGGTGTTATTGGTAATTACATAAGAAAGCGATGAGGGCTACTTCTGTGCATCTTAATAATCAACTTTTGTTCTACGACTTTTGGAAATTTTTGAGCTAATTGGGCGGACCATGTATCTATACTAATATTATAAATGTGAAAGTTTGTGTGTGTGTGTGTATGTGTATAGAATAGAATAGAATAATTTAATGAATAAAACTTTTACAAAATATCTATACTTATATTATAAAGCTGAAGAGTTTGTTTGTTTGAACGCGCTAATCTCAGGAACTACTGGTTCGAATTTAAAATTATTTTTGTGTTCGATAGTCCATTTATCGAGGAAGGCCATGGGCTACTTTTTATCCTGATATTCCCACGGGATCGGGAGTGACGCGGGTGAAACTACGGAGTGAAACTACGCTGCTAGTTATACTATAAAGCTAAATCACATTTTAAAACGATAAATAATACATTTGTATGTATGTTTCTTACCAACTCTTTACGCTGAAACCACTGAACCGATTGCGATGAAACTGTATGTATATAGCTGTATATAGCTGGAGATCTGGCTTAACACAAAGGCTACTTTTTATTCCGATATTCCGGGATTGTGACTTACGCGGGTGAAACCGCGAGGCGCAGCTGATAATGAATAATCCTACAAGTCACCCTAAATTAATTGCAATAATAATTATAATCAATGCAATATTATAGTATAATATAATAGAATTCACCTTGCATCTATAAGTCATTATTACGTGGACGACATGGTCATGGGAGATGATTTCCAACTATTTTTAAATTACATATTTCCACATAACCTTGATACTTACATATTTACACGAATAAGTTAATATTTATGTACTTTGTTCAATTGTAAATGAAGATTTTTGTGTTTAAATTGAAGAGATTAAACATACATGTTAATAGAGTGAGCATTCAATGTAAAAAGTTTTCATACTAAGCTTGCTTGAGATTTTGCAAAATTTTACCTATTTTTTACAAAAATGAAAACATGTTTTCTCTTAATTCGTATTCATAAACATTAAATAAACTTTAGTTAAAATATGTTTTGTCACTTTCGCACACCTACCATCTGTCAAAGTGAAATTACTAAACCGATTTTCATGAAACTTGGTATTAAGATTGATTCAAAATACATTTTGACGAAGGCTTGAACGAGGGGGTTAATGTAGACATCTAAAGTGTTTAATTGCGACGCGAAGCAACGGCACTCATAATCCCATGTCAAAAGTTGACATTAATTTGATACAACATATTATTGATAAATCCATAACGGTCGTTGACGAGCACGTTATTGTCAATTAGAATATGACGTCAGGTTTTTGCAAATTAGCCACGGACAGACAAACGTGCTAAGTTTTATTTATATGTACTGGAATATTTTATTTACTTTAAGTACCAATCAATTCAAAATTATAATTTGTTATTTATAATTACCCGCGTAATTCCCGATGTCATGGGAATATCGGGATAAAAAGTAGCCTATAACACTCTCAATAAATCAATGTATCCTCATACCAAGTTTCATCAAAATCGGTCCTGTAGTTTTGATTTGTTTTTCATTCATACAAAGTACTATGGAATAAATTTTAACCAAAATCGGATAATGTAACGCGAATTAACACTAAAATGGCGAAAATAAAATACTTTGTATTCCCGACAAAAACTTAAAAACCAGTTTTATGCTCAAAAAAGTTGATAGTAGCAACCTTGACACGAACTTTGCAACTTTTTCGCAGTAACTGCAACCGATGCATAAGCACTTTTTTATTTGATTAACTAACAGCTAATGAATATTGATTAAGATTAATTGATTCTGAATCAAGCAAAGGTATGTAAATTATAGGATACATGTAGCAGTCAAATGCAAAATTCCAGCAAAAAAATCTTTTTAATTATTGCATGAATTTATTTTTCTACAAAATGACTATTCCCAAGTCTATCAAAATTCAAAGAGTCGTTTTTTTTACTTGAAATTCAATTATACCTTTAAATTATACCAAAATATAGAAAAAATATTACTTCTACAAAGTACAAACAACCAATATCAACGACTTTGCATGCAATAATTAAAAAATTTCGTCTTCGAAATGCTCCTTAAAATAGAGATCATAATACCTATTTCTTTTGCAAAACTTTGATCTAAATTCAAATGTCTGTAGTGTGACATTTTACGTATGAAAACACATTAAAACAGTTTTGGCGAGAATTAAAAGAAATTGGACACAAATTGTCGAATGTAGCCATTATTTAAAAACAAAACAATAAGTTGTAACATTCATATAAGTTCTTTAAATTCAATATGGCCTACAGCATCCTGAGTACTATTAATTAGTTAGCTCTTAAATTGTTTAGAATAGAAAGGGAATATTTACTATTAAATTAGCCAAACATTTGTAAAAATCCATTGATCTAATTACATCGTTAGAAATCTTCTCACGCTCCGATTTCAAATTGCAATAAGACATGTTTATTATTTCAATAATTATAATATTGACTTGATTTAATAATGTCATATTTATTAGAAAATTATCTAACTTAATTTTGGCACCTTCACTTAAATTAGCTGTATGATTTATTTCTCTTTGATTATGCAACATGACAACTTAATTACAATTAACTTTGTCAATTCAATTCATTTAGAAATCGAAAATAAAACATTATGGTTTATTAGAGACACGACAAATAAGTTATAAGAAAAATATATAAAAATTAACACGAGCACAATGTAAATGTATTAGAAAAGAAACAGAAGCCATGTGTGGTCCCAAATGGGTTGACACATTAGCTAGGAGCCACAGTCAAGTATGCTTAACTACGACCGTGATAATCCGGCCAAACCCACCAAAATCAATTTATTTCTCTTTAACAAAGTACAAAACTAACTCAACACTAACTAAGATATTATTGGTTAGAAAAAATTCGGAGTCTACGAGCTAATCTACCCCTATAGTGATATCACCAAACATTAATTTGCATTTAAAATGCTGTTTTGTGAAAGTGAACTGAACTTTATACGCCCAGTTTTTAAACCAGTATTAAAATCTTAAAAATTTATTACAATTACAACTCGTTATTTATCAAAACTTACGATCACATTATGTTTTATTTTATTATATTTATCTTCATAAAACGCCTTGTGCACAGTCAAAAAACGCGTAATTCTTAATCATTATATTGCGCACGAGTGAAGAGCCTTATCTTCTCAAAAGGTGGAGTTCCTTTTGCTTTTTCCTGCTATTAAAATTTGGGTCACGGGTGCGAAATTCGCAAACGCTTTGGACAACGTAACTGTGTGCGTATGCGCATACTAAGTACATGTTTTCTCATTTATTGTAGCTGTCTCAATAAAAAAAGTTGTAAACAACTCGAATTGTGAAATTGTTTTGATATGTAATTCGTATTTCTTTATATACGTTAACATTTTAGCACGGTGTACCTCAAGGATCTGTGGTAAGTCCTTTAGTATTTTTCATTTACATAATTGAATTTTAGGTAGATGCGTTATACCTAATTTTAAATAAAATATTTTCAGTAAAAGTAGGTAGATATTATACGTCATTTTCATGTTAGAAGGTGGTACTTTTGTGGTTAAGTAAATACCTACCTAATTGTTTACTGAAAACGTCGAAATGACTCAATTATTTTTTGTTCTTGAACTCGAATAATTTTAATTATTATCGTGGCATGTAATTACACTTTACAATACCTACTGATAAGTCTGTGAGTGAAACTTGAATTTTACGGTTCTTTAGTTTCTCTATAAATACTTTTAACATTATAGTTAAAGACGTAACATGAAAATGAAAACAGTTTTAAAAATGTTCATATTGGCCTTTAACACCACTGAAAACGTTAATCCATGCTTTGCAAGGCGCCGTAGTTCCTGGAACTTGTATCAGATAGAGTAGGCAGCACCTAATGTCACGTAAACCAGCTTTATAAATGTAATTTTTATTTATAAGTAGATAAGTAAGTTTAAACAAACAATAAAAAATAATAATATTAAAAATCCAAAAGGAAAAAATTTGTCTGCATTGGAATGATTCTTTTTAAATGGCAAAGCCGATCCGTTGGCCAAAGTTGTCCGCTGTTTGGTCACCTGAAGATTGATTGATTTCAATACGTCAATATTTGACGTTTAAGAAGCAATACTCGTTTTTGAATCAAAATCAAATTTTAACATGGAATTGGATCAAAATGATCTCTCTATTTCCCTGTAATTTTCATCTCTTTTTTTTTCTACTTCTATTTATTTGTGCTAAGTTTATTTGTGACATTGACATAGAACGAAAAATATGGGTTAGTAGTTCTGTTAGATGATTTTTATATAAACTCTTGTACAATGTCAATGGCATTGCGTGTAAGTTTATAATCAAATAGATTTCATTATATTTGTTGTGATGTCTCTACTAATGATATAAATGTGGTAGTCTATGTGTCTATTTTTTATAAAACAGCGCGACAGACGTGAATTAAAACCTTCATAGGGTAAAAATACAGATAAAAACAATGGTAAATTAATTCTAAAAAATTGAGCCTGCTTATTTCAATATTGTATCAAAATAAATCTATCGAAATCATGTCCATCACTAATCAAGAACTGGTTTCTGTACAGTACAAGTAATTACAAATATACCAGTTTTAAAATACAAAATGATTTTAATAGAACTTTTAAAAGACGCAAATGAAGGCACTGAATGATATTAATTTATAATGTAGGTAGGACATAAAAAATCGAACTTCTGACTGACTGAAATATCAACGCTTAGCTCTAAACAATTGACAGATCGGGCTATTTGGTATACATATAGCTACTATGATGTGACATCCGCTTAGAATTGATTGAGATAATTCAAACCTTATGCAGACAAAACCACGGGCGATAGCTAGTGAAGAAATAAAAGGCAGTCTTGGACCAGCTATCATGGTTTTACAGCAGAAACTAGCGCTAAAGTGGATAATAGAGATATGGTTAATTACAATCAATTAATATTATATGGATTTACTAAGTGATAGTCAAAATTTATTTATTCAGTTGGAATCATTTGCATAAGATCACATTTAATCGTCTTAAAAACTAATTTAGGATGTGCGCGTCCACCAATGAGAAGAAGACACTCATGAGGTTCTTATTCTATTTTTTGTTATTTTGTTCATAAAGGTCATAAAGATAACAAATATTTGAATTTGAGGGTATATTTGAAATGGAGCACTTAAGTCACGTCCATGGGTTCTTATCATTAAGGTAAGATAACGTATCATAATACATAATATCTTAGTACTTTAAAATAATAGTAAAACTACTTTACTAATACTTTTAGAAGAAATTGACGCAGATACTAGCGCCGCAGTGGATAATAAAGATAACTTTGTTGTTCTTGTTGGACCTTCACCTTAAACAACCGGGACAGTTGCGCGCGCGCACCGTAGCGATCAATGGCGTTACTGTTTCCATTGACTACATTGATGAATTTATAAAGCGATACACATAAAAAAATAATTATTATAAATGTTTACTTTTTTTGTGTGGTTTTCTAAATACATGGAAAATGAATCTTCTTCGTTATCTTTTTCTTTCTCTGCTTAATTGAGTATTTTTACCAGTTCTCTATTTTTATATGCTGTATGCGTGACTGTAGCTTACAGCCGAGGTCAAGTCATTTGGGATAGCACTTCTCTTTCTTTTCTTTCTTTTATGTCCTTGTAAATTTTAGTGTTTTCTTCTGCAACTTTGTTTATCGTTTGTCTCATTTTAAAACCATACTATTCTATTTTATTTACCTACAATATTTATATTAGTCTGGAATATCATAGAAACAGGATGTCTAATGGAATTATACCGTCTTCTATAAGGCGATTGAATGTAACTCGCTTCTAATACGGTTTTTTATCGAATATTCTTTATCACCTGTTCGAGTTTACATCATTGACTGTGATGTGTGCTCCACTTACATTAATATTAATTAAGAGACTCTCGGTACGTCACAATAAAGTGCAATTTTAGTCGCACAGCGCTAATAACCTACCGTAATATTTACATAGAAGTTGCATCTCTTTCTTTCGCGTAGCGCTTATATCTTCTAACTACGTTAGGGTTGTCTTCTTTTGAGGAATAATCACTTATAGTATTAAATTGCGAGTTATTTGCCTACGGTTTTTAGGGTTCCGTATTCAAAGAGTAAAAACGGGACCCTATTACTAAGACTTCGCTGGCCGTTCGTCTGTCCGTCTGTCTGTCTGTCACCAGGCTGTATCTCATGAACCATAATAGCTAGAGAGTGGAAATTTTCACAGATGATATATTTCCGTTGCCGCTGTAACAACAAATATTTATATTTACCTCATTTAAAAAAATATTAATTTTATTTAGAATTGATCTATCTCTTTTACATATGATAGGTCAGCATTTGACCACTATCACACCTGCCTAATGGTAGATAACGATGCGGCCTAAGATACAAAATGCTTTCCTAGAAGATAACTATTCACTCGCGACTTGAAGACACCGAAATTGTACACGTCAGGAAAGACAGACGCAGGCAACTGATTCCATTCCCTTGCGGTACGAATAAATAAATCTACATTACTAAACCATTTATTTATTTTCCATAACACAACACATATACATAAATAGATTATAATACATAACATTAAATAACAAGATCTGTGCGTGCAATGGAAGGTGCAGTCTCAGCAATATGCTGTGAGCTGTGTGACCATCTCACAGCTACTGATTTTCAGGCTGTCCTTCATAAGAGCTCTACATAGCGTGTAACCGGCATAAACTTAGTATTTAATTATCAATTTCTATTCGGCCTTTTCACACACAGACAATACTTTTCGATTTATACATAAACTAGCTGCGCTCCGCGGTTTTACCCGCGTAAGTCCCGATCCCGTGGGAACATCAAAATGAAAAGTAGCCTATAGCCTTCCTCGATAAATGGACTATCCAACACAATATTTTTTCAAATCGAACCAGTAGTTCCTGAGATTAGCGCGTTCAAACAAACAAACTCTTCAGCTTTATAATATTATAGTATAGATATATACACTTAGACTCAAGTTTTCGTTTTTATATTTTATGTAATTTAAAAATGGTGTACTACTTGTGAATGACGTCACAAATAAACCTATGCTGGTACTTACTTAGAAGTATCACAGGTTTAGGCCAGTTTTAAAATTTCTATTCTAATCAAACGGTGCTTGAGATATGATATGAGAGGAAATTTATCAATGAAAAGAAGTATTCGGTTCTGGGATTTCCAGTACTCGTAAGTTTATGATATCTAGTCTTACGTGTTTAACTGATTGGTTTGATGACATATTGGATTAGTTGATCGATCGATGATTCAACGGTCGATAAGCTTGGATTTATCGATAGAATTTCGCAATGAATAGTTCAGGATCAATGTAGAGTGGACATATATTTCTCTATAAATAACTAAGTACGAATATGTGGTTTTTTCTTGAAGAAAATATAAGGAAAAGTTTTTTTATATCCTTATTTATTGATTATATAAACTGGGTATTTACCTATTTTTGGGATGGGCATCTGTTTGGGCGACACATCGGAAACATAACTAACATAATCTAGAAATATTTTTAATAAATAAATAAATAAATATTTCAGGACATTCTACACATCGCCATCTAGCCATAAGCTAAGTAACTAGACTTGTCTTATGGGTGCTAGACAACGGATATACTACTTATATACTTTTATTTTGTAAATATATACTTATAATACATAGAAACAACCAGACCACAGACAAATATCTAAGCATAAATACATGTCTGAGGCGGGAATCGAACCCGCAACCCAATGTTTGGCAGTCCGGCATGGTGACCATTGTGCCAACTGGGTCGTCGTTAATCAACTCACCCTTATGACCCGCTCTTCAAAAATCCCCGACGAGCAAAAAAATCTATAACATGAGATCCGTAGAGGAGTAGGAGTACCAACATACATACTGACAGAGGCAAGAAAATTTAGTATTATAATGGCATTAATTCTTGATGGAATTTTTATTCTGGATAATACCTATTTTCATCTTTAATGCAACAAAGTGTTTCTAATGTCATGTTTTATTATTTCAAAAAAAGTATAGCTGTAAGGTTAGGAGTTTGAGATATGAGTGAAACCACCGAATGCTTAGACAATACTGCTTTATTCACTATAAATCATACCTATCCTACACCTCCCCCGTAAAAGAAAAAAATAAAATTACATTAAGTAGTTGTTTTATTTTTGTTAAAGGTAAATCACAAATGTAATTGGGGTGGTGGCTAAGTTACAATAAACATTTCTTAAATACATTTTTTTTAATTCTAATATGGGTTATATTTTGATTAAATACATTAACTCTCACTATAGGTGCCTATATTATTTTTAATTAACTTGATTACAATTATTGATAAGGAAGTATTTATTTCTAATGATTACAATATTTGTATAATGTATCTTATTAATATATTTCTTTTTTTTTTTATTATAATTTTTTTTGTTGCAATATTTATGATTATAGTAATAGTATATTAATATATGGCTTAGTTCTATTTTTATGCACTAAAATATCTTTACCGTCCTTATGTATTAAAACATTCGGGTTTTGATTCTTAATTACCACATATGGGCCTAAATATATGCTATCAAGCTTTTTGCCAGTTTCATTTTTCAATAAGATTAAATCGTTAGGTTTGTAGTTAATTGTATTTTGACATTCGTCGTATTTGATTTTTCTAACTAACTTACTTTTAATTAAATTTTCACGCGCTTCCTTTTGTGTCACTGACAACCGATATTTTAATTGTAAAGGATAGCTTTCATAGTTATAGAGTGGTTCTATAATTTTACCTAGATTATTAGGAAGAGTACATTTCTTACCATACACTAACTCGAACGGTGTGTACTTTGTTTCCGTGTGTACCGTCGTGTTAAATGCAAAGCACCAATATTGAAGCCATTCGCTCCACAATTCTGGGTGTTCTTCGCATTGTAGCCTCAGGAAAGCACCTAAATTTTTGTGAGTATTCTCCAGCGCACCAATGCTTTGATGATGGTAGGCTGTAGAATTTATTTTATTTATAGATAACATTGCACATACCTCTTTCATGGTGGCGGACATGAACTCGGTTCCCTTATCCGTCGCTATTTCTTTGGGTATTCCGTGCCTTAGGATAAAGTTATTTACGAATGAGGTTGCTACTTCTACACTGCTTTTGGAAACTAATGGATAGGCTTCGACGTATTTTGATAATTCGCATTGTAATGTCAAAATGTATGAATAATTATGTTCGTCTCTTTCAAGAGGACCTACAAGATCTAAATAAATTTTCTCAAACGCTGTGTGCGCTGTCGTAGTAATAGACATTGGTTCTCGAATTGGGACTGAGTGTTTATGTCTTTGACATTTATCACATTTTTTAACAAATGATTTGACGTCATTTTCCATTCCTGTCCAATAATAATATTTTTTAATATTATTTAACATACGTCTAATACCCGCGTGGCCACTCGTGGGTAATAGATGAAAGTCATTTAAAATCACTCTTTTGTCATCCCCATTTATTATTCTTTCTACATCCTTCAAAATGCATAAGCGTGGTCCGGACCAGTCTTTATAATTGCTCACTTCTTTGGCTAGCTTATTAATAAAAATATAGTTATTTTCATTTTTTAGTACATAAATTTCATTCACTTTTACTATTCTACAAAATTCTTTTAGCTCTCTCACAAAAGCGCCTGGCGTCAGTTGTGATCGAGAAGCCATTTTTATGTATATTATATTTTTATTTTCTATATAGACAAATGTACTACTTTCTTTCGTTATTTCATTTAATTTTCTTATTTTTCCTAGTTCATTATCATTTATAAATGTCATTTCAACTGAACACCTCGGTTTAGTATGCATTTCTACGACGTTCGGTTGATCAGGCCGACTATCAGTAGATATGATACTATCCCCTGTGTCTTTTTGAATGTTTCTTCTTTGCGCTCTAGTCATCACACACAATAAACTTTCATTCATATCTTTCAGTTCTTTTGAGGTTATACGTATACGCGACAACGCATCTGCAGCTGTGTTGTCTTTACCCCTAACGTATTCTATTATATAATCGTATTCATCTAAAATTAATCTAAACTTCATGAGTCTACTTGACGGATCCTTAACACTAAATAAGTAAACTAAGGGCTTATGGTCCGTAATTATTTTAAATGTTTTCCCGTATAAATAAGGGCGAAAATGTTTAACTGCCCAAACAATGGCTAGTAACTCCTTTTCGATCGTTGGGTAATTTTTCTCTCCTTTATTCAAGGACCTACTAGCATATGCTACTGGTTTTCCGTTCTGATTGGATAGCACTGCTCCTATTGCATATCCAGATGCATCGGTCTGTAAAATAAATTGATTTTTATCTGAAAAATCTGGATATTGAAGTACTGGTGGTGTGGATAATTTTTGTATTAGATTTTCGAATGATTTTTGACACTGTTGGTTCCAATCAAATTTTACATTTCTTCTGCAAAGATTATTCAAAGGATGGACAATGCTCGCAAAGTTATTAATAAATTTACGGTAGTAATTTGCAAAAGCAACAAACCGTTTTACTTCTTCTGCATTACTTGGAATGGGATAGTTCTTAATTGTATTTATTTTTTCGGGGTCCGGCAGTACACCCTCACCGGATACTATGTGACCCAAGTATAATATTTCTTTTCTCAAGAAATCACACTTCGTAGGGTTAAGTTTGAGATTGACTTTTCTTAATCTATTAAAAACGTCTTGTAAATTTTTATTATGATGTTCTAATGTTCTCCCATAAATTATCAAGTCGTCTAAATATACGAAGCACTTTTCATAGGAAAGACCTGCCATTGCCATTGTCATCATTCTGGAGAATGAACTTGGGCTTGTTTTTAGTCCCATTGGCATTCTTGTCATTTGATATTGACCTGACGCAAATGCTGTATATTTTCTACTATCGGGATGTAAATTTACGTTATAATAGCCTTGTTGTAAATCTAAATGACTAAAATAAATACTGCCTGAGAGTGAGTCTAGTATTTCAGTGATGTTAGGCAATGGGAATTTATCATTTTCAATACAGTTGTTAAGTTTTCTATAATCAACTACAAGTCGCCACTTTCGTTCTCCATTTGAATCTACTTTTTTGGGAACTAATAATATGGGACTTGACCATTCACTGTTTGTTGGTTCAATAATACCTTGCTTTAACATGTCATTAATTTGCTTTGTTACTTCTGCTTTTTGAGTGTTGGGCAATCTATATGGTTTTGTATAAATTGGTTTTGTATTTGGTTTCAATGTTATGTTATGGCTATATAAATTAGTCGTTGAAAGTTTATCTTCTGGCAAATGAAAAATATCTGAGTACTTTGCACATAAATTTTCAATTGAAATTTGTTCTTCTAGATTTAAGTGTTTTAATTCTAATAAGAAAAATAATTTCTTAACTCGGTTAGCATCTACGGGTACTTTATCAAAGTTACAATAGTTATATTCGCTTAGTTTATGTATTTTTGGTTGAATGTTATCTATAGTAATTTGTTCTTCTGTTGTATTTAAAATTTGAATTGGAATTTTGCCATTGTTTGGTGCAACTAAAGCACTTGCTACATAAATACCTGGTTTTATTTCTAAGGAGCATACTACACATTCTTCTTGTAAATCTATGTCTAAATAATGAATTGATTCTGTTCTAGCTGGTAAAATAAATCTACTTGTGTTTGTAACATTTTCGTATTCTAATAACGGTATGTTTGTGTAAATATTTGATTGATTTTTTATTGATAATACTTTCTTATTATAATCTAAAATAGCTTTATGCTTAGCAAGAAAATCATTGCCTATTATTCCAGCCGTGTTACATGGTAATGATTCGAATACCAAGAACTTATGATTAAATTGAATATGATTTGTCTCTAATTGTAAATAAACGTATCCTATTGCCTGTATCTTACCACCAATTCCATTTATAGTAGCCTGACTTATGTGTATTGGAATGTTATTTTCTACCAAGTGTTTGTACTTAACAGCTGAAACTGATGCCCCCGTATCAATTAACCAATTATATTTGGTACCTTTCAATGATAGTTTTACTTTTAAAGTACTGTTACATGAAAATATATTTAAATTAGGTCCGAAAAAACTGATTTTGTTCTGAATTTTCTGACGTTTCATGTTGTTGTCCTGAATTTATGGTTTGCTCTGACATAACATTAATACCCGGATTTCGGCGTATCCATCGGTTTCCTCTATAGAAATTCCCTCTGTTATTATAGTAGGACCTACCTTGTGCGTGGTTCTGGTTAGTATAACCACGCGTGTTGTTCGATGTATGCCAACCTGATCCTCGAGCGCTGTAGTATGTATTCACTCTTCCACGACCAGCAGTTCTCTGGAATCTCCCCCTTGATCTCCGAGTGTTGTTGTTATTCCACCTGGAATTGTTATGATTTCTATTTATAGACAAGATGTTTCCTGAAGTCGATGGAGACGACAGCTCTTCATCTAGTGCAGATTGTATTGCATCTTTGATATTGTTGAAATTTCTCGCTGAAATTATTGTACCGAGGCGACGATTACGTAAGCCATCGGCAAAACGTTTAATCGCCTGCTTTTCATTTATTGGTTTTAGAACCTTGAAACTATTACTATCACCTTCGGACTGAGATATAGTTAAATCTACGAACATTTCCGATAATAGTTTGCCATAATCATTTATTGATAACTCACCTTGTGTAATTGTTTGCATCTTACTTTGGATGGCTGTGGCTGATTTTTTCGGCAACAACTCTGTACGCATATCCTTAAGTAATTCTGAAACAGTTTTATAAGTGGATGAGAGGCGTAATTTAGCACTCTGTGATAGCCTATTTTTCAAAACAAAGTTAATTAACTGTACCTTCGATTCGGAATTTAATGTGGAGTCGTAATATTCTATTGAGTCAATTAACTGTTTAGTAATCTCTATGTTATCATTCATAGCTGGCAATAAGCTTAACGCAACTTTTAGGTCAAAACTTTCCATTTTTGATGTTGAATTAATATTACAAGTACATAAATTGTTAACTTCTTTATAAAGTGATATAAAATTAGTACGGATATCAGATATCAATAAACATTCATCGTCACTTACTTGTTTTCCTTTAATCAAATTATCTAATTCACATAAAAAAATATTAAATTTGTCGTATATTATGTTTGTTTCACATCTCTTTTTCAACAATATTTCACCACATCTACGTTTTGGTCCGATTTTAATTAAGTACGTTCTAATTTGTAATAATTCATCGTAAAAACTTTGTAATTTTTCTGCCATAATTCACATAAAATACGAACATCTTTATTTCTAAATGGAAACTTACAGTCTTACTAAACTTATCATTCACTTTGTCCCAGTCTTCGCTACAGTCTCTAGTTACATGTTACCGCTAGTCCCATATTAGGCGTTCGGACGCATTCCTGCCGGGGCGATGCACAAGTTTTAAGCGAAAGTAATTGTTTATCTTTTTAACTTATTTGATTTTATTTCCCGCACTTTAGTTTATTAATTTTTATTATTTATTTAGACCACCGTTGACACTTTAGTAAGGACACAATTTCTCAATTGCACTTTTAGTTTTTTATTTTTTCACATAATTAAATAACTTTTGGTAGTTTTAGTAGACGATTAGGTACGTCCTTGAAGTTGATCATCTCCACATTTCGCACACCTGCTTGTCTCTCCTCCTCTGTCTTGTCCGCGCCTGTTCCCGCGGAACGATAAACGTCGCGCTGCATGCCGAAGAATTTCTCTCTGTACCAAATTCTTATGGTACCTCTTGTACCAGATGTAGAGGCTACACCAACCACTGTGTACAGGACTATTAAAAGGATGTTTGTATTCGCCATATGCGCTGCAAATTGGTTGGACGCCGCTTGGTTATTTCCCCCTGCTGCATTTTGATTTAGGAAAATTTCTTCACGTACTTGAGATTTTGATTGACACATTTTGGAATTTTGCTATCGATAAAACAATTACATAATTTGATTTGCAATTAATAAATTGGACGAGTATAATTGTACACGGTTGACTCAACCAGACCCATATATGGCAGGGTCGCCATGTAAGGTTAGGAGTTTGAGATATGAGTGAAACCACCGAATGCTTAGACAATACTGCTTTATTCACTATAAATCATACCTATCCTACATAGCTCTAACTTACAACTTTCAGAAGAATACAAGCCTCGTTTATAATGAATTAATCACAAAACGAGCTTCGTACAGTCGTACCATATACATACACACACGTTAAGCGAACGCTCGGCCGAGCTACATGGTAGGCGGAGTGGGGGTTTTATTTTCGTTACGGAATTTTTTGATTCGGTCGCCGCGCTCAAAGCCCGCGATAAAAGCTAAGCAATAGCTTAAAAATAAACATTAAATTAAATTAAAATTAATATTGCAGGACATTCAACACATCGCCATCTAGCCCCAAGCTAAGTAACTAGGTACTTGTGTTATGGGTGCTAGACAACGGATATATACTTATATACTTTTCTTTTGTAAATACATACTTATAATACATAGAAACAACCAGACCACAGACAAATATTTAAGCATAAATACTTGTCTGAGGCGGGAATCGGACCCGCAACCCTGTGTTTAGCAGTCCGGCGTGGTAACCATTGTGCCAACTGGGTCGTCAATATTAAGGGAGGAAAGAGCTGTTTTGTTTTTGATTAAGTACTGAGACGTTTAACTCGCTCGGTTAATCATAGACTCAGGCTATGAACTTTTACTCTTTTACAAACGGTAGGTGTAGAGAGTAGAGAACAAGTAGGTAGTTGACTCGTATATGTTATTTCGCATGGCCTGCACTCGTAAACAACAAATGACGTGCGTACTCAACCCGGTTGCCCATGACAAGTTGTGCACAGAATAGCAACACTTTCGACAACCTTGTCGCTGTCAATGTGTTGCGCAACTCTTGCGCAATTGTAACAGTAGCCCATTTGAACTGTGTTTGGGGAAAACTGGTGCGTATAGGGGACGAACGCAAACTGACTGTGACACCACCACTAGTACCTAGTTTCAGTAAGGTTTTGGTCGTGGTCGTCGGCGCGATTGGCTTGTCAAAACTGGAGTTATCGCGCTCTAATCACATACTAGGGGTATGTGATTAGAGCGCGATAGAGATCGGAAATATTTTTTTTTTATAATATTTAGTTTTTATGACAATTCTCTGTGATCCCATGCAAATTAATCCAACTGAATAAAAACATTTTGACTTTGATAACTCAAATTGTAAGTTTTTGCATGGTTTTTTTTTATCTTTTTCTATCATTTGGTTTTAATTTAAAGACAAAAATACCTAATTAAACTTAAAATGTAGGTGAAGAACTTACTTAGTTTCACATAATATCATCAATTTTCCTTGCAATTTTAACAATTTTAATTATTTTCGCTAAGGTTAAGAACCCTCTCATAGAAGAAAAAGGTTTATTGAAGCAAGAAATAATTCTTATAGAATAATTTCTTAGTTTTCGTAAATGTTCTTGAAAATAATTAGCAGTATTCTTAATTTAAAAATATTGCTTATAAATATTGTTTACTAGCAGCGCTCCGCAGTTTCACCCGCGTAACTCCCGATCCCGTGGGAATATCAGGATAAAAAGGAGCCTATAGCCTTCCTCGATAAATGGACTATCCAACACAAAAATAATTTTTCAATTCGAACCAGTAGTTCCTGAGATTAGCGCGTTCAAACAAACAAACAAACAAACTCTTCAGCTTTATAATATAAGTATAGATAAATTAAGAATACTGCTTATCATTAATACTTTTTACTATAAAACCTAGAAACCTAAAAATCTTGCGTCTATAGGGAGGGATTATTTATTGCTTCGAGAAACCTTTTTTCTGTGCATGGCTTAGAATGATACCCACTACACCTAATGCTCATAATATTTATATAAACTCTGACGCCTCTGTTACAATCTGACTTGTAAATTAAATTTTTTCCAACAGTTTACTGCTGTTTTTTCTTCAAATTTATTGCCAGACCACAATAGGTAAAATAAAACAAATGGGTACTTTTTCGAACAATACCAAGGTGATTGGAATGACGTGCGCGCGCGCAACGAATCGTGGTACTAATGCAATTTCATGTATCTATTGATCTTTGGTTTTGTCCGCTATTTGCTCTGTTTTAGTATAATCTGTGGTCTGGTTTATTAAACTTGTTTACTACAAATTGAATCTTAACAAATACAGACTTCATACAAAGTTAATGGCGTTCCGAACATCCTTAACTTAGTTTACAAGACGATTTAATGAGCAAGGCACACATCCTAACAGCTTTTTTAAAACGTTTCAATGTTAATAATTTCAAATGAAAAAATCAATTTTGACTTTTGTCTGCCGATATACAGGGTTATTTATAATTATATAAGAAAGCGATTGAGAGCTACTTCTGTGCATCAACTTTTGTTGTACGATTTTTGGGTATTCGATTTTTTTTGGAAATATTAAGGTGTTTTATTGTGTCCAAAGTTCCTTAAGGTAATCACCCAATGTCGCAACAGTCGCACTGGTCAGTGCAGAACTTAATTCTGTAAACATCAAACCATGTCCTTACCTTGGCTAGTTGCCACAGACAATATATTTCACAAAAAAACACTTAAGACTAATTGTCCGCTGTTCATCCTTGGTCGTCTAATTTGTAAGGAAATATGCTGAAAAACTGAACATAGAGGTCAGTCGTTGAAAATTAGATTTAGACTTAATAGGTTCCTAAGTTATTGACAGCTTATTGTCACGCATCGCCGATTGGGCAGATTCTATAGATTCTACTCCGCTGACTCAGTGATCCAAAGTGGAGGTTGGCCTCCGAAACGAGTCTTCTATCCGTCTCCTGCCAATTGTTGACTTAAAACGTCCCTTGATTTCGGCATTTTTCCTAATCCTCCAGGACCTGCCTTCTCTCCACATTCCCCCCCAAAATCTTTCGGAGAATTTTGCGTAAGCAGCCATTACAAATACAAAAATATTAAGTGTCTAAAACAACAAAAAAAAATCGAAATTGATACAAAAAGAAGACGACAATCAACAATAAATCATTATAAAAACACAATTTACCCTTGATTATATTCATCATTTTTTTATCATTTTCATTAATATCATCGATAAAATGCTCTATTTTAAGGCACAATTACAGTGTAAAGTAGAGCATGCTTCGAAAGTTGGTATCAATATGTCACCATATGATGGATGGATTTGTTACATCTAGCTATTCCAGCATCCATGATAATGGATGATAAGTGATAAGATAACATTCTGAACACTAAGGAACATATGTTTTAAGCAGAGATAGAACTCCGCGAAGTTTCTGACTACCTAATTCAGTTGGGCTAGTGTCCTAGTCCCTACCAGCATATCCCCTCTGGTGGGGAAGAATGGTTTTTTGGAGTTTACTCCTTAAGAATCGATTTTCATATATAAGGCGCCCGGTATGAGAAAAATCCGAGGGGTAAAACCTACTAACAAGTAACGAAAATCGTGTCACGTTTTTGGTGCGCACCTTTAGTGCGCAACTTTCTAATTTGGCTGTGAGTGTATTGCGTATGGTTAGATGAGTATCTAACCATACGCAATACTCCTTAAGTACGCTCGTACTTAAGGAGTAAACTCCAGTCGTGTTTTCTATCTATCTCTACTGGGAGAGATAATTGGAAATTGACTTCCGCTTATCCCTACCAAGTGGTTTTTGTAGACAATTACAATTCAGTTCATAAGTAATTTACAAAACTCTACGCTAAGTAGCTACCACGGAACACTTTTACTCTACGCTCAGTCGATCGAAATGGAAACAAAAGACTATGACCAGTTCAGTTAATTGAACTAGTAAGATTTTTTTCACTATAAATACCAAGTTTTATATAAACCAATTATATTCAACAGAATACAAATCGCAAAAAACGATAAGACATTGGCAGAATAATGAAACTTGACCAAATTTTTTCATCCTTGTAGAGATCGGTCGACAAAGGCCGCTTGAAAATAGATCCATTGTGGAAAGTAGAATTATAATCTAGGTACACTCTGCGGCTTCACCCGTTTAAATCTCGATCCAAATTAGTATTTTTGATAGAGAGAAAACAAACAGACAAGCTTTTACCATCTATAAATATAAAATTCTGACTGGCTGACTGATTCTGAAGTTCTAACTGGCTGATATGTCAATGCACAGCTTAAACCGCTGATCCTAGAGACATGAAAAGGATGTGTTCTTTGTGAAGTGTAGATATCCAATAAGATAGGGTTTTTAAAAATTCCGTTTCCTGTAGACCAAATAGGCGAAGCCGCGGGCAGAAGCTAATTTGCTAAAGTCAATCCAATTTTACACCGGCTAACATTTGTACGTGGGAAAAGTCACAAATAAAAGCTAGAAAAACATTCGACGAATTAAGAGCCGCCACCTTTTTTGGACAACCCAGTTGGCACAGTGGTCACCTTGCTGGACTGCTATACACAGAGTTGCAGATTTTTCCACATTTCCCACTGATTCTTCGCTCCTATTGGTCGCAGCGTGATGTTATATATCCTAAAGCCTTTCTCGATAAATGGACTATCCTACACAAAAATAATTTTTCAATTCGAACCAGTAGTTCCTGAGATTAGCGAGTTCAAAAAAACAAACAAACGAACGAACTCTTGAGCTTTATAATATTTGTATATTTTTATAGTCGGTTAAAAATGGCTACCATACTGAATCTGAAACCGAGGTTTGAAAACTACTTACAATAAAACGAGACCTATCTATCTTAAAAACTGTCAAATTGAAGGCCGTAGACTGATACCTAGTAACATTAGATACCTAAAGTACCTACATAGTTTACCTGGCCAATAGGGGAAAACAGTGGCGCCTGCGCATTGTAGTGACGTTTCACAGGGGTGGGGAACATTTGGCTGGACCACTCGTGCGTGGAACACACATATAACATATTAGAAGATTCTGAATAAGGAATTTTGATTAAAACTTTGCTGTCTAAAGTAATGTATTAGTCGATCGATACTTTTAAAAATTAATATGCATTAATTACTTACAGTAAAAATCGAAATTTAGATTTTACTAAACTAAGATTTTATACAAAAGAATTGGTCGAAGTGTTGCTGGCTCTGTCAGCCCCCGGTATAAAATACAAACCAAGATTTAGTCAAAAATACAAAACATTAGACATACAAAAAAAATACTTTATTTAATCAAATAAACCGCATCTAATCGCACCCGGTGCAAAAACTTCTCTACCATTTCTTTGAGGTAAGGAAATACCGGTAAGTGAATGAATTCGTAAATAAAAATATCAGAAAATACCGCAAAATTAAATTGAAATAAACTCGTAGATTAATAATCAAAAAATATTGGTTGAATAAAAAACAGTTTAACTCGTAGATGAAAATGTTGTCAACACCCGTTCCCCGTATCAGACATTATCGCCTTCTTGACACACATATACAGCACACACACACAAACATAATTGTTACTAATATAGGTAAGTAGGTACATAGTATACTTACCTAAATAAATCTTTTAGGTAGGTAAGTATATCAATATTTGAAAGGGGGCTTAGGTAGAGAATAACTTAATTTTTCAAGTTGACACAAAGTTTCCTTATTTATAAATGTAAAGAAACCCCTATTATTCTGTAAGGTTATAGTTACCCCTCTAAGAGTTACCTCCGCATGTAACCCAAAACAAATGGAAGACAGTTTTATTTTGGAAAAAATAATTTTAAAAAATGTGACAACACTATTATTCACTTAAGGGCCCGCTGCCTTAAAAAATTCTTAGTTGTTTTGTACCTAATTTAAGACCAAAATAAAGTATCTGCTTTAAGCTGTATGCTATCCCAAATGGGTCGACGTCAGCTACGAGCTACAGTCGAGCATGCATGCTTCGGCTACAGCGCTGATCGTCCAGCCAGAACCTCGGGAACCATAGTTTAATTCCCCATATCCAAATGGTGGATTAGACCTTCCGTGTGGGTACCTAGTAACATCTAGTACCTACACACTGTTAAGCCTCCGCTACACTACTCGTGAAGTCACTTCGACGAAGTGTGACGAGGTTGACCGAAGTCCGAAGTACGTGCCTACACACTCGTGCAAATTAGCGAGAAACGTTCGTGTTCGAACGCCGCGTCACCTCCCGCCCTTTGACTCGTGCACGAATACCGACTATGAGCGAAAATCAACCGAAGCGATGTTGCCCGAAGTACCCCGCAGTGACCCGAAGTGCCTCAATACACTATCGCATTCGGGTTACTTCGATCAACTTCGCGAGTAGTGTAGTGCAGGCTTTAACGTCTTTCACACTTTTATAAAGTTAGTTGTCATTAGTTTGAAGCTAGATGGCGCTGTATGAAACGCACCTATACTATATTTGTTTATCTGAGTATTGTGTATGGTACAGACCGGTCGTGATGTACCATTTTACATAATCGCAAGTAAAACGTGACTGAATCTCAAAGGTGTACTCTTATGTACATTATTCTGTATTAAATAAACACGAATGTAGGCGATATGTTATGTCATACAGTTTCATGCCTTCATGGTTAGAAGTATACAGGGCTACTGGTCATTATATAAGAAAGTTGAGGGCTATTTCTGTGCACCCTTAACAATCAACTTTTGTTCTACGACTCTACGAAATTCAAACAATTATTGAAATTTTTATGACTTTAATTCTGTATTTAGAAATACATCTGCTGATATCTTCTATAATATTAAAATGAATCGCTGAATGTGTTGCTAAGCGCAAATCTTGAGAAAGACTGTATCAATTTCGCAAACTTTTTTAGAATGAGATTTTTTTTTAAATATTGCCTGAAAAAGTCTAAAAACAAAACTTTTCTATATACTCCATACAAATAAAAAAAAATAAGTATAGGTATAATCTTAAAGTTAATGACCTCTCTGTGTAAGTAACAGCTGATTTTCGATAGATAGAGAGATAAACTCTTTATTACACCATAAATACAAAACGGAAAATGATTTTAGGTAAACATAACCGCAAAAATTATAAAAAAAACATGTTCGGATTTCCAAAGGTCGTAAAAAAACAGTGGATTGCTTAGGTGCGCAGACATAGCCCTCAACCACTTTCTTATATATTTACCAATAACCCCGTATACCTACTGAACTACTTATTTACCTATTTGTTTATATAATTAAGTAGTATTTTGAATCCATTTGCTATCTAAATTAGTTCCAAATGGTGCCGTAAGATGGTGTTTTTTTTAGTAATTGTAGCCTTCGGACGGCTCGTGCATATAGCAAGTATCAAGTTACATTTTCCATATAATTTTTCCCTTCGGCTGCATACGAAACCGGAGATTCGTAACCAGCTACCAAAGAAGCTAAATTATCAGATTTCCAGAAGTCTGGCTCAATTAAGTGTTTTAAAACAATAGTTGGTCAAGTCAAGAGCCATAGTAAAGCAGTGGCTATTTTACCATGACTTTTCAGGAGATTTCAGAGGTCTAGTTTAATATTTCTGGCAAGTAATCGAGATATATTTTTTTGATTTTAGGGTTTCGTACTTCAAAAGGTAAAAAATATTAAGAGGACGAGAATTTTATATATTAGATTGACTTTAATGATAGATGCTTAGACGGTAAGTGGACTACAAAAAACACACGGACAGACGGACAAGAAAGTGATCTCATAAGGGTTAAGGTGAAAGGGTACCGAGCATTCTCTCCATACAAACGTAGTCGACTGTTTCCTCCTTATGTTTTGTTCTTTTTTGTTTTTAAAATCTTATACTTCTATGATAATTATAAAATGAAAAAAAAAACCAAGACATGGTCATGGCAGTTGTAGGTTTTATGCCACAAAAATATTTGCTCTAGTGTCATTAACCAGGGAAGAAACAGTCGATTACGTTTGTATGGAGAGACTTTAAACTTCAACTAAAGCAGGTGCCTAGAATCTTGCTAGTGTTGAAAACATTCTTATAACAGCTGTTTTGGAGCTCTACGGTAGGTCTGCAATTATGTAGCCGACCGTACATAAATACATTACCGCCTACGTAACTCCCCTAAAAATTTAACGCAAACTTTCCAATCACGATTTTTTTACTATCAATATAAAATTTTGACACCAAAATTGGCCAAGACCATTAAATATGAAAATCCATACAGCCTGTTCACATGCAAAATTCTAAAACACGACATTGGGCAACTTTGACGTGGTTTTTTTAACCATTCACTTCGAGGTTTATATTATTTTTCTTCTAGTATGAAGATTTTTTGAAGCCTGAAAAAGTCGGTACATAATACAGCCACACTTTACAATTTCAGGAAGTAATCTTCGTAATTAGAGGAAAGAGGTTCTTCTTAAGGAAATAATAACAGAAAAGGAATTCAGCATGGATATTGTTGGATAGCTTCTGTCCACGGCAAAAACATATTTTATGCAATCCTTCTCTTAACCCTTAGAGGTTAAATTTCGAAAATCCTTACTTACCCACCCTCAAATTTACCCGTGAGCCTTTTTCAAATCTCAGGGTGTGATGCGATATGACCTATTTCTACTAATCCGCAAAACACCACAAAACCTCGAGTTGGTGTTTCGCGTATATGGTGTTTACGTCTAAAGGACTATAATACTAAGAGTATGAGCAAAAAATACCATGGGGGAGGGGTCTTCAAGTCGCGAGTGAACAGGTATCTTCTAGGCGCGCGAGTTACATCTTAGACCGCATCGTCACCTACCATCAGGCAGGTGTGATAGTGGTCAAACGCTGAGGCTGAAAGGTAGAAAGTCACAACTTCTGGAAGATTTGCGTTTCATATCTGCTGCTACTGAATGCTGAGTTTTTATATCGATGGATGCTTGCTAAAAATATTTGAAAGAAAAACGCTTATCAAACATTGCATCGCGAGGGAATACAAATTCGCGACCTTCAGTCCATGCAAAGTTTTTAAATTCATTATTCCTAATAAATATTTTAAGAAATCTAATACTGAATTCAGGTTTACGCACAATGAATGCTAAGTTATAAGAATCACCTGGTAGTGAAATCCACACAAATTGGGACAGCAAATGTTGGAATCATGAAAACGTGATGGTCACTCTTGAGTCGTGGATGAACAATTTGACATTATTACGCAATTACAAATTCAGGTTGAGGTTATTTGGATGTTTCAATAAATTATAGTATTTTAGTGATTTGCGGGTATACATTTATATAGGCCTTTTTACAGCGCCAGCAAATTTTAATACGCCTGGAGCCAACTAAGCCGCGGGTACAAATGTTTTCCTTCATTGCAAGAGCAATGTTAAGAAGCGCTCATACATTTTTCGTGAGAAAAATCCCTTGGTTCACGGCCAATCGGTATTTGAACCCACGACTTTCGAAATAAAAGTCGAAAGGGAAATGAAATGGTTTTATAAGAGACGCTATAATACTATTAATACCCCCTTCAAGACATTAAACATGCTCGGTTTAGAGATATATATTTTTTATATTTATACTTCTAAAATAAATTCTGGAATTGTTGGCTATAAATAAGCTGCTTCTTTATTTTATATCCTTCGAGAATCCTACTTTTGACCGTAATTAAAAAAAAAACAGTTGCATTCCGTGAGTGCCGACAGAAGTGAAAACTAAAAAAAAGAACTTAAAACTTAAAAAAGAAATTTAAACTTATTTACTAAACAACTACAAAATATATGTACATGCATATATCCACACACTGTAGCTGCATCTCGTAACGGTGCGGTGTCGCGAGTTCAGAGAGTCTCTCATCTAAAAATATGCGTACCGCGCTAAAAAGAAGTTTTCACTTCAAAACTCTCTAACCATCTTTTCAAACATTTTGTCTGGCATTTTCCCATTGCTGTACAATAGCAATATAGACTCTAGAAAAGAATTTCTTAGTTTTAATAAAAAGATCTTATAATAAGTAGTATTCTTAATTTAAAAGCAATGAATACTGCTTATAATTTTCACGCTCATTTACTAAAAAAAACTTGAGAGGTGTCAAGGAACACCCGGATGGAACGAATTTCTTTTCGATTATTTAGTGAAGGAATTGTCATAAAATCAAAAAGTGTCGTTACAACTTTTGGTCTTATTTTTTTCCGTCTAGCCCCTTTCGCAACGCGCGATAAGGAAATTCGGTTCAAAAAAAAATTGTCTAGCGTCTATAGAGATTATTGAAAGGGATTTTATTTCTTGCTTCAAAAATTTTTTATTCTATATAGAGTGACGCGCTATCGTTTCTTGGGTCTGCCTCTAAGATCTTTCCATTTTCAATTTCAACAAAATAACCGCAAACAATCCGTTAAAAAATCAGTTAAATATGTTAAAAAAACAAAGTATGTTTGTCTTGTAAACGACCTACTAAGATTGTAGTCAATTAGTCGACACGCTAGTGCCTAACAATGGGAATGCTCAATATTCATGGATATAGAGGTAATCCACCGTGAAGTAAGGCTTTGCTAATGAAGACGTGTTACAGCTTCATTATAGAACTTGTTTTTAGGGTTCCATACACAAAGGGTAAAAATAAATAAATAAATATTGCAAGACATTCCTCACATCGCCACCTAGCCCCAAGCTAAGTAACTACACTTGTATTATGGGTGCTAGACAACGGATATACTACTTATATACTTTTCTTTTGTAAATATACACTTATTATACATACAAACAGCCAGACCACAGACAAATATCTAAGCATAAATACTTATCTGAAGCGGGAATCGAACTCACAACCCTGTGTTTGGCAGTCCGGCATGGTGACCATTGTGCCAACTGGGTCGTAAATACCTTATTACTAAAACTCCACTGCCTGTCTATCACCAGGCTGTATCTCATGAACCGTGATAGCTAGACAGTTGTAATTTTCATTATGATATATTCATGTTGCCGCTATAATAACAAATACTACTAAAACAGAATATGTACGGAACCCTTCATGAGCGAGTCCGACTGTAAAAGACTAATCTATACATATAAAATGCTTTGTCCTGAATGACTGACTGAAGGATCAACGCACAGCCGATACCGCTGATCGTAGAGACCTGAAACTTGGAGGGTGTGTTCTTTGTATGACGTAGGCATCGGATAAGAAATTTTTCGAAATTCTATCCCTAAGGGGGTGAAAAGGGGGGCCAAGTTTGTATGGGACAACGTGATTACTTGGTCCAATCTACTTAAAATATCTCTCAAAATCTACATAAACGTTCTTTAACAGAATTGATGGAACACGTGTTTCGTATTTTATTGAAATTCATGTCCTAACGGGGTTAAAAAGGGGTAGAAAGTTATTTTGGGGAAATTTGCTTCGACTCGAACTCCTTAGTGCTTTTGATTTAAATTAAGTAAGTACATTTTATTTTGACACATTATGTTTCAAAATTAAACCAATTTTAAGTCAACAAAAAAAAACCTTTTAGAACTATTTTCGACTCCTGCGCGGACGAAGACGCGGGCAAAAGCTAGTATAATATATTTTTTATCACAGTTGCTCATAAAGTGGATCTTATTCAACGGCTTTTAGGCTCATAATCCAACATATTATGCACGCGTGCGTTTTACATTGCCAACCTAGTGCTATAAAGTTATCCCGATAAGTTAAATACGTATCTTACTGCTAATTACATGTTAGGTAGGTGAAACATTCTTAATTTATCTGGGTTATACTGTTTTGATGGATAAAAAAGGTTTTTAGCTAGCAAAAATGGTTGTCTCTAAAGTCGGTTTACGAACGAAAATTTTACGTGATAATGACTTAGAAAACGATTAAAAATTGAGTTATGTTTATTTTTTGTTTTTTCTTTACTTAAATATATTGTTTTTCCGTAGCATTGTAATTTGTTCTTAACCCCCGACGCAAAAACAAATAGAAAAAACCCTAAAAAATATTGTATGTCAGACGAGGCTGTATAGGTTAAAAGTCTTTAGCCTGGCCTTTCCGGAGCATAATTAACAAAAAAATATTGCCTTAAAAAAATGTATGTAAATGTTATATTTTGTTTTCTTTTCAAGTCTTTTCTTTTATTCGCAACTGTGATAAAAAACGTCGTACGATATACGTGTGGAATTGATCTTTGCATCTTGGCTTCTTTAACACGCTCGCTGCCGCTCGCGCGTCATAAACCGCCTCTATGCAAAGATCAATTTACCACACTTATATCGTAATGTACTATTGATGAAACTTAGTACGAAGGACGATTTAATTTTAAACGGACGGACATTAAAACCTGAAGTAATTTGCCTACTTTTTATCACAGCTGTCAGCTACGAACAGCGTGGCAGATCTAGTCAAACCATAAAATTGCTAGGTACATAGTTTTTAAAGTGATTCACTGGTTATTAGCCTTTTAATGCCAATGAGTAAGTATTACTAATAAGCAACAATAAAATGCTGTAATAAAAAAATTACGAAATTGTCTGTTATTACATTTTATCATAACAAATATAAGTACTTATATTATTATCTGTAGATATTCTTACAGTAGTAGGTTTTGTATATTTTCCATTTATTTATAACTTATAATAATCATATTTGCCTATATCAAACAATGATTCCAAATGCATTTAACTGGTAAAATTAATTCTATTTCAATAACGGTTGATTAGAGCGGTGTTGGCTTAGTGGTAGATACCCCGACTTTCATTCTGAAGGTCGTGGGTTCGAATCCCAGCCGGTCGTGCACCAATGTATTTTTCTTAAGATAAATTTATGTGCGCTAATTAACATTGCTCTTACGGTGAAGGAAAACATCGTGATGAAACCCGCGGCTTAGTTGGCTCCAGAAGTATTGACAAGTCCTCTCCTCTGGACATGGTCGACTAAGCTGAGAGGGTAGTAGGTGCTGGGCATGCCTACTCCATCCTCACGCAAAAAGGACCCAATTAAAAAGAGTCTAGTTGCGGAAAAAAGCCCGTATGCATACATCCATACAACGGTTTATATTATTTAATCAGTTTGACACTTTAACAGTTGGTAAGTCACGGTGACTTAAATCAATTTGTTTTTCAAATCAACTTAGGCATTTATTGTTTTACCCACCTTTACAAGAAAATAAAAAATAATAATAAATACCTATCCCTACCTATGATAATTAATTAAAAATTCAATGGAGTCAGTCTTTTATGCACCCTTCTTATTGACCCCGCAGGAAGGGTGCCTGACTGCGTTATTTGGATTTTTTCAACTCTAAGCTAAAACTAGTAATTTTGAAACCCTTTTATAAAATTTTAAAGCGTCTGAACCTCAGGAACCTTAATCTCAGTGATAAACTGCAGAAATATGTATCTGTTATGTACCAAGTGATTAATGCCCTAACATATCCATCAAACAAATAGGTATACCTAATAACTAGCACTCGATAATTTTTAAACTCGTGTCTGAATTCCAAAATAATATATCAAATTTTTAACGAATAAGTTTTATGTCAATGCAAATTCTAAAAAAAAATGTTAAATGCCAAAACAATCCTACTAATATTATAAATGTGAAAGTTTGTGTGTGTGTGTGTATGTTTGTTACTCCTTCACGCAAAAACTACTGGACCGATTGCGATGATACTTGGTATCTATACATACAAGCATTTGCTTAGTGTGAATACCACTGTAAACTCGCAAACTGTATAACAAACAGCAAGTTTCTTTAATCATAGTGAAACACTTGTTAATTTATTCTAAGTTTTATTGCTGAAATAAATATTTTGTATTTTTGTATTTTTGTATTGTTGTATTTGTATCTAGATACCTGAAGATCTGGATTAACACATAGGCTACTTTTTATCCCAAAATTAATACGGGATCGGGACTTATGCGGGTGAAACCGCGGGGCGTAGCTAGTATGCATTCATATTAAAAAACGTCGGAAAACAGTTCG
The DNA here is from genome assembly GCA_951213275.1 of Idaea straminata. Classification (NCBI taxonomy): domain Eukaryota; kingdom Metazoa; phylum Arthropoda; class Insecta; order Lepidoptera; family Geometridae; genus Idaea; species Idaea straminata. The sequence goes on from OX577870.1 coordinate 9,042,803, forward strand.
AGAACTGTATCAAACACTTTCCGTTTCATTCAAAGCGTACGTCGCTCGTACAATCATCAATTTGTAATACCTACTACAAATACCTATTAGTCACACCAAGCTAGCATTGTAATGACACACGACCACGTACGTGCGTCCTTACAAACAGCCGGCCAGATCTACACTGTTACCCATATCAGTACTATCAAACAATTTATTTGTATTTTTTTTCTTCTTGATAATAGCTCTTGGTTTCAGTCTAATGCGGCACTCAGGCGCGTTCTAACGGTACTTTTTAGTGTGGACATGTCTTTAATATTTTAAAAAATCTGGTGCAGATTTTAAACTGCGAATTTCCAAAGTGTCACAAACTTTGAAAATTACTTCGGCGTGATTTGAACCCGCGAATCCTAAAGTGTAAATTAAAAAAATATTTTCAGTTAGTTAGTTGGTTGATTATTTCAGTGATTAAAGTTGCCATTGTTTACCGGAAAATAAGTTTAAAAGTAACAAAGTTACTTAGTAAGTAAGTGATTAAGTTTAATGATAAGTTAATCTTGAATTAAATTTAATAGTATAACTTGGGTGGCAATGATTTTTTTAAATATTAGGTATATAAAATTATAACTACTTATCGACTTTTGGCGTGTCTTGAAAATTAAGAAAGTATGAAAATTACTTGGAAAAACTAAGCTTCCAACTTGTGTTCTACGATTTTTGGAAAATCGAACTTATTTCGATAACTCTGTGGGAATTTTTACTTGAAAATCAGTTGTTTCAAAAACTGTTCGAATTTCCAAAAGTTTTATAAGAAAAGTTATTCGCCTAAACGTCTAGAACAAGCTCCTTTCACGTTAGAACCCTTTCGCGGTAACACTGTGTATTCTTCATTTCTTTGCATCCTACTAATATTATAAATGTGAAAGTTTGTGTGTGTGTGTTACTCCTTCACGCAAAAACTATTGGACCGATTGCGATGAAACTCGGTATCAAGATATTTGAAAACCTGGATTGACACATAGGCTACTTTTTATCCCGATATTCCCACGGATCGGCACCTACGCGGGTGAAACCGCGGGGCGCAGCTAGTGATATTATAAAATAACCAAATAGAAAAACAAAAAAAATGTCCCACTGTCAATACTAACCATTTAAATGACACATAATAAAATTGACCAGCCATAAAAATGAATAATATGTTTCTTTTCGTTGCGTTTTTCAGGCGATTTACCTTGACTTGTATCAGAATTAGCAATGAAACAAATAGTAATATTTCATTCACTATTATATCTGCGATAGTAATATTTGTATAAATTAGTTAACAATGGATAGGTTGATGTAAAATACGGTTCAAGATAAACCTCATAATATTGTGCATACTTTGTAACACAATGTCAGCTGCAAATCACATTTTATTTATTTATTTATTACTTAAATATTAACAAAAACATCTTATAACTAAAAAAGTACTAGTAAACCAAACATAATAAGGTTTACAAATAAATAAATAAATATTGCTAGACATTCCACACATCGCCATCTAGCCCCAAGCTAAGTAACTAGACTTGTGTTATGGGTGCTAGACAACGGATATACTACTTATATACTTTTCTTTTGTAAATATATACTTATAATAGAAAGAAACAACCAGACCACAGACACAGGTTTGTGTTAGTAATAAACAGGGCGACTACTAAAATACCACAAGGGAATGGAACCTGCCTGCCAGCCTGTCTTTCCTGACGTGTAAAATTTGGCAGTCTCCAAGTTGCGAGTGAATAGGTATTCTATAGGAAAGCGTGCTACATCTTAGGCCGCATCGTCACCGACTGTTCATATGTAAAAAAATAAAATATTTAAATTAATTAAATATTGACGAAATTATGACGACCCAGTTGGCACAATGGTTACCACGCCGGACTGCCAAACACAGGGTTGCGGGTTCGATTTCCACCTCAGACATGTATTTATGCTTAGATATTTGTCTGTGGTCTAGTTGTTTCTATTTATTATAAGTATATATTTACAAAAGAAAAGTATAAAAGTAGTATATCCGTTGCCTAGCACCGATAACACAAGTCTAGTTACTTAACTTGGGGCTAGATGGCGATGTGTGGATTGTCCTGTAATATTGATTTATTTATTAGCCCTTACATCTAATATTATACTATACCTAGATGATTTATACGGCGCCAGCAACTTAGACGAGGTGGTAAGACCAAAAGCGCGATAGAGGTGTCTTAGAAACAGTTTTTGGGTATCAACCACTTAAATCCATAGAATGATATTCCTACTGTCGTAAAGGTGAAAAAATGCTTTGTATTGTCATACACTTCGAAACACGATCATCCTAATAAAATAGTATTATTTTTTTTTTTGAAATTTTTCAATTTTACTGCGATTGTAAGAGAAAAACAAATACAAAATTTATATTTTCATAAACCTTAATTTCAAAAACCTGAAATGATGTACTTAAAGTTGAAACAGCTCTCGTACGTTTCGATCGTCTTTCGTTTTAATTAAGACCGTCTTTTGCTTTATTTTCAATAGTTTTTTTCCCTTGTCCAATCAGCTCTGTGACCGAACTCTTGGCCCCGGATTTAAGGACTTTCGATCTTCGTTTGTTTCTCCAATGTGAAGTTGGTTTTTGATGCAAATTTGTTTGTATTTTTTGTCGTTTTGACGTTTAAATGCGCTTAAGTGGCGACACGGATAAAAAAAACTACTGTCACTACTGAACCCGTTGGTAGTGACACGATAAATTTATTTTCTGCCTGTATATCTACTAGTAGTACGACAGGCAATAAACGTAAGCAATTACCATAGTCATATTTAAAGTATACGACGTATGTCGTTACGTGGTTATTTGAACAGGATTAAGCCATATTTTTGTACTTTAAAAGTGCGAATTGAGTATAATGAAAATCGCATGCGTATGCGCAGGTCGAGTCAAGGACGAGCCTCACTTACCTACATAGCTATATGCAAATTATGATTTAGAATAATCTAACGTTTAGATCGAATAACGAGTAATAGGCGAACACTGAACATACATTTAAAAAAAATATAAATATATAAGCGACGAATATGGAATATCTCCTGTTCTTGAAGTCCTCAAAATTCCTCAAAATTAGACCTCTAATAAATGACCTCAAAATTTTCGAATTTTCGAAGATTACGTCTTCGAACGTTGACCGGTTTCTTATATAATTACCAATAACCCTGTATTTAATCACAAGAATCATACAAAAAAAATAAGATAGAAAACACATAGGTATTATAAACTAGCTTTTTAGAAGTTACTTTTTTTCCAAAATCCTTTCTTAACCCAATTTTCACAATGACCCTATTGGCACAATGGTCACCATACCGGGCTGCCAAACGCAGGGTTGCGGGTTCGATTCCCGCCTCAGGCAAGTATTTATGCTTAGATATTTGTCTGTGGTCTGGTTGTTTCTATGTATTATAAGTATATATTTACAAAAGAAAGTATAAGTAGTATATCCGTTGTCTAGCACCCATATTACAAGTGTAGTTACTTAGCTTGGGGCTAGATGGCGATGTGTGGAATGTCCTGCAATATATATTTATTTTTTAACTTTATAACAGCTATTTAAATACCAGATTTTAGCCCAATCCCTCCATTGGTTTGAGCTTTTTTTTTAGTAAATATAAATATTGCAGGACATTCCACACATCGCCATCTAGCCCCAAGCTAAGTAACTAGACTTGTGTTATGGGTGCTAGACAACGGATATACTACTTATATACTTTTCTTTTGTAAATAAATAGCTTTTGAGATTTATAAAGATTTTTCTTTTTATATTTTAAATTGTCTGGTATAAAACCTTCAAAGATCAGACGGAATAAAATCAAAAGATAAAATTAACAACATATTTTATCTAAACGGTTTATACCGGGCTTAGATTATTGTAAGAATGGAATATTTTAGTTATGAAGTATTTTTATCATATATCCGTAGTAAAAGTACATAAATGATTATAAGTCTGTGTTCAATTTAAATAGCAAAAAAATAGAATATAATCAAAAATAAAATCTACTAGCAGCGAGAGTTTTAAAGTTTTATTGATGATTTATTTTTCTTTTGTGTTCCGTAATCTATACTAATATTATAAAGCTGAAGAGTTTGTTTGTTTGTTTGTTTGTTTGAACGAGTTAATCTCAGGAACTACTGGTTCGAATTTAGAAATTTTTTTTGTGTTGGATAGTTATCGAGGAAGGCTATAGGCTACTTTTTATCCCGATATTCCCACGGGATCGGGAGTTACGCGAGTGAAACCGAGGAGCGCATGAATGGATAAAGACCTACGGATAAAGGACACTGTGCCGGTTCAAAAATATAATAAAAGTTATGTAATTAAAGTCTCTCGGTTTCCAAAATATTAAGCATATCAAAATTTTAAAAATTCAACTCCTTATTCTATTATTTTTGATGCCAAGACTGCATATAAAGGAATTACTCCAATATGTTTTTTATAGTACTAGCTACGCCCCGCGGTTTCACCCGCGTAAGTCCCGATCCCGTGGGCATATTGGGATAAAAAGTATCTTATGTCCGTCTCCTGGCTCTAAGCTACGTCCCTACCAATTTTCACCCAAATCTGTTCTGCCGTTCTTGAGTTATAAGTGGTGTAACTAACACGACTTTCTTTTATATATATAGATTACATAAATGTGCTATCGAATGAAAACTATTTATTATTTTTATACCACAAGCAAAGTTTTTTTTAACTAAGTTAATTTACTAGTTAGGTACAGTCAGCAAAGGATTGAGGGTATCAGGTGCATATTTTAAAGTTTTCACTTTTTTATTGACGGTTCAGTAATTATTAATTATTCTGCTTGATATCACTAAAGCTTTCGAAGTGTTAGTTATTTCACGTGGAATACCAAAAATTATTAAACTGTCATTAAAAAATTAGAACTTTAAAAATATGCACCTGATACCCTCAGTCCTTTGCTGACTGTACCTAACTAGTATATTAACTAAGTTGAATAAGAAAACTTTGCTTGTGTCATAAAAATAATAAGTTGTTTGCATTTGATAGCACATTTATGGAATACTATAAAAAAACATATTGGAATAATTAATTATAATAGCAAAGGACTGAGGGTAACCCTCAATCCTTTGCTGACTGTACATATAAAACGAAAAGTTAGCAAGGTTGTTTTCGCTGCCGCCCGCCCTACGCATCAACCGCCCTAGTGCCAGTGTAGTGTGGGCGCGGCTGCCGCGACGACGAGACGTAAGCCCGCCCGCCCTATCATAACCTACAAACAACCGATTATTTATCAACATTTTACCAACAATCCAAAATAAAAAACATTTTTCCCTAAAATATTAAACAAACTCACAGAAAATACTGAAAAAAAATCTGAAATGTACTTGTATTATCTAGATTGATAAACCAAAATCTGCTGTTTCTTACCTCGATTAGTTGTCTAGATTGTGTGACAAATCACCTTGACGACCTCGAATCGAACTGATGAGATAACGTGACGAATCTACGTGTCAGAAGGGCCTAAAAACGAGAGATTTAAAAAACCTTGGGCCAAAAAATGGCAACGTCTACAATAATAAAAACAAGTTTTTAGGACTCTAGAGAATAACGCCTTGGTTTTAGTAAGCAGTACCTATTCTTAATTTAAAAGCAATATTTTCAAATTAAGAATACTACCCACATATTATTTTCAAGAACTAAAAAAAGACATTATTCTCTAGCGTCTAGCGCGTAAAGGAAGAAACCTATTTTACTGTGTAAAAATAATCAAAAAAGTGACTAATACCACAAATCGATTTTTCTTAGGAGAAGCTTATGTTCGCTAATTATCATTTAAAAAATATCGTGATTAAACCAGCGGCTAGTTGGCTCCAGACGTATTGACATGTTCTTTACTCTGGACACGATCGACTAAGTTGAGAGGGTAGTATTGGCAAAAAGGACCCAACTCAAGACGTTTAGTAACAAAACAGCCCGTATACAATCACAAATTACCAGATGTCTGCGAACTAAAAACGCAATTTACTTCATACGTACAGTATACGGCATAAATAGACTATCAGTTTGCTACAATAATACTTTTAACAAGTATTGTAAGTATTATACTTTACTTAATTTTATTTTGAGACTTAAGAATATTATAATTTTGAGTTGTAAATTGTTCCAAAAAAGTTAATAGTATGATGCATGCATGGGAGAAAAATAAACAATATTTTTTATTGAACTTACGACCTTCATTTAATAAAATACTTACTTCAATTAAAAGTACTCAGTGTGATTATTAATTTTAACGTGTTAGCTATGTCTTTAGTTGTGTGAGTGGTATAAACCGCCACCCGCTACACAAACCAACGTAGGTTCGATCCACAGGTTACGTTGTTATAATGTTCAAATAGTGCCGCTCAGGATTGTAAACGGTACGGTGCTAGTGTACTTTTGAACGTTGATAGTACTTGTACCTGTGAAGGTAAACATAAAAACTGGAGCAATATACCTACCTAAATACCTATTTACAATCACAAACGTCTGGTAAACATATCCTTATCAATTGTCAAGTGCTGAAACTTGTTGCATTGGAATTAATTTTCATGATTCATTTACCTGTAAATACGGTATCTACTTGAAGGAATTATGTTATTTGTTAATAATGAGTGGCGTTGTCCTAGTGGAAGATAATAATAATTATATAAATATTGCAGGACATTCCACACATCGCCATCTTGCCCCAAGCTATGTAACTTGACTTGTGTTATGGATGCTAGACAACGGATATACTACTAACATACTTTTCGTTTGTAAATATATACTCATAATAGATAGAAACAACCAGACTACAGACGAATATCTAAGCATAAATACATGTCTGAGGCGGAAATCGGTAATATTGTAAGAATATATTTACAAAAGAAAAGTAGTATATCCGTTGTCTAGCACCCATAACACAAGTCTAGTTACTTAGCTTGGGGCTAGATGGCGATGTGTGGAATGTCCTGCAATATTAATTATTTATAGATATCTTACCTGTTAGCTTAGTTAGAAGAGCATCTGTGTGTTAAAGAGAAAATTACCAGTAGGTAAAATTTTTGAAAATAATTTTTACTCTTTTTTCAAACATAATAAAACAATGTAAAAAGTACTTTAAATAAGTATGTGATTTGAAGGTAAATTGAAGGAGTTTATGGCATTGTTATTCAGATTTCATTTTAGCAGTTTAGTGACCCAAGACATGACAAAAATATAACTATTGGTTGTGTTTAATAATTTGTGCAAAAGACTAGTACCAATTTACCTGCCTACCTAAGATTTGTGACGGGAAAAAATAGTGAATCTAACGTTTGCATATAGGCTTCATACTTCCGATTGGTATGGAATTTGTCTCCAAACAAACCCATGGAAGGTTTAAAATAAGTACGAGTATCTAACCATACGCAATACACTCACAGCCAAATTAGAAAGTTGCGCACTAAAGGTGCGCACCAAAAACGTGACACGATTTTCGTTACTTGTTAGTAGGTTTTACCCCTCGGATTTTTCTCATACCGGGCGCATTCTTAAGGAGTAAACTCCAAAAAAACAAAAATGTTAAATAACCATATTCTAGAAAGACCCAAAATTTTTTTATTACAGTTGCTCATAAAGTGCATCTTATACGGCTTTTAGGCTCATAATCCAACGTATTACGCACGCGTGCGTTTTACATTACCAACTAGTGCTATAAAGTTATCCGGATAAGTTAAATTGGTATCTGCTAATATACTGCTAATTACATGATAGGTAAATGAAACATTATAATATAACTGGGTTATACTATTTTGATTTTTGATGTAAAAAAAAGGTAGCTGTACTAACAAAGAGTTTTTAAACCAACAAAAATAGTTGTCTGTAAAGTCGATATACGAAGGATAATTTTACGATCTAAGAAAATGATTAAAAATAGAGATTTTTTTGTTTTTTCTTTACTTTTAAATAAAAAATTTTCCGTACCATTATATTCTGTTTTTAACCTCTGACGCAAAAACAAAACATAATCCGCCTCTATGTAATGATCAATTTACCACACTTGTATCGTAATGTACTATTTTTATCTATAATAATATTATAAAGCTGAAGAGTTTGTTTGTTTGATTGAACGCGCTAATTTCAGGAGCTACTGGTTCGAATTGAAAAATACTTTTTATCCATTAAACAGCTCGATGAGGGTCGTTCTTAGAGAGATCTCAGACTAACCTGCCTGATGGCATGATGGTAGGTGACGATGCGGACTATAGTATATAGGTGTATATGGAATAGGTATTGGGATTGAGAAATGAAAATTAATACGAATTAAGAACTTCCTCCTTTTTTTGAAATCGGGTAAACATGTAGAAATATGGAATAAGACCGCGTTGAATAAACATGTAAAATGATGTAGGTATTATTATGATAAGAGAGAGTCGCCTAAGATGACTGATAAGTGCTATCAAATGTTATCATGGCATACTTAGTTTTGAAAATTATTTATTGCCTTATTTAAATGTTTGACTGACGTCGCATCTTGACACGCTAAAATTAGGTATAGTGTTACGAGCAGCGTCCCGCGGTTTCATCCGTTCGATCCCGTGGGAATATCTTGATAAGAATAAGCCTAAGAATTCAATGTTTCCTGGTATCGAGTTTCATTAAAATCGATCTAGTTGATTCTGAACCTATTCGCTACATAAAAAGAAACAAAAAAATATTTCGTCTTTAAAATATGGGTGTAGATGAGTAGTTTCAAAAATAATTTGCATGAAGAGATGAATATAGTACCTAGTAATAATACCCAAATACATGGTAGGCGGATTGGGGAGTGTTAGGTTTTATTTTCGTTACGGAATTTCTTGATTCGGTCGCCGCGCTCAAAACCTGCGATAAAAACTATGCAATAGATTAAAAACCACTACAGGATGAGTATTTTACACGGGCCTTCAGGGCTCATTTTCCAAAAACATAATCATACAGCAATTTCTGAAAACAAACATAGTAATAGCAAATCAAAATAAATCTATATTATTATATTTGTAACGAATATAGGCTCTGAAACTACTGGACCGATTTTGATGCAACTTGGTATGAGGATACATCGATTAATTAGGAATAACATATGCTACTTTTTATCCCGGTATTCCCACGGGATCGGGAGTTACGCGGGTGAAATCTTCTACAATCAGATTTAGCTTCGCGCTAGTCAGATAAAAGATATGCGTCGAGCACTCGGTCGCAATATTCTCGGACAATGATCAGACACGTTCAGATGAAAAATTAACTCTTCACTCTATTGCTTATTGAAGTGTTTAATACAATAACAATAATAAGATCCACGTGCATATCAAAGTTAATAGGTTTTATACTTGAATTATCCTCACGTTTGAATTAAATAAAATAAATAAATATTGCAGGACATTCCACACATCGCCATCTAGTCCCAAGCTAACTACACTTGTGTTATGGGTACTAGATAACGAATATACTACTTATATACTTTTCTTTTGTAAATACTTACAATACATACAATACATATGATACCATATCAATACATATGTACTTATAATACATAGAAACAACCAGACCACAGACAAATATCTTAGCATAAATACTTGTCGTAGGCGGGAATCGAACCCGCAACCCTGTGTTCGGCAGTCCGGCATGGTGACCATTGTGCCAACTGGGTCGTCAAAACACACGATTACACACGATGACGTCAGCTTTGAAGTAACTGATTCAATTAACTAGTGAGTTTGTGATACCTATTAAAAATAGTACTAAATTGGCTTTTTTTTACAAAAAACACCGGTTAAGTGCGAGTCGGACTCACGCACGAAGGGTTTTTCAGGCATTCTGCTTCAGTAGCATTTCTCGCTTAGGGCGAAAAGCTTTCTAGGCAAACCTCCCATTTAGGCATAATGCCTTCATTGGCATCTAGTACCTACTATGGTGTTTAGGAGCCCCGCTTAAATATGTTTTTCTGTTTTTAGTATTCGTTGTTATAGCGGCAACAGAAATACATAATCAGTAAAAATTTCAACTCTCTAGCTATCACGGTTCATGAGAGACAGCCTGGTGACAGACAGCCGGACAGTCGGACAGTGGGGACTTAGATTTGCCATTCTATGTTCAGGTACTTCCAGGACCACAGCAACACTATTGATTGATACAAAAATGTAGGTTTTTTTGACGTGACAACGTCTTATAAATTGGTTTGCCGGGTGACACTTCAAGAAACTGCGTTACGCTCCGCTCACGTTATGCGCTCACAATGAGAGCGAGTGAGAGGCACGCGTCCCTTCCACTCGGGCATGGTTAGCCCGCCTAAGAGCGAGAGAGACAGACATAAAAAGTGAAAGGCACGCGTCCTTTCCACTCGAGCACAGTTAGCCCGCCTAAGAGCGAGAGAGACAGAGCGAGAGAGAGAGAGAGTGAGAGAGATAGGCATACACACCGGTTCATGTCTATATTTTACCACTCAAAGTCGTTGTCACGTAAAACTTTCGCCCGTATACCGACTTTACAGGCAACCAATTTTTTTATGAAATTAAAAGTTTCGATTCCTGGCTGGAATAATGACTTTTTCAAAAATCTAATGATGCAGTGTTAGTTATTGTCCTTTCAGCCTTTTTCGCTATCTATATACAAATATAAAATCCTCTGTCCTGACTGTGTGACTGACGGATCAACGCACAGTCTAAACCGCTAATCGTAGAGACCTGAATCTTTTAGGGTGTGTTCTTTGTATGACGTAGGTATCCGTTAAGAAAGGATTTTCCGGAATTTACGGGGATGAAAAAGAGGGCAAAGTTTGTATGGGACAACGTGATTCCTTAGTCCAAGATACTTAAAATTTTCGACATCTACGCGGACGAAGTCGCGGGCAAAAGCTAGTCTCTAACCCCCTTATTCCAAAACGAGGTTTAAGGATAGTCCGAGATGTGGATTTAGACACAGATTTACTCGTGAATTATAATCTAAACACTATCCCTATAGATTATATAGGGAACTATAGTCTAAACACTATCCATATAGATTATATAGGGATAGAGTTTAGACTAAAGTTTACAAGTAAATTTGTGTCTAGATCTAATTTAAATCCACATCTCGGACTATCTTTAAACCTCGTTTTGGAATAAGAGGGTAATAGCTTTGGAAGGTTCGTTTCAAAAATTCACCTATACAGTAAAGCGCTAGTTTTCACAATTCCATTGTAATTTTACTAACATATTAATTTGTTTGCAATACAATTGATCATATAGGTATTTACGGTCGGCTGCATAATTGTAGACCCACCGTAGAGCTCCAAAACGGCTGATATAAGAATGATTTCAACACAAGCAAGATTCTAGACACCTGTTTTAGGTGAAGTTTAAAGTCTTCTAACTCGTCAAATAATCAAACAAATGCACACATTCCAATAATAGTAGTTTTCGAACTCTACCGAGGGCTGCAATTATGCAGCCGACTGTACCAACCTATTATGTATATTATGTCACAATTCTTTACTTTCACTAATATAACTCAGTATACACCACAAGTTATAATCAATCAACCGTGTAATTAAATTTATTGTAAACTATACTGGTACATTGTGACACTAATTCAATTCACGTATTTGTACAGCAAAGGAATTGAATCAAATGCCTGCGTCTGTCTTTCCAGACGTGTAAAATTTAAGGGTCTTCTAGTCTAGGACAGCGTGCTACATCTTAGACCGCATCGTCACCTACCATCAGGCAGATGTGATAGTGGTTAACCGCGGACGAAGTAAAGAAAAGCAACACACCGTCATATTTTTCTTATAATTTTTTAATCATCATCATCCGAGCGATGTTCCCGGTTGCATCCCTCTCGGGAGCCCGGGGTCCGCTTTCCTGCTTTTACGCATCCACTTCGCACGATCTTCGGCATCCTGGTTAGTAAGGCCATTTGCACGCATATCACCCTTTACGACGTCAAGCCAGCACTTCTTGGGTCTACCCAGTCTGCCACGACCCGGCGGAGGCGCCATGCCAAGACATTTGTTGTTTCTTATAATTTTTTCAAGTTACCTATAATTAATGACGTGTTTCAGAATTAATTCGTGACGTATATTAATTATTATATTTATCACGATAATTATGTTTCTACCTGAGCAATTTAATCACTTTACCTGCTTAACTACGTTAAAAAATATTATGAATGATTCGTTTCGCACAGAAGTACTTGCGTTTATTGCTGCATTCATATCTAAAGCGAGAACCACGCGGCGCCGATTTACCGGCGCTTATCGGTGCCAACCTGCGCTGTTTGTCATTTATTTTATTTTTTCGGTAACCATTTGATAGTAAAATATTACAGTACAAGTTAGCTATGTTCATGACGCGCGAACGGAACGCGAGCGTGGTAATAAGCCGAGATGCAACGATCAATTCCACACGTGTATCGTACGACGTTTTTTATCACAGTTTCGAATAAAAGAAAATACTTGTTACAATGGCAAAAAGTTAACAAAATATTTCTGATGTTATATTTACTATTTTTTAGGCAATATTTTTTTGTTAATTATGAGTATTTGTTTATTTTATTTAATTATTTTGTTAATTTTAATTAATTGACCTATACAGCCTCGTTTGACATACAATATTTTTTAGGGATTATTCCATTTGTTTTTGCGTCGTAATACGTTGGATTATGACTCTAAAAGCGGTTGAATAAGATCCACTTTATGAGCAACTGTGGTAAAAAATGATTTCTAAACATTATTTATAATCTTTTGCATATCAAAGTACAAAACTTGTAATCTATCCACACAAGCTTAAACTACACGTTTAGGCAAAAAAAAACAATAAAATTAATGAAAAATAGTGTAGGTTTTGTTAGGGACAAAGCTGCAGTGGAGTACATGTGTTGAGTATTTCCCAAATAAGCACTACTGCTTTTATTTTACTTTTTAGTGTCAGTAGTTCAGTTTGAGGAAGTCAATGGTTGGGGGACAGGATCGTACTAAATAAATAAATAAAAAATAAATATTGAGACGATTTTACACATCGTCATCTAGCCCCAAGCTAAGTAACTAGACTTGTGTCTTGGTATGGGTGCTAGACAACGGATATACGACTTAAATACTTTTCTTTTGTAAATATATACTTATAATACATAGAAACACCAGCTGCCCGGTGGACCGACGACATTGTAACAGTCGTGGGTAGTCGGTGGATGGAGGTGGCTCAGGACCGCTGTTTGTGGCGACGTTTGGGGGAGTCCTATGTCCAACAGTGGACGTGTATGGGCTGATATGATGACATAGAAACAACCAGACGACAGGCGAATATCTAAGCATACATTCTTAACTGAGGCGAGAATCGAATCCGCAACCATGTGTTTGGCAGTCCGGCAAGGTGACCATTGTGCCAACTAGGTCGTCAATATTTCGTTGTAATACCCGTCCAAAATAGTTTCCGATACCTTTTGTATAGAATTAATAATAATAAATGCATTAAAATTGATTTAATCTCTTTACGTAAATGAAATTATAATGATTAAATTCAAGATATCATGTGAATATCACGTTTGACGATTGAGTGGTGGAGTTTATGGAGTAGGTTAGGTATATCAAGTTGATAACACTAGGTAGTGCAACTGTAGGTAGGTATTAGGTAATTTCCATTCATTGATTAATATCACTATGGACGAGTGGATGTATTTTTCAGAAGAGAAGTCACTGCGAAAAACAATTGTCCCATTTCCTTCATGGACCTGGGTGCTTATATTCTCATGTGGTCAAAGGATACTAAGGCTCGGCGCAAACGGGCCACCGACTACAGCCACCGGTAGCGGTCGCACGCTACCGCTACATCTGTATGAAAGCGAGCGAGAGCCACCGGTGTCCGGAAGGCACCACTCCGTCTTGTGTGGCCCGTAGCGACCACACATGTGCGTCGCGTTTTACCAAAACCGTGTGAGCTGCTGGTAGCTGGCCACCGGTGGCTGTAGTCGGTGGCCCGTTTGCGAATGTTTCCTGTGAGCACCTGGGTATTATCAGCCAGGGCTTTAAAGTGGAACAGACAGAGTTAATTGTGGCTTCTCTTATCACAGAGCGCGTCCAAACTAAATTTTTAACACGATTAGAATAGTTTTTTTATGTCAGAAAAGCGGTAATTTATGACTGCTACTTTGGTCAACGGCTCAGCATTGCTATCCTCAAAAGCTGTAGCCAGCCTGTTTAGGCATCCTACCTATTTGAAAATTTTAAAATGAATTATTGCTTTATGTATTTAATAGATTAACATCTAATACCAAAATAATAATTTTTCTATTTAATTTCCTCTAAATATTCATGAAAAATTCAAAGATCAACTTAAAAAACTTAAAGGTTGTTTCACCACTATCTTTCAGTTTGTTTAACTCAATTTATCAATCGTGGTGATTTAAGAAAAAAATTCGTGGTGAGATTTCGTGGTCAATTGATCCGGAGCGGGTTGCTTGAGTTGTCACCAATCGCGTCTTATTTCTAAAGTTCTCCGTAGCACCCAAATATCAGCTAAGCTCACTTATATTTTATTATTACTTCACAATTCCATCTGGTAATTTTCTTGCGTCACTCAAAACTATGGTGACACTAATTAACTAGATAATTAATCTTATCGCAATCAAAATTAAAAGATAGCAAATTACACTTTGAATCTACGCGATATAATATATAAACCCTACGTAGTAGAAATTACTACAACAAATAAAAAACTGTCGTTATGCTGCGCTCACTTTGGTTTTTCCTGAAAAAACCTACGTCAACCCTATTATAACTTTAGATAAAACTTAAATCCTGATTCGAGTATAGTAAGACCTCAGTAGCAAAACTTGAATCCTGATACGAAGCTAATAACACCTCAGTAGCAAAACTTGAATCCTGATTCGAATCTAATAACACCTCAGTAGCAAAACTTTAATCCAGATTCGAGTTTAATAACACTTCAGTAGCAAAACTTTGATTCAAGTGTCACTATCGCCCCAGTAATGTATCGTTGCAGTATTGGCTTAGTGAGACCTAGACTTCCGTTCCTAAGGTAGTGGGTTCGAATTCAAACCATATGAAAACAATAACGTGCGCTAATTGCGCCTATCTATGCTCTTACGGTGAAGGAAAACATCGTTATGAAAGTATGAAACCCGCGGCTTAGTTGGCTTCAGACGTATTGACGTGTTCTTTCCTCTGGACACGGTCGACTAAACTGAGAGGGTGGAATAGTTGCAAGCGCAAGCTTATTCCGTGTAATATATGTCCCAGACACTGCAGCGCCCTGAATAGCATAGGTTAAAGTTACCACCTCTTTATTAATCATCTGGATTCAATGTAGAGGCTAATATTTTTAATGTCTATCTTATGTTGACTAATTTTAAAGTAAATTGTTCCTTCGGAAGTAGTTGCACAACTAATCGACATTTATTGACATACGTCATATCATCATAATATGCCATCATAATATGACAAAAGCAATTTGACATAAACAGTCTCTTGATTACCTTGTTAACTGAACAGTAATCGTAAAATCTTAAAGAGTAAATTCAAATATTTGTATTACGATAAAATGTTAGTTGGACAGCCAAGATAAATGTAAAGCAACGTTGGTAACAGGAAAGTCCTGTGGATTCCGATGTGACGTGGAATTTTTCATAAAGTTGGTAAATTGGAGTGACGCTGATAATATAAACCTTGGGTATTTAAAGTGACAGATGTTTCTATGGATGACATTGTTATGGCTTAGTGTCAGAAGTTGGGTTGGTGAATAGGAGCGAACTGTTAAGACTATTTTGTCCCAGTTGTTCGGTTGACGTTGGCAATTCGGTTCCAAACTATGCCCTTGGAACTTGGTTTCTTGCAAAAACCCAATGTCGCGGATGTAACGTCTTAAAACGGATGTAAAGAAATAATGGTAGTAAACTTTTTTCGTTAGACGGCTTTATTAACTACATCTGACACAATTGTGTCGTAAGATGAGACATTACACGAACTCATTGCGGCTGCGTCTCTGTGACAATCAACAGGGTATTTTTTTCAAATTTTTATTACGAAACATGGAAACTGTGAATCTAGTGATCATGAATTTAATCCTAATAATCAGAATATAAAAAATTGTTTTTAAACTTGACAGTTGTTGTGTTACGGATGTAACAACGAAGATTGACCAATCGGGCACGTATAGTTTAGGGACTTGATTTACAAAACCGCCAAAACGCTGTCATAATAGAATTGAATAGACATTTATTGGAATCTGTTAAGATTAATTTAAATTTCGTTTGTTAGACGCCATACATACGTCTTTACAGGGCTCTGACCACTTTAAATACTATGAAGTCTCTTAGTGTTATTAAACAAATAAAGAAATTGAAATGTATATTCATTATTTATATATTAAAATAATTTCTTTAATTATATGCGTAGGCAACAGCTACGCTTTGGCGCTTTACATCTACAGGCGTAACAACAAATGCTTGACAATATAACGACCGTCACTTTTTTGTTTAAAAATCTACGCATTTTAAAATAATCGTAACCAAATCACTAAAAGAATTCAACACGTAGCGATACCGCTTATCACAATTTGAACAATCAAGTCTAATGTATCATCATTCATCAACTCAAATCTTGACGTTAACTTCAACCATTCCGATTACGGCGTTCCACTAAACCACATCGTTATATAACATTATTATATAACCCTTTTATATATATTTTATTTATCATCAAAGTGATTTACCTTCAAGGGAATAATACAGAACATACCAACACAACTTTGTGTCAAGTAATCGCAAATATTTGATTTGAGTGTCAATAACGCCTCAATAGCGGAACTTTGATTTAAGTGTCCGGAACGCCTCAGTAGCAGAATCTTAACCCTGATTCAAGTGTTAGTAACCCATTTGAAGCATCCCTTAAATTCTGATTCAAGTGTCAGTAACACCTCAGTAGCAAAACTTTAACTCTGATTCAAGGGTCTGTGACATCTCAGTTTGATTCAAGTGTCAATAAACAGTTGTTACATTGCTAAATCTGTTTACTTAGGTTCAGATGTTCTCTTTGCTCTACTTATGTTAAATGTATTTATATATTTAAATACAAATGAACTTTGAATATTATTAAACTTGTTTACCAAACGATAAACATCGGCAACTCTGATAACAGAAAAAACAAATACTAAACTATTATTTTCCACAGTTCAAAAAGTGATATAAAAGTGTTGAAAAATGTGTTCAAAAAGACAAGGATTTAGTTAGTTCAGTGATGTGTGTGACGTGATAATGACTGCCCCTTGCGGCTGAGACGAGTGAAGCCGGAAACATTCCATTGTTAAAGATATTGAATAAGGGCCCGGTGGAGCATAGCAAGGATCATTGCAAAATGACCAAGGGCCCTCGGAAAGTGAAACTAGTCATTGTTGTCAACAATAAGAAAGAGTAAGTATATTTTAAAAACTATATAAGTATTTTTAGAGCAGAATTTCTAAGCATTTTTCGCGGGGTTTGAGCGAATCAAGAAATTCCGTAACGAAAATAAAACCTAACACCACCCACTCCGCCTACCATGTAGCTCGGTTTAGCGTTCGCTTAACGTATATGGTACGACTGTACGAAGCTCGCACGATGCAATAGTTTTACCGCGGCAGTCCCCGAGTGCCTCACGATTTATTTTTCTTCTCTTATTTTATCTGATTTGACAATGATATGTCTGTAAATTCTGCTTGATTTTTAGATTTTATAACATCCGGTGTAGTATTTTTTTTAGTCGCGCAGCCATCTTTACAGCCTATGGAAATTAGTGGTTATGTATAAAGGACAATAATACAAACATGTGTGGAATGTCCTGAAATATTTATATTTTTAAACCTTTAAAAAACAGACAAACATGACTCTTTCCGAGATTTTGTTCCATGGTCTTTTGTTAATTTGTTCATTTTTCAAAAATTTGAAAGGTGGCCGCACAACTAAAATAAATTACCATTTACTATGCCAAAATGTTACAACCTCTTTTGTACATAGTTAATGGAGAATTCTACAGATTATTTTTAGGCGAGTGACACCGTGAAACGCAGCTAGTAATTCCATTAAAGCAGCTCATGGTACAAGTTACATAAATAAATAAAAAATAAACTACAAAGACCAAGGTGAATCAAACATAGAAATAAATTAATAATACCATCCGCACCGGACGCAAACAATTTTACACCCATTAGCGATAGTAATTAAGTCGATTTTTCCTTGCGATAAAATTTGCATAGAATAGTATACTTACGTTCATTCATAAATACTCCATTGAGGTTGTAATCTTTTATCAATTAATTTATTACTTATTTATGTTATTATGAAGTAAGTAATTCGTAAATAACATGTAAGTATTAAATAAGTTTGAGTAAACTTAGGGAGGCTTCAATGACATTGTGTAAATAATTTTAGCTAAATTTTAGCTAAAAGTGTTATAAATGGCAGTTATAAGTTTTCTGCAACAAAAAATATTTGCTCTAGCGTCATTATCCAGGGGGGAAACAGTCGACTACGTTTGTATGGAGAAAGCGCCGGTACCTTTTCCTCTGAGCGCCGCCTATTTGGTCAGCGTTTTTGCCCACTATCACACCCGCCTGGTAGGTGGTAGGTGACTCAGATTCAGGACTAGACTTAAAAAATGATTGTTACAGGACATTGCTCACAGAGTAATCTAGCCATTATACCTAATCTACAGAAATACCCAAACCAGAACAAATATTTGTTTACAAAAACAAATATCTATTATAAAAAAATAGATAGTTTTATTCCAGGCAAACAAACCATATTACAAAGAAATAATACAAATGAGAAATGAAAAATAAAAAGTAGGTAAAAAGTACTTAAACATTAGTAATAATAATATCAACCGATTCAAGATTTAAATTTAAATTCTTCTCAATTTACTCTATGTATATCAAAATCCTTTTTTGGTTGCCTGTATGTGCAAATCATTCCAGTACCCAAATAAGGGGCAGGTCAAATTGCTTGAGACAGCCACCAAAATGCTATTCCTAGAACCAAGAAGCCGACTCCAGAAGGACGAGACGTCCCCCCTCGCCTCGCCTCGGCAAACATGCTCGACGCACTGCAATACCCAGGCAGTCTCCAAGGAGTCCTATAGACAAATATCTATCTTCTATAATGCTTCCATACATATAAAATCCTTTGTCCTGAATGACTGACTGACTGACGGATCAACGCACAGCCTAAACCGCTGATCGTAGACTCCTTAAACTTGGAGGGTGTGCATCCGATAAGAAAAAAGGGGGGCAAAGTTTGTATGGGACAACGTGATTCCTTGGTCCATTTTCGACTTTTAGTCGCAGGCAAAAGCTAGTAGACAAATATTGGTTTGACGGTTGGGAATCGAACCAACAACCTTCTGCAACGCAGGCGGTAGTTCTTCCACCACACCACAGAGGCCATAGTAAAAATATAGTACGTTTTCATTTTCATTCGACAAGTCATTCAAACAGACTCTAACAAATTGACCCGTTAATTAGTATGTGGTACAAGTGACGAGCGGACCGGTCAAAACGGTCAAGGTTAATAAAACTCCATTGTTATTGTTTTAGAGTTTAATTTGCTTTGTATTGTAGCTACTGATTGTATTGTGTAAAACGTTTGAGTTGCCAGTTTAGTCAAACGAAATTATAATGACTTTGTGGAGTGGTCTTAATGTTTTTTTTATTCTAAGATATTTGCGAATCACTGGATAGATATTTTTATTATTTACTAGGTGCGTCTCACCGTTTCACGCGTTAGTATGTCCTAATCCCGTTTTGCGACTAATATTCACATATATAATAAAGACGACTGTCGGAAGTTTGGATTTCGTTCGAATAATTTAATTAGATATCTTAAAATCTTCTTAATTTAATCGACTTTAGTTTTTTTTTCGTTTTTAGCATTATGACTTATAGATAGTTTTTTGGTTAGACTAGTTTTTTTTTTAAATATCTAAACGAAATTTGATATATGACGAAGTAGACGCGGTAGTAATAATCATCGTGTCAGGGTACGACCCTTTAAATTCTGTCCGACCAATATCGAGCTACAGTTATGGCAGCATCATTGGGCTCATTTAGGTTGTTCAATGTTCAGGTGTTGGGGCACAGTGGCCTTTGGAGGAGGTGGTCCATCGATTGTGTTGGGGCCCCATAATCACAGCGCGGTAGTAATAAAAAGCTCACTTCACCCACTGTAATATTTAAATTTACATGACCCACTGACCGAATCAAGTCACCATATTTTACAACTTTGTTATTAGTAGGTACTTAACAATATTTCCTGTTTTAATATATCACTGATTAGACTTTTAACTCGATTAGATATTTCTAGTAAATTTCAACTTACCAACGTAATTGAATGTCATTGATTGAGAATTATTTCGAAAAAAATAATCTTAAGTAAGCTAGTCACGTTTGAGATTTTAATCGGTAATAAAATATCTATAAATCCTTACAATAGATTATATTAAGAAACAATTGATTACCCTATACAAGTTTTATTTTATTGAAAATATTATTACTTCACTGGCTATAATGTACAAGTCGTGCAGTGCCATTACTTTAAAAACAAAATATTATAACTTGAAAAACAATGACCAATGCTTTGGGGACAAAAAAAATTGGTTCCAAGTAATTTAACCGTATTTTTCGTTAAAATCGTTCCAACATTTGTTAAAACATTGGTAAAAACCGATTAATAACGTTTTTTTGTGGTTATATTTTAGCCTACCAATTTTAATGACGTACCTACCTGTTAAGTAATGATTCTATGTAATTTACGAGTTAATTCGTAAAAAAATAAACCATAAACTTGAAATATAACTCGGTAAATAGAAAAATAAATAAACGGATCGGAAAAATAGTAAATTCGGCAATCTCCTGGCTATAAAACAGCTTACGTTAAAAAATAGAATAGAAAATAAATTATTTTGATAAGCACACGACAAAATATTTTAGAAAAGACGCATAATAACTAAAAGTATGATATATAATTGAGAAAATTAAGAGAATAGTAGAAACAGACTTGTGGCACTCGGGGACTGCCGCGGTAAAGCTATTGCATTGTGCTAGCTTCGTACAGTCGTACCAAATACATACACTTTAAGCGAACGCTCGGCCGAGCTACATGGTAGGCGGAGTGGGGGGTGTTAGGCTTTATTTTCGTTACGGAATTTCTTGATTATATAAAATAAGATCTAAGAAACCGGTAGCTAAAGCAGTTGATATGATCATAACCAGTAATAAAATTAAAATAACAATATGTATTTTTTGGGCTGGGTAGTCTTGATGTAATTCGCGTCATCATTTAACTTGTACCACGGCCTAACCTTGTCAGATGACTGTCAATTTCGAAGGACGCGAGAGAGTCTATTACATGGATGAGTGACGAGCTTCCGCGATGATGACCAAATCATCGTCATAAACAAAAAGTATATAACATTAAAAAATATTTTTTTTATACAGGACATTCCACATACCTCTATCTAGCCCCAAGCTAAGTAACTAGACTTGTGTTATGGGTGATAGACAACGGATATACTACTTATATACTTTTATTTTTGTAAATATATACTTATAATACATAGATACAACCAGACCACAGACAAATATCTAAGCATAAAATACATGTCTGAGGCGGGAATCGAACCCGCAACCCTGTGTTTGGCAGTCCAGCATAAATATTTCAGGACAATCCACTAAGCGCCATCTAGCTCTAAGTTAAGCAACTAGGCTTACTAAAAATGATAGGTTAGTGTTTGAACACTATGCCTGATGGTAAGTGACGATGATGCGAATTCAGGACTTGTCTCTGAAAAAATGATTAAATAAATAATTACAGGACATTGTGCATAGCGCCATCTAGCCCCAAGCTAAGCAACTAGGCTTGTGTTATCGTAACCAGACATCGAATAATATACTTAAATATTTCAGTAAAATATTCTTTTGGACATACATACCTACATAATATTATCATTAAATTTAAAATTCTCTAGTCGCGGTCTTAGTTACCTATGTAACACCTTAAGGCGCTCTTCCAGTACCGTGTGTAGGTATTCACATTACCTTAGCCCGCGCTCTCAAAGACGTAGTTATATTTGATCGATATGCAAAACATTTTAGCATTATTATCCAAAAATATAGTTCCTAGAGGTCAAAACCTATCATTTGATTCATTTTTAGAAACAAACGTTAACTATTTTAGAATAAAGCCCGATAAACGATCTAATAATTCTCTGTTTTCTAACATTTTTTTTATCGAACGAAGTTGTTCATATCATGTTTTCAACCACAATAAACAAAAATATGGTTATTAAACTACAATATCCATTTATATCCAAATAACAAAAAAAGAGTATTTGATTACTTAGAGTTGCTTAAAACAAAGGTCGATTTTGGTAGCCTTATTAGCACCTGCCCTTAATACATTTTTTGTGTATATTCATTAGGTCTGAGAATCGAACAACATCTATTTAGTTTCAGTTTTTTTTTTTGTAAATGACAAAACAACGTTTGCTGGGACAGCAAATAAATAATAGTAATATCCAGACCAAAATCAAATATAAGTACCTAGTCCTTACATAAATATTTGTTAGCGGTAATCGAACCTGCAACCTTCTTCGTCGCTTTTATAAAATATACTAAAATTAAGTTACAGCAACTCAGGTCCTAATTTTAGAAACAGAAAACACACGTCTATTTTAAGTATAATTAGTTTAAAATTAGACGTACAATGAGTCATATAGTGGAAAACTCCCTATCACAATAACTAAACGCAATTCACAGGTAAAGTTCACACAATCATCCCGTCATAGGCGCCATGAAAGCCTTGTAGTAATAATACACTACAAATTGTAAACATTCCATCGGCAGACACTAACGGCAATCGCTCACTTCGTTCATCGGCCGATTTATCATTTCACTACATATTATAAAACGAAATCTTCCGCCGCGTGTGTCTGTAAACTCGAAAACTATTGCACAGATTTTCATGCTGTTTTCATCAATTGTTAAAGTGGTTCTCGAAGTAGGTTTTATTATATAAAACAAAACTACCATGCTTAAGAAGTCGCTGGCAACAGCTCGTAGATACCAAAACTTTAAATCGATGAGACGCGCTAAAATCTCGTGCACTAAAAACTACGTTTTTTAAATATGATAGGTCAGTGTTTGACTCTTATTACACCTGCCTGATGGTAGGTGACGATGCATCCTAACATGTATCACGCTTTCCTAGAATATACCTATTCACTCGCGACTCGAAGACTTCCAATTGTACACGTCAGAAAAGACAGACGCAGGCAATTACGACGCAAAACGCTATCATCATCTTCCTGCCCTTACCCCAATTTATTTGTTCTCGGCGCAGTATGTCTTCTTCTTCCATTCACTCCTATTAGTCGTCATCTCATCGTTAACATTCATCTCTCTCATGTCTTGTCTCACGCAGTCCATTCATCTTTCCTTAGGTCGTTCTCTTCGTCTCCATCCCTCTATATTCATACTCATCACTCAAACGCAAAACGCTATATTGTATTGAATATATCTATCGGGCGAGAGAGAGTCGGCAGTCTGCAGAAGCTTTTACAAGCTGTCATCTCACACACGGAAACCGTAGCTTCCCGTCATTATTGTAATCACGCTGTTTCATGATGACGTACGTGTTTAAACTGCACGCAAAACGGTTTAGTTAGACGTTAGAACCCTTAATAAGTGATGCTTTTTATTATTTAACATGTTTTTTTCTTGTTCACTCATTGGGATAATTTCTTAGCGGTTTCGCCATTATTCTTAATTGACTTTAAATTCTTCTATACCTAAATATAAAATATAAATATAAAAGAAAAAACGGGTCAAGTAATATTTGGAACTACAAGAGTCTGAAACTTCGCATGGAGTAGGCTTCTCCAGCACCTATACCATCCTCTCACCTTAGTCGACCTACCCATTAAAGGCTTTCCTGCAACCCTACAAAACCCCACAGATGTCTCACGTCCTTGTAATTTCAACTTTTTGCTTTTTGTCAAATCAAAATTGTAAACAATTTTTAAAAAATCGTCTAAATCATTACATAAATAATACGCACTAACGATACGGAAAAAAACATTACAATAAAAAAAATTACACGCATTGCGTAATTTTTTTCGTGTGAAAACCTAACAAAATCAAATTTGTATAATAATAAATAATAAAAAAAGATAAAATTGATAGAATCGTGGCGCCGAAATGCCAACTTATTTTTTATCAGCGGATTAATATAGTACTAAAAATTGCTTATAAATATTAGACAATTGCGTAGACGCTAGCGCCGCATTGATTTCATGATAAAATTGTATTAAATTAGCTTTGTTATCATTATCAAATCATACCTAATTGATTAAAGACTCGAACGAAAGATTACTGAAAAGTAGTAAGTAGATATTTAAATATAGATAAAACTTGTTTTATTTTTAACAACTAAGGTTATTTTCACTAATAAAGTATTTTATAGCAAAACAAAGACCTCGCCTCTATCAAGGTCTACTCGCAAACTCCAATCTCGTGAAAATGATGGTTGAAACAACATCGAAATATAGAGACTCAACAAAATAAAAACATGGTAAATATACCGTTTTATATAACTTGGATACCTATAATGTTTTGTTTCAAACATACCTTCGAAAATATTTGTTATCTTGATCTTTGTGAGCATCACGAAAAAACCCATTGGATTCTTGTGACTTCTTCTTACTGGTGGGCGCGTTCCGTTCATTCTAACTTACTTTTTAAGAGAGCGGTTTTGGCTTAGTGGTAGATACCTCGACTTTCATTCTGAAGGTCGTGGGTTCGAATCTCGGCCGGAAAATTTATGTGCGCTAATTGACATTGCTCTTACGGTGAAGGAAAACTTAGTGATGAAACCCGCGGCTTAGTAGGCTCCAGAAGTATTGACAAGTTCTCTCCTCTGGAAATGGTCGACTAGGCTGAGAGGGTAGTAGGTGCTGGGCAAGCCTTCTCCATCCTCATGCAAAAAAGACCCAATTAAAATGGTGTGGAAAACGGTCATGGAATTGGTCATGGCAGTTATAAGTTTTATGCAGCAAAAATATTTGCTCTAGTGTCATTATCCAGGGAGAAAACTGTCGACTACGTTTGTGGGGCGAGAGCCACCGGTACCCTTTCCTCTTAACGTCATTTATTTTTATACTTACCAAATTTTCTGTAACATTACTTTGGAAACTTGTAAAATATATATTTTTATATACATCTTAATCTAAATAAGTGATAAACGAAAATATTTTGGAAATAATGCGGATTTCAATATCGGACTAAGCCAAGTCGTAAATCGTATAGGTACGATTAAATTGGTTTTAATAGATAACTTTTAATCACATAGACGATGCACTTAAATATAAATATTTTTATGTAATAAATTCCTATATTTGTTTTTGAGGCATATTTTAGGTAATGAATATCAAAATAATGTTTATTTTTTGACCAAGTTGCGTAGGTCAGACTCTTCAGGGGGTATATTCAGAATCATATCCAGATGGATATTTTAAGATTCTGGAATTGGAAAATATAATTAGATTTTACAGTATGTTTTTTGCACCCATGTCCCTAAAAGGGAGTCTTCTTCTTCTAGTATAGTGTTATGGCTCACCTATTGTTAGAGTTTTCAGATCGCCTTATGGCCTCTAACTTGACCTAACGACTGCTACCAGAGGTAGCGTCCGGGACCAACGGCTTAACGTGCCTTCCGAAGCACGGAGGGGCTCACGATAACACATTTTTGCCACACTACTAATTGGCTACCCATCGAAGTAATGACCGCGCCAGGCGTCGCTTAACCCGCACGACCGTAAACGATCAGCTAGCGTCGCGTCGCTTAGCTGGGCCTCCTCAAGGGATTCATCAGTAACTAGTAAATTCATAAAAGCATCTAGGTCCTCAAAGGCTACTTGATTAAACTTATTATTTCGGTCTAATATCACCACGTCAGTGAATTCTATCTAAACTGCTGAAATGATTATAATGATTTTTTTTTTGTGACATAATTTTTTATTCTATTTTACATAATTTTAATCGCGTATTTTTATTTTTATTTCTCCTACCTCGACGACGTTTCGACTATGTGACAATAGTCATGGTCGCGGGGAGTGAGGGGGGGGGGGTTGTCAGTCTACCGTTTTAAGGTTCCGTACCGAAAGACTCCCATAAAACATAATGCGGACGGAAGTCAGAACCCTTCGTGCGCGAGTCCAACACGCACTTGGCCGGTCTTTTATAAAGTGCACGGCGTAATGACAATAATAACACCATAACATCATTTGATGACAATTCATGACCACTACATGACGACCTTGCATAGTAGAAACCGTCACGCAATCGCTAATCGCTTATATACCAACTTCCATTTAAATATAAGTAGAATGTATTCTATTCGGAGAATAACATAATAGTTACTAAGTCATATATGTAATCTCATGAGGCAGAGAGAACTTAAACGTGAGTATCGTTTTAGCCTTTTACATCTAATCTCTTTGCCGTGATCACACTGCACTCACAAAAGTGTCATGTTACGGTCACGTTGACTTGCTAGGTTACCATAGTAATAAAGTATGCAAAATAATTATGTCAACGATACAAAAGAGTTAAATTTAACTCTTTTGTATCGTTGAAAACATAACTAAAGAAGTATCTACCTATTTTACCCGAGCGCAGCCGGATTTTCTTCTCGTTATTTTCTACATATGATAGGTCAGCGTTTGACTGATGATGCCGCCTACGCTGGTATGGACACGTCTTGCGGAAACCGGCTAGTTATGTGGGGAACAAATGTCTTGCCATGGCGCCTCCGCCGGGTCGTGGCAGACTGGGTAAACCCAAAAAGTGCTGGTTTGACGTCGTAAAGGGTGTTATGCCTGCAAATGGCCCTACTAACCAGGATGCTGAAGATCGTGCGAAGTGGAGGCGTAAAATTAGGAAAGCGGACCCCGGGCTCCCGAGAGGGATGCAATCGGGAACATCGCTCGGATGATGATGAGGTCAGCGTTTAAGACCCGCCAGATGGTAGGTGACGATGTTGTCTAAGATGTAGCGCGCGGTGTCTAAAAGATACCTGTTTACTCGCGACTTGAAGACCCCCATATTGAACACGCCAGGAAAGACAGACGCAGGCAACTAATTCCATTCCCCTGCCTTAATCTACAAGTGGATGATTTATAAAGCACCAGCAACTTTTAATTCATACCATTTATGGTGCTGGGACATGTATTTGATGGAGACGACTTACTTCATACCACCCTCGCAACATAGTCGACCAACCCGCAGCTTAGTTGTCCAGAAGCAACTAAGCCTCATCATGATGTTTTCTTTTACCGTTAAACAATATTTTGAAACAGATACATCCTCAGTTTTATATTGTTATTTACCGCACGTTACAACATTCGCGAATTTATTTGTACGCGTCCTAAATATTAGATTAATTGATGTAACTGGCTAAATATGAGGTCAGGAATTGAATAGATTAGCTAGATGGCGCTGTGTGTAATGTCCTGGAATCTCCATCCGCGGCTTCGTCCGCGTAGGTGTTGATTTTTCCAAAAGGAGGTCGGAAAAATTTTGGTTCCTCTGCCTTCACTCGCATCCCTCGAAGCGTTTATTTGAGGGTCTTTGAATCATGAGCGTTTATGTATCTTCTAGACACCGCGTGTTACATCTTAGACCGCATCGTCACTTACCATCATCAATACTGGTAAAACGTGGACACATTTTATTATAAAAAAAAACCTTTCTTAGTTATCTTTATCTATACATATAAAATTCTTTGTCCTGAATGACTGACTGACTGACTGACGGATCAACGCACAGCCTAAACCGCTAATCGTAGAGACCTGAAACTTGGAGGGTGTGTTCTTTCTATGACGTAGGCATCCGATAAGATAGGGTTTTCCGAAATTATACCCATATGGGGGTGAAAAAGGGGGGCAAAGTTTGTATGGGATGTGATTCCTTGATTCAGTCGCTTCTACACGGACGAAGTCGCGGGCAAAAGCTAGTAACTGCTATTTGTATACCAAATAGCTCGATTATTTCATTGGTGTGCGTTGATATATTATCATTCATGGGTTGACGACCCAGTTGGCACAATGGTCACCATGCCGGACTGCCAAACACAGCGTTGCTGGTTTGATTCTCGCTTCAGACAAGCATTTATACTTATATATTTGTACGTGATTTGGTTGTTTCTATGTATTATAAGTACATATTTACAAAAGAAAAGTATATCCATTGTCACTAAGTAAGCAGAACACCCATTACACAAGTGTAGTTACTTAGGACTAGAGATGGCGATGTGTGGGATGTCTAGAATATTTATTTAATTAATATTTAATTTTATTTATTCTGTCAATCAGGGCTTTGATTTTTTTTTAATAAGCCGTTCGTTCTGAACCCACACATACTAACTTATCTTTTAGATTTTAATGCAATTAAGATATTTGAATATCCTACTAATATTATAAATGAGAAAGTTTCTGTGTATGTTTTTTACTCCTTCACGCAAAAACTACTGGACCGATTGCGATGCAACTTGGTACATAGATAGCTAAGGATCTGGATTAACAATAAGGCTTATTTTAATTCCGATGTTCCCACGGGATCGGGACTTACGCGGGCGTACGAGCTAGCTTTTTTATAAAAAAATTAAACTAATTAAAATGAAACGTATGAGAACATGAAATCCTTGCGAGTGAAATTTTTGATCCTGTTAATCTAACAGGATCGGAGCAGACATGAGTGAAACTGCTGGATGCAGCTAGTTTAAAACATATTTGTTAAATCTATTAGATATTTTACTATGTAGGTAATTGGCCATAAAATTATATTGATCTCAGGCTTCTATGACTATAATATTGAATTTGGGTCAAATAATCACTTGGTTATCATACTTTTAAATTTATGACATAAAACACTGCAATCATGAATCAAGGTTGAAATAATGAAATAAAAACATAACTTAAAAAAAACATTTCATAAAAACTGTACTATCAGTAGAAATCGCTGACCATAAATAAAAAAAATTATTAAACACTAATATTTGTTTAAAGTGTAAATAATAATATTATCTTTAGAATAAAAAGACATACACATTTAACATTATACAAAAATTAATTACCAGTTAGTCAAATAACCCGCCCCTTATCGTACCCGGCGTAAAGGTTCTTTAGAATTAGTAATAAAAGGGTCTTGTAAAAACCAAATGCGGATATAACACCCTCTAAATACGTATTATGTCGTCATAATTCGTCGTCGTTTTTAGATATTTGTCTGTGGTAAGTATATATTTACTAAAGAAAAGTATTTAAGTAGTATATCAGTTGTCTAACACCCATAACACAAGTCTAGTTACTTAGCTTGGGGCTAGATGGCGATGTGTGGAATGTCCTGCATTATTTATTTATTTATTTTATTTATAATTTGTAATACAAAAAGAAACCCCATGAGTTTCTTGTGCCTTCTTCTCATTGGTGGGCGCGTTCCGAAGGCGCACATCCTAACTTAGTTTCTAAGACGATTCTAAGTGATCCCATGCAAATTCTATGATTCGAAGTGAATAAAGAGTATTGACCTAAGAAAAGAGTATATTCTATTTTACTACTCTTATTTATTAGCACGATAAAACTTGTTCCCAAGTCTTTTTTTTTCTTTTTTTTTATAGGTATGTATAGACTAGTTTTCACCGGCGACTTTGTCGACTTAAAGGTTAAATTTTCCAAAACCCTTTCTTAGCAGATGCCTACGTCATCTAGACATATAAAATGCTTTGTCCTGAACTACTGACTGACGGATCAACGCACAGCCTAAACCGCTGATCGTAGAGACCTGAAACTTGGTGGGTGTGTTTTTTGTATGACGTAGACATCGGATAAGAAAGGATTTTTAGAAATTCCACCCCTAAGGGAGTGAAAAAGGGGGCAAACTTTGTATGGGACAACGAGATTCCTTGGTCTATTTTCGACTTCTACGTGGCCGAAGTGGTGGGCAAAAGCTAGTAACAGATATTTTGCCAAATTTCAGTCCGATCCATTCATTGGCTTGAGCTGAATTTGAATTTAAAATGTACCAATAGATACAGATTTGATAACCCTATAGTATATTCTAGACTTATGTAAATTTATAACTACGATACCTAGGTATACTTAGCCGGTTTACACGATCAACCTTGACCGTTAAACCATGTTGATACAAACCTAAGGTGCGTTGCATATAGAGGCCAAACGCTCACAAATATTGTCAATTATTGCCTGGAAAGTTGTTAAATGTCGTTCTACATATTATAAAACAAAGCCCTCCGCCGCGTCTGTCTGTTCGCTATAAATTTAAAAACTATGGCACCAATGTTCACGCTATTTTCACCAATAAATAAAGTAATAATAAAAACAAAACTTCCCACCATGCGTACAAAGTCGCGGGAACAGCTAGTTTTGGTATAATTTAATGACGAACATTCCTTTTGGTTTCTAAGCTTGAAGTGAAAAAAGATGGCAAAGTTGTTTTTTGCCCCATTATAAGAAGTTTTAAAAATACTAGTTTTGGCTTCGGGTGACCAAGAGGCTGGCTCCTCGAACAACAGATAAGCATGCGGCGTAACGCAGCCAGCCTTTTCGGGCACCGTTCCTAGGAACCCCCATTTAGACTTTTGATTTTTATCAAATTTAAGTACGTAAGTTATTTAATTAATTAAGGTGTTTATTATTTATTTTCTGTGAATATTTTTCTTTTAAAGTTAATATTAATAGCTGTTTTCCGCGACTTCGTGTTCGGGGTAGTTTTGTTTTACATTCTAAACCTTCCTCGAGAACCACTCTATACATTGGTAAAAACAGCATGAAAATCGGTGGAGAAGTTTCCGAGTTTATAGCAAAAAAACAGACAGTCCGACACGGCGGAGGACTTGGTTTTATAATAATACTAACACCGCTCCGCGTTTTCACCCACATAACTCCCGATCCCGAAGGAATATCGGGATATAAAGTAGCCTATTTTATTTCTAATGAATCAATGTATCCTCATACCAAGTTTCATTAAAATCGGTGGAGCCTATTCATTACAAACAACGAAAATCTTTCCTCTTTACTATATTATTGTAGATGTAGTGAAGTGAGAGTCATATTTATGTGTAAAAAATCTAGCTCTAAAATATCCGAAAACCTTAACATATGGTCCTCCCATTAATAAAATAATGACTGCTAAGCCAAATTCGAAACACTACATTAACGAATCTCGTAATCAGAACACAGTGCGTGTGAGAACAGTTATTAAAGACAATAGCAATGACAGAAGGTGCGCGTGCGCATATAAATTGGTGTTTTTGGAGGATTGTTTCATTGATTTATCTTTAAGCAGGATTGATAGAGTTATTTAAATAAACTGGAGATTGGTAGATAAATTTTGATAAGCTTATCGCTCAAAGCGATCTTAGTTTGGCGGTCTGGCAACTTTTGGATGGATTTTGATTAAATTTCCCAATATTGGTGAACAATATAATTATTGGCGTTGGAATACTGATAGGTTCTTTGGTGCTTGGTTCAAATAAAAATAAATAAATATTGCAGGACATTCCACACATCGCACTCTAGCCCCAAGCTAAGCTACTAGACTTGTGTTATGGGTGCTAGACGACTAATATATTTCTTATATACTTTTCATTTGTAATTATAAATTTTTAATACATAGAAACAACCAGACCACAGACAAATATCTAAGCATAAATAGTTATGCAGTTATGCAATGCTGTGTTTGGCAGTCCGGCATGGTGACCATTGTGCCAAGTAGGTCGTCCCAAATCCTGATGAGGCGCTTTAAAAAGTCTTCTTAATTTTTTAACGACAGTTTTTCTATTGTTCCAGCCCGCCTACGTTCAAGACCTTGACGCCTACGTCCCGTACTCAGCTGAAGCAACAGTTGATGCGGGAGCATGCGCAAGAGCAACTGCGCAGAGAGTCTTTACAAGTAAGCATTTCATTAAGCTACCTTATTATAGAAACCGCGAAAGTTTTAGCCATACTGAGATAGGAGTTAAATCTTTGTTTTCAATCTAGAAAAAGGCAGCACGTGTAATTGAATATCTACGGTCAAACACTAGCCGCATTGCTGTCTTCCGATGAGAAGATAAAATTACAGGCAAATCAGACACTTTTTTTTAAAACCAAAATAGGCTTTCATTTGACCTCATTGACATGAGGCCAAATGAAAGGCTTCCCATCAGGTGAGCCTGATGGGAAGCGACGATGAGGTCTAGGATGCTCGCCTAGAAGGTACCTATTCACTCTAGGCTTGAAGACTCCAAAGTTGGAGCTTTCCACGCAATGCAATATCAATCCGTATTGATAAAGAGTGGTCACGAGTCTTTCTGACCTTTGTGTGACTTTTTCACAACCTCTGTGCCCAACTCGAAAGATTCTATATACCATATTTCGAGTAAATGACATTTATTCAATTCAACTAGCTGCTCATCAACGAAGGACCTGACTAGACAGAGCGTTGGACAATACTATATCTGACGATAACTTTCGGGTAAATTACATAGGATACGAATTTCAGGGGACCAGTGGGTACCGACCCATAATGTTTGAGTCTTCAACACTACAGAAGCAGTCACTTTTTCATTTCAAAATGAATATTAATCGTCGATTCTTCTGTCGGTTTCCAGGCCCAGCAGTCTGGTCAGGTCAAGAACGATGAAAAGAAGAAGACAGCGCCGGCCGAGGTGCCTCGGATTACGCCGCACGTCGAATTACCGCCACAGGTCTTACAGGTCTGTATCAAGCATCCTGCAGTAGTCCACTGCTGGATTTTAGCACCATATAAAAAGTTTTTAAAATCGAGGTCTTAATAGAGAATTTACAAAATATACGGTTTTTTCCTCATGGTCATGGCCTAGCTGTAGGTACAAGCTAATCTTTTTTTATTTAATTTATTTAACTAAAAATGTACACATTTTCTTACAAACAAATTTCCCGCCAAACTGCACTTTGCAGTTTGATTTTACCAGAGGGCAAGAGTCCATAGGTACAATAAAGACCTGCAGATAATATTAAAAATAGGCGGACCACACAAAAAGAATAGAAAAAAAACAGTAATTATTAGTTAAACTATAATACCACCACCAACACATTTTTTAGGTTCCAAAAAACTGTTTGATCCTAAAATGTTTTAAGGAATTCCTACGTCTTTTTTAAACCAGTCTTCATGTATGGTTCCAGGTGCGAACAGTTCTGGAGAACCCCACCAGGTATCACGTGATCCAGAAACAGAAGAGCCAGGTCCGACAGTACCTTAGTGAATCATTTCAACCACAGACACAAGCACAGGTTAGTATAAACTGAACGCTGAAGTTTCTATTGATGAGAATAATCACAGATAAGAATTATGGCAAGGCAATGAGCATATACACAAACTAGCTTTTGCCCGCGACTTCGTCCGCGTAAAACTCGAAAATGGACCAAGGAATCACGTTGTCTCATACCAATTTTACCCCCCTTTTTCACCCCCTTAGGAGTAAAAATCCTTATCGGATGCCTACGTCATACAAAGAATACACCCTCCAAGTTTCAGGTCTTTACGATCAGCAGCTTAGGCTATGCGTCAGTCAGTCATTCAGGACAAAGAATTTTATATGTATAAATAGAGAAATCCGTTTTTTCTAGATTACAATTAAATTTATAGTATTTCGTGAAATAGATGTGGAAGAAAGATATAAGCATTTAAAGTCAGGTGATTTTCACTTTCTTCATCAGCATCTGATGCCACTATGCACGTGAACGCATAGGCTCTATGCGTTCACGCGCACTATTTTTGACTAGAGTGACAAGAGCAGCACAAAATTGACCAATTATAGGGCCGCATCCAAGAGCAACTTAAGTATGAATGCAGGCGTTAATTGGGGTGTTTCAAGTGGTACCAGTAAAAAAAAACCTAACTTTGTCTCTCTGTCTTCAGGTTGCAGGTAATGTAAGAGGCGCGCCGGCTGCGTCTGCGCCGGAGTTGGGCGCTGCGTCGCCGGACCGTGCCTCCACCTCCAGTTTGCTCTCGCCGGGGCTCTGCTCCGTTGGCACCAACAACTCTGAGGTAAGAAGCCGTCGTTAAAAAGATCAACCAATGATAAAATATTATTTAATGCTTAATAGATTCCTTTCTTTGTCCTTCTTCCATACACTACCTAAATTGGTAGCAAGACGAGGGACGATCTAGTTGGCACAATGGTAACCATGCCAGACTGCCAAACATTGGGTTGCGGGTTCGATTCCCATATGGTTGTGGTCTGGTTGTTTCTATGTATTATAAGTATATATTTACAAAATAAAAGTATATGAGTAGTATATCTATTGTCTAGCACCCATAAAACAAGTCTAGTGACTTAGCTTGGGGTTAGATGGTGATATGTGGAATGTCCTTCAATATTTATTTATTTCCTCTCCAATTTTCCAGGCCGACGAGTTCCTCGACGACATCCTCTCCCTAGACAGCGGGGCTGGTCCCCTCTCCTCCTCAGGGCCACCTTCCGCCGCCAGTTCCGTGGCCGGCGACTGCGCGCTGCTCAACGATGCGGATATGCATGCATTGGCCAAAGACAGGCAAAAAAAGGATAATCATAATATGAGTAAGTTGGTTTTATACAGTTGAATTACTGGGACTTTGAGCACGATCAAGTTCAAGTTTCAAGCATGGAACTGTCGCGAACAGCTATGTCAAGCAATCATAGAAGCATCTTTTCCGGATAACTTAAGATTCGAGATAATTTGTCGTGATTCCTTCTACAGCAAATTGCCTAATAGAGATCGTTGTCCTATTACGTAAATCTTAAATAAGCATTTAATCTTTGTTTTATTTGCACGATTGCTGCTACATAAAATGAAAGCTCATAGAACCGCGCGCCAACATGTTTCGAAATATCCATGTTTATCTACATACTTACCCGAAATCTGGTATCTTAATTCTTTAATGTTTTCTGGTATCTTGGTTCTGATAAATCATTATGTAGGTTAGGCAACTTGTACTTGTATACGGGCTGTTTTCCGCAATTAGAACCTTTTTGATTGTGTCATTTTGCGTGAGGATGGATTAGGCTTGTCCAGCACCTACTACTCTCTCAGCTTAGTCGACCATGTCCAGAGGAGAGAACTTGTCAATACTTCTGGAGCCAATTAAGCCGCGGGTTTCATCACGATGTTTTTCTTCACCGTAAGAGCAATGTCAATTCGCGCACATAATTTTTTCTTAAGAAAAATGCATTGGTGCACGGCCAGCCGGGTTTCGAACCCACGACCGTCAGAATGAAAGTCGATGTATCTACCACTAAGCTAACACCTCTCTTTCAACATAATTATTTATATACACATAATTTTTTTTGTGCACGGCCGGCTGGTATTTGAACCCACGACCTTCAGAATGAAAGTGTAGGTCCACCACTAAGCCAACACCGCTCTTATGTTAGACAATAAAGTGTTTTATTTTAGGTTAAACCACACGACCTACCAGTTAAGTTAAACAAACCTTTTCCATCCCAAGGTTGCCTGGAAGCATGTTTGTACAATTTAATAAGCTTTCTCGTCCTTTTTGTTATTTTTCAATGTTTTGTGTGTTGTACAAATAAAGTGTTTTATTTTTACAGTTGAAAGACGCCGCCGTTTCAACATAAACGACCGCATCAAAGAACTAGGCACCCTACTTCCGAAGACCAACGATCCCTTCTACGAGGTGATACGAGACGTGAGACCAAACAAAGGCACGATATTGAAAAGTAGCGTCGACTACATCAAGTGTTTGAGGGACGAAGTGAACAGGTTAAAGCAAAGCGAGCAGAGGCGGAAGCAGATCGAACTGCATAATAGGAAGCTGATGTTGAGGATACAGGTAAGCCCACAGGGTGTGGCTGGAACACCAGCGCTGCAGATGCACTTGCGTATCTGCAGCACATGCTGAAACTTTACCCAGCAACACACGACCTCTCAGATACTTTTTATTTACTCTTACTGTTTTTTATTTGTGTCTATACCATGTCATGTGTTTGTTTGAATAAATTATATTCTATTCTATTATTTTGTGGGCAAATGATACAGTACTATTAAACTTTTTGTACCCAAAAATCCTCACAGACAATTGGTGACGAAGGTTTTTATCTGATATAAATCGACTAGAAAATCACCGGTAACCATCTTTGGTGTGGATTGGAGGCCCAGGGTCTCATTTAAACTTTCAGGATCTTCGTTAATTCTTACATGCCCGTTTTAGTGTCTTCATCGAAAATCTTTACAGATTATGAGTAAGGGGTTATGTGGGATTTAAACCGACTAGAAACTCTTCGATGAACATCTTTGGTGCGGATTGGAGGCCTAGGATTTCATTCGGATTCTCTGGAGCATCGTTAATTCTGGAGTACTCTTCCCAAAGTGTCCTTTAAGGATACTCGCAGCTAATCCCTGCCATGATCCCTTTTAAGACGAGCCATATTTTTATTCCGAGGCATAGCCCATACGAACCAGCAGTGTTAAACAGTATCTTCTGCCCACAATATGAGCTGGCTTCACTATGACCAGAAGATACCACACCCTTAATCTGTCTTGTCCATGACGTCACTGCTAACGTATCCATCGCTTATATTCCAGGAGTTAGAGCGTATGGCGCGGGTGCACGGTCTACCTGTGTCTTCAAGCGGTGAAGGCTGGTCGTCTCCACATGCAGATGACTCCGGCGTGGAGTCCGCGCCTGAGGCTGCGCCTCCGCCCCCGCCAACACCGCCTGTACCGGTAAATTGCATACGTTAAATAAATAATCATCAGACATCTTAGGTTAAAAATATCTGAAGGCTTATTGAAAGTTGATGTACAACTAAGGATGAATACTTAGACTCGCTTATAACAGGAGAATTGTATGATTAAACTAGCTTTTGCCCGCGACTTTGTCCGCGTAGGAGTTGAATTTTAAAAAATCCTTTCTTATCGAATGCCTACGTCATACAAAGAACACACCTTCCAAGTTTCAGGTCTCTACGATCAGCGGTTTAGGCTGTGCGTTGATCCGTCAGTCATTCAGGACTAAGCATTTTATATGTATAGAGATGAACGGTTCTATCTGATAGGTCGATATCATGGTTTGCAAGAAAACGAAATGAAGATTTAATAACTCTGCAACCCGTGGGCCGCTTTGTTTTATGATTCAAGCTTTTAGCTTAGATTTGCAGATGAAATATTATCACAACTTCTAAGGGTGGGTGCATGACATTTAAAACTTTAAAAAATACGACAACAGCTTAGGTAGCCTATGCTGTAGCCGTTTAGAGTCAAAAAAATTGCCAGATAGTGGTCCTTCGAGTCGGATCGCTTCTATATTTTTATAGTAAATAATCAAAACATGCAATTAAATAACATTTTAACCAATTCCAGGAGGTGATCCTACCTAAATCCGAGCCAGTGTCGTTGATGGAGCTCGGCGAGTTGCAGCAACCACCTGACTTATTGCGGGACATGCCTGATACTGAATGTCTTTCAGCGTTAGACGCGTTAGGTAAGCTGGGTCTTTCTACATTGTACCACAGGGGAGAAAAATATGAACATGTCGCGGGATAGGCGTTGGGAACGAAGTCCCTTTACCTTTCTTTTCATAAAATGTGACGAATATACGCAAAAAAAACATACAAATCGGTTCGGCCGTGTAAGTCCCGATCCGTGGGAATATCAAAATGAAAAGTAGCCTTTAGCCTTCTTCGATAAATGGACTATCCAACACAAAAATATTTTTTCAATTCGAACCAGTAGTTCCTGAGATTAGCGCGTTCAAACAAACAAACTAACAAACTCTTCAGCTTTATAATATTAGTATAGATAAACGGATAAGGTTAACCATAGATTTTTGAAATACAACAGCGTTTTGGATATACAGTCTTTGGATTTAATACTACAAACCTTTACAGTTTCTCTTATATGTGAAAGATAAGTTTATCTTACGGTTTTTCATTTCACATATTTTCGTAACGCGTAACATTTTTTTCTGGGCTTGGTCCCCTCGCAAACCCGCGATTAGGAACTTCGTTACAATATATTTTTAATGTCATTTTTGTTCAATTGCAGATGGTCTCAAATTAGGTTCATGTTCGCCGCTAAGTCGAGAGGAAGGCTTATCCCTCGGGTGTTTGGAGCCGGACTTGTGTTTGGATCCTGTACCGGAAAATCTATTTAGTCATAAGGATATTAAGGTAATTTATACCACACTATTACCCTAGTAATCGATCAAGCCACACGTGTATCGTACGACGTTCTTTATCACGGTTGTGAATAAAAGACAAGAAAATAATAAATAACAAAATATTTGGTGATAGATAAATTTACAATTTTTTAGGCAATATTTTTTTGTTAATTATACTCCCGAAAGGCAAGGCAAAATACTTTTAACATGTACAGCCTCGTCTGACATACAATATTTTTTAGGGTTTTACCATTTGTCGGGGGTTAAAAACAGAATATAATGGTACGGAAAAAACTATAATACGTTGGATTATGAACCTAAAAGCGGTTGAATAAGATCCACTTTATGAGCAACTGTGATAAATAAATGTTTATGGCGTATTACGCTTGTCTAAAATGTCCTTTTAGGACTGGCATGATTCAGATTACACGATTTTCTGAACAAATGCTGTCAAAGTTTAGATGAAGATGGAACTTTATGTTTCTTGTATGCATAATAAGATCTAATCCAGCCCCAAATACGGTCGGGGATCGATTGGTTAGTTTGAATGTTATTGGCCTTCCTCTCTCTTCTTTTTTACCACGTCCCACTCTTGAAGTGGGTCGTGGTAAAGCAGAGGTTGGCTCTCCTAATATGGCGGCGCGAGGATATCCTGTGCTTAGTTATCGAGTCTGTTATGCTTCTTTAGTAGACTGGTCATGCTTGTCCACCATATTGACAGGGGGGGGGGGAAGAGTTCTGCCTCATTTAAATCTTTTTGGCCCATTCCCACTTAATAATATTAATGTCAAAGACAATAGGTAGATCATATTAAATTTAGATCATATATTCTGAGTGGTTTTTATTTCGGGTATTTTAGACATAAAATTACGTCTTAGACCTACGATGTGTTCTGGACCGTCAGTCAGGTTATTCAATAAAAATTATGTTCATTGTTTGTCCAGATGCGTTTATCCCCAACACGTGGACTCGTGAACGAGGACAGTCAAGGCGTCCTCAACCTTGCTCAGATTGAAGACCTCATGGATGATGACGAGCATAATCCTGTTACACAAGGTATGATAGTATTGTGTTGATATCATCAGCATTATCAGCCACAGGACATCCACTGCTGAGCATAGGCCTCCCTCAAAGACTTCCAGAGCGATCGGTCGCATGTTCCCTGCGTCTAACGACTTCCCGCGACCTTAATTAAGTCGTCCGTCCATCTAGTCGGAGGTCGCCCCGCGCTGTGTGTGGTCTACAATCTAGGACTTTTCGGCCCCAACGGCCATCAGTTCTACGAGCTACATGCCCCGCCCATTGCCACTTCAGCATACTAAGAATATGATAATTGATCAATAAAAATTGTAGGAGATTACGCCTAACGCCATCTAACCCCAAGCTAAGCAACTAGGCTTGTGTAATGGTAGCTAGACAACTGATAGAATACTGATATCTTTAATTAATACATACAGAAAACCCAGACTAGAAACAAATCTGTACATAAATATTTGTTTGAGGTGGGAATTGAATCCACAATCTTCGACGTTGCAGGCGAGTGTACGTCCAACGCACCACAGAGGTCGCCATTTGCGAGATAATGAGAGTTAAACCTCGCATTTTCTCCCGAAGTATTTCTAAACTAGAATGCTTTCTCCTAAAGAAAGCTCTTTTTAGGGCTCCGTACCTCAAAAGGTAGGAAAGGAACGCTTTTAAGATCAATTTCACGTCCGTCTGTCTCTGAGATGAAGTCCTTTTTCGATAAACTTACTTACTTACTTACTTACTTATTATAAACAGACTCAAATAAAAAATAGAAGGTTTGATTTCTTAAATTCTAATTGCATTTGTTTCGTTAAATCCAGGAGATCCAATGTTATGTTCATCGCCGACCTCCCAGATGTGCCTGAGCGAGGTGGTAGCTGATACTGCAGACAGGAACATGTCCTCGATGCTGCATTCTGACAACACTTTCACACAGAATACGAGTGAGTACAAATTTACTTGTCTATTTTGTAACGTATCAAAGGAATTTTAAGACAAAGGGCAAGCCCCTGTCCTCTTTAAATACCTTTGAAACTTTTAGATGTCTAGCAAACAACATTTGTTCTACGATTTTTGAAAATTTGAACTTTTTTATTCCAAAACGAAGTCTAAAAATGTAGTTTTGTTTCAATGAGATTTAAAACATGAACTTAGATAAACGTTAAAATCAGCTGTTTTTGGGGTTAGCGGTCACTGACCTTGGTGTATTAATATTTGGTTTTTTAAACTCAGTTCTTTATAATTTTGCAATGTCAAAATTGTGCAATTTATAAGTAGGGTTGTAGGTGGCTTACAAATTTTTTACAGCACTAATTTTTTATCGCGTAAAATGTATGTTAAGGCAGAAAATAAAGTATTTTTACTTAAACGTAAAAAAAATTTCTGCTGAAATAGGTTAGGTTCTTAAGTTTAGATAAATAATTTTTTTTCTTGTATTTTTTCTAATATTTTCAATTTATCTTACAGGTTCACTAATATCAGACCCACCAATGTCACTCGGGCTGTCCCTGGGCGACAGCTGCCTCCCCTCTCTCCTGCTGGGAGGCCCTCACCACCACGCGCCCCACTTGCCACACTCCCACCCTAGGCAACATTGCTTCGATATGGACCTTGGAGCTTAGGTCCTAATGGCGGCATCTAGCGGGTTGGAGAGGGTTCTAGTGGTGACATCTAGCGGTTGGAGGGAGTACTACTGGCGACTACTAGCGGTTGGTGTGGGTACTAGTAGTGACATCTACCGGCGGAATAGTGTACTAGTGGTGACATCTAGTGGTTGAGGGGAGTACTACGGGCGACATCTAGCGGTTGGAGATGGTACTAGTGGTGACATCTAGCGGTCAGAATACACTATACAATGACAAATAACCATGAAACGAAGAAAGCTACTAGTACAGTCTGATAAACTTATCTGGGTAGAGGGAAATAGTGGAAATATGAGGTTGCTAATGTTTACTATTGCAAAATAAATAGCAACAACAAAGAAACTTGTTTAACGACGCAACGGGCCAGGTGAGCTTGTCAGACTGAAGTGACATCTAGGGGTGGCTACGTGCATTAAATAGAGAAAGATGGCGGCAACTAGAAGTGAGAGCGGGAAGGGTATGCTACTCGTAGTGACATCTAGCGGTGATAATACGAAACTTTTGTGAAAAATATAAGCAATGTTAAGTAGTGAAATAGAAAATAGCGCCCTCTAGTTTCGAAAGACGAAATAAAAAATAAACTTTAAAAATATATTTATTATTGTAAAGAAAAAATAATAATTGAATATTGATTTTGCTTTTTGTTTGAGTAAATAGATAATTGATGGCGCTATTTTTTAAAATAAATCTTTATCGTTATAGCGAGAAAACAAAAAGTGGCTATTTATTTAGCTACGGACTAGTAGAATTTCAGTAAAACGTTAATTAATAAGGATCTCTTGTATGAGAGTTTGTATGGAAAAGACGTTATTTTGTATGAATGTTAAGAAAAATCGAATATTGTCAGTTATTATAGTAAATCGACTCAGGGTTCCGTATATTTTTAAAAGTTCCTAAGCCATAAACTTCTGACACAAACATTAATAATATCATACATAAAATGTTTTTTTTTGATCATATGGATTGATTTGACGGAAATTGACGATTTTAAGGGCAGGTGCTAATAAAGCTACCAAAATCGACCTTTGTTTTAAGCAACTCTAAGTAATCAAATACTCTTTTTTTGTTATTTGGATATGAATAGATATTGTAGTTTAATAACCATATTTTTGTTTATTGTGGTTGAAAACATGATATGAACAACTTCGTTCGATAAAAAAAATGTTAGAAAACAGAGAATTATTAGATCGTTTATCGGGTTTTATTCAAAAATAGTTAACGTTTGTTTCTAAAAATGAATCAAATGATAGGTTTTGACCTGTAGGAACTATATTTGTGGATAATAATGCTAAAATGTTTTGCATATCGATCAAATATAACAGTTAGCACGCAGCACGCTACGTTTTTGAGAGCGGGGGCTAAGGTAATGTGAATACCTACACAGTACTGGAAGAGCGCCTTAAATCTATATAATGTGAAGTCCTGACTGTCTGACTGACAAATATCAACGCACAACTGAAACCATTGGACAGTTCGGGCTAAAATTTGGCAGCTGTTATAATGAAGCCATCCGTTTAGAAAGGTTTTGGAGGTACGAGGTGGTGTGTACCTCCAAAGGGAAGATCTTCCACCGGGAAGGTATAATAATAATAATAGAATAATATCTTTATTGTGAAACTTACAGTCTCAGTAGGTGGAACTCTAACTCTTAAACTAAGAAAACTTGTGTTTTAAAAGCCAGCGTCTTCCCTTTTTATGTGCACAATACGAGTTTAACACGAAGAAAATATAATATTTACAAATACAATATCCCACACTACACTTTGAAACCATTAATTATCTATCAACTGCAATACAAACTTCAACAATAATCAAGTCTTTTCTTGTACCTATTAAGATTTAAACAGAAAATCCAATGTGGGGTAGTTTCAAAACAAATATAATACAACTACTTAGGTAACTAACAATATTACCAAAAACTTTGATTATGAATACATAAAACACCAACAGACCCGCCTAGTTATAATAATTAGGTAGCCTAGGTATTATACCCGGTAGGCCGCGGCCCAACGATGTTTCGTTGGAACTTGTATATGAGCTTATCTTCAGAGAAACTTCGCTTGCGCGATCTAGGATCTACGATCGGCTTAGTGGCGCCATCTGTTGGTGGCGTTGTGAAGCGCCGCCACAAGGGTTTTGGAAAAAAAATTCTCTATGCGAACGAAGTCGAGCGCAAATGTTATCTTGTTCTTACAAACGAAATGTCAATATAGTCCATTTGATTTAAAAAAAAATGAAATTATACTTGTGTCTTTGAGAGTTTTGGGTTGTAAATATGTAAAACGAAACGTAACAGAGTAACCGATATGTAAAACGAAACTTAAACGTTGTTAAATGTTGATTACCTAGTTTAAGAAATATTATTATCAAGTAAATACCTATATTTTAATTGTACGGAACTCAAAAAGCAGTCAACAGTTTCTCAAACTTCACATATTAAAATAAGTCCCAATAAAAGCCAAAGAGAGGAAAATATTATGAGAAATTAAAAGAAAATAACAAAAAAAAGAAAGAAAATAAAAAATTAACAAT
This sequence comes from Idaea straminata, assembly GCA_951213275.1. NCBI lineage: Eukaryota > Metazoa > Arthropoda > Insecta > Lepidoptera > Geometridae > Idaea > Idaea straminata. The sequence continues at coordinate 9,086,264 of OX577870.1, forward strand.
ATTTTTTCATATAATTGAAGTATTTGGAAACAAAATAGTCATAAATTATAGTTACCAATATTAACCTAATATTCGTGTTACACAATCGAATAACGTGGTAATGTCTAAAAATGAATTATTTTTAATATAAACCAACTTCCAAAAAAGGTAGGAAGTTCTCATTTACAAGTAAAAAGCAGCTTTTGTAACATCAAGTGAATTAAGAGAAAATATTTTTTTAAATAAATATTTTTTCCACAGTGTGTAATGAAAACTCATTTAATCCCTTCTAAGAACCCTCAGAACTTACTCAAAAATACGAAAAAAAAAAGAGGAAACATCCAAATTTTTTTTTAAATTTGTCTGTTAAGATCTTTGTATTTAACCCATGATTATGAAATAAATGAATTATGAATTTAATAAAATCATACTATTTCTTAAACTCTTTATTTAATCAATTATTTCATTTTCATGCAAAAATATAATGTCGTGGGGAACCTACTAAAAACCTTGGAGGGATTACCGGGTTTTCGTTTCACACTCTATATTTTTAATTAATAAAAGTATTAAAAATCTATTTAAAGGACATTGTAAATATTTGTATGGGCATTGGTATAGTCATCCGGTGCCATTTTGATTTGTTCGATCTCTTGTCGCATGACAGGAGCTATATTTGAATGGAGGACACATAGAGAAATAAAAAATATTGAATCACATAATGTCCTAAAGTGTCAGGTTTCGAAGATATGTTGACGATCCAGTTGGCACAATGGTCACCATGCCGGACTGCCAAACACAGGGTTGAGGGTTCGATTCCCGCCTCAGACAAGTATTTATGCTTAGATATTTGTCTGTGGTCTGGTTGTTTCTATGTATTTAAAATATATATTTACGAAAGAAAAGTATATAAGTAGTATATCTGTTGTCTAGCACCCATAAAACAAGTCTAGTTACTTAGCTTGGGGCTAGATGGCGATGTGTGGAATGTCATGCAATATTATTTATGTGCCAATAAATTTTTAGAAATAAATCGTCCAGAAATTATAGGACGCCATGTCGCGGGAAATCTGCTGTAATCAAAAAACGTGTTAGCAAAATATATCCATATAATTTTGCTTTTCTAAAAAATGCGATCACAAAATTCGCTGCAAACGAATAATGCATTTGAGAAATAAATACATCGTAGGTACCAATCGATAATAAACATCAAGACAAAGAATTTTTTGAAAAATAAATTAAAATGGCGCCAAATTACTATACCAAACCTTAATTTTGCCTTTATAGATTTACTATTCGGTGCTGTTTTTTCGAGATATTTTTATATATCGTGGTTTTTATATATAATTATTGTTATAAAGTTATAAGTATAATATACAATAAGATACATTTATACACTTGTTAGTAGAATTCCACTTTTAGGTATATATACCTACGAATTTTAAGGACCATAATATATTATATACAGTAAACAGAATGTGATACAGATTATATTTTTTATAGATATAAATTATATACATATATTTTTGTACATATTATTATAGACCACGAAGTGCCTTGTTCTTAGAAATATTAGAGAAGCTTGTGACGTGAAGTGAAATATCTTAAAACTGTCTTGCAAAAACCAAATAGAACTAAAGTGACGTCATAAATACGTAACGGATGTAATATAAAAGGATTTCCAGCTAATCTAACCTCCATTCTTGATAGTGCTTGAAATTTCATTAAAATTTCAAGCTCCACAAAATAATAACAAAAAAATGGTTGTCTGTAAAGTCGGTTAAGGACGATAATTTTACGTGATAACGTCACAAGAAAATAATGATGAAATAATTGAGACTGGAGACTTGACGTGTAAATTACCTTGTCAATAACGTAACGTGAGCGTAACGTGATACTTTTTTGTGAGTGAAGTGCGGTGTTATTCGATTTAATAGACGTCACTAATCACGTCAAAAACTTGATAAATATCCCGTTTAGTAATAATTTTTTTGTTGGATTAGCTACATCCTTCAGAATTGTGTTCGACGTAAGACGTTTCACGAACTCCACTGCGGCTGATACAGCCTTCCCAATTTCCTCAAAATTGTGTAAATAATTTGTTAACACTGGTTAAGGATTTCACGTAATATTTTTGTTAAGTTTGTGATGAGTTTAAATTTTTTTGCTATTTTTATTATTACGTATGTATTATTTATTTAGATTTTGAAATTTTTGTTAACTAAAGTTGATTGTGTTCTTTATGCCCACTGTCCCACTTTTGGACAAATTTCAACGAGATGATTTATTTTTGTAATTTTGAAAGTTGATATTTTAAATAATAATATATAAAATATTATCAATATGCAATATGTTTTGACGAGGGTAACGTTATGCGAAAGAGGGGTGGAAATTTAAATGTTATTATTTTCTAAATTGTAATTATTTATCCCCAAAACTCGTAAACACAAAAACTATTTTTTTTAATGAGGTTGTAACATTTTGACATAGTAAACAGTTTTCAGTTAAACATTTTGCGTAGACCATGGTGGCATGGCAAAAAAATAGATAAATAAACACTTTATTTGTACAACACATAAAACATTGAAAATAACAACAAAAAGGACGAGAAAGCGTATTAACTACGAAATTAAAAAAAAAAAACAAATTAAATAATAAAAAATATTAATATATTTTTTAAATCAAATGTCAGGCAACCCTGACAATTTACGAGAATTTGTTACATAGCATTTGTTTTAATGTTCCTTATACATTGCCATGATTAGCTATTACTATGTAAAAATGTGACAACCCCTTTTAATTATTTTACAAAAATCAATTTTTTTTTGTTATGTTTTCCTCTCTGATGTAAAGATGTGTTATGGAGAATGTGGAAAGAAATTCTAAGTATTTATTACGAACAAAATATTATTTAATTTATCTTAGAAACAGTGATCGTAGCAATAATTATAAATTAAATTTTGTTAATTAAAGTGTTTTTAATTATACAATGTGTTCCAATGAAGGGTTTTAATACGAAAGGTAGTTCTTTTAGACGCCTAGACAACTTTTGTTTTACAAATTTTGAAAATTCGAACGTTTTTCGATAGCAACTAGAACGACCCCCTTTCGTATTAAAACCCTTCGTTTGAACACATTGTATTTAAATTTAAACTTAGTGAGATTGTGATAAAAATCGTTCACCTTAGCATTACATTGTGTATAATTAATTATTCTGATGCATACTTATCAAACATGAATCGTAGACATCTATGGTTGCAAGTTCGAATCCCGTCGAAGCAAATTTTCTGAAATTCCCTAAAAATTAAAACACATAATTTTCATCAAAAAAAAATTCAGTTAAAATATTTTCAAACAATAAATAAATAAATATTACAAGACTTTGCACACAGCACTATCTAGCCCTAGCAAATAGGCCTGTGTTATGGTGACCAGACAACGAATAGAATACTTTAATCTTTTTTTATTGTAAAGCATAATTATTATACTCACTTACAAAAACACCACAACAAATATTTGTTTACAGAAACGAATTTCTGTACACTTATATTTGTTCGACGAGCAGGAATCGAACCCGCAACCTTCTTGATTTCAGGCGAGTTTTCGCACAACCTAGAAAAAGTCGACAAAATGATACTAACTACTTTATTCTACTGAAACACAGATTTCACCTTACCTAAATGTCTTTGCACACAGCTGAAATAGTAACCGAAAATGCCGCGGTGAACTTTGAAACTGATGCCCATCGCTAGAGGGCATTTAGGCGAACAAATAATGCCTTCATCAAACGTCTATAGCGTCTCGGAAAAGGGATAATCGAAATCAAAAGCTTTGAGACCCATACCAATCGATAGAGGGCACCGAGGCAACCAAATAATAAGCTATTGCATAGCTTTTATCGCGGGCTTTGAGCGTGGCGACCGAATCAAGATATTCCGTAATGAAAATAAAACCTAACACCCCGCCTATTTATTTTTACTTCTCTTCTGCAGTTTTATTTAAATATTTGACGTTAAAAGTTGAAAATCTTTTGTCAAGAATAAATTACGTCTTTTTTTAGTTATTTGTCCTTCATTAAAGTCTTAAAACTTTTGTATGAAAAATGTCGTTGCATCTCTTAATATTTCAAGTTTTCTGACTTTACCTAAAGTTGTCACGAATGTTTAATGAACGGTTTTTTAATGTATGATTTTTGTATGATTTGATTTACTTTAAGTAATATGTATGAGATTAAATTTGTCCAAGTACAAAGAAATGAATTACAAATGAATATTGAGAATAAATTATTCTTTTATTTTACCAAATCTATACATATAAAATGCTTTGTCCTAAATAGATAGATAGATAGATAAACACTTTATTTGTACAACACACAAAACATTGAAAATAACAAAAAGGATGAGAAAGCTTATTAACTACGAAATTGTAAAAACAGAATAACTGATTGACTGAGTGACGGATCAACGCACAGCCTAAACCGCTGATCGTAGAGACCTGAAACTTGGAGGGTGTGTTCTTTGTATGGCGTAGGCATCCGATAAGAAAGAATTTCCTGAAATTCTACCCTTTAGGGTGTGAAAAAAGGGGGTAAAGTTTGTATGGGACAATGTGATTCCGTGGTCCAACCAAACTACTTCAAATTTTCGACTTCTACGCGTACGAAGTCGCGGGCAAGAACTAGTTATAAATATTTGTATATGGGTTGTTTTCTGCAACCAGACTTCTTTAGTTCAGTCTTTTTTGCGTGAGGATGGATGGCTTGTCCTGCACCTGTACTATCCTCCCTCTGAGCTTAGTCGACCGTGTCCTGAGGAAATAAATAAATAAATATTGCAGGACATTCCACACATCGCCATCTAGCCCCAAGTTAAGTAACTAGACTTGTGTTATGGGCTAGACAACGGATATACTACTTATATACTTTCATTTTGTTAATATTTACTGTTAATACATAGAAACAACCAGACCACAGACAAATATATAAGCATAAATACTTGTCTGAGGCGGGAATCGAACCCGCAACCCAGTGTTTGGCAGTCCGGCATGGAGACCATTGTGCCAACTGGGTCGTCAAAATAATAAATAACTCGTCAATACGTTTGTAGACAACTAAGCTGCGGGTTTCATCACGATGTCTTCCTTCACTTTAGTAAGTATGTTCACTGATTACTCAAAGATGAATTTACCGATTTAGATGGTTATTTTGAGAAAAGAGAGTAGGTACCCTTAGAGGAAAGGGTACCAAAACATAGGGGCATAGTCATAGCAGTTATAGGTTTTATGGTACAAAAATATTTGTGCTAGTATCATTACTCAGGGAGGATATAGTCGACTACGTTTGTATGGAGAGAGCGCCGGTACCCTTTCACCTTAAAGGTGGTAAAGATCCGATGAGGATCTTCGGAGTAATAAACAGTAAAATTTTATCAATAATAATTGTGCGGATTTCTTGTTGAGCGAATATCTGGTATTTTGCGACATTCTGCGTACTTATCTGACATTTCACGATTTTTGACAATAAGCGTGTCTGACATTCTACATATCCGAAATAGAACGTGCAAACGCTTTGAAAGATACTGGTATCAATAAAATCGATTGACCAAAAATCTACTAAGTAATAACTATTATTCTTTCAACTAATTTTTTTATAAAATATCCCAATTTCACACAAAAATCCCATAAAACTTTGTACCCCAGTTTTTGTCCATTGTCCACGCGCACACGTTTAATGCGATCGGATGCAAATGTCCCATTATTATTAGAAAAAGGGGGACTTCATTTAAATTTGTGAAAAAAAAAATGCACAGAAACTGTATCGGTTTTATCAATCGAACAATATCGGATAACACAAAAGATTGTAGGGTGACCACGATTACTTTGTAATGGAGATATGTTATAACAAGTTGACCTTGAAAATTTAATTCAAAAGCATTAAATAATTAAATATTATTAATAAATACATACAATATTATTAATAAATACAAATAAAAATTAAATAATAAATACAAATAAAAATTAAATAATAAATACAAATCAAAATTAAATAATAAATACAAATCAAAATTAAATAAAAAATACAAAAGCATTTAAAAAACATCGTACTTACGTAAGAACATTGTTTGGTATCGAGGCAGATTTTAAAACTTGTTTTTTTCTTTCTGAAAACACGATAGCAACAGTTCAAAAAACTTCACTACATCTTCCGAAGTGTTAGTATTTTCTCCCAAAATAGCCAACCATTCTTCTTTTTCTTCAGCAACATGTGTTAGCCCACTGCATATGCCTCTTCAATGTCTCTCGACACCTTTCTATCAACGGTACTCCTGGACCAAACTTTTGGCATTCAAGTAATTGATATCAAAACTGTAAGAAGGTTTGTGTGCAGTTTATCATTGCTAATTGCAAGCAACTTTGTTGCATGACGACGAGAAAGTTTGCTCCAAACATGGATGTCAAACTTGCCACAAGTTTGTTGTGTGGACTCAAGACGCTAAATAACAAGTCTGGTTATTTTTACCCGACTACGGCGAAGGAATGTTATGTTTTTGGCCCCTTTTTATGTATGGTCATCTAATCCCGCATATCTTCTAATTTACTTATCATAATTAGATAAATGAGATGTCGTTAGAAGCGTCTCGATCGACGTCTAATTACTCATTAATCATTACCGCAGAATAAACTTCAAAATCAAAATAAATAGTCACCCTACATTTCAATAAATCGTCGCACGCGCCGCCCCGCTACCATTTTATGCAAAAACGCAAATTTTCGTTCGAAATTTGAAACGGTCCTTTATATTCGAATCCAGAATGCATAAAAATAATTGCAAGTTCATTTTTAGGGGAAATTTGGTTTTATTTCTGCGCAAGAGTGTGCCGAATAGAATTAACAAGTTTTTATGCAATTTTATGTAACTTTATGCGAGCGACAGTTGAATTAATCAGGGTTTTTGCATGGTCAGTATTGATTTATTTAACTAAAGGGAGAGAAATTGGGGCAGATGCTGTTAGATTTGTATTTTTAACTGACTTTTTGATTTGTAATTCATCTAACTTTACCTTATAAATTCCAAATAAATGAAAGAAAGAAATCTATCAGGAATCCATCTAAAACCCCAAACTTCCACTAACAATATATACAATCAATCACCGTAACGAACTTCGTTACTTCAATCCTCAAAAAAAACAGTTTTCTAAAAAAATATGGCAGATTTACCAAAAAAAACTCTAAATCACTTCTAAATTCCATTGTGCTATAAACCCTTGCTTATAGTTTAAAAAAACAGAGACACGTGTACGCCACGCTTTACGACGTTCAACAAAAAAAATGTATAAAAAATTTAATTCACTAAGTACCTAGTGACCTACATATATTACACTTAAGCCCCTGCTTTCCAAAAATGTGTAAAAAGGTACCCCTTTATTGTACTTTTTTACTTAATTGAATTCAATCCTTTGGAAAAAGGGGTAAAAGTTTCCAATAATATTAACTTTTTTCGTATCTCTCATTGTGCGCGAAAAAAAATACGCCAAAATTACAACGTTCTGTCAAAATTTCGCGCCATTTACTCCGGACATCTGCCGATCAAGAAAAAAGTTTAAACACAATGCAAATAGGGGTGGGACGCGCGACATTAATTTTTAGGGGAAATTGACATTTTTGGAATAAAAATAGAAAAATGCATTTAAAGTGTAACGTATTGTTATTCATTTTAATATTAATGGTCTTATTTACGTATGTTTTATTGCTTTGTATAAATTTTATCTATAGCAATGAGATTAATAAGTGAAATAAATAATGTTTTTAAAAATATTAAAAACTACTTTTTCATTATCCCAAACTAATCTTATTACAGCGTTTTAGATATCTTGTTTTTTAGCCAAATGACTTTACTGGTAATTTAAATTTAGACAAACTGTTTGTAAGTCATTGTTGCATTTCAGACGTTCTGCTTCAGTGGCATCTCTCTCGCGAAAAGCTAAAACGAAAACCAAGTGTAAAACAAAGAAAAGAAATAAATAAAAATAAACTTCGAAAGCATATAATAATATTAATCAAGAATCATGCATCATAATACATGTAATCCAGAAGTAGAGTGGCACCCATGAGTAGAGCCTTCTCTTCTACTTCCAGGTCAACGTCGAATGATACGCTGAATCTGGAAAGGAAACAATAACAATATAAAACACTAGCAGCGCTCCGCGGTTTCACCCGCGTAACTCCCGTGGGAATATCTTTCCTATTTATAATATTAGTGTCGAAAATGTAAAAGTTTGGTATGGCAACACTAATTCTTACCCGACTACGACAAAAGGAGGGTTATGGTTTTGACCGCGATGTATGTTTGTAAAAAATATTGTTTATCCACGCGTTATTTTCAGAATGTACTCAAAATCTAGATCAGAATTAAACTAATAATGTTAGCATTGGGAATCAAGGTTTTCGCTAGGCCATAAAACCCAAAAAATCTTAAAAAAAACCTTGTCCCACTACATGGCAATGGCCACCGCTCAACTGCTTCTAAGTTGACCCTGGGCTATGTTTAACTAGTCCACTATAAAATGAAAAATTAAATGTTGGACCTGTCAGTAACTGGTGCAAATAACAGCGCATGTGTGATCCCCTGCCACCGCTTGCACGTGCCTCCCACCTGGGTGCCATCGACTCGCGTGATGGAGAACTTCACATCACTGAAGCAGCTTATTGTTACCAATGGACCTGAGTAAGGGGCCGTGAAGAAGAAGGATGAGAGAAGATTGTCCTCGCGACCATGACTATTTTAAATAAATAAATATTGCAGGACATTCCACACATCGCCACCTAGCCCCAAGCTAAGTAACTAGACATGTGTTATGGGTGTTATGGGCTAGACAACGGATATAATACTTATATACTTTTCTTTTGTAAATAATATACCTATTATAGGTACATAGAAACAACCAGACCACAAACCAATATCTAAGCATAAATACTTGTCTGAGGCGGGAATCGAACCCGCAATATTGTAACATAGTCCAAACGTCAAGGTAAGAGAAATAAAAATGCTCGATTAAGACCCACGAAAATAATTACCATCAGAGAGCTAGTTTAGGAAGATGTGAAACTAGTTTCATATAAGTTTCGAACTGGACTTCGCAGAGAAAAAACGATTTCTTAAAGCCAGAAATAATCCTCTCCCAATAGACGCTATGGTATAATTTCTTGGTTTGATTAAAAACATCTTACAAAAATCGGTTCTACCGCTTGAGTTTTAAATTTGCTAGACATCAATGGGATATTAATTAGGGTTAGTCGCTTTCTGGCCCCCGCCGAACTGGGACCAGTGGACTTTGTTCCTTATGCTGATAAATACACAAAATATTATTATCTACGCTTCGGAAATGTTCTTACTTCATTCTTCCATGATTTTTTGAAACTACAGAGTTATTTTATAAGTCAATAACTCCACTTACCATATATACAGAAGACTGTCTCTCCAACTGAGTTTTTCACCAAATAGACTGGTTTTATTGCCGTCCATTGTTGCTCAATCGTGCCTATCAGCTGATCTGGTGGCGCGAACACTTCCAACCTTCAATAAAAGATAGTTTTGTTTAGTTGAATACTAAATTGAAGTGGACAGACGTAGGCGTGGTCAAAAAAGACCTAAAAGACTACGAAGTTTGTCGACGATGCGTCAGATAGAGCGAAGTGGAGGGAGAAGACCGGAAAGGCAGACCTCACCATCTCATGGGATAACTGCACAGGAGATAAACGCTGGTCAGATTAGCTGATCTTGTCTGGCAGTGGTAGAAAAGCACCTAAACTTCGAGGCTTTAAAATAAGAATTTTCTTCGTGTTTTTGTGATACTCGTCGAGATGATGCCCGTTGGGGCTAGGAAGTTCTAGGTTGGAGATCATGTACTGGAAAACGTGAGATGGCCTCCGTTTGGGAGTTTATTAAAACTAAACTATTACCTTAAGGCTTTCTCCGATAAAAGTTCTATAGATGATGACAGGAAAATTCTGACTAAGGATATTCCCACTATCGCCCAAATGGGGGATACCATTTACCAACCATTTTAGTTTGAAATACCTACTTTGGGAGAAATCAACTTTCACCAAATTGGCTTGATTAAACAAAAAACAGCATCGCAGCAGGATCAAGATGCTACGAAGATTCTTACTAGACCTCATTTTGCGGCATACCATTTGGGAAATAGTAGGAATACATATTATAAGAAAAAAAAATCTTGTAAAAAAAGTTTATACCTCTGTAACTGACACGGAAGAATCCTTCCTGTACAGGCGTACGGACGGTTCATCCTCATAATTTCAAGACCCTGGCTGTTGATCACCTTAAGCTGGAGCGGTCGAAGACCATAGCAGAAGTAACCCACCCACCAACTATGAAAAGTAGCAGAAATAAGAATATAAATAAAATAAAATTAGTACATCGATCGAGATACAGTAAAAAAAAGTTATAATTGGGGTTCCGCACCATTCTGTTTTTAGTATTAGTTGTTATAGCGAAAATTTCAACTGTCTAAGTATCACGGTGTATAAGATACAGCCTGGTGACAGAAAGACAGTGGAGTCCTAGTAAAAGCGTCCCGTTTTTATCCTTTGGGTACGGAACCCCAAAAATCAAGTGTTTTGTAAAGAAACAATGATCCCTAGAGACAATACCAAACAAAGAGTTAAAAGCCAACATGTCTGACATGAGAAAAAATATTGGTAAACTATTCATATTATGTTTCCCCAAAGGTACGGCTACCTTATTGTTCATTGAAATATTTTTGATTTTAACCGGCTTTAAAAAGAAATATATCAATTCGATTGATTTTAGGACCTTAAATAATACTTATACCTACTGGGTTATTGGTAATAACTCCCGATCCCGTGGGAATATCGGGATAAAACACCTATAACACTTCCGGTGAATCAATGTATCATCATACCAAGTTTCAAAATCGGTTCAGTAGTTTCGGAGCATCCTAACTTAGTTTTTAAGACGGTTTCATGTGGTCTATGTACAATTGTATTGAGCATCCAAAGAAATAAAAAAATTTGACTTTGACTTTGACTTTGGAGCCTATTCAATTCAAACAAACAGTCATTAGTTGCCTCTTTATAATATTAGTATCAACGTAGATTAGGTACATAGGTAAGTGGTAGAGGCCACTTTTGTGCACCTTAGCCATCAACTTTTGATCTACGATTTTGGAAATGCGTTTATTTTTAAATTTTTTAAGGTTGGGTATGTTAATACGAAAATTTGCGTTTTTTTAAAAATAAATATCATTCAGACTTAGAACGTTCGATAAAACCTAAAATTTAAGTATAATCATAAGGTTAATAACCTTTCCGTATAAGTGACAGCTGATTTTCGGGTAAACACTTGGTAAACATAACGTCAAAATTTTGGAAAAATTATTTAATTTGAAAAAAATGTAGAACAAAAGTTGATTATTCAGGTGTAAAGTAGTCCTTCACCGCTTTTTTATATCATCACTAGCTTTTGCCCGCGACTTCGTCCGCGTAGAAGTCGAAAATGGACCAAGGAATCACGTTGTCCCATACAAACTTTCCCCTCCCTTTTTACCCCCTTAGGGTTGGAATTTCGGAAAATCCTTTCTTATCCGATGCTTACGTTATACAAAGAACACGCCCTCCAAGTTTCAGGTCTCTACGATCAGCGGTTTAGGCTGTGCGTTGATCCGTCAGTCAGTCAGTAGTTCAGGACAAAGCATTTTATATGTATACTAGCTGCGCCCCGCGGTTTCACCCGCGTAAGTCCCGATCCCGTGGGAATATCGGGATAAAAAGTAGCCTATATGTTAATCCAGGCCTCTAGCTATCTACATACCGAATTTCATTGCAATTGGTTCAGTAGTTTTAGCGTGAAGGAGTAACAAACACACAAAACACATACACACACACAAACTTTCACATTTATAATATTAGTAGGAAGAAGAATAGGATAGGATACTCTTCAAAGATCTTATTTATACTTACAATCATCAACAAATATATTTCGAAAAAGATTATTACAGGATTTTATGTTGATAAAAAACTCTATGGCCCATAACTCATTAATAGGTACCAACTCTTAACATCTTACACACGTGATAACTTTTAAACGAAATATCCGATTGAGATGAAACAAAAAGTATTTTACTACTACATAAATACTCTTGATAACATAATGCTTAATTTTAATAAAGATTTAATATTACGATACATATTTAACGTAGTTTTTTTCTTCATACGATTTAATAATTATTTTGAACACAAAATCGGTTATTGTGATTAAACCATGATAGCTAGATATATATTCTCGCGGACTTTTTTGTAGGTCTTAATAGGATCTACAAACCCGTAGTACATCATTTTGTTCTATTGTCAATAGTTTTTGCAGCGCACGCAAAAATATGTTTTCGATTTTACACCTTGTGTTACAAAATAGCAATTTTATTACGGACCCCTAATTTTGAAAAAAAAAAACATAGCCTATAGCCTTCCTCGATAAATGGACTACCCAACACTGAAAGAATCATTCAAATCGGAAAAGTAGTTCCAGAGATAAGCATAAGATGAAAAATAGCAAATGATTTGATAGAGTTAGTAAGATTTTGGTTCTACACACAATGGCCCAAATGTGGAGGCTAAGTGCGGGAACAGCCCCGTAAACCTAAACTAAACAGTTTAGTTTAGTTTTTTTTAGGGCTGGGCCCTCGCTTTCTCAATATGTCGATGACAAACACTTCAGGGGTTTTTAAACATACAAAAGAAATTAATTTATTTTTCTCCTCCTCATATTCCTATCACGTTATGTACAACCCATCCATCCCCTTCTTTAATTCTTGTCCATCCAAAGGTTGCCTGGAAGAGAACGGTTGTAGCGATAAGGCCGCCTTGTTTTAATATTAAAATCCCGCCGCCAATAATATTGTGTAAGCTCCTGCTAACAAAATATTATACCTACAATATGGCACAATGGAATGGCACTATTTATGTTGGAATTAAGGTTTAATGTGGTACAATATAGAGTTTATCTATCTATCTATATTCCGTTTAAAACCCTTACCTATTTTCCTCTTCGACGGTATAAACAAGGTTCTGATCGGGAGTCCTCACATAAAACCTATTCTTCTTCCCTCGAAGGAACAGCACACTCTTCACTCGAAGACGCTTCGTTATCTGAAGACGTTCCACAGAGGACAGCTCTTCGAGTAAGGAGATTGCTTCCGGTGGATGAGAGACCTGATGACATTTTAAACAAGAGAAACAGGAAAAAAGAGAGTCGGACCTCCGAATAAACGGGGGCCTTCGAATGAAGGTAGGATGACTGCAGTGGAACAAACACTGTTCCAACCCGTCCTCCTTTTGTAGCTGTACCAGGTTACATATCAGATTACGGACAAGTCCGCTTGGGGATACGACTTAGGCTGGTGGGTGTTAACAAGCTGTATTATCTTGTCTTTTGGGAGGGCTGCATCTTGAACCGGATCGTAAATTACCTTCATGTGAGGTAATAGAAAAACGCTGACCTATCCATATAAAATGCTTTGTCCTGAATGACTGACTGACTGACTGACGGCTCAACGCACAGCCTAAACCGCTGATCGTAGAGACCTGAAACTTGGAGAGTGTGTTATTTGTATGACGTAGGCATTCGATAAGAAAGGATTTTCCGAAATTCCACCCCTAAGGGGGTGAAAAAGGGGGGCAAAGTTTGTATGGGACAACGTTATTTTTTGGTCCAATATACTTCAAGTTTTCGACTTCTATGCGGACGAAGTCGCGGGCAAAAGCTAGATTAATATAAAAAATATACTTTTTATCACAGTTGCTCATAAAGTGGATCTTATTCAACGGCTTTTAGTCTCATAATCCAACATATTATGCACGCGTGCGTTTTAGATTTGTTAACTAGTGCTGTAAAGTTATCCCGAAAAGGTAGGTACCAAAGAGTTTTTTAGCTAGCAAAAATGGTTGTCTCTAAAGTCGGTTTACGAACGAAAATTTTACGTGATAATGACTTAGAAAACGATTAAAAATTGAGTTGTTTATTTTTTGTTTTTTCTTTACTTAAATATATTGTTTTTCCGTACCATTGTATTTTGTTCTTAACCCCCGACGCAAAAACAAATAGAAAACCCCTAAAAAATAATGTATGTCACACGAGGATGTATAGGTTAAAAGTCTTTAGCATGGCCTTTCCGGAGCATAATTAACAAAAAAATATTGCCTTAAAAAATGTAAACATAGAGTTATCACAAATATTTTGTTAATTATTATTTTGTTTTCTTTTCAAGTCTTTTCTTTTATTCGCAACTGTGATAAAAAACGTCGTACGATATACGTGTGGAATTGATATTTGCATCTTGGCTTCTATAACACGCTCGCTGCCGCTCGCGCGTCATAAACCGCCTCTATGCAAAGATCAATTTACCACACTTATATCGTAATGTACTATTATTCTTCCTCTTTGGCGACAGTATACATTTTACTAGCTACTGTGGCTATTACGCCAGGACGCCAGAGTATCAAGTCTGCACAAAGCGAATCGTCGGTCATGGCTATGCTTCCGAAATGGCTACGTCGCCACACCGTCATAAGGTGAGTTAACTTCCATACATTTCAATACGAATTAGTTGAATACGTAGCCGGCGACGTCGCCATGGCGGCCTTTCATCAACTTACCTCTGGAGTAACCTCAGGAGCTACATCTAAAACCGGTGACTTCAAGACATCCGGGAATGGCTGAAGCGGTATCGGCGTTGTTTGCATCATTTTCGTTCCTCAATAATTATAATAGCTCATATAATATTAGAAATTATTGTCCATGCTAGAATATTTGGCATGTTTTGACAAATTATGTTGCTAAAGACAAGTGTCATAACTAGTGCAGGTTTTAATAAAAAAAGAAGGCCAATATAAAAAGTAGTTTATTCAAAAGTCGATTCAAATGAGTTACAATTTAGAAGGCTTTTATTAAATATTTGATTTGATTATAATATTATTCACTACGAGTTCGAATCAGAAATAAGAAGATTCGAAGGCGAACTAAAGTTACCAACATAGCCCAAAGGATTAGTAAGCTGAAGTGGCAATGGGCGGGGCATGTGGCTCGTAGAACTGATAGCCATTGGGGCCAAAAAGTCGTAGATAAGAAGATTGTAGACCACGTACAGCGCGGGACGACCTCAGACTAGATGGACGGACGACTTAATTAAGGTCGCGGGAAGTCGTTGGACGCAGAAAGCATGCGGCCGATCGCTCTGGAAGTCTTTGAGGGAGGTCTATGTTCAGCAGTGGACGTGTTGTAGCCGATATAATGATGATTATAATATTCAAGTTTAGAAAATAGAAAGTTAAAAGAAATAGAAAAATTATTCCATAGTAACAGTATAAATGGAAATTTCGTTGATGTTAACTTTAAATGTAATTTCCAACAACATTAATTTATTATCTGTAAAGTGATAGTAATGTTAATTGTGTCTAATGCCGTTGTTAATTAAATATCTAATGTAAAACTGAACAAATATCAGAGAAAAGCCTTTATGATCGAGTTAACTAAAAACCGGGATGCCAAAAACTAAATAAATATTGCAAGACATTCTACACATCGCCATCTAACCCCAAGCTAAGTAACTAGACTTGTGTTATGGGTGCTAGACAACGGATATACTACTTATATACTTTTCTTTTTTTGTAAATATATACATGTAATACATAGAAACAACCAGACCACAGATGGTGACCATTGTGCCAACTGGGTCGCCAATGAAGGCATTATGTCTAAATAGAAGCCTAGAAAGCCTAAGCGGTTAAATGTTTACAAAGCTATATGGCTAAGCGTTATATGCAAGTAATGCTAAATCTTCTCCCATGCCCTGTAGTGGGATCTATTAATAGACAAAGAAATGGCAAAACTTCTAATAAAAATTACTTGTTTGCAAGAAGGTTAGGTTCTCGAAGTTCCTATAAGTGGAATAGCGACAGATGCTGATTAAGAAAATGAAAAACACGTGACTTTTAATGCTTTTATCTTTTTTTCCACATCTAGTTCTCGAAATCCTATCAATTTAATTAGTTGTAATCTAGAAAAAACGGAGAATGTTTTCATATTTTTTTCATTTGTGTATATGCTTATGGTGAAAGGGTACCGGCGCTCTCTCCATACAAACGTAGTCGACTGTTTCTTCCCTGGATAATGACACTAGCACAAATATTTTTGTGCTATAAAACCTATAACTGCCAAGACTATGCCCCTACGTTTTGTTTTTTTTTTAATTTTCTAATTATCATAGAAATTAAGATAAAAAAAAACATGTTCATGACAAAAAAAATTGCTCTAGTGTCATTTATTCAGGGAGAAAACAGTCGACTACGTTTGTATGGAGAGAGCCCCCGATACACTTTCCTCTTAAGTATTGACATGCCATCATTCTTTGTCGTTTCCATCTCCGACGTAATCATTATTGTTAACAACATCACCTTCTCTGAACTTTCCAAAATTAAAATAATTTTCTAATTCTTGTAAAGTCCTATTTTTAGTCTCTGGTATCATAAAATACAAAATTACTAAACATATAGACATACAAACACCTAACACAGCAAACGCACCATATATCATAAATTGTTTTATCATAAAGGGGGCAACTTTTAATGATACTGATAAAAAAATACTGTATGTACATCCACATAGCATGGAACCAAAAGCTCTGTGTTCTAATGGAAATAATTCTCCTGCCAATGCTAAAGGAATACTTGTACAGCCTAAGTTTGATAGGAAAAAGAAAGCTGCATACAAAAACAAAGGTAACCAAGCGTAGCTATTGGATATTACCCCACTAGACACTAAATATAAAAGCATACAAGCTATTAATAACACTATTACAGAAGCAGTACCTGTTACAAACAATAATTTTCGTACACCAATGCTCCTTATCAATATAGCTGATATAGTTCCACTTATAATAATTAATGTATTAATAATGATGCCATAATAAAATGGACTAAAGTTCCCTGAAGTGATTTCTTCAACAAGTATCACCGCGTAGGTTGGAAATATATGTGCTCCACTGACTTCTAAAAGCAAAATAGATATCACAATAATAAACGCTGGTATTTGGAAATTCTTCTTTTTAAATTTAGTCACGATTTCAACAAACTTTTCCACAAAAGTATTTTCTTTTTTACCCCTCTGACTTCGTAGAAGCTCTTTGAGTTCTCTGGTAGAATCATCAGATTTACCTCTCAACCAATAAAACGCTTCTTCGCTTTTCTTTAACTTCTTCTTTTCTGCTAACCAGAAAGGACTTTCTGGCCAAGTGTAAGTAATTAAAAGAGATAAAACAAAAGGTGTAGCTGATACTATAGCTACGGTTCTCCAGTGATAGAAATGTCCAAGAATAATACAGATCAAACTGCCTACGTTTAAAAAAGTAGTTTTCGTGTTAAGCAACAGACTACGATTTTCAGGGCAGGTGTATTCCGCTATAATGACAGCTCCTAAACAGCCAGTGCTGCCTGCACAGATACCACAACATGCTATTCCTAAGAACATAAGTGGAATGTTAGAAGTAGAGCCGATGAGAATCATCCCAATTACGCCGGGAATAGTGAGTGCAAGGAATGCTATGCGTCTACCAAATATGTCCATTTTCATGGACATTAGTGGAAGTCCAATAATGGCTGATATTCCGAGGGTGGCAGCTGAAAATAATATAGATACTCAAAGAGTGCTGGATTTTATGCTGAAATCTCAAAGTTAATTAAGAAATTTTCAGAGTAACTCTTTGATGCGTTATAATTTTTATTGCGCCCAAACATGATGTTCTTTCGTATTTTAATTTTCATAGGTTACTAACTTACCTAACCATGTGGCAGAGTGCAGGTCCATCTTCAATGTGGAATCTGGAGCCCTGATGGCAGCGTAGAGGCATGACAGGGTTCCGTGCATCATGCCTGTTCCTATCTTGTTAAATAACGTAGAAGACGTTACCCATGTCTGGAAAAATTGTATTAGTTTAACAGAAATTGAATGATAATGGAGAATTTAAAACGTGATAAGACCTGTCGCCATGTATGGATAATGCTGGGTCATAAAGAAGAAGAACGAGAGAATATTGCGTGTAGTGAAGATTAGAGTATTGAGTAACGAGAATGGATAAAATGAGGACCGAGTATATTATACGAAGATTGAAAGTAGCATTCACTGCTTTCACTGAAAAAGTAAAAGGGAGTTGCTATAGACATGTGATTACGAGAGAGGAGAGACGCATGTGACTAGAAAACTGATGAAAGTAGTGTAGTATCATGTATAATCTTACACATTCCTCAGGATTGTAACTTAATATATATATATATATCTTACATCTTTAAATGAGCAATTCTTGTATATATATAATTGGAATCTCGGAATCGGCTCCAACAATTTTCATGAAATTTGGTATATAGGGGGTTTCGGGGGCGATAAATCGATCTAGCTAGGAATCATTTTTAGAAAATGTCATTTTATTCGTGTTTTATCGAAACTTACTTTTTTTTATCTGAAAAAATATGACTCTTTCTGACATCTATTGGCGAACTACTAATACTACTTTTTGTGAGCAATAAAGTTATTCAGGCAGATGGCGTTGTTAAGTAACACGAAGTCAATGAGTGTTTGCTTTGAGGTTAGACGAAGTAAAATAACCGAGCAAAGCTCGGTCATCCAGGTACTATATATATATACGCGACGAATTGAGAACCTCCTCCTTTTGTTTGAAGTCGGTTAAAAATGAACGAGAGGGATGGAGAGGAAGATGAGGACCTAAAAAAAGACCCCAAATAGATTGGGATAAGGGTAGCGGGGCCGCAGCAGTACCCAAAAAAACATGAAACATCTAGCGAAGAGAGCTTTGCTTATTATAAGTCTAAATTATATGGTATAACCTAACCAAACTCACCTGTTTCACACAAGGCGTTATCCATTTTAAAGACATTTTTGCCAACCAGCCACTAAAATTATTTTAGTTAAATATTGTTATAGCATCTTAATGATTCCTTTTCGACTATAATATTATATGTTTTTACTTATTTCCACTTTCAGTTGTTATAAAGGTATAATAATGTATATGTTTTTTAAACACGATATTTTACACCTGATAAATAGGATAATAATGTTAAGTACCGTAGACATTTAATTTATTTTAATAATATTTACAGCTTTGAACAGACAGCCAATGAATTTTAATTTCTAATTTAAATTGTATTTATAAATTGACTAGGTACACCCCACGATTTTACCCTCGTTAGTATCTCTTAAAAGCTATTTTGAATTTTTATAAACAGACAGTTACTATGAACCACAACATTTAAATCTATACTAATATTATAAAGCTAAAGAGTTTGTTTGAACGCGCTAATCTCAGGAACTACTGGTTCGAATTTAAAAAATATTTTTGTGTTGGGTAGTCCTTTTATCGAGGAAGGCTATAGGCTACTTTTTATTTTGATATGCCAACGGGATCGGTACGCGGAGCGTAGCTAGTGTTACATATACTATAACCATCCCCATGTTATAATAAATTATGAAAACCTTATTTTTAAAAATTATAAAAACCCCGTGTTATAATAAATAACCAACCCCATTCTAACAATTTCCGAAATTACTACGGCCTAATGTTTTTTTTGTAATAACTAATGAGCAAAATCACAAAACTTAAAAAAAAACCAATGTAACAAAATACACGCTGTCGTAAACAAGAAAAGTAGTCAGGATTCGGTTGTAGCACTTGCCGGCCGCTCTGACGCAGTACTTCATACATAGTTGATACATCCAATATCTTGAAAAAAATACATAAGATCAATGGTTCGTTAGCTCTATTGATTTTAAATTAAGGTTTACAAAATGAAGGAAGTAAATAATGGTTGAGTCGACCAATATGCGTTATGAATATACGTGAATCGACCGTAGGTATTTCGAATATACCTATTAAGGCCAGGTGCTAATAAAGCTACCAAAATCGACCTTTGTTTTAAGCAACTCTAAGTAATCAAATACTCTTATTTTGTTATTTGGATATAAATGGATATTGTAGTTTAATAACCATATTTTTGTTTATTGTGGTTGAAAACATGATATGAACAACTTCGTTCGATAAAAAAAAACTGTAGAAAACAGAGAATTATTAGATCGTTTATCGGGTTTTATTCAAAAATAGTTAACGTTTGTTTCTAAAAATGAATCAAATGATAGGTTTTGACCTGTAGGAACTATACTTGTGGATAATAATGCTAAAATGTTTTGCATATCGATCAAATATAACAGTTAGCACGCAGCACGCTACGTCTTTGAGAGCGGGGGCTAAGGTAATGTGAATACCTACACACGGTACTGGAAGAGCGCCTTAAATGGAATGGGTTATTGATTGAATTTTGTTATTATAATAATACATATATAACCACGTTAGGGATTATGCTGCCTATACATCTGCAACACTTGTGCAAAGTTACGAACAAGCATGTCCTCTTAAAACTCCAAAGCGTCAGGAAAAGAGCACATGGTGGGGGCCAGAACTCGAAAGACTACGCCTATACATAAAAAAAATCCCGAAAAAACACGGACGTGGAGCTATTTTTTTAATCGTATTTTATTTTCTTTTTATGTAGTTCAATAAAATTGTCTACCTATTGTCAATAACTGAAAAACTGCAATTGTATAGGTTTCGTAGATGAAGATGTGCTGTCAACAGCAAATTTTTTGGTTATGTAGTTTTTACCATTTTTTACGAAGTAAAGGTAATTAAATTTAACCGACACATTGTATTTTGTGATAATTTTTAAATAAATATAAAATAAAAGTTTATAACATTTATTTAATATTCTGCATTAACTTCATTCTTATCTTGAATAAAAATACAGAAATTCGTGACTTGCAAACAGTTTTACAGTAATATGTATAACGACTTAATTAAAATCGATTTTCATTTAGCATGCTCGTATCGTAAATCCAAACAAATACAAGAAATTTCTCTGATAAAATAACGAATCTAATTGTTCAAGTCACTCGTTAGAAAACCGACATGGTTAAGAACTCACTATGGTTCATAGGTACCTATTTTCATTCATCAATTCGAAGTAACGTGGTACTGCCTAACCCCTTTGATAGGAATTATACTAATGGATTAACCTTTTTTGTTTTCCTTTTCAACATCGTCTTCATCGTGCTTAACAACATCA
The DNA here is from genome assembly GCA_951213275.1 of Idaea straminata. Lineage (NCBI taxonomy): Eukaryota > Metazoa > Arthropoda > Insecta > Lepidoptera > Geometridae > Idaea > Idaea straminata. The sequence goes on from OX577870.1 coordinate 9,107,456, forward strand.
CCTTCTCTAAACTTCCCATAGTTAAAATAATCTTCTATCTCTTGTAGAGTCCTATTTTTAGTCTCTGGTATCAAAAAATATAAAATTATCAAACATATAGCCATTAAAACACCTAAAACAGCAAACGTGCCATATATCATAAATTGTCCTATCATATAAGGCACAGCTTTTAATGTTATTGAAGAAAATGAACAAACAGTATATCCACATAGCATGGAGCCAAAAGCTCTGTGTTCTAAAGGAAATAATTCTCCTACTAATGCTAAAGGAATACTTGTACAGCCTAAGTTTGATAGGAAAAAGAAAGTTACGAACAAAACCAAAGGTAACCAAGCGTAGCTATTTGATATTACCCCACTAGACACTAAATATAAAAGCATACAAGCTATTAATAACACTATTACAGTTGCAGTACCAGTTGTAAATAACAATTTCCGTACACCAATGGCTTTTATCAATACTGCAGATATTGTTCCACTTATAATAATTAATGTATTAATAATAATTCCATAATAAAATGGATTAAAGTTTCCTGAAGTGATTTCTTCGACAAGTATAATCGCGTAAGATGGAAATATATGTCTCCCACTGACCTCTAAAAGCAAATTAGATATTACAATAATAAACGCTGGTTTCAGGAAGTTCTTCTTCTTAAATTTAGTCAAGATTTCAACAAACTTCTCCGCAAAAGTGATTTCTTTATTAACCATCTGACTTCGTAGAAGCTCTTTTAGTTCTTTTGTAGAATCTTCAGATTGACCTCTCAACCAATAAAAAGCTTCTTCACTTTTCTTAAACTTTTTCTTCTCTGCTAACCAGAAAGGGCTTTCTGGCCAAGTATAAGTAATTAAAAGAGATATAACAAAAGGTGTAGCTGATACTATAGCCACGGTTCTCCAGTGACAGAAATGCCCAAGAATAATACAGATCAGACTGCCCACGTTTAAACAAGTAGTCTTCGTATTAAGCAACATACCACGGTTTTCGGGGCAGGTATATTCTGCAATAATGATAGCTCCTAAACAGGCGGTGCTTCCTGAACAAATACCACTAAGTAGTCGTCCTAAGAACATGAGTGGAATGTTAGAAGTAGAGCCAATGAGAATCATCCCGATAACACCGGGAATGGTGAGTACAAGAAATGCTGTCCGTCTGCCTAATCTGTCCATTATTATGGATACCAGTGAAAGTCCCAAGATACATGATATTCCGGAGGACGCAGCTGAAAATTATAAAAGTAATAAGTGTTCAATTAATAACTCAGAATTGGCTCTAGTTCCACGAGAAGGATCCAACCTACACAGACTTTGTTTTGAGATATTAACGTTTTCAGTTTAGACCAAGATTCTTCATAGGTTTCTTAAATTTGTTTCCTTTGCTTCTTATTGAAGGAAAATTGTATTGTTTTTAACTTAGTAAATTATAACCTCGATTTAGAATTTTTCGAAGGAAACTTTTACGTACGTACGTTAAATTGAACTCTACTATCTGAACCAGACCTGTATGTCATACCTTACTTTGTCATAGATTCTGTGATGATAACATTTTAATAACTTAATTAGCAATGTTGAAGTGGTGCTTCCATCACCGGTAACTTAAACGTAGATTTATAGGTAAGATTTTCCCGGTACGATTTTGCCTGCGTACGTCCCGATTTCATACGTGAGCTTCGAACTTCGGACTAAAAATACTGGTTAAATTAGTTTGCAAGGAGGTTAGGTTCTTGAAATTCCTATACGTGTAACGAAGAAAGTGAAAAACAAGTGACTTTAAATGCTTATATCTTTTTTCCACATTTAGTTCACGAAATACTGTCAATTTCATTGTAATCTAGGAAAACGGAAAATTTTAGCATATTTTTAACCGACTTCAAACAATGGAAGAGGTTCTCAATTCGGTTGTATGTATTTTTTTATTGATGTTCGCGCATATCTTTGTTTATCAACCGATTTTGATGATTTTTTTTCCATTTGTATATATATTGCCTTCCCATCATTATTTCATCACAATCGTTTTAGAAGTTTTTGCATTTATAAAAGTAATGAATTACTTACAAACGTTCGTCAATGATTGTAGAAGGATGCTTACCAAACCATGTCGCAGTGTGTAAGTCCATCTGCAATGTAGAATCTGGAGCCCTTATGGCAGCGTGGAGCCATGATAGGGTTCCGTGCATCATGCCTGATCCTATCTTATTTAATAACGTGGGAGACGATACCCAGGTCTGGAAAATGAGTTCAACAAGTGTGATAAGAAAGATAATCCATTATTTTCCTTGCACTTTTGTTAATTATTTTAAGAAGCTAAGAGAGTTGTGACGTAGTTTATGTACATCAACTTTAGACCATCCGCTGCTTAGACGAGTTGCTTCCTTAGACTACCTGAGTTTGCAACGATTCGATACAAACTCGTCTGAAAAAGTATCTTAAGAATGTAATTTTATCAGTTGAACAATTTTAACGCTATGATGGAGGCTTCATGGATGAATTCATGTTTTATTCCTTAACCACTTGCGTATCTTTTGTTACATCATAACGCTGTGACGTAGTCGTTAGAATCTCACCTGTTTTACACTTGGCGTTATCCATTTGGAAGACATTTTTAATAATCTTCTCTTTTTAGTCAATATTGCTAAAGCATTGTTAAATTATTTGTATGATTCTTTGTCGACGATTTCTTTGACTGTAAAGTAGCATTAAAATAGAACACTACACTTTGAACCAGTGTTGCCAACTTGGATTTTGAAAACCCATTGAAAACGTCGTAGATCTACGTACTTTATTCTGAGTGAAAAAAAGAGGAATAAAATGAGTGTTTAAATGCAGAGTGCATTTAACCCGCGCGCGGACCGTACCTAGTTATTTCTTACGTTTATTTACTCAGTTGTGTTCAATTACACCGAAATTTGATAGATTTGAAAAGAACAAAAAAACAGTAGATAGCTCTGTCGAATCGAAATATTTTAGAAAATACGTAGATTCTAGGACTGAAGTTCGTAGGTTTGCAGAAGAGGTGGAAAGTACGTAGATCTACGCAAAAAGACGTAGAGTTGGCAACACTGCTTTGAACACTATTATTTTTTACATAAAACTCGTGGCCTAAATTATATATACGGTTATGACCTTACAACGATGGTATAACAATGTTAATATTGGAATTAATTTGCAGATATACAGTATGTTACATTAACCTTATGATCCTTTTTTAAGCACCTAAGGGGAGTAACAGGAATTTTACTGTAGGTAACAGGGCCAAAAAAATAATAGTAATTTAGTATGAAAATAAAAAAGGTGTTTTAATTAAAGTTCGGGATAATTAACCTACTAAATATTTATGGAGTTCCTAAGATCTGGCAACACCGTTATTGCCAGCAAACCCGTAAGCATCGTCCTTGCGCATCATCGCGCGACCTATTTGCTAAATGCGACGCAATTTCTGTAGAACTATTTGGTCGCATCGCATGATCGTGCGACCGTCAGTTACGACATTCAAATTAGTGTGTTAGGTCGTACAATCATACAAAACCATTTCCATTTTCTAAGACCGCAATTGTTTCATAAGTTTCCAATTAAAATACGTTTTATTTCAACCTATTTTGTTGGAATAAATACAATTCACGCGGCTGGTGGTTAAAAGTTTATCACAATTGCTCAAATAGTGCGATATAGTGCATAAAGTGGATCTTATTCAACCGCTTTTAGGTTCATAATCTAACTTATTACGCACGCGTGCGTTTTACATTACCTTGACGCCACTTACACTTACACTAACATCCTTAATTTACTTGGGTTATACTGTTTTGATGTATAAAAAAAAGTTTTTACTACAGCAAAAATGATTGTCTATAAAGTCTGTTTACGAACGACCATTTTTCGTGATAACGTCTTATAAAAATGATCAAAAATTTTGATTTGTTTTTTTTTTGTTTTTTCTTTACTTAAATTTATTTACATTATATTCCGTTTTTAAACCCCGACGCAAAAACAAATGGAAAAATCCCTAAAAATATGGTATGTCAGACGAGGCTGTATAGGTTAAAACTCTTTTGCCTGTCCTTTCGGGAGTATAATCAACAAAAAATATTGCCTAAAAAAATAACACTTTGTTAACTTTTTATTATTTCAAGTCTTTTCTTTTATTCGCAACTGTGATAAAAACGTCGTACGATACACGTGTGGTTTGATCTTTTCATCTCGGCTTTATAAACGCGCTCGCATTCCGCTCGCGCGTCATAAACTGCCTCTAGGCAATGATCAATTTGGGCACTTGTTGACTAGGCAGCAACAATTTATAAGCCAGATCGCTAATACATACCGGTCTGTATTTGCATTGTACAATCGGTATCCTACTAAAATAATAAATGTTAATGTGTGATCATTTGTTACCTTTTCACGCAGAAAACTGCTGAACCGATTACAATGAAACTGTTGTTATGGAGATAGTCGATGTTCTGATATAACAAAAAGGCAATTTTTTATCACTGGGCACTTACAGGCACACCTTGTTATTTGTAAACAGCTATAATACATTTTTTATCACAGTTGCTCATAAAGTGGATTCAATGGCTTTTAGGCTCATAATCCAACTGATTGTGCACGCGTGCGTGTTACATAACCAACTAGTGCTATAAAGTTATCCCGATAAGTTAAATACGTATCTTACTGCTAATTACATGTTAGGTAGGTGAGACATTCTTAATTTATCTGGGTTATACTGTTTTGATGTATAAAAAAGGTAGGTACTTAAGAGTTTTTTAGCTAGCAAAAATGGTTGTCTCTAAAGTCGGTTTACGAACGAAAATTTTACGTGATAATGACTTAGAAAACGATTAAAAATTGAGTTATGTTTATTTTTTGTTTTTTCTTTACTTAAATATATTGTTTTTCCATACCATTGTATTTTGTTCTTAACCACCGACGCAAAAACAAATAAAAAAAACCCTAAAAAATATTGTATGTCAGACGAGGCTGTATAGGTTAAAAGCCTTTAGCCTGACCTTTCCGGAGCATAATTAACAAAAATATTGCCTTAAAAAATGTAAACATAGACTTATCACAAATATTTTGTTAATTATTATTTTGTTTTCTTTTTAAGTCTTTTCTTTTATTCGCAACTGTGATAAAAACGTCGTACGATATACGTGTGGAATCGATCTTTGCATCTTGGCTTCTTAACACACTCGCTGCCGCTCGCGCGTCATAAATGCAAAGATCAATTTACCACACTTATATCGTAATGTACTAAAATAAAACTATATCTCATGATTCTCAGCATAGCTAAGATATTTATATTTCACTCGCTGCGCCTCGCGGTTTCACCTGCGTAATCATTTTCTGCGCAACTTTCTTAATATTTTCTTTCATAAAAATCTTCTCTTGACAATATCAAAGACAACTAAAATGGGTCTTAGACAAGTAACCTTGGACTTTTCAAAACTAGACTCAAACAGTGGCTTATTAAGCGGTGCTTCTACAGCATTGACGAATTTTTAGCTATGAAATTATAAATTGTTGTACCTTGTAAGTACCTAACTTGACATTGTATTTCATTATTTTCTGACATGGTGTGTTTCTCTTTTTATTGCTATTTACTTTAAGTTTTAATTATTAATATTTCATACAAAATGTAATATATAGACGTATAATGAAAATTATGAATAAATATATGAATATGAATATGACAACAAAAAAGAATTGGCCAGATTGGTCCAGGCGTTGTTGAGTTATGCGCTTACCAACACATTTTGCGATTCATTTTTTAGAGGAATCACCTAGGTACCTACCTAGATGACTACAAGATTGACCGCAACAAGATTATTTTTTTGCTTAAAATTGAAACTACCGTCAAAATGAAACTGTCAGAATATGGTTAGTTTCAAAATCAGTTTTAACTAGTTTGGTTTAGACTAATAGACGACCACTATAAGCATTCGTAATATGAAATTTTGCGTTTATTATGGATTCTTTTTTATCTAAATCCAAACCTATTTTGTATCTATTTAATATTATTTTACACTTGTTCAGTACGCCGCTGGTTTACAAATAGAAATAGTTGGGAGTTGGGTGTAGTTTTTGTTTAATATTCTGTATTTATTTAGGTTTTTATTTCTTATCGTGAAAATTACACATGACTTACACATGAAACCAAAGTTAAAACAAGTAAGTACGTAACCTACCTACTAAAAAGTGTCTATACTCTGTTAATCTATACTCTATACTAATATTATAAAGCTGAAGAGGTTGTTTGTTTGAACGCGCTAATCTCAGGAACTAATAGTTTGAATTGAAAAAATATTTTTGTGTTGGATAGTCCATTTATAAAGGAAGGCAACTTGAATGAATTAAAATTACAAATCTAATTGTTTAAAAAGGCCGTGGGAAAACTGACATGCTCATGATTATGATTTGAAGGCAATTTGCAAATTAAAATTGGCTAATTTGAAGTATGAACCGACTGCGTAGTTCCACTAAGAGGAGGCTCATGCTCAGTAATGGGACTTATCAATGGGCTAAAAATTTTATTTTCCTTTTGAGCATCATCCTCATAGTTTTTTACAACATCACCTTCTCTAAACTTTCCATATTTAAAATAATCTTCAATCTCTTGCAGAGTCCTATTCTTAGTTTCTGGTGTCATGAAATATAAAATTATCAAACATACAGCCATACAAACACCTAAAATAGCAAATGTGCCATACATCATAAATTGTTTAAACATATAAGGTAAAACTTTTAATGTTATTGTAAAACCAATACTTAATGTATATCCACCTAGTGTGGTGCCAAAAGCTCTGTGTTCTAATGGAAACAATTCTCCTATCAAAGCTAAAGGAACACTTGTACAGCCTAAGTTTGATAGGAAAAAGAAAGTTACGAACAAAAACAAAGGTAGCCAAGCGTAGCTATTCGACATTACCCCACTAGACACTAAATATAAAAGCATACAAGCTAATAATAACACTATTACAGATGCAGTACCTGTTACAAATAATAATTTTCGTACACCAATAGTTCTTATTAATACAACTGATATTATTCCACTTATGATTATTAATATATTAATAATAATGCTATAATAAAATGAATTGAAGTTTCCAGAAGAGATTTCTTCAACAAGGATAATAGCGTAATTTGGAAATATATGTCTCCCACTGACCTCTAAAAGCATAATAGATATCACAATAATGAACGCTGGTTTTTGGAAATTTCTCTTCTTAAATTTAGTCAGGATTTCAACAAATTTCTCCGAAAAAGCGTTTTCTCTTTTATCTCTCTGACTTCTTAAAAGCTTTTTCAGTTCTTTGGTAGAATCTTCAGATATACCTCTCAACCAATAAAACGCTTCTTCGCTTTTCTCAAACTTTTTCTTCTCTGCTAACCAGAAAGGGCTTTCTGGCCATGTGTATGTAATTAAAAGAGATATAACAAAAGGTGTAGCTGATACTATAGCCACGGTTCTCCAGTGACAGAAATGCCCAAGAATAATACAGATTAGACTGCCTACGTTTAAGCAAGCAGTCTTCGTATTAAGCAACATGCCACGGTTTTCAGGGCATGTGTATTCCGCAATAATGACAGCTCCTAAGCAGCTGGTGCTGCCTGCACAAATACCACAAAGAATTCTTCCTAAAAACATGATAGGAATGTTAGAAGCAAAACCGATGATAATCATTCCGATTACGCCGGGAATGGTGAGTGTAAGGAATGCTGTGCGTCTGCCAAATCGCTCCATTATTATGGAAACCAGTGAAATTCCAAATACCGCTGATATTCCGAGCGAGGCACCTGAAAAAAATGTGGAAATTACGAGTTTTATTGATTTAAAGTGATTGATGGATAATATATTTTTAAATCTGTGAGTTAATTTTGGATTTTTCAGAAAAAATCTTTGATGATACAATTGTTATAAGCACGTTTAAATGTACTGTAAAGTACCATCATATCCTGACCGAATTTTTTTCATACCTTTTTATTATTTTGTTACATAATTATGATAGATTGGCGTTTGACCACTATTACACCTGCCTGATGGTAGATGACGATTGTCATAAGTTACTTACCAAACCAAGAAGAAGTGTGCAAGTCCATTTTCAAGGTGGAATCTGGTATCCTGATAGCAGCGTTGAGACATGACAGGGATCCGTGCATCATGCCTGTTCCAATCTTGTTTAATAACGTGGAAGACGTTACCCATGTCTGGAAAATTAGTATTGCCTTAACTTAATTTGAATGATGGTAGATAGATTTATTCATCATTTTTCCGTAACCTAACCGATTACATATCTTTTGTTATTTTAAGAAAACAACTTTTGACGTTGTATCAGATAGTGTCTCAAATTTCAATTTTGTTGGTTCTAAAATAAAGCATTGAAGAAGGATTGATGAATTATCAATTCATAATTCTGTATATATAAAAATGTTGTGTCACGATGTATGTTGCCAATAAACTCCAAAATTACTGAACCTTTCACATGTACCGGTAGTTTGGTCTAACTTACTGGATAGGGTAGTTATCATCTCAATTATTCGCTTATGTCGTGAATGTAAACGAATAAAATGTATCAATTAATGGTTTCTTAAGCAAGTGTTTATTTACTGTTTAGTTTTATGAAGTTCTCATAGATGGCGGTGTACGTTGATTCATCGATAAAATTCTTCAATATTGTTTGACATCTAGGTTGCAAATACACCCAATAGATGACGCTGTGTTCGGGACTTGCGCGGGTCAAATCGCGGGAAAAAATATAATAAAGCAAAAAATATATATATTATATATATATTATATATATTTTTACGTACCTCTGGTTACTTCAGCAAGCTAACAGTTCGTAGTATTAGATGTCTTATGGTACTAAGAAGTTTAAATTATTAGTACGTACCTGTTTCACATTTGGCGTTATCCAGTTTGAAGACATTTCTAACAATCGAATTGTCGTCCTACCTCGTCCTTTTCGAAGTCTTTTAAAAATCTTTTGGGTCAATAAAGCATTTTTAAAAACTTTTTTTTTATAGCTTTTTCGGTATGTCTTTATTTCACGAAATATTTCAAAATCATACATTCAGTTTTTACATAACATTATTTTTGAATTTATTATATATATACCATATCAAATACGAATTATGTACGGTTTACACCTGACTATGATAACGGAACAATAGCACAACAACACTAAATACAATATGCCATAATACCTATCTCTTGTTAACTAGACACAGTAATTAATGAATTCAAAAGCCACGTTGCTAATCTGAATATTCGCTTTGTTCAATCGATATATTACTAACATTATTAAAGTGTAAGTGTGTATGTTACCTCGTAATTAAAAAACTACTGAACCGATTACAATAAAACTAGTAGTATTTAGCTAGAAAGTTAATGTTTTCAAGACCAATTCAATGTTACAATTTCTTTATTTAGGCGAAACAGAATACCAGCGCTAAAAGTCGCTCAATATACCCTCAAAGTCAGTTTTTGGTATTCTCAAGAAGATTTTTTGTAATCGAAATGCAATCAGAATGAAATATAGGGTAATTCCGGGATAGATGGCCCCAAAGGACACATTCCCACGAAACTATAATGATTGAAGAACACATTATATTCACAAACGAAACTTTAATTATATTTCTTCTCAAAACTTAATAGTAATTAGTCTTTCTTTCAACCAAAAAATAATTATAAGTGATTTAAAAAAAACACGTTTGGCCATCTCTCCAGTATGCCTTAGAGATGGCCATAGAATTCAGGGAGAGTTGACCAGTACTTATTTGCCTTTTGTTTTACCGTTTCCTTGACTAAAGATTATTTTTTTTACTTTTTACCGCAGGGTGAACATGTGTAATAAAATTCTATGTACCCATAGCATAATAAATTTTGCGGTATAGCTAATTTTTAGATAGCTGGACACCTGGATTAACACATAGGCTACTTTTTATCCCTATACTCCCACGGGATCGGGACTTATGCGGGTGAAACCGCGGGCCGCAGCTAGTTACCTATAATTAGAACAATTTTATTTTCGAGAATTGGGCTTCTGATATAATGCAATTTTTTTATCATTTTATACTTAAAACAGGCATACCTTTAGACGGAGACAAAATCGTTACTGGTAACCGAGACGTTCTGGGGGTGACGACGGGTTATTTCGCAGTCAAACCGACTAAAAAGTTCCTCCGGTGACCGTCCTCGATGGAGATTGGAGGCTCTGGGTCTCATTCGAACTCTCCAGGCTACACCCTACACCGCGACATCCCAGGTAAATCTTCCCCCAGACCTGCAATACTCGCAGCCGGTGGTTCAGCTCGTCATTCTGAACACCGCTATGATTTTTTATTTTTTGTTTTTTGAGAACATATTATTAATATTATATTAACTAAATCACCTACGTACTTTTTGCTACAAACTACTGTCAAAATAAAGTACCAATAGATGTTTGATTAGAAATTCAGTTTTTACCAGTTCAGAATATCTACAACCACCAAAAAGCATACAAAACATGGAATATCCCATATATAAAAATGGGAGGGATTAAAACGAAATTGGTGATAATATTTTAACTCTCTTTAAATATAATCAAGTGAAACCGCAATCCACATTTAGTATAATATTTTTTTTTCAAAATTCTTCATTTAGTTTTTTTATTTTCTTATCGTGTAAAACATGCAAAACACTTAACTAACAGACAATGTCAAAGTTATAAAAAACTAAGTATACCTACTTAAACATTTTTACAATAGCATGTATAAATCGTCGAAATACCAAAAATCTCGATTATAATTAAAATTACAAAACCGCAGTGCCCTATGAACATCATTTACTTCAATACAGTTTGAAAGCATGTATTATGTTTTACTGCCTAATTAACCCCTCTAAGAGAATGCCGTCTATTGGGCATTAATAATGGGCTAGATTTTTCATTTTCCTTTTCAACATCATCCTCATAGTATGTAACAACATCACCTTCTCTGAACTTTCCATACTTAAAATAATATTCTATTTCCTGTAGAGTCCTATTCTTAGTCTCTGGTAACATAAAATACAATATTATTAAACATATAACCATTAATACACCTAAAATAGCAAACGTTCCATACATCATAAATTGTCTAATCATATATGGTAAACATTTTAGTGCTACTGAAGCGAATATTGTTATTGAATATCCACTTATGATAGTAGATCCAAAAGCTCTATGTTCTAAAGGGAATAATTCTCCTGCTAATGCTAAAGGAATACTTGTACAACCTAAATTTGATAGGAAAAAGAAAGCTGCATAAGAAAACAAAGGTAGCCAAGCGTAGCTATTCGATATTACCCCACTAGACACTAAATATAAAAGCATACAAGCTAATAACAAGACTATTACAGTTGCAGTGCCCGTTGTGAATAACAATTTTCGTACACCAATAGTTTTTATCAATATAGCAGACATTATTCCACTTATAATGATTAATACATTAATAACAATGCTGTAATAAAAAGAATCGAAGTTTCCTAAGGTGATTTCTTCCACAAGTACAACTGCATAAGATGGAAATATATGTCTTCCACTGACCTCTAAAAGCAAATTAGATATCACAACAATGAACGCTGGTTTTTGGAAGTTCTTCTTCTTAAATTTAGTCACGATTTCAACAAACTTCTCAGCAAAAGTAATTTCTTTATTATCCCTCTGACTTCGAAGGAGCTCTTTTAGTTCTCTGGTAGAATCTTCAGATTTACCTCTCAACCAATAAAAAACTTCTTCACTTTTCCTAAACTTTTTCTTCTCTGCTAACCAGAAAGGGCTTTCTGGCCATGTGTATGTAATTAAAAGAGATACAACAAAAGGTGTAGATGATACTATAGCCACGGTTCTCCAGTGACAGAAATGCCCAAGAATAATACAGATTAGACTGCCTACGTTTAAACAAGCAGTCTTCATATTAAGCAACATGCCACGGTTTTCAGGGCACGTGTATTCCGCAATAATGACAGCTCCTAAGCAGCTGGTGCTGCCTACACAAATACCACAAAGTATTCTTCCTAAGAACATGATAGGAATGTTAGAAGCAGAACCGATGATAATCGCCCCGATTACTCCGGGAATGGTAAGTGTAAGGAATGCTGTGCGTCTGCCAAATTTGTCCATTAATATAGATACCAGTAAACGTCCAATTAGAGCTGACATTTCGAGAGATGCAACTAAAAATAATAAAACAATTAAATAGGTAACTCAAAACATATCCGATTTTACCAATTGCTCATTAGTCTTATGCAGTCGATAATCTACACAGTATTATGCTAAAACTGTATCGTCCATTTCTTTTTAGAATTAATTAAAAGAAACAACTTACGTAAAAAAATATTACAAAAATAATTTATTTTCTCTTGTAAGCTTTACAGTCGATCGCAAGATATATTTGTGAACATAAGTATACTTCACAAGTCAAAGTTTAGTGTATGCTCGCTGTCCCCTTTGACCCAACTTAATAAAAATAAATACAATTTAGACCACCCTTAGAATAGATGGATAAATCTTCCAGCATATCCCGTGGGAATATTAAAACTAGCCTAATAAAATTATACTAACTCAAAATCGGTATAAAAATAGTTGATTTTTATACCGATTTTGACAAATACTATCATCATCATCAAAACTATCTGCATCATTAATGCTGAAAATTTCCTGTATATTCCAGAGCTTGTAAGTGAGTCAGTTTAATAAAGTTGTAGTTGTAGAATGCTTACCAAACCATGTGGCAGTGTGTAGGTCCATTTTAAATGTGGAATCTGGTGCCTTCATGGCAGCTTGGAGACATGACATGGTTCCATGCATCATGCCTGATCCTACCTTGTTTAATAAAGTGGGAGACGACACCCATGTCTGAAAAGTTACTTTTATTTCAATTACAATTTTCATGATGATGAATGAAAGCATTGAAGATGGATTAAGGAATGATCTATAATAATTATTATTTTACCAAGCTAAGATAATCGTGACGTAGAACAGCCAGTGCTTAGAAGTTTAGAAGATAATATATTGCACCCACCTGTTTAACACTTGGCGTCATCCATTTTGAAGACATTTTTAACAACGTAAATTATTAAAGTATTACTAAATTATTTAAAGATGCTTTATCCTTCAATAATATATTATGCCTTGTCGATTTCTATAAACATAATAATTGAAAAATATAAAACACTCTCAGTTTTTTCCTTTTTTTTTGTATTTGTGGTCAAAAATGTATACGGTTTATACCTTACAATGATGGTAAAGAAATGATAATACCTACTTATATAACATTATGGGAATACGTATAGTTTATAGATAACGATAGAATAGGTACTTACCCAATTTTATTATACTCATATTAAAGACAATTAACAATTTTGTATGCGCTACTGTTTCACGTGGTACAATTTAAATAACTTTATTGATAAGCTGTGAATTAATTAATAAATGTTATCCCCTGTTCTTATGGGTCACATTTTTCGTTTTAACACTTGTTTTGTAAATATATATTTACAAAAAAAGTATATGCATTCTATCCATTATCTAGCACCCATAACACATGCCTAGTTGCTTAGCTTGGGGCTAGATGGCGCTGTGTAAAATGATGCACAATATTTATCTATACTAATATTATAAAGCTAAAGAGTTTGTTTGTTTGAACGCGCTAATCTCAAGAACTACTGGTTCGAATTGAAAAAATATTTTTGTGTTGGATAGTCTATTTATCGAGGAAGGCTAGAGGCTACTTTTCATTTTGGTATTTCCACAGGATCGGGACTTACTCCTATATTTTTATAATAATCGATAGTGTTTCTGATAGAGATCAATTCTTGGAAAAAAAACATAATATGGGAAATCAAAAGAAAAAGCTCTAAGATAAACTAAACACAAACATTAAAAAAAAGTTTTGTGACTTTGTTCTAAATGCGTGTCTCGAAACATGTTTCATTTTTTCATTTATTTTAGGTACTATACCTTACACACTAATATACCTACATCTAATGGTGTATGTTGTCCACATTGATCTGTCTGTGGTCCAGTTGTACTAAGAAGTCGCTAGATACACTTTGTAAACAGCAGGTATATAATTATTAATAACTTAATTAAGTACTTTAAGTAATTAAGTAGTTTTAAATAATTTAATATCTGAAATAAAAACACAGCCCGTGATTTCAAACTTAAAAACATTTTATTGAAATACGATCGCGAGTACATTACAATTTGACAATAAAATCCCACGAAAACATACTTATTTCATCATAATAAAAAAATTGAATTTGTGTTCCATCAGAACCTCAAATCTTAGTAGAAGCTCCGCTAGTGGGAGTTAATAGTAGTCTAGACTTTTTTTTCTCCTTTTCAACATCAACCTCGCAGTATGCAACAATATCACCATCCCTGAACTTCCCATAGTTAAAATAATATTCAATTTCTTGTAGAGTCCTATTCTTAGTTTCAGGTATGCAGAAATATAAAATTACCAAACATATAGCCATACAAACACCTAAAACAGCCAACGTGCCATATATCATGAATTGCCGAAGCATATATGGTATAACCTTTAATGCTACTGACATAAAAATACTTAACGCATAATTACCTATAGTGGATCCAAAAGCTTTATGTTCTAAAGGAAATAATTCTCCTACTAATGCTAAAGGAATACTTGTACAACCTAAGTTTGATAGGAAAAAGAAAGCTGCATACAAAAACAATGGTAACCAAGCGTAGCTATTGGATATTACCCCACTAGACACTAAATATAAAAGCATACAAGCTAATAATAACACTATTACAGATGCAGTACCTGTTACAAATAATAATTTCCGTACACCTATAGTTCTTATTAACACAGCTGATATTGTTCCACTTATAATGATTAATATGTTAATAATGATGTTATAATAAAATGAATTTGCGTTTCCTGAAGTGATATCTTCGGCAAGTACAACCGCATAAGATGGAAATATATGTCTTCCACTGACCTCTAAAAGCAAAATAGATATCACAATAATGAACGCTGGTTTTTGAAAGTTCTTCTTTTTAAATTTAGTCAGAAATTCAATGAACTTATTCGAAAAAGTATTTTCTTCTTTATCCCTCTGACTTCGTAGAAGCTCTTTAAGTTCTTTGGTAGAATCATCAGATTTACCTCTCAACCAATAAAACGCTTCTTCACATTTTTTAAATTTTTTCTTCTCTGCTAACCAGAAAGGGCTTTCTGGCCAAGTATAAGTAATTAAAAGAGATATAACAAAAGGTATAGCTGACACTATAGCCACGGTTCTCCAGTGATAAAAATGTCCAAGAATAATACAGATTAGACTGCCTACATTTAAACAAGCAGTCTTCGTATTAAGCAACACACCACGGTTTTCGGGGCAGGTGTATTCCCCAATAACGACAGCTCCTAAACAGCTGGTGCTACTTAAACAAATACCACAAAGAACTCTTCCAACGAACATAAGAGGAATGTTAGAAGTGGAACCGATAAGAATCATTCCCATCGCGCCGGGAACAGTGAGGGCAAGGAATGCTGTACGTCTTCCAAATCTATGCATCGTCATGGACACCACTGGAAGTCCAAATAGGCTTGATGGTCCGGAGGACGCAGCTGAAAATTATATTGCAATGAAATAAGTCTATCCTTGATTTTCATACACCTAATAGAGACTGTAAACCTCAGTATCTAGTATGAATTTTCAACTGCTAGGTCCACCCGTTCCTGAGGAAACCGGACGAACAGACGGACAGACAGACAAGAGTGATCTTATAAGGGTTCCTTTGTACCATTTGAGGTACGGAACACTTAAAACTGTGGTTAAATTCTTACCGAACCATGTAACAGTATGCAGGTCCATCTTCAAGGGAGAATCCGGTGCCCTGATGGCAGCGTAGAGACACGATAGGGTTCCGAGCACCATTCCGGTTCCTACTTTATTTAATAATGTTGGAGCTGACACCCATGTCTGTAAAATTAGTTCAACAACTGTGATAAGAAAGATGATCCATCATTTTTCCTTGCACTTTTGTTAATTAGCTGTGTGATGTCTCACAGCCATTGTGTACCTCTCCTTATTTATTTAAGTTCACAAATAAATAAATAAATAAAAATAAAATAATAATGTTCAGCGATGTTCAGCTACGAATTGATATTGGCTCAAAATTAAAATATTGCTCAAAGGGACAGTCCTTTATAAATTATTGCATGCCTTCTGCATCTTATCTTCAAATTATGAAAAGAATAAGTAGTTATAAATTTGACAAAAATGATAGTTTGGTTATATTTATTGGAAATAGGGAAAGTGTTAACAAACAAGACTTGTTAAAATATTGTGATACTCTCTAAACATAGACAACATTGTTATGTTTACATTACCCTACTGTAAAAACTTGCCAGCTGCGGAAAATAAACTTAGATATAATTTAAATTTAACATTGAACACTATATCATGTTATAATAAGAAGTTCAATATTATTGACTCTAACCCTATTGTTAGTAATAAGAAAAAACACAAGCTTCCGGATTCCATCTTAGCTATGTTATTTTTTTAACTTTACAGCCAAGAATTTGGCTACATACACTGCGCCTTTTGCACTGTTAAATGACATTAATTATTTTCACACTGCGGATAGTTGTCTTTATTAAATTATGAGACAAAAGAGGCACGATCTTGCAGTTACAGCTAGCTTACAGACAATAAAGATATCCTCTAGCACATTACAAAGTAATAATTATAAGAAAATTTGTTCAAATAACAATATAAGTCAATTATTGATTTTATTATCTAAAGAGTCAAAAAATAACGATTGCTGGAATAAATGCCTTAAAATAAATAAAGTAAATAAAAATTATTTAAAAAATATTAACCTGGTGCATCAAAATATCCGTACTCTGACAGAGGGCAAAATACTAACACTGGAATTGTACATGAACGCTGAGGATATTGACATTGTATGCATAACTGAACATCATCTCCGGGCTCACCAGCTCATGTTCAATTTCAGCAACCACCGGGTTGGCAGTGCATTCTGGAGGGTAAACACGACAAAGGGAGGTCTCTCATAATACTGAACAAGACATTAAAATATAAAGAAAGAAAAGATGTCGTATCCATGTCTGTGGAATGTGTAACGGAAATATCTTGTGTAGAACTGGAGCAATTAATAGTAGTATGTGTGTATAGACGACCTGTTTTTGATAACTTTTATATGTATATAGCACACAAGAAACAAACACAAAAAGATACACATTATAAAGTTATTGCTAAGTTATCTATATTATTTAACTATAAATAATTAAGATTGAATTTAGCTAACGTTTTACCGTTTCTGCCTTGTGATACGGATCCAAATGTATCATAAAATAACTTTTTTTCGGTTCTTAATAACCAATTTCAATCTATTTTTACGTCCAGATCTATAGTGGTCTCCGACAAACGCGAATTTAGTGTCTGGGCAACGGTTGGCATTCATCGAAGTAGACAAAAACTATATGAGTTATACGCAGAAAGACAGGTTAATACATCAGAGGTGTTTGGAGCTTACGTTAAAAACTATAATGTATATTGGCAAAATCGCTCTCCATTATATCTGTGTCTAAAATAAAAAATAGTGTTGATAAAATTAAAGCTACATGGAAAGTAATTAATGCTGAAACAGGGAGAGTCGCAGCCAAAAACTCCGAGTTTGAATTCTTAAGCAAATAAATGTTAAGAAAACTAAAGATCTATGGGGGATCTCCGTTCCGATTGTTAAATCAGTTATTGAACTGCTTGTACCGGAACTTGTCATTGTATTTAATAGATGTGTAGATTGTGGCGTGTTTCCTAATTTAATGAAATTGAGTAAAGTAATTCCCCTTTTTAAATCCGGTAGTACCTCAGACCCCTCCAATTATAGACCAATATCAGTACTACCTACGCTAAGTAAAATTTTTAAAAAACTTTATAACAACTACTTAAACATTTTCATGATGATAATATCTTACATAATAAACAGTTCGGCTTTAGTAAGGGGCGCTCGACCACTGATGCGGGTATAGCGTTAATTAAAAACATATTTGATGCTTGGGAGGAGTCGTATGATGCGTATGGCATATTCTGTGACTTATCCAAGGCATTTGATTGCGTTCAACATAGTACATTGACCATGAAGCTACACCACTATGGTATTAAGGACAGCGCCCTGGATCTAATCTCTTCTTATCTGAGCGGTAGAGTCCAGAGTGTTGATCTTAACCTACCTAAAGATGTATATGACATGTCCATTAACAGGTTCAAAACTTTTATCCTACTAATATTATAAATGTGAAAGTTTGTGTGTGTGTGTGTGTGTGTGTGTTTGTTACTCCTTCACGCTAAAGCCACTTAACCGATTGCAATGAAATTCGGTATGTAGATAGCTGGAGGTCTGGATTAACATATAGGCTACTTTTTATCCCAATATTCCCACGGGATCGGAACTTACTCGTGTGAAACCGCGGGGCGCAGCTAGTATAGCATAAATTGTGCAGTAAGGCGTACTATGATACTTCGTCTTACCTTAATGATAACAACCCATGGACGTGACTTTAATTGCTCCATTTCAAATATTTGTAATATTGACCTTTGTGAGCGTGATCACATGAAAAAAAACGTGTGGCACTCGGGGACTGCCGCGCTAAAGCTATTGCATCGTACAAGCTTCGTACAGTCGTACCATATACAAACACGCTCGGCCGAGCTACATATAGACGAAGTGGGGGGTGTTAGGTTTTATTTTGGTTACTGAATTTCTTGATTCGGTCGCCTCGCTCAAGCCCGCGATAAAAGCTATGCAATAGCTTCCAAATCTCTTATATTATTAGCTACTAAGTTATGCGGAACGTCTATAGTTCCCAATATTTTAGTATTCATTAAGCTTAGAATAACTAAAAATTATTGAACCATCATTGAGAGAATTAAAACTTTAAAATATGTACCTGCTACCCTCAGTCCTTTGCTGATTATACAAGTATCTTTAGCGTGTTTTAATTTTTTTCTTGTGCCTGTGACCGACTTGACTTGTTTGACATTCATTTATACGGTAACTTAGGAAACAGAGTATTTAACCCCTCCTTTCTGTTCAAGTTTTAATTGCAAATTTTCGCGAATAATGATTTCAAGGTCATCGGCTCGCGAATCAATTTTATTCGCGGTTTCAGGTTACGCTTCAAATAAATACCCATACAAAAATACCTAGAACACCTATCGCAGTTCTATAAACGACAATAGCTCGCTCAATAATGGACCTCTATGCTGATGTAATTTATAATAACTAATAACAAGATCAAATAACATAAACACAAAAAACATCAACGTAAACAATCTTTGATTGACACAAATTGGTATTCTAATTGTGTGCCCTAATCTACTAGCTATAAAGCTTAGATTCGCAAACACATTTTTTGTTTCATACAACTTGTCATTTGATTCTGTACCATAACATCCTACTAATAAGACTCAGATTTCCATGTTTCGCGCCGTCAGTTATAACTGACAATTGATGGCGCGAAACTTCAACAAAGGGAGCGTGAGGTTTTTTTCGTTACGGAAAATCTGGATTCGGTCCCCGCGCTCAAGGCCCGCGATAGAAGCTATGCAATAGCTTAAAAAACCCCATGAGTTTCTTGTGCCTTCTTTTCATTGGTGGTCGCGTTTCGAAGGCACACATCCTAACTTAGTTTTTAACACGTGTCTATGTGATCTTGTACCTAGGTATTAAGTATCCAAAGGATAAAGAATTTTGACTTTGACTTTAAGTTAAAAGAGTTGTGACGTAGTTTATGTACACCAGCTTTAGACCATCCACTGCTTAGACGAGTTGCTTACTTAGACTACCTGAGTTTGCTACGATTCGATACTAACTCGTCTGAAAAAGTATCTAAAGAGTTTTTTTTACAAATGTTATGGCAGGGTTTGACCGCTCTCACAGCTGCCTGATAGGTGATGATAGCCTGAGTAGGTGATGATGCGGTCTAAGACGTAGCACGCGCCCTGAGATACCTGTTCACTCGCGACTTGAATACCCCCAAATTCTACATGTCAGGAAAGACAGACGCAGGCAATTGATTCCTGATTCCAAGTTTAAACCATATTGTACCATTGTACCTCATGAAACTACTTTAAGGCCAGGTGCTAATAAAGCTACCAAAATCGACCTTTGTTTTAAGCAACTCTAAGTAATCAAATATATTTTTTCTTATTTGGATATAAATGGATATTGTAGTTTAATAACCATATTTTTGTTTATTGTGGTTGAAAACATGATATGAACAACATCGTTCGATAAAAAAATGTTAAAAAACAGAGAATTATTAGATCGTTTATCGGGTTTTATTCAAAAATAGTTAACGTTTGTTTCTATAAATGAATCAAATGATAGGTTTTGACCTGTAGGAACTATATTTGTGGATAATAATGCTAAAATGTTTTGCATATCGATCAAATATAACAGTTAGCACGCAACACGCTACGTCTTTGAGAGCGGGGGCTAAGGTAATGTAACACACGGTACTGGAAGAGCGCCTTAAAGGATAGAATCGCATCTATTTCGTTTTTTTGTTAAAACGTTTGTTTTTATTTTATTTTAGGCTAAACAATTCAAATAAAGTAGTTTTATTATAGTTGACATTCACAAAAAAAAAATTGTTTTAAAACTTTAAACATTAATAAGTGATTAAGAAATATCAACCTTGCTTGTAATGAAATTGAATTGAATTTTTGATTATCCGTTAAATGCATTTAGCGAAACTTGTTTAAGGACAACATTATGTAAGCAGCCCTAAAATACTATTTTGTACCTGTTTCACACTCGGTGTCAGCCATTTCGAAGACATTGTTAACGAATAACAATATATTTTCACTTATTTATATTTTATAGTCACGGTTAACTGTTAAAGTACAGTCGCCAATAAATGAAGAGGCCAACTGTTGAGTTTTATAATTGCTTTTAGTATACATATAATAATATGCACATTTCTATTACATAACTAACATAATAATTATGCACCAATGTTATAAGACATTTTATAAAAATACTAGCTGCGTCACATGGTTTCATCCACTTAATTCCCAATCCTATGGAAACATCAATATAAAAAGTATCCTTGGTCTCCAGCTTAGTCTCCATGTGGCCTACTTTCCCTCACACTAGACATCTCAAAATTCTCTTTGGTATGTGCTTTGGTCACCGAGGCAACCAGTCAACACGAGTAGACAATTGGAGTTGTCAAAAAATTGGAAAACAGTTAAAGCAAATAAATTGATAACTTATCCACATCCATACCAAGTTTTATCGCAATCGGTCCAGTAGTTTTTGCGTGAAGGAGTAATAAACACACAAGCTTTCTCAGTTATAATATTAATTGGATAGGTAGGACTAGCTGAGCCTCGCGGTTTTCCCCGCGTCATTGTCGCTTCGAAAATTGATATGCATTACCTACAAAGACGAAGTACTGCGAACTATAAACATTAATAGCTCTTTTTTACCCATTTGAAGGTCGGATTTCCAATCCTTATTTCTTAGTGCTCACCTACATTCTAAGAGAAACCCTAATGCAAAGTTTCAGATTTGTAGCTCTTGCAGTATTAGAGAATTTACGTTTAATATTTTTCTCTTCAATATATAGAAGAAACTATTTTTTTTCTCTTATTCTTTATTGTTTCAAAATCTTGGAATTTTGATTAATATTAATAATTTTGATTCTAAAAATTTAAATTGAGTATATTACATATTATAATGGCGCAAAATAATATTGTAGCCACTTCTGTGACAATACTGTATATTTATACTAATATTATAAAGCTGAAGAGTTTGTTTGTTTGTTTGTTTGTTTGTTTGAACGCACTAATCTCAGGAACTACTGGTTCGAATTGAAAAATTATTTTTGTGTTGGATAGTTTATCGAGGAAGGCTATAGGCTACTTTTTATCCCGAAATTCCCACGGGATCAGGAGTTACGGGGATGAAACCGCGGAGCGCTGCTAGTTATTTATAAAATACCTATATGTTCCGTAGACTGTATCTTTAGTCTTAAAATAACTAAACGATAGACAGTTCTAATGAGTATAGACAACATTTATATATGAATTAATTTGCCAATGCAGATAATTTTAGGTTTTGTCTGCGAAGTGTTGTTGAACTGAAGTGTACGAGGTTATTTTAAAGTCAAAAGTTGTGTATTTAGTTGGTATCATTTGCATGTGACCACATCGAATCGTCTTAAACATTTAAAATATATATGCAATACCATATTGTACTTTTATTCTTTTTGATAACTTTCCTCACAATTTGAAGTGGGGACACTATGACGTCATCCTTCTCCATTCCATTCATGTCTCCCATATCAACCAGTTTCCTTACCCTCGTTGTCCCCACATTATTAATTTATTCCAGCTTGCCAGTCTTATCAGCAACAACCCTTCGAAGCCAAAGTAAAAAATAAAACAATCATATTGAATGATTTCGTAGCGGGATGTCTACTATCGTACTTAGCCGAGTTTAGTTTGACAACGAGGAAACTTATTCTTTTTGGACAAACTAGTTTGACCAGAAAGTTTGATCAGCAGGAACGTACAGTTTTTTTAACTTTCATAGAATCTGTAGCACATAAAAATCGCATACTTTAGATATCACCATGCCTACTTTCGTCTACAGGCAACTAATGGTTACTATGTTTAAAAAAATGGATAAAAAATGCAATCCAACATTGTCTTCTTATTCTTCTTACTTTCTTTCCACCTCCTCTTTGGCAGAATATCAACCAGTTCCCATCCCTTTACCTTCATACTTTCCAGCTTGCCATCCTCAACCTCTCCTCTTGGACAAGTCTTTTACGTTGCACCTGTTCTTGGTGCAACAACTTTCTTCCATTTCTCACATTAGCCGGGTGCTGCAACTTCTCATCACCTGGGGCGTACGCCTTAGCACTAGAATTGCAGTTTATATAAATAAACATAACTTTTTATTAAAACAGACTTTTGTTTTTCTCACAACTGAACAAAAATATTTCATACATTGTTACATATTTCGATGTTAGTTTACTTTGTGACTTATTTTGAGTCTGAGCAGCGTTTGATATGGAGATAGGATATGGGTGTGAAAGCGGAATAGCTATATTATCAACTTTTATAAATAAGTTGGTATTTAATTTTAGTAAGCCGTGTTACAGGCGCATATCTGTAAACCTTGCAGTTGGCGATTCAGCTTCTAATTCTGACCTAATATATATTTATAAATTATACTAGCTGTTGCCTGCGACTTCGTTCGCAATGTGGTTTTGGTTTATTTAGAATACCTAGCATTTTCCCGCATAGATACTATTTATCGTTCGGTGTAAGTTATGATAACAAAATAGGTAGTTAGATACATTGTTTTTAAACTATATTTTTTAATTGATTTGGCGAAGGCACTTATGTAGGTAAGTAATATATATTTTTTTATTAATTTCACACAAATAAAACATAATACACAACAATATTATAAGCTAAAACTAAGTCTAAATATTCGCACAAATTTTAAATATATGTCGTATTTGAATCGAAACGGAAGACGCGTCAAGTGCTGCTAACTTCACTCCGACGTGTCTGGGTAGAGCCATGAAGTCGGCCGAGTGTTGCTGGGTAGACTCACCGCGACATTCGATGGGACAACTCAGAACTGTCTCTCCGCTTCGATACGTTTGTGAAAATACCTATGCGTGCGATACCTATCCACAATTTAGTGGCTTATTTCATTTGTTAACTACGTTGTAAAATTAACGATTATTGAAAAGTGATTTCTTGTGAAATAGATTTTTGCACGTTACCCACACACGCCCACGCCATGCCATTAGAAAATGACTGCTCAAATACTTCTGATCTGACATAATATTTTTTAAATTTTAGGTTTTAACTAGATTGCCTAGTGCACTTTTAATATATACCACATCACCAGATATTTAGCTCTCTTTCTTGCTAATATTTAACCTCATTTGGATTTAATTCAATAAAACAGCGATGCACAATTAGGTGTGATTTTAATTATATTCTTCATTATTATCTTTGTGAATCGTAAAACTACGTAAATAATGATGACACGGAAATACTTGAACATTCTGGCAAACAGAATAATTATGATAAATTCTTCGTTTTTCTAGATTACAATGACATTGATAGTATTTTGTGAACTAGATGTGGAAAAAAGATAGAAGCATTAAAAGTCACATGTTTTTCACTTTCATAAGAACCTAACCTCCTTGCAAACAAGTATTTTTTGTTTGAAGTGTGCAGACAATATATTTAAGTACCTTCTTAAGTATTTTGGTGTATTTAATCAATTTTCCAAAAAAATAGACCCAAACAACGACCAGAAGACCTATAACAGACCTATAACAATGATTATTAAATTACAAATCTACTTGTCTCGTTAGTAATACCAATATGTCCTATCACTCAATATGGTTCGAAGCTAAGGACGTTTTACGATCTGAAGTATGCACTTGTCGTGTTTTACTGTCAAATTTTTTTAAGAGAAGGTCCCTGCCCTGTAGTGGGCTAAATTGTCCATCGTTATCCTTTCTAACATCGTCCTCGTCGTTATTAACAACATTACCTTCTCTGAACTTCCCATAGTTAAAATAATATTCAATCTCTTGTAGAGTCCTACTCTTAGTCTCTGGTATCAGAAAATATAAAATTACCAAACATATAGCCATACAAACACCTAAAATAGCAAACGTGCCATATATCATAAATTGCCGAAGCATATATGGTATAACCTTTAATGCTACTGAAATAAAAATACTTAACGCATAATTACCTATAGTCGATCCAAAAGCTCTATGTTCTAAAGGAAATAATTCTCCTACTAATGCTAAAGGAATACTTGTACAACCTAAGTTTGATAAGAAAAAGAAAGCTGCATACAAAAGTAAAGGTAACCAAGCGTAGCTATTGGATATTACCCCACTAGACACTAAATATAAAAGCATACAAGCTAATAATAACACTATTACAGATGCAGTACCTGTTACAAATAATAATTTTCGAACACCAATAGTTTTTATTAATATAGCAGATAGAATTCCACTTATAACTATTAATATGTTTATAATAATGTTATAATAAAATGAATTTGCGTTTCCTGAAGTGATATCTTCGGCAAGTACAACCGCATAAGATAGAAATATATGTCTTCCACTGACCTCTAAAAGCAAAGTAGATATCACAATAATGAACGCTGGTTTCAGGAAGTTCTTCTTTTTAAACTTAGTCAAGAATTCAATAAATTTATTTGAAATAGTATTTTCTTGATTATATCTCTGACTTTGTAGAAGCTCTTTCAGTTCTCTGGTAGAATCATCGGATTTACCTCTCAACCAATAAAAAGCTTCTTCACATTTTTTAATTTTTTTCTTCTCTGCTAACCAGAAAGGGCTCTCTGGCCATGTGTATGTAATTAAAAGAGATATAACAAAAGGTATAGCTGATACTATAGCCACGGTTCTCCAGTGATAAAAATGTCCAAGAATAATACAGATTAGACTGCCTACATTTAAACAAGCAGTCTTCGTATTAAGCAAAATTCCACGATTTTCGGGGCAGGTATATTCCCCTACAACGACAGCTCCTAAACAGCTGGTGCTACCTATACAAATACCACAAACTATTTTTCCTACAAACATAAGAGGAATGTTAGAAGTGGAACCGATGAGAATCATCCCCATCGCGCCGGGAAAAGTGAGTGCAAGGAATGCTGTACGTCTGCCAAATCTATGCATCGTCATGGACACCACTGGAAGTCCAAATAGGCTTGATAGTCCGGAGGACGCAGCTGAAAATTATTTAGCAATTAAATAAGTCTTATGTGACTTAAAAATGCTGAATTATATGCTGAAATTCTTAACGTTGATTAATAAATATTGACGTGGAAACTTTAATGAGGCATATCAGTTAAATCGCCTAATCCAGACCCCAGCTAGAACCATAACGCATCAGTTCAGCATGGAAAGAAGTAGGGGGCCCTTTGTACTGCAGTGGCACAAAAACGGGCTAGTAATCAAAATTAATAATTTTAATTGGTTTGCCGTTGCTGAAACTATTATTTCGACGTAGACTTAGGTAGGTCTTTGACAGGTTATATAATATAGGGATATTATGATAAAATGCCCCTCTATCTGGGCTTCAATTATTAACGTACCAAGTTATAAATTGCGATCGATTCAGAAGTGTTTGCTTGTAGGAGCAAACTGTGTCACCTACAAAAGAGACAGACGGACAAGACTGTGATTTTATAAGGGTTCCTTTTTAACCATTTGCGGTACGGAACCCTTAAAACTGTGGTTGAATTCTTACCGAACCATGTAACAGTATGCAGATCCATCTT
Source organism: Idaea straminata (assembly GCA_951213275.1). NCBI lineage: Eukaryota > Metazoa > Arthropoda > Insecta > Lepidoptera > Geometridae > Idaea > Idaea straminata. Next base: position 9,133,833 of record OX577870.1, read on the forward strand.
CAAGGGAGAATCTGGTGCCCTGATGGCAGCGTAGAGACACGATAGGGTTCCGAGCACCATTCCGGTTCCTAATTTATTTAATAATGTTGGAGCTGACACCCATGTCTGTAAAATTAGTTCAACAAGTGCCTGATGAAGTTGTTTGCTTGTTAATATTTTAAGAGGAAAGGGTACCGAGGGCTCTCTCCATACAAACGTAGTCGACTGTTTTCTCCTTGAATAATGACACTAGAGCAAATATTTCTATTACTTATACCTACCATAACCATGTTCTATGTTTTTTTTAATCTTTAATTTCTATGATAATTAGAAAATAAATAAATAGAAAAAAAAATACCCAAATCATAGGGGGTTCAACAAGTGCCTGATGAAGTTGTACCATGACCATAATTAAGATAATTAGAAAATGATAAAAAAACCAAATCATAGGGGCATAGTCATGGCAGTTATAGGTTTTATGGCACAAAATATTTGTGCTAGTGTCATTATCCAGGGAGGAAACAGTCGACTACGTTTGTATGTAGAGAGCGTCGGTACCCTTTCACCTTAAGAAGCTAAGAGAGCTGCATAAAATTAAAAGTCTGAAAAGGTACCAAAAAATCTTTTTTTACATATGATAGGTCAGCGTTTGACCACTATCACACCTGCCTGATGGTAGGTGATGCGGCCTAAGATGCAAGCGCCTTTGGAAGATGTTTATTTGCGACTTGAATACCCCCAAATTCTACATGTCAGGAAAGACAGACGCAGGCAACTGATTCTTGATTCCAAGTTTAAACCATATTGTACCTCATATAATAGTACATTACGATATAAGTGTGGTAAATTGATCTTTGCATAGAGGCGGTTTATGACGCGCGAGCGGTAGCGAGCGTGTTATAGAAGCCAAGATGCAAATATCAATTCCACACGTATATCGTACGACGTTTTTTATCACAGTTGCGAATAAAAGAAAAGACTTGAAAAGAAAACAAAATAATAATTAACAAAATATTTGTGATAACTCTATGTTTACATTTTTTCAAGGCAATATTTTTTTGTTAATTATGCTCCGGAAAGGCCAGGCTAAAGACTTTTAACCTATACATCCTCGTGTGACATACATTATTTTTTAGGGTTTTTCTATTTGTTTTTGCGTCGGGGGTTAAGAAATACAATGGTACGGAAAAACAATATATTTAAGTAAAGAAAAAACAAAAAATAAACAACTCAATTTTTAATCGTTTTCTAAGTCATTATCACGTAAAATTTTCGTTCGTAAACCGACTTTAGAGACAACCATTTTTGCTAGCTCTTACTCTTTGGTACCTACCTTTTCGGGATAACTTTACAGCACTAGTTAACAAATCTAAAACGCACGCGTGCATAATATGTTGGATTATGAGCCTAAAAGCCGTTGAATAAGATCCACTTTATGAGCAACTGTGATAAAAACTATTTTTTATCACAGTTGCTCATAAGGATCTTATTCAACCGCTTTTAATCTCATAATCCAACGTATTACGCACGCGTGCGTTATGCATTACCACGCCACTAGTGTGTAAAAAGTTATCCGGATAAGTTAAATTGGTATCTTACTGCTAATTACATGTTAGGTAGATGAAACATTCTTAATTTATCTGGATTATTTTGATGGATAAAAAAATGTAGGTACCAAAAAAAGGTTTTACTTCAGCAAAAAAGGTTGTCTATAAAGTCGGTTTACGAACGAAATCTTAAAAAATTATTAAAAATTTAGTGTTATTTTTTGTTTTTTCTTTACTTAAATACTGCTTAAATATAGTTTTTTTTTCGTACCATTAAATTCCGTTTTTAGCCCCCGACAAATGGAAAAAACCCTAAAAAATATTGTATGTCAGACGAGGCATAGGTTAAAGTATTTTGCCTGGCCTTTCGGGAGTATAATTAACAAAAAAATATTGCCTAAAAAATTGTATACATAGACTTATCACCAAATATTTTATTATTTTCTTTTACTTTCAAGTCTTTTCTTTTATTCACAACAGTGATAAAAAACGTCGTACGATACCCGTGTGGATTGATTATTTAATCTCGGCGCTCCGTAGGCATAAACCGCCTCGATGAAATGATCAATTTACCACACTTGTATCGCAATGGACTATTAAAGGATAGAATCGTTTTTTTTTTGTTAATACTTTTGTTCTACTTTTATTTTAAGCTTAACAATTTAAATAAGTAGTTCCAAAATAGTTGACACGCACAACAAAAAATAAATTGGTTTAAAACTTTAAACATGATTTACAGATTAAGAAATATTAACCGTGTGGTTATTGAAATTGAATCGAAACTTGTTTATGGCCAATATTATGGAAGTCGCCCTAAGAGTTGAAACTATTTTGTACCTGTTTCACACTCGGTGTCAGCCATTTCGAAGACATTGTTGACGAATAACAATATGTTTTCACTTATTTATATTTTATAGACACGGTTGATTGTTTAGCTACAGTCGCCAATAAATGTAGAGGCGAACTGTTGAGTTTTATAATTGCTATTAGTATATAAAATATGTACATTTCTATCAGATCACTAACATAATAATTATGTAGCAATGCTACCAGACAATTTATAATGGTTATACAAGCTGCACTTAACTGTTTTCCCCGCGTTAGTGTCTCTTTAAAAGTGATAAGCATTTCCTACAAAGACAGAATACTACGCAGTATAAATAGAAAAAAAAGTGTTCTTAATTTAGTGCTCATCTACGTCCTAAAAGAAACCCTCATGCAAATTTTCAGATTTGTAGCTCTTGTAGCTTCAGAGTTTTTGCGATGAGTATTTTTCTCTTTTTTATGTAGAAAGTCTAAATCTTTTTTATATCTTATTGTGTTTTTAAATCTTCGAATTGCAACAATTTTGATTCCAAAAATTTAAATTTAGTATATTACATATTATTATTATTTTATTGGCACATTATATTCATTTTAATTGTAGCCACTTCTGTGACAATATTTAGTATTCTTTTTAAAATACCTATATGTTAATCTAAAAATAACTAACCGATAGGCCATTGTAATTATGTATAGACAAAGAGTAATTCAATGAATTAATATGCTGATGTAGATAACTTCAGGTTTTTTCTGCGCAGTGGTGTAAGTGTACGGGGTTGTTTTAACGTTAAATATTGTGTATTTAGTATCACTGTCTATCATTAGCATAAGACCACATCATCATCATCATGTCAGCGACAGGACGTCCACTGCTGAACATAGGCCTCCCCCAAAGACTTCCAGAGCGATTGGTCTGAAAGTCTTTGGGGGAGGCCACATTGAAATTAAAAAAAAAGTATATATAAATGCAATACCACATTTTCTTTTTTTTTTCCTTTCCCCAATCACTTCTCAGCGTTTACTCCTATTCCCCACTATCTTCCCTAACACCTCTTCTCTTCTTCTCCTCCATCTCTTTTCTAGTAGAATCAGTTTATTTCCCCTCACCGTTATTGTCCCCAAATTCTAATTTAGCATCTTCATCTGCAACAACCCTTTAAGTTAAAGTAAAAGTAAAATGAAATATTCAGTTGGCATCATTCGTAAAAATATCACATTGAATAGTCTTTAAGATTTAATATAAAAATGTCATCCCACATTGTCTTCTGCTTCTTCTTTCTTCACTTTCTTCACTATGTGAAGTGGAAACACTATGTCATCTTTTCCACTCCACTCATTGCCCAGGTTTTCCCCATATCTTTCCCAACGCATATCTTCCCCAATCTCATCTTAACCAGAATATCAACCAGTTTCCTTCCGCTCATTGTCCCCAAATTCCACCTTGCAATCCTTATCTGGAACAACCCTTCAAAGTCAAAGTAAAAAAATTGTTATCTGTAAAGTCGGTTTACGGACGACAATTTTACGTGATAACGTCATAAGAAAACATTGATGGTAACCATAACAACGTATGCCGTTGCTATGGTTATGGTCCTGTGGTTATGGTGGTAACACTGACAGGCGAGTGGTAGAATAAAATTCAAATAATAATAGTCAAACATTTTTTTCTAAGGTTTTTATCTTTTGGGATTATTTCGGATGTTTGTCGGTAATTATCGGTTTTCAATTTTCACCGTGTAAAGAGAATAAAAAAATTACATTTCAAATTTCGACGACGAACGATTCAAAAATACAGAAAATTGGTATCATGCGACTTGGAAGTCGAGCATGACTTGTTACATACGACGATGCTATGTCACTATTTGTATATGTCTATTTGTATAATCATCTATAATCATAATCATCTATGACAAATTCAAAAAAACTTGGTTCGTCTTAAAAAGAGCTCCCCATTCAGTACATTTTTTTTTACTATTTAATTTCAAGCCACCATTCAAACTTTACCTCTTTTTTTGATAGATCATTCTATTATTTTTTATTGTTAAAAACTACTTAAAACTCGTGACTTGGAGACATTATTAAAGTAATCAATAACAACAAAAATATAACTGTTTAAAATTTAATCAATTTTCCGATACCACACCCGTATCGACTCACGCGCAGGGGTTAACACCGCGTGTAATGTTTACAACAACTTTAACCCCTCTGTGTCCCTTTTTTTCTGACATTTAACCCATTTTTCAACAATTTCACTAAATTTCCCCTTAAATACGTTTGACAGATGTACAAAAAAGCAAAAACTACCCTTGCGATTTTTAATGGTTGTCCCTTTTTTTTAATAAAGCGCTTTCGTAAGCTTTTTTTTGTTAAAAAGTGTTTTTTTGTAAATCTGACAGTTGACGCGAACATAATCTTTAATTAAGAGTCTTTTCGGTGTGTTTTTTTATTAATTTTGTAGTAACGCGTTTAATTTATTTATTGAAATAGTTGGAAAGGATTGGGGGAGATGAACATTTATAGGTGAATGGTTTCTTAGATAGATAGATAGATAGATAGATACATGCTTTATTGTATTGGTTCAGTAGTATTTGGTAGTTATGTAGAGTCCTGAGTAAAGCGATGGGTTCAAGCCACCCAAGATGACCCAGACGACCCAGTTGGCACAATGGTTACCATGCCGGACTGCCAAACATAGGGTTGCAGATTCAATCCCCGCCTCAGACCTGTTTAGATATTTGTCTGTGGTCTGGTTGTTTCTATGTAATAAGAAAAGTATAAGTATATATTTACAAAAGAAAAATATATAAGTAGTATGTATGTATTTAGGTACTTGTATGGCTGTTTTCCGCAATTAGACTCTTTTTGATTGGGTCTTTTTTGCGTGAGAATGGAGTAGACTTGCCCAGCACCTACTACTCTCTCAGCTTAGTCGACCATTTCCAGAGGAGAGAACTTGTCAATACTTCTGAAGCCAACTAAGCCGCGGGTTTCATCACGATGTTTTCCTTCACCGTAAGAGCAATGTCAATTAGCGCACATTAATTTTTCTTAACAAAAATGCATTGGTGCACGGCCGGCCGGGATTCGAACCCACGACCTTCAGAATGAAAATCGAGGTATCTACCACTAAGCCAATAATATCCCGCTCTTAAAATATATAAGTAGTATATTCGTTGTCTAGCACCCATAACACAAGTCTACTTACTCAACTTGGGGCTAGATGGCGATGTGTGGAATGTCCTGCAATATTTATTTATTTAAGACGAAGACATTATTTATCCGAGATGCACTCTACTTTTCACACCGTTCTGCTAGAGAATAAAAGCCAGTGTAACACTAAACACGGTTTTGCGCTTTTGACGTGATAATTAGTAAATTAGTGGAACACGTGTATTCTCAAAAAAGTGTCACGGTAATATGGTGTGACGTCATGCGTCATGGTAATATGACCAGACGCGTCATGGTAACAGAGTACATAATTATAATTTGAAATAGGAAACAGAGTATTTAATAATAATATCGCTCGTCTGGGCTTGTATTTTGGTGACGAATAGAAGACGTATAAAATAATAGATAACATAATATAAAGTTAAAAAAGAAAAAACATATAAAGGAATACTTAACAAAAAAATCTCAATTATTTATCGTTTTCTTATGACGTTATCACGTAAAATTATCGCCCGTAAACCGTAAACCGACTTTACAGACAACCATTTTTTTACTCTATAATAATTATTGTAGCCAGTTTAATTTTATTATTTATTTAGAAAGTCTGTACACTTATATTAGAGGTCAAAATCATAGCCCACTAGATTTTTCCAATGCAATGCCTCCAGGAAGCCTTCAGGGCATTATGCCGTGGGCTAATAGTTTTTTTTTCTTTTAATTATGGCTTCGCACGGCTTGTGCATTAAGCCAGTGTCAAGTTATATTTTGCATCAAATTATGACCTGATTTTTCATAAATCGGGCCTAAAGTGTTTCAAAACAGTCAAAGTCGTCATAGTCCGTCAAGTCAGGGGCTATAGTAATGTAAAGTTAATTAAAAACTAAATATTTCGTAAGAATAGGCACAACTACTTAAAAACAGGGAATTAGATAAATATTTACTTTATTGTCAATCTGAAAGCACCTTATACTTAGAATAATACTCATAATATCATCATTGTACGATGTAAACCATCCCTAATTGGTTTGCTATAGCGTTACCAAAATACATTACTGAAGAAAAAACAGATAAGTAAACTATTCTTCAAGCACTTATACCTACACTTGCGACCAGCCCCGGCTTCGCACGGGTGCAATGCTGATACTAAATATACTACAGAATGTCTTAATATACAATGTTTACAGCTTTTTTGTCATTTATAGACAATACAAACATGTTTTCTTTAGTGCAACACTCAATGCTACGAGCCGGCTCGCGGCCCCCCGGCCCGTACCATGCCTGCGCAACCGCTATGTCCCTGCATTTTTTTTTATTTATTTGTTTCTTACAGAATCAACAGCACTTAATGAATACTAGCTATTAGACGTTATACAAAACATACTGCCAATAACAGATTCTTACTATCTAATTTCATTACATTATAATATGTCACAAAAGAAAAAAGTATCAAGAGAAGTTCAGTGGAAGCACGTATGCAAGTATAGGGATAGGAATAGGATGGGATAGAGCTGAGGATGGATTATGTATAAAGTTATATAAATAGAAAGATAATATAGCTTTCATTCAGCAACTTAACTATCTGAGATTAAAAAGAATGTTTCCCAATATAGAAAAAATCAATCTCAGAAAATACCTCGTTGTAACAACGCAGGGCACGACATATGACTGAATTAGTTGGTGTGAGTACGTGCAATGGGATGGCAAAAAGAGTGTGCTTGGTATGTCTGGTACGCATGGAAGGTAAATCTATAATATTTTGGAAAATATTAATTTAAATCACATGCTGTAAAGGACCACACTGATCTATATTAAATGCGCGATGTATTTAAGGTGCTTGATTGGATAAAGATTAATGCTGTATTGCTAAAAATCGTTTTGTAAACAAGCCATTTTGGTTAATGTTTTATGGTTAATATAAAAATAGTTATTGTGGGTTATCCCTAAGAGATAGACATACACCATTGCAGACTTTCTTGTAGACCTTTTTAAGGAGTACAATGCTGTAGTACAGCATTTTGTTCTATCTCTTAGAGTTCAGCCAGGGTTTGCAATGTAAGCGCAAAGAAGTGTGTATTTACGACACCACATTAGAAACCTTCAAAATTATCAGTGTTCCTCTAATATAGTATGCATGTCTTATCGCCATAAACCTTATTCTTGAATCACTCTATCTATTAAAAAAACCGCATCAAAGTTCGTTACGTAGATTTAAAGATTTAAGAATACATAGGGACAGACAGACAGCGGAAGCGACTTTGTTTTATACTACGCAGTGATACCAATGACGTAGCGATTATAGAGGTTGATGATACCTGCTTTACAAGTGAAGAAATCGTTGACAAAGAAATACATATTTAAGTATAAATAACTTTAAAATACGTTAATAATATAGACTAAGGTTTTAAAAGACGAAAAATTATTTTCGTTACTTTAGAAGTGATCGTCGATAAGGCATAGTATATTTTTCTGAACGATAATTTAGTAGTTTAGTCGATAATTTTGACTATAAAAGAAAAGTTTGAAATGTCTTCTAAATGGATTACGCCTAGTGTGAAACAGGTAATGTATTATTTTAGACGAACTTTGTATTTACACTGTCCAAAGTTATTTAATTTAGTACCATGATTTTTTTTTATATACCATATTTTTTTTAACGAAGTTCCTTATGGCGCGTTGCGAAAGGGGGCTAGGCGGAAAAAATTAAGACCAAAAGTTGTAACGACACTTTTTGATTTTATTACAATTCCTTCACTAATTAATCGAAAGAAACTTCGTTCCATCCGGGTGTCCCTTGACACCTCACAAGTTTTTATTTTATTTTCGATGCTGTTTCTAATACCATTTTAGTAGACAATAAAGAAAATGGTGCTTGAAATAGCATCGAAATATCGCATTAAAATAAAAACAAAAAGCATGTAATGGTAAAGATCCCGTTTTAAATACGAAGATTTATACGAATTTATACTCGAATTTATTAATTTGCACGTTTTAAGCACTATTAGAGATTGTTACTACGTTCCAGCTCTCTTAACTTGCTGAAATAACGTTAATTTCGGATTTCGGGAAAAATGGATGTTCACTCACATTTTAAAATAAATAATAAATAAATAAATATTGCAGCACATTCCACACATCGCCATCTAGCCCCAAGCTAAGTGACTAGACTTGTGTTATGGGTGCTAGAGTGCTAGACAACGGATATACTACTTACATACTTTTCTTTTGTAAATATATACTTATAATACATAGAAACACCCAGACCACAGGCAAATATCTAAGCATAAATACTTGTCTGAGGCGGGAATCGAACCCGCAGCCCTGTGTTTGGCAGTCTGGCATGGTGACCATTGGGCCATATGGGTCGTCATTTTGTTTGAAGATTACACATTCTAACAATAATTTTCCAGATATGGGTATCCTCTTCCACGTTAATAAATAAGATAGGAATAGGAATGACGCACGGAACCCTGTCATGTCTCCACGCTGCCATCAGATCACCAGATTCCACATTTAAGATGGACCTGAACACTGCGACTTGGTTCGGTAAGCATCCATACAAAAACTTCTGAAACGAACGCTATTAAACTTATTACTTACGAGTGAATAGTTAAAACCTATGTCCATACTACTTTTTATTATTTTTTATTTATTTACGGAACCGGGACTTACTCGGGCCAAATACTAACAACATATAAGAGTATTAAAAAAATTCAGAGTATCAAACAGTCTTACTACGATTTGGTTATAGTTGCATATACATCAAACGCTTCCTCTAAAAAATCTAATTTAACTTTAAGATTGTAGGAAATAATTCGGCACTTTTGGATGTGACCTGAGATGTATAATTTCTACTTTATTTTCAGGTGCCTCCATTGGAATAGCAGGCCTATTAGGTCTTCCAATAGTATCCATTGTGATGGACAGATTAGGCAGACGCACAACATTCCTTGCAGTCACCATTCCCGGTGTAATCGGAATGATTCTCATCGGCTCTACTTCTAACATTCCACTTATGTTCTTAGGAATGGCATCTTGTGGTATCTGTGCAGGCGGCACCAGCTGTTTAGGAGCTGTCGTTATTGGGGAATACACCTGCCCTGAAAACCGTGGTATGTTGCTTAATATGAAGACTGCTTGTTTTAACGTAGGCAGTCTAATCTGCATCATTCTTGGGCATTTCTGTCACTGGAGAACCGTGGCTATAGTATCAGCTACACCTTTTGTTATATCTCTTTTAATTACTTACACTTGGCCTGAAAGCCCTTTCTGGTTAGCAGAGAAGAAAAAGTTCAAGAAAAGCGAAGAAGCTTTTAACTGGTTGAGAGGTAAATCTGATGATTCTAGCAGAGAACTCAAAGAGCTTCTACGAAGTCAAAGGGATAAAAAAGAAAATACTTGTGCGGAGAAGTTTGTTGAAGTTCTGACTAAATTTAAAAAGAAGAACTTCCTAAAACCAGCGTTTATTATTGTGATATCTATTTTTCTTCTAGAAGTCAGTGGAAGACATATATTTCCAACTTACGCGATTGTACTTGTCGAAGATATCACTTCAGGAAACACAAATTCATTTTATTATAACATTATAATTAACATATTAATAATTATAAGTGGAACTATATCAGCTGTGTTAATAAGAACTATTGGTGTACGAAAATCATTATTTGTAACAGGTACTACATCTGTAATAGTGTTATTATTAGCTTGTATGCTTTTATATTTAGTGTCTAGTGGGGTAATATCCAATAGCTACGCTTGGTTACCATTGTTTTTGTTCGTAACTTTCTTTTTCTTATCAAACTTAGGCTGTACAAGTATTCCTTTAGCATTAGTAGGAGAATTATTTCCTTTAGAACACAGAGCTTTTGGTTCAACACTAGGTGGATATACAATTTGTATTTTTACCTCTGTAGGAGTAAAAGTTTTACCATATATGGTAAGACAATTTATGATATATGGCACTTTTGCTATTTTAGGTGTTTGTATGGCTGTATGTTTGATAATATTATATTTTTTGATACCAGAGACTAAAAATAGGACTCTTCAAGAGATAGAAGATTATTTTAACTATGGAAAGTTTAGAGAAGATCACGTTATTGACTATGAGGATGAAGAGGAAAATGAAAGAGTAAACCCATTAATAGGGCATCCTCACAGAGAGGTAAGCTAGTAGAACGTAAAGGCGAAAACATTGTGTTGAAACCTTAGTTTAATTTGCTCCAGACGTATTGACAACTTCATTCCTCTGGACACGGTCGACTAAGCTGAGATGATGGCATAGGTACTGGACAAGTTTACTACATCTAATTTATGATTGATGCACTACAACACATTGAATAGGTGTAGTTATCATCAATATTTAAAATGTAAAGGCCAATATTATTATTTAGGCATAAAAATAATTAGAAATAAGGGTCAACCACAGAGTGGTTATAGCATTTGACACATCAAAACAATCCTGTATAATTCTTAGGTACCTAATTAGAAAAGAAAACACACATATTTGTATATTTAATTTATTGAATACGGTAGAAATGTTTCGTAATTAATATGAAAACAAATATAACAGACGATGTTAGGAACATATACCGACCGTATAGCCAATACACAATGTAACATTTCATTTTAATATCCTGATCTTCTGTTAAAACCTTGTTTTAGATCGTCTTTTGTTTTTGTTTCGATCGGCTTTTGTTTTTGTTTCGATCATCTTTTGCTTATGCGCGAGTCCAATTTCTTTAAGTCGTCTTTTGTTTTTGTTTTGATCATCTTTCAGTTTTGTTTCAATCGTCTTTTAATTTTGTTTTGATCGTATTTTGTTTTAGTTTCGTTCGTCTTGTGTTTAATCGCGAGTCGAATTTCTTTTTTTCTTTAATTTATAAACTGGACTAAGGGTCTGAACTAAGGGTCCAACTAGTCGGAGAGAGTACTAAAAAAATTCATGAGTTTCTTTATAGAAACATAAAAACATCTTATTTAAAACGAAAAGGTCTCATTTTATGCATAAACATTGTAACCCAAAAAGACTGGATATAGGATTTAGGTATATTAAACCTAAATCCTAACAAAAATCCCTGCTGAACAAACTAATATAAACCAAACAATATGGCAATACGGCCGTATCGCTAAAGCGATATCTTCCAGGCAACCTTTGGATAGACAAGAACAAGCGTTACAAATTATAATGTAATTTATGACTTTACATCCGTTACATTCTGTTTTTGCAAGTGATTCCATACTTTTCTGATCGACGCTTATGTTTCAAAAGAAATTTCTGTGTAGGTAATAAAATTGATTAAGAAAGATGATTGTCATGTCCAATTTAAAGTGGTTCAAAATTATCTAAAGCTCTTTTGCTATTTTTCTGATTATTTTATAAAAGGTAGGTAGGCAAAACAGTCATAACGCGTATTTCTTAGACTGATTTCTTACCTACCCAAAAACAATAATACTTAAATTAGATTGCAAGGAAAGAAGTCGTATAAGCAAAAATCTGTTTTTAAAAACGAATCCCCAAAAATGGATTTTATTCCAAAATATAATTGGAAATTCAATTTTTTTTATTTTGATTTTATTAATTACATAGATAGCAAATAAACTAAGTATATCTTTTTTCTAAATCCGATATTTTTAAATGAAACATTGTGTCTTGGCACCGGCAAAAGATGGGCTTTCTCCTAAAGCCTTCATATAATTCTTTTATATAAATTTTACACTAATGCGGACGATAAAATGGATACTAAAATACAATAATATTTTATTGATACTCAAAATTAATACTATATTATTTTGTTGAATTTTATCCGCCCTCAGACAGATTGTCAAATATTAAAACTGTATATTTTGATAAATAAGTATATTATTTAATTTTTACACACTGTTTTTTTATTTTATTTGATATCATCCACATTAGTTATATTATAAAATAATTTGACTAGAAACAACACATTAAATACAACACAATCAATATTACAGTCGCACTTAGAAAATAATACTATAAAAGACTAGATTTTGGAATGCATAGGAACTTATGAGATCAAAATTTTTAATAAAACATTTAAATAACGTCTTATTTTTTTATAATAAACGACAATACGAGCCGCTATTCAAATATTTTACTATTTACATAAATATAGTATAGATTTTTATTTTATTTTTACGTAATAAAGGTAATATAGGTAGAACAACGTGGAATCACAAAATATATCAGAAAGTTGTACTATGTAAAATATAATTCATTTTTAAAACTAAATAGTATTCAGCAATTCTAGTGAATAATCTCAAGTAAATACCTTAAAATATTCGACTCTAATAATTGTTTTAGAGTTAACATACTTCTACCGAATATTTAAAAGTAGTTACTATTGATTAATCACTTTAACTGTGGATACAAATTAAATATTTAACTAGAATAACGAAGTGCGACTGCTTTCCGGTATAAAGCATTGTACCAGAGTGAATCAAATAAAACACTTAACAATATTGTTCTAATTCCAATTTTTGTAATTCCATTCTCCTATACTTAATATTAATTTGTACTGTTTAATTGTAATACCAACCACCGATACCTTACATTCTTTGGTAATTTTGTACTATTTGGTATATTTAAAATTTGTATATTCACTCCGGGTACAACGCTAGCGAAATAAACTGAACACAATTACTTTTTTTCAATACATTTTTTCACTACATACAACGACAAAGTGGTCGTTAAGGTTCAAACTCCGGTACAGTAAAAATTTAACAGCATTTCTCCTAACTATGGTGCAATTATGCCCCTCCTTAAAAAAGAATTTGAACCGTAACAATGCAATTGTCACGCGTACATTTTTTATTTATTTTGTTTATTTTAAAACATTATTTATTTAATATAATTTGTTGTATCGCGCGCCAGGCCCTCAACTGTGAATCGACTTTGGAAATTTGGCTGTGTGTGGAGGAAGACAATTATCAGGAAGTTAATTCTGTATCGATCTTATTGTAAACTACAGTTTACATATGGAAGTTTTAATAGGAACTCTCAATTTGGAAATTAAAATAGTTTTTATTAAATATAGTATCAATTTTGTTTGTTCTTAGTGTAGTTTAGGAAGGTTTACCCTGATTCTCATTCTCAATTTTATTATAAAAATCAGGTATCGCCTTATAAACATCGATCCACAGCCGTTAACCTGACGACCTCTAATTTTTAAAATTTAAATTACAACTTACGTACATACATAGGAACTTTCTTTAGAAGCTGCATGGTTTGTACAAGCTAACCTCCACACTGATCTACCGAATAATGAATAAGTTTTAAACAAATTTACCGAATTTACCCATCAAATAAATCTCGATTATCAAGATAATAAAGTTGTTATTTACCTATTCAATGCCTCATTCAACTCTACCGCTGTCTGTTTTAAAATATAAATCGTCAGTCTTTGTGATTAACATGTAAATTTATTTTTGATACAAAAATATTAGTGTTTATCAAATGTTCAAAAGTTCTGGCATTTATTAGTGAGGTAGTCTAACGCAGGTAGAGTGGAATGAGACGATGGTGATGGTCACAGTTTGCAGTAACATATTGTGTTAATAATTACAATACAAGTAAATAATAAAATGTAAGGGTGGGGGGGTGCCGGCCGGCGGCGTGGGGGAAGCACTCAGCTGAGCTGAGACGCAACCCCTAACAAGACCCGTATGTAGCGTGTTATACAACTAACGACGACCGGACCCACACACACACTCATCTAATCAAATTTAATACTAAAATTACGTTTAATGTTGATCACTGCCCAATAGTACGTATCTTTGTGCTTTAAGTCTCTCGTAGACAACAATAAATAGTATCGAGTAGCTAACATGACGCCGGTCTCCGTCCAGCCTAAGTAACGCAGTAACTATACCTTTGTACTATATTGTAACTCCAAAATATAATTTATACAATAACAGCTAATATAAAAACTAAGGTGATTTGAGGTAGAACGGTCGTTGTCGTAGTAGCAGCGAGGACGGGCGGCGAGGCGCGGGCGGCGAGGCTGGCGAGGCTGGCTGGCGGCGCGCGGGCGATGCGCAGGCGCAGGCGTGGCCCACCCGCTCCCTACGCCGTCGCCGCCGCGACCAGTGATCAACATCGCACCGGTACTACGACGCTAACGTGAGTGCGCACTCACTATTACATACATTAAATAATATATTACTTCTAGGGTGTATTTCTTCTCCCGATCGAAATCGACGTTTCAAAAACTCGTCTCGGACCGACCTGACGGAACATCGTGGAGATAATAATAAATAAAAGTATTCATAAGCGGCAACATTCCATATATCACCCCATCAATATAATTCTCAATATGAAGTTAGACTCTCGATGAACGAAAAAAAAACGAGGTCTGAGACCGCCGCGCGGTGTGGCGCTCGGGCGGGCGGCCACGGACAGCTTCTCCGATTATAATTACGTCTCATAATATTTTTTAGCAATCGCTTGAAGGCACACAGCGTTAAATGTAGTCAGTAGAGTTCAGCGATCGGAGGCACACGCCCGCAACGGTGTAGTGTCGTCTCGGGGCGGGCGTGCGCTCGTCGGGCGCGGCGGCTACTAGGCCGGCGTCAGCGTGAGCGTGACGGTCGCGCGGCGGGTGGCTCGTCGCCGAACCGGCAGGAATACCAGAGCCGGAACCAAACTTAGCGCGCCGCCCGCCTCCTCCACCACGAACGGCTGCATCGTGAGTGGAGCGTGGGGCGCGCGTGGTACGGCTAGCAGGGCGCCCGCACCGCCGTGGGCAGCCCGCACGTGCGCCTCCAGCGCCGCAAACCCTTCCGCACGGAACTCACATCGCGAGCACGAGTACTGCTCGCTCTCTCCGCTTTCACTCGGCTCGCCCCCCGTATCGCCGCTCTCAGCACCTTCCGGCTCAGATGGCGCGGCTTCCATTGCTAGATCGGCCGGGGAACTCGCCTGTTGTTGAGCGTGCGCGCGCTCGTGTGCGAACAAGAACGCGAGCACCTCCGTTGTGAATGGGCAGTACGAGCAGGCGTAGGGTTTATCCCGAGTCAGCAGATCGATGGGACGCGGCGGCGGAGGTGGAGGCCGAGCCGGTGGTGCATGCTCTGCTAGCAAATGAGCTCGTAATGCCCGAGGACCGCGAAACCTTCGAGCACACAATGGGCAGGGCTCTGCCGGCGCAGTCGCTGCAGGAGCAGGTGGTGCGGGTATCCCATGCGTGTTATGCTTGTGCACACGTAGAAAATATTTGCTGCACAACTCCTTATGGCAAATGTCGCACGTGACGCCTCCGAGCTGCGTGCCACTCTCGAGAGAGATACCGTGCATGCGCTGCATGTGTGTGCGCATAAAGTATTTGTTACACAGCTCTTTATTGCATATCTCACAAAAACTCGAGCCGGATGAAGAAGAGGCGCGACGCTCATCCTGAGGTGGAGGTGAAGTCGATGGAGGGCGTGGGCCCTGATCTAATGGTTCGTCGACTAACCGCTCCGCTGCTAACTCGTTTAGTTGTGATATCATGGTCTGCAGCTTGCGGAGCTCTTCACTAGCGGAGCCGGGAGACGAGATGCCTCTTTCTTCTACGATCAAGTTCAAAGGGCTCGTTTGGCCGTCTCGAAGTGCCGCTTCGAGCTCATCTTCACATTCTCGTTTAACTTCCGTCATTTCATCTGGATCGAAAGGTGGCGGCAACGAATGCGACCGCGGAGGCGTGTCGGGTGGTGGCGCAGGGAGTGCGGGCGGCGTCATCAGAGGTGTAGATAGCGGAGTTCCGAGCGACACTGGATGCGGCATCGGTGGAGTCATGCTATGCGGTGAGCGATCCGACGGAGAGACGTGCGCGGGCACACCATGTCGTCGCTCTCGATGCGTCCGCAAAAAGTATTTGTTGCAGTACTCTTTACAACATATTTCGCAGAACGCCTCGGGGTTGACGACACCAAGTCGACGAAGAGCATCCGGTTGAAAGCCGGCTTCGCGTGCTCTTCGAGCTGAGTCTGGGGAGAGGCGCCGTGGCGTTCCACCAGACTCCTCATCGGATGCTCGCCGTGGAGGAGAAGGGTGCATGGGCGGGGGTGGCGCCGCCGGCTGCGGCTCGCTGCCATCATAGATGCCATGCTTGTTGGCGCGATGAGTCTTCAGAAAGTATTTGTTACAGAACTCTTTGCAACAGAGGTCACAATACGCCTCGGGGTTGAAGATTCTCGGTGGGTCGTGTCGGGGCAGCAGGCGGAAGGCGGCAAGCGGATCGAAGGCGGGTAGAGCGAGCTCTCCGAAGGCGAGCGCACTCTTGTAGATGTCGGCCATCTTGGCGTGGAGATCGAGTGGCGGCGGCGCGTGCGGCGGGGGTGCGCGGCTCGGCGCCGCCTGCTTGCGACGCTTGCGGCCTGGACTGCCGCCACCGCTGTCCGACTCCGTCTCGCGCTTCACCGCCGGCGCGACAGACATCTCGTCACCGCCGCATCTGAAATACAACAAACATTATAGGTTAATAACATTAAAATCATCAATTTATCAACATAACAACGGAGGACAATCCATTTAAGTAAAACTACCTGGAGATTTTTTTTTTACTTAGTCTAACCTCAAAGCAAACACTCATTGACTTCGTGTTACTTAACAACGCCATCTGCTGGAATAACTTTATTGCTCACAAAAAATAGTATTAGTAGTTCGCCAATAGATGTCAGGAAGAGTCATATTGTTCAGATAAAAAAAAGTAAGTTTCGATAAAACACGAATAAAATGACATTTTCTAAAAATGATTCCTAGCTAGATCGATTTATCGCCCCCGAAACCCCCTATTTACCAAATTTCATGAAAATCGTTGGAGCCGATTCCGAGATTCCAATTATATATATATATATATATATATATACAAGCATTGCTCATTTAAAGATAATACAGATATATTGTATTATATATTTTTACTTTTGGAGAAATAAACCTATTAACCGAGATAAATAAAAACTTAGTTAATCATGAGGAATTTTCAATTCTGTTAAATTTGAAAGAAAGGTCAGCGTTTGACCACTATCACACCAGCCTGATGGTAGGTAAAATGAAATTAAAATATTAAATTAACGTAGTAAGTAGATATGACATTTAACTTTATAATTTTAATCTATAATTATAAGAAATAAAATATTTATAAATAATTTATTTAAAAACTGCTTTAAAACAATATATAAGAGAAGGATAATATAATGTTACAGAGAAATACGTATTTTTGCATTTTCCTACTTATTTGCTAAAATCGTCATGGCGATGTGGCTACTATTCCCGTACTAGACTCGTCATGAGTTCTCGTACCATTTCATTCGTAAGAGAAGTATTTTCACGAATCAGGTAATGATGAGTGACTTTTTCATAGAAAATAATTATTTTCCCGTAATTTGTGACCACATGATGTCTTTATTAAGTTCTAAGAAGTAACACTTTGAGGAAAATTATTGGAATTGACTAAAATTTCAATACTTAGGCAAATTATATTAAATTATTGAGTAAATAAGTATTTACTCATTTAAATAAGTATTTACTCATGTGACTTGGGTATCAAAGTTTTATTTCATAAACTTATTTGAAAGTTAGGTAAGTACAGAATGCGTCATAAGTACACTATCAGTGTGGTACAATAATATTATAAACAAGACTTACGACCTTCTTCTAATAGACGTTACACAAAAACATAAATATTTGAATTAAAAGTACTCATTGTGATTATTATTTTCACCATGTTAGTATTTAGTTAATGTATTTAGTTGAGCGAGTGGTATAAGCCGGCACTCGCTACACCAACCGACGTGGGATCGATCCACAGGTTACGTTGTTATAATGTTCAAATAGTGCTGCATAGGATTGTAAAAGTTGCGGTGGCGATGGACTTTTGAACGTCATCGATTGTATATACATACATTAACACAGTATACAATGTTTAGTTTAATAAAATATTTTATTTTGATCATTATTTTTTATAGTGTGTGGCGTGCACTGGACTTTACATTGAAGACTAGGTGCAAATAAGTCCACATGATGCTAAGGGCAGGTGCTAATAAAGCTACCAAAATCAACCTTTGTTTTAAGCAACTCTAAGTAATCAATGACTCTTTTTTTGTTATTTGGATATAAATGGATATTGTAGTTTAATAACCATATTTTTGTTTATTGTGGTTGAAAACATGATATGAACAACTTCGTTCGATAAAAAAAAATGTTAGAAAACAGAGAATTATTAGATCGTTTATCGGGTTTTATTCAAAAATAGTTAACGTTTTTTTTCTAAAAATGAATGAAATGATAGGTTTTGACCTCTAGAAACTATATTTGTGGATAATAATGCCAAAATGTTTTGCATATCGATCAAATATAACAGTTAGCACGCAGCACGCTACGTCTTTGAGAGCGGGGGCTAAGGTAATGTGGATACCTACACACGGTACTGGAAGAGCGCCTTAAGACAAGTTGCCGCTAATGACGACTTGCGTTTTAGACCGTCTGATACTAACCCTTGATTTTCAACAAACACAGAATACATAATAGTTAATATGAACTACAAGCTTTAACAGCCCTTTTTACCCATTTAGAGGTCGCATTTCTAAAAATTCTTAATGCCCTACATCTTAAAAGGAACCCCCATGCAAAGTTTCAGACTAGTAGCTTTTGTGGTTTCAGAGATTTCTTTAGTTATGAGTATTTTTCTTTTCTTTCTTTTATTTAATTCAGGCATTAGTAACCTGAAGTAGCAATGGGCAGGTCGTATAGCTCGCAGAATTGACAACCGCTGGGGAGTAAAGGTTCTCGAGTGGCGGCCACTCGGGAGACCAGCTGCCCCCACCGGCGACATTGTAGCGGTCGTGGGTAGTCGGTGGATGGAGGCGGCTCAGGACCGCTGTTTGTGGGGGGAGGCCTATGTCCAGCAGTGGACGTGTATGGGCTTATATGATGATGATATAATTCAGGCATATGTTTTATTTGTTGTTCTCTTGTGCATTTAGGGCAGCTTGCATGATATTGTGCTTTAACAGCTAAATGCATTTAACGGGTAATCTAAAATTAAATTCTATTTCAATAACCATAGGGTTGATTCTATTATTTAATCGATATGATACTTTGACAGTTGGTTAATCATGTTTAAGGTCCTGAACGAATTTATTTGTGTTGTGCAAGTAACCTAAGTGGTATAGAAAATGTAAAATGCGTTTGCTAGTCTTTTGACGACCCAGTTGGCACAATGGTCACCATGCCGGACTGACAAACACAGGGTCCCGGATTCGCTTCCCGCCTCAAACAAGTATTTATGCTTAGATATTTGTCTGTGTTCTGGTTGTGTATTATATGTAGGTATGGTAGCTTTTAACAGAATTCAGTTTCCTTACTTAGAATTTTCATACAAAACTCATACTCAGTTTCAAGACTCGAGTAAATCTATGTATATATCCGTATATCCGTTGCGTAGCACCCATAACACAAGTGTAGTTACTTAGCTTGGGGCTAGATGGCGATATGTGGAATGTCTTGCAATATTTATTTTTCATTTATATGTTTAACTGGTGCTGTCATCTATTTAGACATAAGAATCCAGTCTTTTTAACACGCTTTTATTAGTTTCACCTGTATGTTTGCTTGTATGTAATTTTTAGTATGCTGTAGGTATAAAATATCAAAACAATAACATAATATAAAGCTACAAACAGGAAAAACTTAGCAATAATTATTGTCAAGTAAACAAGACAATATTCCGTGATTACTTCTATATTGTTTATAAACTTGTAATACATTATTTTGTTCTATCATCAATAGTTTTCGCAGCGCACGCCAAAAACTATTTTGTGTTTTCTACCTTGGGTTACAATATTACAATTTTCTTACGGATCCCTAATATTTTTGAAAATATAATATAGCCTACGTTATTCCCTGATAATGTAGCTGCCTGTTGGTGAAAGAAATTTTGAAATCGGTCCAGTATTTTCGGAGCCTATTCGTTAAAAACAAACAAACAAAAATTCTTTTCTTTTTATAATATTAGTGTAGCGATATAATACTGTTATGTCATTAGAATGTGTACAAAACGATGTTTTTAAACACACAGACAAAAGAAAATACCTTTCATGTTTATAGTAGATTGACCTTTATATTAAAAAAAATAGCTTTTTCGAAATTCGTAGAAATTAGATTATCGTTATGCAATAAAAAAGTTGATTTAATTATTGTGAAATCCTTTGAATTGGTTTTAGATTTTTAGGTTTTTTATATTTTTTTTCGGATCTAAATCAGATTCTAATCAGAATTCTCACCCATTATTCTGCCTAAGATCCAAACTGTTTTCACTCATTATAATCACTTACTTCACTTTACTTCACTTATTAAAAAAACTGTCACCTTAATATCATTTTTATAATCATTATTAACTTTTTACTGTAAAATTATTTTTTAAAAATAGTTTTTATTTCCAACACATAAAGTTCTAATAACTTTTTAAAATAAAAATCGAAACGTCAAACTTGTAAAATCACTTGTAAGTCTCTTTTTTAAAACTGGCCACTTATGAAATCATTATTTAAAAAACACAAAACGGTTCTATGAAAAAAGTTTTGAACCCGATTTGAAAATCGAATAACATCAATTTGAACCGCGAACATCACGAGATAGGTATATTTGGTCAGAGCACGTGCTATCCGCTGCGTATGCGCTTAAAACTGGATGTTTTAGTAAAAACTAGCGATATTGGTATTTTTTTTTTGGAAATATAGCAAAAATGTACCCCACCCGGGCACCCCTGCTCACTCAATAATTGACAAGGGGCCGGTGCATTACGCGGGAGGATCGGTTTATATGCAACACAAAAAATATTGTGGAAAAAATTTTTCATAATAAAACTATTTTAACGACTACTTTACTTTACATTATTATTATTATTATTTTAAAAAACTAAACTAAAAAACAAAAAATAAAATCAAAATCAATAATTTCATCATCTTCCTGCCCTTATCCAATTTATCTATAACCTAATCATGACTAGTACCTACCTATCAATTTTATAAATAAATTTACTAATTATTTATTCCAAAATTAATATTATAATTTAAAATAAACATTAAGCGTCATTCAAATAAACCGCCCCTGACCGCACCCGGTGCAAAGGAGCCGAGAATAACCTAATTGATTTTATCTATTAAAAATAAATTATAATTTAGCGAATTTAATCGTGTTCATTTTGTTTTCTGTTAAAACTTCAGGTTTTATTACAAGCTTCTATTAAACTTGCAATGTATTTGTATGTTATGCAATGTATATGCATCGGCATCCGTTTAAATTCTTAATTTGTTTATTTAGTGATTTGTTAGCAGTTCGTTCAATATGTTGTATAATAAATTATCAATTCGTAACAAATATGAGGTAAGATGCTTCATCGATCATATTGGTATAGTTATTAATTTGTACAAAATTAGCAATTTGTACAATGTTGTTTTCACAATTAACTAAAACTTATTCTTATCTTGTTGACACTGATCTATTGGACCGCAGGAGAAACTTATTACTATATTTTAAACTATTAATAATTACAGGAAAATACAGTGCTGCCATCTGTAACTAGTCGAGTACGTATATGAAAAATAAAAACGCTTTTTTTTTAATAATATAATTCATAATAATTCAATACATTTCATTCAGATACACAAATCACTATTGAAATCTAATAAAATACTAAAATATATTTTTTTTAATAATTATACTTAAAATTTCAAATTAAAATATCTAAATAAAATAAATGCTTGATTTTACTATACCAATAAAGTTTTTACACTGGAGGCACAAATAAAAACGAATGTTAAGAAAAATAAAATAAAATAATCGTCGTCATGTAAACCTTACCTAACCTCAAATATCGTACATTGCTTTCCGTAAATTTGGAAACACTATCGCAAGGGCGTCCTATTGTAAACACTCCCCTCCCTTTCACACAAATGTAATACTTTATCTATCCATCTTTTTCTAACATTGATATTTTTAGGGGTCCGCACCTCAAGTTGAAAGAACGGATCTCTTAGTATAAAACCACAACAAATATACATACTTAGACTTTTTTGTTTATTTATTAATATCAATCAGTAACAAATGAAGTTCACGTGGTTTTTTACGTCAATTTTTTTTCATTTCCTTCAGTACTTGTAAAAGCATGTACAACGAAATTATATGACAAAATAGCTTACTTTGTAATCATAACACCTACCGACAATTTTACCCGACTCCAAGAAAAAAGTTAGGTATGTTTTTCGCGCCTATCTTTGTATGTTTGTAAATAATGACCCAGTTGGCACAATGGTTACCATGCCGGACTGCCAAACACAGGGTTGCGGGGTCGATTCCCGCCTCGGACAAGTATTTATGCTTAGATATTTGTATGTGGTCTGGTTGTTTCTATGTATTTTAAGTATAAATTTACAAAAGAAAAATATATAAGTAGTATATCCATTATCTAGCACCCATAACACAAGTGTAGTTACTTAGCTTGGAGCTAGATGGCGATGTGTGGAATGTCCTGCAATATTTAATTATTTAATATTCTTTATATCTTCCCTCATATCTTCCAAATTACTATGGACTTCTTTAAATAAGGTATCATTAGATTTGTTTCATTTTTTTATTATCATTATTTATAAGATAGAAGCTTTTACTCGGTAGTAAAAAACAAACTTAATTGTTACGCTCTTTGGTCCTTTAGCGATCTAGTCCAAAAGCAATGTAACCTTAACACGATATTATGAATTAGTATTAATTTGTCATACAAAAAGTCATTAAAAAGTCATACAGTGTAAAGTCATACTTGCTGTCTAGTCATACAGAAAAGTAGTCATAAAGCTTCTAACCCGTGTAAGTCCCTGACATAAATTTTTTGCTAAGCACGGCGCATTCGGCATTAGGTTTACCAATCAAAACATATTTTAGATGGTAAACTAAACATACAAGAAAACAATAATAACAAATATGTCGGAACTTGGAGTTTCTTGTATCTCAGGCGAATAAGGACTTATTTTAAATAAAAAAAAATTTAAATTACTAATTACTAACAAAAAATTTATATTGCGTGGCCTGCTTAATGTGTATAAAGGCAAAATAAAAAAATATGTTTTATTGTAAGTGATTACTTAACAGCATATTGATCATTTTACATTGTCTAGCATACACATGACGTTTGACGTACTTCACTGCGGCTGCATCTCTGATAACATTTTTTTTTGTCCGTACCCTATAATAAATCTGTGATAGTACTACATAGATTGTCATTGTCTGTCCGTGTGTCAAGACTCTTTTTCTCAGGAAATGGGAAAAAATTAATAAAAATAAATATCAATATATTCCTTATTAGTCAAGGAATCAAAATATAACCTACAAAGGTGGAAGTCACAGCTTGTAGTATTAATACTATTTTGTGACATATACGGAACGCATCAGTGCGCAAATTCGACTCGCACTTGACCGTGTTTTTTTCCTTCTCTTTCTATTCCCTGCACCACCATAATCGTGATTATGAGTTATGGTGCAATAAATTCAAATTTTTGTGTTTTAAGATTTTTTTTCGAATTTACTCTTGTGAAATGGAAAAACAATGATGATTTGTTTATTGTTTTTTTTTATTTCTTTTTAAGACATAGTTGAAACAGGTGCGTTTTCGCGCGACTCACGTCAGAAACTAAACAAGCTCCCATTTTGTCTTTTTATTATATTACCTTTACCTGACATTTCAATCGGGTTGCAATGACCATGGTCACGGGAAGACAACAAGAAGTATCTCAACAAAGTCTCTACTATTCCTACTATAATAATATGCGAAAGTGAATCTGTCTGTTACGTTTTCACGCCCGCTAACCGCTAAATCATTTTTGATGAATTCTGGTATAGAGATAGATATCAAATTGAACAAGGACACTACTTACTTTTTATCCCGGTACTAGACTTACGCGGGGGAAACTGCAGGGCGCAGCTAATCTATACCAATCATATAAAGAGAAAATATTTGCTTGTTTGTTTGTTTGCATTGAATAGGATTCGAAACTACTGGACCGATTTAGATGAAACTTGATATGGGGATACATTGATTCATTGACAGTAACATTGGCAACTTTTTATTCCGATATTCATACGGGATCGGGAGTTCCGCGGGTGAAACCGCAGAGCGGAGTTATTAAGATTAGCGAAAATAAATTCGTAGCAGTCGCGTAGCGACGTAGCGTCTTCGTAGCCGTTTCTCAGGCTACTTCCGTTAAGAAATATCATAATTTAGAAAATACATAATTAAGACATTTATTTTACGTAGTTCTTTAACGAATTTTTTCATACGAAAACAAATAGTTATTTTCCCTTTATTATTATCCGCTTTTATTGATTTTTTTGGTGTAATTTCGATCAATATCCTCCTTTATCAAAATCGATGCAGTAGTTTCGAAGCCTATTTTTTACAAACATAAGAACAAACGAAAAATCTTTCCTCTTTATAATTTTAGTATAGATTTGACCAAAGTCGTTATTTATTTAATTATAGCTTGCCCGCGACTTCGTACGTTAGTCGCAAATGGTTGTAAAAGGATTGGACCAAGAAATCACGTTGTCCCATACAAACTTTGTCCCCCTTTTTTACGCCCATAAGGGAAGAATTTCGGAAAATCCTTTCTTATCGGATGCCTACGTCATACAAAGAACACAAGCTCCAAGTTTCAGGTCTCCGCGATTAGTGGTTTAGGCTGTGCGTTGATCCGTCAGTCAGCCAGTCAGTCGTTCAGGACAAAGCATTTTATACGAGTATGTATAGATTATTAATTACTATCTGCGCACCGTGGTTTCACTCGCATAGTTCAAAATAAAAAGTAACCTATCCAACAGAAAAATAATTTTTCAATTGGAACCAGTAGTTCCTAAGATTAGCGGGTTCAAACAAACAAACTCTTCAGCTTTATAATATTAGTATAGATTTTTATTTTGTATTTTACCAATCGACGTGAATATCCGCGCGATTCAAGCAACATACGAAATTCGTCATTTGACTAAATGTTTCATTCACTCCATTTGTCGTTCCAACGTCGATTTCAAAAGGCTTATTTTTATCTTAGTTATTACTTATAGTTATTATTTTTTCTTGAACTTAGACATTTTTCACAAGTTGAAATTAAAAGTTCCATATTTTAAGGAAGCTTTTTAGAGCTTTTGCCTTTTAGAAATATTCTTAAAACGGTATTAAACTTTTCACCGTTTATCTTTGTTTTTTCTAAGGAATTCTGCTGTGTTCCATTTTTTTAATGTTTTAATTATTTTAAAAAGCTTAGTTATGGTCTTACTATACCTCAGCATACTATGGCTACCTATTGTGCCATTCTATGTTTCAGCTTGTGTTTTTTTTTTAATTTATCTTTCTGAGTGCAATAAAGCGATCATACCGCATTTTTACATTCATAAGTGAGATAGCCAAAAATCTTAGAAGTCATAAAATAACCGATTTTGACAAAATCTTTAATTGTATCTAAACTTAGCTAATCTATTTAAATTAGGTTTTTAATATTTATTTTTCCTATATTCAATTCTGAAATAGATACCATTTCTTCCCGGAAAATATTATGGGTAAATAAAAAATAAATAAATTGTAAAAATATTTCATACTAGCTGCGGCCCGCGGTTTCACCCGCGTAAGTCCCGATCCCGTAGGAATTTCCCATACAAACGTTTTCTATTTTACATACAGCCCTTTTCTATTTCCCATACAAACGTTTTCTAGAGTCAGAAAACGTTTGTATGGGAAATAGAAAAGGGCTGTTTTTAGGGTTTTCCCGGAAATTATTCGATTTTTTCTCGCCTTTTAAACCTTCCCTAGACCTCCACGAACATTTCAAGACTAATATAAGATAAATCCGTTCAGCCGTTCTCGAGTTTTAGTGAGACTAACGAACAGCAATTCATTTTTATATATATAGATAAGAAGATGTTAAGTACAATTTATTTCAAATATTATTCATAGCCGAGAATCAAACCTGTTGTCTTGGGTGAAACCAGTACCGTACCATCAGAATTATGTTCAGTACCTTCCAGCTTCCCCCCCCCCTCCCCTAAACTGGGGTGGCCATAATAACAAAATTAATGTCGTACCTTCCTTGAAAATTGTAATTAAATTTGTTTCACAGTTTTTAATATAAAACTTCGTTGTAAAAATTATGAGATACCTAACCACCCCTACGTTTGTACTTTAAAGGGGACTGTAGACAAGCAACTTTTCTATCGGTCGATAAAACAAACAATAAAAATTACCCGCACAATTTATCTGTAAAGTCGGTTTACGGACGATAATTTTACGTGATAACCTAAGAAAATATTGATGAAAATTCGTTGCTATGGTTTCCTACCATGTCAACAGAACGTGACACTTTTTTGTGAATGCATACGGTGTTCATTAATTTATAAGACGTTATCACGTCAAAAGTAGGATCAAAAGTGTTATCAGGGTGGAATTCGTAAAACGTCATCATTATCTCAAGTTCTTAAAGATGTAGCTAATATTGTACTTTTTGATAAAAGGTTTTATTTATTCATATTTTGGATTACCTAATCAATTTTTTTAATCCACTTTCTCACACGATGGTAAGTGACGATAATGCTAAGATGTAGCATGCGTATCTAGAAGATACCTATTCACTCGTGACTCAAAGACCCCGATATATACGGGGGCTTTTGAGGGACGCAACACAAGTAAAGGTAGGAAGACGGCAGTGAAACAAAAAATTCCGACCCGTCCTTTTATGGATTATGAAACATATCTAATACACAAGAATAAAACATAAAATAGACCACACAATATTAAGGTAAATCTAGCCATGTGAAGAGTTTTCTGCTCACAGACATCTGGTTCCCAGGTTTCCGCATGGTAAATTGTCACTTTCCGTCAGATGACTATAGTTAGTTAAAAATCAAGTCTATATTCCGAAAATGTTAAAACAAAAAAAGTTAAGGTGAGTTTTAGTACTCACAAACTTTCGCAAAAATCGATATATATCTTTTATTTGAGTTGTCTAATACTTCCTATTTATACACCTAATAGGGACTATAGACCTTAGTATAGCTGAAGTTGCTGAAGTTGTTGAAGCTGTTGAACTACTGGTTCGAATTGTAAAATTATTTTTGTGTTGGATAGTCCATTTCTCGAGGCAGGCTATTAGCTATTTATATTTCGATATTTCTACGGGATCGGGAGTTACGCGGGTGAAACCGCGGAGCGCTGATAGTTCAGTATCAACTTCCTATCTCTACCCGTTCCTGACAGACAGACAGCTGACTATCGAGTGATTCCATAAGGGTTCCGTTTTTCCTCTTGAAGAACGAAACCATAAAAAACACGTGAACATAAATAACGTATAACGTGTAACGGTTGGGCGAACGGTCGACCGATCGAAAAATCGGCTATCTACGTTCACCCTGACTTTAAAAACGAGACTCCTTTTTAATATGATGTAGGGAGGAAGTTTTCTTCTTAAGGTTTTTCTTTAATATGTTTTTTTAAATAAAACTAAAATCTCATACTGTGAACTTTTGCATGAGGGTTGTATTTTTTTAAAATCCCCCCGACGCTAAAACGACGGAGTGTTATAAGTTTGACGTGTCTGTGTGTGTGTGTGTGTCTGTCTGTGGCATCGTAGCTCCCGAACGGATGAACCGATTTTGATTTAGTTTTTTTAAATCTAGTTCCGTATACGTGACATAAATTGCAGGGCAATGTACACAATGCCATCTAGCCCTAAGCTAAGTAACTAGGCTCGTGTTATGATGACCAAATTAACGAATAGAATACTACTTACGTTTCTTTTGTAAATTCATACATAATACACTGGCTGCGCCCCGCGGTTTCACCCGCGTAAGTCCCGATCCCGTGGGAATATCGGGATATAAAGTAGCCTATATTTTTCAATTCGATCTAGCAGTTCCTGAGATCAGCGCGTTCAAACAAACAATGGAAGCCCTTAAAGATGAATATTTTTCCCCGTTTTTTCCACATTTCTCACTGATTCTTGGCTTCTATTAGTCGCAGCGTGATGTTCTATAGCCTAAAGCCTGCCTCGATAAATGGACTATCCAACACAAAAAAATTCAATTCGAACCAGTAGTTCTTCGAAGCCCTCAAATTTTCCCCGTTTTTTCCACATTTCCCACTGATTCTTCGCTCCTATTGGTTGCAGCGTGATGTTAAATAGCCTTTAGGTTATCCCCGATAAATAGACTATCCAATACAAAAAAATCTATTCGAACCAGTAGTTCCTGAGATTAGCGCATTCAAACAAACAAACTCTTCAGGTTCTGGCAACACTGAATCGAACCCGCGACCTACTGCCTCACAGCACAGGCATCCGAAAGACGCCTTAAAAGTATATTTTCCCCTAATAAATTAATCCCTCCAGTACATAAACAGAACGATCGCACCCAAATACTCAATATTCATTCATTTTTTTTTTGTTCAAGTGCTATATTTTTACGGCACCATCGTTAACTTTGAAATATCGGCCAGGGGGTGACTGAGGGGGTGGCTCGGGGGGTGTTGGCAAATAAAATAAAAATAAAGGCCGATTACTGCCGACATTTTATAATGGACGTTCAAATGACATGCGGGCGCCAGTACGACGGTCTATGGATACTCGTATCTATAGATGTTGATGTTGGGTTTGACATGATCGTCATGAGTTTTATATTTCATCGTTTTAGAGTAATATTAACGTATTACGGTTATGTGCGGCTTAGTTGGCTTAAGACGTTTTGAAGAGTGCTTTCCTCTGGACACGGTCGAATAAGTTGAGAGGGGATAGGTGTTGGGTAAGTTTACTCTGTTCTCAACTAATGAGGACTAGTTGCGAAGGTATTTTTACGATTATATGTGACTTAGTTAAGTACAGAGGTTTTGAACAGTTGTTTTTCCGGACACGGTCGACTAAGCTTAGAGGAGATGGGTGCTGGACAAGCCTACTCCAACCTCACGCAAAAAGAATCCAACTCGGAAAGGAGGTAAAGTTGCGTAAAAAGTATATGGTATAGGTATTTATATAATATTTATGTGGCTTAGTTGTCTACAGACGTTTTGATGATTTATTTTCTTTGGACACGGTCGAATAAGTTGAGAGGGTGGTTCTGGACAAGCCTGCTCCTTCTAATACATGACCCAGTGCATTGAATAGCAAGGATTTTAAAGCGCAGTGCAGGCGCAGTTTAAATCATCTAGATATAAACCGGGCACAGATCAATTGATGATTTATCTGCAATTTACTATGCAATTTTGTATTACTTTGAAATTTTCACTGCAGACTCGTGGCCACACCGTTTTGCTACACCAGTGTAACTAAGAGTATTTTTTGTTACTCGTGGTTACCTTTTTGAATATTCGTCATCCCCAATTCATATCATTGTATAAAACACAGTCACTTTCCGCTGTCTGTCCCTATGTATGCTTCGATCTTTAAAAAGACGCAACGGATTTTGATGCGATTTTTTTATAGATAGAGTGAATTAGGAGGAAGGTTTATATGTGTAATACTTGGATAATAGCTGTGCGAAGCCGGAACGGGTCGCTAGATGTGAAAGTAATGCTTGTCTGCCTGAACCATCTTTGATCAATTTGGCTAGATAGATAGATAGATAAATTCTTTATTGTAAACACTGAGCATTTTGAGCTTTTTTTGTTGATTTAGATTTTTTTATTTTCTAGGAGCTTGCGAAAGGACGTAAGTATTCAACTTTTTTTTCCGTCGATCTTCTGAATAGCGCCATCTGCCGAAATATATTCAAACTACACGCGTCTAAAAACCCTCATTTAAAATTCAATCACAAAAATGTCACAAAAGGGCGCGCGGGCGTTCAACAATTATTATTTTAAAAACATTCGTCGATCGGTCAACTAAATGTCAATTATTGTATAAAGCTGTCACCTGGTGTGGCAAGGGTGTGGGGTTCGACACCGGCCGGGGTGCGTGCGGTGACACGCGTCACAAATACCTACTATAGACTCGTCTAATATCAAAGGGTGAGTCTAGATTGGATTTTACTTATTAATTTTGTCGTTAAAAATACCGTGAAAACAGTACTTAATGAAATATTGAACAATCAGACGACCCAGTCACACAATGGCCACCATGCCGGACTGCCAAACACAGAGATGCGGGTTCAATTCCCGCCTCAGACAAGTATTTATGCTTAGATGTTTGTCTGTGGTCTGGTTGTTTCTATGTACTGTAATTTACAAAAGAAAAGTATATAAGTAGTACCTATATCTGTTGTCGAGCACCCATAACACAAGTGTAGTTACTTAGCTTGGGGCTAGATTGCGATGTGTGGAATGTCCTGCAATATTTATTTATTATCTTTCGTGGCGCAGTGGTCAACAATCGCTACGATGTAGAAGATTCGATTCCCACCGATTAACATATAGTTTGGAAACCCGGAACCTTTCCATTAAAACTTGAACTTTATACTATGGTTTTTAAGTTCTAATTGACTTTTAAGTATTATTACGAATCGTTTGTATGGGAATTGGGAGTATAGAAAAGTGTTGTTTTTAGACAATTTTTTCTCTCCGTAAGAACCATTCTCGTACTTCAAGAAATATTCTAAAAAAAGAATTAGCCAAATCGGTTCCGCCATTCTTGAGTTATGCGCTTAGGAGCACCACGTTAATTTATACAAAACTAGCAAACCCCGGCGAACTCCGTTTCGCCACCAGATTTTCCTGAATTTTCTTTGCTATAAACCTTACGGAGCCCGAGACCTTTCCAACGAATGCAAAACCGTGGAAATCGGTTCGTGCGTTCTGGAGTTATAGCGTCAGGGAGGAAAACCCGACTTATTTTTATATATTAGATGTATATGCGAAAATATAGAAAAGTGTTGTTTTTAGACGTTTTCAGGCTCTTTTTTAAATTATTCTCTCCGTAAGAACCATCCTCGTACTTTATGGAATATTCTAAAAAAAGAATTAGCGAAATCGGTTCAGCCGTTCTCAAGATTTGCGCTTGGGAACACTTCAGCGATCGATTTTTAAATCATAGGTAACTAATTTCCAAAGCCTTATGAATTCTAACGAATTGGAATTTATGATAATCAAGGCGTACATATTTCTTAGAAAACATAACAAAAACAAGTGAAAATTAATCGGAAAAAGTCGATATCACAAAAGTTTTACATTTTACGCTCCCTTCGCATTATTATAATATAAACAACACGCTATGTATGTATATGTACCTATATACCTTCCATATTAGTTTTAGATAACACAGTACCGATATTTATTATGAATTTGTACATTTTTAATTTTACCTATCGCTAGTAGTGTAGGGTTGTCGCTGTATAAAAGCTTGGAATGGGAATTAAATAAATTCTAAAATAGATATTTTTTAATATTTTAATTATATTAATTTAGTACTAGCTGCGCCCCGCGGTTTCACCCGCGTAAGTCCAGATCCCGTGGGCATATTGGGATAAAAAGTATCTTATGTCCGTCTCCTGGCTCTAAGCTACCTCCCTACCAATTTTCACCCAAATCTGTTCTGCCGTTCTTGAGTTATAAGTGGTGTAACTAACACGACTTTCTTTTATATATATATAGATTTATATTAAACATATAAAAAATGTATGAATTATGTCTATAAATACAAAGACAAAAAAAATTGCAAATATCTGTATGAAGTAAAAATAACAGGATATTTTATTAAAAACTTTTAAGCTTAGCTTTTATCGCAAGCTTTAAGCGCGGCGACCGAATCAAGACATTTCGTACCGAAAATAAAACCTAACACGTATCATTCCGCCTACCAAATAGCTTGGCCGAGCGTTCGCTTAACGAGTATGTATTAAAAATGAATTCTGGTTAGTTATTTTTTTCTCATAAGAAATATCTTATTAGGAATTCGAAATTTTACGTAATTTAGACTGGACCATAAATTTCCAATTCCTAAAACCATTTTGAAACTTTGTATATTCTAAATAAGTACCTACTGAACCAATTTTGAAGAAACTTGGTATGAGGATAGTTTGAAACCTGGGACTAACATAAGGTCAAGGTGAAACATAAGGACATTGCTAATATAAGATATCCTTTACTTTTTTAAATTTATTTTTTCATACGGGAGATAGTTATCGATCTCCTTCATTCTTTCTCTCTTATACGGTTTTTCATAACGCGTTACATTTTTCTCGGCTATGTCCCTCTCATCAACGCGCGATAAGGAACTTTGTCCCAATAGATAAATAAATAGGTAAATAAATAAAAAAGCTTCCCCTTGTGACAACCCTATAACACCATTATCTTTAAACTGAACGCGTAGGATGATAAAAATAAAAATTTTCGACATAAAATCGATACTTTCCGTGACCGAATCACGATTCCGTACAAAGTATGTCGACAGACAGACACTATATATAGGTAAGTACATATATTATGTACTAATATATGTACCTATCTATACCTACTTAACATAATGTTATTTCGATGTGTGTGTTTGTGCACATTTTCTTTTTAAGGCGCTTCATGCAAAATGTATGATTACAAATTAAGGTGAAAGGGTACCGGCGCTCTCTCCATACAAACGTAGTCGACTGTTTCCTCCCTGGATAATGACACTAGCACAAATATCTTTGTGCCATAAAACCCATAACCGCCATGACTATGCCCTTATGTTTGTTTTTTTTTCTTTTTCTAATTATCATACAAATTAAGGTTTAAAAACAAAAAAAACACAGGGACATGGTCATGGCAGTTAAGCATAAGTTGGCATAAGTTTTATGCAAAAAGACATTTGCTCTATCATTATCCAGGGAGGAAACAGTCGACTACGTTTGTATGGAGATAGCGCCCGGTACCCTTTCCTCTTAATGAATTTTGATTTTTGTCTTCTTTTCGAGTCAATGATCCTCGACCAATCAAGTCTGTCCTGTCCAATAGCTAGCCACAGCAACTGCAGTAACCTTGGCATCCATAAGGTCCTTCAATGTGCAGGTCTCAGGGCATAATGAGGACGGGAGGCTCACAGCTAAGTGACGCTCGCTGATCGTTTACGGTCGTGCGGGTTAAGCGACGCCTAGCGTGGTCATTACTTCGATGGGTGGCCAATTAGTAGTGTGGCAAAAATGTATTATCGTGAGCCCCTCCGTGCTTCGGAAGGTGTTAAGCCGTTGGTCCCGGTTGCTACCTCTAGTAGCAGTCGTTAGATCAAGGTAGAGATTGGGGCGATCTGAAAACTCTAACGATGGTGAGCCGCACCATTATACGAGAAGAAGAAGAAGAAGGACATAATGGAGCATGTGCACCATGGCTTGCTGTGGGATGATCTCGAAGTACTTGTTGTATACGGGTTGTTTTCCGCAACTAGATAGATCGCTTTAGTTCAGTCATTCTTGCATGAGGAAGGAGTAGGCTCGCCTAGCCCCTATACCCCTCTCAGCTTAGTCGACAGTTTCCAGAGGAAACGCTCTAATACACGTCTGGAGACAACTTTCATCGCAATGTTTTCCGATGTTTTTGTAATGACGACCTAATTGGCACACTGGTTACCATGCCGAACTGCCAAACACAGGGTTGCGGTTTCGATTCCCGCCTCAGACAAGTATTTATGCTTAGATATTTGTCTGTGGTCTGGTTGCTTCTATGTATTATAAGTATATATTTACATAAGAAAAGTATGTGAGTAGTATATGAGTTGTATAGCACCCATAACACAAGTGTATTTACTTAGCTTGGGGCTAGATGGCGATGTGTGGTGTGTCCAGCAATATTTATTTATAATCATACAATATCTTATCTAAATGATTTTTATACAGCTCCGGTAATTTTAACTCTATGCTATTAATAGGACTGTAGTGCGTAGGACATACATTACACAGTGGAGTAGGTCTGTCCAGAACCTATACTACCCTTTCAGCTTTGTCGACCGTGTCTAGAGGAAAGAACCTGTTAATACATCTGGAGACAACTAAGCAAGTCCAGCAGACGTGGCAATGGCAAGATGCCACGGGTGACAAACGCTGTCTTCAAACCATGGTGAATCTTTAGGGCAGTTTCCTTGAAGTAAATTGGTGTTTCAAAATGTCTTCAGAAATTCTGAGAAATCCGGAATATAAAATATCTTCTCGGATATCAATTGGAACCTTTTTATTCGAGGTCACTGACCTAATAGATAACACGTGAAATTTTTTTCGGAGGATTTTTTAGTCTTTTCTCTATTTTTTAAATTGTATAATACCTTAATACCAGTAGTAAGGTAACTACGGGTATTAAGGGCCACGTGCCGCATTAATGAAAAAATAAAAATATTTCGTAAAAATAGGGAAAATTACTTAAAATCTAGGTCATTAGATAAATAAATATTGCAGGACATTTCACACATCGCTATCTAGCCCCAAGCTAAGTGACTAGACTTGTGTTATGGGTGCTAGACAACGGATATACTACTTATATACATTTATTTTGTAAATATATACTTATAATACATAGGAACAACCAGACCACAGACAAATATCTAAGCATAAATACTTGTCTGAGGCGGGAATATTGGCAGTCCGGCATGGTGACCATTGTGCCATCTGCATCGTCAAATTTAGAAATTTTAAAATAAATATTTGCTTTATTGCCAATCTGAAAAACAATTTATTTGTTTATTTTCTTTTTATTTTGTCACTAATATCAAGGTTTTTAAAATACCTTTTAGTTGCCCTATTACACGGTACCTTACTGCTTATCATTTTTTAGATTTTTACTAAAACCAAAAAATATTCTTTCTAAATACATACTGAGTTTCATCGCAATCGGAAAGTAGTTTTTGCGTTTACATTCTGATTTTCAATCTATACAAAAAAACAGGGTTTTTTAGTTTTTACATTCCACACAACGCCATCTAGCCCCAAGCTAAGTAACTTGACTTAGTAGGTAAACTAGGTATCTTGAAGCAATAAATAATCTCTAAGAGAACTTCCTATAGGTTTTAGTCAATGTTCTTGAAAATTACTAGATTTTTAAAGACTGTTGCTTATTGTCTTAAAATTCCTTACAAAAACCAAGGAATTATTATCTAACGTCTATAGGGATTATTGCTTAGTACAAGAAAGTTTGTGGACGACATAAAAGCAGAATGGATTTTTTTTTGAGTTGACTTGTTATTTGAAAAAGCTATAGGACCGGTGTAGCCTGCGATACTTCCTCCCCAACATACTCGTATACCGTACGTACTCGTTCGAACAAACTCGCAGTATTAATCTAATCACACTCGTATAGAAGTGTGTGTGAGTGTACGTCTTTAATAATATCTAGGGGGAGGCGGGGGACCCACCCCACGGCCCCACACTAGTGAAAAAATATAACCCAAGGAAAACAATATTATAAATTGAGCTTTGTCTGTGTGCTACTGTCGAAATACTCGCGTATTTTGCTCGCATGCCTTTTTATTTCATTTTACTTTATTCCTCATGTGACGTACTATTTTTTTTTTCAGTTTTATTATATTTTTCTTCTTTCTCGATGTTGGCAACAGTTCCATTCCTATTATTCGTTGCGTTGCCATTTCGTTTTGCCATAACTTGTGCCGTTCGTTCAGTAGTTTCTTGTTTTCTATGTGAATTTGTTGTTGTATGTAAACGGTTTAATGTTATTAAAATAAGGGAATATAAATTGCTTTTTTTGCTTAAGTTTGCTATAGTTTTTATGTTTATTTTATGGTTAGATTTTATATGATTGTATGGTTCACGGAGTTCGTACAGAATTAAAATGTTTTAGAGCTTCTTGCAGCAAAATTGCGAATACTCGTTTTTACTAAACCTGAGGGCTTGCATGATATTGTGCTTAAATTAATTTAGCTAAATTCTAAATACATTTAACGTGTTATCTTAAATGAAGTTCTATTTTAATAACCATAAGATTGAAATTCTTTAATCAGTTTAACAGTTGGTTTAAATATCATGTTTAAGGCCTAAAATGCTTTTAATCTAAGAAAGTTAAAATCAAACCAAAAAATTCTAATTGCGTCAAATTTTTTAGAAGATTTCCAAATTTTATTTTTTTACTAAATTACAAAATCAAACGACGCCATTTTGAAACGATTTTTTCAGCAGAAATGTATGAACAAGTAGATTTATTAGAATCGATATTTTTCGATTTTGAAGCAAATTGTTAATTGTTGTCTTAGTTTTCTAAACGATTTTTACATACTTAACCAATGTTTATAATAATTTAAATACTTACCAATTTTCAGTTATGTTTGAGTCACGATTGAATATCCTCAATAACCTAGATAGGTAAACTAAATACCTATTATTCCAATAAAAACAAAAACAATATTATTGCCCTCTATTTTATTATTACTCATGGAATCAGCTGGGCTTGCCAAGTCATACACTTTAGAAATCAACACACCAAAGCCATCCAAGTACTTATTTCTTTGATTAGTTGAATAACAAAAAGGTTAATTTTCTCTTTAGAAACCGCCAGCTCTAGGATCGTCGGTATCTCGGTATTTTGAACACGCTCGCGTTCCGCTCATAAGCCGCCTCTATGCAATGATCAATTTACCACACTTGTATCGTAATGTATCTATTGTCGACTTTTACTGGGCTATAAACATCTTTGAGTTTTAAACATGCAGCAAACTAGATTCGCTATTTATCGAGGCATAGTGGAATCAACTATGTTTTAGGAAGCCTTCTTACGACAAAAGATAATTTTGAATGTAAAATTGGAATAAATGGCGACCTCAAAAACAGCATACTTTCTTCACATATCCATATGTACGGTCGTAGTCAGAATTGCAGACTCAC
Source organism: Idaea straminata (assembly GCA_951213275.1). Classification (NCBI taxonomy): domain Eukaryota; kingdom Metazoa; phylum Arthropoda; class Insecta; order Lepidoptera; family Geometridae; genus Idaea; species Idaea straminata. The sequence goes on from OX577870.1 coordinate 9,171,147, forward strand.
CGTAGAGATCCAAAACTGCTAATATTATATTCAAGTTTTAAGTCTTTCAACTCATTCATTTATTAGATAGATAAGTAATATTGGAGAAAAACTACTGGTTGTATGTAAAGTCGGTTATTTTAATTGTCATAAGAAAACATTGATGGTAACCATAGCAACGATAATACTATTGCTATTGTGTCACACTTTTTTGTGAATGTTGGTGTTTATCGATTTATAAGACGTTATCACGTCAAAAACATTCCAATAATAGTAATTCTAGAACTATACAATTCTGACTTCGACCGTACCTCTATAGATATCGCCCCAGTTGGCACAATGGTCACCATGCTGGACTGCCAAACACAGGGTTGCGGGTTCGATTCCCGTCTCATACAAGTATTTATGCTTAGATATTTGTCTGTGGTCTGGTTGTCTTTGTGTATTATAAGTATATATTTACAAAAAGCTCTAGCACCTATAACACAAGTCTAGTTACTTAGCTTGGGGCTAGATGGCGATGTGTGGAATGTCCTGCAATATTTATTTATTTATAGATATAGCAGCAATTAATATTGTAGACCGACTATAACACGGACTATAAAGTAATTCAAACACTTCCTGAAAACCATTGAATAAAAGAAAACAACAAAACGATACCCCACTTATTCAAATCTTACACAGAAATACCGTTGTCTTTCTACCAGTACCTCGTGTTTTTTCCAACTACCCTCAACTATCACCGACCCTCGCGGGGATGGTTCGTATTAAAATTTGTAAAATTCCATCGAAAAATGTCTAGTATTCTGTTTTTAATCGGCTATTTGTTAACAAAATAGAAAATGTTCCGATAAAGTTTTGATATAGTTAAAAACATGTAAACATCCTTTAGTAGGCTATTGTCCGAGGATTGTAGGGTGACTATGGTTTTTGATCTTGAAGGAATTTTCTTTTTAAACGACTTCCAAAAAAATAAGGTTTCCATTTTTGTATGTTCACTTATTACTCGTGTTTTAACTTGTCCAATTTTCACAGATATATTTTTTTTTATTCTTTCTTAGATCACCCATGCCCTAGTTTCAAGATTTAAAAAAAAATTAAGATTTTAAGTATTCATCAATTTGCACCTACTCTTATTCATTTACTGGTATGCGACTGAGTAAAGTTGCTCAAAGCAACTGTTTTTGAAATAGGCTTTTTAAATAAGTATTTAAGTGCGAGTCGGACTATCACACGAAGGGTTCCGTACCATTATATTCTGTTTTTAGTATTTGTTGTTATAGAGGCAACAGAAATAAAAAATAGGTATATTCGTAAAAATATGGAAAACTACTTAAAAACAGGAAATTAGATAAATAATTGATAAATTGTCAATCTTAAAAACAATTCCATTGTTTGTTTGACGACCCAGTTGGCACAATGATCACCATGCCCAAACACAGGGTTGCGGGTTCGATTCCCGCCTCAGACAAGTATTTATGCTTAGATATTTGTCTGTGGTCTGGTTGTTTCTATGTATTATAAGTATATATTTACAAAAGAAAAGTATATAAGTAGTATATCCGTTGTCTAGCACCCATAATACAAGTCTGGTACTTATCTTGGGGCTAGATGGCGATTTGTGGAATGTCCTGCAATATTTATTTATTTATTTTCTTGTTATATTGTCACGAATACGAACCTTTCAGTGGCCCTTATTACCTGCTACCCGCGGGTATTAAGGGCTTATTCTATCCGTTGTCTGTTCAACATAACGTAAGCCTAGTTGCTTAATTTGAGGCTAGATGGCGCTGTGTGTAAAATTTATCCTAAATCTATTCTAATACTATAAAGCAAAAGAGTTTATTTGTTCAATCTCAAAAACTACTGGTTCGAATTGAAAAATTATTTTTGTGTTGGATAGTCCATTTATCGAGGAAGGCTATAGGCTATTTTATATTTCGATATTCCCACGGGATCGGGAGTTATGCGGGTGAAACTGCGGAGCGCTGCTAGTTATAAATATTATCCTAAGAGATTCTAAACCCACAGTCCCCCTACCCATCGGGCTTGTCATCCATCTTGCGTCCAGCCACAATTTACTTGTCCGACTGACACTGACGGAACTTTCACTCGCTTTTTAATGACATTCTTACTTCTGACTTCAAGGTTTCTACAGGAAAATACTTCAGATTCAGGCCTTTTAACCAGACTCAGACTAAGAAAAAGGGGAGCATCGCCATCCGTTCAAATTCTGAATTTGTACAATTAGTGATTTGTTAGCAGTTCGTTCAAAATTTTGTATAGTAAATTATCAATTCGTAACAAATGTGACATAAAATGCTTCATCATATTGGTACAATTTATTAATTTGTACAAAGACTCATCACGATATCACCGAAACTACAAGAGCTATAAGCCTGAAACTTTACATGAGGGTTCCTTTTAGGACGGAGGCGAGCACTAAGAAAGGGCTTTTTTGAAATCTGCATACCTAAAACGCAGTTTGCCTGAATCTTGTTATGCCTTATTTATGCCCCAATATATTTTTGTTAGCGTTTGGACTAAGTCGCTATTCGTCTATTTTGCTATTTTAATGCATTAATTAATATATATATAAATAAATTTTAATTTAATTTCTGGGTGGGTTTTTTTTGTCGTAAATTTAATTTTTTGTGTTTATTATTATTATTTTTAGTTTTTCATGTTGTGTAATTTGATTTGATTTTTTAATTGACATTTGTGTTTTAAATTGGAATAAATTCTGGTATATTTAAATAAATAAATAAATATTGCAGGACATTCCTCACATCGCCATCTAGCCCCAAGCTAAGTAACTACACTTGTGTTATGGGTGCTAGACAACGGATATACTACTTATGTACTTTTCTTTTGTAAATATATACATATTATACATAGAAACAAACAGACCACAGACAAATATTTAAGCATAAATACATGTCTGAGGCGGGAATCGAACCCGCAACCCTGTGTTTGGCAGTCCGGCATGGTGACCATTGTGCCAACTGGGTCGTTTTAATTTATTATTATACTAGCTGTTGCCCGCGACTTCGTTCGCGATGTGGTTTTGGTATATTTAGAATACCTAGCATTTTCCCGCATAGATACTATTTATCGTTCGGTGTAAGTTATATTTACAAAATAGGTATACAACAATGCCTATTTTGCGACCCTTCTATTTCTTAAAACCTACAGAGTGTTTTAGGCGAAATCCTAAACTTAGGAGTTTCCATATAATTTCACAATTTATTTTTATTTATTTCGAACTTAAATCTATCCTTACAGGTCCCATTGAGATAGATAAGCAAAGAGGTATAAATTTTCCAATCTTCAGTCAATCAGTATAACTTAAATTAAAAAAGAGCAGGTAAGATTGAAAATGCTATACGTTAGTTTAATGCAGATAAAACCGTGGAACATAGTCTGCTATAATTAAAATAAAGTTGGCAAGGTCATTACATAGTAGGTACTCTAGTTTCGTATTATTCTATGCATATTTCATAGTTAATTAAGGTGCGTCTTTAATGCTAGCATTTTGTGACATTTAGGTCATAAAAGTCACAATAATTACTGTCATAGTTTATGTCGATCTTTGTGTTTAGTATCCCCTAAGATGTTTTAAATAAAATATCTGTCATGCAGCAAAAATTCTAAATATCGATTTTATTAAATCTAGACTTGGCAATTAAGCTATTAGTTTTTGACACAATTTGATAAATTTTAGCTGTCAAAAAATGTATGGCAAATCTAGGCTTAGTTAAATCGAGGATTTTGTATTTTGCATTTATATCAAACTAGCAGCGCTCCGCAGTTTCACCCGCGTAACTCCCGATCCCGTGGAAGTATCAGGATAAAAAGTAGCCTCTAGCCTTCCTCGATAAATGGACTATCCAACACAAAAATAATTTTTCAATTCGAACCAGTAGTTCCTGAGATTAGCGCGTTCAAACAAACAAACAAACTCTTCAGCTTTATAATATTATAGTATAGATAGTTGCATTTAGTCAAACATTTCAAAGAAAAGTAGAAATTTAATTCATTTCAGTTAATTACGATGTAAAACTTTAATTCGTGTCAGTTAATTACGGCGTAAAAGTTTAATTCATTTTAATTAATGTCCGATGTTAATCAAATTACAGTAACAACTGAATGACAGTGACCAATAAACGGGGCATTTGTTTTTATGTTCTCTATTTGGTGCGAGGTCAATTTTTTTGTGTATTGGTGACGTCATTTGGAGTTTTCAGTTCGGAGTATTACTTAATTAGCTCCGCCTTGCTGTTCTTCCCGCATAAGTCTAAATCCCTTGAGAATATTGAGATAAAAGTAGTCAGTATGTGACTTTTTTTTATTAGAAATTTGATGTTTATTTTGTATTGTGGAAAGATTAAATTGTTTTTTTTTTAATTGAATAGGCTCCAAAAACTACGGGATCATTGGGTATCATGCTACTTTTTATCCCGGTAGTTACGCCAGTGAAACCGAGGAGCAAATTCAAAGTCAAAGTAAAAAAAAATATTAATTTGGATGCTTAATACAATTATACATAGACCACAAGGATACGTCTTAAAAACTAGGTTAGGATGTGTGCCTTCGGAACGCGCCCAGCAATGAGAAGAAGGCACAAGAAACTCATGGGGGTTTTTTTCATATGATCACGCTCACAAAGGTCAATATTACAAATATTTGAAAGTATTATTTGAAATAGAGCAACAAAAGTCACGTCCATGCTGCGCTACTATTTCTAAAAACCACTCTACAACAGCTAGTTTTAAATATAAGTAAAATGTTTACACTCATTGTACCCAAATCCAGGTACTATAGATACGAGAATACTTCGCACTTTGTTGACCTTCTTTTGTCGTTGATTCTGTGGAGTTTACATACAAACTATGTAAGTCTGGGACGTTGACAGTACGATATCGTAGACCTTTAACCTCATTTTATTTATAGGAATAGCTTTATCCAAGGTTTCATCACATTCTAATTTCTTACATGTAGAGAAAGACACAGGAAGAAAGCTCTGAAAATACAAGAGCTACGAAACTGAAACTTGGTATAGGGGTGTCTTAGGGTCGTAGGGATAAATAAAGATTTTTTTTTGACCTCTAAAGAGGTAAAAACAGATGTTAAATTTTGTAGTTCGTTCGTAGTAACTATTATGAATTCTGTGTTTGTAAGAAATCAATATCAATTTTAAATTGCAGGTAAAACCGTGGGACGCAGCTAGTTCTGTATAAAGTAGCTATCTATTTGTGAAAGAATTGTCACAATCAGTTCAGTAGTTCTAGAGTAAAGTCATAAATAACAAACATATATTGCATTTATGGTTAGGTAGGTATAGAGTTTTTTTATTAGTTTTGTAAGTAGGTAATTAATCAAGAGACTTGGATGGTACAATATTTTTTAAGGGTCGTCTTATCAACATTGTCACAAAATAATTTTATGACATCCATAAAAATATTAATGACATAAGTATTATTTATTCGTCTCATGTTTTATGACATACCAGTCTGTTACAATGTCACGTGATATACATTAAAAAGGTTTTATTTGAAATATTGATCACTGCCGAAGACAAAAACATAGAATAAGTAAGTATGTGCCTACTAAGAAAATCGCCTAATTAAAAACCCCGCCCAAAATCTTGAAGACGTTAAATAAATGTACTAATTAGGTGTTCGAGCACACATTGTATGAGTAATATTGATTTTCCGATCACCCAGCCCCGCGGCGTCGCCGTCTAAATTATAGAAATCCAACAAAAGCATCCCGGACTCAAGAAACTAATAACTGGACCACCCTGTACGCACACACTCACACACCCGCGCCACACAAACACGACCAACTCTAATTATATACGTCTACGCAGAAAATAAAGATTGGGGAAAAATTTTACAAGAAACAAGTGCGTCGGACGCTAGGGTGGGGGGGTGCTGACCGCTCCCCGTCATTAACCGCCCCTCCCGCCCCCCCGGGGGGCTAGTTCCCCCCTGGATGTTTAATAATATGAAGAATTGGAGATAATTTGCGAGAAACTAAATAAGAAGCGGCGGAAGAAAATTGAACAGTGTAGATATATACCGCCTTCTCCCTCTCGCATAGATAGTTTCGCGGATATGAGATTGGGAACGACTTGGAAAGAGCCGATGAATTATGTTTTTCCTCGTGGATAAATTGGATTACGCAATGCGAGAAATAAAATTGGAATTAGTGAAAATTTCAGCTTCGAAAATGTAGCTGTGGTTCGTCTACACGCGATACTGTTAGCGAGGCTATGATTAGATTTTATTGTTTTAGATCCTATTACCATCTTATTTAATTAATATTTTGGTATTTTATAAATACCTACGGCTCTGTCACTGTGTGTGACACAATCTTAGCCACATAAATACGTAATCAAATTGTACCAACTTATGTCACAAACACTATCAGTCATCAAAAATAAGATATCAATGAAGACACACCTTAATATTTGAAAAAACTTATCCTTTATTTTTAACTAAAATATTAAACCAAAACGTAATCACATAACAAAACCTTGAACTTTCAAAGTGAAATGTCAAAGCTAAATGATTGAAATAAAAAAGTATATTTGTAACATAAAAAAAACTTTTTATTTCTTCTTAATTACAATGGTATAAAGCTAGTATAGGAACTGCCTACCACATAAGCGATGCCTCTCACGAATAGGACTTTTTTTCTATTAATTATGGCTTCGCACGTCTTGTGCATTTAGCCAGTGTCAAGTTATATTTTGCATCAAATTATGACCCGATTTTTCATAAATCGGGCCTAAAGTGTTTCAAAACAGTCAAAGTCGTCATAGTCCGTCAAGTCAGGGGCTATAGTAAAGCGGTGGCAAGTTTACCATAACCTTAATAGGAGATTTGGAGGCAACGAGAAAACTTCATGTTAGACACTGATTTTTACTTTCACTACACTTGTGCACTTTCACAGAACTAAATTGAATAACATTCCACCAGAATTATACAATTCAACTCGGGTTACAACTAAGTTTCATGAAAATAAAACTGCAGCACGACATGTTGTTAACTCGTTCCCGCCAAAACTCCACGAATAGGACTTAAGGCCCTACATCGCTGGCGACATATCCATAGCTACTTCTGGCTACCCTAGTAGAGTACATCAAATAGAGTTACCACTCATTTGACGATCATTATACATAAAAGCTTTACTGTAACAAACTTTCAACTGATTTGGCATACTATTACCATTCTTCATTCTGTTCATCACTACAAAGATCCTCATCAGATCCTTACACAATTCCGGTACCACCCCTGAATTGTCACATACTATTACCATTCTTCATTCTGTTCATCACTACAAAGATCCTCATCAGATCCTTACACAATTCCGGTACCACCCCTGAATTGTCACATACTATTACCATTCTTCATTCTGTTCATCACTACAAAGATCCTCATCAGATCCTTACACAATTCCGGTACCACCCCTGAATTGTCACATACTATTACCATTCTTCATTCTGTTCATCACTACAAAGATCCTCATCAGATCCTTACACAATTCCGGTACCACCCCTGAATTGTCACATACTATTACCATTCTTCATTCTGTTCATCACTACAAAGATCCTCATCAGATCCTTACACAATTCCGGTACCACCCCTGAATTGTCACAAAAATAATCATCTTAATTGGTTTGAGCCTTCTTTGAGTAATCGGTGATGAAACATAAAACAAAACATACGAAAATCTTGAGAACCTCCTTTTTTAAGTCGGTTAAATATATAAATACGGGACGATCCAGTTGGCACAATGGTCACCATGCCGGACTGCCAAACGCAGGGTTGCGAGTTCGATTCCCGCCTCAGACAAGTATTTATGCTTTGATATTTGTCTGTGGTGTGGTTGTATATATTTACAAAAAAACACGTATGTGAGTAGTATATCCGTTGTCTAGCACCCATAACACAAGTCTAGTTACTTGGGGCTAGATGGCGATGTGTGGAATGTCCTGCAATATATATTTTTTAAACTTCCAAGTACAGGCATTTTATCCTCTCTTGACTTCTACACTAATCATATGAGAAAATACTGATTGTTTGTTCGTTTGCATTAGGTTCCAAAACTACTGTACCGATTTATGAGGATACATCGTTTCATTAGGAGTAACATAGGCTAATTTTTATCCCGATATTCTACGGGATCGGGAGTTATGCGGGTGATACCGAGAAGCGATGCTAGTTGTAAGTATAGTAATAGATTGTATTGAATAGATTGTCACAATATATTTCGTTACATTCGATTTTTGCAAGTCCTTCTTTGGAAAAAAGTTCCACATTAAAATAAACATTGTAAGTATAGTAAAGCGATCTTGTCACAACATATTTCGTTACATTTGGTTTTTGCAAGTCCTTCTTCGAAATAAAAGTTCTACAATAAACATCCTAGTTCACAAAAAGAAGGATAGACACCTACACATTAAGCATGTCTTTACAAATTAACAGTAGATATATCTATAGGCGTATATCGATTGATCTGAGAGCCACTTTAGGGTTCCCTTGCGTCTCATAAATATGTAGTTTTTGGTACGGAACCCTACTTGTTAAATGACCGGCCCGATTTATTGGAAAACCGACTTTGAATTAGGATAAGTATGGGATCTTATCGACATACAAATACCTGCAGTAGTTTTCGCAAATGTTTTTTTGAAAAAACCTTAATATTTGTATGTTTTTATTAGAGGAATTAAGCAATGTTATGCTTCTATGACGTCATACGTTGTATCATACATATACCTAAAAAGGTTTAGAGTATTTTGTTACTATATATTTATATAGGGGTATTAAAAATAATAACGTACAGTCGGAGGTCAAAATTACACACCCACCGTAGACCTCCAAAACTTCTATGATTAGAATGTTTTTAACTTTAGAATAGAATAGAAATAAGTTTATTCATGCCAGAAAAAAGACACACACTCAAAATAACATAAAATACTTAACTATAAATAAAAGGCTCGAGCTCAGCTAATATGCTGCAGATGACTGTAACGCTGATTTTCAGCAGAAGCCTCAAGTAACACACGGACGAAGATAAGCACTCATAAGTTTAAATAATAAAAATTCATTTCTAACAGTAATTAATTCAAAACATACATAAATAAATAAAATCATATTATACTTTAACCGAGATAATAGACGCGAGTACTTTAAAAAAAATGACTATTACTATTAATAATAAAAAGGTCATAAAAAATTTGGAAACTTTATGGTTTTCTCTTTCAACTCATGAATTTAGATAAATATTATTAGAAGAAAATTATTCCAATAATAGTAATTGTTTACCCCTGCCGTGCGTAGAAATAGATTTCCAGAGACTGCACAAGCACTTTCTTATATAATTAAATTACCAATTTAATATAATATTTAGGCATTTACATCTAATCTAGATAATTTATACAACGTCAGCAACTTTAAAATCTATGGTACGGTCGGCTGCTTAATTACATACCCACCGTAGAGCTCCAAAACGGCTGTTATAAGAATGTTTTCAACACAAGGAAGATTCTAGGCATCTGCTTTAGGTGAAGTTTGAAGTCTTCTAACTCATGAATTAATCAAACAAAAATTATTAGATTTAAAACATTCCAATAATAGTAACTTTCGAACTCTACCGAGGGCTGCAATTATGCAGCCGACTGTACATGCAGGGTGGTGGAAAAATTATTCTCTCCAACTAGTTGGACCGTGGGACTCCGAACAGCCCTGAAGTCCAACTGTTTAAAAGGTGTGACTACGAGCCTTATATACCTATCTATCAAATTCAAAATACATTTACTTACCGTACATGTTCTAACTTACGTACGGTCTTTACTTACTTAAGGCACACATCCTAACTTAGTTTTTAAGACGTTTTCAAGTGGTCTATGTACAATTGTATTAAGCATCCAAAGAAATAAAAAAAAATGACTTTGTATTTAATTCATAAATTTTTATTAAATTATATTTTTTTATTTATTTAATTCATTCATTCATTGTAGGGTTCCGTACCGAAAGGGTAAAAAAACGGGACCCTACTACTAAGACTTCACTACCCGTCCGTCTGTCTGTCACCAGGCTATATCTCATGAACCTTAATAGCTAGACAATTGAAATTTTCACAGGTGATATTTCTGTAGCCACTATAACAACAAATACTAAAAACAGAATATGACGGAACCCTTCGTGCGCTAGTCCGACTCGCACTTGGCCGGTTTTTAGGGTTCTGTATGCAAAGGGTTAAAATGGGACTCTATTACTACGACTTCATTGTCCGTCCGTCTGTCCGTCTGTCTGTCACCAGTCGTATCACATAAACCGTAGTTATTCATTGATATCGTAAAAGTCAAACAGATTTACTTTCTTATATTATTATGTTAGCAACATAGAAAGGTTGGACAACCATTTTGCGCTTCAAAAAACCCACGTGCGTCTGTCTGTAGGAATTACCGTATTTTGGTTATATCATTCTACGAGTATATTTTCGTAACAATCATGTTACAATCAATGAATTTAAAGTTTTTTGGGAAACTGAAAAAACGTGTTGGAATAACATAAACGAACACCTGGTATTTTTCTCTCTCCGTACAAACGTAGTCGACTGTTTTCTCCCTGGATAATGACACTAGAGCAAATATTTTTTTGCATTAAACTTATAACTGTCATGGCATGGTCATGGCAGTTATAACTCTTATTTTCAATGATAATTAGAATAATAATATGAAAAAACCAAACCAGAGGGACATATTTTCGTGGCACAAAAATATTAGTGCTAGTGTCTAAGTAAATTCATTATCCAGGGAGGAAATAGTCGACTACGTTTGTACGGAGAGAAAGCCGGTACCCTTTCCTCTTTATATGCACAGATAGATCTAAACTAATTTTATATTAAAAAGAAAAGAAAAATCTCATTTTTTTTTGTAACGCATAGGCTCCGAAACTACTGGACCGATTTTGATGAAACATGGTATGAGAATACATTAATTCATTGACGGTAATATAGGCTACTTTTTATCCCGATATTCCTACGGGATCGGGAGTCATGCGGGTAAAATTATAATAGATTGATAAATCATTTATGCACACGAAGACAATTTTTACTAAACTAATTAAAGTTAATATTTAAGAAGTTTAAAAAATATTATAAACTTACCTAATTGATATTAAATAAAGGGTAGATACTTAATAAATTTTTGACGTGATAACGTCTAATAAATATCATGTGGAAATATTGTGTGACGTCATGCGTCCCGTTCCCGATGTGTGACGTCATACGTCATGGTAACATAAGGAAATAGGGTATTTAATAATAATATCGCTCATCTGGGCTTGTTTTATGGTGACGAGTGACGAATAAAAAACTTATCTAAAGGAAAAAATGGAAAATTAAAAAATATATGAAGGAATAACAAAATAATCTCACATTATCGTCTGTAAGTCGACTTCACAGACAACCATTAATTGTTTTTTTTAATTTGATCTTTTTTTCGCAAAATATTAAATGTAAGTACCTACAGACACGGTTTATACAATAATAAAAGAATGGATTCGAATGAAATTTAGTTCAACACATATTTCTTGGAAAAAAATTCAAAGCGGATTTTCTTTTTTTTCAACAAGGGTGTGGGTGTCATAAAAACAGGGAAAAGATATTCCTCTGTTTTGTAAACAAGACAAATAGTTTTGTTTTTGTGTTTAAATAAAAAAACACTTGTCAAAAAATTTGGTAGTACTTCAAACAAGTAATTTTATTTTTCCCGGAAAATTTTGATACCTTAGAGAAAATATTTTTATCTAGAGAGATCGCAATGAAGTTAAAAAGAACGCTAGGAATTATTAAGTTTGTGGAAGGTTTCGTCGCATATGACTAAAAACGCGAAAGGCGGAAACGGAAACATACATTTTTGGCATATCGCATATTTAAATTCGCTAATTATACTCCATATTCAATTTATGACAGTTTGATTTATTTGTTTTTAATGAAATCCGCGGCTTAGTATGATTAGTTCTTTCATAAAAATATTTTTTTAGGAAAAATCTGTCTTCAAAATTGCAACTGAGACGAGACTCGAACTCGCATCTCTGGAATACCGTTCAAGTGCGCTTACCAATTACGCCACTTAGTCAAGTAAAGTTACAGTTTAATTTAAGAATCACATTAACCTCTTTTCGAATAAAGTTTCGTTAGCGATATATGTTAGTAAGAATTTCCTTTAAAAAAATCAGATAGGTCAGTGCAGGCCATGCACTTAAAAAAATTAAAAAATCATTGAGTTCTTTCCTCTGAACTCGGTCGACTAAGTTAAGAGACTAGTTTCTAGGCGAGTCAGCTGCTTCTAACACCACTTCCAGTATAAAGTCATGGTGGCAAGTGACTCGTCACGTTCCATCATGTTGTCCAACCATGCCGTTCTCCTCGACATGCTACATCCTCAACCGCATCATCGCGACACCATCAAATGAGATGAGGCCAAATGCAAGACTATTTTTACCCGACCGGCAAATAAATGGTTATGTTTTTGTATTAATAAACAATCTTTATCTATTAAAGTAGATCTTGAAAACTGAGCAATTTGTTCATCACTCCGAAGATCCTCACCAAATTTTTGGGGCTACCCCTGAGGTATCTTATTTCTCACACAAAAAGAGTCATCTTAATTGGTTAAGTCGTCTTCGAGTAATCGGTGATCAAATATAAGAAAACTATATTATAAACTAGCAGCGCCCCGCGGTTTCACCCGCGGTTTCACCCGCGTAAGTCCCGATCCCGTGGCAATATCGGTTATTCGTTTTTTTCTTGCCTTCTAAACCTTCCCTAGACCTCCACGAACATTTCAAGACTAAGATAAGATTAATCCGTTCAGCCGTTCTCGAGTTTTAATCAGACTAACGAACAACAATTCATTTTTATTTATATTATTATTATTATATTATAAATTATAAATAGGTACGGGACGAAATGATAACCTCCTCCATTTTTTAAGTCGGTTAATATATATATATACAGGTACAACCATCCCGGAATCAAACATCTTTGCATAAGAAACAATACATTACCCAGAAAACGTTAAACTGCTAAATACAGATGACAATTTCCCCCAATTTTCTTCAGATATTTTTCCCAATAGTTGCCTCACACAGACAAAAAAAATCCATATAAGTTTGTGATCGTGTGTGTTGAAAAGGGGGTATTTTTCCCCCCGTTTTAGGGGGTAAAACTCCCCCTGAAGCGAACACTGTTAAACTAATTATTGTGAGCTGGCCGCGGGGGGAAACGAAGATTTTTCTCCGACCAAGATATTTGTGTGTGTAAATATATTGATATAGGTATATATATATGTTATAATATGTTTATTGTGTGGTATGTTTATATAAATGAGATTAATATTTCTTGAGGAAATTATATTCTGTGAAACGTAGAAATTATAACAAATGTGAACTTTGGAGTCGCCTTTAAGCACCTGGGTGGTATCACTCAGATCCGAGGCCGCGTCTTACAAACACTCAAACAGCCTGGGACGCAGAAGGTTGTAGGTTCGATTCCCGCCTTAAATAAATATTTATGTACGTTTCTTGTCTGGATGTTTCTGTATGTATGCAATGTGTTTCAGCGAAAGAGTTTTAATACGAACGGGGGTTGTTCTAGACGTCTAGGCAAACAACTTTTGTTCTACGACTTTTGGAAATTCGAACATTTCATTCGAAGTTTTTGTGTGAAACAGCTTATTTTCAAATAAAAATTCCCTTGGAATTATCGAAAATAAGAATATTAAAACCCCTTCGCTGAAACACATTGTATATTTACAAAAGAAAAGTATATAAGTAGGTAATATATTCATTGTCTGGCCACCATAATACAAGCCTAGTTGCGTAGTTTGGGACTAGATGGCGTTATGTGAAATGTTCTACGGTATTATTTATTTTATTATTTTTTGGCAGACTGTTTAAAAAACAGGGCAACAAAAAATCGTCACATTAAGTAAACAAAATGCTACTGATTTGAAACTAGTATCGAGGAGTGAAAGACTATTTGGCTTAAGCGCCATTTTGTGAACTTTACAGGAGAACCCCAAACCAGAAGATCAATAAAGAAAAAAAAAAATTGGTTTGTAGAAAATCCACATGCGAAAACGTCTATTAACTGACAATGTCCGGTGGCAAAATGACTAGTAAAACGTGAAATTGTCACAAATCCAAATAAAATAATGTCTGGAACCACTTAAAGTATTGAATTTCAGAAAAAAAAAACTATTGAAGCTATTGCAATCTTAGAAACTTGTCTAAATTCAGTTTAAAATGTTAGAACGACTATGTATAACTATTTTGCTGTTAATTTTACAACTAATTATCATGCAAATTGAAATTGAAAATTGAAGTATTGCATTACAAAACAACCATGGTGGTACAAAACACTAAAAATACTGTAGTAATTTAAATAAATATACTTTATTTCGTTATTAATAATATAAAAAGACATACACATTTAACATTATAAATACAAAAATTAATTACCAGTTAGTCAAATAACCCGCCCCTTATCGTACCCGGCGTAAAGGTTCCTCGTACCCGGCGTAAAGGTTCCTCGTACCCGGCGTAAAGGTTCCTCGTACCCGGCGTAAAGGTTCCTTTCAATAATAATTATTATTGAAATTTAATTTAATTTTAGATTTTTTACCTCACGTAAAAGTTTTGTTTATGTCACAAATGGAAAAATGGTTGTCTGTAAAGTCGGTTTACGGACGATAATTTTACGTGATAACGTCATAAGAACTCCTTTGTATTGTTAACATTACCATTTTGCATACTTCAATACGTTGCTATGGTTACCTTGTCAATACCGCAACGTAACGCATGACGTCACACTTTTTCGTGAATGATGACGAAAAATAAGTTTTTCTTGGTTTCTGCATTGCCTCTTTGGCTGGCAATCCCGATCCGTTGGCCAAAGTAAAACGTTTTGGTCACCTGAATTATTATTATTTATTTTTAATTGGTCTTGGTTTTCCATTGTAATAAACATTATGTAAGTAGTTAGACCTATCTATAGGTAGGTACATATGATTATCCTCAGTTCATAAAACTACGGTAAATCCAATGGAAAATCTGCAAATTGATTTTAATAGCAGTTGTTTAAAATATACGGGCTTGTCAATCATTATATCATACTAACTGCGCCCCGAGGATTTACCTGCTTTAGTTTTTAAGACTTTTTCAAGTGGTCCATGTACAATTGTATTAAGCATCCAAAGAAATAAAAAAAAATTGAGTTTGAAATTTTTGAGTTTAGTGTCTCATCTTATATCTTATCTTATCTTATATATATATATATATAAAAGAAAGTCGTGTTAGTTACACCATTTATAACTCGGGAACGGCTAAACCGATTTGGCTGAAAATTGGTGGGGAGGTAGCTTACAATCAGAAGACGGACATAGGATATTTTTTTCGATATTCCCACGGGATCGGGACTTACGCGGGTGAAACCGCGGGGCACAGCTAGTATATATATAAAAGAAAGTCGTGTTAGTTACACCACTTATAACTCAAGAACGGCAGAACAGATTTGGGTGAAAATTGGTAGGGAGGTAGCGTAGAGCCAGGAGACGGACATAGGATACTTTTTATCCCAATATGCCCACGGGATCGGGACTTACGCGGGTGAAACCGCGGGGCGCAGCTAGTTTAATATAATTTTCCTACAAACACAGAATGTATAATAGTAGTGAACTACGAACTTTATCAGCCTTTTTTACCCCTTTAGAAGTCATATTTTATAAATCTTTTCATATTTCCTACGTCCTTAAAGGAACCTCCATGTGAAGTTTCGGACTCTAAGCTCAGTAAGTAGTTTCGAATTTTTATGATGAGTATTTTTCTCTTTTATTTAACTAGCTGTACCGGCATACGTTGTTTAGCCATATATAAAAAAAAAGTTAAAAAAAAAAGTTGTTTATAAAGTAGGTTTACGAACGATAATTTTTAATGATAACGTCATAAGAAAACGATGGAAAATTGAGATTCTTTTTTGTTATTCTTTTATATTTTTTTCCTTGTTTTTTCTTATTTATTTCTTTTTTTAAGTACTTTATATATATATAATATATATATATATATATATATTTCCTTTATATATAGTTTTTGATTTTCTAGTAAAAATTCCCTCAGAATTATCGAAAAAAGTTCGAATTTCCATTAGTCGTAGAACAAAAGTTGTTCGCGTAGACGTCTAGAACAATCCCCTCTCGTATTAAAACCCCTTCGCTGATACACATTGTATACAGAAATATAGATGTAAAAAAAAAACAGAGAGATTGAAATTACAATCATTTTTCATACAAAAACTTTGTCGTTTTTATTTTTTACCCAAACGTCACCCTAGAATTAATGATTTTGTACTAGTACGAACAAAATTTTACGACAAAAATGTGTTACTGTTATCTGGTAATAAAAATCAAAGAGTGGTGTGGGCCTAGCGGTAGATACTTCAACTTTCATTCCGAAGGTAGTAAGGTAGGCGGAAAACCTCGTGATGAAACCCGCGGCTTAGTTGGCTGCAGACGTATTGACAAGTTCCTTCCCCTGGATACGGTCACCTAGGATTGCACGTGAAACGGTTACAACTAAGAAACATAATTATAATTATATTTGTAAGGATATATTCGCGTTTTTATTAATTTTAAGTAGACGGTAGTTTGACAGAATTTCATATAATATTTTTTGTAAAACGAATGTCATCTCAGTCTGCCTGTGACCATGGGATCTGCAAAGTTCCCGAAACGTCAGGTTTAAAACAAAAATAAAAAACGCGAATGTATCCATTCAAATCCTACTAATATTATATATGTGAAAGTTTGTGTGTGTGTGTGTGTATGTATGTTTGTTACTTCTTCACGCAAAAACTACTGAACCGATTGCAATGAAATTCGGTATGTAGATAGCTGGAGGCCTGGGTTAACATATAGGCTACTTTTTATCCCAATATTCCTACGGGATCGGGACTTACGCGGGTGAAACCGCGAGGCGCAGCTAGTATAATTATAATTATGAGTTCAAGTCGCGAAAACCTTAGAAAATACCATGATAATTTCAACCGGGAAAGTGGATACAAGCTCTAATAAAAATGTGCAAGTGATAAAAATGTGCGTGTGACGCGAGATATCTCCGAATATATCTTCGAATATAGTGAGTGTGGTGTGCCGCGGCCCTTATGACTGCTGACAAAAACTGTGCATAAAATCGAGCGTCAGTACTCGACCTACCCTCGGTTACTACCCTTAACTATCAGCATGAGAGGACAACGCTCGCTGCTCCAGTCTCCTCGTGACCATGACTATTGTATCATAATCGAAACGTCGACGTAAGAGAAATAAAAATAAAAAATACGCGATTAAGACCCGGGAAAATAATTACTATGAATACAAATCGTGTGCGTTTAAAGAGTTTACGGTCGACTAAGCTGAGAAGGTAGTATAGATGCTGGACAAGCCTACTCCATCTAATAAATGTCCTAAGCAGTCCCTTGAATAGCATGAATTAATATTGTCGCTTAATAAATCATTCACCTATAACTTGTTACAAGCCAATTATAATAATGTTATAATTAACAACAAATAAACAATGGATATGTTATGTGTAACAGGGACATAATAAAGACAACGTCATAACACCATATATATCCATGTATGACGCGCATATGTGTGCCAGTCATCAGTATGAGGTTTCCTTATTCGAAAACACTAAAACTGCTCGCTCTGACTTAACTAGTTTAGTAGCATAATACTTTTTAATTAGCTTTATAGTCCTTTCTAATAAAGCTGTATGGTACTTTTTAATTAGCTGTAAAGTAATTTTCAATTAGCTGTATGGTACTTATTAATTAGCTGTAAAGTACTTTCTAATAAAGCTGTATGATACTTTTTTGATTAGCTTTAAAGTACTTTTCAATTAGCTGTATGGTAGTTATTAATTAGCTGTAAAGTACTTTCTAATAAAGCTGTATGGTACTTTTTAATTAGCTGTAAAGTAATTTTCAATTAGCTGTATGGTACTTATTAATTAGCTGTAAAGTACTTTCTAATAAAGCTGTATGATACTTTTTTGATTAGCTTTAAAGTACTTTTCAATTAGCTGTATGGTAGTTATTAATTAGCTGTAAAGTACTTTCTAATAAAGCTGTATGATACTTTTTTGATTAACTTTAAAGTACTTTTCAATTAGCTGTATGGTACTTATTAATTAGCTGTAAAGTACTTTCTAATAAAGCTGTATGATACTTTTTTGATTAGCTTTAAAGTACTTTTCAATTAGCTGTATGGTACTTATTAATTAGCTGTAAAGTACTTTCTAATAAAGCTGTATGATACTTTTTTGATTAGCTTTAAAGTATTTTTCAATTAGCTGTATGGTACTTATTAATTAGCTGTAAAGTACTTTCTAATAAAGATGTATGATACTTTTTGATTAGCTGTAAAGTACTTTTCAATTAGCTGTATGGTACTTATTAATTAGCTGTAAAGTACTTTCTAATAAAGCTGTATGATACTTTTAAGTAGCTGTAAAGTACTTTCTAATAAAGCTGTATGGTACTTTTAATTTGTTGTAAAGTACTTTTTAATTTGTTGTAAAGTACTTTTTAATTTGCTGTACTTTTTAATTAAATATGATATTACTTTTTAATTAGCTGTAAAGTACTTTTTAATTAGCTGTTGTTTTTAATTCGCTGTTTAGCCCCGACATAGGATAGTTTTTCTTATTTTATATTTTTTGGACATGTAAGTATTAAATTTTCTAAATATTTTATTTTAGGCCATTCCGTCCCACTGCAAATACCTTCCCTCCTGTTCCCCCACTGTACCCTGTCAAGTGCCAGCTGGTTCTAGTCCCTACGATCCCAACTCATCCCACCATCTCTTTCATTATTTTTAAACAAGTACTACATTCTAACAAAAAAATGTTGCCAACCATAATTATAACTAGAATAGACTCCCTAAATCGTAAACGTATATCCTGTGGACAGTTGGGCACGTCTTATTGGGTACAATTGCATTTTATTATCACAACACATATAACAGTCATGTCAATATCTGAACCATCCCAGTTATTAACTTTATTGTATTAAGTAAGTAGGTATATATGTATTTTCTTTTATTAGGCACTTTACTTGTTTTCTATTGTTTTATCCGATCAGCCCCCTTAGATTGCTTTCTATTAGCGATATCGCTAATCGATATGTTTAACTTATTTAGAAAATCATGATGATATTTATTTTAAAGGATATTTTCGCGATTTAATTTGTTTTTAAATCCCATGCTTAAGGGCACGTTTACGTCAGGTTTAAAAACAAATTAAAACGCGAATTAATCCGTTAAAATAAATATAATTATGATTTTCTAAGTAAGTAAAACATAATGGTTCAGATATTGGCATGAAAGTAATTTGTGTTGTGATACAAAAAAAAATTACACAAATGATAGGTCAGCTTTTGACCACTATCACATTTGCCTGATGCAGTCTTAGATGTAGCACGGTTTTCTAGAAGATACCTATTTACTCGCAACTTTAAAACCCCCAACTTGTACACGTCAGGAAAGACAGGATCTGCAACCGAGACCAGCCCGCCTAGACAAGATTGCTTTCTATTAGCGATATCGCCAATAGACCGATTTAAATAAAGGTGAAAGACCTCTCCGTGTAAGAAGTAACAGCTGATTTCCTTAAATTGTTCGAATTTCTAAAAGTCGTCGACCAAGATTGTTTGTTAGCCCTCAACTAGATAGGTAAAGTAAATATTAGTCAAACATAACCATAATCCTAACTAATATTATATATACGAAAATTTTATTAATTTGTTTGTATATTTCTTTGATCCCTCTTCACGGTCCAATGACTGAACCGATTCGAATGAAAATCGACACAGTGATAGTTTAGAAGATGGAGAAGGACATAGGATACTTTGATCCCGAAATTCAGACTTACGCGGGCGGAACAGCGGCTAATAAATAAATATTGTAGGACATTCCACACATCTAGCTCCAAGTTAAGTAATTAGACTTGTGTTATAGGTGCTAGATAACGGTTATCCTACTTATTTGTAAATATATACTTATAATACACAGAAACAACCAGACCACAGACAAATATCTAAACAAAAATACTTGTCTGAGGCGGGTATCGAACCCGCAACCCTGTGTTTGGCAGTCATGGTGACCATTGTGCCAACTGGGCCGTCAAATAATAATACTTCAATGAATAATTCCGAACAACATGACTACCACATGCGGGGATAAATATCTAGATACATATATAAATCTTCCTATGTAATACATAACCGTGGCTTATGTATCAACATTATATTGACACAAATACAATTATCGAATGATTCAATTTACGTAAATTGCTTGACGTTAATATTATTTATTTGTACAGGGTTATTGGTTCATGTTTACATATTAACTCATTTATTCCAAATAAAGGTACATTTTGTGGTTTTATATCAATTAAATAGAAATAACATTCTTTTCGGCTTTATACATGAGGCATGCAATGTTACTCATAGTATAAAACAAAGTCGTTCCCGCTGTCTGTCAAAATTACGCAACGGATTTTGATGCGGTTTTTTAAATAGATAGACTGATTCAAGATTTTTTTTAAAGATAGAATAGGAGTGCAAGTCTAATTTAAAAAGCTGGCTAGTGGAGAAGACTTTCTACATACTAAAAGAGTACATATCCCAAAAAGACCATAGTTTTTCGACATACGTAGGTAAAGTAAATTAAATAAAAGGTCAAATATAATTACTCGGCATAAAGTAAACTTTTTTTTTTATTTTTGTTTTGAACCGAATGAGATATTTATAATATATAAATACCTAATTGTATGGGAGTTTATGAATCTCTAATTATTTTTAAGTAAATAGGATGATATGTGTATAATAATTTGAAATGACGTATAATTGAAATTATAAATAAATTAGTATTTGAGTATTTGGGAGTTGGTATATAAAACAAAACTACTACTCGTACAAAGTCGCTGGCAACAGCTTGAGATGAGGACCTACAAGATCTAATTTTGCCATCTCTATTATTTCTAAATACGACCAGGCAAACTGATACGCGTTATGGAAATCCCAGACACACGCACTAAGCGTTGTTCTTCTTCATTCCTTATTCGTACAGCAAGGGAATGGAATCAGTTGCCTGCATCTATCTTTCCTGTCTCCTTACACAAGATTGCTTTCTATTAGCGATTTCGCCAATCGACAGACTCTTTTTTTAGTATGAAGTTGACGTAAGCGAACAAAAAGTCACGTAGTCTTGCGTTAGAGAATAAAAAATGACAGATAAATTTCATCTTAGGCCAACTTTATACAATTCTATACAATTAATTTAATTGGCGATATCGGTAATAGAAAGCAATCTTGTCTAAGGGGGCTGACGCTTATAACTTGCGGGTCTTCAAGTCGAGAGTAAAAAGGTATTTTCTAGACTCGCGTGCTACATCTTAGACCGCATCGTTACCTACCATTAGGCAGGTGTGATAGTGGTTAAACCTATCAATTGTAAAAAAAAATTACAGGTATATATGTGTGTATTTATAAAGAAAAGTGTATAAGTCTTATATCAGTTATCTAGCCACTATAACACAAGCCTAGTTGCTTAACTTGGGGCTAGTTGGCACACCCAAGCCAAGATTGTGTGAAGTTTTCTACTATATTTATTTTACTATCATACTTAAACTTTTGGAGAATAGCTTTTATTATTAACCGATTGCGCGATGAAAATGATGTGTAATGTGTTTATCAGTGTGTGTTATGTATGTTTAATTGTATACCTATATGTTTGTTCCTTTGTGGCTAGAGACCAAACGCGTGGACCGATGTTGCTATACATTTTGGAAATTAGAACTAAATTATTTTGTTATTTATTTTTATGCATCTGACCTAAACTTAAAACAATTGATTAATTTAGAAATTAGGTACATAAATAACACCACATAATTCTGATCAATACTGGGTAACTAAACTTATTATAGGTACCTATCTTGTGTCACATAGTCCACGGTTATACACCAATAACCCTGTACACTAATACAGAATAATATTTTAAATAAGTAGGCATATTATAAGTGGTACCTAGGCCCGCCTATCAACTGTGACTCAGACTGAGTTTCCCTTAAATACCATGTCATTACGAATCAAACCTCACTTAGAAGCGGAACGTAGACGATAAAACATGTATTTATTTACTAACTTTTTCGCGATCGCGTTTTTCGCAGTCGTATATGGAGCTACAGATCTACTCTGCCCTTGTGACTTAGAAGAACCAGACATGGTTAAAAATAATGAACTATTAAAAATGATACTGGAGCAACTGCCTGAGGAATTGCCTGAAGAAGAAAAGCAGTTGTATAGCGTTTACCCTGGCTTGCTTTACCAAATTGGCTGCAAAAGGTGTGAGCCTGAAGAGAAACTTAGGCGGAAGAGGAAGATCTTGCCGGATCCGGAAGTGGATAGTTCAGAGATATGGAGTACTGAAGACAATTCTGTTCCTAAGGAACAGAAGGGCCATATTGGATATGACA
Organism: Idaea straminata; assembly: GCA_951213275.1. Classification (NCBI taxonomy): domain Eukaryota; kingdom Metazoa; phylum Arthropoda; class Insecta; order Lepidoptera; family Geometridae; genus Idaea; species Idaea straminata. The sequence continues at coordinate 9,193,733 of OX577870.1, forward strand.
GTTGCCCAACTGGATTAACAAAGATTGGTTTTCTTTGTGTGCCAGATTCGACACTCGATTATGTTCAGTAAATTTCACAGTTACAGTGATTTGATTATTTTATTTTCTTGAGTGTTCAGTGGCCTTTTCTTGGCATTAAAAAATATTAAGTACTAGCTGTGCATTGTTTTACCCGTGTTAGTGTCTCAAAGAGTTATTGATTCTCTTCAAAGTTATTGAAAACTATAAACTTTATCAGTCCCTTTTACCCCATAAGGGTCAAATTTTCAAAAATTATTCTTAGAAAATTTCAGACTCGCTTTTGTAGGTTAAGGGATTTTTTGATAAGACTTTTTTCACTTTTATATGTCTTAATAACGAAAAAATATCACGAAAAAATTACGAATAGTAGCTATACCACAATTGGGCAGCACAATTGGTCACATTAATTTTGATGGACATTTTACACAGCGCCATCTGGCTCCAAGCTAAGCAACTAGGCTCGTGTTATGCCCAAATAATGGACAGAATACTTATAATACGATTTTTATTACAATACTGAAAAGTGGACCAAAGGTTTTTTATCGATATCAATTTAAGTTTTTTTATTCTACCATGTCTGGTTAGTATACTTTGTAAATATTTTTTTATTTATTTTGCAAAAAAATGCATTTATTAGAAATTATTGTACTTTTCAGTATTTTTCGGTGATATATTTTGAATTGTATTGTTTTAAATTTTTATTATTCAATCATTGTTATTTTTATTTAAACATTGACTTCATAACTAACTAGTCTACTTTTTGTATAATTTAAATAGTTAATTGTATTTCATAGGTTTTAAGAATTAAAAGTTAAAAAAAAAGTAGTATTTTTCTATTTTAAAAGGTTTATTTACCTTTTCTTTATAAGCAATACGAGTTTAAGTGTTATGCATCACAAAAAATAACGTGGGGGAAAAACATGGCGCGTTGTATTTTACCTTAGCTTAATTTAATTTTAGACCATATTGGTTTCCTCCTTAGATTATGAATTCGTACTATGTTGATACAGAGAGCTCTTGCACTCATCATCTAGGCCGACCGCAGGTTGTATTACAAATCGAATTTTAATAACACTACGATGAAACGTAATTTTCATGATTAATTTTAATGCTACGGGAGCCATTTCATCGTGTTCACAAAGAAATAAATTATTTTTAACTGATTTTAGAAAAAGGCAGTGGTTCTTAATACACCACGTAGGTATTCGTATATATTTCATTTGCGTAGATATTTGTAAGGAGCGAAGCGTATGAAATGTCACAGAACTCAACACGGTGCAAACGGTTCATACGCCGTTCCAAACTCTTTAGATATTACCCTCTAAGTAAGCATGAGAAAAATCCAATAGACTAAAAAAAGTTATATGTATACATAACTTCGATTATTGTAATGTAAGAAGGTAAAACCCTAAAATAAGTTCTCCATTGCGAGCTCTCTAATTTATAATTTCTTTAACTTTCTCTTGACTACAAAAATATTTATATATTTTTTCCTTTATTGTAAAGTAGGAAGGTAAAAACCCAAAATAAGTTCTCCATTCCGAGCTCTCTAGTTTTATCCTTACTCTAAGTATGCATGAGAAAAACCCAATGGACTAAAAAAAGGTTAAAATTTAACTTGATTGTAAAGTAGGAAGGTAAAACCTCAACATAAGTCAGTATTTTCCAAAAAGATACAAAAACACTCCGTAACTTTTGATGACGTCATAAAGTGCGTAGGTAGGTTTTAAAAGTGAAATCCGTTATATAATGATAACGTATAATGTGCAATTTAATAATTTTAATTATGTAAATGTATAAGGAAAATATATATGTATGTAATTATATAGGTTATAAAGGGTTATTGGGTATCATATTGGGAAGCTGTTGAGGGACACTTCTGTGCACCTAAACAAACAACTTTTGTTCTACGAATTCCGGAAATGCAATTTTTTGAAAATGTTGAGTTTAACTACTTTATGAGTATATACATATATACTTAATTACCCTGTATAATTTGATGATCTCGAGATGAAAGAACGGGACACTAATGGGTTCATTCAGTTGTCAATCTGTCTGTTTAATCTTCATTTTTTCAAGGATTCCGGATTTACGCGAGTGAAACCGCGGAGCAATGCTAACACTTCATTATGGACGCAGATAAAGCGTTATACAATTAGCGAACAAAAGTCTCAGCCCACCGTAACGTTTACAATCCTGTGCAACACTATTTGAACATTATAACAACGTAACCTGTGGATCGAACCCACGTCGGTTGGTGTAGCGGGTGGAGGCTTATACCACTCACAAAATGAAATGAAAATGAAATGAAATGAAATATATTTATTTGCCAGAATATGGTGAGTAAATTATGATGTACAATACAGTATGTGCTCATATTCAACCGAATCTCGGTGTGCAAATGTCTAGACTAAAAATAAATGACTTTATACAGAATTCATAAATAGCAAAATAGATTTTTACGCAGTAATCAATACAAAATAGGTGAAAAAACTACCATGTCAAAAAATTAGTATATTGTAATTAGTGTCAAATATGTCAGATTAGTAATTAAAATGAAAATAAAAATGTCTTAATATAGTTTGATTTAAAATTAATTGCATACACATAATATTCCTTAGGACAATGTCAGGTTTTATTTTTATCGTCTAAAAATTCTTTTACACTATAATAACATTTATTTAACAACATTTTGAATATTTCTTTTTTAAATTTCGTCAACGGTAAGTGCTTTAAACAGTCAGGTAATTGGTTAAATATATTTACAGCCATACAATGCACATTTTTCCTTGTTACTGCTAATCTTTGATCCGGAACACATAGTTTATTAGTATGCCTAGTCCTACTGCAAGCTTTATCTGAATTTTTGACAAATAAGTTGTTATGTTTTCTCACAAATAGACAAACTTCTAGTATGTACATGCACGGCAGTGGTAGTATATTGAGTTCCTTAAACAGAGGTACACAACTATCTAGAGGATGAGCACGACACATTGCTCTGATACATTTTTTTTGAGCAATGAATGCTCTTTCAACCTCTACTGAGTTACCCCACAATATTAGGCCATAGCGTAATATGGAGGCTACGTATCCATGATAACTCTTACAGGTTCTTACGGTGACATTGTTCTTACGGTGAAGGAAAACATCGTGATGAAACCCGCGGCTTAGTTGTCTCCAGACGTATCCTATGGACACGGTCGACTGAGCTGGGAGGGTAGTATGGGTGCCTACTCCATCCTCACGCAAAAATGACCCAACTAATAATAAAAATAAATAATGCAGGACATTCCACACATCGCCATCTAGCCCCAAGCTAAGTAACTACACTTGTGTTATGGGTACTAGACCACGGATATACTACTTATATACTTTTATTTTGTAAATATATACTTATAATACATAGAAACAACCAGACCACAGACAAATATCAAAGCATAAATACTTGTCTGAGGCGGGAATCAAACCCGCAACCCTGTGTTTGGCAGTCCGGCATGGTGACCATTGTGCCAACTGGGTCGTCAAACTAAGAGGTCGAGTTGCGGAAAAAATCCCATATACAAGTACAAGTAAGTATACTCCAATTTAATTGTGTTTAAAATTATGTATAGGTGTACTTTTTTCCAATTTTATGAAGAAGTACGATTTTTTTTTGTTTTTTGTTGTCGATCTTGATGCATTTGACACAGACTGGGAAAACTTTGCCCAGGACTGAAATGCTTGGAAAGATGTTAGGGAGGCCTTTGCCCAGCTGTGGGACAATATAGGCTAACAAAAAAAAACGAATAGGCTCCGAAACTGCTGAACAGATTGTGATTATCCCGTAACAATATCAAGATAATAGCCTATTAGTCTTACTTTCAATGTGATCTAATACAAAGTTTCATCAAAATCAATCCAGTACTTTAAACCATTTATTTTCCATAACACAACACATATACATAAATAGATTACAATACATAAGTCATTAAACATTAAATAACAAGATCTGTGCGTGCAATGGAAGGTGCAGTCTCAGCAATATGCTGTGAGCTATGTGACCATCTCACTGCTACTGATTTTTAGGCTGTCCTTCACAAGAGCTCTACATAGCGTGTAGCCGGCATAAACTTTGGATTTTGTTATCAATTTCTATTCTTTAAGACCCAAATTATAACATATCATCATCATCATTACCCATACACGTCCACTGCTGGACATAGGCCTCCCAAACGACGCCACAAACAGCGGTCCTGAGCAGCCTCCATCCACCGATTACCCACGACTTTTACAATGTCGTCGGTCCACCGTGCAGCTGGTATCCCAACCAACACTCCATTCCCCCTACACGATGAATGCAAATATAACATACTAGCTGTGGTTTCAGCCGCGTAAGTCCCGATCCAGTGGGAATATCGGGATAAAAAGTACCTTATGTGTAAATCCAGGTCTCCAGCTATCTACATACCAAGTTTAAACGCAATCGGTTCAGTAGTTTTTGCGTGAAGGAGGAACAAACACACACACACATACACAAACTTTCACATTTATAATATTAGTAGGATTACAAACCTTTCCCCTCCTTAAAATAGGAAAATTAAAAATCCCTGAAACAGGTCATCATTTATTTACGATAACTTACAAACTTCCACCCCCCATTTGCCCCCCTTAGGAGTTGAATTTCGCAAAATCCCGTCTTAGTGAGCACCTACGTCATAAAAGGAACCCCTATGCAAAATTTGAGACTCCTAGCACTTGTAGTTTCTGAGATTTTGTGATGAGTGAGTGAGTCAGTGATTTTCCCTTTTATAGATAGATAGATAGATAGTACAAAAAAAAACAAAAAAAAATTTTAAGATTAATTTGTGACTAAGCATTTTAACCGACTTCAAACAAAAGGAGGAGGTTCTCAGTTCGTCGCGTATATATCGCACCTCCGCTCAAATAGTGTCATAACTCAAAAAAGAAAACTGTCGAGAAAAAGGTTTCTAAAGTAATAGTCTAACTGTTTTTCCGGTTTTATAGTCTTACTTTTTTAAAACTAATACTATGTTAACTATGTTAATACTATATTTGAAAACTAATAGAATTAGCGATATGAACATTTTAGTAGATTTGAATGATTTTTTAAGCTTTATGAAATAGTGTATTAGGTTTCCTAAAAATGTGAAATAAATAATATCTATTGTTTTTGAGTTATGACACTATTTGAGCGGAGGTGCGATATATAACATTTTATTATTTATGTATGCAAAAAAAAAAAATTTGCTTACATTTGTGTTAGATGACTAATTATTTTTAAAGTTAAATAATCCATTAATATCTGATTCATAAATGATTTTAGTCGCAATCAAATAAAATTATGCTAAATCAAAAGGAAAAACCAGTTTTTTCTCGTAACAAGGAAAACACGAAGAATTTAAACTATTAGTACGGTCATGTACGCGACGAAGCGATTTTTTTTATTTTAGGGTTCCGTGGGTTAAGAGGAAAATTGAAATCTCTTCAAGGTCACACTGAGGTTAAATGATACGGGTTGGTGTTTGTGGAAAATAAATGGATATATTTCAATGAGAAACAAGATGGCGGATAAAAAAACTAGTTGCGCCCCATGGTTTCCCTTACATAAAAGCAAAATGTCTTACGCCCAAATACTAAAAAGCTACTTATCTTAAGTTGCGATTGAAATTTAAGTGTGTGCTTCAATAGGATAGGAGCGTCTTTAATGTTTAGGGGACCCCTAAATTGACCCATATTGACCCATATTGTGGGGCAATTCAACTGACATAAAAAAAGCATTTATAGTTCAAAAGAGATGTATTCGGGCCATAGCTGGAATATGTCCATGGGATTCTTGTAAACCTTATTTTAAGAAATACAAATTACTAACATTAGCCAGTATGTATATTTTTGAATGTGCTAAATTCGTTAAAGAACACCCATGGTTGTTTTCCAGAGCTAAGGAAATATTTTTAAGAAATAAGAGAAATGGTAACAGGATTGTCATACCTAGAAAACCCAACATGCAATTGTATCACAAGAACAGTTAAGTTATGTGCGGCAAGATTTACAACGCTTTACCTGAACATATAACGGTACTTCCAATTAATCAGTTTACAAAGACACTCAGGGAATGGCTATTAAAGAATAATTTTTATACTGTCACTGAATTCTTCAATCTGACAGCTTCAAGGTACCCGCGTTTTAGGTGATAAACATGATGTAAAACAAATTGACATAACATTGTATTAAATAACTGACCATTTTATTGAATTTCTAGATTAAGTTTGACAATTTGCAATTTGACAAATTGACTAATAGTAATGTGTTTAATTTGGTTATTTTATTACTGACATTGTGTAGTTTATAAGAAAGTATAATTTATCTCAAAAAATTTGCATGTCATATATAGTGACTAAGTGTTTTGGACCTGAATGTATAACATAACTAAGTTATGTATATATTGTAATACCTTATTGTACCAACACTTAATGTCAATAATTGAATTGAATTGAATTGAATTGAATTGAATTGAATTGAATTGAATTGAATTGAATTGAATTGAATTGAATTGAATTGAATTGAATTGAATTGAATTGAATTGAATTGAATTGAATTGAATTGAATTGAATTGAATTGAATTGAATTGAATTGAATTGAATTGAATTGAATTGAATTGAATTGAATTGAATTGAATTGAATTGAATTGAATTGAATTGAATTGAATTGAATTGAATTGAATTGAATTGAATTGAATTGAATTGAATTGAATTGAATTGAATTGAATTGAATTGAATTGAATTGAATTGAATTGAATTGAATTGAATTGAATTGAATTGAATTGAATTGAATTGAATTGAATTGAATTGAATTGAATTGAATTGAATTGAATTGAATTGAATTGAATTGAATTGAATTGAATTGAATTGAATTGAATTGAATTGAATTGAATTGAATTGAATTGAATTGAATTGAATTGAATTGAATTGAATTGAATTGAATTGAATTGAATTGAATTGAATTGAATTGAATTGAATTGAATTGAATTGAATTGAATTGAATTGAATTGAATTGAATTGAATTGAATTGAATTGAATTGAATTGAATTGAATTGAATTGAATTGAATTGAATTGAATTGAATTGAATTGAATTGAATTGAATTGAATTGAATTGAAATATTTGAGAGTCGTTTGAGTATTCCAAATCCAACCGACAAGATCAAAATAGCCTAACAACAAAACGTCCTATTATTGGGGTCACAAAATACCTAATTTTGTGGCAAAACGTTATTGTCGAAATTTCCTCCATGTACAGTAAGAAAAAAAACGTGTGGCATTGGGGACTGCCGCGGTAAAGCTATTGCATCGTGCGAGCTTCGTACAGTCGTACCATATACATACACGTTAGCGAAATCTCGGTCGGCCGAGCTACATGGTAGGCGGAGTGGGGGATGTTAGGTTTTATTTTCGTTACGGAATTTCTTGATTCGATCGCCACGCTCAAAGCCCGCGATAAAAGCTATGCAATAGCTTAAAATCGGGTCACTATAACACAATTGTTTACTTTACATGGCTAATATCCTACAATATATAATATTATGTTACTCCAAAAAAAAAACAATATCATCATCATCATCTTCCTGCCCTTATCCCAATTTATTTGGGGTCGGTGCAGTATGTCTTCTTCTTCCATTCACTCCTATTAGTCGTCATCTCATCGTTAACATTCATCTCTCTCATGTCTTGTCTCACGCAGTCCATCCATCTTTTCTTATTTATTTATTTTATTTTATTTTTTTATTTTATTCTCATTGGAAAACAAACAGTATAATTATCAACTTAAATATTTAAGTGGTTACAAATACACCATTTAAATGTTTTCACATATAGATAAATACGCTTGTTTGCTAGAGACGTAAAAGAAAATTTGACAACAAAGAGAAGGGAACAAAGTTACAAATGATGGCTCAAAAGTATTTTATTTTCACGACAGATTGGGAACCAACCAGTTTGAGTTAAATAACATTTTAATTTTATGTGGTGCTGTGTTAAATATGTCGAAGTCGGCATACTCGAGATCGTTAACTTCCCTCGCCGCTCTAATGACAAATGAGTTTCGTCTATAATTTGTGTTACCTTTAGGTACACCTAGGCAAGGCGTATGTCTTAAAGATTTTTTAGATGGTACACGTAGACGTATTTTAGAGAGCAGATAGGGAGAATCAATTTGGTTTTGTGCAATATTAATAAAGAGTATAATGTCAGCCAGTTTGCGTCTTTCAGCCAATGGGAGCACATGTTGCCTTCTGCACCTTGCCTCATAGTCGACATCGTAACACCTACATTTGTATTGAAGAAATTTAAGAAATTTCTTCTGAATCGCTTCAATTCTTTTAATATAAATGTCATACCCAGGACTCCATACTTGCGAACAATACTCAAGAATGCTACGCACAAAACAACAGTATAAAATTTTGATTACTTTGATGCTTGAGAATTGTGAACTGGTCCTGATGACAAAGCCCAAAGCTTTTCGAGCTCTTTTGACAATGGTATCGATATGGTTCTCATACGTTAATTTGGCATCCTGTGTCACCCCAAGGTCTCGAATTTCGCTTAATTTTTTAAGTATTTGATTTTTTATGAAATAGTTTGCATGAACTATATTAGTTTTACGAGTGAATGTTATGGAGTAGCATTTTGATACATTTAAGTCTAATTTATTTTTGTAACAATAGCCTTCAAATCTCTCAAGATCATCCTGTAATAAGTGACAATCACTAACATCACGAATATTTTTGAAAATTTTCATGTCGTCGGCATAAAGTAAGAACATTGAATAAAGAAAACAAGAGCGAATGTCATTCAGGAATATGTTAAACAATAGGGGTCCTAAAAGGGACCCTTGGGGCACACCTGATGGAACGTAACACCATGAGGATCGATAACCACTGACCACCACAGCCTGAGACCTATTTGAAATGTAGGATGAGAACCATCTTAAAAGATTGCCATGAATACCAGCATTGTATAGCTTTTGCAACAGTATAGAATGATCAATGCGGTCGAATGCTTTGCTGTAATCGGTGTATATAGCATCGACCTGCCCACCAGAATCCATGTTTGACGTCAGATACTCTCCAAAAGAAATTAAATTTGTGGTAGTTGAGCGTTTTTTTAGGAAACCATGCTGTTCTGGAATAAAGGTAGCAGATAATGCGCTATAAACTTGTGTATAAATAATACGCTCAAATACTTTAGCGAAAATGCATAACTTCGATATGGGTCTGTAGTTTGTGACATCGTTTCTGTTACCCGCTTTGTGAATGGGTGTGATGAAAGCTGATTTCCACATTTGAGGCACAATACCCTCAGCCACTGATCTTTTAAATAGGATCGTCAGTGGTTTTGACACAGCCTTGGCACATTTTACAATGAGTAGAGGTGCTATGTCATCCGGTCCCGGCCCCTTATTGAGGTCTAATGATTTAAGCAATCGAAAGACTGTCTCCTCATTAATTTCAATATCGTTCAACAAACTAGGCTGACCATAGAACGAAGAATCAATCTCAGGAAATGAACCAACTGAACTAGCTGAGTTAGAAGAGGAAGAACACGTTAAAAATGTGGTCTGGAAGTAAGAGGCAAAGAGATTACAAATAGAGTCACCTGATTCCGCCTTCTGGTTTTCATATAGCAAAGTTGAGGGGATAGAATTAGAATCTTTTTTGTTTGACTTAACGTATGTCCAGAACAGTTTAGGATTTTTTATTATATTAGTTTCCATATCTCTTATATAGGCTTTATAACAATCTTCTTCTAGTAATTTAGCTCTTTTCCTGAGAAGACTATAGGCATTAAAGTCTGCGGTGTTACCATAGGTGTGATATTTTTGGAAGAACTTATATTTTTCTTTTAGCACCTTCTTTAGAGCAGAATTATACCATGGCGGAAACTCAGATGAGGTCACAAGCTTATGTTTAATGTACTTATCGCGGAGTTCATATAGGTATTTATAAAACAGCTGCAATGCGTCGTCTAAAGAAATATCACTAGTAAGACCACGATCCCAATCAATATCATTTAAAGCTAGATTGAAATTGACGTAATCGCCAGAATTATAATAATATTTTAGCCTGGGTTTAGCCTTAATAATTTCGCAGTCGTCGATAAGCTGAATATGCAAGGACTTATGGTGATCATCCTCAGGGACAAGGGGTTCGGAACAGTGTTTAATGTCTAGGTCCTTATTGCTGAAAACTAGGTCTAAAATCCTATTTTTAGAAATGTTTCGCTGTGAGTTATATTGAGTTAAACCACACTCAACTATTATATCAAAGAAATGCGTTTGTTCCTCACCCGTGATCCCCGACGGCTGCAAGATATTGTTCTCTAAATGCCAGTTTACATGGGGAAAATTGAAGTCACCCATGATAAGAAACCTGTCATCAGGACATGAGTTCACAATCTCCGCAAGTTTGTCACTAAAGTTTCTTAATTGAGTACTAAATGAATTACCTAATTTTTGATCACACAGATACAATGTGCATATATGTAATTTGTTTGACGACCGATTTTTCGTATTAAGAGTGACAGTTACCCAAATATCCTCCGCTGAGGAGAACCACTCGGGCCGCTCAACGGAGGGCAGATCACGACGTACGGCCAACAAGGTACCGCCACCGTATAATTCCTGCGTAGCAGCGTAGTCTCTGTCCCGCCGCCAAACCACATATCTCTCGTCAAATACCTCCCGGTCATATATACCACTCAGTAGAAATGTTTCTGTTATTGAGATAATAGCATATGAATCAAGAAGCACATTTCTTTTAAAAGTATGTGTTTTTGTGCGTAGTCCACGAGCATTTTGGTAATATATCTTAATATTCGTATAAGTCATCATTGTTAGCCGGTGAAATTAATATCTAAATAAGTTAAAAAGGTATACAATATTTGTAAACAATAGAATGAGTAGTTTAGGTAAGATGGAGCCGGCTCAAGACAACCCATAATACATGAGTCATTTATTATACTTATTGTTGCAAATATTGTTGAATAAGCAACATCACGAGTAAAAGCGATCCAGGCACAAAACAAGTAAAAAACGTGATAACAAAATAATAGAAACACGTAATTAGAATGGTTGTAGTAATTAGAATTTATAAGTTGTGTTTCTGTTGTAATACTAGTCATTGCAAAGAAATAATCGGCTATAAATAGCGACCTAGTTCTATTTTTAAGCATTAAAAAGTTATGTGTTATTAAAAACATATCAACAAAGAAAGTGTAGTATTTTAAACCATCAATTATGTAAATATTAAAATAAATCAGTAATAAGAAGGTAGGCGCAAAATAGTCAACCGGCGCTGGGATCGGGCGAGAGGCAAAGGTGCAAGCAACATTAGACTGTACGTGTTTGTATGCACCCCCATAGCAATCGGTCCTTCCGTCAATTAGGTCGTCCTCTTCCTCTCCATCCCTCTACATTCATCCTCATCACTCTTCTAGTTACATGCGTCTCTTCTCTTCTCATCACATGTCCATACCAACTCAAACCAAACAAAAATCAATATCATACCAAGTTTTATCAAAATCTGTCCAGGGCCATAATTCTACAACTTGTCGTGTTTCAAATGTCGCGGTGTTAGTTACCTGCTATGTCACTAGCAGGCACAATGGTCACCATGCCGGACTGCCAAACACAGGTTGCGGGTTCGATTCCCGCCTCAGACAAGTATTTATGCTTAGATATTTGTCTGTGGTCTGGTTGTTTCTATGTATTATAAGTATATATTTACAAAAGAAAAGCATATATGTGTATCCGTAGTCTAGCACCCATAACACAAGTCTAGTTACTTAGCTTGGGGCTAGATAGCGATATGTGGAATGTCCTGGAATATTTATTTATTTTTATTATATATTGTTTTTATATATATGTTTATATTTATTTATTTTTATTATATATTGTTTTATTACATATTTCTTGTTAATATTACAACAGAAATAAATTCTGTGAGAAATTTTACTGTCTAGCTATCACGGTTCATGAGCTATAGCCTGGTGACAGACAGACGGACAGTGGAGTCTAAAAGAATCACGTTTTTACCCTTTGGGTACGGAATCTTAAAAATAAAGTAAAAACTTGCCAAAGTAAAAGTTGTTTGTATTATACCTACAGTTACGTAAGGTCACAGTTTTTATTTTTGTAAATAGGGTGATTCAATCAAAATTAGGTTAAATTTGAATTATATTAGTAGGTAACACCGTCACGAAAAGCTATTTTGAAAGCTTTAATAATGTAAGGTTTTAAAACACGACAACATTGAGTTTCTATTGAGGTACAGGATATTAATAATAAGTTACGTAAAAATGGAACCATTTCTTTTATGACGAAAACGAATATATTACGAAAAGGCTCTGGAACTGCTGGACCAATTTTGATAATATTTTGTATGATAATACATTAATTCATCGAAAATAACATAGGCTATTCTTTATCCCGATATTCCTACTCATGCGGGTAAAATCTCGAAACGCTGCCAGTATGTCATAAATCTTTAACCTTATTTGTCATTCTTGACAAGAACGAACCAAAAATTCATATTTTTATAATAATTGATGAATGCAATGAACTCGTTAAAATGCCATAAATAATTATTAGGACCTAGCTTTGTAAATTAAAGTTGAAAATTGAAAATTTGAGCTTTACAGCTCAATCTGTAGTCTTAAATTTCAGGAACAATTTTCAATTGACCCGTACTTACTTCCGAATTACGTATAGAGGACCTCTGAAAATCTTCTAAAATTAAAAAAATTACGACAAACATAATATAATATAACACAAAATAATTCTAATTTTTCTTCTTATTTCTGGCTCGAGTGAAAAAAATTCCAGAAATAACTTTCTTCTTACTTAAAAAAATGTTTCAATTGCTCTTTAATCTTTAGAGTTTACTTGCTATATGTACATAAATAAGTATTTACTATATAAAAGTTTGCATCCGGACTGAAGGTCCTTTTTCTAGTAAAACTAATTGAAACTTTAAAGAAAATTAATTAAAATTAGTTTAAAAAGATAGATTTATTTTTCTAAACGTGTTTTGAAACTTTATGACCAGATGTCTTGGGCTCTCAATCCAGATGCTTATCATAAATCTCAGATAATACTTTCTCTAATAGTACGTTGCGATACAAGTGTGGTAAATTGATCATCTCATCGAGGCGATTTATACAGAGCGCCGAGATTAAATGATCAATCCACACGTGTATCGTACGACGTTTTTTATCACAGTTGTGAATAAAAGATTTTTTGGTACCTACATTTTTTTATCCATCAAAACAGTATAACCCAGATAAATTAAGAATGTTTCATCTACCAAACATGTAATTAGCAGTAAGATACCAATTTAACTTATCCGGATAACTTTTTAGACACTAGTGGCGTCGAGGTAATGCATAACGCACGCGTGCGTAATACGTTGGATTATGAGCCTAAAAGCGGTTGTATAAGATCCACTTTATGAGCAACTGTGATAAAAATATGATTCTTTACTTCAAAATCTAGTGTAAAGAAGCTTATGTAAAAAATTAAGGCTGGTGTAGCTAAGTTTTCAATTACTACTAAAACTACAATCTAGATGATTTGATGAAGTCTTCATTCCACTGCCGTCTTCCTACCTTCACTTTTACTGTTGCTTTGACGACCCAGTTGGCACAATGGTCACCATGCCGGACTACCAAACACAGGGTTGCTGGTTCGATTCCCGCCTCAGACACGTAATTATTCTTAGATATTTGACTGTGGTCTGGTTGTTTCTATGTATTATAGGTATATATTTACAAAAGAAAAGTATATAAGTAGTATATCTATTTTCTCGATGTCTTGAATTTTTCGACGTTCCATCAATTTATTAGACTAACATCTAACGTCTTTACAGGCATGCAATAGGATTTGTATAGTCGTAGGTAAGATGTAGTTTAATTCTAATTTAAATCTAAATTAATTCTAATTAAAAAATTAAAACTTCATGGTGTCCATTTGTCAGCAATTAAGTCGTCAATGTATCTTAGACAACTTTAGAATAATCAATATATAGGTTTAAACAACATAGATATAGTTTACATAAATAATAATAAATATTGCAGGACATTCCACACATCGCCATCTAGCTCCAAGCTAAGTAATTAGACTTGTGTTATGGGTGCTAGACAACGGATATACTACTTAAATACTTTTATTTTGTAAATATATACAAACAACAAGACCATAGACAAATATCGATAATCATAAATACATGTCTGAGGCGGGAATCGAACCCACAACCCTGGGTTTGTCAGTCCGGCATGGTCACCATTATGCAAACTGGATCGTCATTATAGATATAGTATAAATCTGATAAAAATTTACTAACTTTATAGTAGTCATATAAATAGTGTTGTCAAAGTGTCGGCCGAAAGTTTGTTGTATGTCTACAACGGACGCGGTCAACGTATCATTCAGCATGACGGCCACCCATCGCGGCCGAATAGCTCCCCCAATAAATGAAATTTAACAGAATGAGGGAAAAAAATCAATACGTACACTAGTCACTTCGTATCGGACCACTATCACAACCCCTAATTTACTGCTCAACGATAAAAACAATGGCTTACATGTGTGTGTGACATGACAACACTGCTAAATACATATATTCATACTATATCTTATATAATTATTTAATTATTATATGGTACTTACTGATGTAAACGTCAGATGTCCTGATGTAGCATTCTAACAGAGGTCGACGAACCCGACGAACATACAAATAAACACAACCGCCATATTCATTAATGTCGTTCGAAAATTTAAAAGTCGCGCCAACCGTCGTCACCGACCGTTAAAACTTAAACTGCGGCAACTTTTCAATTTTTTTTTCTAATTGTTAACTTTTTTTTTACCAATGTTTGTTGTAATAACTCCTACCTAAACACTTGATGTATAAAAACGGTATAAAAATATTAAAAATTATGAACGATGGAAAAACTTGTAAATTAAAACGAAATATAAATATATATTAATAATAATAAAAGCGTTGTAGCGCCACTGAGTTCGAGCGCCTACTGAGTTAAAATTTTTGGGCATAAAAACATGCTACAATAGCCCTCGCCGAGGGCGCACTGTCTTGATACTTGCTGTGAGGAAAACTCGCTGATAACATCAGGAAGGGACTACTATTTTGATTTGCGCCGACACGCTGCGCTGCTGAATTATTGCAAGTCAGTTTTCCTTGCCCATATAGAAATCTAACACGATAAAGGATCAAATAGCATTCGTTTTTCAAATCGAAAGACTACATGAAAATCGGGAAATCATTTATAGATATTTTCCTGGAAAATGTTTTTCATTTTAATGAAAGACTACATGAAAATCAGGAAAATATTTAAAGATATTTTCCCGGAAAATATCAAAGACTACATGCATTTTTGGAAAATATTTGAAGATTTTTACTGGAAAATGTTTTTCATTTTAGGAAAATATTGAGGTATACTGTTTTTAATCATACTTTGATAAAGCCTGTGGAGAATGTTTGATATTTATTTTTATTTCAAACGATAGATATATTACTGAGATATCAAGGGGCATATTTTTAAATTAAAAAAATATTGTAGAAAATATTTTAAAGTATTTTTGAACGTACCTACTCTATAACAGTTTAACTATTATGACATTCAAATGTTTTTCAAACTTAATTTTCCAACAAAAAATATGTCTAATTTTTAATCATTATTTTTGTAAAATAAAAAAGCCTTAAAGTATCAAGACATCGTAGGCTGTACGCGGAGCTTGTGTGTGCGTGTGAGGGGCGGGCGGGGGCCCCGGGCGGGAGGGGCGCGGGCGACGAGGCCGAAATTTTTCGTTTTTCGCCCACTTTGCCGTCCCGCTCTAGTTTTTCGTTTCTCCCTCATTTTTTCTTCACCCGCTTTCTTCCTAGTCCCACCACATGTGTGCGAACACAGTATAAAGACAATTTTCAGACAATCGCAGAAACATTTCCGGTTTCCTGAAAATAAATAATATTTCATCCAACAACAAAAACGGCAAACTTCTAAGGGGTCTAAAAGGATTTTTAAAACCAAGTGAAAAAATAACAAGAAAATAAACAAATTAATTGTTTTTCAATATATGCAAAAAAAATTCTAATGAATTGTTTTTAAGTATATTTCCCTATTTATACGAAATGTTTAGTTTTTAATAAGGTTAGCAGGTGGTTTGTTTTAGGTTTGACTTCTTTTATTTCTTTAACATACAAGCGACGATATTGATTTTTGAAAATAAAACTCAGATAGACGAAAACATGAAACTTCATAATCTCTTTGTTGATAACCTGTTTTTAGTTGATATCAGCTGATAAATGTTTTATCATTATAAAGCTTCCGCTCAATCTAAATGAAAACCCCAAAAAAATATACCTACATATACTAAGCTCTACTAATGTGAAACGTAAATGTGTTGTGTGTGTAATAAATAAATAAATATGACCCTAATTACTGCCTATTATAAACTAATAGCGCTTCGTGGTTTTACCTGCGTAAATCTTGAAAAATCGAAACTCTTTATTCATATGAAATCATACAATTTTCATGAAATCACTTAGATGCGCCTCAAAAACTAATTAAATACCTTTGGAATATCGTAGACTTGTTTATTACACCTAAATATTCATAAAAATAATTACAAACATAACAACATTTTCTCTTTAAATTATTAATATCAATACCTACTTAATTTCTGTTATCTCACAGATATAAACTGAATTTCAGAAATCAATTTTCTTTTACAGTTCCCACATTCACTTTACACCGTTGACAGTAATACGAACATTTATTTTAACCAAAATAAAAAATGGAAATTAAATTCTTTTAATTATTTATTCATGTATTTTTTTTTAATTCGCTTTAAAATTGTCAAAGAAAACAATAAAAGTAATATATCAAGAAAAAAGTGTTTAGTCTACAGTTTTCCGTTGTACTGCGTAAGACGCGCCGCCCGCCCGTTCCTACGGCGGCGCCTTACCGCTCTACAGCGTGTTCTATTTACATTTATTTCCTTATTTTAATTTAAGAATTTTTTAAACAAAAAAAAACATAAGAAAAAAATACAAAATCATTAAAAAAACAAAATATAAATATAACTTAATAAGGTATATGCGGGTAAGAAGGGCCACCTGTCGCCTTAATTAAAAAAATAATATTTCGTAAAAAAAAAAAAAAATGGGGTAAAATACTTAAAAACAGGTCATTAGATAGTTAAATATTTGCTTTATTATCAATCTGAACAAAATTGCATTTGTGTATTTTCTTGTTCTTTTGTCACTTATATCAAAGTTTTTAAAATCCTATAACTTAACACAATCCCAAACACAATAGAATTACTCTCGTTTCGGAGGCCAAGATCTACTTTGGGCACTGATTAGATTTTTTTATACACACAAGAAATAAATATAAAAAATACTAATCAAACAAGATCACGGTGCAAAGCTGCCCAATATGCTGACAGCATTACCACGCTAAAATAGCCTTTACACCAGGAAAAACTGATGTGGTAGTCAAAACCTAGGTCCTGGAACTCCTGGAGAGGAAGCCCTATCTCCCTTAACCCAAAAATTTCACCACCACAGTCTCATAACCCACGGGAACAAATATGTTAGTTTGTACAGTTTTTCAGGTTTTTTGACTGACTGAATGACTTTATTTTTTCGCAAAAACAAACGGTCTCAGACGGAAGAAAAAATCTTCTTCTGCCTGTCCTGAATTTTTAAATTGTCTGCCGCAATAATAAAGAACAACAAATAACAATAGTTAACAACAAACACTATTTTTGACGACCCAGTTGGCACAATGGTCACCATGCCGGACTGCCAAACACAGGGTTGCGGGTTCGATTCCCGCCTCAGACAAAGTATTTATGCTTAGATATTTGTCTGTGGTCTGGTTGTTTATATGTATTATAAGTATATATTTACAAAATAAAAGTATATAAGTAGTATATCCGTTGTCTAGCACCCATAATACAAGTCTAGTTACTTAGCTTGGGGCTAGATGGCGATGTGTGGAACGTCCTGCAGTATTTATTTATTTACATATTAAACAAACAATATAACTTATTTTTATTTTCCGGTTTAAACCGCATCAGTTCCGATCCCGTGGGAAAATCAGGTCGATAAAGCGGGTTTTAAATTCAACCATAAAAAAATGGGAAAGCAATTCCAATTCCTGTATCATAATCGAAATATCCAAAAATAATCTCAAGGCCGCATCAAACAGGAACATCCCCTATGAGAATCTGAACTAGGAAACGGGGGGGTAAGTACACACGCCCCACCCCACCCCCCAGGGGGGGAGTACATGGCAAATACGCGAAAGCAATAGGACTTTTAAAAATTCTCCAGAAATATGATTTATGTGTTGACGGCGATGCCTCCTTCGCTTCGGTACAAGGACGGGGGTATGATTCGATTTTTTAAACCACCCCGTAGCCCGCGCCTTTTTTTCACTGAAAAATTATATTTTTTTTGCGCTCGTTTTAAAATGAGGACGTAGATTGATGTCTTTTAGACGGATATATTTTTTTTAAATATTTTTTGTGTTCTTGAATTACAAGGCAGAGCCTTTACTTTTTGATTAATTTTTTGTAGGCGGTAGTTTGGCAGCATTCCACATATTATTTGTAAGACGAATTTGTCACCTCAGTCTGCCTGTGACCATGGGAATTGCAAATATTTCCGAAATGTCAGGTTTAAACAAATTAATTAAAAACGCGATTATATCCGTTAAAATATATATAATCAAAGCCTTTACTACTTATTTAAGAGAGTATATTTTGACGAAATACTCCCTTGGCCAAACGTGCACTTTGACCAAACACACCCTTGACTAATCGCCCCAAACCCAATGATAAGAGTCTAAGATTAGCACTTTGACCAAACAGACCCTTGACCAATCGCTCCAAACCCAATCATAAGAGTCGTAAGATTAGAAATAAATAAATACCTAAAACTTGTCCAAAAACGTGGGCTTGTAGGACCTGTCTAAAACTCAAAGTTGAATGTTCCATGTAATTTTCTGTCCCACCGTTGGGCAAGGGCCTTTCTTCTTCCATCATCCTTCAACGGTTCTGGGTCACCTTCAAGAATATAAATTTAAAAAAAAACCACTCATTTTCTTATGATTTCACTAATGTATTTTACAAAGATAACTAGCCTTTAATAAACTTATAAAGCTCAATGCCCACTGTAAAGGCATTTTAGATTTAGTGGTTTCTGCTTATATCAGCCAAGCTCAGGTTAAGACATTCGAATACTTTAAAAATTGTTAATTATTACTTGAAAAAATAACGCGACGAATTAATAACGTCCTTTTTTTGGTCGGTTAATAAAAATTTTAGCCCAAAAAAAGTCATTAATTATTGAAGATTTTGGATAAGATTGGACAAGAAATTTTCACAAGTACATTCTGTATGGTTACTTATCTGTCTAATTGCTAATCTGTTTAGTTGCGAATCTGACAAGTTACTAATGTGCCGAATTTTCTTAATCTTAAATTCAACCAATTTTATAAAAATATTTCACGTCAAACGATCTAAACAAAAACATTTTCCCAACCAATAATTTTACAATAATAAGCATTACCCTAAGTAATCTTTTTCTCAGACTTTTTGAACTGAAATATGCAGATTTTTAAGCTTTAGATCTAACCGAGCCGATTTTTCCGATTATTTCGATAAAATACACTAACAAGATATAAAATTTCAAAAGCCATGTTTCGGGTATTAATTTAAACTCGTGTAAAGCCGGGAGCTTAAACTAGTTACATACAAACACAACTTAATTTGAAAAGCCAATGTTGTCATTCTAATATTGTACACGAAAACTTTCGTTCTTTACCTTTGAAATTTGAACTTTCTTTTGTAAGCTTTAGGGTTTACTTTTGAGTTTTGTTTGGAAGGGTTCTTATGTTTGATCATTAAAAAATATCGCGAGTTTTTGGGGCCAATAAATGATGTTCATATTATTGAAAAATATATTGTTGTTACGTTTGTTACATTTTAATAATACAGGGTTATCGGTTATTATAGGGATGGCCAAGAGGTCGACCGCGGTCTACTGCCCTTAAAAAGAGTAAAGGTACCATAACGATCGATACATATCGAGCAAAAAACTTTAAAAATATTGTAATGTCAGACGAGGCTGTATAGGTTAAGTCTTTTGCCTGCCCTTTTGGGAGTATAATTAACAAAAAAGATATTGCCAAGAAACAATGAGTGAATTGCGTGAGTTAATGAACTAAATAACATTATTTTTGATGCCAACAGCATTCTAACTACACAACGGTAAGGACTATTCGAATTACCAAAAGTCGTAGATTAAAAGTTGATTATTTAAGTGAACAGAAATAGCCCTTAACGGCTTTCTTCTAATTTACCAATAACCCTGTATAAGAACGCGGTTGAGGGCTATTCGCGTGCACCTTAACAACCAACTTTTGTTCTACTACGATTGGAACTTCAAAAATCTTGATTTTATTTAGGTCATGTTTTTTGAAAATCGGCAGATTTTTTTTTAAATAAAGGTCATTCAGACTTAGAACAGTCGATAAAACTAAAAAAATGTGTATTATGTTAAGGTTAATGACCTCTCCGGGTAAGTAACAACTGATTTTCGAGTAAACATAACCTCATTTTTTAAAGAAAAATGTTCGAATTTCCAAAAGTCGTAGAGCAAAAGTTGATTGTTAGGCTGCTTGTTCACAGGAGCGAAGCGGGGTAGCGGAGCGGCGTTTTCACATACATTGTGCAACATGCAGACTCCGCACGCAGTGTTCTGTAGACAGGTAGCCTTACTTACCTTACCCTGGCTCAGCGACCCGAAGTGGATCTTGGCGTTCGCCTCCGAAAGACGCCATTGCACCCTATTCTGTACCACTTACTGCCAATCGGCTGCATGAATAAATAAATAAATATTGCAGGACATTCCACACATCGCCATCTAGCCCCA
Organism: Idaea straminata; assembly: GCA_951213275.1. NCBI lineage: Eukaryota > Metazoa > Arthropoda > Insecta > Lepidoptera > Geometridae > Idaea > Idaea straminata. Next base: position 9,214,765 of record OX577870.1, read on the forward strand.
AGCTAAGTAACTAGAGTTGTGTTATGGGTGCTAGACAACGGATATACTACTTATATACTTTTCTTTTGTAAATATATACTTATAATACATAGAAACAACCAGACCACAGACAAATATCTAAGCATAAATACTTGTCTGAGGCGGGAATCGAACCCGCAACCCTGAGTTTGGCAGTCTGGCATGGTGACCATTATGCCAACTGGGTCGTCAAACATTGACTGAACAGACGGACGCGCGGACGGCCCGTAGATGGTAGACCTAGGTCGATACCTAGGCGATCTGGATTGACCAAGTCCAACAAGACCTGCAAGCTCTTCATGCAGCCGATTGGCAGCAAGTGCGCGCGGACAGCCCCCTTGAGGCCGTCCCAGATAAGCTCTATACAGGCAGCCTTAATGTGCACAGAAATAGCCCTCGGCCGCTTTTTTATACGTATAATTACCAACGATCCTGTATAAATAGACCAAAGTTCAGCAAGTTTTATAAATGTGCTGTCTTTTTACTATCCGCTATTTTCCGCTTTCAATCTTAGAATACCACCTTTAGTAAAATTATTTCTTTGGAACTTGTCAGTTCTGTCGAATTTAAGGCCCATATAGAGTAAACAAAAAAGCAATACGCGACGAATTGAGAACCTCCTCGAATTTCGTTCAACATAAATATTGCTTTTAAATTAAGAATACCTGCTTATAGATTTTTTTTACTAAAACCAAGAAATTATTTTCTAGCATCTATTTTTTATTAAAAACAAGTAACTATTTTTATGACGACCCAGTTGGCACAATGGTCACCATGCCGGACTGCCAAACACAGGGTTGCGGGTTCGATTCCCGCCTCATACAAGTATTTATGCTTAGATATTTGTCTGTGGTCTGGTTGTTTCTATGTATTATAAGTTTATATTTACAAAAGTAAAAGTATATAAGTAGTATATGAGTTATCTAGCACCCATAACACAAGTCTAGTTACTTAGCTTGGGGCTAGATGGCGATGTGTGGAAAGTCCTGTAATATTTATTTATTTAATAGCGTCTAGTAAGAAGAACAATTTCTTGCTTCAAAAAACGTTTTTGACTTGATTCTTCTTCTTAGTCGAGCACTCTTGACAGAGTGATCGTGATAATATCGATGATGCACGGGTATCATCACCCTCCTTCCTACCGAGGGCGAGGGCCGCACTTAGCAATCTCCAATTGTGGCGGTTAGTGGCATTGCGAGCACATTGTGCCAGGGATGCTTGTGTAGCCTGCTTTATAAGGTCAGTCCATCGAGTTGGTGAGCGCCCACGGGATCTCTTCCCCTCCACTTGGCCTTGAACGACCAGTCTCTCCATCGAGTCCTCGTTCCTGCAGATGTGTCTAAAGAACTTCTTTAGATTATAGCAAAATGAAGGCAAAGCACTTCTATACAATATGTAATGATCAATAATGAATTTTGGTAGACACAGATATTTGAAAGCTTTGAACTATTTGGGCTATTCTCGATCCCGGACTTATGCGGGTGAAACCACGAGGCGCAGCTAGTCATACATACATAAACACCCACACAGAGAATAAACAGGACATTTCACACAACGCCATCTAGCCCTAAGCATCTAGCCTTAAGCAACTAGGCTTGTGTTATGGTGACCAGACAACTAATAGATAGGTACTTTTAAATGTTCCGTAACCAAGGGGTTAAAACTATTATTCTTCGTGGGCGAGTCCGAGGCGCACTTGATCAGATTTTTTTTTTATTCTTTTGATCCCTCGGTAACACACTGACTTTCCTGACCGATAAAAAAATATTAGTAACTATTTCTAAAACTTGAACCAAGCCAATTCATAACATTAACAAAAACATGTCCCTTTTCAACCCTTGTTGTTAACTAACAATCTCTCCAATAAAAAGGTCAGTTTGAAAACTTATGTACCTTTTTAAGCTATTTATAAAAACAAATTGTCCAATTAAAAAATAAAAAATCAGAGCAATATCAAAATACGTAAAACTATCTACGTGGTGTTTATGTGTGAGTGCGATCCATCAAAGTGTGCAGAGCTCACACACACGCCACCCCCTACCCCCCATCACGGTTCTAATTTTTGGGGAATTTGGGGCATATTCGTAAATATGAAATGGAAAAAATATTTCGCGTAAAAACTTATTTTGTACTCTATTTTTAGGATGTAAGGTTGAAATTCGTTCGGGAGTGGGTTCGAAAAAAAATTACTTCATATGTCGTCCTTAAGACGAAGCGCGGCTTCGTATGTGTGTTCCGAACATAGAAAGGTATGGAGTTGAACTTTTTAATTAGGACTTATATTTTTTTATTTAAAAAAGTTCTTAGAAGGTGTCGCAAGAATCAAGAATATTTATTGAAAAACTGTGTACATAAGATGACAAATTATAGTAGGTAGGCATCAACAGTTTGTCCATCCCGGACATACAATAAAAAGTTACATAAGTAACTTAATTTATAGTAAATACAAAACAATATATTGAGTTGCCAAATCAAGTACATGTATCTAGTAAAATATGTAATAAAACTAATGAATTGACTAAAATTTAAATAATATAACGGGAAACTAAACAATCATATTAATAATTAGAAACCTATGTGAAGTAAACATCTAAATCAAAATATTCTTTAATACTATAGAAACCTTAAGAGATCAACAAAAAGAATTAGATACGAACAGATGACGAAAGATGCAAAAATACAGCAAATTGTTGTCATGCGACTTGGAAGTCGGGCATGACTTTTAGGCGTATACGACGATGCTGTCACACGAGCGATTCAGAAATCGAGCTCCAAGTTGTATGTTGATAGCAACAGGAGCGATGATCATGTAAGAAACAAAAATAAAGCAATGACTTCTCCATGAATTCATTGTTCCCTCAACTCGCAATACATATAGTTCAAGTCGACGCTATGCGAACAAATATATTATATTTTCCTATATGTTACTTCCATCATTTATACTTTATTACAATATATATATATATATATATATATATATATACACACTATTTATATATACGTACGTAGAGACGTTCAAAGTGTTTGCCTGTCTTACTGTGACGGTGTATACGTATGACAATAGGGAGGCAAGACTCAATTAAAGATTTTTTCCTTAATAAGGGGATGGGGGATGAAATAATATATTTTGTTCACTAATAATTTCGTTATGGTGAACTTTTTGTACGTGTTTTTGTGAGATTTATTAGTAAATTGTTAGATTCTTCTTTATTATTTTGTTTTTGATATGCAGATACTTATTTAAATTAAAGTAGGCACTTGATAGTTACTTTTAGAGATATTACGAAGTCGTTAAAGATTGTTTGAGCGGCTGCATGCTTAAACATATTTAGCTAAATTCTAGTTCATAGAATAGAATGACATTTATTAGAAAGCACACGGACAAGAAAAAAAAATATAGGTAATTAAATGGGTTCATATTAAAAAAAAGTAAAACGGAAAAGAATAACTAATAGGCATTAATAGGGCATTATTAGGCATTAATTACATTTAATTTGTAATCTAAAATTTAATTATATTTCATTGATCACAAAGGTTAATAATTATTTATTCAGTTTGACACTTTGACAGTTGGTCATGTTTAAGGTGTTTTAAACGCTTTTTATGTTGTGCAAAGTTTTAAAGTTTAGCATAAGTGGTATGTCCTTGTCTGTCAGTCATGTCCAGAATTTAGGTGTTATTGTAGACATGATAATATCATATAAACTATTTCGAAGAGTTTTAGGGATAACAACAAAAATCAACGAAAGTAGATATTTCACATCTTTATTGACCTAAATTGGATAGTTCTACCAAAATTATTGATTTAACGTACCTAAAGCTTAATTTACCCAAAACTTGCATTAGCAATATCAAATTGTCGATAGTTTTGATTCGTAACCAAACGATCAGCAAATGTTGCTAGCCAATAGACTTCGAGATCCTCGAACGAAATAAAAAGAGGTCATAAATAAAAAATAAATAATACCAACCAGTGATCTCCATCTCGATTTTATAGAGATTTGATTGAATATGCTCGTAATTTTAATATATTTAAAATAGTGACATCTAGCGGCCCGTTACTTTAAAACTTTGTAACCGCAGGTTGAACCATTGTGTCGTGGAAACTCAAAAGAAACAAAACCAAATAATTCAAGCATAGCAACATAGATGGCACTGTTTTAAAAAATTACAGTGACATCTAGCGTTTATTGCACACGTAATGAACGTTACTACCAACATTACTTGAAGATTAAGTTAGATAGAAATGCAAAAGATGGCGCTATTAACAATTTATAAAAAGGTTTTGTTACCATCTTGCTTCAAAAATAAGGTTTTTATCTCTAAGGCCTTTGGTACTAAGAAGGTTAGTGCTCATTGGACTAATCCTTGTCTAACCACGTCAAAACACTACCAACATTACTTTTTTTTTTTTTTTTTCTTTTATTATGGCTTCGCACGTGTGCATTTAGCCAGTGTCAAGTTATATTTTGCATCAAATTATGACCCGATTTTTTATAAATCGGGCCTAAAGTGTTTCAATACAGTCAAAGTCGTCATAGTCCGTCAAGTCAGGGGTTATAGTAAAGCGGTGGCAAGTTTACCATAACCTTAATAGGAGATTTGGAGGCAACGTGAAAACTGCATGTTTGACACTGATTTTTACTTTCACTACACTTGTGCACTTTCACAGAACTAAATTGAATAACATTCCACAAGAATTATACAATTCAACTCGGGTTACATCTAAGTTTCATGAAAATAAAACTGCAGCACGACATGTTGTTAACTCGTTCCCGCCAAAACTCCCCAACATTACTTGAAGATTAAGTTAGATAGAAATGCAAAAGATGGCGCTATTAACAATTAATAAAAAGGTTTTGTTACCATCTTGCTTCAAAAATAAGGTTTTTATCTCTAAGGCCTTTGGTACTAAGAAGGTTAGTGCTCATTGGACTAACCCTTGTCTAACCACGTCAAAACAGTCAAAAATCAATCAAGAATATTTTTTATAAAAAAGTTGAATTGAATTGATTAATGATTTACCAGCGCTTTGCATGAAAAAATCAAAATGTAAGCAAAGATATTTAATTGTTTATTTCAAATTTGTAGTAACCCAAAACCAGCAGAAAAATGAAAGACCGTGACATCAAGATGATTAAATGAACATTCCCAAAATACAAAATGACGGGCGCAGCAAGTGGATGGAATGTCCTAAATCCAACACGCAATACCCAGGCTTAGCCTACATCGAACCTTTGGCTGAACTCATTGCTGTAAAACAAAGAGATAAGCTTCACAAAATCATCGGAAAGGGAAAGAGTTACACCATCTACAATATTGAAGACGAAAAAGTGTTTTTAGCTGTCGAAGAAAAGATAAAAAGCAACTTCGAGATCAAAATCTATAATTTTTATGGTAACGAAGTTATTCGAGTTAAACAAAAGCCTTTTAAACTATGCAGGAGTAAGGCACTTGTGTGGGCACCACCTGAAAACTTCGTAGGTACTGTGAAAGAAGTACACTGTTGTGTAAACAAATTTGTGGTCGAAAATAGCGATGGAAAAACAGTGTTAAAAATAACCGACGACCCTAACAACCAAGATGTTTACAATATTATAGCTGATCATAAGAAAATTGGTGTAATTTCTAATGATTGGTACTCTGGCGCAGATTGTCGTTGCCATTTTGGTATAGCCTTTCCTCTAAATATGAACATTTGTGACAAGGCTGTGCTGATTGGAGCTTGCTTTTTGATTGGGTGCTTAAAATTTTAGAAATTAGAGGGATCGAGATTAAAATAAAATAAGCTAAACAACTTGCTCGTTCTAACTGATTTTTTCTAGCGCCTGATTATTATTTAATAGCAATGTTACAGTTTACGATTTTGCTCCTATTATTCAGTTCTTACCTTTTTTCACAAATCATTATATTTTGGTGAATTAAATGTATTTAAACTTAAAACTTGCGTTTAGAATAAATAAACCTAGATCATATTATTCTAGTTCCTACCTAAACAATACTTGTTAAACAATAAAAACAAGCCTTGTAAAGTTCAAAGAAAAACAACAAATAAGAAACTTTAAGCGACATTTATTGTACCTAAGAAAAAAATCAGTCTTAATAATTGGAGAAAATACTTAGAAATCTATAATACTGAGATTAAATCTTAATCTATCGCCTGCGTTTCTTCTGCGGACTCTTCACTTCTTCTTCAGCTTCGCCATTGGCTTCTTCAATTTCCTCATCAGCATTCTTACGTCTAACCGGGCCGGTTTGAGTAATAGGAATGGCACGTTCATCCTTATTTGATGATACTTTTGGTGCTGTAATTGTCAGGACGCCGTCTGAAGACAGTCGTGACTCCACTGTCTCAGGGTTGCAACCTTCAGGCAAGGCGTACCGCCGTTTGAACTGGCGAGAGACGTATCCATGATGATCTTTCTTCTCCTCGTGTTTCCCTTCTATCACGACATAACCATCTGAAGTTTTAACAGAAATCTCCTCAGGATTGAAGTGTTGAACGTCCAAATTTACTTGAAACTTATCCTTGTCCGTTTTTATCGTGGATCCAACGTCTCGCGCTGCTACAGCAAGGTTTCTCCAAGGGCGGAGGTAGCGACGTACACTAACCGAAGGCCGGTCGAAAACATCCATAAGAAAGTCGTCCGGAGACAAATCTAGGCCGAAAAGTTGGTCGGATAGCCTTCGTGGACGTAATTCATCGAATAAGTAAGGTATCATCGCCATTTCTAACTTTTACAAACTCTTTTTCGAACTTGAAAGTAGCAGTGAATTCGCTTCTCGTAACACTCGTCTTTACTCGCTCGTGTTTCGATTTACTGTGCCGTACCGCGGAGCCTCTGGCGTTTTTATATTCACCATGATATTATCTAGAATGGCCGCGAGAAGTGTGGAATTTTCTAGAGTTGATAGTTGCGCCATCTATGTTTGAGTAGCGGAATTCCTTCGTGAACCTAAGTTATTAAAGAAGCTTTTATAGTAGTACAAACAGATGGCGCTGTAATGAACTTTGAATATTTTTATTTCGAATCTTTGTAGACAATTTGTAAACAAATGCTTTTTACAACCATACAGACAGTTTAGAATTTTTCAAAATCAAATACAAGGTTTTTATTTTAATTATTTCAATCACATAACTGAAAGACTATCTAACCCACAGCTCCAACTAAGCTTTGGTAGGTTTTTAAGCAAGGTTCATATTTTAATTTGCTACTCTCACATAGATGACGGTGATACTAATACTTTGACTTTTCAAACATAGATGTCACTACGGACACATAGCAGCTAACTAAAAATAAATAAAACATTTTTAAACCATAGAGATTTTATAACTATCCTAAATCCTTTGTGAGGTTGGAAAAAGAAAAATTCGGAAATAGCTTAATAATAATTTAGATGTGTGAATAAGAATTAAATAGGTAGTTGCTTACATAAGTACACTAAGCATAAAGCTTATCTTTTAGCTTAATTATATAGAAAACAGAGGTTAACTCTTGTAAAGAAAACTGCAAATCATGAAATTGATGAATGATTCATACTCCAAGCGAATTCTACGTAACGCTTCGAGATTGTTTGAATAGTAAACAAAGACCAAAGACCATTGACTTTCGTTTCGCGCCATTTTTGACCCAATAATGACCACGTGGAACTACCACGCCACGATAGATAATATTGATAAAAAGTAGTAAAGGCACATGAGTAGAGATCTTTACTCATTTGGTAAAGGCATGAATTCTGAATTTTACCACGTTTTAAGTACTTAAATTATTGTGTGATTTACCTTACCTAATAATGATTTCCCAATATTTATATTATAATATTTATTGTATTTAGAAGACACCCAATGTGATCGTTGGTCATGAGTTTCGTCGAAATGCAATGTGTAATAGGTACTTACTCTCTCAATCGTTTATTTGTTATATCGATCTTTAAAATAATTTAAATTATAGATGCGAGTACCTAATACTTAATAAATTCTTTGGGTTTTATCAAAATCAGGAATATTAATTGAATCATCACTATTAAATTAGTCATTTCATCATTACATATTTCCACGCTTGATTTAGTCATCATCACCAGATAGAAAGACCTATCTTATCTATTGTCTTCTGACCTACTAGGTACATGGACATAGAAGGTACTACCTCTATAAGTAAATGAATCATTAATCAAATATTCAGTAAATTTTAGCTGGCTTTCTGGAAGGTTCGCCTCATGCCACGAACTTACGATACTTATATAATTAAAAAAAAATGTCTTTTTTTTTAAGTTCAATGACAATGACGACATTCTTATCTGCGATTGTCCGTCGTGTCATTGAACTTCGAAGGTGATTTTTAGGTTACCTAGCTTAATCCTAGAAAAAATCGGTAAAATAAGCCTTAAAAACCATATTTCTACACTTTCGGAATGGAGAAAGTGTGTTCTACGACTATCTGTATAAGTTCTAGCTTGAGAAATGTTAATTTTCATTCAAGAAAATGTATTTCAAAACTTCGATACCATGACTTTCCCGGTAAAAACCTAAATAGGTATAATCTAATAAACTATAATGTTAATGCAAGTACCTACTTCATGTGTAAGGAAAGAATAATGCAGGATGATTTTTGATAATTAGGTTCCATAATTGAATAGGTATCAAACAAACAGTTTTCTAGAAAATGCAACCCGAAAAAATCAATACGGGCACATTGCCCGACGGTGTGGCCATAGTAACAAAAATAAAATGGTTCATTGATAATAACAAGTTTTTAAAAATTTAGGTTGTGCTGCAAGAGAAAAAATATCAACCTAGGTAGGTAAGTACTAATAATATGTAACATTAAGTAGGTACCTACTGAAGATAATACATAAGACCTGATATTAGTTGTTATTGTAGTGGAGAATTCAATAATAGCAGATAAAACTCGGATCGAAAATCTGATACGGAAAATACACACCGGCTATTTTTATTTGCATGAAACTTTAATAATTAAATCTATTTTATAACTTGGCAACACTTTAAACTGCATGTTTAATCTACAGGAAATCACTAGCTCTAGCTACGGTGAGTAGCCGAACTAAACACCGGATATGGCAAGAATGTTCTAGTCGAAATATTTACAACTTCAAAAAGATAATTATTTTGGACTGAATGATATTTTTTTACGTTTTCGGTGTATCTTTTTCAAAATAATACCCATTTTTTCCATTCAATACATATCAGTTTTTCTTCAGATTACGGAAATATAGCTAAAATTCTAGAACAATCTCGAATGTTCCAGAACATTTTCGTCAGAAAATAGGTTACAATAATAACGCCATCTAGTAGAAAATAGCAAAACTACTATAAACCAGTATGTATCACGAACATTTTTGAGAACTGCACACATTTTTTTATAGTTATAATCCTACCTTTAATTAGATTCTTGACAAAGGAATTATATTTTAACATTCCTTATTCAACCAAACTGAATAATGATAAAAGAGTTGTGAATTACTTTTTTTTTATGCATGTATAATTTTTCCCGATGTTGTATTTGGTCTACAATTTTTACATTTTTATTTACGTATCCTTGTTTTTGTCAAAACTTTCAGTATTTAAACTACTTTTATGACAAAAAATATTAAAATTTTCTATTTACAAGCCAAAAAATCATAATTTTGATTTAATTTTAGATTGAGCCAACTGTGTGGAATCCCTGACGACTAGAGGGGAAACTCCAGAAATTTCTACTCGGTCACAGATGTCGCTACCGAGCGAGTCTATAAAAGCGATCTGACATTTCGCCGCAGCGTTATTTCAAGAAAAAAAATACAGCGTGATACAGTGCGATTCGACTGCGAATTATTCACACGTGTTTTCAACCGTGCTATTCTGCAAGTGAGTGAAGAAACTAAGCAAAGTTCTATCTATTCCAATCTATAATTTGAGTCTACGTGAAAGAAAAATGCCGGAAGCAATGGAAGCACAAGCCGGTGAGGTGGAGACCTTCGCCTTCCAGGCGGAGATCGCCCAGCTCATGTCACTCATCATCAACACATTCTACTCGAATAAAGAAATCTTCCTTCGAGAATTGATCTCGAACTCTTCAGACGCCCTAGACAAGATTAGATACGAATCTCTCACCGACCCGTCGAAGTTAGACAGCGGCAAGGAGCTCTACATCAAGATCATTCCCAATAAAAATGAAGGTACGCTGACGATCATCGACACCGGTATCGGCATGACGAAAGCCGATTTAGTGAACAACTTGGGTACGATCGCGAAGTCTGGCACGAAGGCGTTCATGGAAGCTCTGCAGGCCGGAGCGGACATCAGCATGATCGGTCAGTTCGGTGTAGGTTTCTACTCTTGCTACCTTGTCGCTGACAGGGTCACTGTCCACTCTAAGCACAATGACGACGAGCAATACGTGTGGGAGTCTGCCGCGGGCGGTTCCTTCACCGTACGTTCGGACCCCGGCGAGCCCCTCGGCCGCGGTACCAAGATCGTCCTACACGTGAAGGAGGACCTCGCTGAGTTCATGGAGGAGCACAAGATCAAGGAAATCGTCAAGAAACATTCTCAATTCATCGGATACCCTATCAAGTTAGTAGTTGAGAAGGAACGTGAGACGGCCGTCGAGGATGACGAGGCTGATGAGGAGAAGAAGGAAGAGGAAGATGACAAGCCGAAGATCGAAGACGTCGGAGAAGATGAAGATGAGGACAAGAAAGACAAGAAGAAGAAGAAGACCATCAAGGAGAAGTACACTGAAGATGAGGAACTGAACAAAACTAAACCAATCTGGACCCGTAATGCTGATGACATCACCCAGGAAGAGTACGGTGATTTCTACAAGTCTCTCACCAATGACTGGGAGGACCATCTGGCTGTCAAACACTTCTCAGTAGAAGGTCAGCTCGAGTTCCGTGCTCTCCTCTTCGTCCCACGCAGAGCTCCGTTCGATCTCTTTGAGAACAAGAAGCGCAAGAACAACATCAAACTGTACGTCCGTCGTGTCTTCATCATGGACAACTGCGAGGACCTTATCCCTGAGTACTTGAACTTCATCCGAGGAGTAGTCGACAGTGAGGACTTGCCACTCAACATTTCCCGTGAAATGCTCCAACAGAACAAGATCTTAAAGGTCATTCGCAAAAACTTAGTCAAGAAATGCATTGAACTGTTTGAGGAGTTGGCTGAAGATAAGGAGAACTACAAGAAGTTCTATGAGCAGTTCAGCAAGAACCTTAAGCTCGGTATCCATGAGGATTCTCAGAACAGATCTAAAATCGCCGACCTCCTCCGTTACCACACATCGGCCTCCTCCGACGAGGCTTGCTCTCTGAAAGAATACGTCTCCCGCATCAAAGAGAACCAGAAACACATCTACTACATCACTGGAGAGAACAGGGAGCAAGTAGCTAACTCATCCTTCGTTGAAAGAGTCAAGAAACGTGGCTATGAAGTAGTCTACATGACTGAACCCATTGATGAGTACGTCGTACAGCAAATGAGAGAGTATGATGGCAAGACTCTTGTTTCCGTAACAAAGGAAGGCCTCGAGCTCCCTGAAGATGAAGACGAGAAGAAGAAACGTGAGGAAGACAAGGTGAAGTTCGAAGGTCTTTGCAAAGTCATGAAGAACATCCTTGATAGCAAAGTTGAGAAAGTTGTAGTCTCAAACAGGCTGGTGGAGTCTCCATGCTGCATTGTCACTGCTCAATACGGCTGGTCTGCCAACATGGAGCGTATTATGAAAGCTCAGGCTCTTCGTGATGCATCTACCATGGGCTACATGGCTGCTAAGAAGCACTTAGAGATCAACCCTGACCATTCAATTGTCGAGACGCTCCGTCAGAAAGCCGAGGCAGACAAGAACGACAGGGCTGTGAAAGACTTGGTCGTGCTTCTCTATGAAACCGCTCTGCTATCATCTGGGTTCGCACTGGACGAGCCTCAAGTCCATGCCTCCCGTATCTACCGCATGATCAAGCTCGGCTTGGGGATCGATGAAGATGAACCTATCCCAGTCGAGGAGACATCTGTCGGAGATGTCCCTCCCCTAGAAGGAGAAGTAGATGACGCAAGCCGCATGGAAGAAGTTGATTAAGCTATTATAGTGTTTATTTCCTCCGCCTATATTTAGCCATGTTATAATGGTATTATGTATGTGATGTTACTTATTGCAGTATATAATTGTTTTGTGCACTGGTGTCAGCCAAAGACTGATTTAGTTCAAAAATTCCATTAAAAATAAATGGTACAATAACAAATTATTTGTTTGTTTGATTTTTATCCTTTTAGCTAGGGTAGGAATAGGTCTATAATGAGCTTTAAGCTAAATTAGATAGGAGAAAATAACTTGCTGAGTATAAGTATTGCGCAACTATCGATAGCTTAAATTTAAAATCAAGCTAAACCTATCGATAGAATGTACTAGTGTTGCCGAAATATCGATAGTTTTCATCTGAAAACCATCGAATTTGCCTATCTACTATCAATCGGCAACACTAGCGCGTAGGAATATATATCAATAGTATAGCATGAATACAATCGATTCCTGCTCATATTAGTACAGCAGAAAAAATAATATCGAATGTTATCATACAATACTATCGATAACACTAACCTACGCATAATGCTATCGATAGGTACTGATGAACTATCGGATAAGTCGGCAACACTAGCTCAGAAACTACAAATAATTAGGTTCAGTAGTAGGTATATCAGGACAATTCACACAGCGCCATCCAGCCCCAAGCTAAGCAACTAGGCTTGTGTTATGGTGACCAAACAACGGATATAATATTTACATACTTTTCTACACGAATATAATAAAGAGGAAAGCTTTTTGTTTAAAAAAAAAACATAGACTACTTTTATCCGCGGTTTCACCCGGAAGTTACGCGGGTGAAACCGCGGAGCGCTACTAGTCTTTTATATGCAGACAGACGCACCCAGACCAGAAACGAATACCTGATGATATCTGTATTATAAATATTTGTTTGAGGCGGGAATCGAACCCGCGACCTACTGCTACTGCCTCGCAGGCCGGGCGGGTGTTCACCTGACGCTCCACAGAGGTCAGCAGTTTCAGTATTTAGTACTCTGGCAGGGCCATTCATAGTGTCGTGTTTTGACCATGCCACAGAATATACACGGTGATTTTTTATGTAGCCCTTCAGAGCTATATCCTAAACTATATGAGATACCAAAAAATGCTGATAGAAGTTGGGTGCCCGATTTTGCCAAAAACTAAAACAAAAAATCACCCATATTTTTATACCGATCGATAGTGTTGCCAATAGAAATTAATTCCTGGAAACAAACAGTATGCCAAATCAAAGGAAATTGATGATTGATTATTTTTTTGCAAAATCAACAGGTTCGATTCCTGGCTAGGGTAATGACTTTAAAAAAAATCTAATGATTCAGTTTTAGTTTTTGCCAAAATCGGACACGCAACTCCTTTTGACGACCCAGTTGGCAGAATGGTCACCATGCCGGACTGCCAAACACAGGGTTGCGGGTTCGATTCCCGCCTCAGAGATGTATTTATGCTTAGATATTTGTCTGTGGTCTGGTTGTTTCTATGTATTATAAGTATGTATTTACAAAAGAAAAGTGTAGTATATCCGTTGTCTAGCACCCATAACACAAGTCTAGTTACTTAGCGTGGGGCTAGATGGCGATGTGTGGAATGTCCTGCAATATTTATTTATTATATTATTTTTTCAGCATTTTTCGCTATCTCTTATAATTTAGGAGTACCTGGACCAGTACCTTTTTTTTTTTACTTAGTCTAACCTCAAAGCAAACTCATTGACTTCGTGTTACTTAACAACGCCATCTGGTGCTGCTGGAATAACTTTATTGCTCACAAAAAATAGTATTAGTAGTTCGCCAATAGAAGTCAGGAAGAGTCATATTTTTTAGATAAAAAAAAGTAAGTTTCGATAAAACACGAATAAAATGACATTTTCTAAAAATGATTCCTAGCTAGATCGATTTATCGCCCCCGAAACCCCCTATATACCAAATTTCATGAAAATCGTTGGAGCCGATTCCGAGATTCCAATTATATATATATATTGCTCATTTAAAGATATAAGATAAGATATAGTCCTGAAGGCCCACATAAAATTTTTTCCCTGTATATGCCAGGGTTTAGTCGCACTTAAAAGTGACTAGCTGCGCCCCGTGGCTTTCCCCGCGTAAATCAGCGTCCCATAGGAATATCGGGATAAAAAGTAGCCTAAGTATTTATATGTTAATCGTTCTACTATCTACATACCGAGTTTCAACACAATCGGTCCAGTAGTTTAACCATGAATGAGAAACAAACACACAAACTTCCACATTTAATTTTATAATATTCATTCGTAGGATTATTGTTGGCACAGCTGCAGTGACGTCACACCCCAGCCCCTAACATACCACAAAAACATTCTCTCACTTTGCGACTAAATCCTGGCATGGAAGATCCATTGTGTGATCCTGCCAGAGTGACGCATTATTTCTTAACCGACTTCACAAAAGGGAGGTTCTGCTACTTACTCTAGGCCAAGGCCAACCCTAACTACATTATATTTTAATTCGCTTCCAATTACATACATTTTGTCCTCTCTTCCTTTTATGTAAATACTAGCTGTTGCCCGCGACTTCGTACGCGTGGTAGTTTTGTTTTATATACAAAACCTTCCTCTTGAATCACTCTATCTATTAAAAAAACCGCATCAAAATCCGTTGCGTAGTTTTAAAGATCTAAGCATACATAGGGACAGACAACGTGAAGTGACTTTGTTTTATACTATGTAATGATTGATCAATAAAAAGGACTAGTTTAATTATGCCTACATACATTATTGCAGAATTGAGTATCACATGGTATCACTAATTACTGAATAAAATAAGGGTGCCTTTTTTACCTTTTTAAGAACGGAACCCTAAAAACCTGAAAGATGTCTATAACCAAAATACTTTCAAGCATTTAATCATTAGAAGCATTCTAGTTCTAAAATCATTTATTTTCTTGGCTAGAATGACCGGAAATTGTGGTAAACCTACATGCTAATAATTGAACCTGCGACCTTCCAGTCTGAAGTTGGACAAAAGGGCTAAATGCCATCTTTAGAAAAGATTAGATTTTCAAAACTAGGTCAAGTAAATGTATTGTGAATTTGCGCCATCTGTGTTCGATTAACCTAAACATTTAGTTCGTTCTTACCGATAATAGATGGCGCTGTTTTAAATTATAATATTGTTGAAACTCTAAAATAGCTAGACTGTTTTTTAACAGACGAAAAAACAAAAGACGGACGAGGTTCTCAATTCGACGTGTCTTATTTTTAATTTGATGATTTTTGAAGTATGATCGTTTTAATAACCTCTTAGACCTCTTAAATCAATGGATGCGCCCCCATTGACTTAATAATATTTATCTCTTATTTATTAGTTATGTTAATTATTTATTAGTTATATTAGTTGTATATATCTTATTTAATAGTTAATTTATCTCTAGGTTTTTCCACACCTAAAGGTCAAATTTCCAAAAGTCCTTACTGAGTGGTCCCTACCCTACGACCTAAAAGGGCAACGACCTCTTGCAGACTCGAAGCTTTTGTAGTTTCAGAGATTTTAAGAAAATTTCATAAATAATTAAATAATCTTTTCTTGATTCTCAAACATTTCGCGAACATTCCTCTCGCAATAAATACCACGCTCTTTTTCTAACCTTGCAGTCTATCTTCTAATTTGCTTAACGAAGTGAGTGCATGGTTATAGAATCCGTGAATGCAAATAGTATGGGATGAATGTTATTGATTCGTCTCGGGCAGTGGGTCAGTGTTGCCAACTCGGATAAAGAAAATTGCGTAGACCCATTAGAAAAGTTCGTAGATCTACGTACTTTTTTATGAATGAAATGAAGAGGAATAAAATGAATTCTTTCTTATGTTTATTTCCTCAGTTGTGTTCAATTAAATCGAAATTTCTATCTTTCGATTTAATTGAACAAAACTATTAACTCCGTTGAATCGTAATATTTTTAGATTAAGTTTCTCTACAAGGCGAGCTGGTGAGACGAGACGTTTAGTTTTACACAGTTATAGCTCTTTGCAATCATTTTGGAATGAGAACTTTGTTTCACTTGTGTTTAAAAATAATGTAAGTAGTATTATGTTGGCAAAGCGAGTGTGCTTTAGTATAAAACGGATCATTTATTAACTTTTTTGGAAAGGAAATTATGGAAAAAGGAAATATAGGTTTATGAAAAGGAAATTATTCACATTCAGCTATGAGTTTCGTCATTTTACAAAGTGATATAAAAACGAAGATTCCAAGACTGAAGTTCGTAGGTTTGCAGGAGAAGCCTCTATTCTTTACTCATGTGCCTAAAGTACGTAGATCTACGTAAAAAGACGTAGGGTTGGCAACACTGCTGTAGGTAGTACCTGTGTTAGACCGAAGCTTCTAGTTTTTTTCTAGATAATAAGTAGAAATAATTACAAATACTATTTTGTTCGAGGTGGGAATTGAACTCACTGTGAGTTCAATTCCCACCTCGAACAAAATATTTATGTACAGATTTTTGTTACTGTCTTTCTGCAGGTCCTATGTGTTAGTGTAATAATTACAAAATAAAAGTAGGTATTTAAGTATTCTATCCGTTGTTTGGCCACCATAACACAAGCCTAGTTGCTTAGCTTGGGGCTAGATGGCGCTGTGTAAAAGGTCCTACAATATATTTATAAGTTTGAGTTTGCCTAAAGTTTGCGACGTTTTCGAATTTTCTGGCACCGTCCATTCATAAATCCAAACAGCGTGTTTCATAAACAAAGAATATCTTCTATCTCACTTGCACCCATCTAAAACTATATTTTATCTCGTTCGCACCTTTCCAGTACAATCCACGGTTTCCGCGTCAAAGAGTGCCCTTTCCAGACGTTTCGTCAGCAAAAAACTTCCAAGCGAATAGTGAACAAATAAAATTACCCGACGATTTTAGGAAAATTTACCCTAACTTGTATTTAGGCAGATTTTTAGTTTAACAGTATTCCATTTATTGTTTTTTTTAATATCATCTCAGTCAGCCTGTGACCATAGGAACTGCAAAGTTTTCGAAACTTCAGGTTTTAACTATATAAAGAAAAAAACGCGATTATATTCGTCAAATTAATTTAATTATGAGTTCAAATTATCCTTTTTTATCCCTACTTATTATTTTTACACTTATCTATACATAATAAAATGCTCTGTCCTGCCTGATTGACTTATACTGACGGGTCAACGCACAGCCTAAACCGCTGACCCTAGAGACCTGAAACTTGGAGGGTGTGTTCTTTGTGTGACGTAGGCATCCGATAAGAAAGGATCCGAAATTTTACTAATGTGGGGGTGAAAAAGGGGGGCAAAGTTTGAATGGGACAACGTGATTTCTTTGTCTTATCCCATTAGAACCATTTTCGACTGTTACGCGGACGAAGTCGGACAAAAGCTAGTTTAGATTAGTTTTAGATACAAATCTATAATTATAGTTACTGTGTCTGTCAATTTTCCTAACCATGCAGTCTATCGTTTGTTTTCCTAAACGTATTGAGTGCATGGTTATGGAATCGTGAATGCAAACGTGGGAGGGGTGTTATTGATCCGTCTCGGGGTTAAACGAATGTTCTAGAGTCTAGAATCTAGACTGTCTGTTCTAGATAATAATCTAGATTATAAATATACAGGGTGAATTTTCTATGTGGGCTTTCAGGGATTTAAACCTTAGATTTAGACACCGATTTACTCGTGAACTATAGTCTAAACACTATCCCAATTTAATCTCCTAGCTTTTGCCCGCAACATCGTCCGCGTGAAAGTCGAAAATGGACCAAGGAATCACCTTGTCTCATACAAATTTTGCCCCCTTTTTCACCCCCTAACGGGTAAAATTTCGAAAAATCCTTTCTTATCAGATGCCTACGTCGTACAAAGAACACACCCTCCAAGTTTCAGGTCTCTACGATCAGCGGTTTAGGCTGTGCGTTGATCCGTCAGGCATTTAGGAAAAATAATTTTATATGTATAGATAGGGATAGTGTTTAGACTATAGTTCACGAGTAAATCTATGTCTAAATCTAAGGTTTAAATCCACATCTCGGATTATCCTGGAATAAGGGGGTAAAAGTTAGCGAAAAATGCTAAAAGGAGTTGCGTGCCTGATTTTGATATATATGAAAACTGCATCATTCGAATTTTGGAAAAGTCATACTGTTGATTTTGCAAAAAAATAATCACCTATATATTTAAACCAGTCGATAGTCTTGTTGATAGAGATCAATTTTCGAAAACAAACATAGTATGGCAAATCAAAGAATCAGAATCAGAAAATATTTATTGAAGAACTGGGTACAATATTGTGTTAGGGTTTTTACATATTACAGTGCCTAGCAGTTTATCCTTTACGAATGTAAAAAATAACGTAAAAGTTTCGAAACTACTGGACCGATTTTGATGTAACTTACAATGAAGATACATACATTAAATTACATAAAAGGAGTAATTTATGCTACTTTTTATTCACATATTCCCACGAGTACAGGACTTACGCTGGTGAAACCGCAGACAGCTGCTAGTCTATACTTAATATTATAAAAAGAAATAATTTTATGTACTTTTTTGTTTGAATAGGCTACTGGAACGATTTTGATGAAACTTGCTATGAAGATACATTAAATTATAAGGAGTAAGTGCCTGATGATATTAAAGAATCGAATAGTGTAAATAATTTAAAAGAAAACTTAAATTGCATATTGCCGAGCTAGAATAATAACTTTTTTTTCTTTCTTCTCAATTAATATGTTATTAGAACTACCTACTTAACAGAGGTGAATACTTAACTACCTAGTTTTATGTTTGTATCTCATTTTAAGTTACTATTGTCTTTTAAGAATAATTATCTTTAAATCTAAACCTAGTTATGCTACTTTTATCCCCATATTTTCCCACGGGAATGGGAATGACGCAGGTGAAACCGCAGACTGCTTGATAAAACTTTACCTTGAAACTTGGATTATACTAGAAAAGTGTGAGCGAGATAGAAGATATTTTTTGTTTATTAACAGCTGCTTTGATTTACGAATGGAAGGTCGGAACTAGAAAATACTACCCTTCAATAATAAATGATAGAGATAAAAGGTAACGTATTTATGCGTATTTTGGTGAATATTCGAGAAATAAACCGTCAGGGATGCAGCCGCAGTTAGAGACGTAAAAACTTATTTTTTTACCAGACTTCAAAAAAAAGGAGAATGTTTTCAATTCTATTTATTTTTTTATTGCTCGGGCATGGCATAACTTCTTTGTTTATGAACCGATTTTGATGATTAATACCGATATAGATTGATGATGCAGATTAAAAATCTTAAAAATATATGTTTGTTAACTCACCTCAAACAAAAGCAAAATTAACTGCACCTTTATAACGTAAAAGTCAGGCAACCAAACTACAAACAAAAAGTCTATGTGTTCTATTAAATCTAGGCTATGATCATACTTATGCTACGATCTAGGTAGGTACTTACAAAATTCTGTACCTACGTAAAACTGCCCGACTTCAGATTTTAATAGTACATTGTTACCCTAGGTGTGAAAGTCACTCATTGAGTCCCGAGACGGAGTTTGGCTCCCGCGCGTAGCGAGGGCGCTAATAGTTCGAGGGACTTAATAAGTCTTTCACCCGAGGTAAACACTGTGCTTTTCATTACGAATAATACATAAAATTCTTCCTAATAACGAGAGTGAATGAGAGACTCCATACTACCTGATTCTCTTACAAGGTTATATAACCTCTTTGGTCTCAACCTTGTAGTGTTTTGCAAAGCAAGGAGGTTAGGTTTTTGAAGTTCCTAATGCGTAATGATACTGATACTGGCTACAAGCACATTGCACACGTCGTGCGAAGCCATAATTTGACATGACAGCTGTCAGTGAAAGCGATTCTCCCTAGGGCTGAAAGTTTTACTTTCAACACGCTCTTCAGGCTCCTTTAGACCTACTTTCGGCGTATGAGTAATGAAAAAGCTTTTATTTAACTTGCAATGTACCTATGTATCTATGTTTGTTCGGTTGGATACTTACAACTTAATTTTAATCTATTTCCCGTTTACCAGAGATCGGTTTTTTTAAATGTAATCTTTTAACTAATTAGGTAAGTAAGGAAATGGAACCCTATAAAAACCTAAATAATTAATGAGTAAATCACAGGGGCATGTGTACTGTACAGGAAACAGTGGTTTAAAATTACTTGTTAGTTAGTAGGTTTTACCCCTCGGATTTTTCTCATACCGGGCGCCTTATATATGAAAATTGATTCTTAAAGAGTAAACTCCAAAAAAATTTTAGGAGAATCCTGGGAGAAATAAATATTTTGTATGGATAAAGCGCTTTTAGGATATTTTCTCCGATTTTTATAAAACTTGGTACATAATATTCATATGACGTCATTGATGAAATTTAATCAATCTTCAGTGACGCAATAACTGGTTAAAAGAGTAAAGGTCTGAAATGCCTCGGTTAGGCCTACTAGTTTTTAACCTAATTTAGTCCCCAAGTTTAATAGGACAATTTCGAGTTTAAACCAGACCAAACCTAGTAAAATTCTTAGGTAAAGTCGTATAAGGTACCCTACCTTATTAGTAAACACACTTGAACATAATTTCGACATGATTTCAGCAATGTTGTTTTCTAGTATTACTTTTATTATGTGGTGTACCTATGAAATAAATAAACTAAATGACGTAATCCATCCTCTTTGGCTTATTAAATCATTGCAAATTGTTTTACTTCGTAAACTCTCAGCGTTAATTTTAAATAGATTTAAAAGAATATTTATTAATGTAAATTTTTGGTTTAAACAAGATATTTCTCGAAAAGCCAGAATACGTTACTTTTTTTCCTATTGATTCCATAAGGGTAGAATTTTCTAGCGCCGACCTTTTATTCATAAAATTCAAACAGCTGATTGAAAGAACAAACAAAAATTTTGTCTCGCTCGCACCTTTCTGGCATCATCCACGGTTCCCGCATCGAAGAGCGCCCTTTCTAGACATTTCGCCAGATAAACTCCATGCGAATGAATAAAATTACCCGACGATTTTAGGGAAATTTACCCGACTTGCATTTATCATACGTTACCTACTAAATTTTTCAAACGTACAATGCATTTTTAAATATTTAAGCTACAAACCACGAACTGTGATAATGATAAAGCAAATAAATTAGGTAAGTACCTACTTAAACTTAATTACGATAAAATACCTACTAAGTTTTACTTTTTTTTTAAACTAGTATGTCAATATTATTTATCGGGAAATTTACTAACTTTCTAATCAGATAATATTTTTTGTTTGTAGTTTGTGGAGTAAGTATCAAAGAATATTTATTCTGTTTAAAATCCAACTTTTACTTTATTTAGTACCTGTGAATAAACCAATGATCTTAGTTTAAAATCCTAAAATAAGTATGTTTTGATCATTGTAATAAAAATAAACGTTGACTGTAATAAAATATTTAATAAAAACGATTCACAGCTCCACAAGAAGTCAATATAAGTCGGAGTATTATTAAAAATCCATCTCCCTAAATTTCGGATAAATTTCTAAGCTTGCCACCCTAGAAAAGACAGAGTTAGCAAAATTATAGTTCCTTCTCTTTCCCTCGCTGCGCTCCTATTGGCTGACAACGAATGACGTTCCAGAAACTTCGACAGATAACGTGCGCTGATTGGTCGATCGAGTAGCGTCTGGAACATTCTCAGTCCTTATTCGTCGGATATATAAGCGCGTCGCTGCCGGCGGGAAAGCAGTATAATTTGAAATACGAAGCAAAGCAGACGAGAGTTAGAAGAGAGTTTTCGGTACAAACCGGACCAAGTGATAAACAATCGAGTATTATTATTGTTGAAAGAGAGTTTTTAAGTGAAGTTTATACAAAATGCCAGCAATTGGAATAGATCTCGGTACGACATACTCCTGTGTGGGAGTATACCAGCATGGGAACGTGGAGATCATCGCCAACGACCAGGGCAACCGGACGACACCATCATACGTCGCCTTCACCGACACTGAACGTCTCATCGGTGATGCAGCCAAGAACCAGGTCGCCCTGAACCCTAGCAACACTGTATTCGACGCCAAACGACTCATCGGACGTAAATTCGACGATCCCAAGATCCAAGCGGACATGAAACACTGGCCGTTCAAAGTGGTCAACGATTGCAGCAAACCAAAGATCCAGGTCGAATTCAAAGGTGAGACGAAGCGATTCGCGCCGGAGGAGATCAGCAGCATGGTCTTGACGAAGATGAAGGAAACTGCGGAGGCGTATCTCGGTACATCAGTGAGAGACGCCGTCATCACAGTCCCGGCTTATTTCAACGACTCCCAACGCCAGGCTACCAAAGACGCCGGAGCGATCGCTGGAATCAACGTCCTACGTATCATCAATGAACCGACCGCAGCGGCCCTCGCCTACGGCCTCGATAAGAACCTCAAAGGTGAGAGGAACGTTCTAATCTTCGATCTCGGAGGCGGTACCTTTGACGTGTCAGTGCTTACCATCGACGAAGGATCGCTGTTTGAAGTCAAATCGACAGCCGGAGACACACACCTTGGAGGCGAAGACTTCGACAACAGGCTCGTGAACCACTTGGCTGAAGAGTTCAAGAGGAAATACAAGAAAGACCTGCGAGCGAACCCACGAGCGTTGAGAAGACTGCGCACGGCAGCTGAACGTGCGAAACGCACGCTATCCTCCAGCACTGAAGCCACGATCGAGATCGACGCGCTGTACGAGGGAATCGACTATTACACGCGCATCTCACGAGCCCGCTTCGAGGAACTATGTTCAGACCTGTTCCGAGCCACCCTAGACCCTGTAGAGAAGGCTCTCAAGGATGCTAAACTGGACAAGAGCCAGATCCACGACGTCGTCCTCGTCGGAGGGTCCACCCGCATACCGAAGGTGCAAAATCTGCTGCAGAATTTCTTCTGTGGCAAGAAATTGAACCTCTCCATCAACCCCGACGAGGCGGTAGCCTACGGAGCAGCAGTTCAAGCGGCCATATTGAGCGGTGCGAACGACTCTAAAATCCAAGACGTCTTGCTGGTGGACGTCGCTCCTCTATCATTGGGCATCGAGACAGCTGGAGGCGTTATGACGAAGATCATCGAGAGGAACAGCAAGATTCCTTGCAAGCAGTCTCAGACGTTCACCACGTACTCTGACAACCAACCAGCCGTGACCATACAAGTATACGAAGGCGAGAGAGCGATGACCAAAGACAACAACTTGTTGGGCACATTCGATCTGACTGGAATCCCGCCAGCACCTCGTGGAGTCCCGAAAATCGACGTCACATTCGACCTCGACGCCAACGGCATCCTGAACGTGTCAGCTAAAGAGAACAGCACAGGACGCAGCAAGAACATCGTCATCAAGAACGACAAGGGACGCCTATCACAAGCTGAAATCGACAGAATGCTATCCGAAGCTGAGAAATACAAAGAAGAGGACGAGCGTCAACGAGAGCGCGTCGCATCACGGAACCAGCTCGAATCGTACGTGTTCAGCGTGAGACAAGCTCTCGACGACGCTGGCGAGAAGCTGAGTGACGCTGACAAGTCGGCAGCTAAGAATGCTTGCGATGAGGCGCTGCGGTGGCTCGATAACAACACCTTGGCTGACAAGGAAGAGTATGAGCATCGGTTGAAGGAGTTGCAAGGTGTTTGCTCGCCTATCATGACCAAGATGCACGGTGGTGGTCAACAAGGCATGCCAGGAGGTATGGGAGGCATGCCTGGAGGTATGCCAGGCGGATACCAACAACACAACAGCGGCCCGACAGTGGAAGAAGTCGACTAAAAGCCATCCTAAATTAACTTTTAGTTTAAAAGTTACCTTGTGATTTTGTTTAAGACTGATTATTTTTAATGTAAATAATTATATTGTTGAACTTGTGATCATCTGTTGTAAAAAATGAAAAATAAATAAATCTGAGTTCATTATTTTATTTACTTGTTTTACTTTGAAAACCTAGTAGAGTAGGAATTCATAAATGATAAAAGTAGGTAGGTTAGGTAGGTAGGGAAGCCTTCAAACTTAGGGCACCCTTAGGTAGAATCACGCTTTCTACATAAGGGCTGTGCTAAGGGTGAATAATAAATACAGGGTTGCTAATCATATTAGCTAGCGGTTGAGGGCCACTTCTGTGCACCAACAAACAACTTCTCTTTTACGGCTTTTGGAAAATTATAACATTTGAAAATTTTGAGGTTAAATGAATTCGAAAATCAGCTGTTTTTTGAAACAAAGATTATTTAGACTCAGAAATAATACACAAAGTTTTAAAATAAGATGAAAATAGGATCCTATGTTTAATGACCTCTGCGTCTAAGGAACAGCTAATTTTCAGGGGAACCATAACCACAAAATTAAAAAAAACTAATTTCCTGACGTTGTGGAAAAAATAGATAGTTTAGGTGCATGGTAAGGGCCTTCAACCTCTTACTTATATGATTTCGAATAACCCTGTATAATATATTTATTATCTCTACTGAACATGGTCAACTATCCTCACGCAAAAAGGACCCAATTAAAAAGGGTCTAATTGCGGAAAACAGCCCTTAGAAAAGTACAACCCTATATATTATGAATGATAATAAATAAAATAAATGTGGAGATAGATATTTCTCTTATGTCCTAAATCTCAAACGACTCTCAAATATTTAGGGATCCCCTGAACGTTTAAGACGCTCCTATGTTATAGAAGCATTTTACACTTAATGTCAATTTAATCACCACTTAAGATAATAATATGTTGCCTTTCAGTATAGAATGTTTCTACCTTAATATGAGTTTAAAGGCACATAATTACATACTTAAAAACAACGAATTAAAAATCAAATTTAATAGTAAGCTTAAATAATAACTAATATAGATATAAGTACTTTACTTACCCATTGGCTATACAGGGTTTTTGGTAATTATAGTAGCAAGCCGTTGAGGGCTACTTCTGTGCATTTAAACAAACAACTTTTGTTCTACGACTTTAGAAAATTCGATATTTTTTTAAAATTTTGAGATTATCTTTACTTGAAAATCAGCTGATCTATACACAGAGAGGTCATTAACCTTAAAATTTTATGTTTTTCTACTGGTCTGAATGACCTTTGTTTAAAAAAATCTGCTGTTCGAATTTACATAACCTCAAAATTTTCTTTTTTTTCTCGAATTTCTTAAAGTCGTAGAACAATAGTACATTACGATATAAGTGTGGTAAATTGCGTAAAAAATTTGACGCCAAGATGCAAAGATCAATTCCACACGTATATCGTACGACGTTTTTTATCACAATTGCGAATAAAAGAAAAGACTTGAAAAGAAAACAAAATAATAATTAACAAAATATTTGTGATAAGTCTATGTTTACATTTTTTTAAGGCAATATTTTTTTGTTAATTATGCTCCGAAAAGGCCAGGCTAAAGACTTTTAACCTATACAGCCTAGTCTGACATACAATATTTTTTAGGGTCTTCTCTATTTGTTTTTGCGTCGGGGGTTAAGAACAAAATACAATGGTACGGAAAAACAATATATTTAAGTAAAGAAAAAACAAAAAATAAACAACTCAATTTTTAATCGTTTTCTAAGTCATTATCACGTAAAATTTTCGTTCGTAAACCGACTTTAGAGACAACCATTTTTGCTAGCTAAAAAACTCTTTGGTACCTACCTTTTTATACATCAAAACAGTATGTAATTAGCAGTAAGATACGTATTTAACTTATCGGGATAACTTTACAGCACTAGGTTGGCAATGTAAAACGCACGCGTGCATAATATGTTGGATTATGAGCCTAAAAGCTGTTGAACAAGATCCACTTTATGAGCAACTGTGATAAAAAAGTTGTTTGTTTAGGTGCACAGAAGTAGCCCTCAACGGCTTGCTAGTATAATTGCTAATAACAATAACCAATAAGTATAGATTCTTTCGTAGGTTAGTACCTGAGGGAGGATCCCGAATAATCCCGATCCCTCAGGCACTAGTCCTCTCCCCATTTCAAACACATTTTGTGAGTCAAGTAGATATCCCTGTAATTTATTTTGACTCACATAATGTGAATGTCCCGTAATGAATGAATTCATTCGGTATTAAACCACGTGTTATGCAATTTCAGAATTTCAATGAAATAAGCAACTTTTTATTTAATTTGGCACTAGGGCGACCAAACATGTTTTACACCGTGGAAGTTTCAGGTAAAAAAGTTAAAAAAACATTAAGTTTGAGTTGATTTTTTTTTAGTTAACCTATATTATGGTCCCACTGCTGGGCAAAGGTCTCCCTCATCCGTTTCCAAGCCTGTCGGTCCTGGGCTATATTGTGCCAGTCTTCATCGAATGCATCCAGATCATCGCGCCATCTTTTACGGGGTCTGCCACGGCTACGTTTGCCGTCTATCAGCACCCATTGCCTGATAATCTCCACTACTCCACCACTCTCCGCTCTCAAACAGGTATTGCCGAAGTTGGTACCAAGACTGCTAATTTTAAATGGGACTGGGCAGGCTCTGGAAGTCTTTGGGGGAGGCCTATGTTCAGCAGTGGACGTCCTGTGGAAGTCCTGTATGATGATGATGATGATGATGATGATGAATACCAAATTAATTTCTATTAATATGAGTCAAACACATTTTGTGAGTCGAAATAAATTACAGGGATATCTACCTACTTGTGTTGGTACCAAGACCGCTAATTTTAAATAGGACTGGGTGGGGCACGTGATTCGAATACATTCTGATCGATGAGCCAAGTTGAATCTGTTTAAAAACAGAAGTGAAAACTTGATTATTAACGTTGAGCATGTTTGATATTTTGGAATGGTTAGGGAATAATTTTGCACCAATTGCTTTATCAGTATAAAAGTACTATCATTTATGTGGTAGAATACAATATTCATTTATTGCGCTATCGTACACAAACATGACAATTTATATTACATTAAAAATTTAACACTTTAAAACTATAGCTGTCTACTCTCCATCTGTCTTACGCTTTTTCGATCAGGTCACGTGTCCTGACGCGAGTTTAAGATTTTATACCCATTACAGAAAAAGTGCTCAACGCCGCTAAAGAAGTTTTCACTTTAAAAACTTTGCTTGTTTCATAAAAACAATAGTTTGCAGTCGATAACACATTTATCCTAGAATACTGTTCAGGCGCTTAACGCCTTTATATACCTAATATTTCATACTCATATTAATTTTTAATAAACTGTAATTTTATAGAGTTGTTTATAGTAATTTAGTAGGTCAGAGCGGGATTCATTATTACAAATTTTGTAATAATGAATCCCGCTCCGGCCCGTTTCTGGCGCAGAGGTTAGCCATCGCCATTCAGCGTGGCAATGCTTCTAACATTATGGGAACCTTAGCACTGGGAAAGATAACGGGCGGGTTTTTTGACTAAGTTATTAAACTCAAACTTAAAAAAAAATATTCAGTAGGTAGGTGTCATGTAGTGCAATACATCACTATGAAACGTCTTAAAAATTAAGTTAGGACTTAGGATGTGTGCCTTCGGAACGCGCCCACCAATCAGAAGAAGGCACAAGAAACTTATTGGATATTTTTTTTTTGTGATCATGCTCACAAAGGTCAAGATAACAAATATTTTTGAAATGTAGCAATTAAAGTTATGTCCATGGGTTCTTATCGTTAAGGTATGACGAAGTATTATAATACGCCTTAAACCACAATTTCTGCTTAATAAAAAAAATAAACCTGTTTTAGTCATGTCATAAACCTACATCTTTAGGCAATTTATTATAATAGAGCACACATGTACAATTAAACGACCTGTTTATTTTCCGGACTACCGGGCACGCACGGTTAGATCATCCTTATTTCTTAAGTTAAAAATTATGAAAATCGCTAACAACAAAAGGTTAAGTGAAACTTAAAATAAAAAAGCTATTAACAAAAAATATAGGTAGGTAGGTATATCCTAGTATTTTAAATAGTATAAGATAAAAAAAAATAGTTATTTATATTTTTATTCCATCCATTTATTCACCTTACATGTTTCCAGTTACTTCACTAGGAGTGAACTCTACAAGTAAAGTACGTGTTGCTATGATATTTTTGTCAGGACCCATTATTTTAGGTTGCTAGTTATCATATTATTGGCCATATTTTTCCTTTCGTGGATCGCACTTCTCAGTCTTTGTATTAAATCCATTATTCAAGATTTTGACTTCAATTTGGTCCCACTGTGTAATAGTCAGTGGGACCAAATTGCAAAATATACAAACTTTTAATATAATAAAGTCGGTTAACGGACGATACCTACTTTTACGTGATAACATCAAAAGAAAACGGTGAAAAATTTAGTTTTTTTGGTTATTCCTATATATTTTCTTTTCTTGTTTTTTACTCTTTTTATTTCTTTTTTTTTCCTTTATATAATTCTTCTGTTCGTTACTCGTCACCATAACACAAGCCCAGATGAGCGATATTATTTTTTTCTCTATTAATTATGGCTTCGCACGGCTTGTGCATTTTGCCAGTGTCAATTTATATTTTTCATCAAATTATGACCCGATTGTTCATAAATCGGGCCTAGAGTTTCAAAACAGTCAAAGTCGTCATAGTCCGTCAAGTCAGGGGCTATAGTAAAGCGGTGGCAAGTTTACCAAAACCTTAATAGGAGATTTGGAGGCAACGAGAAAACTGCATGTTTGACACTGATTTTTACTTTCACTACACTTGTGCACTTTCACAGAACTAAATTGAATAACATTCCACCAGAATTACACAATTCAACTCGGGTTATATCTAAGTTTCATGAAAATAAAACTGCAGCACGACATGTTGTTAACTCGTTCCCGCCAAAACCTCCAATCCTGAGCTTTGAAAAGTCATACCTATCCTCCAAATCTCCTATTAAGGTTATGGTAAACTTGCCACCGCTTTACTATAACCCCTGACTTGACGGACTATGACGACTTTGACTGCATTGAAACACTTTAGGCCCGATTTATGAAAAATCGGGTCATAATTTTATGCAAAATATAACTTGACACTGGCTAAATGCACACGTGCGAAGCCATAATAAAAGAAAAAAAAATATCCAATCCTGAGCTTTGAAAAGTCATACCTATCCATAAAAAAAAATTGAGCTTTCTCAGAACTTATTTTTTTGATTAAGTACATTTTTTTAAATACTAGAAGGTAAGTATAAAGTCAACGTTTTGCGAAATCAGTTGAAAAACGTTATTTAATTTAACCTTATTTCTTGCTTACCAAAATAAAATACGTTACAAACCATTGGTATTTTTTGCAAAGCAACGCAAAATAAGGGTGGAATTTTTTAGTGCCGATCTTCCATTCATAATTCCAAACAGCTGTAGAAAACGTTGTGAATGGATAGTACATTTGATCCAGAAATTTCCGCGGAGTTGGGCCCTTCGTAACTTAATTTTTAAGACTATTCAATGTGATCTCAAGCGGATAATTTCAACTGAATAACACTGAATAAAGAAATGTTGACTTAGTTATACACAGTAAAATTTCAAAGTGCATAATTTTCTTGGCGAAACTATAAGTAGCAATAAACAATACATATACGTCACCAATTGAGAACTTCCTTCATTTTTAAAATCGGTTAGGTACTATAAAAACATAATCTGCTTGTCTGCTACAGAGTTAACCTAAAATGCAATAAATAGTACGGGATCCATTTATGAACGACCTTCACCGAGCTGTGAACGTAAAAGGTTTAAAAAAAATTAGTTAATTAATCATATTCTAAACTTAGTTTTTTCAGAAAACCCATGTGCAATATATTATATTTATTGACCTACTAGCTGTCCCGGCATACGAAAAAAAAAACAAAATTGATGTTGTCGATTTTCAGACCTAACAAATATTATACTTATATATATATAGCATAAAAAAAAATCACACAAATCGGTTCAGCCGTTTAGGTGGAGTTTGGCTACTAACACCATGACACGAGAATTTTATATACCTATTTATAGAGATTTAATTTGGTAAGTAGCTACTTTTTAAATTAAAATACTTTTAATCTATTCTATTAATCAGGTCGGTGATGGTCGTTCTTAAAGGGATCTTAGACTAAAAGTATTTCACTATATCATTCATTGATTATTTCCGTAAACAACATAATGTAAACAAACAATATTATCTTTCGTCTCGCTCGCACCTTTCCAGTAACATCCGTGGTTCCCGCATCGAAGATCACCCTTTCTAGACATTTCGCCAGATAAACTCCAAGCGAATGAATAAAATTACCCGACGGTTTTAGGGTTATTTACCTCAACTTGTACATGCAGATTAACTTTAACGTGTTAACAGATCTTACATTCCGATTTAATTTTATATGCCTATACTTAAACACAAACACAATTCATTTCTATTGTTTTAACTACAAAACACATCCTGTGATTATGTTAATGATATTATTTTACTAATAACATTAAAAATGTATAATTATAAAAAGGTAAATTACGTGAACTATTTTATTAGTACGCATTGTTTTTGTTATGTTTTTTGAAGTAAGTCAATGTTTTTTTATACTTATAAATATATCGGATATTTTTTTATTTACATTTTGTTGATCAAATATTTTGTGGTTTATATAATTTCATTTCAAAATCTTCAATCAAAAATATACTTCACAAGTATTTTATTAATAAACATTAGTTTTAAAATAGGATAATTTGATAAATTAGAAATAAATCGATTCGTTTTTACTAAAAGTCAATGTAAGTCGGAACAATAATAAAAATTATTTTTCCCAAATTTCGGGATTTTTTTTAAGCTTGCCACCCTGACAAAGACAGAGAAAGCAAACATATCGTTCTTTCTCTTTCCCTCGCTGCGCTCCTATTGGCTGACAACGAATGACGTTCCAGAAACTTCGGCAGATAACGTGCGCTGATTGATCGATCGAGTAGCGTCTGGAACATTCTCGGTCCCTATTCGTCGGATATATAAGCGCGTCGCTGCCGGCGGGAAAGCAGTATAATTTGAAATACGAAGCAAAGCAGACGAGAGTTAGAAGAGAGTTTTCGGTACAAACCGGACCAAGTGATAAACAATCGAGTATTATTATTGTTGAAAGAGAGTTTATAAGTGAAGTTAATACAAAATGCCAGCAATTGGAATAGATCTCGGTACGACATACTCCTGTGTGGGAGTATACCAGCATGGGAACGTGGAGATCATCGCCAACGACCAGGGCAACCGGACGACACCATCATACGTCGCCTTCACCGACACTGAACGTCTCATCGGTGATGCAGCCAAGAACCAGGTCGCCCTGAACCCTAGCAACACTGTATTCGACGCCAAACGACTCATCGGACGTAAATTCGACGATCCCAAGATCCAAGCGGACATGAAACACTGGCCGTTCAAAGTGGTCAACGACTGCAGCAAACCAAAGATCCAGGTCGAATTCAAAGGTGAGACGAAGCGATTCGCGCCGGAGGAGATCAGCAGCATGGTCTTGACGAAGATGAAGGAAACTGCGGAGGCGTATCTCGGTACATCAGTGAGAGACGCCGTCGTCACAGTCCCGGCTTATTTCAACGACTCCCAACGCCAGGCTACCAAAGACGCCGGAGCGATCGCTGGAATCAACGTCCTACGTATCATCAATGAACCGACTGCAGCAGCCCTCGCCTACGGCCTCGATAAGAACCTCAAAGGTGAGAGGAACGTTCTAATCTTCGATCTCGGAGGCGGTACCTTTGACGTGTCAGTGCTTACCATCGACGAAGGATCGCTGTTCGAAGTCAAATCGACAGCCGGAGACACACACCTTGGAGGCGAAGACTTCGACAACAGGCTCGTGAACCACTTGGCTGAAGAGTTCAAGAGGAAATACAAGAAAGACCTGCGAGCGAACCCACGAGCGTTGAGAAGACTGCGCACGGCAGCTGAACGTGCGAAACGCACGCTATCCTCCAGCACTGAAGCCACGATCGAGATCGACGCGCTGTACGAGGGAATCGACTATTACACGCGCATCTCACGAGCCCGCTTCGAGGAACTATGTTCAGACCTGTTCCGAGCCACCCTAGACCCTGTAGAGAAGGCTCTCAAGGATGCTAAACTGGACAAGAGCCAGATCCACGACGTCGTCCTCGTCGGAGGGTCCACCCGCATACCGAAGGTGCAAAATCTGCTGCAGAATTTCTTCTGTGGCAAGAAATTGAACCTCTCCATCAACCCCGACGAGGCGGTAGCCTACGGAGCAGCAGTTCAAGCGGCCATATTGAGCGGTGCGAACGACTCTAAAATCCAAGACGTCTTGCTGGTGGACGTCGCTCCTCTATCATTGGGCATCGAGACAGCTGGAGGCGTTATGACGAAGATCATCGAGAGGAACAGCAAGATTCCTTGCAAGCAGTCTCAGACGTTCACCACGTACTCGGACAACCAGCCAGCCGTGACCATCCAAGTATACGAAGGCGAGAGAGCGATGACCAAAGACAACAACTTGTTGGGCACATTTGACCTGACTGGGATCCCGCCAGCACCTCGTGGAGTCCCGAAAATCGACGTCACATTCGACCTCGACGCCAACGGCATTCTGAACGTGTCAGCTAAAGAGAACAGCACAGGACGCAGCAAGAACATCGTCATTAAGAACGACAAGGGACGCCTATCGCAAGCTGAAATCGACAGAATGCTATCCGAAGCTGAGAAATACAAAGAAGAGGACGAGCGTCAACGAGAGCGCGTCGCATCACGAAACCAGCTCGAATCGTACGTGTTCAGCGTGAGACAAGCTCTCGACGACGCTGGCGAGAAGCTGAGTGACGCTGACAAGTCGGCAGCTAAGAATGCTTGCGATGAGGCGCTGCGGTGGCTCGATAACAACACCTTGGCTGACAAGGAAGAGTACGAGCATCGGTTGAAGGAGTTGCAAGGTGTTTGCTCGCCTATCATGACCAAAATGCACAGTGGTGGTCAACAAGGCATGCCCAGAGGCATGGGAGGTATGCCCGGAGGCATGGGAGGTATGCCCGGAGGCATGGGAGGTATGCCTGGAGGTATGGGAGGTATGCCTGGAGGTATGGGAGGCATGCCTGGAGGTATGCCAGGCGGATACCAACAACACAGCAGCGGCCCGACAGTGGAAGAAGTCGACTAAAAACCATCCTAAATTACCTTTTAGTTTAAAGTTACCCTGTGATTTTGTTTAAGACTGATTATTTTTAATGTAAATAATTATAATGTTTAACTTGTGATCATCTGTTGTAAAAAAAATGTAAAATAAATAAATCTGAGTTAATTATTTTATTTACTTGTTTTACTTTGAAAACCTAATAGAGTAGGAATTCATAAATGATAAAAGTAGGTAGGTTAGGTAGGTAGGGAAGCCTTCAAACTTAGGGCACCCTTAGGTAGAATCACGCTTTATACATAAGGGCTGTGCTAAGGGTGAATAATAAATACAGGGTTGCTAATCATATTAGCTAGCGGTTGTGGGCCACTTCTGTGCACCAACAAACAACTTCTCTTTTACGGCTTTTGGAAAATTATAACATTTGAAAATTTTGAGGTTAAATGAATTCGAAAATCAGCTGTTTTTTGAAACAAAGATTATTTAGACTCAGAAATAATACACAAAGTTTTAAAATAAGATGAAAATAGGATCCTATGTTTAATGACCTCTGCGTCTAAGGAACAGCTAATTTTCAGGGGAACCATAACCACAAAATTAAAAAAAACTAATTTCCTGACGTTGCGGAAAAAATAGATAGTTTAGGTGCATGGTAAGGGCCTTCAACCTCTTACTTATATGATTTCGAATAACCCTGTATATTATATTTATTATCTCTACTGAACATGGTCAACTATCCTCACGCAAAAAGGACCCAATTAAAAAGGGTCTAATTGCGGAAAACAGCCCTTAGAAAAGTACAACCCTATATATTATGTATGATAATAAATAAAATAAATGTGGAGATAGATATTTCTCTTATGTCCTAAATCTCAAACGACTCTCAAATATTTAGGGATCCCCTGAACGTTTAAGACGCTCCTATCTTATAGAAGCATACACTTAATGTCAATTTAATCACCACTTAAGATATGTTGCCTTTCAGTATAGAATGTTTCTACCTTAATATGAGTTTAGAGGCACATAATTACTTAAAAACAACGAATTAAAAATCAAATTTAATAGTAAGCTTAAATAATAACTAATATAGATATAAGTACTTTTCATTACTCATACTCCGAAAGTAGGTCTAAAGATGCCTGAAGAGCGTGTAGAAAGAAAAACTTTCAGCCCTAGGGAAAATCGCTTTCACTGACAGCTGTCATGTCAAATTATGGCTTCGCGCGACTTGTGCAATGTGCTTGTTGCCAGTATCAGTATCATTACGCATTAGAAACTTCAAAAACCTAACCTCCTTGCTTTGGTTTTTACCAAAGAATAACAATTATGGCTTCACACGGCTCATGCATACTGCCAGAGGTAGTATGGAGTATCTCATTCACTCTCGATATTATGAAGAATTTTATGTATTATTCGTAATGAAAATTTTGAGATTAGCTTTACTTGAAAATCAGCTGATCTATACACAGAGAGGTCATTAACCTTAAAATTTTATGTTTTTCTACTGGTCTGAATGACCTTTGTTTAAAAAAAATCTGCTGTTCGAATTTACATAACGCCAAAATTTTCTTTTTTTTCTCGAATTTCCAAAAGTCGTAGAACAATAGTACATTACGATATAAGTGTGGTAAATTGATCTTTGCATAGAGGCGGTTTATGACGCGCGAGCGGTAGCGAGCGTGTTAATGAAGCCAAGATGCAAATATCAATTCCACACGTATATCGTACGACCTTTTTATCACAGTTGCGAATAAAAGAAAAGACTTGAAAAGAAAACAAAATAATAATTAACAAAATATTTGTGGATAAGTCTATGTTTACATTTTTTTAAGCAATATATTTTGTTAATTATGCTCCGAAAAGGCCAGGCTAAAGACTTTTAACCTATACATCCTCGTGTGACATACATTATTTTTTAGGGTTTTTCTATTTGTTTTTGCGTCGGGGGTTAAGAACAAAATACAATGGTACGGAAAAACAATATATTTAAGTAAAGAAAAAACAAAAAATAAACAACTCAATTTTTAATCGTTTTCTAAGTCATCACGTAAAATTTTCGTTCGTAAACCGACTTAGAGACAACCATTTTTGCTAGCTAAAAACTCTTTGGTACCTACCTTTTCGGGATAACTTTACAGCACTAGTTAACAAATCTAAAACGCACGCGTGCATAATATGTTGGATTATGAGCCTAAAAGCCGTTGAATAAGATCCACTTTATGAGCAACTGTGATAAAAAATATAGTTAGGACTTAGGATGTGTGTCTTCGGAACGCGCCCACCAATCCGAAGAAGGCACAAGAAACTCATGGGGTTTTTTCTTTTTTGTGATCATGCTCACAAAGGTCAAGATAACAAATATTTATGAAGATATTTTTGAAATGGAGCAATATAGTTTTGTCCATGAGTTCTTATCGTTAAGGTATGACGAAGTGTCATAATACGCCTTAAACCACAATTTCTGCTTAATAAAAAAAATGAAACCTGTTTTAGTCATGTCATATACCTACATCTTTAGGCAATTTATTCTATTAGAGCACACATGTACAATTAAACGACCTGTTTATTTTCCGGACTACCGGGCACGCACGGTTAGATCATCCTTATTTCTTAAGTTAAAAATTATGAAAATCGCTAACAACAAAAAGTTAAGTGAAAAATATAATAAAAAAAGCTTTTTACAAAAAATATAGGTAGGTATATCCTGGTATTTTAAATAGTATAAGATGAAAAAAATAGTTATTTATATTTTTATTCTATCCATTTATTCATTAATGTGTAACCTTACATGTTTCCAGTTAGTTCACTTAGAGTGAACTCTACAAGTACAGTACGTGTTGCTATGATATTTTTGTCAGGACCCATTATTTTAAGGCAAATAACATATAAATTTATTTATTTAATTAATTTAAGTTGCTAGTGATCATATTATAATATGCCATATTTTTCCTTTCGTGGATCGCACTTCTCGGTCATTGTATTAAATCCATTATTCAAGATTTTGACTTCAATTTGGTCCCACTGTGTAATAGTCAGTGGGACCAAATTGCAAAATTTACAAACTTTTAATATAATAAAGTCGGTTTACGGACGATACTTTTACGTGATAACATCAAAAAAAACGGTGAAAAATTGAGGTTTTTTTGTTATTCCTATATATTTTCTTTTCTCTTTTTTCTTCTCTTTTTATTTCCTTTATATAAGTCTTCTATTCGTTACTCGTCACCATAACACAAGCCCAGATGAGCGATATTATTATTAAACACTTACCCCTTATAATACCATGACGTCAGGCGTCAATTTTGAAAATGACGGATATCTCGGAAACTGAAAGGCTTTCAGAGCATAACTTTTATTTACTGAACAATTCCTTCGTCACAGGACATCCTGTATCCTGTAACCTATTGCGTCATTTCAACCATATTAGTGGTTCTGTGTTGCTGGTTAAAGCAATTCCATTTATTAATAAAAAAAATGAAAGAAAGAAAAAACATTAATTTAATGATGTCCCTTGCATGCAACCTCAAAAATATAAATAAGTCAAGGTTTCCAACGATTTTATGCTAGACCTTAACATTTAAAAAAAAAAAAAAACAAACCGTGCAAGACAATATCAAATCCTGAGCTTTGAAAAGTCATACCTATCCATAAAAAAAAATTGAGCTTTCTCAGAACTTATTTGTTTTAATTAAGTACATTTTTTTAAATACTAGAAGGTAAGTATAAAGTCAACGTTTTGCGAAATCAGTTGAAAAACGTTATTTAATTTAACCTTATTTCTTGCTTACCAAAATAAAATATGTTACAAACCATTGTTATTTTTTGCAAAGCAACGCAAAATAAGGGTGGAATTTTTTAGTGCCGATCTTCCATTCATAATTCCAAACAGCTGTAGAAAACGTTGTGAATGGATAGTACATTTGATCCAGAAATTTCCGCGGAGTTGGGCCCTTCGTAACTTAATTTTTAAGACTATTCAATGTGATCTCGTGCGGATAATTTCAACTGAATAACACTGAATAAAGAAATGTTGACTTAGTTATACACAGTAAAATTTCAAAGTGCATAATTTTCTTGGCGAAACTATAAGTAGCAATAAACAATACATATCACCAATTGAGAACCTCCTTCTTTTTTAAAATCGGTTACTATAAAAACATAATCTGCTTGTCTGCTACAGAGTTAACCTAAAATGCAATAAATAGTACGGGATCCATTTATGAACGACCTTCACCGAGCTGTGAACGTAAAAGGTTTAAAAAAAATTAGTTAATTAATCATATTCTAAACTTAGTTTTTTCAGAAAACCCATGTGCAATATATTATATTTATTGACCTACTAGCTGTCCCGGCATACGAAAAAAAAACAAAATTGATGTTGTCGATTTTCAGACCTAACAAATATTATACTTATGCATAAAAAAAAAATCACACAAATCGGTTCAGCCGTTTAGGTGGAGTTTGGCTACTAACACCATGACACGAGAATTTTATATATTTATAGAGATCTAATTTGGTAAGTAGCTACTTTTTAAATTAAAATACTTTTAATCTATTCTATAAATCAGGTCGGTGATGGTCGTTCTTAAAGGGATCTTAGACTAAAAGTATTTCACTATTTCATTCATTGATTATTTCCGTAAACAACATAATGTAAACAAACAATATTATCTTTCGTCTCGCTCGCACCTTTCCAGTAACATCCGCGGTTCCCGCATCGAAGATCACCCTTTCTAGACATTTCGCCAGATAAACTCCAAGCGAATGAATAAAATTACCCGACGGTTTTAGGGTTATTTACCCCAACTTGTACATGCAGATTAACTTTAACGTGTTAACAGATCTTACATTCCGATTTAATTTTATATGCATACTTAAACAGAAACACAATTCATTTCTATTGTTTTAACTACAAAACACATCTTGTGATTATGTTAATGATTTGATTTTACTAATAACATTTAAAAAGGTATAATTACGTAAACTATTTTATTACGTAAGCATTGTTTTTGTTATGTTTTTTTAAGTAAGTCAATGTTTTTTATACTTATTAATTATATTTTTTTATTTACAATTTTGTTGATCAAATATTTTGTGGTTTATACAATTTTATTTCAAAATCTTCAATCAAAAATATACTTCACAATTATTTTATTAATAAATATTAGTTTTAAAATAGTTTATGATGATAAAATATGAAATAATTCGATTCGTTTTTACCAAAAGTCAATGTAAGTCTTTTCCCAAATTTCGGGAATTTTTTTAAGCTTGCCACCCTGACAAAGACAGAGAAAGCAAAAATATCGTTCTTTCTCTTTCCCTCGCTGCGCTCCTATTGGCTGACAACGAATGACGTTCCAGAAACTTCGACAGATAACGTGCGCTGATTGGTCGATCGAGTAGCGTCTGGAACATTCTCGGTCCCTATTCGCCGGGTATATAAGCGCGTCGCTGCCGGCGGGAAAGCAGTATAATTTGAAATACGAAGCAAAGCAGACGAGAGTTAGAAGAGAGTTTTCGGTACAAACCGGACCAAGTGATAAACAATCGAGTATTATTATTGTTGAAAGAGAGTTTTTAAGTGAAGTTAATACAAAATGCCAGCAATTGGAATAGATCTCGGTACGACATACTCCTGTGTGGGAGTATACCAGCATGGGAACGTGGAGATCATCGCCAACGACCAGGGCAACCGGACGACACCATCATACGTCGCCTTCACCGACACTGAACGTCTCATCGGTGATGCAGCCAAGAACCAGGTCGCCCTGAACCCTAGCAACACTGTATTCGACGCCAAACGACTCATCGGACGTAAATTCGACGATCCCAAGATCCAAGCGGACATGAAACACTGGCCGTTCAAAGTGGTCAACGACTGCAGCAAACCAAAGATCCAGGTCGAATTCAAAGGTGAGACGAAGCGATTCGCGCCGGAGGAGATCAGCAGCATGGTCTTGACGAAGATGAAGGAAACTGCGGAGGCGTATCTCGGTACATCAGTGAGAGACGCCGTCATCACAGTCCCGGCTTATTTCAACGACTCCCAACGCCAGGCTACCAAAGACGCCGGAGCGATCGCTGGAATCAACGTCCTACGTATCATCAATGAACCGACTGCAGCGGCCCTCGCCTACGGCCTCGATAAGAACCTCAAAGGTGAGAGGAACGTTCTAATCTTCGATCTCGGAGGCGGTACCTTTGACGTGTCAGTGCTTACCATCGACGAAGGATCGCTGTTCGAAGTCAAATCGACAGCCGGAGACACACACCTTGGAGGCGAAGACTTCGACAACAGGCTCGTGAACCACTTGGCTGAAGAGTTCAAGAGGAAATACAAGAAAGACCTGCGAGCGAACCCACGAGCGTTGAGAAGACTGCGCACGGCAGCTGAACGTGCGAAACGCACGCTATCCTCCAGCACTGAAGCCACGATCGAGATCGACGCGCTGTACGAGGGAATCGACTATTACACGCGCATCTCACGAGCCCGCTTCGAGGAACTATGTTCAGACCTGTTCCGAGCCACCCTAGACCCTGTAGAGAAGGCTCTCAAGGATGCTAAACTGGACAAGAGCCAGATCCACGACGTCGTCCTCGTCGGAGGGTCCACCCGCATACCGAAGGTGCAAAATCTGCTGCAGAATTTCTTCTGTGGCAAGAAATTGAACCTCTCCATCAACCCCGACGAGGCGGTAGCCTACGGAGCAGCAGTTCAAGCGGCCATATTGAGCGGTGCGAACGACTCTAAAATCCAAGACGTCTTGCTGGTGGACGTCGCTCCTCTATCATTGGGCATCGAGACAGCTGGAGGCGTTATGACGAAGATCATCGAGAGGAACAGCAAGATTCCTTGCAAGCAGTCTCAGACGTTCACCACGTACTCTGACAACCAACCAGCCGTGACCATCCAAGTATACGAAGGCGAGAGAGCGATGACCAAAGACAACAACTTGTTGGGCACATTCGATCTGACTGGAATCCCGCCAGCACCTCGTGGAGTCCCGAAAATCGACGTCACATTCGACCTCGACGCCAACGGCATCCTGAACGTGTCAGCTAAAGAGAACAGCACAGGACGCAGCAAGAACATCGTCATCAAGAACGACAAGGGACGCCTATCACAAGCTGAAATCGACAGAATGCTATCCGAAGCTGAGAAATACAAAGAAGAGGACGAGCGTCAACGAGAGCGCGTCGCATCACGGAACCAGCTCGAATCGTACGTGTTCAGCGTGAGACAAGCTCTCGACGACGCTGGCGAGAAGCTGAGTGACGCTGACAAGTCGGCAGCTAAGAATGCTTGCGATGAGGCGCTGCGGTGGCTCGATAACAACACCTTGGCTGACAAGGAAGAGTACGAGCATCGGTTGAAGGAGTTGCAAGGTGTTTGCTCGCCTATCATGACCAAAATGCACAGTGGTGGTCAACAAGGCATGCCCGGAGGCATGGGAGGTATGCCCGGAGGCATGGGAGGTATGCCCGGAGGCATGGGAGGTATGCCAGGCGGATACCAACGAAACAGCGGCCCAACGGTGGAAGAAGTCGACTAAGAAAATCATTCTAATTACCTTGGAGTATTTTATTTTAATAGTTACCTTCTCATTGTGATTTTGTTAAAGACTGATATTTTTTAAGTAAATAAATAATTCAACTTGTGATCATCTGTTGTAAAAAATGTAAATAAATAAATTTAAGTTAATTAATCTATTTTCTTGTTTTACTTTAAAAACCCTAAAAAGTAGTAGGAATTCATAATAAAGCTAAGTAGGGTAGGGTCTCTAGTTAGGTAGGTAAGCCTTCGAACTAAACTTAGGCTTAGCTACCTTTAGGGTACAATCAGGCAACCACAGTAAAGCCCCACGTACGTCTACTGAGTTCTGTAAGGTTGCTTTGCTCATAGAGATATGCTTTGCTATTGTTATAATGTTCTCAACTCGAGCAGAGCCTTGATGTTCTACAAAAGACTTATTAACACTTTTAGAACTATACAGTGGGTCTTCACTATGTTCCCTGATTGTACTAAATATATAATTTAACTAGCGGTCGCCCGCGGCTCCGCCCGCGTGGATGTCGGTTACCGCTGCAAAAAGCCTACCCAGGAAAGACACGGTCAGCAAAATGATTCCCAGGTCAATTCACAGACACCGACAGTAACATTGACGACGCAGTCATTATCCGCAGGCTGCACAGATTGTCTTTCTGTGTATGTTAAGTTGTTAATGATGAAAATATTTAAATGTAATTTATACTAAGTTTTCACTTCTGCCGGCAGTCCCGGAGCGCAACCCGTTGTTTAAGGATAGATAACTAAAGCGATTATTGTAGAGCTTCTCCATAAACAACATTTGACTTGGTGACGCCCACTTCGCAACGGGCCGTGCAGCAGAAATCGTAATATTTTAATTTCGCCATAACTTCAAAACCAAACGTCCAATTTTAATCATTCAAAGACCAAATATTATCTCCATAAACTGTTCTTAGTGATGAAATCATTTATTTTGATAAGGATTAATAGCATGAGTAAAATAAACGCGTTTAATTGTAGTCCAAAAAAAATTCAAGATTTTTAAATAAAAAAATGGTTGCTGTGCCTCACTCGACATAGATGGGTATAGTGTGTCGCGGACTTTTTTGTAGATATTTATAAGATCTACAATTAATTAGAACATTTTATGGTTCTATCTTTTATAGTTTAGGCAGCGTACGCAAAATAAGTAACTTTTCTGGTTGATTTTTTACACCTTGTGTCCGAAAAACCCAAATATCTTACGGAACCCTATTTTTTTCCAAAATAAAATATAGCCTATGTTACTCGTGGATAATGTAGCTTTCGAATGGTGAAAGAATTTTTAAAATCGGTCCAGTAGTTTTTGAGCCTATTCAGTACAAACAAACAAACATACAAACAAAGTTTTCCTCTTTATAATATTAGTGTAGATTTACAAAAATATATTTAGTTTTAAACTTCTATTCATTCAATTTCAAAGTACATAATTGCACTCAGTTCATACAAC
Source organism: Idaea straminata (assembly GCA_951213275.1). Taxonomy (NCBI): domain Eukaryota; kingdom Metazoa; phylum Arthropoda; class Insecta; order Lepidoptera; family Geometridae; genus Idaea; species Idaea straminata. The sequence continues at coordinate 9,256,970 of OX577870.1, forward strand.
AAATAATTAAAATAAGCGCCATCTCTGTTGCAGTAGTGATTCAAAACTTTAGGTGCGTCGCCGGATAATGGAATTTCAAGTTTTTCATGTTTCGGTAGAGATGTCGCTAGTAGTAGAATAGAAGTGTATGTTGATGATTTTCTACAAACACAGAATACATAATAATAGTCACTATAGTCTACTCATGTGACTATAGACACAGCTCAGAACAATCTTAGGCCTCTGGTTCTATCTTCTATCTCATGTGCTGACTATATACCAACTTTATCAAAGTCAAATTGTCAAAGACCCAGTAGTGTAAATTGCCAACTTTAACAACAATACCTGCGGGTACTTGATTTAAAAATAAATATATTGTAAAAATAGGGACAACTACTTTAAAACAGGTCATCAGATAAATATTTGCTATTATTGTCAATCTGAAAAATAATGTATTTGTTACTTTCTCACATATAGGTTTTTAAACGGCTTCATCCTTTTGAATTTACCTAACAAAAAATCTCAACTCTACTCGAATTTACCTTAGTAGTATAGATAGACTGCATCACGAACGCAGCCGCCGTGGATTTCGTGAAACATCTTACTTTACGTCAAGCCGACAAAATTCTGACGGATGTAGCTAATCCAACCTCTAAACTTATAAGGAGCTTAAGCAAGTAGGTACTCTATTCAAAATACTTACAAGTTATGCTGCAAAATTGACTCATCTAATTTTTATTATAGCAGATTTGCCAAAATTTTATATTTAAATATGCTTCTAAAGTACTCGACCGATTCTGATGAAACTTGGTACACTGATACACTGATTCATTGATAGTAACATACTTTTTATCCCGATATTCCCACGGGATCAGAACTTACGGGTGAAACCGTAAACCTACTTGTATCAGATAAGAACCAACTAAATACCTAAATATCTTATTTAAGCAAATGAAAAACATCGCGATAAACGGTTTAAGCGTTGATTATCATGATTATTATCATGATCGTCAAATAATTATCTCGCGATAATGATATTTGAGGTCCCTGACGACTATTTCCTACGTAAGCAAGGACGTCTACACTAATATTATAATTAAAAAAGATTTTGTTTGTGATAAAAAGTAGGTACCTAGGTACAGTTGACTACAGATTGTCAAATACCGCTTAGTTCTATAACTCAAGCAAATAATCATGTTACCCGTTTTTTTTTCTTTTATTATGGCTTCGCACGTGTGCATTTAGCCAGTGTCAAGTTATATTTTGCATCAAATTATGACCCGATTTTTCATAAATCGGGCCTAAAGTGTTTCAATACAGTCAAAGTCGTCATAGTCCGTCAAGTCAGGGGCTATAGTAAAGCGGTGGCAAGTTTACCATAACCTTAATAGGAGATTTGGAGGCAACGAGAAAACTGCATGTTTGACACTGATTTTTACTTTCACTACACTTGTGCACTTTCACAGAACTAAATTGAATAACATTCCACCAGAATTATACAATTGAACTCGGGTTACATCTAAGTTTCATGAAAATAAAACTGCAGCACGACATGTTGTTAACTCGTTCCCGCCAAAAACCCCATGTTACCCGTTGCATTGTTCGTTCAAATAGTAAGAGAAGCCTAGTTGAAATACACACACAGGGTGCGGCCGGAAGACCAGCGCTGCAGATGCGCCTGCGTATTTGCAGCATATGCTGAGGCTTTCACCCATTCGGGCAACACACGACTTCTCAGATACTTTTTTGTAACTATATCTTGCTGTTTCTTATTTGTATCTATTCTATACTATGTCGTGTGTTTGTTCGAATAAATTATATTATATTCTATTCTATTCTAAATAATTATTGAGCCTAGTTTTAGACTGGAAAGGTTCATGCACCTGGTATTTATGGAATCAGCCTGGCTTACTGATTATCAAATTGCATATTGTCGCTTCCTAAAGTGGTGGGGGTGATATCTATGACACAAAGATGGCGCCTAATAAGTTTAGATTTTATCGGTTATTGCGATAACCATTTATCCGATTTGAGCAAACTAGATATCAAACGAAAAGCAGCAAAATTTCTAACAATACATGGATAGTCACTTTTATTGTAGGTATTATATTTTGACCAATATTTAAAAAAAAGTAATTTAAAAAAAATCCAAAGATTGCCTGGAAGAAATCGCTTTCAGCGATAAGACCGCCCATTTTTGCAACTTATACTATCTAGCTATTACTTTACTTTGTGTATATAGTGTTCTGTTTCTTCGTGTGTTGTACGAATAAAGTTATCTATCTATCTATCTAAAACGTAAAAAGTAACTAGTCGGATTTAGTTGGAAATTAGACTTCAACTCGAGCATTATAAGGAGAAACCGCGGAATAAAGGTACCTATGTACCTACAATCAACGTTCAAAAGTACGAGGGCGGCACTGAAAATTTCGGGAATCAAGGAAGTGACACAACATTACTATTTAAAAATGTATTTATTGCTTTTCGAAGTATTCTCCGCGAAATTTGACACATTTTTCCATACGATGGAACCAATCATTAAAGCAACCATTCCATTCGGAAGTTGGGGTCTCCAAAATGGCCGTTTTGTAGGCGTCCACAGCTTCTTCAGGTGATGAAAATCTCTGACCACGCAATTTATTCTTTATTTTAGGGAAAGTATAGAAATCATTAGGGCTTAGGTCGGGGCTGTACGGCGGATGGTCTAATAATTCTATGTTTTCTTGCTCTAAAAACTCTTTTGTTCCGTTCGCGGTGTGGGAACTCGCATTGTCGTGATGGAGGATGATGCGGCGGCTGCAGTTCTCTTTACGGAGTTCAGAAACGACCTGTGGCAAACAAATGCTAGCATACCATTCTGCATTAACCGTTCTTTGTCCCTCAAGAGGAATAGTCACAACATGGCCGGTTTTGGTGACAAACGTGGCCACCATTTTTTTTGCAACACTCCGTGAACGAACAATTTTTGTTGGCTTTAACTCATTTTCGAACACCCAAACTCGTGACTGGTTTTTTGTTTCGGGTTCGTACGCGTATATCCAGGATTCGTCACCTGATACGATGTTGTATACAGCATTTGAGGATCCTGCGTGGAATCTTTCGAGAGTTCTGACGCACCTAGTAACGCGAGCCACTTTTTGCTCTTCACAGAGCGAATGCGGTACCCATCGGGAAAACAACGTTTTTTTACACCTAATTGTTCATGCAAGATTATTTGTATTTGACTCATGCCAATGTCTAAAGTTGCCTGAATTTCGCGGTATGTTACATGTCGATCTTCCTCAATCAGCTTACGCACAGCATCAACGTTTTCTTGGGTGAGTGCAGTTTTTGGACGACCTTGACGGGGATCATCACTGAGCTTGACACGTCCACGTTGAAATTCAGCAAACCAGCGATAAATTGTGGTTTTGGATGGGGCTTCATCACCAAATGCAGAAATCATCCGGTCAACACACTGTTTTTGTGATAAACCACTTCGAAAGTAATAATAAATCATCGCTCTTGAATTTTCTCGAGTCAATTCCATTTTCTCAACGACTAAACAAGTTTGACAAAACCTTGTGACAAGACCGAGATTCTTTTTTTAAATAAATAAATGGTATTCGATTGTTAAAACCAAGGACTTTTCAATTAAAAAGAATTAAATATGACAGGAACAGTGGAAATATTCCATTCCCGATACTTTTAGTGCAGCCTATGTAGACCGCCACCGTAACGTTTCCAATCGTGTGCAGCGCTATTTGAACATTATAACAACGTAACCTGTGGATCGAACCCACGTCGGTTGGTGTAGCGGGTGCCAGCTTATACCACTCACACAACTAAATACATAGCTAACATGTTGAAAAAAATAATCACACTGAGTAATTTTAATTCAAGTATTAATGTTTGTGTGTAACGTCTAATAAAAGAAGGTCAGAAGAAAGTCCAATACTTGTTTATCTGTATATATAAAAATCTTATGTCACGATGTATGTTGCCAATAAACTCCAAAACTACTGAACCGATTTCAATCAAATTTCACATGTACCCGTATTTTGGTCTAACTTACTGGATAGGATAGTTATCATCTCAATTATTCGCTTATGTCGTGAATGTAAACGAATAAAATATATCAATTAATGGTTTCTTAAGCAAGTGTTTATTTACTGTTTAGTTTTATGAAGTTCTCATAGATGACGGTGTATAAATCGATAACATTCTTCAATATTGTTTGACATCTAGGTTGCAAATACACCCAATAGATGGCGCTGTGTTCGGGACTTACGCGGGTGAAATCGCGGGGCGCAGCTAGTAGTATAGTTACAAACTGATAGTGTACTTATGACGCATACTGCGTTAGCAGACTCATCTTGTTGACGCAAAATGCAGCTAAGTGGCAAACATGTAGATATTACAAAACATGTATATTATAAGTAGCTATTACTTATCTCTGATACAAAATAGATAAGATATTAGCTACTACTGTTTGATTAAATATATGATTAATAAACTTTTAGCTGTAGGCAGACAAGCTGTTAAGGCGCTCTTCCAGTACCGTGTGTAGGTATTCACATTACCTTAGCCCCCGCTCTCAAAGACGTAGCGTGCTGCGTGCTAACTGTTATATTTGATCAATATGCAAAACATTTTAGCATTATTATCCACAAATATAGTTCCTAGAGGTCAAAACCTATCATTTGATTCATTTTTAGAAACAAACGTTTGCTATTTTTGAATAAAACCCGATAAACGATCTAATAATTCTCGTTTCTCTAACATTTTTTTATCGAACGAAGTTGTTCATATCATGTTTTCAACCACAATAAACAAAAATATGGTTATTAAACTACAATATCCATTTATATCCAAATAACAAAAAAAGAGTATTTGATTACTTAGAGTTGCTTAAAACAAAGGTCGATTTTGGTAGCTTTATTAGCACAGGGCCTTAAGGAAGACATCGTGATGAAACCCGCGGCTCAGTTGGCTTCAGACGTATTGACGAGTTCTTTCCTCAGTCGGTCGACTAAGTTGAGAGGGTACTCAACTAAAGAGGTCCAGTTGCGAAAAAGCGCCCGTAAATAACAACATACAATATAATAAGTAGTTTGAAGTTAGGTTAGGACAAACATAAAGGGTCAAAATATAACCCTCCCTTTTGGCTTCTCCGTAGTCGGGTAAATCTAATATTATAAAACTGAAGAATTTGTTTGTTTGTTTGTTTGTTGAACGCGCTAATCTCAGGAACTACAGGTTCGAATTAAATATTTTTTTTGTGTTGGATAGTCCATTTATCGAGGAAGGCTATAGGCTACTTTTTATTTTGATATTCCCAATGAATAGGGACTTACACGCTTGAAACCGCGTGTATCAAGAATAACCCATTTAGTGAAGTAGTTAAAAGAAAGAAAGATAATTATTCCTACTTATCTATTTATCAGTATACGTACGTAAATACTCATTATTTCACATCAATGGCACTCAACTATTTCTGGGGTTACCAGGGCACAGGATTTCTGTATTAACGTCTATACATATAAAATGCTTTGTCCTGACTGACTGACTTATACACGTACAGCCTAAACCGCTGATCGTAGAGACCTGACACTTAGACGTGTTCTTTGTATGACGTAGACATCCGTTATGAAAGGATTTCCTGAAATTATACCCCTATTGCCCGCGACTTCGACCGCGTAAAAGTCGAAAATGGATCAAGGAATCACGTTGTCCCATACAAACTTTGCCCCCCTTTTTCACCCCCTTAGGAGTAAAATTTCGGAAATTCCTTTCTTATCGGATGCCTACGTCACACAAAGAACACACCCTCTAAGTTTCAGGTCTCTACGATCAGCGGTTTAGGCTGTGCGTTGATCCGTCAGTCAGTCAGTCAGTCATTCAGGACAAAGCATTTTATATGTATAGAAGATAGATAGATATTATATAGATTACAATATTAGTGTAGAAAAACTAAAAACTGGCAGAGCAGTCTTAGGATTTTTTAGTCGTAAAGAGTCGTATAATCGTACTTATTGTCTAGATGTTTTAGTTTGATAAACTGGTAACCCTAATTAACTACTATTGTTACAATTATTTGATGAAGTACCTCAACATTGATAAATTGATAAGAAATAAGTGGATTGCATGCTCTATATTTTTGACCTCCGAGAAGTCGAAGTCATTTCTTTATTCATCTAGAAATATGCATGAAATCACATTGAAACGTCTTAAAAACTAAGTTAGGATGTGTGCCTTCGGAACGCGCCCACCTAATAAAATAATAAATAAATATTGCAGGACATTTCACACATCGCTATCTAGCCCCAAGCTTAGTAACTAGACTTGTGTTATGGGTGCCAGACAACGGATATACTACTTATACTTATGTAAATATATACTTAACATAGAAATAACCAGACCACAGACAAATATCTAAGAATAAATACTTGTTTAAGGCGGGAATCGAGCCCGTAACCCTGTGTTTGGCAGTCCGGCATGGTGACCATTGTACCAACTGGGTCGTCAAATTGCATAATGAATGAAACTGTGGAGCGCTGCTAGTAACAAAAATATATTTTTTTAATTTAAACATTTATTACATACGAAATGTTATTAATTCATATGTAATTCAAGCTGAATCTTCTTGATTCTTTCAAACCATGTTTCTCTAGAAGCTATAAAGCGATTAATTCAAAGAAAGGCACCTTACCCACTACACATGGAAACTTCCAGCCATATATGCATGTGTGAATCAAACCTTAAACAAAAGAACTCTTGCGCATACAATTCATTCAGTCATTGTTTTATAACGAGTGGATATCGGACTGCAAAATTACTTGCTCATTGACTAAATATATACCCGCCAGTTAACACTCGCTTTCAGAGCATTAAACAAGGATAGATTTTTTAAAAGAAACGTTATCTGAACAAATATTTTTGTCAACTATTTAAGTAGGTAAGTGCCTATAATTTTTAATCGCCCTAAATTATTTAAGATCGTGCGAAGTGGAGGCGTAAAAGTAGAAAAGCGGACCCCGGACTCCCGAGAGGGATGCAACCGGGAACATCGCTCGGATGATGATGATGAAGTTCCTATACTTTTTTATCCTATAAGCTTCATATGGGTATAAATAAGTGTTAAAATAATATCGTTTATTCGTCTTTTAAAACTTTTTATTGTCATTTTCATGGAATTCATAGTCCTGATTGACTGACTGATACGCTGGTCCTATAGAGACATGGTTTTGTGAAGTGAAGGTATTTTTCGAAATTTCATGGGAAAAAGTAAGTGAGGCCGGTCAGAAGCTAGTTTAATATGTAATATTTCACTATTTTATGTGCCTGCAGTAAATTAAAGGCAATTAGAAAGACATACCCCCATTCTAATAAAAGTATTTATGCAGAACTAGCAATCCATGTGCCTGAGACGTGTATTAGATGGAGTAGGCACCTTCTCAGCTTAGTCGACTATGTCCAGAGAAAAATACTTGTCAACTTCCGGAGCCAAATAAGCCACGAAATTTCATCACGATTTTTTCCTTTCTTATTAAAAACGCATAAAACCTTTATGGTGAAAAATCTGGTGAAAAAAGAAACAATTAATTACTCAGGCTGCTTACGATGTATGAGCATATTAATCTAATCTTAATTTTATCAGAGAATACCTATCGTTATAGCTATTATCGTACTATATTTCAGTATTCTGAAACAGTCACTATAAAAGACGCGTCACTGCAAAAAAAACCTGAAAAACAGCTGAAAATCAAGTTTTTTTGATAAAAATGTGTTGTTTTTGATGTGATTCGGCTCAAGATGGGCGATGAGAAACGAAGAGAAGGCAAACGTATGCCAATCATAAGACAGGTGAGTCTTGTATACTTAGCTTAGTCGACCATGTCCAGAGGATAAAACTGGTCAATACGTCTTTAGCTAACTAAGCCACGGGTTTCATCACGATGTTTTCCTTCACCGTAAGAGCAATTGTCAATAGGCCCACATATTTTTTCCTGACAAAATCATTAACACACGGACAGACAAAGTGATCTTATAAGGGTTCCTTTTTTACTTTTTGAGATACGGAACTTTAATTAACACACAGGCGACGGAATTTAAAACTTACAAACGGAATTTAATGTCATCATACTCATGGCGTTTTTGTAACAGGAGTTTATGTTAGAATTAGGTTTAATGTGGTACAATAAAGAGTTTATCTATGGTTAGAAGTCCAAAATGATCTTACGACGAATCGTATAAGAATCGTAATAAAAAGTGGATTTTACCTATTTTGTATGTGGTTTAATTAAAAACGAATCGCGTCACTCGCAAAGTCCTGCGAATACATCCATTTTACCTGAGTTATAGAAGTTCTTATTTGATAGGGAAACGGAAATAATTCCTTCCCCGTCTGTAAGTTCCTTTGAGATATAGAAACATAGGTTATAAATCATATCTTATCACTACGTTCCTTCTAAGTTCGATCACCAGTCTGATGATCTTTCAGTATTTTAGGATATTGGGCCTAAGGCCCGGAAATGACCACTCTTCGCCTCCCCATGCCATTAACCGCTTCCACCAAGTTATTAGATTATCATTCGTTATGTTCTTTGAGGTTACCTTTTGACACCTACCTAGATACATGTAGAACAGAGCACTTACCCCCTGGCTTTATTATCATCGGTTTCGTCTCTTTCTTACCACATTACTTTGCATTTCACTTATGCTTCTTGCAGAAGATTTTATCTGCTTCTTCACTTTTAACTAACTTACTAACTGTTTCCTTCATTTTCTCTAATTCTACTTCTTGCCTAGTTATTATTCTTTATTTACATTTCATTTTACGTGTATAATTATTCGCAATTCGCGACAGCCATACGATTAAATTTTTTATGTCTATTATATGGCGTATTAACGTATAAATTATAACAAAAAACAAGCCAAGTGCGAGTCGGACTAGCACACGAATAGTTCCGTAAGTACAGTCAGCAAAGGACTGAGGGTAACAGGTGCATATTTTTAGGTATATTTTTTTTTAATGACGGTTTAATAATTATTGGTTATTCTGCGTGAAAAAACTAACACATCAAAACCGTTAGTGATATCAAGCAGAATAATTTACAATTACTGAATCGTTATTAACTGAGGTCTAAAGTACCTATCTATACTAATTTTATAAAGCTAAAGAGTTTAATTGTTTCTTTGTTTGTTTAAATGCGCTAATCTCAGGAACTACTGGTTAGAATTGAAAAAAAAGATAAAATAAATATATAGATAGAAAATTACAAATCCTGATGCTGTCTAACTACCTGGTGTATCAACGCACAGCCCAACCAATGGACCGCGATCCGTCCCTTGGTTTAAGCTGTGTGTGTGAGCTAAAATCTATACTAATAATATAAAGCTGAAGAGTTTGTTTGTTTAAATGCGCTAATCTCAAGAACTACTGGTTCGAATTGAAAAAATATTTTTGTGTTGGATAGTCCATTTATCGAGGAAGGCTATAGGCTACTTTTTATTTTGATATTCCCACGGAATCGGGACTTATGCGGGTCCTGATTCAACACGATAAAAAGATGTGGACAAATTTTAACAAGACTTGTAAGTATTTTTTTAAAAGTAGTTGTTAGTAGTTCTCAATTCATCGGGATATGTTTTTTAATGTATGTTCCCCGTATACTATCCCGAAACGACCCAGTTGGCACAATGGTCACCATGCCGGACTGTCAAACACAGGGTTGCGGGTTCGATTCCCGCCTCAGACAAGTATTTATGCTAAGATACTTGTTTGTGGTCTAGTTGTTTCTATGTATTATAAGTATATATTTACAAAAGAAAAGTATATAAGTAGTATATCCGTTGTCTAGCACCCATAACACAAGTCTAGTTACTTAGCTTGGGGCTAGATGGCGATGTGTGAAATGTCCTGCAATATTTATTTTTATTTATAATTTATTATACTCGGAGACGGCTGGACCGATTTGGGAAATTCTTGATTTGGATAACTCACAGATGGTCCCATAAAATTTGGATGAAGATCTGCTGAGGATCTTCGGAGTGATGAACAGAATTGCACCTCAAGAGTGCAGCAAATTGCTCGGTTTTCGATTTCCACCAATATAATTGTTTGTTGAACGAAAGTGGAACTCCCTATTATAAATGTCATTGACAGAGTTATTACAAAAATCCCATAAGTATATATATAGGTACCTAGTCTACGTATGTTAACCTCTAATTAACTTGTTATCTGTGATAATCTCCAAGGTTTAAAAGATAATACTCATTATTCTGCAATACTAATAATTGTCAATCTTTTTATTGTTAGGATTCTAATCTTTTCTAACTTATCTTTGTCCTTCTCCAAGGTCCTATCTATCTCTATATTTGGTTCGGTTGTTTATGAGATAAAACCGGCCAAGTGCGAGTTGGAATCGCGGCGTCCCAGAACACTCTCGACGCAAAAACAAATGCAAAAAACCCAAAAAAAATATTGTATGTCAGACGGTTATGGCTTTTGCCTGCCCTTTTCGGACAGACAGACGGACGGACAGCGAAGTCTTAGTAATAGAGTCCCGGTTTTACCCTAAAAAGTAACACCGCTTTGCTTAGTCATTCATTATTCGTACAGCAAGGGAATGGAATCAGTCGCCTGCGTCTGTCTTTCCTGGAGAAACGTCTTCAAGATGCGAGTGAACAGGTATCTTCTAGAAATGCGTGCATCCAGCTACGCCTTAGACCGCATCATCACCTACCATCAGGCAGGTGTGATAGTGGTCAAACGCTGATCTTTCATTTGTAAAAATAAATAAACAGATTTTTAATATTTTTAGTGATTAGTAGGGACAATAATTATCCTATCACATTTTGTTATAAATTGTCACGTTCAGGTTCAGGTTCAGGTTAGGGGCTCCGATTTTCCGCACTCAGGCATAGATCTGCCCATTGCGCGTGATCTTCGGCTGTTACTCTAGCCAACCCAGCTCCGCCCAGAAGCGCAGAATTCTCCTGGGGTCCTCGCACGCCTCTTGGAGTGTTGCAGGGTTGCCAAGTATGTTGTCCCTGTATGCAGCCAGGCTCTCGCACTTCAGGACTGCGTGAGCGATGGTCTCTTCATCTGACAGACACGCTCTGCAGAGCGGGCTGTCGGTTATACCTAAGACATTAAGGTGTTTATTCAATGAGCAATGTCCGGTTATTGTGCCTACCATTGTACGTAGGTCGCGCTTTTTCAGACGAAGCAGTGTCCTCGCAAGTTTAGGCCTGGGTTGCGGTAGTGCTTCCCTAGATTGCCGACAACTTGTGGTTTGTGCCCATCTTTTGTCATGCTGCGCATCAGTGCGCGATCGTAACCATGCCCTTACCTGAGAGTAGGGAAGTGGTACTATTGGGAGGGGTCCCGTAGGTACGGAGTTTGATCCCCTTCTGGCGAGTTCGTCCGCAGCATCGTTGCCGCTGGAGCCGCTATGCCCTTTAATCCACTGAAGGCTTACCTTATGTGTTAGGGCAAGTTTTTGTAGCCCCAGGTGGCATTGCTGTATCAAGCCTGAGTCCATGGTTGTGCTAGTTAAGGCCTTTAGTACAGCCGCACTGTCTGATAATATTTTGATTTCGCTTTGTTCAACCTTCCTGGATTCGATTGCCTCGACTCCGTTGATTATGCCTATGCACTCACATTGGAAGATTGATGCGTGAGGTCCTAGGGACATTGAGATGTGAATGTTTAGCTCAGGAGAGTAGGTACCTGATCCTGTCCCGTGTTTTGTCTTGGATCCGTCTGTGTACATTCTGAGCTCGTTTATGCCGGAGTAATCTTTAGGAGATTCTACCAGTGAAATTTCGTAGTTACGGTTAAAGATGTGAGTTTTAGGGATGCGGTCCTTAGGCGCCTCTATGAGGGGTTCCTGTTTAATGGCATCCTCGAAGATGCGTCTATGACGTACCGTAGCTCGTGTCCATAGTTTAGATGCGTGTAGTCTAGTCGCCGAGGCGGCCGCTTCTTGTTGTAGTATTTTGTGTAGTAAATTGTCACGTTACAATAGTTACATTACGATACAAGTGTGGTATATTGATCATTGCATAGAGGTGGTTTATGGCAATTAAGAAGCCGAGATATAATGATCAATCCACACGTGTATCGTACGACGTTTTTTATCACAGTTGCGATAAAAGAAAAGACTTGTTAAAATAATAAAAAGTTAACAAAATATTTGTGACATAAATGTAGCAAATTTAAGCAGAAAAGGCGGTATTTTTTTGTTAATTATACACCCGAAAGGGCAGGCAAAAGACTTTTAACCTATACAGCCTCGTCTGATATACAATATTTTTCAGGGTTTTTCCATTTGTTTTTGCGTCGGGGGTTAAAAACAGAATATAATGGTACGGAAAAAATATATTTAAGTAAAGAAAAAACAAAAAGAAACAAAACTTAATTTTTAATTGTTTTCTAATTATTGAACATAGCATCTCGGCATTTTGACTCGCTCGCGTTCCACTCGCGCGTAATAAACCGCCTCTTTGCAATGATCAATTTACCAACTTATATCGCAATGTACTATTACTTTACAACGAAAGTATTAAAATAAAGAGGAACTAAATTTTTGCCAATATAATCAAAACTGAAGGTCAATCACTTCGAAATACCTAAATTGTTTCTATGGCAAAATATTATCTAATCTTATCTAGTTTATTAAATCACTATTTATTACTTGCTAAGCTGTTTTTACTAAATACTTTTTCACAATAGATACCTAATTAGATGTATAAAAATGTAGGTGTTCTATGTATATTATATTCTTAGGTACTTACCAACATATTTCAAACAGATCTATATAAATAGATCTATATAGTTGTGTAGAAGGGATTCAAAAGTACCTATGGCACAACCAGTTGAGCATAGTAGTTTGTACTTAAAAAAATGGTTGTCTGTAAATTCGGTTTACGGGCGATAATTTTACGTGATAACGTCATAAGAAAACGATAAAAAATTTAGTTATTTTTTTCCCTTATTTTTCCTTTTTTTCTTTAATTTTTTTTCCTATAAATAATTCTTCTATTCGTCACTCGTCAATATTATTGCAATATTATTACTTAACAAACACGAGACGCGTGACGTTTACCATGAAGCGTCATGATGCGTCGTGGTACCGGAACATGACACTTTTGTGTGAATGCAGGTGTTCATCAATTTATTAGACGTTATCACATCAAAATGGACCTTACTAAATATTCCAGAATACTGCACTGCTTCTGTTATGGTGACCAACAATGCATATAATCCTTATATTCTTTTGTAAATACATAATTACATATAGAAACACCCAGAACTCATAAATAAGGTATCTGCGGGATACCTGCCACCATAATTAATAACTAAATATTTCTTAAAAATAGGGAAAACTACATAAAAACAGGTCATAAGAGAAATATTTGCTGTATTTTCAATCTGAACAACAATAAAAAATACTAGTTTGCTTTCTATGTGAGAGAGAGACAGACAGAGAAACACGCGCACGCCGCACGGCTTACAACTATAGCAAAAAGTGTCGTTACAACTTTTGGTCTTAATTTTTTCCGTCTAGCCCCCTTTCGCAATGCGCGATAAGGAACTTCGTTCCAATAAAAATAATAAATATTGCAGGACATTCCACCATTTAAATTTTGTCCCTTATTACTCGTAGTTACCTTATTTGTTTTGAGGCGAGTATCGAACACACATCCGGGTAGTGTTGGTGTTCGGTTCGCCCACCATGCCACTGAAGTAGTCAACCTAGAGTCGACATAAGTAGTTTTTGTATTTCTAAATATCCGTTCTAAGTATGCAGTTTTAATTCCGTTTGCTTAAATAAACAAGATTACAGGAAATCGAATTCGTGCACTATAACATGTCATGGCCCTGGCCCTGTCAACTATTTCATTATAAAACATATTTGAAAGAACTTGGCCTAATTATTTATCTTATCCGAATCAATATTAATTTACTGATTATCAGATTTCTGTTGGGTTGATTGGCCAATAGGTACCTTCCTCTGCAGGCTAACAAAGCTTTTCTCTCGCAATAGCTACCGATATTTCCATTGAAAATTGGCGTGAACATAGGCTGTTCGTTGACAGCTGAGAGAGTCTCACTAATCTTCGCTAACTTCACTCCGTCAGGGTCAAGCAAAGCGTCAAGCTCAACCCTGCCTAAACTTAATTCACCTTATTCAAAAACGAGGTTTAAGGATAGTTCGAGATGTGGATTTACTCGTGAACTTAGGGATAGTGTTTAGACTATAGTTCCCTATATAAACTATAGGGAGTACGATTAAATCCTTGTCTAAATCTAAGGTTTAAATCCACATCTCGGACTATCCTTAAACCTCGTTTTGGAATAAGAGGGATTAAATGTTAACAAAATTCTTTCCCCTAATTCCAGTGCTTCCTAACAGCGAGTGTGGCATTGAACATCGTCGGTCATGGCTGCGTGATCGGCTACTCCGCGATCCTGATACCAAGTCTTCGACAACCAGACTCTCACATCCACGCCACGCCCACCGAGGAGTCATGGATAGGTCAGTTATCTACTTGATAAGGCCTGATAAAAATAAATTAATAAATATCAGTAATTTCGCGAAATCTCACCAAAGTTCAGAAATATGGAGTGCTTGGCACATATTCCGCCAATCTGAATTTCTGCTCCTTTTGTGTTTGACTTAAAATGCTTCAGGCACAATCAAGCTTCAAGTATATAAGCAAAACACACTTGACACATAATCTTCCAATAAGAGTTGAAAGTAGCTGCTGTTCAATTTCACAGCGCTTAATCAACCCCCAGATCTATAACTACCTACTTTTTTTTTGCTATTTATAATGGCTTCGCACGGCTTGTGCATTTAGCCAGTGTCAAGTTATATTTTGCATCAAATTATGACCCGATTTTTCATAAATCGGCCTAAAGTGTTTCAAAACAGTCAAAGTCGTCATAGTCTGTCAAGTCAGGGGCTATAGTAAAGCGGTGGCAAATTTACCATAACCTTAATAGGAGATTTGGAGGCAACGAGAAAACTTCATGTTTGACACTGATTTTTACTTTTACTACACTTGTGCACTTTCACAGAACTAAATTGAATAACATTCCACCAGAATTATACAATTCAACACGGGTTACAACTAAGTTTCATGAAAATAAAACTGCAGCACGACATGGTGTTAACTCGTTCCCGCCAAAACTCCGACGTAAATCCTACCTACTTTATCTATAATGGTTTTTATTTTATTTATTTTCAGCGTCAATAGTAGGCTTCGCCCTAATAGCGGGGAACATCATTGTGACCCTCCTAGTTGATTCTATAGGCCGTAAGAAGTCACACTACATCACCATCGTCCCAGTCCTTGTCGGCTGGTTCCTTTTCCTCGTAGTGGACAGCGTTGCAGGCCTGATCATCGTGAGGTTCCTGCAAGGCGTCGCTATGGGCATGCTGGGACCCTTAGGATCTATTATTATCGGAGAGATGACGGATCCTAAATATAGAGGCATGTTTTTGACTAGCGTCTCATTGTCGTTAACAATTGGAGTGCTGTTCTGCCATTCCCTTGGAACGTATTTCACCTGGCAGCAGATCGCTGTTATATGCTCGTTCACAACTTTCTCCAGTTTACTGCTCATGTTTTATACCCCGGAATCTCCTCCCTGGCTCATAGCCCAAGGAAGGTACGAGGAAGCTCGTGAAGTCTTCCTTCTGTTAAGAGGCAGAGGTGATAACCAAGAAGCGGAGTTAGAAAGGATGATAACAGCTCAAAAGCTAGCTCGGAAGTCCAGTGTCGCTGGCCAGGATCTGTCACTTTCAAGGAAACTAAGTAGATTCTTCAGATATGTGAAGCAGACGTCCAGAAAGCCAGAATTCTACAAACCAGTAACCATAATGCTTTTCATGTACACGATGTTCCAATTTGCCGGGATCAACGTCATTAGCTCCTATACCATGGACATAATTAAGAAAGTTGTTGGTCCTGATGCTAATGCAAAGTTCTTGATGGTAGCTTTGGATGTGGAACGATTACTGTGCAATATCTTAGCCGTTTACTTAATGAAAATTTTGAAGAGAAGGACTTTGCTGTTCAGCAGTGGTGCTGTTTGCATACTATCGTACTTTGGTAAAGCAGCTTACGTGTATTTACGAGACAATGAGCTATTGCCTTTTGACAGTCAATGGATACCCATCACCCTGATTGGATTGTACATGTTCTCATTGACAGTTGGCATTTCGTCTATACCATTTGCGTTATCTGGAGAGCTGTTTCCTTTAGAATATAGAGGTTTGGGCAGCGGAATCAGCATCTTAGCTCTGTCCTTGAACTTCTTCTTAGCAGTGAAGTGTTTCCCTGTTCTAAACGAGTCTATAGGTATCTCTTGGACGTATGTTTTGTATGCCACAGTCGTAATTATTGGCCTGTCAGTTGCCTTTGTCATGTTACCAGAAACAAAGGACAGAACCCTTCAGGAAATTGAAGATATATTCCGAGGGTACACCCCTGATGATGTGAAGAGTACGCAGCCGTTGAACGGAGAACTAAGAAGGGCGAGTTCAGTTATTATTTATTGAAACTAGTAATTTTAGACGTAAATATTTTATTTTTATACCGTTCCGGTGTGAAAAGTTAGGCTGTGACCCATACTGAGGTTATGAAGAGAGCTTGATAAGTATACTTTAGCTATTTATAATATATTTTTAAATTATCTAAATGTCCCAACAGTTTCATTATTCTGATACGTTGCAATAAAACTACTTAGTATTCTTTGATTTAAAGGTATTTTAATTAATTAATTGGTATCTATCACATACTTTTATCCTGTATTCGATAATAAAATATTTTTCTCGTTATCCTTCCAAAAGCTGTGGAACGTTCCATAGTCATTTCTTCTAGCTATCATCCCCCTTCCACTTTCTGGAGTTCCAGCATCTTACCTTCTTCCTCTACATCAGGAAGATCCTCAGGTCGTATACCTTTAAAATGGCACTCTATCTCATATAAAGTTTTGCCTCTAGTTTCTGGCAATAAAAAGTAAAGGAACACACCACAAATAGCTACAGCCACACCATATACACAAAATGTACCATTAACACCTATAGCATCAAAAGTAGCAGGTGCTGTCTTTACAACTAGGAAAAACATTAAAGCTAGAAACATACCAGATATACCACTTCCTAAACTTCTATACGCTAGTGGGAAAATTTCTCCTGCAATAGCCCAAGGGATGGGCAATATGCCTATAGTCTGCCCAAAGATATATATCAAACATGGTATCACAGGTGTCCACTTAAACTCTTCTGTTATAAACCCTTTATCTCTTAAATAAAGCATGAGAGACGTCACCAGCAAAGCGGGTACACAGATACAAATCCCTAGAAAGAGTACAAATCTTCTAGGATACTTATTAACAATAATACATGCAATCACAGCCGAGAAAAATCTCACAACATCTACGATCAACATACTAACACTTGCGTCAATACATTTACTTGTCACTTCATCCATGATAACGCTTGTATAAGACGGGATCACAGTCATACCAGACACTTGAAACATTATAAACATGAACATCATAATCAATGTAGGCTTATAAAACTCTGGTTTCCTCACCATAACTGCTAACCTTTTAAACCAAGGTTCTTGAATCTTCTTACTACTAACGATTTGAACCTTCTGACTGCTAAGCAAGATTGCTAATTCCTTCTCTGAATTTGGGTCGTTGTTTCTTAACCAGCGGAATGACTTCCTACACTTAGACGTTAAGCCTTTCGAAGCTAAATACGGAGGTGTCTCCGGCGATAATGTTGTCAATATTAGGCTCAGGATGTAGCAACTCCCGCAGGCTATGGCAGCTGTTCTCCAATACAGCAAGGTCCCAAAAACATGGGCCATTAAGATCCCCGTTGCGAAGGAAAATGCGATTGTTGTGAGAAAGGCACCACGATGTTTTGGTGAGGAATATTCCGCGATGGAAATCGGTGCTGATGCTGCTTGGATGCCCATGGCGAAACCCTGGAATAGATAAAATACCTAGATGAGTCGGATTATGTGGTAGAAGCATAACGGAAAAATATATTAATAATTAATTAATAATGAGAGAGTGCCCCACTGTTTTATCTGTATAAATCCCGATCCAATGGGAATCTACTTTATAAAAATAAGACGGGTTTTCCTTCCTGACGCTATAACTCCAGAACGCACTAACCGATTTCCACGGTTTTGCATTCGTTGGAAAGGTCTCGGGCTCGTGAGGTTTATAGCAAAGACAATTCAGGAAAATCTGGTGGCGAAACGGAGTTCGCCGGGTTTGCTAGTACTGGAATAAAAATTAATCTATATCTCTCCAGTTATTTATGGTATTCTCATACCAAGTTTCATCAAATAGTCCAGTACTTTCAGAACCTTTTCATTACAAACAAAAATAATAATTACAATTTTTTTATCATATAGATAGATGGATTTAACATAAAATGTAGTGGTAGCAACATTATTGCGGTTTCGATGTTGCATAACTAGTTTTTAGTACATTACTTAATTATCAGGAAATATCATCATAAAATATCTTGGTGGTTCATATTATACAATCTACGTATTTTTACCCGATCAAGCAGGAGGGTTATGTGTATATACCAACCCACGTAGGCAACATAGATATGTCTACTTTTATCGTAGGACATTCAAACAGTACCAAAATTTTACATTACCGAAAATTGTGGAAACTCCAAAGTCCAAAGGTTCTGATTTTTTGGGAAACAAGTATTTCCCGGTACAGAAACGTGCAAATCCGTAAAAAATTATCAATAAACAAAACCTACAGTTTAATTGATTCGAAATGGCAATTATGAACGGTAAATGTAAATGCTAAGGCCATCAATTGTAATCTAGGTAAACTTCTTCTACCAGATACATTATTATGTAATATTTGCAATATAACCGGTAACGAAAACCCTGTAAATCTCTAAGTTACTTGTCATCTATCTTCTATAATATAAAATGCTTTGTCCTGACTGACTGACGGATCAACGCACAGCCTAAACCGCTGATCGTAGGAACTGAAACTTGAAGGGCGTAGACATCTGATAAGAAAGGATTTTCCGATATTCTACCCTAAGGGGGTGAAAAAGTAAAGTTTGTATGGGACAACGTGATTCCATGGTCCATTTTCGACTTCTACGCGGACGAAGTCGCGGGGAAAAGCTAGTTACTAATAATAAACAAGATTTGGTAACAAACATCGGGATACGTGAAGCTAAATAAAAGCTTGAAAAAAGAAAAAAAATGCATGAATATAAATATGAAAATAACTATAAAATATTACCGGAAATCTTTCTTATTTACAAAAAAAGGGATCAGTATATAAATGGCAAAACAGTGATTGGCAGCGGGCTTATCTTAAATAATGGTGTGGTCACATTTTCGAAATTTCCCAACGCCTGGGTAAATTAGAGTAATTTCACAAACTTCTATCCTTAGAAGAATAAAAGCCTATAATAGAGTTTTTCTGTATTTTCAACACATGGGCTAGGACAGAGTTTCTTTATAAACTGTAAAAACATCCAGCCAAACCCAGTGGAAAACAATCCTTCTGTGTCGCAAACGATTAACTATGCAGGAATAAATAAATATTGCAGAACATTCCACATATCGCCATCTAGACCCAAGCTAAGTAACTACACTTATGTTATGGGTGCTAGACAACGGATATACTACTTATACACTTTTATTTTGTACATTATATACTTATAATACATAGAAACCACCAGACCACAGACAAATATCTAAGCATATATACATGCCTGAGGCGGGAATCGAATCCGGGTCGTCACAGTCGTATAGGAACATACCCTATACGCCTTCAGTCTCAAGGTTTTTAGACTTGCATATTTATTAGGCACATACCAATAAGGACCGGCTCGCCAGCAGCACCTCCGGTCCTTTAGCAGCAACCACCAGCGCCCAACCAGCTAGTGCTGGCAACGTGCTCAGCTGATTCGTCAGTCTTCTACCGAGACGCTGCAAGCATATTGGAGCTACCAACATGCCGGAGATGAGAGCCAGACCGAGGATTGACGCTGGAAAGAAAGATGATATTTTTATATTATAAATCTGTTAGAATGCTTATGCTGCCAAACGCAACGCGCCAGAAATACCTGTCTCTTACAATTATCAATGTTGATTGTAACGTTTTTGTTTTGTTTCTTTTTCTTAAAAGTGCTAAGATGGAATTGTAGGTAAAATCTTTACCGATATTTTGAGACGAAAATTCCTTGTCAATTTAAAGCTAGACTAGTTTTAATTCTTAATTTTAGGATAGCTTCTAAACTATAGGGAATTTTTGGCTCAAAGTCACACCAAAATGTCGGTAAAGATCTCACCTACAATTCCATCTCAGCACTTTTGAGCAAAACAAAACACATTCGTAACAATCAACAATTTTGACCAACGAAGGCGACCGGTGCCGGTAGTAGTAGTAGGCTGTGCTGTGTACCAAGGTCGTTGGCGTATGGACCTCCCTTTAAGTCAAGATTCATACAATTTGAAATTTCTTCAAAAAATCCGTTCCATAAGTTGTGGACACGAAGAATACGCGAATGCTTATGAGATACTTTTCGAAATTAACACACTGTCTACACCGTCTATCTTTAGCTTAGTTATTGGGCATAATTTACTCATCGTTAAAATTAATAAAGGCAACCTGTCCTCTCAATATATTGAGAGCCATCGTAATTACATCTAACTTCGAGGACATTAGTTATAACTAGCTGCTGCCCGCGACTTCGTCCGTGTAGGGTTTAAATTTAAAAAAACCCTTTCATATCGGATGCCGACGTCATACAAAGAACACACCAAGTTACAGGTCTCTATGATCAGCGGTTTAGGCTGTGCGTTATTCCATAAGTCAGGACAAAGCATTTTATATGTATGGAAGATTACCAATCCAGGACTCGTGTTCAGTGGTGAGTTTGACAGCAGAGTCTGGTTGACGTAGCTGCAGTATTAAGACGCCGGGGTACGCGATGTTAGTGCCTGTACCGATCATATACATCACCACACCGCTCACTGCCAGCAACTGGAACACAGAACAATCAAGGTAGAAATAACACAGAGGAATGCAGAAATTTTTATCGCTCCACGATTTCACCCGCGTAACTCCCGATCCAGTGGGAATAATATAATAAAAAGTAGCCAATTTTATTGCCAATGAATCAATGTATCCTTATACCAAGTTTCGTCAAAATCGGTCCAGTAGTTTCGGAGCCTTTTCAATTCAAACAAACAATCGAATCTTTCCTCTTTATATTATAATTAGTATATAAGTACTAGCTGCGCCCCGCGGTTTCACCCGCGTCCCGATCCCGTGGGAATATCGGGATAAAAAGTAGCCTATGTGTTAATCCAGGTCTCTAGCTATCTACATACCGAGTTTCATCGCAATCGGTCCAGTACTTTTTGCGTGAAGGAGTAACAAACATTCACACACACACACACACACACACACACAAACTTTCACATTTATAATATTAGTAGGATATATATTCATATTCTTCATATTTTTTTATCATATTCTTGACAAGTTCTTTCCTCTGAACACGGTCGACTAAGCCGAGAGAGTAGTATAGGTGCTGGGCAAGCCTATTCCATCCTCACGTAAAAAAGACCCAACAAATGAGTAGTTGCAAAAAAAACAGTCAGTTTAAGGCCAGGTGCTAATAAAGCTACCAAAATCAATCTTTGTTTTAAGCAACTCTAAGTAATCAAATACTCTTTTTTTGTTTTTTGGATTTAATGGATATTGTAGTTTAATTACCATATTTTTGTTTATTGTGGTTGAAAACATGATATGAACAACTTCGTTCGATAAAAAAAATGTTAGAAAACAGAGAATTATTAGATCGTTTATCGGGTTTTATTCAAAAATTGTTAACGTTTGTTTCTAAAAATGAATCAAATGATAGGTTTTGACCTCTAGGAACTATATTTGTGGATAATAATGCTAAAATGTATTGCATATCGATCAAATATAACAGTTAGCACGCAGCACGCTACGTCTTTGAGAGCGGGGGCTAAGGTAATGTGAATACCTACACACGGTACTGGAAGAGGCCTTAAGCAGGGAGATGTAACAGTTATTAAGTAACATATTCTGTCATAGCCAAATTTGGGCCAACGGACTTTTTTGGCACCAGCAATTTGTACATTTTGACATAGAGACTATAATACATATTGACATGTTAACTTCGAAACATTTGGTCTGTATGAAAAAGAAATCAAAGGAATCTGTATTCTATCTGGTCATAACACAAGACTAGTTGGTTAGTTTGGGGCTAGATGGCGCTTTGCGTAATGTCCTCAATATTCATCTATTTACAGAGTAGGTACTCTGTAAATAGATGAATATCGACCCAGTTGGCACAATGGTCACCATACCGGACTGCCAAACACAGGGTTGCGGGTTCGATTCCCGCCTCAGACAAGTATTTATGCTTAGATATTTGTCTGTGGTCTGGTTGTTTCTATGTATTATGAGTATATATTTACAAAAGAAAAGTATATAAGTAGTATATCCGTTGTCTAGCACCCATAATACAAGTCTAGTTACTTAGCTTGGGGCTAGATGGCGATGTGTGGAATGTCCTGCAGTATTTATTTATTTATTTGAGACATACAAACTAGAAAAATCCTTCTAGCAGGAAAATGTATATAAATCATGTAAATGAGACTCGGACAAGGCGCAGGCGGTTAATTTTATAGTTTTGTTAGTTCTTTGTTATACATATTTTTGAAACGTGACACTTGAGGATATTGTGTGACACAATATTCATTGATGTTTGTCTAAGTAGGTAAGTATTTAAAACCATAAAAGCTAAATCAGTTATTTTCCATCCAAATGTTGCCTGGAAGAAATCGCTTTAAGCTATAATGCCATTTGTGCAATTTATAAATTCTAGCTATTACTTTAATATGGTGTGTTTTATTTTTATTTTTTTACATTCCAAACATCGCCATCTAGCCCCAAGCTAAGTAACTAGACTTGTGTTATAGGTGCTAGACATCGGATATACTTTTCTTTTGTAAATATTTACTTATAATACATATAAACAACCAGACCACAGACAAATATCTAAGCATAAATACATGTCTGAGGCGGCTTTATAAGACCACTATCTCACACGATGATGGTAAGTGACGATGCGGTCTAAGATGTAACACGCGGTGTCTAGAAGATACCTATATTCCAGGTTCAAAACTTTTATAAAGCATAAATTGTGCAGTAAGGCGTACAATGATATTACCTAGATGATAACAACCCATGGACGTGAGTTTAGTTGCTCAATTTCAAATAATACTTTCAAATATTTGTAATTTTGACGTCTGTGAGCGTGATCACATGACAAAAGACCCCATGAGTTTCTTGTGCCTTTTTCTCATTGGTGAGCGCGTTCCGAAGGCACACATCCCAACTTAGTTTTTAAGACGTTTCTATGTGATCTTTGTACAAATGTATTAAGCATCCAAAGAAATATTTCTTTTATTTGACTTTATACGCTCGTAACTGAAAGATCCCAAAATAAACAGGAGCCTTCGAGGGACGTGAGTGAAGGTAGGAAAACGGCAGTGGAATTAAAACTTTTCCGACTCGTCCTCCTTTTGTGGCTGCACCGGCCTATCGGAACACAGATAAGTCCACTTGGCAATACGACTTCCGGTGGGTGGTAACATGCCGAGACCGATGCCTCGGCCAAAAGTAAGTAAAAGCTTGTATAGGTAATTAGTTACAAAGTTTGTCGGAAAAAGTGTGAGAATTGACTTGTTTTATGGGAACACAATGTGTATAATTACTATATAACTTATATAATATGTAGGTACCTATGTATTAGCTTTAACCCGCGGGTTTACCGCGCGTATCTCGATTCCATTTGACGACCCAGTTGGCACAATGTTCACCATGCCGGACTGCCAAACACAGGGTTGCGGGTTCGATTCCCGCCTCAGACATGTATTTATGCTTAGATATTTGCCTGTGGTCTGGTTGTTTCTATGTATCATAAGTATATATTTACAAAAAGAAAAGTATATAATTTAGTTTGTGTGTGTGAAAAGTATATAAGTAGTATATCCGTTATCTAGCACCCATAACACAAGTCTAGTTACTTAGCTTGGGGCTAGGTGGCGATGTGTGAAATGTCCTGCAATATACAGCAGGACCTCTTTAGTCCGAACTCCGAAAATTTACCCCCTGTTCGGATTCGTGGAGCGTTCGGATTATAGTACAGAAAATTTATTTGGTATTTTTTATGAAATAAAACGAATAGTATTGTGAAATTTTAAATGTATATTCATGTATAAACGTTACATTAATTAATCTTTTTAAAGAAATCCAATATTTTAGTTTGTCGGGAGGTATTTAATGACAAATAAAAAGCTACTCGATAGTCGGTAAGCAACCGGCGAGACAGCGAGACGGCGAGTGAAACAGCAGCGCAGGCGGGGGTGTGGCGTTCGGATTACAGAGGGGTTCGGATTAGAGTGGGTTCGGATTAAAGAGGTCCTGCTGTATTTTTTTTAATTTTTTTTATTTGAATATTTTGACTGAAAGTTTAAGTTATTTCAGGAAGCTATCTATTTCAGGTGACCAAAGGGATGGCTGCTACTCTGGTCAACAGTTCGGCATTGCAGAGGCAATGCAGCGAACCTTTCGAGCAACCTTCCTAGGGGGGGAACTTCTTTAGTTTTTTAATATTGTTATTTTGTTCAAGTGTTACATTAATAAATACAGATTTAAAGCTTATCCATATATACTTATATCCCAGTTCGCACAATGGCCACCATGCCGGACTGCCAAACACAGGGTTGCAGGTTCGATTCCCGCCTCAAACAAGTATTTATGCTTAGATATTTGTCTGTGGTTTGGTTGTTTTTATGTATTCAAATTATATATTTACGAAAGAAAAGTATATACCTAAGTAGTATATCCGTTGTCTAGCACCCATAACACAAGTCTAGTTACTTAGCTTGGGACTAGATGGCGATGTGTGGAATGTCCTGCAATATTTATTTATTTATATCAAGTTTCATAGCAATCGGTTCAATAGTTAATATGACGATTTCTGTGGCGTGGTAGGCCTGCGATGAAGGTTGCAGGTTCGATTCCCGCTATGGAAAAAAATATTTGATTTACAGATTCATGGGTGTTTTTGCAAATATATATAAAGAGGAAAGATTTTATTGTTTGTTTGAATTGAATAGGCTCCGAAATTACAGGACCGATTTTGATGAAACTTGGTATGACCATACATTTATTCATTTGGAGTAACATAGGCTACATTTAATCCCGATATTCCCACGGGATCGGGAATACGAAGCGCTGCAATTGTATTAAAAGTAAAGTCTAAAAGTGTACAAATTATTCACTCTTGCTTCGTAGTTAATTTGATTTTTATGTAACATGATCAGGAAGGTTCTATTCATATTCTGGCCACCATAACACAAGCCTAGTTACTTATCCTAAGGTTAGATGGCGCTGCAATGTAAATTAATTTACCTGTCGCAAAAACGGCGACACACCCCGTCGTTCAGAATCCTCTTCAGTCATCTTCAAGTGTTTTTGTTCGACAAATTCACCTTTATTCTGTAAATAGATGATTTATACATATAACTAAGTAAATGAGGAATGCACATCTATACTAATATTATAAAGCTGAAGAGTTTGTTTGTTTAAATGCGCTAATCTCAGGAACTACTGGTTAGAATTGAAAAAAAAGATAAAATAAATATATAGATAGAAAATTACAAATCCTGACTGACTGTCTAACTACCTGATGTATCTTCGCACATCCCAACCAATGGACCGCGATCCGTCCCTTGGTTTAAGCTGTGTGTGTGAGCTAAAATCTATACTAATAATATAAAGCTGAAGAGTTTGTTTGTTTAAATGCCCTAATCTCAAGAACTACTGGTTCGAATTGAAAAAATATTTTTGTGTTGGATAGTCCATTTATCGAGGAAGCCTATAGGCTACTTTTTGTTTTGATATTCCCACGGGATCGGGAGTTACGCGGGTGAAACCGCAAGGTGCAGCTAGTCCAATATAAATCTCTAACTGTTTATGTTTTGTATTTATGTTTTTAGGGTTTCGTACCTCAAAAGGGAAAAAAGGAACCCTTATAAGATCACTGTCTTGTCCACTGTCTGTCTGTCCGGACAGGAAAAAGATATGTAGGGACTTAAGTGAGTACGTTGGTGAAAGAGCCCAGTGCAAGTAACCAATGTATGTCCCGAGATTCGGCGTTTAAGACCTAAGATGTCGGTAAGGCCATGGGAGGAAGGTGGGACTGTCTGTCTGTCCGTGTGTCATCACCGATTATTTCTAAATTAAATAAATAAAAAATATATTAAAAAACTAGCTTTTAGCCGCGATTTTGTCCGTGTAGGAGTTGAATTTAATAAAATCCTTTCTTAGCGAATACCTATGACATCTATCTATACTTCAATAATATAAATATTATATATATAAATCTGAAGAGTTTGTTTGTTTGAACGCGCTAATCTCAGAAGGCTTTAGGCTATATAACATCACGCTGCGACCAATAGGAGCGAAGAATTAGTGCGAAATGCGGAAAAATTGGGGAAAATTTGAACGCGCTGATTTCAGGAACTGCTAGATCGAATGGAAAAATATAGAGTACTTTTCATCCCGATATTCCCACGGGATCGGGACTTACGCGGGTGAAACCACTGAGCCGCAGCCAGTAACAGATATATGTGAAACTATCTGCGCTTTGCGGTTTCACCCGTATAAGTCCCGATCCCGTGGGAATATCAAAATAAAAAGTAGCCTATAGGTTTCCTCAATAAATGGACTATTTAACACAAAAATATTTTTTCAATTCGAACTAGTAGTTATTGAGATTAGCGCATTTAAACAAACAAACTCTTCAGCTTTATATTATTAGTATAGATTTTAGCTCACACACACAGCTCAAAGCAAGGGACGGATCGCGGTCCATTGGTTGGGATGTGCGAAGATATATCAGGTATCCCGCCTCAGACAAGTATTTATGCTAAGATATTTGTCTGTGGTCTGATTGTTTCCATGTAAAGAAAAGTATATAAGTAGTATATGAGTTGTCTAGCACCCATAACACAAGCCTAGTTGCTTAGCTTCAGGCTAGTGTAAACCGCCTACAATATTTATCATTTACTTTTATTCCGATCCCCGACTTAGGCGAACGGAACCGCGAGGCACAGCTAGTTAAAGTAAAAAACATCGAAAATATTATTAGCTAAATATCTACAACAAACTCAATATATTTACCATTATTTTAATTAAGTAAGTACTTGAGCTCCTATATTTAATTTATCTAATTTAAATTTCAAATCACATCATGTTTAAAATCACGGTCACTACCACTAAATCACTTTTTTTCGTACACTCGATAAAATCTCGTGTGATTTAAAATGATTTGGATTGAGGTGCGTATGCGCAGATGCCAAAAGGCACACTGTGAAATCCATGTCCCTACCACATGACGACGATTATTACGTCTGCGAAAAATATGCCAAGTGCGAGTCGTTGCGAGAGGTACTGAACCCGCTGTTTGAATATATTTGAATAATTTTTATTTGTTGACCGGATTTTAGAATTTCAACGATAGATCTGCCTTATCAGGTGAAATGAGGTCAAATGCAAGACTATTTTGTGAAAAAAAAGATGTCAGAAACGAAGATAGTCAATTATGATTTTGGGTCAAAATCTAAATAAGTGTGTTTCTTTTTTACCCGACTGCGCAACGCAAAGGAGTGGGAATGTGTTCATCAGTCTATGTATGTATGTATGTTTGAACCTATGTGGTTTTCTAGATTCCAAACGCGTGGGCCGATTTTGATGATTCTTACGTTATTGTCGGTTTCTTTAGTATCTGTATCAAAAAATATGTTAACTTACAATTGCAAGGTTTGATTCCTGGGGCGTTCTTGGTGCAGAGGATGTCCAATATCCATAGCTGCACAGCTTGAAAACGCTGCTTGCATTTTGCGCTGCTTTGCACCGAAACGCTGTTAGGCGGCCTGTTTGAAGAATTGTATTGTTTCATTTGATTTTGTTTTTTCTTAGGTTTTTAGGTTATTTTATTTGACGTTTTAGAATTTGAGTTAGGGTGTTGATAAAATTAGAAAAATTTAATACATTTTTAATTATGATTACGATAAGAAAGTTTTTAAATACGAGATTTTGAAATTAATTGTTAAATCTCAGGAACTACCGGTTTGAATTGAAAAATATTTTTGTATTATATTCGTAGTCCATTTGTCAAGGGAGGCTATAGGATATTTTATATTTCGATATTCCCACGGGATCGGGAGTTACTCGGGTGAAACCACGGGGCGAAGCTAGTAGGGAATAACAGACGTATTAAATCAAGTATCATACTTATTTTGCACATAAAAATTTAGATCTAGAATGGTTAGTAGGCTGATACTAGTAGAGCTAAATATAATTGTATTTCTTAACAATATGTGGCAATCGAAACTCCCATCACTTGCGATCGTCATTCGTCAGCCGAACGTGTCAGCAGTTCATGATCGAGTTCCAAGGTCCTCGGATAACTTGAATCAAGGTTGGGCGAGGTCATTCGTTGTTAAATATACTTACATAAAGCATATCAATAATATACGCAAATCAAAACAATTAAGGATGAGATATCGGATATATTACATGAAGACCCAATTGGCACAATGGTCACCATGCCGGACTGCCAAACACATGTATTTATGCTTAGATATTTGTCTGTGGTCTGGTTGTTTCTATATATTATAAGTATATATTTACAAAAGAAAAGTATATAAGTAGTATATCCGTTGTCTAGCACCCATAACACAAGTCTAGTTACTTAGCTTGGGGCTAGATGGCGATGTGTGGAACGTCCTGCAAAATTTATTTATTACATAAAAAATATCCGAATAGACGAAGGATCTTCTTTCTATACATCTAAAACTTTGCCCTGAATGACTGACGGATCAACTCACAGCCTAAACTGCTGATCGTAGAGACCTGAAACTTGGAGGGTGTGTTCTTTGAATGACGTAGGCATCCGAGAAAAAAAGGATTTTCCAAAATTCTGTATGAGACAAAGTGATTCCTTGGAACTATTAGAAACATTTTCGACTTCTACGCGGACGAAGTCGCGGACAAAAGCTAGTGGTTAATATTATGTTAGTAGCCTTTGTACCATCTAACATGGTGTTAAGTGAGGATGGTCTATAAGGTATAGCACCCGCGTGTAGCAGACACCTATGAAATGACTTGAAGACCCCTAAATAAGAGGTTCTTCGAGGTAGAGTAAAAACTCTATAGCGAGAACTTTTCCGACTTATCTTCCATTTTCTCCTTTAGTGGTAAATGACTGCCATCAAACCGTCTTTCGTGTCCGCTCTGTCTTCACTGAACGCATATACTTGTAGCAAAGTATTTCGAATTTTTCGTAAGTAAAAACAATTTGGTAGGTATGTGTACATTCTTGAATCGTCGCCACGTTTTTATTGTTTACTAAAATAGTTTCTAAACATGCCTAGATATTCAAAGACAAAGCAAACTACCTATTATTATTTTCATTCTGATAAGTGATAGCAAAGGGATTAAATATTCTTAATAAAAAATTCATAATACAACTAAAACTAATAACGAATTAAAAACTATTTAAAATAATTATCATTACATAGTATCAAACAAAGTCACTTTCCGGTGTCTGTCTCTATGTATACTTAGATCTTTAAAACTACGCAACGGATTTTGATGCGGTTCTTTTTAATAGATAGTGTGATTCAAGAGGAAGGTAAATATAGCCGTGCGAAGCCGGAGCGCGTCGCTAGTAAGGTCTAAAACGCTATGTGATTTTAGCAAAGAATTTATGATATGGAGTCATTTAGATCAAACCGTTTATTCATTATAATTTTGAACCCTAAAATCAGGTTTCTTTGCAACCGTCCTCTTTGCTCAAAGCTCCGAGTGAAATCTTTAAACGTCAACGATACTGACCTTTGACATTTTATGAAGCAAATAAATAAATACTTTGTTATTGTTTTTATTACTTAATATCTGCTCATAGAACCTTCGTTACTTAAAATGTATTTTGAAGGTATTTTCTCACTTTTGCACTAACCTGTCATCTGTCAAAGTGCGAAATTTCTGGCGTGCAAACATATCAAGAAAAAAAGGAATAAATAAAACTTTTAAGCCGACAACTTTAATGACCCTTTCTTCTTCTTACAGCCTCGTTGAGAATAAGCTTACTTTATCTTAATATTGGGGGCTAACAGAGCCACAACACTTCGACCCAGTGGGATCTTCGTGTTTACCCCTACCTTGATGTTTCTTACTCTTTGAAGAAGTGCTCGATTAACGCGGTCAGAAGAGAATAGAAAAACATTTATTTGGAAAGGCACACGACAAAACATAATTTAGAACAGTTGAGAGTTGTTGACAAAACAAAACATACAGTAGAAAGAAAAAAAAGTATTTAAATAAAAATAGGGTGTAAGAAGCCGTGTGCCTCCAAAAAGGCTCAGCAAAATAATAGCTGCAACAACATTGAGTTGATACAGCCGCTGGTCTTCCGTCTTCGGTTTGAGATAAGCTTATGTTGTTAATCTTATGTCCTAGAGTAGGCTGTACCAGGGACACAGCCGCAGTAGATACGCAATAAACTTTATAACCCAACAAGGTTAGATTAGCAACCTCTAGACATAAAAAGAGAAGTAGGAATTACAAACTATTTAAGGCTATAATTAAATAGTTATCTACTTGTTTCCGGCCTATATACATACATAAATGTATAGATATTAATTATTATATACCGGAAGTTGACATAAGCCAAGTGACAGTTGTAGTTTACCCGACCAAAAGGGTTTACCTAAGTACAGTCAGCAGCAAAAGTACCTATTTCAAAACAAATATGTTTTCGCTGCTGTAACTGCACATTTTTTTATCACAGTTGCTCATAAAGTGGATCTTATTCAACGGCTTTTAGGCTCATAATCCAACGTATTACGCACGGGAGCGTTTTACATTACTATGATGCACTAGTGCTGTAAAGTTATCCTGATAATTTGACGTGATACTTCGACCATTTAATTATGTGATATTATATATTTTTCATAGGAAAACATTGATGAAATAATTGAGACTAGAGACTCGAGACTCGAAACCTGGAAGACTTGAGAAATCTAAGAGACCTGAGAGACTTGACAAATGGTAGTCTATAAATTACCTTGTCAATAACGGAACGTGGGCGGAACGTGAGCGGTAACGTGAGCGATGACGTCACCTTTTTAGTCAGTGCTGCCGGTGTTTATCGATTTAATAGAGTTATTACGTCAAAAAGTTAATGGCCACCTTATACACAAATATTTTTTATAACTAACTTTTTACTATTTTAACAAGTCTTTTTTTATTCGCAACTTTGATAAAAACGTCGTACGATACGCGTGTGGATTATTGATCATTGCATCTCAGCATTTCAACACGCTCGCGTTCCGCTCGCGCGCCATGAACCGCCTTTATACAATGATCAATTTATTTAGGAAAAATGTGTTTATAAACAAAAATATGATTATTCTGTGGGTTTTTTTAAGGCCTTTGAAAATATGACTTTAAAGCTCGTTTCACAAAATAATGTTGGACTTCGATTTCTAAATGGTTTATTTTACCAAAAATAAAAAAGAAAGATATCGATAAAAGGCATGGTCATTATTACGATAAACTGAAACAAACAGACAGAGAGACAGACATACAGACGGTCGGACAAGAAAGTGATTTTATAAGGGTTCCTTTTTACCCTTTGAGGTACCTACGGAACCCTAAAAAGAAATACTTTGGCGAACCGTTACTTCGAAAATATAGGAAGTGCAACAATAGGTTGATCTAATTTATTTGAATACTTTTATTTAAAACTTGATTGACAGACAAATGAATAACATTTTTTAATATAGATTAATTACGATAACATTTTTAATAGTCGGAGATTCCTTTAAGAACGACCATCATCGAGTTGTGTAATGAATGAAAAGTATTTTGTCTCAAATTAAATAGGTCAATAAATATATTGCAAATGGGTTGTTCAATAAATTCAGAATATGATTAATTAACAATTTTAATTTTTTATTTTCATTTTGTTTTTAAACATATCACTGGTTTGTTTAAAAGACAAATTCCATACCAATAGAAAGTATTAAGCCTATAGAATATGCAAACGTTGAATTGACTATTTTTTCCCGTCACAACTCTTGGGTAGGCAGGTAAATCAATACTGGTCTGGTTAAAAAAGTTAAGTTAAGTTGATATAAAGATTATGTATTTCATTGGTACGGAATTTGTCTATTAACCAAACCAGAGAAAAGTCTAAAAACAAAAAACATACAATAATTATTCTAGACTAAATTTTTTAGGCAACCCATTTGCATAATATAACTATTATTATTAATTTATTATTATAATTGACCTATCTAATTTGGTATAAATACTTTTCATCCATTAAACAGCTCGATGAAGGTCGTTCTTACAAGGATCCCATACTATAATTAGTTTTGTAACAGACAAAAACGAACCTAGATCATTCTAGTAATATTTTATTTGTTTGTTTTTTTGTTATAAAACTAATTAAAAATGTAATTAAAATTATTAAAGTTATCTAACAAAGATAACCTACTGATAAGTTACTGGATGAAGTACCTACATTTCTGGCTTTTTGTGGAGGGTTGCAAAAATAAAAAACTATTAAATATATTATAAAACAAAGTCCTCCGTCGCGTGTGTCTGTCTGTCTGTTCGCTATAAACTCAAATCCTACTGAACCGAATTTCATGCTGTTTTCACCAATGGATAGAGTGAGTGGTTTTCGAGGAAGGGTTTAGTTTAAAAAACAAAACTACCGCGCGTACGAAGTCGCGGGAAAGCTAGTATGTCATAATTTTATAACGGATGCTGCTAATCCAACCTTTGGGTTATTAAAAGTTTATTGCATTGAAATGAGAATTTATTTGTTTTAAACAATACGTTTTCACATCTCTAACCCCTTATGTAGATTGATTGGTTAGATTACATAGATTGGTTAGATTAGTTATATCCTTTACTAATGATTACGTACAGTAATGAGGTCACATACATCATTTGGATTTTGCAAATTAATTCTTCTTAGAGAATTTTGAAAACGTCAAAACAACAACTTTAAGGAAATTTAGAATGGAAAAATACTCCCAGACAGGGTTTGAACCTGCGACCTTTGCTCACCGTAACTATGCTTATAATACGAACAATTTTAAACTATAAGTAACCTAACAACCTAACCCATCAAAGTAATTTTGAAATAATCATCAGAATCACATGACTGTAGTTTCAACATGGTTTCAACATTATTTACCTACTTGATTATGGCAATAGAGATACAAAAAAAATACAAATATATTTATTCATCAAAAGGTGAAGTACATAATGCTAGGGAGGCACCTTATAATATTACTACAGGTTATTAAATATCTAGTCACAGACTCTAGTCCCCACACTAGGATACCCTGTGTTGTGGGTGACTAAAAAGGATAAGGACACAAAAAGGAAAACAAATATTATTTATACAAAAAAAAAGAAGAAAATAGAGGGCATAAATGACCTTCAAACAAATATTTTTAGGGTTCCGTACCTCGAGAGGAAAAAAACGGAACCCTTATAGAATCAAATCGAGATCAAGTCTAAACTACGATTAAGTCGTAACGTCTACGTAGTCATATCGAGAAGTAGTTCTATAGATACTAACCCACCACTTTGTTGTCCGTCTGCGTCTCTCTGTCAAGACTTTTTTTCTCAGGAACGTGTAGCGAGCTGGAATTTGTATCAAATACTCAGGCCTGCTGTCCCTTGGAGCTGTGAAAAAATCAAACTTGTAGGCCAACGCAATCAAAAGATACAGCCATTTATGCCGCAAAATTTCCGACACTCGCAAGGGAATCAAAACCTACAGGGTACTTCCCGTTGACCTAGAATCACGAAATTTCGTAAAAAGCAGAACAATTAAAGGAAAAATTCCAAAAAAATTAATTCTTTGTAAATTAAAGAGTTGAAATGAAATAACACATAAAAAATTGTCTCCATTTTACCAATTTAACTTGACCATTACATTGTATGGGCGCCTAATCCAAGTTTGTAACTACCATACCACTGCAAGGGTAGAGAAAGAGAGTTGAAACTAATGTACAGAACCCTCGGCGCGCGAGTACGACTCGCACTTGACCGGTTTTTTAGTGATTTCCTGGATGGTATACAACCTAAGATTACATGGATTTTATGTTTTATAAGTACGTTTAAGGGGTGCCCACTGTCCATACGCCAACGACCTTGCTACACAGGCTACTAAATAGTTACTACCGGCACCGGTCGCCTTCGTTGGTGAATAATTGTTGATTGTTACGAATGTGTTTTGTTTTTCTCAAAAGTGCTGAGATGGAATTGTAGATGAAATTTTTACCGACATTTTGGTGTGACTTTGAGCCAAAAATTCCCCATAGTTTTGAAGCTATCCTAAAATTAAGAATTAAAACTAGACGAGCATTGAAATTACAAAGAATTTTCGTCTCA
The DNA here is from genome assembly GCA_951213275.1 of Idaea straminata. NCBI lineage: Eukaryota > Metazoa > Arthropoda > Insecta > Lepidoptera > Geometridae > Idaea > Idaea straminata. Next base: position 9,291,558 of record OX577870.1, read on the forward strand.
AATTAGCCCTAAATATTGGTAAAGATTTCACCTACAATTCCATTTCAGCAGTTAAACCAAATTCGTTACAATCAACAATGTTAGTTTACAGATATTTCTAGCGCGTTGTGTCTGGCTGCATAAGTAGCCTTAAGTAAGTAACTTTTGTTAAGTGCACACAAACACGTGATATTTAAACAGTAAAACACGGCCTAATGTAAAAAAAGTACAATTTCAGCTTAATTCAGACTTAAATTAGGTACCCACTAGCGACATACAAATATTTTTTTGTAGAACTAACCGACGCACATTTAGTAAAAAAGAATAAGTACTTACATATACAGGGTTTTCGGTAATTATACTAGCAAGTCGTTGTGGGCTACTTCTGTGCATCTAAACAAACAGCTTTTGTTCTACGACTTTTGGAAATTCGATTTTTTTTGTAAGTTTTGAGTTTAGGTTTACCTGAAAATCAGCTGTTCCATACAAGGAGAGGTCATTAACCTTAAAATTTTACTTATTGTTTAAGTTTTATCTACTGTTCTTAGTCTGAATGACTTTTGTTTTAAAAAATCAGCTGTTTTTTGAATTTACGTAACCTCAAAAGTCGCAGAACAAAAGTTGTTTGTTAAGGTGCACAGAAGTAACCCTCAACGGCTTGCTAGTATAATTACCAACAACCCTGTATTTTACAAAACCGGACAAGATGACACTTCCGGGCAATTTGTTTTACATTGATTTCATCAAAAATTAGCCGCGGTATTTCTCGCGTTAGTGTCTTTTTTACCAACTTCAAAAAAGGAGGAGGTTCTCAATTCGTCGCATATATTTTTTGGAGATTTCTTGATTAGTCTTTTTCTCTAGATTAATTAATGACAATAAATATTTAAAATTGCCATAAAATACAATTGGTTTCAGCAAACGGGTTTTAATACGAAAGGGGGTAGACGTCTAGTCGAACAAATTTTGTTCTACGATTTTCGAAAATTCGATATTTTTTTCGATAATTCTGAGGGAAATTTTTACTTGAAAATCAGCTGTTTCATACAAAAACTTCGAACGAAATGTTCGTTTTTCATAAAGTCGTAGAACAAAAGTTGTTCGCCTAGACGTCTAGAACAACCCCCTTTGGTATTAAAAACCCTCCGCTAAAACACATTGTATACAACTGGGAGGCGGGACGATGCTTTTATAGTATTTTCTAAGGTTTTCGCGACTTGAACTCATAATTATAATTATATTTGAACGAATATATTCACGAATATATTTTTGTTTTAAACCTGACGTTTCGGGAACTATGCAGAACCCATGGTATGCCTGTGACCATGGGATCTGAGGATCTGCGTATCCGTTCAAATATAATTATTGTTATGATGTTTTTATACTTCACGTGACCAAGAATAAAGAATACCTACACTATGTCTTGTGGAAATAAAATACGTATGTCAATTGATTATTATTAAAGTCAATTGGACCCGGTGCTCGTTATTAATTTGCAACCGTTTACATCGTATTCCTACTCAGAATATAGTCTAATTATATATATTCTAGTCAAAAAAAATTGCATCGTGCGAGCTTCGTATAGTCGTACCATATACATACACGTTAAGCGAACGCACGGCCGAGCTACATGGTAGGCGGAGTGGGGGGTGTTAGGTTTTATTTCCGTTACGGAATTTCTTGATTCGGTCGCCGCGCTCAAAGCCTGTAAAGTCGGCTTAAAAACGATAATTTTACGTGATAACGTCATAAGAAAACATTGATGGTAACCATTAACCAATAACATGATGCGTTATCGGAACATGACGCTTCTGCTGTAGGTACTCAATATTAGAGCTGCTGAGATTTTGGTTTTTAAAAACCTTGATATTAGTGACAAAATAACAAGAAAATACAACAATTGAATTGTTTTGTAGATTACAATGAAGAAAATATTTATCTGATTACCGGTTTTTAAGGGCAGGTGCTAATAAAGCTACCAAAATCGACCTTTGTTTTAAGCAACTCTAAGTAATCAAATACTCTTTTTTTGTTATTTGGATATAAATGGATATTGTAGTTTAATAACCATATTTTTGTTTATTGTGGTTGAAAACATGATATGAACAACTTCGTTCGATAAAAAAAATGTTAGAAAACAGAGAATTATTAGATCGTTTATCGGGTTTTATTCAAAAATAGTTAAAGTTTGTTTCTAAAAATGAATCAAATGATAGGTTTTGACCTCTAGGAACTATATTTGTGGATAATAATGCTAAAATGTTTTGCATATCGATCAAATATAACAGTTAGCACGCAGCACGCTACGTTTTTGAGAGCGGGGGCTAAGGTAATGTGAATACCTACATACGGTACTGGAAGAGCGCCTTAAGTAGTTTTCCCTACGAAATATTTGGTTTTACCAGCCGGCACCTTACTTAGTAAATGAACAAAACAGAAACACTTTTTTCAAATTTTGAATTAAAATCTTAATTGACTTTCTTTGTTTCTGATATCTACCGCCTAAATCATTGTTTATTTGTTGGCGTAGTGGTAGATACTTCGACTTTCATTCCGAAGGTCGTGGATACGAATCCCGGCCGGTGCACCAATGGCTCTTAGATTACGGTGTAGGAAAACATCGTGATATTCGGTTTAGTTGTCTTCAAACATTGACGAGTTCTTTATTCTAAGCGCGGTCGACTAAGCTGAGAGGCGGGTATTGCTGGACAAGCGTTCTCCATCTAATTCATGTCCCAGGAGCTACAGTAAAAAGTGATTAAGTAAAAGCATAAATTGTTATTGAAATATTTTATTTTTATTTACAAATACAACAATCACATCAAAGTAACTCATTCAACAAAACTATTTTAGCTTTAAGTAGATAACTTTAAAAAATAAATATATACATAAAAATAAAAAAACTTGAAACATGCATGAACTATGTCGTCTCTTTAGAAATAAAATGACGTAACTGTGTAAATCATATTTTAAAGAAATGATGTATTAGGTATGTGGTATAATCTCTAAAATTATTTGAAAAATATCGAAGTAACTAAAAAATTTCGTAACACTGATTTTATTCTGAAAGTTTTAAAAAGAAAGATGCATAATATGCGTACATAATATTAAATAAGTATTTCTAGAAAACTTTTTATTCTATATAAGTAGCTACAATGTAGAATAGTTTGGTTATATATATAATATAGGTATTAAAAAAATAGGTACCTCAGTACTTTATATTTTTATACATAATTAATCTCTATAATTTTAAACAACATTAAATTAATTAAATAATGTATTATTATTACAAAAACAATACGTCTAGAACTACGACTAGTATTTTGACTAAGTACGTGTTTTTTTTAAATTTTATATTATTTAATTTTTATTTTAACATGAGAGAAATGCTTTAGGTCTATAATTTTTAAAGATGCTACATTTCGTTTCGATTAAAAAATCATCTTTAGATATATCGTTATAAAAGAATCGATTATGTACATACAGGTTTGTTGAAAACTTTGGTATAAAAAGGGCTTAAGTTACTTAATAATTAGAAAATTAAGTACTTAATAAGTAAATTAATTATCTTAAATAACTTAAACTTATAATATAAGGCACTTCATTAGTATTCTGTACACCATTTTTGCCTCTGATCTTTATCATCTCAACTGGAATTGTTTTGTTGGAAATTTAATTTGATAGGCTAGATACATTACTTAAGAGAACTCTGCTAGGTTGTTCGTATAAAAAGACAAAACGACCTAAAACCTTAATTTATTTTTAATTCCATATTATCCAAAAATGGTAATTGGTACCTATAAACTCGTGTTTGTTAAATATTATGTTAGGTAAAAAAGTTTTGTGAATTTTATACTGACAGTCACGCAGGGTCACCTAGCACAAAAATATTCCGCCCACGTTTCTCTCTCCACTCGGTCCCAAAAAATATGGAAAGTCGTGTCTGCATAATCGCGTTTTTAAAAATCCGAAAATCCTTTTCCAATGCCATCTAGTGACACGGGTCGATAGTACTCCTTCATCTCACCCCAACCACGAGGTGCTACATTGAAATTCGGACCACATACCAAAGGAAGTCGCGGGCTTTTAGGCGATGCGTACACATCGTTTAACTTTGTTGGAGCTAGTGGTACAGGAAGATCTAGATTCTGTACGGAAATTGTTGGAGCTGCAGGAACGGGGAATGGCTCCATCCTCGGAAGATTGTTCGGTGAATGTTTGAGAACTGATTTGGGGTAGGTCTTCTGGTTCCGTAGACTGGACGGAGGACGGTATGCAGTGTCGTGATTGGCTACTGGTGTGGGAGTTGAGCATGAGTTTGATGTGTTGCGTCCTAGAAAACAAAATAATTCCAATTAATAATAGTAGTTCAATTGAACTGAAACCTCACAAGTGTCCATTCTACCCGATTTTCATCGCAAAGTACTTTAAGCCTACTACAGTTCTATCTTGTTTAGTGATGATGGGCACCGACGCTCTTCTGCCGGCGCCATTATGGATAATCTGCTCAATCTTTAGATCTAGACTAGTTATCAAGAGAATTTTAGCGATTAAAGAACACAGGCATAATATGTTGTTTATACAATGAGTTCCTTTAGATTCCTTTCGGCACACTTATTAGATCCTGAGTCTTTTCAGTAGCAGCAGATTACCTAACTTTTCTATTTATCAAGATAATTTTGCAATTGATCATCATTTGGCAACGTCTAAATATACGTGTGATACATTTTTCAAATCTGTAAACATCTTAAGACATCCTAAATGCATCAAACGCAGCCAAAACGTTATCCATCATGCGTTTCGAAGTTTATTTCTGGACAATTTGGCGCACTATCAACATGTTATGGCCATTCACTACATTAAATTCTGTCAACGAATCAAACACTGCTGTTGTAAATTTATTTGTCTTATGATTAGAATATAATAAAAACTGTCCTCCATTTATTTTAAAATTGTTTAAGAACCTTGTTTTTAACTTTAAACTTAAATTTTATGAGACTCATTCACACGACTGTTATTATTAAATTAGCACATTCGGATTTGGGCTTATTAATCAAGCCTTAGGAAGCCCAAATCAAGGCAAGATCGTATTTAAAGTACCTACTCATGCAAATTTTGATTCCTTGAGAATATCTGACAACCCGTCTTCGGCTCATTTTTATGCCAGTTTAAATATTATAATTAATGCGAAATTAACTCTATCCGTTACGTTTTGATGTCTAAATCACTGAAGCAATTTTTATAAATTTTGGTACAAAGACAACCTTAGCTAAAGACATAGGCTACTTTTATCCCAATCCCGATCTTGAACTTTAAATTTCCTACACTGATTTCCTATACTTTAAATTTCCTACACTAATTTTTCGTGTTTTTTATATAGAGCCATCGTTTGAGTATAAGTTTGGTATTCATTATAAAAAGGTATAGAAATTAAACTTTATTTACCTCTTCCCTCATGCACCCACTTGACCGATCTCTTCTTCCTATTGACATACATGCTCTGCCCCCGACTCATGTGATTGCTGGAGTCGCTCAGTGACTTGGAGATGGCTCGAGCAAGGTCCATCTGTTCCTTGACCGTGGGGTGGACGCCGGGCACGTAGAACGCTGACGATGCAAATGTCTTTTCTGAAAGATTTTAATTCATGAATGTAAAAAACAAGGATGTCATAACTTCATAAGTTTGACCGCTACGTCTGTCTGTCTACGTGGCATCGTCATCATGGTTCCAAAAAGAGTGAATCGATTCTAACTTAGTTTTGTGATGATCATAATGAATTATTTTACGTAATAAAATTGAAAGATTGATTTGAATGTAGTTTTTGTTTAAATATGACATCTGAATGTTCAGTCGGATGAAACTTGATCCGTTTTTTGCGTGCAAATATAGATTTACAAACTTACCAAACTTCTTATCCTTCTTAATGATATGCTCTTCCGCATCAGGTGCAGGTGTGAAGATCTTGTTCAGGTCAACCTCCTTGTCTCCCACGATGATTGGCTTATTCTCCAGGTCTTCCTAGAAATATAACATGGCGGCTGTAGGAACTAAAATTTTGAGACGAGTGACCACGATGCATAAATCAGATCAGGCACATTTTCATATTCATGCTAATGATAACTATGGCACTATACCATTGTGATTTGAATTTGAGCAGAGCAACTTTCAGACCTTTCGCGCATAGTGTATTTGTGTAATTTTTTATATTTTTAAAGATCATAGGTCCTCGTTCCTCCCTCCACATCATGCTGGATCATTTTCACGACAGTAGCCATGCTACTACGTCTAATCTAGCTATGTCTATAACGTTTGCTAGATAAACAATAAATGTAATTAAGTAATAGTTTATTAATACTGACTCAAACTACATAAAACAAAGGCATGTCACTAATTGTAAAATCTATTTTAGTTAAATGGAACAAAATATAACATTGATTTTAAATAAAGGTACGTTATTACGTCAGTAAAGTTGTCAGATGTCAAAAATACATTTTTAGGTATACGCTATTGTCCATTAGTAGCGCAACAATAGATGTATAGGAGTTTTGGCGGGAACGAGTTAACAACATGTCGTGCTGCAGTTTTATTTTCATGAAACTTAGATGTAACCCGAGTTGAATTGTATAATTCTGGTGGAATGTTATTCAATTTAGTTCTGTGAAAGTGCACAAGTGTAGTGAAAGTAAAAATCAGTGTCAAACATGCAGTTTTCTCGTTGCCTCCAAATCTCCTATTAAGGTTATAGTAAACTTGCCACCGCTTTACTATAGCCCCTGACTTGACGGACTATGACGACTTTGACTGTATTGAAACACTTTAGGCCCGATTTATGAAAAATCGGGTCATAATTTGATGCAAAATATAACTTGACACTGGCTAAATGCACACGTGCGATGCCATAATAAAGGAAAAAAAAATAAAAAAAATAGATGTATAACTACTCTTCTCACACTTATCAACTAAATCTTATTAAATAATGTTTTTATTAATGTGCGTGCTCAGAAATACATAATTATATACATAAATAATATAATAAGAGTTAGAAAGATAAAAAGCCAAAAAATTAGTCAAAACGTTGTAGGTATCCTATACTACAATTTTCGTAATGTTCGAAATTATGGAAAAATGTGCACATTTTTTGTTAAAAATATTTACAATAATGACATTTGATGGTAATAATGACTGATTGTTTTTAAAACAGTCTTACTGGCACATCTTCCGGGGGTAGAGTGGCCTCTCTCGATAATTCACCATCATTCTGTATTTTAAACATTTTTTATTAATTTGTGTTGGGATATTTGTGTGATATACATTATTTGGTCTATTATTATTGTCTCGTATGCTATATTGAGTCTTTATTGTACACCAAAGTCAAGTAAAAATATAGAATTTAAACTATTTGACGCAGGATATTATTAATATTTATTAAAAAAAAAAAACAAATTACAAGCCTATTATTTTTTTCTAAACCAGGCGCGGAATTATCAAAACTCTGTCAAAAAAAATTAAAATTCCATTTAAATCGTTCAAGTTTCTGACATGACAGGCGAACATATTGGCAAATTACCAAAAAACTGGGTTGCCAAGAGTTCGAAGTTTCTATTGTGAATCCAGGCCAGATGTAAGGCATTTAAATACCACTGTTAAAGTTTTATTATCGATCATATTCTGCGCATGAGAGACGGAAATTAATGGAAAACTTAGGATTTACATCGGAAAATGAATCGGATTTTGGATAATAGCTATTTTAATTACGTTTGCTTTGGGAATTCGTATAGATATTTCCTTTGATAAAAACATTAAGTTATGACGTCATATTTTGACGTCAATGAATGACAACGTAGCGTAAGTTGTTACAAAATCCAATGTTTGGTCACAAACGTAAATAAGTCTATGGAATTATATAAAATAACAGAATGTTCTACTGTTTTTGTGAAAAATGTCTATTGTGCTAGTTGAGGTCACTTGTTTACCTTTTGTTTGGCAAATATATATTATTATTTTAAACACGATTCTATTTATATTCTAAATTGCTGTTTACCATCAAAAATCTAGAGTGCTTTCTACCACTTTGTTCCGTAAACCACATAGAGTGGTAGGTAAAATTAGAAGCACTTAGCATTGGAAACTGGAAAGTTCATTGCACCTAACATTTTGTCTAGCCAAGTTGATACAGACCAGAAAGGACTGCAATGTAGTCATAAACAACGCGTGGTAAATAAATGTCAAACCTTAATCAGAGATATAAATATTATTCGTAAGAAGCAAGTAAGAAGCTATAGTTGTTTAGTTGAGAGGAATGCTTATGATAATAATATTAACCTATCATCAAGTCTTATGGACTGTCTATGAAATAAAACATATAAATCGAAAATCGGTAAAAATGACATCACGAGTCTCATATCCTGGCACTAATTAAAGAACCATTATTTCGTGCCACCATTATGGTTATGTTTTGATAGTTCATTTCTTTATTAGGATTTGGATAGCTTTCTTGTTATAGACCAAACGACACCAAATTTGGTTGGGCGCCATAGATGGTCACAAATTAAAATCAATGATATCATCAATGGCAATCAAGAAATATGAGAAATAGACATACATTAATAGTTTTTGATTTTAATTATATCCACAAAAAAGTTTTGTCCTTTTTAAAGTTTAGGTAGGCTGATTCACTTATACCTTGAAGCATAGTTTCAGTTGCTTTCAATGTCCACGTTTAAATTCAGATGTTTATCAAAACAACCGTCTGGTTACAACACAGTTTCAGATTACAACTAATTTGAAACCCTTAAATCTGGCTCAACTAATCTCTAACCAGCGGGATCTGTAGTTTAATGTATAATTAACAACATTGAGAGCCAGATTTAGGTTAATCTGTTGTCTGTCTGCTGCCATGTTCCAACATTTACATCCAGAAGTTTAGTAGACTTTAGTTTCACACGGTTAATTATTTGGTTTAAAGCGCTTTTAATGTTCTGCGTGTAAAAGAACTTTAACTACACCAAAAATAACGTGCTGTCATTAAGAATAATTCATTGATTCATTTTGTAAATTCTTTAGCGTCGTAGTCTAGAGCGATATTCCACAATCTAGTTTTTCGAATTCGACTTAAGGATTTGGGGATCATGTGCTGATCATGGCATTGGGTCTACCATTCGTGATGGAACTAGTAAAAACATATCGCAACACAACATTTAGATAGGTTGATGTCACCTAGCTTGTCAAAATGTTATTGCCGAATTAATATACAGTATGAGTTATATACTAGAGAATTACTACACCGGTGCCAACCTCAAGCATGTAAATTGGGGTAAAGGCTACTTGCTGGTCTGATAATAAAATTGGTGTACAATGAAGACGTATTTTCAATAGATTTCGTGTTTTTGATCTATTTCGTGTTAAAAGAGTAAATATTTTTACATTGTAGTTGAACTGTTCTCGAATTCTCATTTAATCTGGATAGAAGCCAGATATTGAAACTTGTTAAGCTAAAACAGGCTCTAAAATCATATTGTTAAAGTTAATAGGTTCTTGGAAGCTGAAAATTAAGAAATAAAAATTTAATTTTATATAAATAGATATAATATGCAAAAGTCAATAACGTGGTATAAAATAATTGGTAAAAACGAACAGTGATAAAATTGAAGATTCAATATTTTTTTACAAGATTCAGTATTAGTTGTTTTTTTATACTGTATAATAAGACTGTAAAGGAATTAAACATCGCAAACCTTCAACTTCATTCCCACCAAAAATTAAAGATAAATACTAAATAAAAAGCGTAAAATACCTCGTGTGTTAGACAGCTAGGCTCCAGCTAAAATTAAACATCAAGTAACTTACCCAACTTACAGGGAATAACTTATAGCTCAGGTTGGTCAGGAACTCTTTCTTCTGAGGGTCGAACATGTCTGAAGGTTTGAAACCTCTTTTGGTGACCAACGCGCTGTTGACGCTTGATGAAGATTGGACATCATCGAAGCTGTCTCGATGAACTACTCTGTCATTTATCTTGTGGATGCTGGACCTCTTATTTGATGAATATTGACTCTCGCTGATCGTCATCATTTTTTACTTGTGTTTTCCAGTTTCGATGTCACTATATTCACATGCACAATTCCTTGTTTCTTTAACGAAATATCGCCTTGATTTTAGATGTTGATGTGAAGTGAGAGAATTGCCTGTGGAAACTGAAAGATTTGCGTATTTTCTCCGCGAATGATTCACGATGTGAGTAGGTATTGTGACGTCATACGGTCATGTTTGTGGGAGCTTTGAATAATTACTGTTTACTAAATACTCAACTCGACACTATAAGCGGTGTTAAGACTTGTTTTAGTGCTTAAAGAATTCGAGGTAAAATAGATGAAGTTTCATTGGAATGCTAACCATTCCAATAAGATTTAGCGTCTAACGTTTGAATAGGTAAACAAACTTTGGCATTGGTTTAGAATTTAGCTTTAAAACTGATTCATAGATTCAATGAAATTCTTAGAAATTAGAAATTTAAAGGAAAAAGCTTGTTGTAGGTAGTGTGAATCAGAAAATATCAGGAAATAGATACTTAAATTAAAAATAACTAAACGGTTGTTTTAACTATAAACAATGTGAAAATTAAGTATAAACACAGTACAATGTAATTTATGGTTTACAGAATACACATTCCTTTGTAACCGTATTGAAAATAATCGAAATATCTAATAGTTGAACATGTACCTAATAAGTTGTTTTTAACAATTTAACAAAGAAATTCAAAATAAATTTAATCTGTCTAAAGCTCATTAATCAAACATTGTTTACAATTAATTTAAAATTTAATAAATTTTGCATTAACTGGTGTTTGCAAACATTTGTTTTTATTTTCATCGTATAATTTAGACTTCAAACAAGCTGTTGTAGTGAACAGATATGTATTATATCGTTCTTGAATAAAGTTTATTTTGCTTCGACTGTTTGCATGCATTACTAAAATTCGTAATGTACAGAAATAATTCAGTACCAGTTGCCGGGCGAGGCTGTATACTAAATGTTTTGGTACCTTTAAAATCAAATTCTATATTATTTTCAGTTACGTCGTTTGGGTAACAAGCGGTCGATTTAAATCATTTTTCAAAATTATTGTACCTAATTCTATTTTGAATTAAAAAAAACCATATCGCATATACAGAAACCGTTGATACAATTAACAGATTTTCTGGTCTAACTAAAAAACACCAGAAATAATCAATCCGGAAAATACGCCTTAGAAAAACAAAACAAAAACAAAATGGCTGCTGAACTTCCTGAAGATTCGAATAAAAACTGTAAGAAAACACTTTGAATACTAATTAAAACCACTAATGAAGCACTGATAATTAGATTATAACTTGTTAATTACATTAATTATGTGTATTTACGCCTAAATATCTTGAAATAGACGTGTGTTCAACGCGAGTAAGTTTCGTACTAACTAAAATAAGTTTTGGAACTGTATTGCGTAATACGTAGAAAAGCTCAGTCTGGTGTAGGGTGACTAGGCTGCCTCATTTTCCGAGTTAGTACCGAGTTTTCCAGTTACAAAATAAAATCGGTATGCTATGGATACGCAGGCAAGCTTGACTGTGGCTCATAGTAAATAAATAAATAAATATTTCAGGACATTCTACACATCGCGATCTAGCCCCAAGCTAAGTAACTAGACTTGTGTTATGGGTGCTAGACAACGGATATACTAGGTACATAAATAATTTTCTTTTGTAAATATATACTTATAATACATAGAAACAACCAGACCACAGACAAATATCTAAGCATAAATACTTGTCTGAGGCGGGAATCGAACCCGCAACCCAATGTTTGGCAGTCCGGCATGGTGACCATTGTTCCAACTGGGTCGTCAAATAGTCGATCGAGGTCGACCCATTTAGCACACAACCTCTTTTCTTTTCTTACAAATGTTTATGTTTTTTTTTACAAATTTATAAGTTCTACCAATTTTTTAATATTGTATGATCGGAATGAGTAATCTGTTGGCATTGGCACTATAAAAACATACAATAAAAACAATAAATGATATAGAACCGTTCTCGAGTTGCAGCGAGACTAGCGAACATTTTTATATATGGTATACAAAATAGAAGATATTTTTCTCAAAAAGAGAGATAAAAGGCATGGCATAGGTGCGGTGCTACTAGGGATAAAATATTTTTTCCTATGGTTATGTACTTTAAAATCATTCGCTGCGTCCAGGATTCTATGAATCCTTTACTCTGCTCCTTTGGATTAACCATAGCGCTAAAAATGTTATTTACCCATGATAAAAAATACTATTCCAGACATTTGTTTTTTACTATAGATAGTCTGTTTGTCAGTTAGGTATTATGGAAGTTAGCTATACCCGTCCTGAAAGTGTAATGAACCCTGAATAGACTAGGTTATCTATACTTATAAAACTGAAGAGTTTGTTTGTTTGAACGCGCTAATCTCAGGAACTACTGGTTCGAATTGAAAAATTCGTTTTGTGTTGGATAGGCCATTTATCGAGGAAGGCTATAGGCTACTTTTTATCCCGATATTCCCACGGGATCGGGAGTTACGCTGGTAAAACCGCGCAGCGCTGCTAGTTTTTTTATACTTTCCTAGGAATATCCCTCAATATCCGAATAAAATGCAGTCAGTACCCCTTAGGCGATCACAACTGCCAGAATCTAATTCTGTCCGTGCGCCCGCGAACGTACCCGTGTTTGTTTCAACATCAATCCTACCCAAACATTTACCATATTATACAGGATTATTGGTAATTTTATTAGTAAGCGGTTGGCGGTCACTTCTGTGTAAGTACCTAAACAAACAATGAAGAATGTTAACTAATCTTGAATATTAGCACTCCATATTCATTGTCAAAAATAAAAAATACAGGTGAAAGAATGACTTCGATACGTCAATTAGTTTCCGATTTATAGAAGTAAACGTGCGACGCGGACTCATACTCGATGCGTTACTAAGCGGAGCGTTATAAATTGACGTCACATGCGTTCACGTAAGCAACGTAAGTATAATCGCCTGTAAAATCAAAACCTACAGGTATTTTTGACTAGAACAAAAACTAGTGTATTTGTATACATACAAGCTTTACTGTAACAAACTGTCAACCGATTTGGCATAGGTTCAAGGTTCAAGGTTCTTTATTGGTAATAGATTTACAAGTCAGGTATACAATTAAATACTAAAAACTATTAAAATTTAAACATAATGTGCAATTGGCTGACAAATTTATAAAATATGTGAAACTTAGTCAATTAACTCATTAAATGAATAGAAGGTTTGCTCGATAAGCCATCGTTTGAGTTTTGTTTTAAAGCCGGCGAATGAGGAGGTATTTGTTATATCTACCGGTAATTTATTATATACTGTCGGTCCAATGACCTGAGTCGACTTGGAAGACCTGACCAGAGAGCGCCCTATTGTGGACAGCTTGTCGGCATTGCGGGTGCAACGTGAGTGTATTTCACCATTTTTTTTAAACGCATCCAGGTTGATTCGAACATAAATCGCCATCTGCATTACATACACGGCAGAGTCAGTATGCCGAGTTCCTTAAAATGCGGTCTCACGGTTTCATCGCTACGAATACCTACCAGTGAACGTACGGCCCGTTTCTGTAGTCGAAAGACCCGCACCCAATCGGCGGCTCGACCCCATAACTCTGCCCCGTATTGCAACAAAGAATGCACCGTTGCAAAGTAGCATGAGCGTGCCACATCCGCAGGCACCACATAAGCTATCCGCTTGAGTGTGAAACACGCACTCCCCAGTCTACCACATAGTTTAGATATATGCGCTCCCCAGGTTAGACCCCCATCTATCTCGAAACCAAGAAACGTAGTCACAGGCGACTGATTAATTGCAGTTCCATCTATTGTAACAACGAGGGGTTTGGTCGTATGACCCGCTAAGTTGAAGTGCATGAAGTGGGTTTTTTTAAGTTAAGTTCCAGACCGTTCATTTTAAACCAACGAACCAACTGCGACGTAGTTTCATTTAATTTTCGCTCTAATTCATCTGTAGCCTTAGCTGATACAATCGCGGCCACATCATCAGCGTACATAAACACCTCCGCAGACGTTACCGCCCCCGGCAAGTCATTCAGTAGAAAACTGAACATTATATTGGAGATGGACGAGCCCTGAGCCACCCCCATGCGAGGCGACAGTGGCTCAGACTCGACATCGCCCTCCACCACCACTTGAGTCCTATTCTTCATCATATCAGTCAGAATCGCAAGAGATGGTCCGCGAATTCCGTAATGATCTAGCTTGCTAGCGAGTACGGAGTGGTCTGCTACATCAAAGGCATACCTAGTAACATTCTTCATTATTGTTCTACGACTTTTGGAAATTCAAACATTTTTGACGTTATAGGTACTTCTTTAGACGCTTTATGAAGAAATGATTAGAGTGAAATATTGAGATGCGTGCGCATCACTATCACACCAAAGTAATTAAACTGAACTTCAATGACTGTTTTATAAAATTTTGAGGTTATTTTCACCTTAAATCTGCTGTTCCTAACACGGAGAGGTCATTAACCTTAAGATTATAAGATTATTTAAGATTAAGATTTTTTTTTTAGAAGATTTAAGATTTAAGAAGACTTAAGGCTCGTTTACGCCGAGTCGACAACGTGCGACAGTGTCACATGCTACACATTGTTGCATGCGGCACCATGTGGCATGCTACAAATAGAAAGCATTTGCGGCATATGTGGCATACGGCAGCCTATTTTACGCCGAGGCAACATCTACTTGTTTGATCAAGGGGATACATACACCATAGAATATGGCTGATCAAGTAACTTTAGCAGCAGCTTATTTAGTACTACTAAGCCATGCAGCTAAACAACGGAAGAAGAAACGTTGGTGGAAAAGAAGATTACTTCAGAATGGCCCACGGACTAGTTTACTAACAAAAATTAAGGCAGACGATGGTGCTTTATTTAAAAACGACTGAGGTTCTTTATTTTCTTTTTGAAGGTATCTTCATCTAAATTGTATTTTTGTGCAAGACCAAGTAAAACATCACGTTTCACTCTATTATTTTTATAAGTTGAATTGCGGACATCCCATAACACTTCACTCTTTCTATAATCCTCAATAAAGTCTAAATATTTTTCGTTACACCACTCCATGACCGATAATTCTTACTTTCCAAAACAAATACAAACAAAAACATAACCTAAAAACTGTTTTGACGCACGAAAAATGTCGCATGGAATCCATTGTGCCCGGATACAAGTTGCGACAGTCTGCCACGTGACGCAAGGTGTTGCCATGCCGCACGGTTCTTGCCACAATGTGCGACATTTTTTACTTTGTAGCATGCGGTCTTGTGGCATGCCGCAATGTCGTACAGTGTTGCCCCGGTGTAATATAGCCTTTAAGATTACTTTTTTAAAGTTTTATCTACTGTTCTAAGACTGAAATTTAAAAAAAAATGTTGGAATTTTCAAAAGTCGTAGAACAAAAGTTGTTTTTTAGGTGTAGGTACAGGTGGCCCTCAACCGCTTGCTAATATGGTTACAAATAACCCTGTATTAGGTATAATTCTTCTTGTTATTGTTTAGATTTCAACTGATATTTTACACTCTGAAACTTTGAACTGAAGGTCTTTGATTTTTTTTATTTAACCGACGACGTATAACGGTGTGATAAATAAATAAAATAAATATTACAGGACATTCCACACATCGCCATCTAGCCCCAAGCTAAGTAACTAGACTTGTGTTATGGGTGCTATACAACGGATATACTACTTAGGTATATACTTTTCTTTCGTAAAACATACTTATAATACATAGAAACAACCAGACCATAGACAAATATCTAAGCATAAATACTTGCCTGAGGCGGGAATCGAACCAGCAACCCTGTGTTTGGCAGCCCGGCATGGTGACCATTGTGCCAACTGGGTCGTCAAAAAATATCTATACTTACTTAAAGACCTATTTTTAGAATACCGTACCCAAAGGGTACGAGCGAGATCCTTCTACTAAGACTCCACTGTCCGTCTGTCTGTCACCAGGCTGTATCTCATGAACCGTGATAGCTAGACAGTAGAAATGTTCACAAATGATGTATTTCTATTGCCACTATAACAACAAATACTAAAAACAGAATATAATGGCACGGAACCCTTTGTACGCGACTCCGACTCACACTTGGCCGGTTTTTTTTTACTTTTTTATAAGGGTAGCATTTGTCCTTCTCCAAGGTCCATGTATCTCTATATCAAAATTAATCAAAAGTGATTGAGAAGTTTCGGCGTGAAAACATAACAGACAGACAGACTTTAGCATTTATAAGTAGACTAGCGACCCGCTCCGGCTTTGCACGGCTATATTATGCATGTATTATACAACACCCTTCCTTTTGAATCACTCTATCTATTTAAAAAAACCGCATCAAAATCTGTTGCGTAGTTTTAAAGATCTAAGCATACATAGGGACAGCGGAAAGTGACTTTGTTTTATATTATGTAAAGTAGAAGTAGGTACCAGGGAAACTTCTATACTATTCAGGTTGTGGGTTCAATTCCCACCTCAAACAAATATTTATTTACAGATATTTGTGGCCTGTGTGTTTCTGTTTGTACAATATTTACAAAAAAGTAGGAAAACAAATAAGTATTCTATCCGTTGTCTGGTCACCATAACACAAGCCTAGTTGCTTAGCTCGAGGATAGATGGCGCTGTGTAAAGTGTCCTACAATATTTATTTATTCTTCTACTTCGTGAAAGTTTATGAAAACATAAGTAGGTCAACTAGCAAGTACCTAAATACATTTACGTGAACTCATTAAAGAGATTTATCTTTGCAAATGAAATAGTTAAACAGATCAGATGGAGTGTTGTTTACAGTAAAAAACCGGCCAAGTGCGAGTTGGACACGCACACGAAGGTTTCAGTACTCTGTTTTTCAGTGATTTTCAGTACAATATTCTGTTTTTACGGTTCCGTGGTCCGTACCCAAAGGGTAGAAAACGGCACCCTCTCTATCTTTATATTTTATCTCATCATCATCATCATCCGAGCGATGTTCCCGGTTTCATCCCTCTCGGGAGCCCGGGGTCCGCTTTCCTGCTTTTACGCCTCCACTTCGCGCGACCTTCAGCATCCTGGTTTGTAAGGCCATTTGCACGCATATCACCCTTTACGACGTCAAGCCAGCACTTCTTGGGTCTACCCAGTCTTTATATTTTATCTATACATATAAAATATTTTGTCTTAACTGACTGACTGACTGACGGATCAACGCACAGCCTAAACCGCTGATCGTAGAGACTTGAACTTTGGAGGGTGTGTTCTTTGTGTGACGGAGGCATCCGACAAGAAAGAATTTTCCGAAATTTTACTCCTAAGGGGGTGAAAAGGGGGGGCAAAGTTTGTATGGGACAACGTCCTAGGTCCTTTTTCGACTTTGACGCGGATGAAGTCGCGGGCAAAAGCTAGTTACTTACTAAGACTTCACTGTCCGTCCGTTTGTCTATCCAGGGGCCCTACCGCGATAAGTGCGTCGGCTTCAAACCAACGCGTCGGCTTATGCTGACCCACGCCCCACACTGGGCGGAATTTTGAGCCCGCCTTACATAGGATTTATGACAAATTTAGTTGCTTTATTCGTGTGTTTCAAGAATGCAGGATTGTCGGGGACATCAAAACATTCAAATATATAATATGTTATTTTTTAAAAACACCACAAAATATGACTTTGTTATTTTTTTTTAAATAACAATCGGAATCACTTATTTTTGAATGGTTTGATGTTCCCAAAAATCCTGCATACTTAAAACACACGAAAAAACAACCTAATTTTTCAAACTTTTTATGAAAGGCAGGCTCAAAATTCCGCCCAGTGTGAAGCGCGGGTTGGGATTTCGCCGTCGGCTTGAAGCCGACGCAATAAGCGCGGTTGGGCTCCAGGCTATGTCTCACTGGACAGTTATTTCACAGATTTTTCTGTTGCCGCTTTAACAACAAATCGCACCTCCGCTCAAATAGTGTCATATCGAGAAAAAGGTGTCTAAAGGAACAGTTCTAATTATTTTTCGGTTTTTTAGTCTTAATTTGAAAACTTATAGAATTAGCGATATGAACTTTTCAGTAGGTTTTAACGATTTTTTAAGCTTTACAAAATGGTGTTATTAGGTTTCCTGAAAATATGAAAAAAATTATATGATTTTTTAATTGTGACACTATATTGTTAAGAAAAATGATTAAGTTAAGAAATATTATTTATTGTATGAAATTTAATTGATATATATCAAGATACTACACTTTTAGTAAGCAAATCCACAGATTGTTTTAAAATTATTTTTTCATATATTTCGTCATAAACCGACAAACAACACTATAGATGAGATTTAGACAGGCGAATACCTTGCGCAAGTCATTTAAGTGACACTGTTCGTGTTTGGAATGTCATTGCTTTCGGTTAACATTATAATAACACTAGCGCCTTCTAAGGTCAAACAATTGAACTAAAGACATGACGCTTTTTGAGATAAGACTTTGAAGGATTGCAAATCTAATGGTGCAATAAAACTGATTTTTGTTTTTTTTTTTAGTTATGACACTATTTGAACGTAGGTGCGAAATACCGAAAACAGAAAAAGTAAAATATTTAAGTAGTCCGACTCGCACTTGGCCGGTTTTTAGTATTTACTTTTATAATGGCAACAGAAATACATCGTTTGTGAAAATTTCAAATTTAAACTGTCTAGCTATCACGGTTCATGAGATACCTACAGCCTGGTGACAGACGGGCAGCGGAGTCCTTAGTATTAGGGTCCCTTTGGGTACGGAACCCTAAAAAATATGTCTGCCCACGTTGTTATGTTGGGGTTTTGTAGATTTTCGTTTCGATAGTAAAAGTACAATCACAAGCAGTTATAGATTAATGATCAAATACTTCTGCACGAGCTCTGCGGCATATCGGGTGAACACCAGCCTGCGAACGCGACGCAGAGAGTTGTAGGTACCTATAAAGGGTTGAAATTGCTCGCGTCCGTGGGATTTAGTCCTAGATGTCCTACATGTGACCCCTTGGTGGTGATAAAGAAGCAATCTCCTGGTTATCGTAACGTG
Source organism: Idaea straminata (assembly GCA_951213275.1). Taxonomy (NCBI): domain Eukaryota; kingdom Metazoa; phylum Arthropoda; class Insecta; order Lepidoptera; family Geometridae; genus Idaea; species Idaea straminata. The sequence goes on from OX577870.1 coordinate 9,310,660, forward strand.
TGGCATTCATCCTGCGTGGATCAAACCTATATATCCAAGTTTTTCAGCCAGCTTGCGGTGGTAGTTGTGAATTTATGAACTTCCGACATTCCACCGGGAAAACGGCGAAGTGGGCATTCGTTTAACACATGGGAAAGGGTTTGGTCAGGTGCCCTGCAATCGCACTGTGGTGACTCCCTTAGTCCCCATTTATGGATGTGGTTAGTTTTCTCGTGGTTAAGCAATCTCCTGGTGAGATGCTTCGACCGCGGCTCGTTACCAACCACCGGCCTCAGCATCGCGAAGCTGAATCGTCCGTATTCCAATACGTAGGCCGATGCAGTTACAAAAAGAGAACGCGTTGAAAGTTTTGTTCCACTGCAGTCTTTCTATCTTTACGAAGACCCCCGTTTGTATGGGGTCTTTTAGTCACAAGCGTATAGGTATCTATCTACTAGGGAAGCGTGCAATCTTCGTCACCTGTTATCGTGTAAGAAAGTAGTCAAACGCTGACTCAGTTATTTTTATAAAAAAAATTGTAAGTAAGTATAAAATGAGAAAATATTACTAACCTTCATCAAACCTTCACAGACAGTTTCCTAGTTAAATAATATAATCCCAACAAACATTTTGGTTAAAAAAAACTGTTTACCAAGATGTTGCCATGGGAAATCTTATTGGGTAATTACACTGAGATCAATTTAGTAAATAAATCTTTATTCTAGGTGAATCAGTTCATAAATCCCAGTTTAAAAACCAAAATTGTACAGAATTTACATGCAATTAATTCATGAAATGTTGGCACGAAGCGCAGTGACGCGCGCGCACAATTACAAGCACCTACGTAGTTACTATATTTTTTATGTTCCGAGGAAAATTCGATGATAGCAATAACTTCACGAAGACTTGAAAACAAGATACATGCAATCTGACAACTGGAGCGTTGCACGTTGTTTGAGTTATTTCGGACGTTTGAAATAAGCAATATTTTTTATGTTATTTCGATATTTCTTAGCAACAATTATTTTATGTTATAGTCTTAAATCGTCTAGTTTCCACAACTCTACATCTCACCCTATTTTACGTCCATGGGAGTTTTCGCGACTCGCCATCCCAATTCCCCGATGAAAGCAAAAAGACTGTTCTTTTATCTGCCCACTTTCCAATTCAGTCAGGATCGGGCCTCCTTGTACATTTGCACCAGGTCATTCGATCCTAGGTTGTCGTCGGGTAACAATGGTCCATCACATAGCGCGTGGTCTTCCTCTTCCCCAGGGTCTTGTTTCAGAACACCGAGTAATTTTTTTTTAACTACCTATTATGATTTATTTATAAATATGATGTGTGTTTGCATTGAATAGGCTCCGAAACTAGGTACTGGACCGATTTTAATGAAATTTTATGACGATACATTGATTCATTGACAGTAACATAGGGTACATTTTATCCCGATATTCCCACGGGATCGGGGGTTATGCGGGTAAAACCGCGAGGTGACGCCAGTTTAATAATAAAATTCCTGTCACTACTTTACTTTTAAAATGTCTTTATTTGATAAATGATAGTTTACATAGTTTGTACATAACCTTTTACTATATTATGTAAGAACTAACTTATATAAATATTATTTTGTACAGACTGGAGCGCCTTTATAAAATATTATTAGTGAGGGTAGACAACGGTTGTATTATATTAGGTATAAGAAACGTACAGTGCAACAATCATCTAGTTAATAAGTATTATGTAAGCTTAGTTAGCGTTACATTTGCGACAAGTAAGCTACTTACAACTACGTATAAGTGTACCTTATGGTACAATGAGAACGATCTTAAATATTAGTCCAAAGTACAAGAAGATAATCCACTTATACCTACTTCGGATCACGACTGCAATATCTCCAGGTATATTCAACTATTAGTTGATTACATTATTTTAATTTCCTACCTATCCAAGATATGAATTTGACAAACAACAGAATGAACCGAACTATCTAATTGTTCATTTGCAAAGCAAACAATTTAACAACAAGTAGGCAGGTATACGTGCTCAGCTGTTTTGTAATGTACCAACGTAATATTTTTACGTGCGTACGCGTCTGTGTACAGTTTAAGCACACAATTTGTCAAAAATCAGTAGCATACAATATACACGGATACACAATTATGATACACAGTATTACATAAAATCTGGTGAATGGGGACAGTACCCTATATGTTTAGCATCTAGGTGGATTTGTACCTGACAATTACCACAACTAAATATAGTTGAATCAATAGATTATGTCATCACAAGTAGCACACAATTAATTATTGACTAATTATCAGTCACCTATGAATAAGGTATACACTTAAAAATATCTATTTTTTTTTTTATCGAATAGGGGGTAATCGTAACTAGGGAAAGGGCAAGCGGCCGGCGAAGCCGAGCTTGACCGATCATGCATTCGTGTGCCGACGTCATTCGCAACCAAGAAAATAGTGCTGGGGCAATCGATATCGATTACTCATGTTGTATGATTTATTAAAACGGGTTGAACAAAGTTGTGATATTAAAGGGTTTTTATGGTTTTTATTTCTAATATTATTGTAAAATTGACGTGAAACTTTTAAAATAAATGTTTTAATTATGGGGTAATTCAAACGTTCATGGAGTCTGACTAAGTTTGTTCGAAACGGGGTATTATAACAGATTTTTAATGCTTTATTTTGGACAATTTGCAGCAGCTTATAGTTGCTGTCACAAGTGCTATTCCAAACAGGTGCAGCATATGTAATACATGGTCTCACTAAAGACGAATACATTTTTAGTTTTGTTTTTGGGCTTAGATTAGCTCGCCTATTTAAAATTGGTGAAAGGGCGTTTATAGCCTTTACACCTTTTGATTGTAAGGATGTTGTGTTGATAGTCCAGTTTAGTTTGCTATCAAATAAAATACCAAGGTATTTGACAGATTTGCTCCAGGGAATAGGATGATCATTAGCTTTTAACTGGCGCCTAGGTAAGGAGCGTTTTCTAGTAAACAGAATAGCCTCAGTCTTAAGAGTGTTTAGCTTAAGTTTCCATCTTGTAAAATATTCTATTAAAAGTTCCAAAGACCATTGCAACCGAGTTATAATTATGTCGACATCATCAGAAGATGTAAAGCTAGCCGTATCATCAGCAAAACAGGCTAGTGACGTATGCGGTTGCTTAGGGATATCGTTAAGGTACACTAAAAATAGATAAGGGCCAAGTATTGAGCCTTGTGGTACACCCGCATGCACATATCTGATAGAAGAAGAAGTACTGCCAATATTAACACAGAATTTTCTCATATGCAAGTAAGATTTAATAAGTTTAACAAGAGCTAAAGGCACATCGTGATGAATAAGTTTGTGAAGCAAGCCGGCGTGCCACACGGTATCAAATGCTTTTTCAATATCCAAAAGGATCATACCCGTAGATTTATTCATAATAAACTGATGTCCGATATGTTCCGCTAATCGGACCATTTGATAGGTAGTAGAATGGGATCTACGGAAACCAAATTGTTCAGGTAATAACTTGTCATCAATAAAGTTAGAGAGTCTGCTGGAAATAATGCGTTCAAAGACCTTACCCAGACAGGGCAGCAAGCTAATGGGCCTATAGTTGGAGGGAATTTTTGGATCTTTACCTGGTTTCTTGACTGCTATGACCTTAGCAACTTTCCATTTATTAGGGTAATAGGATAGTCTCAGGCAATCGTTAAAAATTTTAGTCAGTAAAATAATAGATTTGAACGAGATATTTTTAATTACGATGTTACTTAAATTATCAATACCGGGGGCTTTACGATTTTTTAATTTTTTAATAGTTGTATGAACTTCATTAGGTGTGACAAGATCACTCACGAAGGCGTTACTATAGGATTCTAATGTTAGTAAGGAATTTTTAACGGCTAGTTCAATGCTTGGATCGCTGTCCCAATTCGAGGTTAGGGACATATTTTCGGCGAAGGCACTTGCTAATAATTCACATTGATCTTCAACAGCGGAAGTTACAGCACCGTTATTATCTAGAAGGGGTGCAATTCGTATAGCTTTTTTCGTTACTGACCTAACTACCTTCCATAAATCTTGGCTAGGATTATCAACTTTAGCAAGTTTAGCGTTCCAAGAGCAACTGTTAAATAAGTTAATGACATATTTGACCTGTGCCTGAATATAATTAACATAAGAAAAAAGAGCTCTTCTAATATTTAGGTCTTGTTCTGCGTGAGCTGCTCTGCGAAGTTTATTTTTGTATTTTATAAGATTTTTAATTCGCTTTGGCAGTTTATTGGACGCCGGAATAACGAGACTTTTGGGTATGTAGGACTCGCGGGCAGTACTTAATAAGTTAGTTAAATGTTCAATAGAATGATCAATATCTTCTGGGGTATTATGAGTACAAGAGGAAAGGAATATATTATTATTTAAGTGATTTCTGAAACCAACCCAATCGGCTTTGTTGTAATTATAGCGATAGTGAGAAATACGGTCAAAAATACCATCTATCATGAAGATGACAGGCAAATGATTAGAGGAAAGTGCATCGAGAACTTTTAAATCAGATGTAGGTTTGTAATTTTTGCAAATCAATATATCGGGATTTGATGGTGTGTGAGTACCTTTATAGTGTACTAAGGTATTTTTATTAGGGCCAAGAACGTCGTAATCATTAGCAATCATATGCTCGTGTAATGTAATGCCTCTGGAATTTGTAGTTTCACTATTCCAGTATCGATGTTTAGAGTTTAGGTCACCCATTAGGAGGACATGACAACTAACACTAAGAACAATGTCTAGATCCGACTTGTGCAGAGCTTGATTGGGGGAATTATAAGCCGATATAATAGCAATAGACTTACCAGACAAGCTAATACGTACACCTACACATTCTAATGCGGTAGTGGATGGTAGAACAATTAGGGAATGCGGAATATTCTCTTTGATTAAGATGGCGACTCCTTGGCCGCAACCCCCACTATTTTTGTCGCACCGATAGCAGATATATCCTGGGGAGTCTAGATTTATATCTGCTCCAAGACGAGTTTCGGATATTGATGCAATATCAATCCTCCGATCATTCATGAGATCAAGAAGTTCACTAAGTTTAGTGCGAATGCCGTCGGCATTCCAGTATAATATGTTAATAGTATTTGGATTATCAAACATATTGACCTAGATGGGTAAGAATCAATATTACTTTATCTATCATAGATGTACAGGTTTGAAATTGATTTTTGAGGGCTTTAATTGTTTTAAGAATCTTGAGCATTTCTGCCGTGGGATCATCATGTATATCATATTCGTGGTTGTCCGCTAAGTGATTAACGGGAATATTCATGTGAACAGCTGTATCTGAGATGGTCGGGATTGTAGGTGCTTTGGGTGCTGATACGTCTTGTCGGGGAGTGTCAAAGCTGGTAGTCTTGACAGTGTCTGCATACGAAATGGATCTCGTGACGAATTTTGTTGGTAGTTTCTTTGCTTTTATAGATTTTAACTCTTCTTTGCGATCCTCTAATTTTTTCAAATATTTCTGACGTTCACTGCAGTCACGGAAGTTGGCAGGATGACTTTCTCCACAGTTACAGCACTTTGCTGGTTCACTGCGATCTTTCTTAGGGCAATCTTGTGTCAGATGGGATTCTGTGCACTTGACGCATCTCGGAGTAAGATTGCAGTTTTTAGAAGAGTGTCCAAATGACTGGCATCGATAACATTGTGTGCCAAGGAATGTCTTCGCTTTGTATTTTTGTATCTTTACTACACAGTTGCTTATGTATTTAATCCTCTTAAATGCAGCCATGTCCGAACCAGGCGGCAACTGGATCATAAGTGGAGGACAAGGAACTTCTTTTTCTCCTACAATCTTGATCTTCCGTACAGTTGCTTCTTTGAAACCTAGGGCACTCAGCTCCTGACTTAGTGATTTTTCTACATAAGCTGGTAACCCAAATATGATAGCCTTGAAATTCCTTTCGTCTTTTCTCGAAAATGTGTGGAACTTCATTTTCTCAGCTCGGAGACCATCTTGAAGCTTCTGATGGCTATCAGCATTGTAGCAGAATATACCTAGTTTGTTATTACCTTTGTATTGGAGGTGATAAGCATTTGTGTAACGTGAAACCAGGGTTCTGATGTACTCATGGGACCATTCTGGTTTGAGCGTCATGAATATTGGCGGGATCTTACTTTTGCGAGTGACGGTTGCACTTTGCAGTTTATTTGCATGGATCGTCGAAGGTGGTTTGTCGGTTAATAGCCCGCTGAAGGAATTTCGAGATTCAATACCAGAAGGTCGAGTTGATTCTTTTCTTGGAGCGACATGCTTTGGCATCTTCCAATCATTGGGGTTATCCAGATCATCGTCACCTGCTCTTTTCCCAGAGAGCGAACTAGACGATTCGGATCTTATAAGAAAGCGGTCCATTTTCTCGGGTAGTATCGATATCGAAACTATCGACACGTTCCCATCACTAAACGCGTATCTAAACTAATAGTAGGGATACAACTCTTATGCGCGTGCGAATGCAACAGCAGAGCGCACCGAACTGGAACTGATTTAACTATTGTTCTATGGCAAAGTTGTTTTTTTATTTGCCACATAACAGGTAGGCTAAAGAGATTTTGTTGCATGGCATTTATTGTGTGTATTAATTTCCTCTTACGTTTGCAAGGTGGCCGCGCAATTAAAAAACAGGCTGACCGTTTCAAATATTACAACTCCTTTGAAAACACAGTTACGGTTAAGGTGAAATACCGGCGCTCTCTCCATACAAACGTAGTCGACTGTTTCCTTTCTGGATAATGACACTAGAGCAAATATTTTTGTTGCATAAAACCTATAACTACCATGGTTTTTTTTTCATTTTCTAATTATCATAGAAATTAAGACTTTGAAAATAAAAAAACAAAAGGGGCATTGTAATGACAGTTATAAGTTTTATGCAACAATAATATTTGCTCTAGTGTCATTTTCCAGGGAGGAAACATTCGACTACATTTGTATGGAGGCGCTCCCGGTACATACACTTTCGTCTTAATAAACCGATTTTTATAAAATGGAGAATCATACAAGCATAGACTAAGGAAACAAGCTACTTCAGCAGGGTGTTGCAAGAAGTCGTTATAAATAAAACGCATCATAAAATAAACAAATTTTAATTTATTGATATAACTAAAAAAAATATTTTACACAATACGTTATAATTAGTATTACATCACTAAGAATAATTATTTAAACATACCAAGATGTGGACTAGCAAATAAAATAAAATTATAGAAACATATATAATTATTTTGTGTCAAAGGAAATCCAGCTTCAAAGAATCAGTTTTTTTTCTCAACCAGTTTTTTTTAACCCAGATTTTTTTATCACTTCACCTTGATAAATTAAATATACAATAGTAAAAGGTTTAAAATATGGCAGTCCGCTTAGACGATGTAAAAATTGAGAAAAATTGGTCTGAAATGTAGTAAAAAAAACGGAATAGGATCTAAAGAAACTTAATTACAAACATACATACAATATTACAAACACTAAGTTAATCGTACATCGATATGAAAAGCGGTTTTTAGAAAAAAAAAAAACAAGTTTTTTTATTTTTAAAGTCTTATTACTAGGCGTAAAAGTAGTAACCCAGTTAACAAATTCATAGGCTACCTTATTTTTCCTGCTGATTTCCGCTCATTTTTGATTGGCTATTCTACCATTCCTGCGCATTTTTACTGGCAAATTTTCCCTACAAAAATACAATAGCCAAAAACTGCGCTCAAATATTCGATTCTTTCGGCTACTGTATTTTTTATCAGCCAATGATTGGCTAATAGATTTTTCAGCCAGTTTTTCACGCATTATCCTACGGTAGCCGCGTAAACTGGATAAATTATGTATATTTATGAGTTTAAAAAGTTAATGCCATACATTAAGTGTTTCGGTTTGAAAACGCGTGATCAGTGCTGTTTGCGTGATATGCCATCAACGTCACAAATTAAAAAAAAAACTTATCAACCTTTATCATAACATTTAGGAGGGGGGTGAGTTTTAAAAAATAGTGATTGTTGATTATGTTGATTAAAAATCAATTGGTCTTTCAGTGGTATATTAAAAAACCATTCCATTTACGCAAACAACTTTTCCAGTATCAATTTTTTCGAAAAATCGTAGAACTTTACCGACGCGTGTAGAGAAAACTTCAAATTTATTTCCCATAATTATAAATTATGTTGGTACAAATATTAATTTGAGCATAATTAAGGTACATGCGGGTAACAAGGGCCACTGAGATGCTTTTCAAAATCTGACATCAGTGACAAAATAAAAAGAAAACAAGCAAATGAATAATTTTTCAGTTTTTTAGTTAATTTTTCCTATTTTGATGTAATATTTAGTTTTTAATTTATGTGGCAAGTGGCCCTTTACCTGCAGATACCTTATGTACCGAGACAATGCAACCTCAATATATAAAAGTCGGTCAGTAAACAAAGCATCGATCTGTACGCCTTATTTAATAAACACCTACGTATATTGTATTGGTAACCTATCTAAGACAGAGGCTTAATGAAAGCGCGAGCGACCATTCACCGAATAAATCATCTAAATAAGGTACCCCTTCACGGACTTTAAACACGTTTCACGCAAAATCTATACTAATAATATAAAGCTGAAGAGTTTGTTGGAACGCGCTAATCTCAGGAACTACTGCTTCAAATTCAAAAATTGTTGCTGGATAGTCCATTTGTCGAGGAAGGTTTTAGGCTATTTATCGATAATCCCACAGGATCGGGAGTTACGCGGGTGAAACCGCGAAGCGCTGTTAGTTTCATATAAAAATAATAATTTTAACACAAAATTGACCTAAAAACCATTTCGACGCAAAAATTAGACAAACTATTTCGACACAAAATTAATTTATTAGGTTTTTATGCAAAACAAGTTTAAAAAAAGGTCAAAAATAATCTATCAGGTTTTTAGCTGAATAGGTTTAAAAAGGATAGGCTCGAAAAACGTAACCCATTCCTTGCAGTCGGGTAAAAGAAGAGTCAAATTTTTAAGTTTTCTTGACGTAAATTTGGCCTAAAAAACCAATTACTTTTTTTTAGTTAAAGCTTTCAAGGCGGAAATTTTGCGTGAAACATGTTAACAACCGTAAAGGGGTCCTAACAAGCAGATAAAACAGAAACGAATACTGCAACCAATATTAAAGTGGTTTACAATTTTAAAAACTTGGCATCTTCATAGCAACACACACATACCAGAATACAAATGCCTAGTTTTTTTTAATTAATACATAATAATATTACATTATATATACCTAAAACTATCTTATATACTAAGTAAAATGAACTTCGAGACGTTTGGTATTTACTCGAGAAAGTCTCCGCTCATATGACCATCGACACACGAGAATGCAAAGTGTGGAACGTCAAAGTAAGCCGACATATGCCGAATTACGTTGCTAGTATGCTGCGGTACAGCGAGCGAAGACTTGGTACAAATAGGAGCTAAAAGTATAATACCTGCCGCCCATAATTAAAACTATTAATTATTGTTAGTTGTGAAATCTTTTCATATATAAAGAGGAAAATTCTTCGTCGTTTTTAATAATCTAAACATATATAAAAACACAACTTTGCAGTTTTTTTATGCTTTTGGATATGCTTAGAAACGACAAGTCTTTATTTGGCCTTTACACCTAATTGAGAAGTTTTAAACAACACCAGCAACAATTAATGCTATTTAGGGCGTTGTAGTGCCTAAATGTCTTTAATTTATAGAAAACTAAGACTGAATTTTATTTTTATAGAAAAGGTTTCACCTAGAAACGCTTCTTACCAACAATTTTTCTTGCTATATATTAACAGCTTTGTCAAGCGACAGGTATTCTGCTTTTGGCTCCTATACGCACCTCAAATATGTATAAAGACGGTGATTATTTGCCGAACGAGATGTATTGAGGGTGCTAAGTACTTCATAAAATGTAGTATAAATATATAAAAAACGATTTATCTGAGCCAAATTCGATTTAATAAAAGAATCATCTCAATCGGTTGAGCCATTTTTAAGTGTTTAAAAAAACCATTTTAGAAAATAGCTCAAAGTATAAACTAATTAAATTTTGTCCCAAAAACTGTCAAAAATTAAAAAAGAACTATAAATTGGTTTTAGTATAATATCAAAATCGAATTTGACGCAAACATACTTCGAAGACTGCAAAAGGAATGAATGTTTTTTTTCTATTATATTGCACAGTTCATGATTTAAACTTAATAAATAAAAAGGGTATATTGAGAAGAAAAAAATAATAATAATAACCATTCATATAATTGCGATGTCAAATTATAAACTGTAGCCTTAAATGCTAAGACATTGATCGTGAAAAAAAAACAAATTAAAAAAAATCTATAAATTCGGAATCTCCACACACGATTAGAAATACTCGTAGAATTCCAAAAATTCCCCCGGCCGGAAGAGAACCTACTACAGTCGAGCCAAATCGAATTTATGGAATGCTTAAATTTTTCAACTTAATCGATTATGATGTAAATTTTTTTCTAGACGGTCATAAGTTTTCGCGTGTCAAGATTTAAGAGGATTACATACCAGTGTATTTTTAATGGAATTTTCGTTCCAGAACGTACCTGTTTTCATCCCTTAAATTGGAACAAAATGCTGTTATTGATGTCAATCGCTTGAATAGTATATATTCTAGGCAGTGAAATGTAGCAGTATCTCCGAACTTCGCATCATTTTATTGTGACACAATAATTAGAATGCGTGTCTTAGTGCATATGCGAAAGCAACCGAATGATTAAGTGTCAATTGCCTTAAGTTCGTGTGCTCAAGTTCATTTCGCAAAGACCTATTCTACCTCTGGTTGACATATCACTGATTAGGCTTACATCTTTTATTATTAAAGAAAAAGTATTTTTAGTAAAGTAGAAAAAGTTTTACAATAACTTTCAAATGATTATAAATTAAAAAAATTCAAGCTTAGTTTATAACGAATTAATTACAAAAAAATCACCAAAATCGGACAATATTAAGGAGCGAAAACAGATATTTATTTTGTGTATGGAAAAGTACGCGGTATGTATGTTACCCTCTTAACAGATTTTTCAAAGAAATAAATTAACATTTGATTAAAATTCTTGAAAAGAGTTCTCAAATAAATCTCAAATTTTTAAATTTAATATTATTTGAAATAATTTAGGAGCCACTTTTGCAAATTACGAAACAAGGTTTTTCATAGACGCGCGGGCAAACCCGCGGGACTCTGCTAGTGAAATAAATAATACCCATTAAGACAATATTTGCTGTTGAAAAAATATACAATCGAATTGAGAACCTCCTTCTTTTAACGTCGGTTAGCAAAAACACGCTTTTTTGTCATCTTGTAGTGGATCCTAAATTATATCAAATAAATAACATTAAAATATATCAGTTACTAAAAAATACAATTATTATTAAACCATAAATTAACTTCCACTGTGATTATTAATAATACAAAATAATAATTATTATTAATTATGAAATTCACGATATAAATTACGAAATACATACATTTAATCATAATATTTGGTTCTTTAAGAATTAGTATATTTTTTAAATGTTGTTCTGCGTGAAGGTTAAACCTGGAAAGAAAACATAGTTTTTTTTAATGTCATCGAATTTACTGGCGATCAGAAGGTAGCGGGTTCGATTCCCATAGTGTAATAATGTTTTTATTATCTAATAGATATTTGTTTTTATATCTGTACGATTAAATTTGTATTTACAAAAGAAAAGTATATAAATACTAGCTGCCCCCCGCGGTTTCACTTGTGTAATATTTTCAGGATTTCAGGATCAAAAGTCCTATGTCCTTTCCCTAAACTACCACTATGTCGGTTTTCATCTAAATCGGTTCAGTCGTTAGACCATGAAGAGGGACCAAACAAACATATAATTATACAAAGAAATAAAAATACTTTCTAACCTCCATATTACAAGCAAAGTTGGTTATTTTAAGGCTAGATGGCGTTCAATACTGTGTTCAATAGCATACAATATTTAAAAAAAGTACTAATATTAAACAAAACTTACCAAAAAACAGAATCAAGTAGCGGTGACCCCTCAGATGTATGAAAATTTGTAATTTTTATATATAATATTACATATATAAAACATATAAACAGTGTATGTATAGTGAACAATGGGCCACATAAAACGGTCCGATACATACTATTCAATAATCTGGACCATTTTTGCGGGAAATCAGCGCGCGCGCACACACGATACTCTCATACATTTTTCAACTAAGATCCCTATATAATATTACATTTAAATGCTTTCCATTATTTATAGAAAAAATTCTAATAAGTATAGGTTTTTTTAAAATAAATATAGCGAAGTTTATTTTTTGTGTGCAGTTTTTTTCTGTGCCATAGACACCGCGCCGTAGAGTTGAAAACAAATAGATAAGTACATCAGAACATTTTGAGCCCATATTCAGGTGTTTAGTGATTTTCGTTATTTTATCACTGAATAAGGAAGTTAATCCAAGGGTTTCTTTCCATACCAAAAAAGGATATTTTCTATGTGCTGCCATCTATTGTCAGGTACGATGTATTAAATGTATCGCTTTTTGGTAACGCTCGATTTTACTACCTATTAAATTTTCTGGAAACTTAACGTTGTATTACAAACGTAACGCCTTTTGTTACCGCTCGTTAAAATCTCTTGACCGTGGAAACATTCCGGCCCTAGACCAGAGACAATATTTGACAAGGTTAGAGCGCCGTCTATAGAAGTTTTTTTTAAGAAAAAGTAATTGGTAAATTCCTCGTTGAAATGTCATTTGGATCCATTTGATAAATGAATAGACTATAGCAACATTTTTAAATGCAATAGGGATGAATAAATGTTCCCATGTACTTTCTCTTTGTTTTTATGATAGTCAGCAAATATTTCACCTCCATTTTTCGTCTTTTTTTTTCTAATATGGTCTTCTAGCTTAGACATAGCAGCCAATATATGCCGCCGAACTCAGATAGTATGAGAGACACCACGTCATTGGTTACTCATAGAAGTAATGACCGCGCTAGGCGTTGCTTAACCCGCCCGATCGGTAAACTCAGGTTACAGGTCGGATAGCCTCCTAAATTCCACACTAATCCATCGAAGTAAAGACAGCTCTAAGCATTGCTTGCTTTATTCATTAACGAAATTACTGAAAATGGAGGCAATATATTTGGGTATCATCAAAAATTAAAGCGCGCGGCACTTGTCTATGCTTCCCTCGATGACGTTTCGATTTGCGACGCCATTTTGCGCGTGTCCATAGACTAAAAAACGTATTTGTGCTTATTTTCGAAATAAAGAAGCCTCATCGCACATTTCTATGACGAAATCTCATTCATAAAAGATAGCACGCGTCCAGTGACAGTGTCACTTTTTCTTTAAATATTCCTGACGCTATAGAGCACACACGCTGTATATAAAATTATAAAATACAGGGGCGTATTTGAGAAATGTAGTATTTTCATTTACAATCCGCCCCTGTCGATGTAATGTGCGTGTGTGTCACTTTGATAAGGATATACTAGTTCACACACACACTATCATAATGTCAGTTATCTCTTTTAGACATTAGATAATCAGATAGTAAAGTTTTCTTTCGTATATTTCAGAAATTCTTCGTAGAAAACATTGTTAGTTTGTTACAAAAACGGCTTTCACTTTGGTTTGTTTCCATTTTTTTTATAAATGCCGTTCTAATCTACGTGAAGTATTGTCTCTGGTCAAAGGCCGGAAGGCGGCAAAAAAGAAAATGACCCAAAGACAATCTTTCTTCAGATTAGAGCGACATCTATAAAAACTTGTTTAGAAGAAAAAACAGATTGGAAAATGCCCCGTATTTATAACAAAAAACAAACTTAACAGACATGAGTGTATGAAGACAGTGTATACTTATCAATGTGCTGTCGTGTACTGCGTGTGGGGGTGTAAGGAGGTGCGTGTGGGGGGTGTTGGGGGTGTTTGGGGGACGTCTAGTTCCAGATGCGGAGGAAGGAGTCCCAGGAGCCGGTGGCGACTGCCATCCCGTTCTCGGTGACGCCGAGACAGGACACTCGGTTGTCATGTCCGGCCAATATACCTGGATAACAATATTACCATTATGTTAGCACATTCATTATTTATGTGCGATAATTGACATTGCTCTTACGGTGAAGGAAAACATCGTGATGAAACCCGCGGCTTAGTTGGCTCCAGAAGTATTGACAAGTTCTCTACTCTGGACATGGTCGACTAGGCTGAGAGGGTAGTAGGTGCTGGGCAAGCCTACTCCATCCTCACGCTAAAAGGACCCAATTAAAAAGGGTCTAATCGCGGAAAACAGTCCGTTCAAGTACAAGTAGCACATTCATCTACAAGTTATCGGAAGATGCCATATTTTTTGCAAACCTCAATCAACACTATCAATTGTTGTAAAAATATAGCACGATTATTTATGGCGAAATCAACAGGTTCGATTCCTGGCTAGGGTAATGAATTTTCAAAAATCTATTGATGCCGTTTTAGTTTTTGTCAAAATCAGGAGCGCGACTCCTTTCATCATTTTTAGGTATCTCTTATAGTTAGGCCTTGAAGGTCCATGTAGAGGGTTGCATTTCTGGGTCGGCTAAAGTCTCATTTTGATGATGTGCAATGGCCGACAAGATCGCCTAATTTAACCGTTCCAGACTTCTCTTTATGCAATATGCCTAACGACTCTCGAAGCCTTTAAAGATAATATCTGTGAAGAATACGAAAAACCCATCGCCGGAAGTTGTGGCAGTGTTGGAAAATGCCATAACAATACCAGACAGTAAGGACTTGTAATTAAACTCTGTATTAGGTACATCAAAAATGTCGCGAGTCAATAGGTTTCTTCTAGGGCCGCGTGCTACATCTTAGGCCGCATCTTCACCTACAATCTGACGGGTGTGATAGTGGTGAAATGCTGACCTATCATAGGTAAATAAAATATTTACGCGAATTGGCCTTCAGGTCTTTGAATTTTATAATAAAACAAATATAGCTACGATGTTTTTGAGTTTTGTACGTATTTTTTTGAGTGAGATACGAATTTTATAATAAAACAAATATAGCTACGTATAGTAGCAAAGTCTTACCGGCTCGCTCGCTCTTCATAGAGTCCCACACGTTGCAGTTGAAGTCATCGTACCCGGCGAGCAGAAGACGTCCGCTCTTGCTGAACGCGACAGACGTAATGCCACATATGATGTTATCGTGGGAGTACATGGCGAGCTCCTGGTCGGCTCGGATGTCGAACATGCGACATGTCGCGTCGTCGGAACCCGTCGCGAATGCAAACCCGCTCGGGAAGAACTGCAGGTTAAACATATAGAGGGTTAAATAAATAATCGTTTATTGCCATAAAATTACAATTTTTATACAGTAATAAAAACTAAAAATAAGTATGACAAAAGGAGCAGGCTCAGCATATGTTGTGAGACGCAGCTGCACAGTGCTGGTTTTCAGCCTTTTGACCAGTTGACTCTTTCTCTCTGTTTGTTGACATGTCTCTTAGCTAATTGTAGGGAGCACTTTACTATGGGCAGTCCAGTCTATGATTCTTCCGCACTGCAGTTACTTTACAAATATTTATTTTACTACTAGCTGCGCCCCGCAGTTTTACCCGCGTAAGTCCGACTCCCGCAAGATTATCCTACATCGTTCTCCATCCTCTAAACTACCACTATGCCGATTTTTATCCAAATCGATCCAGTCGTTTGACTTTGAAGTCAACAAACAAATAATAAGTGAAGTCAAACAAATAAATAAACGAACTTTTGGATCTATAAGGATCACGATTTACTATATATGTGGGATTTGTCTGTGTGTTAAATCAGCAAAAAGTCTCCGAACTTAGCCTTTGTCTAACCATAGTTAGGTCACGACTGCGCGCTGTTTTTTTACCGAAAACTTCCTTTTTTGGAACTTTTTATTGTGGAGCAACATTAATGCCATTGCTCCTAAAAATGGTGTGGATATTTGACACGTTTTAGCCTAGTTATCCACACTAATCTATAATATATCGACATCTTCCATAATATTATAAGGAGGAAATACTTTTTTGATTGTTTTTGTTGTTTGTTTGAACTACTGAACCGACTTGGTATGAGAATACATTGATTCATTGACAGTAACATAGGCTACGTTTTATCCCGATATTCCCACGGGATCGGGAGCGCTGCTAGTAGTGTATACTCACAGTAACAGCATTGATATCGCTCTCGTGTCCCGGGAAGGTCTGCTTGCAAGTGCAGTCGCGTATGTCCCAGAGCTTGGCGGAGGCGTCGCAAGCGCCCGATACGAACGTACGCTGGTCCGGGGCCAGCGAGAGGGACATCACGTCGCCCGTGTGTCCGGTGAACTGGCCGCATTGCTGACCGGTCTCGATGTCCCATAGCGCGCTGCGGGATAAACACATCAATGGTAAAGATATTTCAAACTTAAAATCTTCATAAAAATATATGCATTCGTCCTAAAAACTTAATTAAACTTGAGACATTTCAAACTTAAAATATTAGTAAAAATATATGCGTCCAAAAACGTAATGAAACTCTGTATTGTATACATCAAATCCTTCGGAGTAATTTAGGCTACATTCTATCCCGGTATTGTCAGAAAACCAGCGGCTGCATCAGCATAATGTTGGTGCAACTATCATTGCTGATGCAAACCTTTTTAGAGGCGCACGGCTTCTTAGATCTTATTTTTTTATTTCTTTTGTATTAATATTATTATTATTTTTTCATTTTTATTTTATACTTTTGTTTTATGTCAGTACTTTTATGATTGTTACTACTTCTCTGTCGTGTCGTGTGATTGTCCAAATAAATGTTTTCTTTCTTTCTTACCAAGTCATATCTCCCGAGGAGGTGAGGATCTGGTTGTCATCGAGGAACCGGCAGCATGACAGGTAGCCAGAGTGTCCGGGCAGCTCGCGGGACACGCGCACGTTACCCTCACGGGTTTTCAAGCTGAAACATTCAGTTTACATACTTTATAAATACAGTCAAAAAACTTTTTTGGAAAATGCAATTTTTTATCTCAAGGTGTCTCCCGCGCGGTAGCTGCAGTCAACTGTCCGCAACTACAGCAGCAGTCAAGGAGGGTTGGAGTCAGACAAACAAATATAGCCAACAAATTAACTGAAAGACTGAGGTGGTATGGACAGACAGAGATCACCACTTTTCGCATACACTAATGTCATAAAGTCACAAGGCATAACGATTTTAGCATAATTTCATTAGGCATTATTGTTTTTTGGTATACAACCTTTTTTGGCATAAAATCTTCTGACATAATTATGGCAAAGGAATACTAAGTCGTTCAGCATACATTTTATAATATAAAAAATGGTAAGAAAAGATAAATAGGACTCAGAAAGGTAGGTTGGCGGACCAGTATGACAAAACATCTTAAGAAGCAATTACCAGACCTGACCACAATTGTCTTGGCGCCGCGAGTTAAGGAGAGCCGACCCTACTGAAAGTGGGATGAGGCACGGAAGAAGATTATGCAGCCTAGAGGAGAATCCAAGAGGTGGTTATCGTAAGACTTACCTGTAAATGGAACAGATGTTATCTAGACCGCCGCAAGCGACGTATGAGCCGGACGGTGCGTACGCGCATGTCATCACCCAGGACGAGCGCAGCGGGATCGCGTGCACCTTGTTCGTGGTGTGGCTGTCCCATACTATCAGCTTGCCGTCCTGACTTGCCGATACTAGGTTCCTGGGGAAATAAATCAATAATTAATAATATTATCAACATATTTAAATGTTCTGCTACTGATTGGGGGCTTTATAATAAGAGAAAAGACACCAAGCAGCCAATGGTTTCTATATAAAACTTCTCATTTTTAGGGTTCCATACATCAAAAGGTAAAAAAGGAACCCTTATAAGATCTCTTTTTTATTTTCAATATTGAAGTTCAAAAACGATTTAAGCCGGTTAATCGGCTTAAAACGGCTCTAGGCGGTTAAATTTAACCGAATATTAACTTATGACCATTATAAATTCGTAAGTTTGATTTGTTTGTTTGTTACCTCTTCACTGTCAAACGACTGCACCGATTTGGATTAGAATCGGTACAGTGGTAGTTTAAGAGACGGAGAAGCACAGATACTTTTGTTCTTGAAATTCGGGATCGACAGCCCGCGGGACGCTAGTTTAAAATATGGTAAAAATCCCGTTTTAAATAACTATAGTTTTAAAACAAAGGAATCATAAATCGTCATCACCTCATATCATATGACTAACAGACCATATGCGCGAACAGTGAACAATACAATGGTAACACCATAAGGGCGATAATCGCATGTCAAACTGTCACAAATAAGGAGCTGTACGCGCCGACTGTCGTATCGTAGGGTGTTCGTGTGTAAGAGGAAAAATGAGTAATATTCTTATATTAGTGTATTTATAACTAAATCTATACATAATATAAAATGCTTTGTCCTGAACTACTGACTGACTGACTGACGGATCAACGCACAGCCGCTGATCGTAGAGACCTAAAATTTAGAGGGTGTGTTCTTTGCATGACGTAGACACCGGATACGACAGGATTTTTTTAAATTCCACCCCTAAAGGGGTGAAAAAGGGAGGCAAAGTTTGTATGGGACAACGTGATTCCTTGGTCTATTTTCGACTTCTACGCGGGCGAAGTCGCTGGCAAAAGCAAGTAATAATATATTATAAGTATCACTGACTGTTTGTTAAATCTACATCTACACTCTTCTGGTCCATAAGGTCTATTCTATATCTTTTTTAGCTTTTTATCTTGGTACTAGCAGCGCTCCGCGATTTCACCCGCGTAAGTCCTGATCTCATGAGAATATCGCAATACAAAGTAGCCTATAGCCTTCCTCGATAAATGGACTATCCAACACAAAAATATTTTTTCAATTCGAACCAGTAGTTCCTGAGATACCACGCGAGAAATTACGCGGGTGAAAACACAGGGTTAGTTAGAAATAAAACCGACCAAGTACAAATCGGACTTGCGGACGAAGGGTTCCGTACCATTATATTCTGTTTTTAGTATTTGTTGTTATAGCGGCAACAGAAATACATAATCTGTAAAAATTTCAAGTGTCTAGCTATCACGGTTCATCAGTTCCAGCTTGGTGACAGACGGACAGACGGACGGACAGTGGAGTCTTAGTAATAGGGTCCCGTTGTACCCTTTGGGTACGGAACCCTAATAATCCCTAGGTATTTGATCAGGTTATGTCTGCGTCACTCATAAATTATTATCAACACGCAGAGAAATCGGAGTCCACCAGAAGTACAAAACAGTGTAGTTAAATAATTTCACGACAATTATAGTCTGAAATACTGTTTTCTTGTAATATCTACGATTTTATTTTAAACCACACTAAATGTTTAATAAGGTACACTAGAAAAATTTATTAAATCAAAGGTACAATAATTTTGTATTTCAAACAATAATTCTTGCTTATAATAGGAAATGATTTGTATTGTTTACTAGACTAAAATGTACAGTTGACCAAGTTAAGTGTTCTGATTAATAATCGTCATGTTAGTAATGCGCTACGATTTTTTCTGTATCCACAACAACATTATTTTAATTATTACAAGAATATATAATTATCCTTACTATTTTGTTTGTTTTTGAAAATAACTAAAATAAGTTGCTTTTGTAACAAAATAATTAAGTTGTCATAGATAATATCATGTTCATTTAACTGAACACTGTGTTCTTTTATTTATACAAATAACGACTTGGTATTAATGCAAGTTAGTCTAGTTAAATAATTAGATTTATGTGTACCTACTATTTTTTTTAGTTTTATAAGTCGCAACTAGATGGCGCCAGTAGTAAATTTAGATCGCGCTATCGTTGTGTTTTATCAAGTTACCTTAGTCGAGACGACAATTTTGTTTTGTATCAAGAGTGCGTACGGATTACGGACACGGACTCGGCACTTAAAGCTATATGTGGCTTTACTCCACTATAGCCATAAGTGCTGCATTTCTCGTAGAGCGTACAGATGCGTAATCTACGAGACAATGTAGTCTAACTTTAATATCCCTTTTTGCTGTCTAGGATTACTATAATTGATTTATACATCGAATGAAACTCTACAATAATTACTGTAATGGGGACTAGAATATATTATATACTACAAAAAAATCTAGTTACATTTACAAGAATCTAGTAAACGTAACTAGATTTTTTCTCCGTGTGTACTAGTAGTCTAGTAGTGTGTATAATAATTTCTGGTTGGTCCTGAATAATAAATATTTGGTAAAGACAACTAGTGAGTACTGCTGTCACGGATCCAAACAGAAGTTCTCGTTGCACTTACGAGATTTCTCGTACGTCTTACAACATTTTTCTCTGTGTGAAAGTTGGTTAAGGTTGGTAAACCTTGTAACATTATTTTCATCCCCATTGACCTCGGCGCAGGGCGCAGGGCGTACAGCGTAGAGCCACCTAATCCAGTTTACATCCCCCACAGCACTCAGGGTTAAATTACTTAGGGAGGTATCGACCGGAATTTGGCGTGAACAAAAAATGTAGATTTTTGTAAAATCAAATTTACGGGATCAGATTGGTATTTTTAAAATAATCGTACCAGTTGCGCTCCGCTGTTTCACCCGCGTAAGTCTCGAGTCCGTGGGAATGACGGAATAAAAAGCCTATCTACATTTCCAGCTACCTACGAACTAAGTTTCATCCCAATCAGTTCAACAATTTTGTCATGCATGATTTAATAATTATAATAATGATTTAATAATAATTTAGAAAATAAAACACATTTCTTTCCGTTTTATTCTGTCTGCTAACTCGAGTTGGCGTAACACTAGTTGCGAGGTGACCCATCACTACTCTAAGGTTCGATCTATATACCATAATTGATCGGAATTTTAAAATAAAATGTACTATCCTATCAGGAAGAAGGGATAATTTATTATTTGGTAAAAAATTCTGAACAACATCATTTCAAAAGTTCGCCAATCATAACAGGATTTAAACTTTTTAAAAGATTTTCTTTCCCGCCTTATTTAGGTCAACCCATCCTTAAACACCTCAACAGTTCGTTTCCTGCCCCTGTAAAATTGTATTAGCCCAAGGAAATGGAGTAATACAGATGTCAATAAAAAGTGAAAGCCTACTAATATAACCATTAAAAGTTTCTAAGTTAATGTCACTTCTTTACGGAAAAACTACTGAACCGATTTTGATGAAACTTGGTAAGCGAATACCTTGAATATTAGAATTATTTTGAGATCGGGTAAATCCGTGGGGCACAGCTAGAAATGTGGTATTTTGTCGACCTCTGTGGTGCGGGAAATTAATTCGATTAGGCATGAATCCTTTTGGGATTTTAAATTACACCCAGTATATAAATATAATGTTACAGGTTAATTAATTACTTTCTGTCTGTTATCGAGCGGCGTTGGACTAGTGGTAGGTATTGCGACTTTCATTCCGGGGGTATGAATCCCGGCCGGGCAAGAAAAATGTATGACATTGCTCTTAAAATAAATATTGCAGGACGTTTCACACATCGCAATCTAGCCCCAAGCTAAGTAACTAGACTTGTGTTATGGGTGCTAGACAACGTATATCCGTTGTCTAGCACCCATAACTACTTATATTGTAAATATATACTTATAATACATAGAAATAACCAAACCACAGACAAATATCTAAGCATAAATACTTGTCTTAGGCGGGAATCGAACCCGCAACCCTGTATTGGGCAGTACGGCAAAACTCTCTTACGGTGAAGGAAAATATCGTGATGAAACCCACGGCTTAGTTGCCTCCAGACGTATGTATTGACGAGACTTTAGGCGTGTTTGAATTTGTGGGTTTTGACATTTGATTGACCTTCGACGCTGGACGCGGGTGACTAAGCAGAGAGGGTGGTATGGGTGCTGGCAAGTCTACTTCTACTACAGTACTACAGGACTACTTGCAGGACTAATGTTGAATTTGCAAATTTTGAATTCCTATCATGTTGAATTAGCAAAATTTTGAATCTCTTTATCTAATACATGTCCCAGGCACCCGGGATAAACGTAACGACCCGAATGGCATCGATTAAATATAGATTAAGGTAAAAGGGTACCGGCGCTCTCTCCATACAAACGTAGTCGACTGTTTCCTCCCTGGATAATGATACTAGCACAAATATTTTTGTGCCATAAAACCTATAACTGCCATGACTATGCCCCTATGTTTTTTTTTAATTTTCTAATTATCATAGACATTAAGAATTAAAAAAACAAAACATAGGGGCATGGTCATGGCAGTTATAAGTTTTATGCAACAAAAATATTTGCTCTAGTGTTATTATCCAGGGAGAAAACAGTCGATTACGTTTGTATGGTGAGAGCCCCCGGTACCCTGTCCTCTTAAACGTAATAACCAAACAAGAGTAGGTTCTGTAATAAATCCATTAACGTACTTATTTGTATTTTAAATGATATTCATAAGTGTAACTAATAGTAATTTATAAAGAATGTAACGTTGCGTGTGAACGGATAGACAGACGTCTCCAATTCATTGTATATGTATAGGAAATGTGCATTTCCCTTAATTGATTGTCGGATAATTCATTAGTGAAATAGAATGGCGTGCACGCATTGTATACTGGAAGGCCTCTATTTATTCGGTCACGAGTGTATTTAGGTATCTTCTAGACACTGCGTGTTACTTCTTAGACCGCATCGTCACCTACCATCGTGTGGTCAAACGCTGATCTATTTATTATAAAATATATATATGGGGTTATTGGTAATCATATCAGCAAGGAGGGGTGTTGGCCTAGTGGTAGATACCTCGACTTTCATTCCGAAGGTCGTGGTTTTAAATCCCAGCCGGCCTTGCACCAATTAATTTAGCTGAAGAAAAAATTATGTTCGCTGGACATTGCTCACATGGTGAAGAAAAACATTGTGATGAAACACGGCTTCGTTGGCTCCAGAAGTATTGACAAGATTTTTCCTCCGCTAAGCTGAACTAAGCTGAGAGGGTAGGAGATGCTGGGCAAGCCTACTCCATCCTCACGCAAAAAGGACTTAACTCATCATCATCCGAGCGATGTTCCCGGTTGCATCCCTCTCGGGAGCCCGGGGTCCGCTTTCCTGCTTTTACGCCTCCACTTCGCACGATCTTCAGCATCCTGGTTTGTAAGGCCATTTGCACGCATATCAACCTTTACGACGTCAAGCCAGCCAGCAAAAAGGACTTAACTAAATAAGTCTAATTGCGGAAAACAGTCCATATACCAGTACCATGATTACCATTAACCCTATATAGGTACTACGATCAAATCGTAATAGTTATAGTTAGTTACCTGGAGTCACTGCCCCAATGCATAGCGTAGATCTTGGCGAGATGACCGCGCAGCGTGCGCCGCGTCCGCATCTGGATACGACCGATCGGCTCCAAGTTGGCCGTCGCCTGCGCGAGCGACGTATCGCATGCCGCTTTCCTTGCATCCTGAACAAACAAAAATAGTTTTAACTACAGACCTGGCTTCACAGAGCTTGATATTACACACATCATGACACGCATCCACTTTTCTCATGCGCACTGCTAAGAAGTGGAACTGTCTACCCGCGTCGCTGTTCCCCAAGAACTACAACCTTGGAGTATTTGAGAGTAGTCGAGAGTGAATAGATTAGACCTTCTAGGCGAGTATCCTAAATCCTCATCATCATGTGAGATGAGGTCAAATGCAAGCCTATTTCACGTAAAGAAAAAAAAGATCGCTCATTGCCCTCTTTCAGGGTTTGCACTTGTAAGTCCCGCTGAAACTTTTGCATTCGGGACCAATACGTACTTGCGTCTTAAGCCTAGGCTTTGTTTCAGCCGAATATACAACAACTACGATACTTACAACATCGCCTTTTAAGATAGCGTTAGAGCTATAGAACCTCAAAACGGCAGGTCAAATACTTTTGTTTACGAACGAGGTCCCTCTGTTAATCAGGGAAACTGGTCTGCGATAGAGGTTCTCAATGGAAATCCCTGATGGAAATGGAATCAGCTGCCTTTGTATTTTTTTCCTGACGTTTTCGATTTGGGGGTATTGAAGTCACGAGTGTATAGGAAACTTCTAGACTCGCGTGCTACATCTTAGATAGGATCGTCACCAACAATCAGGGGCCCAACCGCGCTAATGGCGTCGGCTTCAAGCCGAGACGTCGATATCCCAACCCGCGCCTCACAATGGGCGGAATTTTGAGCCTGCCTTTCATAGAAATTTTGAAATTTACGTTGTGTTTTAATTATGCAGGATTTTTGGGGACATCAAACCATTCAAATATAAGTGATTCTGGTTGTTATTTTAAAAAAGTTTACAAAGTCATATTTTGTGGTGTTTTTTAAAAATTACATAACTAGAATCACTTATTTCTGAATGTTTTGATGTCCCCGACAATCCTGTATACTTAAAACACACGAATAAAACTAATTAATTTTTCAAAAATCATATGAAATGCAGGCTCAAAATTCCGCCAGTGTGAGGCGCGGGTCGGCATAAGCCGACGCACTTATCGCGGTAGGGGGCCAGGACATGTAATAGTGACCTTTCACACCTATCACATAAGTGCGAATTTCAGCTCAACCCGTTGGACAGAACTAGTTTAAAATCCATTAAAACAGGCTGTATTTGACCTCTCACATAACACTTAAAATTAATGTTCCGCTTTCAAATCGGATTTGAAAGTCGTTTTCTAAGAAGTGTTAGCCTAGTATAAAGTCTATGTCTACATAGCCCGAAGGCAGACATATTAAAGGACGCCATAGGTATCTACTTCTGTTTGACGAATATCAGTGACTTTTAGGATAAGTTTAAATAATCCTACTAACTCCACTTATGCGAATATTTTTTTATGTTGTGACTCCTGCCCACTATGGCTGGACTGGAATTGGAAATTATGATTAAGAGGAAAGGGTATCGGGGTCTCTCTCCATACAAACGTAGTCGACTGTTTTCTCCCTGGATAATGACACTAGAGCAAATATTTGTAGCATAACACTTCTAACTGCCATGACCAGGCCCAAGGTTTTTTTATTGTTTTTTAAATCTTAATTTCTATGATAATTAGGAAATGAAAAAAACCAAAACATAGGGGCATAGTCATGGCAGTTATAGGTTTTATGCAACAAAAATATTTGTGCTAGTGTCATTAACCAGGGAGAAAACAGTCGACTACGTTTGTATGGAGAGAGCGCCGGTACCCTTTCACCTTAAACCCTGGAATAACACCATAGGAGTTTTTATGCTAATATTCTCAGCGAATCAGGTAACATTTAGGCGCAAGGTATACAATATTGCAACTTGAAGGAATATTTAAATCCAACTTAGGTAGACTATACAGACTTTAAATCTGTCAAAAATGTATGGACAAAAAGGTTTATCAAATACCTCAGGTCATTCTAAAACTTATTTTTTCCAGCATTTTAATAACAGATCGTGCGTGACCAACTTACAACCGAGGTCAGACAACTAGAAGCGCCAAGCGGCAACTCACACATCAGTGGCAATGGTGATAATTAAGTAAACACATATAAACGTTTCAACGCTTCAACACATCTGGCGCAATGCTGTCCCTTATAGCTTCTTTTACTCTTATGTATTTTGACTGAGTTGTCAATATTTAGACTATTTGAGAATATTAAAAGAGTAGTTAGGTGAACTACCATGAACTCCATACAAAGAAACAGACGGACAGACGGACAAGAGAGTGATGTTATTAGGGTTCCTCTTTTACCTTTTTAGGTACGAAACCCTTACTAGCTAATTCTAATAAAATTATATTAAGTTTCTTGCACCAGATGCTAAACAGTACCCTAAATATATATTTTAATATAAATATTGCAGGACATTCCTCACATCGCCATCTAGCCCCAAGCTAAGTAACTACACTTGTGTTATGGGTGCTAGATAACGGATATACTATTTATATACTTTTCTTTTGTATATATATACTTATAATACATAGAAACAACCAGACCACAGACAAATATCTAAGCATAAATACATGTCTGAGGCGGGAATCGAACCCGCAACCCTGGGTCGTCAATAATACATAATCTTACTACTTGAGACCTACAGATCCCAAGACTTCGGGTTTTAAGTAGTACCATGGAGTGTTTCATCTGTAGAAGATGAATGGTCGATTTGCAGGAAGTGGATCACGGTTGGATAAAATAAAAGCCAATATATAGGAACTCTGGACGAGTTCCTATATATTGGCATTGTTAAGAAGTAGAACTCTCTGTTCTCTATCTGTTTCCATTGCTCTTCTACCAAAACAACTGCCGTGGAGTCATCAAGTCTAGAGCGAATAGGTACGGTCGGAATCAAAATTGCAGACCCTTCTATAATGTAAGTATTGGAATGTTTTTTTTGAAGAAGAGGACGACCTAAGAAAAGATGGATGGACTGCATGAGACAAGACATGAGAGAGATGAATGTTAATGATGAGATGACACTTATAGAAGTGAATGGAAGAAGACATACTGCGCCGACCCCAAATAAATTGGGATACGGGCAGGAACATGATGATGATGATGGAATGTTTTTATTGTAATAATATTATTATAATAAATTTATGAGTTGAAAAACTTTAAGTTTGAACTTGAGCAAGACCTTAGAGGTGAAAACATTTTATTATTAGCAGTTATGGAGCTCTACTGCTCTTCAACAAGGTTAGTATTCTCTTCCTCATGTCACTTCTAAAGCTTAGATAGGGTTAAATGCAAGGCAGTGAAGGTAATCGTAGTTCCTTACCCTGATAGCATTCTTCAATGTCTCCGCCTCCTGGCGCAGGCTGTCCAATTCATTCATGATGAAGCAGTCGAAGCACCTTCTAACGACCGAATCTACGCGCGTCCGCTACCTTCGCGCACACCGAACCTGGAATACACGAAAATATGATACTTAAGATAATCGTGAGTGAATACGCAGCACGAGTAGGTATTTTCAAAAATGACGCGTATCGTACGATAGAAAGAGAGTCCGAACGTAATTGCCTACATTTTGCCTTTCAAATAATGTTGCGGGCCGTTTTTACCCCTTTATCCTTCACAAAATGAAATAAATTTGGTGTCATTTAATTCACTGCATCTTATTCTAGGTTTATACGTTTCTTTTTTGGTAATTCAGTTTATTCTTTTAAAAACAATTGAATCGCTCGATGAAGTTTTTAAGTCAAAAATATAGATATTCAGATCCTAATAACTTTTATCTTAGGCAATATTTATTTAAAAAAAAACGGTTAAACCTAGTTTTCCATTAGAACATTTTGAAAAATTATCATATCGGACTTCGTTATGGGGGGGGGGACGTTACCGCTTTTGGTATGGAAATTTACAGCTTCACAGTGGTCTTAATATAGGAGTAATTAGGCTTATATTTTAACCGACAGCGGGATTTGATCAGAATATTTTTTTCAAGAAGAACTCAACATAAAAGTAATTGACACAATTGTTAAGGATTTCAAAACAAGCGCACGGTCTTTGCAACAGCCGTTCAAAAGCAGCTGACATGCCGAGCAATATCGTGCAAGTGTCAGCTACTCTGTTCTTCTCATTAAAATTGCTCATCAATACTCCTATACTAATATTATAACAATGCAAGTTAAATAAAAAGTTAAACAGGTTTTTGTTTTGTTGTTTGTAACGAATAGGCTCCGAAACTACTTGACCGATTTTGATGAAACGTAGTATGAGTGTGGTATGAGGATACACTGATTTATTGGGAATTACATAAGCTACTTTTTATCCCGATATTGCCACGGGATCGGGAGTTACGCGAGTGAAAACGCTGTGCGCTGCTTGTCATCTATAAATATAAAACTTATAGTCCTTACTGACTGACTTATGCTTTAACTTACAGCTCAAGCCAATAGACAGATAGATATTATGACGTAGGCATTCGCCAAAAAAGGATTATGATATTACACGAAATCGCGTAAAAAAGCTAGGTCGTTCAAAAACGTTAAGGAACCTACGTTCTGTTATCCAATGACTAACACTGAATGCAGCTACTGGTTTTTAGAAAGACTATTAATAAAATTTCCTAAACGATATATTTATCACGCAAGTAATAGCAATTACAGCAATCTTAGAAACATGATATAAACATTCGAACGATGACCTTGGAATACGTCAGTATAGTAAACAAAACATTCATAAAACGCATCACATACATAAACAGTTAAACTTATTTTCATGGAATAAACTAGAAATAATCGGTGCTAGGAAACACTTCCTTCACAATAGTGTTGGATACATTTCAATATCGATAAGATTTTAATCTATCGACTACCCTGGCAAAATTTTACGTTATTTATGTCAATCGCTTGAATACTGGAACAGACCACTATTCCATTATTCCATCATTAACATTCCAAAATAAAATTTTGTGACAATTCAAGGGATAAATACACGCATGCCTCGATAAAAAAAATACCATCAAAAACCGGCCAAGTGCAATTCGGACTCGCGCACGAAAGAATAAAAAATATCAATAACTTAATTTTTAACGTTTACGATGCACAAAAACAATATAATTTAACTAATAGTTTGATCACTCTCGCAAGTCGATATCGATAATTAACCACCCACGTCATTGGTTAAGGAAAATGGTTACACGCAGTTTTACGAATTATGTGTTCTATTACTTCCTAGCAGCGCTCTGCGGTTTCAACCCCGTAACTCCCGATCCCGTTGGAACATCGGGATAAAAAGTAGCCTATATTACTGTCTATGAATCAATTTATCCTCATACCAAGTTTTATCTAAATCAGTCGAGTAGTTTCAGAGCCTATTCAAACAAACAAATATTTCCTCTTTAAATATTAGTATTGATGACTATTGTGGCTTATTGGTAGTTATATTTAGTAATTTCTTCGAAAGCCTTCTCTTGTTCAATTTAATTTATATAGAATAGTCAGATCTAGAATTGGCTTTTTGAAAGTTTCCGAGTATTTTCTTAAGTAGAAAAAGTTTATTTTATTCTTCGTACAGTGATCTTTTTTAGGGTTCCATACCCAAAGGGTAAAAACTGGACCCTATTACTAAGACTCCACTGTCTGTCCGTCACCAGGCTGTATCTCATGAACCGTGATAGCTGGACAGTTGACATTTTCACAGATGATGTATATCTGTTTCCGCTATAACAAATACTAAAAACACTTTTTTAGTAATTTAAAATCTCGCAAGACTGTCTGTCATGCTTCGAAGGCTCACTCCGTGAAGGTTTTGTATTATTTCCGGTAAGATGTCGGTATTGCAAGTAGGTGGCTGTGGCGTCACAATTATCGCCGCCACCTTTCGTGTCGTAGAATCAAAGGGCCTGTGTTATGGTGATCGTGATCTGGTCACCATAACACAAGCCTAGTTGCTTAGCTTAGGATAAGATATCACTGTGTACAAAGTCGTACAATATTAAAAAAAAGAATTTATGTACTTCAGTGTATTAGCGATATCGCTAATCGACAGATTTTTTTGTATAAACTTGACATAAGCAAACGAGAAATCACGTGGTCATGCGAGAAAAAAATGTTAGACAAGTTTAATTTTATGCCAATTTCACACAATGCTTTATATCAATTTCATACAATTAAATTTTACGATCGGCGATATCGCTAATAGAAAGTTATCTTGTCTAAGGGGGCTGTCATCAAAACACAAACCTAGTTGCATAGCTTGAGGGTAGATGGCGCCGTGTACAACGTCCTGCAATATTTGTTTATTTATTTAAATGAATACCTAGGTTATATATAACAAAGTAAATAAAGTAGATAAGTTAAACAGTAGGTATTATATACCAGGAAATACCTACCTAGGTAAATGCTATTGTTTTAGCTGTAATTATCCTTTACGTCACAATGACGACATAGCATAACAAGGATATTTATGAGACACTAGCAGAGCTCCGCAGTTTCACCCGCGTAACTCCCGATCCCGTGGGAATATCAAGATAAAAAGTAGCCTATAGCCTTCCTCGATAAATTTACTATCCAACACAAAATAATTTTTCAATTCGAACCAGTAGTTCCTGAGATTAGCGCGTTCAAACAAACAAACAAACTCATCAGCTTTATAATATTAGTATAGATTTAGCCAAAAGCCCTCGATTGACAGAGCAACTTTAATTCATGATATTCAGGACGATGTTAGTGCGGATATGTTTTATCCTGATATCCCCACGGGATCGGGAGTTACGCGGGTGAAACTGCGGAGCGCTGCTAGTCTTTATATAAAATTCCTTTCAAACAAACAAACAAACAAACAAACTCTTCAGCTTTATAATATAAGTATAGATAAAGGGACAACTGCCGGTTTGGTGTCCACATCATACTTTGCCATTAAACGTTGTTATTGTAAAGGACCTCTACGTGTTGGCTTCGGGCTCCACCCACGCCTTCCAAAGGTCCGGGGCTCCATAGCCCCGTGATATGGGACACATAACAGACAATAAATGTTAAATAACTAAACGTCCCGCCATCTCCTCTCAGACCGAGATGGCGGGATGAGTTGGACTCGCATCGTAGGGTCTGGACTGGGCTGAATATAAATAAAAAAAATTGCAGAACAATCCACACAGTACTATTTAGCCCCAAGCAACTAGGCTTGTGATAAGGTAGTTAGACAACGGATTTAATTGCGTACTTTTCTTTTATAAAATACATATATACCCAGACCAGAAACAAATACATTTTGTAAATACTTGTACTTGTAAAACCTATACCACGCTCTCAGCTTAGTCGACCATGCCTAGAAAGTACTTGTTAATACGTCTGGAGATGTTTACCATTTCTTTTTTATGAAAAATCCATTGGTGCTCGGCCGGGATACGAACCTACGACCTTCGGAATGGAAGTCGATGTATCTACTCAAATCCGTCCGACTCACTAGCGACATCTATCGTTAGAGTTTCAGAGAAAGTACAGTAAAGATTACATACAATTGTGTCAATGTAATATATGTAGGTACCTACTCCACCTAGTGGTTATCGACAATTGCGCGCGCGCATGATTTCCGCTTACGTTTCCGCTATTGGCCGTATTCGATGAAAGTGGGCTGGGGCTATTTTAAAATATACAAAAACATCAGTATCTCGTGGTTTCACTGTGGGAATAGCGGAATAAAAAGTAGCGTTTGGTACTAACTCGCAATTAATCATGTATCTTCATACAAAGTTTCATCAAAAT
Organism: Idaea straminata; assembly: GCA_951213275.1. Taxonomy (NCBI): domain Eukaryota; kingdom Metazoa; phylum Arthropoda; class Insecta; order Lepidoptera; family Geometridae; genus Idaea; species Idaea straminata. The sequence continues at coordinate 9,341,916 of OX577870.1, forward strand.
AGGTCAAGTTGTCTTGGAGCCTATTCGTTACAAACAATAAACCTTTCCTCTTTTTGATAATAGTGTTAACTAACAGCGCTCCGCGGTTTCACCCGTGTAACTTCCGATCCCGTGGGAATACCGGGAAAAAGGTAGCCTATGTTATTTCCAATGAATCAATGTATCCTCGTACTAAGTTTTATCATAATAGGTCCAGTAGTTTCGGAGCCAAATTGTTACAAACAAAAAACTAAAAAAACTTTTCTTTTTATAATTGGCAACAGAGCACATACGCCGTAAGAAGCCAGGTCGGATCGCTAGTTAGATGTTAAAATCGAAGTTCAATACACGCTACGCACTGTTTGATGATATAATTGTTATGAATTCAGTGAATTAATCATATATTTGTTATATATTTCGGTACAATACTGTATTGTGAACTAATAACATAAATACGAAAGTTTACGTGTTAGTTTCGTACGCAAAAACTCCAGCCCCTTAGACAAGATTACTTTCAATTAGCGATATCGCCAATCGACAGATTTCTTTGTATGAAATTAAATAAATAAATATTGCAGTACATTCCACACATCGCCATCTAGCCCCAAGCTAAGTTACTAGACTTGTGTTATGGGTGATAGACAACGGATATACTACTTATACACTTTTATTTTGTACATTATATACTTATAATACATAGAAACAACCAGACCACAGAAAAATATCTAAGCATAAATACTTGTATGAGGCGGGAATTGAACCTGCAACCCTGTGTTTGGCAGTCCGGCATGGTGACCATTGTACCAACTGGGTCGTCATATGAGGGAATTAAGAATATTACAAACATACATACAAGATAGGCGCGAAAAATAAAACCCTTCTCTTGCAGTCGGGTAAAAATAAAATCTGCCGATTGACGATATCGATAATAGACATTAATCTTGTCTAAAAGGACAACGGATTGTGATTAAAGTACCTACACTACACTATAGACGTTATGTCTGAAAGAAAAAATAAGTGTGGCACTCGGGGACTGCCGCGGTAAAGCTATTGCATCGTGCGAGCTTATAAATACACGTTAAGCGAACGCTCGGCCGAGCTACATGGTAGGCGGAGTGGGGGGTGTTAGGTTTTATCTCCGTTACGGAATTTCTTGATTCGGTCACCGCACTCAAAGAACGCGATAAAAGCTATGCAATAGCTTAACAATTCAAAAACCTTGTTAGGTAGATTGCTAAAGTCCTGGATAACACAAAATACCATAAAGGCATGATTAACCAACTATGTGTCAAAATAATTAAATAATATCCAACCTTGTGGTTATGTATATTTTTACTTATATTATAAAGAGGAAAGATTTGAATATTTGTTTGCATTGAAAATGCTCCGAAACTACTGAACCGATTTACGTTCGCTGCATTTATTTTCGTGGCGTCATATTTCTCGTGCCTCACGGAACGTGATATTTTTTATATGAAACGATGTCAAGAAACCTTCACGTTCCGTTCGGTGCGAGAAAAATCACGTTACGTATGTTTAAAGACCACGAACACTTTGTGAACAATGCACGTCACGTCACCGTCCCGTAAGAGTAAAACCTCTGACGGGACGGAGGCATCCCGTTACGTATGCAGCCTTTAATAATAATAAATCATTTATTTCAGGCTACAAAGGCCCATAGATACATACCTTATAGACTAACATACATCTATAATATAAAAATGAATCGCTAAATGTGTCGGTAAGCGCATAACTCAACAACGCCTTGACCAATTTGGCCAATTCTTTTTTGATGTGTTTGTTATTGTCCGGAGAAGGTTCTTATGAAAGAAATAATTAAGAAAATTGCGTAGAAAAATATTACGCGCGTGAAACCGCGGGGCGCAGCTAGTATTTTGTAATAATAATGGAATGTGTTAAAGAGATAGCTTAGAACTATGTTAGTAGCACTTCCATGACACTACACTTTCGTCTTAGTCTGTTCTTGTGGAATTTGTCCTTTAGGTAGATAAAACTTGGTATGAGGATACATTGATTCATTTCCAGTAACATAGGCTACTTTTTATCCCGATATTCCGACGGGATCGGTGAAAACCGCGGAGCGCTGCTTATGAAATATAATTCAATTTTATATTACCCGTTAAATGTATTTAGCAATTAAGTACAAGCCGTCCTAGATTTCATAAAACCGAGATTATTTGCATTATCGCTGCAAGTTGCCAACAAGCACTATCCAGTAATGGCTACTTACCTAACATATACCTTGGAGATATTAATAATAATGATCATAGCACAAGGATGTCACTGTAGGATAACTTGTTAGGTTATGTTAAAGGGAGAGTTCCCCGCGCATGCGCGCCGACTGACAGGGCGGGGTACTCCAGCCGAGTCTACGAGAAATCGGTAGGAGATTGTATGTTCTATCATGGTTCGTTTCGGAACATAGCTGTTTTCATCCCTTAAGTGGAAAAGTACCCGGCGCTCTCTTCATACAAACGTAGTCGACTGTTACCTCCCTGGGTAATGACACTAGCACAAATATTTTTGTAACATAAAATCTATACCTGCCATGACTATGCCCCTATGTCTTGGTTTTTGTTCATATTACAATCATATAGAAAGTAAGAGATAAACAAAATATTTATAAAAAAATGAGACATAGGGGTATGGTCATGGCAGTTATAAGTTTTATGCTGCAATTATATTTGCTCTAGTGTCATTATCCAGGGAGAAAACTTAAATCGCAACAAAATATGTTATTTGATGGTAAAGTATAAGTTAGTAAAGTATAACTTTAAATTATAGCCTTTTAAGAGATTAAAAAACGCAAGCATAGACTCTCTTGACAGAAATAAACTAAATCAAAATACGTCCATCCATTTCAGAGCTAAAATGATAAACAAATTAGTCTTCCTTTTTGGTACATCGAGGGTTAAAAATGGTTGTGTGTAAAGAAGGTTATGGACGATAATTTTACGTGATAACGTCATAAGAAAACATCGTTGCTACGGTTACCATTTTGTAATAAATTTCACGTTCCCGTTACGCGATGACGTCACACTTTTTTCTGAATGCCGGTTTTCGTCGATTTATAAGACGTTATCACGTCAAAAATTATTATAATTGTAAAGCTTCTTATTTTAAAGTCGGGTAAAATTCTACACTATATCTAGATACAATAGCCTCCGTAGATAATCTATACTTCTATACTTATATTATAAAGCTGAAGAGTTTGTTTGTTTGAACGCGTTAATCTCAGGAACTACTGGGTCGAATTGAAAAATTTTTTTTGTGTTGGATAGTCCATTTATCGAAGAAGGCTATAGGCTACTTTTTATCCTGATATTCCCATGGGATCGGGAGTTACGCGGGTGAAACTGCGGAGCGCTGCTAGTCGACAATAACCGTTTTATTTCTAAATAACAATACCTTAGATTAGACGTTACAAAGACCATTAAAAACAAGTTGTTACGTCAATCTGTCTATTTTACGTAATTGATAAAGATTTTCCTTTAGACATTATAGTTATAATAGCTAATTGTATTTTCATCTAATTTAGTACTAGCCGTTAAATAAATCCTACTAATATTATAAATCTATAATATAAAAATGAATCGCAAAATGTGTTGGTAAGCCCATAACTCAACAACGCCTGGACCAATTTGGCCAATTCTTTTTTGGTCTGTTTGTTATTATCAGGAGAAGGTTCTTATGAAATAAAAAAATAAGAAAGTTGCGCAGAAAATTATTACGCGGGTGAAACCGCAGGGCGTAGATAGTGTAAAATAAATATTGCAGGACATTCCACACATCGCCATCTAGCCACAAGCTAAGTAACTAGACTTGTGTTATGGGTGCTAGACAACGGATATACTACTAAAATACTTTTCTTTTGTAAATATATACTTATAATACATAGAAACAACCAGACCACAGACAAATATCTAATCATAGATACTTGTCTTAGGTGGGAATCGAACCCGCAAACCTGTGTTTAAACCCTGGGTAAAAGTTGTGTGTTTGTTTGTTACTTATGTTGAGACCTTGATTAACACATAGGCTACATTTTATCCCGATATTCACACGGGATCGAGACTTACGCGGGTGATTCGGGTGCCATGTGCCATGCTCACATTATTACAATTTCAATAAAAGTAAGTAAGTACCTACTGAAAACAATTTCACTTAATTAATAGATAAAACCGGCCAAGTGCGAGTCGGAGTCGTGCACAAAGGGTTCCATACCATAATATTGTTTTTAATATTTGTTGTTTTAGCGGCAATAGGAATACATTATCTGTAAAAATTTCAACTGTCTAGCTATCACGGAGATACAGCCTGGTGACAAACAGACAGTGGAGTCCCTATCTATATATATATAAAAGGGAAAATCACTGACTCACTCACTCACTCACTCATCCATCACGAAATCTCAGAAACTACAAGTGCTAGGAGTCTCAAATTTTGCATGGGGTTCCTTTTATGACGTAGGTGCTCACTAAGACGGGATTTTGCGAAATTCAACCCCTAAGGGGTCCAAATGGGGTTGGAAGTTTGTATGAAGGTTTGATTTTTTTAAAGGCACTTGAAAATTAGAATTATATCTTTAATAATATTAGGGTCCCGTTTTTACGTTTTGGGTACGGAACTCTAAAAAGTAAAGTTTTATTAAAATCGCTCTTTTATCGTTTGATCTGTCCAACCACTACACCGTAGCGGTCGTCTATAGGTACCTACTGATTTGATAACGCCTTATCACTTATCAAGACACACTACTAGTCAAAACAATAATAGGTACTCAACGTCTGTCTGTCTGTCTGTCACTAATCACGGAAGACAGGGCAGGGTTTATATTGTAGAGAAAAATTTAACGTGTAAAGAAACGCCTTTAAAATCTGTCAGTTGTAAAATGAATTGAATAGAATTTATTCAAACAAACACACGACATAGTATATGAAACAATAATAAATATATATATTATATTAATTACAGAGAAAAATAAATACACAGGTAATAAGTAATGCTGCTTATAAAAGCAGCGGAAGACCAGCGGTTGTCGAAAGACTAGCATTTCGCTGAGTTGGGGTCCGTAAACTAATTTTATTTTTGTCATAAATAAATAATAATTTATTCGATTATTATAATTTGTAACGGTTATAGGAATGGAGGATGCAGCTAATCTAACAAGGAGGTTGGATCAACTACATCTGTCAGAATTATGTCGGCTTGACGTAAGATTAGAGTTACTAGTGAATCTTTGGGACATAGGTTACTCTATTTCGGAAATTACGTTGCTAATGGCTAATAAATCATAACCATTTTAAAACTAGTAAATAAATTTGGGTAAATCCTTCGATAGGTTTTTAATATTGTTTTAATTGAGCTCTCCCAATAGAGCAAATAAAAGAGATTCTCAAATTAGCAACAAGGTTGAAGAGTTTGGTTTAGCAGTGTGGAATCACCACTGCTCCTCATTCGCACTTGGGCACTGACAGTGAATAAAAAACCGGCCAAGTGGGATTTGGACTCGCGTACGAAGGTTTCCGTACCATTGTTTTCTGTTTTTAATATTTGTTGTTATAGCGGCAACAGAAATAAATCATCTGTGAAAATTTCAACTGTCTAGCTATTACGGTTCATGAGATACAGCCTGGTAACAGACAGACACGGACGGACAGTGCAGTCTTAGTAAAAGGGTTCCATTTAAAAATGGGAGTAAAAAGTGAGAAATTAAGGGACCTAAACTACGATGCGCCCAGCTCTCCCCGCCATATTGGATATCTCAAAATATTCGTGGGAATGTATCGTGTTAGTTGATTGATACAATGTGAAGAGACACTTCCGTTATTGTCATAATTGAATGGTGAATGTTTTGATTCGCCAATATTTTCTATTTGATGTATTTATCCCATAATACGAACAATTTGACTTGGTATTTTGGCTGAACATGTTTTTGTAAAATAGAATTACATGAAGATCTATCTAAACAAGTTTTGCTGTCAAACAAGAGGCTTTTGAAGTTATACTTCTTTAGGCGCGTTATGAAATAAATAGAGTGAAATTTTAAGATGCGCGCGCATCACTGTAACACTAAATTAACAGGTCGAAGCTGCCCGCAAAATAATTTGTTTATTTATGTTTTACTAACTGCGCTCCCCGTTTTCACCCGCGTAAGTCCCAATCCCGTGGGAAAGTAGCCTATACGCTTCCTCGATAAACGGACTATTCAACACAAAAATATTTTTTCAATTCGAACCAGTAGTTCCTGAGATTAGTGCGTTCAAACAAACAAACTCTTCAGCTCTATAATAATAGTATAGATTGTATCTTCTATCCAAATATATGGGTCTCTCTTGCACGATAAGAAGTTGGAAAAAATATCAAGATGGCGTCAGAGGATTGTGCCAATAACTTTAGTGACCCTTTTAATAACATTATACCTACTGGTAGTAATTTATGTGAAAACCTCCGTTATCTTGCTTTCAATGCATTTAAAGGTCCTTTGAGACTGAGCAGAGCTAGATATAGGTCGCAAGTGTCGCAACCAAAGACTTTTAAAGATTGTAGCCAGAAGTAGACCCTCAATTTTTTGACGATTTTTTTTGTTCTTACTAGTACAAAATCGCTGTCTAGTGAGACGGTGCAGGGCACCATAGTTTTTGTATGAGAAATGTCCTAATTTTATCTCTATTTAAATAATCTTTCTAGTTTCAACCTTAGTCACTTTTCATTTATTAATTTAATACCAATGATAAAGTTATTATATTCTACTAGAGGTGACAACACGATGATAAAGTTTGCAGCAATTTTAGCGATCCATAGACAACATAACCAACAACATTGGACAGATGCGCGAGCGCGCGCTCTGCGCTGCAGGTGCATAATTTTTCCTCGTCTATTAACCTCCAGTACAACATTATAAACTCAGTGATATCAATACATCAAGTATTCAAGGCGAACTATCTTTTATTTAACCTTTATTACGTCCGCTGTAACTACTTATTGTAAAGTTCATTTAAGTTGGTAAGTTTCTTTTGCTTCCGTGACTGAACATCTGACCACGATACACATTGGACTAAATAATTAATTGCAATTTGAACATCTATAAATATAAAATTCAAAGTCCTTACTGACTATACATCAACACACAGCTCGAGCCAATCGTCTATAATTTGGCATATAGATAGTTGTTATAACGTACGCATCCGCATTTTGGAAAATTCAAAACCTAGGCGAACAAAGTTGCGGAAAAAAACAAAGTTTTAAGAGTTAGATCGACTGGAAGACCTGATGCTTCACCAATTGGAGAAGGAAAGCCAAGGTTGCGTGGCGCAAGATCTTAGATGAAGCCAAGACCTGCAAAGGGTCGTAGCGCTGCAGAAGTCTAGCGTGATGCCTATCGCATCTGGATTTTTTTTTGCAAAATGTTCATGTGTGCTAATTGACATTGTTCTGACGGTGAAGGAAAACATCGTGATAAAACCCGCGGCTTAGTTGTCTCCAGACGTATTGACGAGTTATTTCCTCTGGACACGGTGAATTAAGCTGAAAGGGTAGTATAGTTGCTAAACAAGCCTACTCTCTAGTTGGGTCCAAAGAGGTCTAGTTGCGAAAAAACAGCCCGAATACAACTATAACAACGCGCCACGTATATACGTAGGCAGAATAATTATATCGATCTCAAATAAGATTGCACAATAATCAAACTCTTTAGTAAACTAAAAATAATAAACAAATATCTCTCAATAACACAAAACGTTAGGAAAAATATAGAGCACGTGAAATCGTTCACGTACGCACCTTAAGGCTCGTTTACGCCGAGTCAACAACGTGCGACAGTGTCACATGCTACACATTGTTGCATGCGGCACCTTGTGGCATGCTACAAATAGAAAGCATTTGCGGCATATGTGGCATACGGCAGCCTATTTTACGCCGAGGCAACATCTACTTGTTTGATCGAGGGGATACATACTATATATGGCTGATCAAGTAACTTTAGCAGCAGCTTATTTAGTACTACTAAGCCATGCAGCTAAACAACGGAAGAAGAAACGTTGGTGGAAAAGAAGATTACTTCAGAATGGCCCACGGACTAGTTTATACTAACAAAAATTAAGGCAGACGATGGTTTCTTATTTAAAAACTTCTGAGTTATTACTTCTTTATTTTCTTTTTGACAGTATCTTCATCTAAATTGTAGTATTTTTGTGCAAGACCAAGTAAAACATCACGTTTCACTCTATTATTTTTATAAGTTGAATTGCGGACATCCCATAACACTTTACTCTTTCTATAATCCTCAATAAAGTCTAAATATTTTTCGTTACACCACTCCATGACCGATAATTCACTTTCCAAAACAAATACAAACAAAAACATAACCTAAAAACTGTTTTGACGCACGAAAAATGTCGCATGGAATCCATTGTGCCCGGATACAAGCTGCGACAGTCTGCCACGTGACGCAAGGTGTTGCCATGCCGCAGGGTTCTTGCCACAATGTGCGACATTTTTTACTTTGTAGCATGCGGCCTTGTGGCATGCCGCAATGCCGCACAGTGTTGCCCCGGTGTAATATAGCCTTTATACCTACTGAATACCTACTTAATGTACCTATTTGTTGTCTACTTGTAGATTATTATGATTATGGGCTCACCCCTCGTCTGTCGGACGACCTTTTAAAGGTCGATTTTAAACATGGCGCATCTGTCGCGCCACCTTCTAAAGGTCGATCGTTTACCGCGTATTTCAACGTCGAAGTGAAGCGTGTACACTATATCTAGCCTGTTCGAACGTATACAATGTGAAAGAGAAAACTCAGGATGTTGTTTAAAGTCTCTAAAACTATCAATAAAACACCCGGGAACGTTATTTTTTCGTTTTTATTGAGAGTCTATGGGCAAATGTCAGTTGTCAACCGGCAGTTGTATTTTCTTGTTGTTATTTACAAGTTTTTTTTCCAAAAAAATACATTAGTGGTAGATAATCTCGTTATTAACATCATTTAGATACATATCTTGATAAATAGTAATCATTTAACTAGGGAAAAATTGATTAGTTTTGCGTAAATATTCCAATTAGATTCTAATTAGAAATTGACGTTTCGACCTTAAAAAGGTCGTTCGACAGACATGGACGACCGACTAGCAGTGTTTTGTTTTTGTTCAATACTTGTAAACAAAGCACTTGTAACAACTAAAACTCTGTCTGTCTACTCGTAACTGAACCAAACTATAATTAAAGTGTCGAATGTATACCAATTTAAACAACTTTGTTTACGAAATTGAAATGTAAACATAACATTTTTTTTTTGCTGTGTTTTTTGTTGTGTCATGGTGTCAAGTGTCGAGTCAAGTGGGGTTTAGTGTTGATTAATTGCTTTTAGTGTGATGAAGTTGGTAAGTTGTTTTGTATTATTCTTGTGGGTTAGGGATATTACAAGTAGATAAAACATTTTGTTATGGAAATAATTCTTCCATTTTTAAATTACACGATCGTTGTACAACAAATTGGAGAAAGTTCGGAGAAAGTACTTTCCAATTAGAATTAACAATACATCACAAGATAAACTGCATTTATATGCCTTAATGTATTTATATGCCTAGGTAGTGTAATTCATACTCATTCTTTATTACCCAAGGTTTATGTAGCTCCCATTCATAACTTCGCTGTTATCGCTATTTTACTCACTCTCCTCGATGTGCCGGGCCATCCCGCGGGGTTCCCGCGGGATGGCCAAACAGATACCGGGAATTTGCAAAAAAATGGCTGACACACGAAAGGATAAGTGTTGCCTGTCCTTATTAAGCTCATAACTACGCTTTTTGTATGGTAGGAATCAAGATCCGCCTATCCAAAGGGCTTGCAACATTTTAGGGTAATAAAGATACAGATAATTTATTGATAACGTTCAAGTTACATGTCAAATGAGTACATTACCTAATATTTAAAATAAAAATAATTTAGCATATAAAATATATTAATTTAACTATACATCTAGATATAGTTGTACTATATTGTATTTAAATTCATATTATAAAACAATGGGTAATGCACAAAAATCTTTAAAAGAGTAGAAAGAGTGTTCTAGGAGCCACTTTCTAGTCTAACTTTAAACATAGTGCTGGAAGTGGCTTCCTTTTTAATGTTGTCCGGCAACCTGTTATACACAATAGGAGCCATTATGTAGACGGACCTCTCCGATTTGCACAACTTATGATCCGGCGTGGCAACAGTCAGTCTTTAATATATTTGTATGTGCAAATAAGTTTTTCATCTGACTGTTTACTATGCCAAAATATTACAACCACATTATAAAATAGAATAAAAACAAGAACGTGATCCTATAAGGGTTCTATTTTTTTACGTTTAAGGTACAGAACCCTAAAAACAAATTTAAACGGAGTGGCACAATAGGCCTTACCGCTAAAAGCGGTCTCTTCCAAACACTCTTAAGATATTGTCCAGATATGACAAATATATTTTTTTAGTTGAACCTTTCCAATTTTGGCAATGCGTAGACGAATACAAATAACAATGTCATGTTACAAAATTTTGTAGTGTTAGGATTTCCTGCTATGTGGTAAATATAAAAATAATCGTCTTAAATACTTTTTTAAGTAGCCGGGGAAAAAGAAAAACAAAAGATCAAGGCCAATTTATTAATTCACTGTAAATCTGCCGTTTTACGAATCTTCCGTTTTAACAATCTGCCGTTTACACATTCACACACAGACTCAGACAGTCTCTTAAATGAATTAAATGTTACTATCCCTTTTTGAAAAGTAATTAAATTTCGGCCCATTTGGGCCGTAGGTAAAAAGGGCGAGACCATGAATCACACAATTCATTTTATCAATCATGTTTCTGATATGAATCCTAGTTTTAAACTTTGCTAGCTTTATTACCACAATAATTTAATTCTTAAAGTATATTTTTGACCAGTAACTGTTTCGAAAAGTAGAGTTATTCTAGACAGGTGCAATTCTGGTTGTAGGTTCTCCATTGTGCTCTGTATATGGCAGGTGGCCTTAGTTAATTGTAACTTGTTTGTTATATATAGTACACACTTGTATACTGTTTTCCACAATTAGACCTCTTTAGTAGTCCTTATTGGGTGAGGATAGAGTAGGCTTGCCCAGCACCTATACTACCATCTCTGCTTAGTCGAGCGTGTCCAGGAGAGAGAACTTGTCAATACATATTATGGAGCCGACTAATGCAGTTTTCATCACGATGTTTTCCTTCATCATAAGAGCAATGTCATTACTTAAGTGCATATACATTTTATGTAAGAATAATCCATTGGTGCATGGCCTGCCGGGATCCAAACCCACAACCTCCAGAATTAAAATCAAGGTATTTGCCACTAGTATTATAAAAAGGAAAGACTTTTGTTTGTAATGAATAGGCTCTGAAACTACTGGACAGCTTTTGATGAAAATTTGTAAGAGGATATTGATTAATTGGCAGTAACATGAGCTAGAAATAAAACTTGGAATCGTCCTAATACCTAAGGTCTATTTGGGACAATTTTGAGGGTGTGCCTAAAGAACATACCCTTCAAAAAGTCAGTCCGACAGGACTTTCAATTTTATATCAATGAATGATGTTTCATACATTTGATGATTTAAATTTGAAAAACAATGAATGTATGTTTGTTTGTGAATCATATTTGGTTCATCTAGTAAAACTATTACTTTATGGATGACTGAGTAATGTTTACAAGAGTAAAAACAAAGTGAGGAGGTAACATGAATACGTCATTTTATGTAATGAACATTGCTAATCCCACCCCCTTTGTGTATTGCCACATCACTTGTCATGTCATTAGGCCTAATTTCTGTAGAATACAAGCACCAGTACTTTTTGGTGAGGATCTTTAGAGAGTGATTATATTAGGGTTTTTTTTGTGTTTTGGTGTAAGCGTTTTGGGGTGAGTGAGTGATGAACAGAATTGTACAGCAGAACTATTTGCTATTTTTATTATAATCAGCGATTGCGACAGCGATGAAATTCCCTGATTCTGTCTATGATCCTTCATTCATCCTTAATAATCACGTAAAAATAAAAAATGATGTCATGTTTCTACTAAGTCCTTAGCCTACACCTTAGAGCTGCTGAGTCGATGGCAATATCTGGAAGTTATGTAGAAAATCTGAACCCTGAACAGATTTACCAAAGTCCATATGGGATTGGTCATGAGAAAAAACGAGGCGCAGCTGGTATATGTGTTAACAATTTAACACAATTGCATGCAATCTCTACGAAATATGTAGATTTTCTAGGAAAACTATGTATTAAAATCTTTAATAAAAAAATTACGCAATTCCTAAGTGAGAAGTTGTCATTATATACAATTCCTAGGTTTTATACATTTCCAGTAACATATACTCTAATATTATAGCTAAATAGTAAATATTTTTGATGAAACTTAATATTAAGATACATTGAATCCTTTCAGAGTAACATGGACTTTTTATTCCCATATTTCATTTGAAACTGAAGTAACGCGGGCGAAACTGCAGATCGCTGCTAGTGTTGAATACATTGAAATGTTAGCTAACATACATCCTGATTAGATCAGTGGCTACATGCATACTTGTGCTGTGATTATGTATTATCAGCTGATCAAGAAACAATAATAACAAGCAAGAACCTATTACATGAACACAACTATCTAATCTTAAGTTTTTTTCTTCTTCTTCGGTTTCTGACCAAAAGTTATGGCTTTGCTAATCATAAGTTGTTAATAACCGGCCAAGTGCGAGTCGGACTCGCGCACGTAAGGTTCCGTACCATTATATACTGCTTTTAGTATTTGTTGTTAAAGTGGCTAGGAAAATACCTAGATCATCTGTGAATATTTAAACGGTCTAGCTATCACGGTTCATGAGATAGCCTGGTGACAGACAGACAAGGGAGTCTAAGTAATAGGGTCCCGTTTGGCTATGGAGTACTTTGAGTAAGAATGGGCTTTCATAAAAGTTAATTTGGACTGCAAAACGATGTAAATATTTTAATTAGTTAGACACTGACCAGAAGTGCAAAGCCATTTAGATAAAAGTAAAAGTTACCTATTGGCTTATTACCAGTCTGGTACCTATATTACATATTGACACGATTTCCTAAGGCGCGACTCAGCTAAGTAGGTAGGTACCTAGACAGATTGTCCTAGTAAAACGTGCCCTAATTTGTACAAAACCTAACTAAATATATACCAAAGAGACGTTATCGATCGTGTTTTTATACCAATTTCAACTTTTAATCCTCAAAATTACATGTAAAGAAGATAAAACGAACAAATCGATGTTACAATTTAGCAACAGGGCGGCCGATCGTACTTAGCTATATCCTATAGGTATGTACTTATGTAGTTACGCACAGAATTTCCCCGTAAAAACTCGACGCTTCGAAATCTGCCTTGTTAAGAAACTTGATATAGATAATTATGGGGCTGAAAGAGGCTTAGGTGGTTACAAGAGCCCGTAGGAAGGCCTCAAAGCCGATAATTAACGAGCGAACTCACCCTCCCTACCGGCAGGTTGGCGCATACACCCACCGATTACTACTATCCTAGCACGTTATCGTTATCAAAAGACTTAGAAACAGCATGCTGATTCACTGAACATGTAAAGCAAGCCATCATATTGGCGAAAGGATCAAGGATTAGCGAATATCAAGCCAAAACCTTACCCTCTGTCAGCAAAGTCCCTTCGATCGTCGCTCCAACAATGTTCGGGCGCTACCTATAACACCATTAAGACTGGATTTTCACTTTTTGGCACATTTTGTATAATCCAAGCGACACCACTGTCTCAAATTTTTATTCACTAGTTTTTATCACGGAACAATCCACCATTAGCTTTTCATACACCCTCGAGCTCGGTCCTTTTCACGGCCATTTGCAAATTGCGTCAAAGTTCCTGGAACGTGATTGGTGGGGTCTGCGCTAATGTAGTTGAGGCTTGTGCTGCCATCTTTTGATAAGAATACCTACTAAAAATGTGTGCCATTCTATATTATACTTTGACGGTACGACATAAAAGCTAATACAAAAGTAAAAATAATTATTGTACGTCGTTTTGGTTTGAATAAAGCAGGGTGCGGTACAACCGCATGAGAACCCCGTGTTGTGTGACGTCAAACTGGGCGTGAGGAGCAATTAGCGGGAATTTTAAAGCAGTAAAAAATTGCAGCAACTTGTAACAAAAATTCAAGTCTATCTCTACAATAAATTATTATTTACAAACTTAGGTGGCAAATTATTATAAAAGTTATTTGTTTACCGGTATGAAACGAGCGAGAGAACTAAATTTTTATTTTATTTTGGAATCTATATTTTTCGTTTTTTGATACAACTAAAGTACAAGTTAGGTAATATACTAAAATAACACAAACTAAATTACTGAAATAGAAAAACATCCTTTGATTTTAATTAAGTGCCCGACATCGATCGACAGGAAGTTTCCGAATAATATTTCCCGAAGTTTTGGGTTTTAGGGTTGGTAAATTAATTTACGATACTAGCAATTCACAATCATAAATGAAAAGGTAGTTTTCATTGGTTAATAATTTCATCATTTGTCTATGGAAAACTTGCTAATGGTAGAAAAAATAAAGCACAATTTTTATTGGTTCATATATTTTACGTTCCGTTCCATCTAATTTTGCTATAAAATTATCTTATTTTTTTTTTTCACTTTCCGTTCCATTTTACATCAATTTTTGCTCATTCGATCTGTCAGTGCGGGCGAGTCGCAACGTCTTGCACAGTTGTTTTGTTTTGTTATAAAATACAAAGTCGTGTTTGGTAAATAGATAATTTATTTACAACGTTCGTAACGTAGCTAGCTAGCAATTAGTTAACAGTGAAGATAAATTTCTCAAGTGTGTTAAATTATTCCAAACCGCTGTATAACTTGCGGAAACGTCGATCAGCGAAGCTATTTGGTAAGTATGTACTTTATGTAATTAAAAATCAGGAAACAAAGAACTTTCAAAGATTCTGATATAAAATGACTAAGCTGTTGCATAAACAATCACTCTGAGAAGCTAAAGATACATTTCAAACAGATTCCAATAAGAAATACGATATAAATATTACGTAAAAGTTTTCAACGCTTCAATACATTTAATTAATACAGAATAACAACCACCTATAAATGTTGGAACTTATTTCAACAATGTGCCTACGTTTTTACATTATTTTATCTAACTAGGTGAAAAAGTACCTACATATTTTATTTTGTAAAATCTTTCAAAACTCATATTTTATAATCTCATCTCTACCATTTTATAAATAGACCAAGATTTTCAATCCAAACATCATGAGTTTGAATACCGGCTAATCATCTCTAAAAAAAATGATGTTCCTAACTCGTGCCCTTACGATGAAGGAAAACATTCAGAGGAAACCAACATGACATAAGGTCAAAGTCAAAAGTAAGAGACAATCTTACGATTACTTTGACAAGATCTTTAAACTAAGATAGGATGAGTTTTTTTGAAAAGGTTCATAATATCCTTGTGTAGTAACCACAGTTATAGTGCTGTACAGTTCAATAAACATTACTCGAGGGAAGACCTTATTTTATTTTGGGGGCTGACAGAGCGAGCAACAATTCAACCCGTCTTTTTTATTATGACATGTCTATGTAGATGTATGATTAAATTCAGCAATCTTAACAAAAACATGTTTAATATAAATATATTATTTACGATATATACTACTGAAATACACTCCTAAAAATTTAATAAAACTATTTTGAATTGTTGGAAAAAATAAAACAATAATGACTCAACGCCCCTAAAAAAAACTTTAAAAATCTTAAAATGAGTAAAAACTTTATTTAAAATAGATAGATACCCATATAACTTTGTTTGTACAACACAGGAAGACAACCACAGGTACATCCAATCTTCATAGTTTTTGGTAGATTTTTAACAAATAATAATACTACCGAGGTACTCTTCTATTATTTGAGATTATATGTGTATATTATCCAAAGATGTCTTAAAACTAGCTATTTGTGCATCATGTCACTCATTCCTACCCAGTCTGACAAAAACAACCAAGACTTCTATCTCTACTGAGCCCACTTAACTTTATTTGTTTGACCAAGGCCAAAAACCTAATCTGTATATTAATCATAGAAAAAAACTTGGTATTTACCAACTATTTATCTATCTAATCCTGTACTAATGTTAATTATGATAAAAAAGAATAATTATCTGTATTAATTATTGCAAAGTTAGATAAAAGAGGTACAGACCAAATGACTTAGCAATTAGTATAGCAATAAATAGGAAATCTCAACTGCCCAACTAATATTAAGCTAGCAGCGCTCGTAATGTTCGTAGTACCCCCGATCCCGTGGGAATAACCAGATAAAAAGCACCTACTTGTATTTGAACGGGCTGTTTTCTGCAATTAGACCCTTTTTAATCGAGTCCTTTTTGCGTGAAGATGGAGTAGGCTTGCCCAGCACCTACTATTCTCAGCTTAGTCGACCATTTTCAGAGGACAGAACTTGTCAATACTTCTGGAGCCAACTAAGCTGCGGGTTTCATCACGATGTTTTCCTTCAGTGTTAAGAGCAATGTCAATTAGCACACATAAAAAATTTTCTTTACAAAAATCCATTGGAGCACGGCCGGCCGGGATTCGAACCCTCGATCTTCAGAATGAAAGACGAGGTATCTCTAAAAAGTTCACCCATGTTACTCCCAATTAATCAATGTATCCTCAAACCAAGTTTGTATAGATAAATGATACTCTTACTACTTACTCTGTTGGCTCAGCGACCCATCTTCCATTACTCCCCTGACTCCCCATACTTGGGTCACCCACCAGCCACATGTCTTACCCTACCACTGGTTGGGTAAGACATGTATGCTTTCTTAGCCCTTCAATCTCCCTTTTGCTCAAGATGGTCAAGCCAGCTAGCCAAGTACCTACTAGGTACATCATCACCACACAGTATAAAACAAAGTCGCTTCCCGCTGTCTGTCTGACCCTATTAGATCTTTTATCTTTAAAACTACGCAACGCCTTATTTTTTAATAGATAAGTGACTCAAGAGGAATGTTTTAGTATAAATACCCTCAAACTCCGCTTCCTTTTTATTTCATTTTTGTTCAAAATAAAACAAAATTACCACACGTACGAATTCGCAGGCAACAGCTCGTATTATTCTACCTAATTAAATATAACCGTAGGTATCTATTATTTTGTGAAAATGATGTTTCTAAAGTGTTAAGATGATGATTTCAGAAGTTATAAAGTTTATCTAGCTAAGAAGTGAAAGGCTACAAAATATCTAGCTTTTACAAGATAGACAGATATTTTGCTCAATTGAGAGAAAGGTCATAAACATTAGTTAATATTTCTGTATGAAACGCGATTGTTTCAAGGACAATGCAACTGTAGTTGTGCACCTATAGTTACTTAATTTTCACTTAAGATGTACTTAGATCTTATGGGCCCGCCACAGACTCGACGAGTGGCGTGGGAAATAGCGAGGACGCAAGGCAGAGACGTAGTGTGGTAACATTACTCGCTATGCCGCAAGTCATGCTCCTCGTCATGTCCACCGCTCCCTATTTTGTCGGTTTTTGGACGCGAGTCAAAGGACCGGCAATATGAGCGCAAGTGGCTGGCCCATGACTGGCCACATAATCGCGTGGGTCGCAGTCCGCATCGAAGACGCAATGACAAGTGCGGAGCGGCGCGATTATTTGCGCAATTAATTGCCCGAAAAATTGTCGGGTATAGCAGTGTGTGGGCAGAGCAAGGGCAGACAGGACAACATCGCGGCAGCGCGAGAAGCATAACGATGAGCATAGTGTGGCGGGCCCATAAGATTAAAGGTTGTCCTCATACAAACATCAAGTTACTTAAAGTAAATCTTTACGTTCCTAATTACTTAGTGGCTGGATCGTACAATTCGTACATGACATTGGGATTTAAACATTCTGGACTATAATAGAAGATAAATTCTTTATTGCAAACACCATAATTACATAAAATATATAAAAAAACCAGCCAAGTTCGAGTCGAACTTTCGCATTTTGACGTGTCCATGTGATTTTGTACCTAGGTATTAAGTATCCAAAGGAATAAAGAATTTTGACTTTGACTTTACACGAAGGGTTCCGTATCATTATATTCTGTTTTTAGTATTTGTTGTTATAGCGGCAACAGAAATACATCGTCTGTGAAAAATTTCAACCGCGATAGCTAGATTGTGGTGCATGAGATACACACTGATGACAAACAGACAGACGGACAGTGGAGTCTTAGTAAAAGGGTCTAATTTTTACGCTTTGGGTACGGGACCCTAAAAACCTACAGCACAAACAACTTTCTTTATTCATGTTCCTACAGGCCCTAAAATTTCGTTCAAATTGACATAATTTGAACATATCCCAGTATCATATCCTATCCTACTAATATTATAAATGTGAAAGTTTGTATGTGCGTATGTTTGTTTGTTACTCCTTCACGCAAAAACTACTGGTCCGATTGCGATGAAACTCGGTATCAAGATAGCTGGAGATCTGGATTAACACACAGGCTACTTTTTATCCCGATATTCCGACGGGATCAAGATTAACGCGGGTGAAACCGCAAGGCGTAGCTAATTATAGTATAAATGTGAAAGTTTGTATAAGCAGATTGCAATTAAACTCAGTATGTAGATAGCTGGAGACCTGGATTAACACTTAGGCTACTTTTATCCCGATAATCCCACGGGATCAGGACTCACGCGGGTGAAACCGCGAGGCGCAGCTAGTTATGGAATATATCTACTTGTACTTTCTATGTTAACTTAGAATAAATTACAAGTTCTCTGACATAACTTAGAAAGTAAGATTAGACTTGCTTGTAAGGTATTTAACTAGGTATACCTATAACTACGGGAAGTAGAACCGGTAGCTGGTGGAATAAGAGCATCTGCGAAGAGTCCCACCAGGGCTCTTGATTCCGTAAGACTATTTTTGATGATGTCGATCGCGAAATACTACTTCTGGAATAGCGTTTATTTATGAAAATAATTGCGCGTAAAAGTCGAAAATGAACTGAGGAATCACGTAGTCCCTTACAAACTTGGCCCCCCTTTTTCACCCCCTTAGGAGTAAAATTTCAGAAAATCCTCAGAAAAAATTCTTATCGGATGTCTACGTCATACAAAGAATACACTCTCCAAGTTTCAGGTCTCTACGATCAGCGGTTTAGGCTGTGCGTTGATCCGTCAGTCAGTCATTCAGGACAAAGAACTTTACATGTATAGAAAATATTTGACCGTGTTACCGTGTATTACTTAATTGTCTTTTCAGAGAAGGCAAAATGTTTCCTTTTCTTTGATTTGCCATTATTTTTATGTGTGTTTGCGGAAATTGATCTCTATCAGCAATACTATCGATTAATATAAAAAATAGTAAAAAAAACTTGAAAGGTGTCAAGGGACACCCAGGTTCCTTTCGATTAATTAGAATTGTAATAAAATCAAAAAGTGTCGTTGCAACTTTTGGTCTTAATTTTTTCCGTCTAGCCTCCTTTCGCAACGCGCGATAAGGAACTACGTTCCAATATAGGTGACTAGCTTTTGCCTGCGACTTCGTCCGCGTAGAAGTCGAAAATGGACTAACGAATCACGTTGTCCCATACAAACTTTGCTCCCCTTTTTCACCCCCTTAGGGGAATAATTTCGAAAAATCCTTTCTTATCCGATGCCTACGTCACACAAAGAACACACCCTCCAAGTTTCAGGTCTCTACGATCAGCGGTTTAGGCTGTGCGTTGGTCAGTCAGTCAGTAGTTCAGGACAAAGCATTTTATATGTATAGATTTACACGATGGTAAATGACTATTCAGTCTAAGATGTAGCTCGTCAAAAACGGCAACTCTTCAACTGGGTCTGAGACAAATAGAACTAGTTTTTATTTTATAAATTCAGTAATGCATCACGTAATGCCACCCACGGTACTCGCGTGTCACTGTGTAATTTCAACCTACCCACTTACCGTGGTAGGTGCTTGGTTTTCATGACTTCGTATGAAGTATCATCATTTATTGTTTAAGAGGAAAGGGTACCGGGCGCTCTCTCCATACAAACGTAATCGACTGTTTCCTCCCTGGATAATGACACTAGAGCAAATATTTTTGTTGCATAAAACTTATAACTGCCATGACCATGCCCCTATGTTTTTTTTGTTTCTTCAGTTTTCATTTCTATGATAACTAGAAAATGAAATAACCAAAACATGGGGGCATAGTCATGGCAGTTATAGGTTTTATGCAACAAAAATATTTGTGCTAGTGTCATTATCCAGGGAGGAAACAGTCGACTACGTTTGTATGGAGAAAGCGCCGCGCCGGTACTTTCCTCTTATTGTCAATCTGAAAAACAATTACTTACTTAGTGTTTATTTTGTCCCTAATATCTAGATTTTAAAGAAACCTTTTAGTGGCCCTTATTACACGCAAGTACCTTATTACCAATAAATTGCATCTTGTAATTCTAAGTAGTAAGTAGGTACGGTCGGCTCCATAATTGCAGACCCACCGTAGAGCTCCAAAACGGCTGTTAAAAGAATGTTTTCAACATAAGCAAGATTCTAGTCACCTTAGTTGAAGTTTAAAGTCTTCTAACTCATCAATATATCACACAAAAATTATTATAATGAAAACATGCCAATAATAGTAATTTTAGAACTCTACCGGGCGCGGAGGCTGCAATTATGTAGCCTAACTACCTACATACCTCTCTATTATACAATCGTACCGGTTCGGAAGCCACTCCGGTTTCTTACCCAACGTATCTCGATTAGATCGACTAATGTTTTTAGGGTTCCGTACCGAAAGGGTAAAAACGGGACCCTATTAATAAGACTTTGCTGTCCGTTTGTCCGTCTTGCCTGTCAGTCACCAGGCTGTATCTCATTAACCGTGATAGCTAGAGAGTTGAATTTTTTTAAAGGTTCCGTAGGCTATATTTTTACTCTTATAAACTGCTGAATCAATTTTGATGAATTTTGGTATACTGATAGTTGGGACCTTGGAAAAGGAAAGCTACTTTTTACCCCTATCCCAAAATAACGTGGGGCAAAAAACCTGGCCAAGTGCGAGTCGGATTCCCGCACGATGGGTTCCGTACCATGTTGTATGAGAACTCCACTTAATTTTTTTTCTGTTTATAGTATTTGTAGTTATAGCGGCAACAGAAATACCATAATCTGTGAAAATTTCAACTGTCTAGCTATCACGGTTCATGAGATACAGCCTGGTGACAGACAGACGGACTGAGGAGTCTTAGTAACAGGGTCCTGTTTTTACCCTTTGGCTACGGAACCCTAATTATCAACACAAATGTCAAAATACTACAAACATAAAATAAGTAGGTAAAACAAAAGAAAATGATAAAATTACAAGTCATTGTAATGTAGGTCAAATATTGAAAACTAAAAAAAATGATAAAACTTAAACTGACCTGACCTCGTTATCAAGAGGTCGATACTGTGTCATTGACCTCATATTCACCTACTAGCTTTGACCCACGGTTTTACCTGCGTTAGTTAGTTTTTTGATAATTCAATTTGTTCTTTGAAGATTTTGATGTAATGTGGAAAAGTAAAAATTGTTTTTTTTTTAAATTGGCTTCAAAGTACAGACTTTTCTCCCTTTATTATAAGCATAGATATAATTAGAAATGGTGTTGAATGAATTTTTACGAATTTATGTGCGCTAATTACATTATTTACGATGAAGTCATCATAATGAAACCCGCGACACAGCGCGCGGCTTACTTGTCTCCAGATAATATTGACGAGTTCTTTTCTTTGGACACGGTCGACTAAGCTGAGAGGTGGTGGATAGGTGTTGGGCAAGCCTACTCCATCTTCATCTAATGCATGTCCTGGGCACTACAGGGTCCTGAATAGCATAGTTAAAGTTACTGGCGATGTATCATCTAGATCAGTCAGATATGAAGGCCAAATATTTATTATTATATAGATTGTAGTTATTATAAACCGCAAACTTAGTTCAACAGTCATTAGAATATCATTAACTTTTATTAAACATTTTTTGAGGAAAATTAATGTTCTGTTTTCCATTTAAGGCTTTGGGTCACACCAAATACTTAGCCTCTATGACTTGTTGATTATTGCATGTTTTTTTAACCAAGTATTTTTACTAAGTACAAGTATTTTTGTGTTGGATAGTCCATTTATCGAGGAAGGTTATAGACTACTATTTAAAAGCTTTTATATAATTTGCAATGTATGTATGTATGTTTGTTCGAGTCAAATCTTGCAACTTAATTTTGATCCACTTTCCGGTTACCAATTTAGCTGAAGTTTTTTAGTTTGAAATTCTATAATTAGGTATAATATCGTCAATGGAAAGGCTAAATCGCTAAAGCCCTAAATTGGCCAAAAAGAGTTTTTATATAATTTGATCGATTAATCATATATTTTATTCTGTGCCATAGCTATAAAAGTTAAGTTTTCGAACTTGCCCGGCGAGAAACAATTTTTTTTTTTAAAATACTTATTATAGTCAGGATTGCATAAGTAAAGATTTATGAAGCCTTCTACTGCAAAATGTACGTTCGTGACTTGTGGTTTTATGTGATTATATAGTTCTTACAATACAAAAGCGGTTTCATGATAGCACAGTATATAAATTGTGTGCTAAAGTTAGTTGCTTAGTAATGTTTTAGGTTTTAGGAGAAGTTTTTAGCTGTGACAAAACCATTATTGGCAGCGAGTAAATATTGGTATTGTCAAATTTTAAAATTTTCCCAAAAGTTGGTAAATACGGGTAATTTTTCCTTATTTTCCATTTCATTTTTTGGGTAAGGTCCGTATGAAAAACTCCATTGGTTGGCAGGCAGGGATTCGAACGTACGACCCTCGGAATTAAGACTAGACCATCAAAATATGAGGTATATTTTTATCCCGATATTTCTACAGGACGGGTAAAACTGTAGACATCTGCCAGTCTAATATAAAAAGTTTTAAAATATGTATCCAAAGTGTTTGTGGATCACCCCGTGGCTTAGTTGTCTCCAGACGTATTAACAAGTTCTTCGACATGGTCGCCTAAGCTGAGAGGGTAGCATAGGTTTTGGACATAGTCTACTCCTTCTAATAAATGTCCCAGGCACTACAGGCAGGCAGCGTCCCTGAATAGCACAGATAGCTGTTTAAAACAACTAGGTGTAAAGGCCAATATTTTAATTGGTGGGTCATCCTCACCCGGAAAAATACCAAGTACACAATAGAGGTTTGGCGGGAACGAGTTAACAACATATCGTGCTGCAATTTTATTTTCATGAAACTTAGTTGTAACCCGAGTTGAATTGTATAATTCTGGTGGAATGTTATTCAATTTAGTTCTGTGAAAGTGCACAAGTGTAGTGAAAGTAAAAATCAGTGGCAAACATGAAGTTTTCTCGTTGCCTCCAAATCTCCTATTAAGGTTATGCTAAACTTGCCACCGCTTTACTATAGCCCCTGACTTGACGGACTATGACGACTTTGACAGTTTTGAAACACTTTAGGCCCGATTTATGAAAAGTCGGGTCATAATTTGATGCAAAACATAACTTGACACTGGCTAAATGCACAAGCCGTGAAAAGCCATAATTAATAGCAAAAAAAAGTACACAATAGTTGTTACTGGTAGTATTTCTTAATTTTACACCTACCATAAATCTTTTGACTAATAAAAGTTTATATTATTAAATAGGTACTATACAATATACCATGTCATTCAATTTGAACATCATTATTTCAACGTAAAGCCTTAGGCGCAAATAGCAAAACGTCTTTCGCCTATAACTGTTAATTATTGCATGGAATAAATATATTACCTACTATTATTGCTTGGAAAAATGTTGCCTAGTGTTTTGTGTGTGTACCGTATGTACGGTCGACTGCATAATTACAGACCCACCGTAGAGCTCCAAAACGGCTGTTATAAGAATGTTTTCAACACAAGCAAGATTCTAGGCACCTGTTTAAATTGAAGTTTAAAGTCTTCTAACTCATCAATTTATCAAACTAAAATTATTGGAATGAAAACATGACAATAATTGTAATTTTAGAACTCTACCGGGGGCTCCAATTATGCAGCCGACTGTACCTACTTCTTGGATAGGCTTAGACAAGTTTTCGTTGAAAAAGATTTCTCTTCAACACTTGAAACCTGCCGCGCCGATAAGAGTTTTAGCTGTTGGCGTTTGGTACCTTTATTTTTACCCGACTGCGCAACGCAAAGGAGTGGTAATGTGTTCATCAGTCTATGTATGTATGTTTGAACCTATGTGGCTCTCTACTTCGTATAAAATAAACATTAAATATAAAAAACAAGTGTATTTTTGTCAAACTTAGTACTTACTAAAATATTTGCCTGTTTACAGAAGAAAAAAAAGCTTGTAATAATAAATAAATAAATATTTCGGGACATTCCACGCATCGCCATCTAGCCCCAAGCGAAGTAACTATACTTGTGTTATGGGTGCTAGATAACGGATATACTACTTATATACTTCTTTTTGTAAATATATACTTATAATACATAGAAACAACCAGACCACAGAAAAATATCTAAGCATAAATACTTGCCTGAGGCGGAAATCGAACCCGCAACCCTGTGTTTGGCAGTCCGGCATGGTGACCATTGTGCCAACTGGGTCGTCAAATATTAAAAGTATTATATCCGTTGTCTCCTCACATCCGGGCTAGGTGGCGTTGTGTCCAATGTCTATAAAAATAAGTCGGGTTTTCCTCCCTGACGCTATAACTCCAGAACGCACGAACCGATTTCCATGGTTTTACATTCGTTGGAAAGGTCTCGGGCTCCGTGAGGTTTATAGCAAAGAAAATTTAGGAAAAATTTCAACAGAAAAGCGGAAAATTTGGATATGGCAAAACAACGTTTGCCGGGACAGCTAGTTTATTATATTAAAATAACTCTCTCAAGTTTTGTAACAGACAACTACTTGACACACATTTGTTTAACTGCGATTGATCACAAAACAAACTGCGGAAATATACCGAAGGTTGCCAATATTTTACACAAGTTCATTCATTTCATAAAACTGTGCCTAACTGTTATTGGTAACTTTCAGTTTATACCGAACGTTTTAAATATAAAAATAAAATTAATACAAACATATTTCATTTCATAATAATTTAAGAAAAATATAGGTTTCTTATTATTATAAAATAGATAGATAAACACTTATTGGCACCAATAAAACACAACACAAAATTAATTCTTACTCAAGTCAAAATTCTTTATTCAATAGGAATCCTGAAATGCATTACATCACATTGAAGGGTCTTAAAAATTAAGTTAGGATGTGTGCCTTCGGAACGCGCCCACCAATGAGAAGAAGACACTAGAATGTCGTTAAACTTACTTAAGTACTTACATATATTTGATAAAATAAAAATTTATAAAAAAAAATATGGCACAATGGGCGGCCTTATCGCTAAAAGCGAAGCAACCTTTGGATGGACAATAATTAAGAAAAGGGGATGGGTGAGTAAAAATATAAAAAAATATATAAGTTTTGATAAATGGTAGTTAGAAACATTACGCCATATTTGACCTTGCCGTTACAATGTCGACACACGACACAGAGATTACCATACAGATGCATTTTAGATAAGTATTCAAACAACCTTGGCAGTTAAATATTATTCCCCTTAAAACAATTTTGTGCGGTCTTCAAGTCACGAGTGAACATATTTAAATTCGATTTTTTATTGCATAAAGTCGCATTGTCTCTAAACCGAAGATACATCATACATAGCACGTCGCACATCGATGTCATTTCCATGTAAAACAAATGTGTGGAAATAGAGGTTCACGCTCATGTCGTAAGATCGTGCGATACACCGCTGTCAGTTCATCTATGTACTCTGGCTGGTGATTTTATAGTAAACTTGATAGGTGTCTAGGGACACCGGGATGGAACGAAGTTCCTTTCGATTAATTAGTTGTAATATTTTTTTTTAAGTTATATTAATATTTTTTTAATATTAACAAATATAATGTTATATAAACTTAATCAGTACGCTCAATTTTAGTAAACTGGCATGCTTTCTATGAGAGAGAGAGAGATAGAGAGAGAGAGAGAGAAACACGCGCACGCCGCACGACTTACAACTATAGCAAAAAGTGTCGTTACAACTGTTGGTCTTATTTTTTTCCGTCTAGCCCCTTTCGAAACGCGCGATAAGGAACTTCGTTCCAAAAGGTCAGCGTTTGACCACTATCTCACACGATGCATGGTAAGTGACGATGCGGGCTAAGGTGTAGCATGCGCCCCGAGAAAATACCTATACACTCGTGACTCAAAGATCCCCAAATAAACGGGCCTTCGAGGGACACGAGACGGCAATAAAACAAAAACTTTTCCGCCCCGTCCTCCTTTTGATTAGTCAAATCAAGGTCACCGCATGACGTGCGATGTCGATGTGCAGTGCATCTTCAGCATAACCGTCTGCCGTACCCTGATTCCCTAGGGCCCGACCTGTAGTACGTTCCCCGAGAGAGCTCTTTGGTATAAGTATCTGCAGTACACCCCTACACCAAGATACCATACGACGTGCTTGTGTGGAGGTTATACTGGGGTCTTCTAAGTAAATGTGCTACATCTTAGTCCGTATCGCCACTTACGCATTTACGAAATACGCGGGTGAAACCGCGGGGTGCAGCTAGTCTTATTATAAAATGTGTCTTCAAACTTAGTTTCTTCAAAATCGGTCCTGTAGTTTCTGTCGGATCCTATTCCTTACAAAATCTTTCCTATAGATGAACATTTCATTATTTTTATCACCTAAAATTAATTTACCGCGATAATTTTTATATCTTGGCCTTACGCAGGTAACGCAGGCAAAACCGCAGGGCGCTGCAATTATACAGTAATTGAGACAAGTCTTATAATTTTAAATCAACTATCTAACGAGAATTTTAATGAAACCAAAAATGAAGCCTAGTCTAAACCAGTATCAGACCAATAAGGGCTAGATACTAGGTTTTGCAATGACGACCTTCCCTTCCATTTGTCGGTCTTGCAACACTCGTAGTTCCGATTTTAGATAAATTTCATATTGCAACATCGAAGTACACTTGGGTGCATTCATTCGTATCACTAAATAAATAGGATCTATAGGGGGGCATTCAATTATTATGTTAGCAGATTTAACCCCCTTACTCTCGTCATATTGTACTGAAAATCAGCGTCGTGGTGTATTTGCCGCCACAACATTATTGGCAAAAACACCACGACGCTGACTAACTGCATAACTGAGTATAATACTTTTTTTGGTTACACTACAAGTTAAGAATTTTGTTTAATTCTTTACATTTAGTTTACTGTTACTTTATTGAGTCGTGTACGTGTAATAATAAAAATAAAGTTTTATTTCTTTCGTCAGCGAAAGAAAGCAAAGCTTTCCCCCCCCCCCTCTCCTATGCTTACGTAAACATTAGTACATGCATTATTCAAAGTGTTTTAGTTTCTTTATTTGTGTTCCAAACCAAAATCGACTAAATGTATGTAAAATCCGAAAAATTCCTCATCTCGTGTCAATAAAAACTCCGTCCAGAACCCTCTTATCTCGTGTCATCAAAACAAGGCAGCCATTTTATATGCATCGTAGTCTAGATGATTTAGGACGATGTACTACCTAGGACATGTATTAGATGGAGTAGGCTTACCCTGCACCTATACCAACCCTCTCAACTTAATCGACCGTGTCCAGAGGATAGAACTCGTCAATACGTCAAAAGTCAAAATTTTCTTTATTTATTTGGACACATTCATCCGTGAAATAACATTAAATCGAAGGATGTGTGCCTTCGGAACGCCAACCAATGAGAAGAAAGCCAAAGAAACTCATGGGGTATTTTGTCGAGTCAACTAACTAAAGGTCGCTGCATAAGTAACGGGATAAAACCTCTGACGGGACGGGGACGTGATGTGCATCATCGTCGTGGTCTTTAAACATTTATAACGTGATTTTTCTCGTGTCGGACGAGACGTGACGGTTTCTTGACACCGTTTCATATAAAATTTTAGGACCTGACAAAATATACGTAATGAGAAATCGGACGGGACGGGACGGCAGGTGAAAAAACATCGTTGAGGACGATGGTTTACCCCGTCCCGCACGGGACGTGTCGTCCAATTTCAATTCATTTATTTATTTATTATTTATACTAAGCCTACTAGCTATTATTCATTTATTCATATTAAGTTTTGGTATAATAAGGTATCCTACTAATATTATAAATGTGAAAGTTTGTGTGTGTGTGTTTCCTTCAAGCAAAAACTACTGGACAGATTGCGATGAAACTTGGTATGTAGATAGCTGGATTAACACAGGCTACTTTTTATCCCGATATTCCACCGGGATCGGGACTTACGCGGGTGAAACCGCGGGGCGCAGCTAGTTACAATATATACATAACCTAGTTAAGTTACTACATTTAGGTCCAAAACACTTAGTCACTATATTTGACATGCAAATTTTTTGAGATCGATTCGATTTCTCGTTACGTATATTTTGTTACACGTTCCGTATGCAGCGACTTTTAGTTGCAGGTTTCATCACGATGTTTTCCTTCACCGTAAGACCAATTTTATACACAAGCAAAAGCCTAGCAAAATGCAATTTGCAATCGAACACTGGCTGACTTCCGTTTCGTTTCAACACCGGTTTCGCGGCTCACTTCACACGATTGCAATTTAGATCCTTCTGCAATTTCATTGGATTTGAGTGGAAAGGGTACCGGCGCTCTCTCCATACAAACGTGGTCGACTGTTTCCTCCCTGAATAAAGACACTAGAGCAAATATTTTTGTGGCATTAAACTTATAACTACTATGACCATGCCCAAAGAAGAAAAAATCCTCTTCGTACGAAACCAGTTTTCTTGAAAAACTGGTTTCGTAAACAGGTTTTTCTCCTAACACGAAACTGGGTTTCAAAATAGGAAATCAATACCTAATTAATGAGTTGCGAGACAGCACTATTTTCTCTTCATTCGTAAGCAAGTTCACAACCTATTTTTGCATGAGATCTGCGATTTTTTCTACTTTTCTTCTTCTACTTTTCTGATTTTTTTTTTGTTTAATTTTTTTAAAGAACCAATATAACGGAAACAAAAGACGATCGACAACAGCTACATTACGGCAGGTAACTGTCAAAATGACAGATGTCAAACTTATATAGCGGCTATTTCTCGGAAACTATTAGTCCCCGATCAATCTTCTTGTTACCGGCCAATCTCCTTCGTTAGTTTCTTTAATCACTGGACATTGGCGAAATTGCAACGAAATGTGTGCAGAATCACCTGAATTGAATTGAACTAGATTGATGGACTCTAGAGAAATGATAGATCTCATCGTTGTCTTTACAATTTTGGACATATCGTATCCTTCAACACCCACGGGAGATGATGAGGTAGCCATCTCTATTACCACCTTATCGAAGTACCTAAAAACGATAGTTGTTTCACCTTCACACTAAAGTTTTGAAATTGATAGATGTACTTGCGCAAGCGCATGAACTTGTGAGCTTTCCTAACTGGATGACAGTGGCCTTGTCAAGGGCCAATACTTCATTCATATTTGTAGCAATCGGTGTTTTTTAACCTACAAGCTTTAGCCCGCGGTTTCACCTGCAATAAACTAGGCATCTATGTCTTTTTGAACATGATGGTTCAATAAGGGATATTTTGCGAAAGGACATTCGGAGAAAGGGATATTTTGCGAAAAGGACCTTTTCTTCTTTATCCAAAAAATGAACCAAATCTGTTTTATCACTATTTTGGACTAATATGATCATTTTTGAAACGGAATATTACGATGCTTTTGTTACAATTTTTATTAAAATAAAAACTATTACGGCGGCTTCGAGAATCGGATATTTTTGGAAATTGACACTCTGGGAATCAAGAGGTTTTGAAACCGTTGGACTTTTTGGAAATTGGATATTATGATCATAAACGACCTACTACTACCTACTTAAATAGATAACAAAATTATTATAATTATGGTGTCTCGAATATATATGTATTTTGTAAGAGCTAACCTTTCTCGGTTGTGTTGCAAACAACATTCTAACCTTCAAATTGTTAAGGCAATTTTTTTATTAATTACGTACCTTCAAAAACGTAAAATGGTATTTATATGACAAACGATAACTCACAGGTGAAATCGCGGGGAGCAATTAGTTTTGTAAAGAGACCTCTAGAGTACCAAACGTCTAATAACGACCCAGTTGGCACAATGGTCACCATGCCGGACTGCCAAACATAGGGTTGCGGGTTCGTTTCCCGCCTCAGACATGTTTTTATGCTTAGATATTTGTCTGTGGTCTGGTTGTTTCTATGTATTATAAGTATATATTTACAAAAGAAAAGTATATAAGTAGTATATCCGTTGTATAGCACCAATAACACAAGTCTAGTTACTTAGCTAGATGGCGATGAGTGGAATGTTGTGCAAAAAAAATAAAAAAAATAAGGTTACCTGCGGATAATAAAGGCGACCTGTCCTGTACAACACAAATGGAAAAAACCCTAAAAAATATTGTATGTCAGACGAGGCTGTATAGATTAAAAATATTTTGCCTGGCCGGAATGTTGTGCAAAAAAACAAAAAAAATAAGGTTACCTGCGGGTAATAAAGGCGACCTGTCACCTTAATTGAAAACTATTTGTAAAAAGTCGGTTTACGGACGATAATTTTATGTGTAATAATGTTATGTTAATTTTATATTATGTTACCTTGTCAATAACATGACACACGACGGGAACGTGAGCGATGACGTCAAACTTTTTGTGAGTGCCGGAGTTCATCGATTTATGTGACATCACGTCAAAAGACTACTTAAAAATAGATAAATATTTGCTTTATTGTTAAACTGAAAAACAATTCATTTTTTAAAAAATAATTTAATAATTATATCGCTCATCTGGGTTTGTGTTATGGTGACGAGTGACGAATACAAAACTTATGTATATAAAGAAAAAAAAATGTAAAGGAAAAACAAAATCTATACATGGAAAAAAAATTATATAGGTAGGTGTTTAAAGAAAAAAAAAAAACAATTTTTCATCGGTTTCTTGACGTTATCACGTAAAATTATCGTTTGTAAACCGATTTCACAGACAACCATTTTATTTATTTTATTTGTTAGTACTAGCTGCGCCCCGCGGTTTCACCCGCGTAAGTCCTGATCCTGTGAGAATATCGGGATAAAAAGTCCTATATGTTAATCCATGTCTCTAGCTATCTACCGAGTTTCATCGCAATTGGTCCAGTAGATTTTGCGTAAAGGAGTAATAAACACACACACGCACACACAAACTTTCACATTTATAATATTAGTAGGATATTAGGAATATTAGTAGGATTTTGTTACTAATATCAGGGTTTTCAAAAAACAACTTGTTGGGCCTTATTACCTTACTTGGTTATAGGTTACTATACTAAGTAACCTTTATTAAATACAATTTAGTTAGAAAAAAATTCCATGAATTATTTATATTGTTAATGTACTCAGTATATTACAGGGTTATTGGTAATTATACTAGCAACCCATTGAGGGCTACTTCTGTGCACCCTAACAAACAACTTTTGTTCGACGACTTTTGGATATTTTATTTTTTATTATTTATAACATTTTTATTTTTTATTTATTAATATTTTATTTAATTACCAATAACCCTGTATATCTAAGCACTGAGCATGACCCACGGGTCGAACACAGACATAAAATAAATAATAGATGGTACTTAACAATAATTATGTTTGAACTTTGATCTCTAGTTCAAGATACAGAAAAAATTACTCTGTTTACTAATACTAGAGTCTCTTTTTTATGGTCCCGTACCCAAAAGGTGGAAACGGAACCCTATTAATAAGACTTCACTGTCCGTCCGTGTGTCTGTCTATCACCAGACTGTGTCTCATGAACCATGATAGTTAGATAGCTGAAAGTTTTACAGATTATGTATTTATGTTGCCGCTATAACAACAAATACTAAAAACATAATATAATGGTACGGAACCCTTCGTCCGCAAGTCCGACTCGCACTTGGCCTTTTTTTTTAAATTCAAGTTGCATTTTCTATCTATGTTTGTTGTTATGATATCTATGTTTAAGTATTTAGTTTATATCTTTTTTACGTAGGTATTTATTATTATATGTGTTCCTTACACCACACGACCTACCAGTTAAGCTAAACAGACCTTCTCCATCCTAAGGTTGCCTGGAAGAAATCGCTTTAAGCGATAAGGTCGAATGTTTGTACAATTTCGTAGTTAATAAGCTTTCTCATCCTTCTTGTTATTTTCAATGTTTTGTGTGTTGTACAAATAAAGTGTTTATCTATCTATCTATCTTTTTCGAATTTTGTCTGTCTGCGGGGATATTCAAAAGAAAAGTATATAAATATTCTATCTGTTGTCTGGCCTAGTTGCTTAGCTTGGGTCTAGATGGCGCTCTGTGAAATGTCCTACAATAGTTATGTATTATTTACTAGCTGTTGCTCGCGACTTTGTTGGCGTTTTAGTTTTGTTTCTAAAACCTATAAACCGCAACAAAGTCGGTTGCGTAGTTTTAAAGATCTCAGCATACATATGGACAGACAGACAGCGAGAAGCGATTTTTTATATACTATGTAGTGATTTCTTTTACTCATTTAAATTGTTTTAACCTTTGAAATGTTTGTTACAGATACCAAGATAACCCTTTTCATAATATGTGAGTATTAGTATTTATTACTTAGGTATTATTTTTAACCGACTTATAAAAAAGGAGATTGCACTACGACTTTAAGAAATTTAAATTTTTTTTTCGATTATTCGGATGCATTTTTTACTGGAAAATGCTGTTTCATACAAAAACTTGGAAAAAGTTCCAATTTCCAAAAGTCGTAGAACAAAAGTTGTATATCTAGAGGTCTAGAACAACCCTGTCGTTTATTCTAAGAAACTCATTAAGCCCCCCTCAAACATAATTACACCTATTTCACAAATTGTTACTTAAAACATTAAAAACTTTGATGGAGTAATTGCCTGACTTTATCAACTAACATCTTAATTATAACCATGAAGTGAAGTTACTAATTCTGGTACTTAGACCTTAATAAAAACGTGGTTTTAAAACGTAGGTACAACTTGGGTTAAGGGTCTTCAAGTCGGTACGTTCCTACTGATCAAACTTTCTGGTCAAACTAGTTTGTCCAAAAGGAATAAATTTCCTCATAGTCAGACTAGTGAACAGGTATCTTGTAGCGCGTGCGAACATCTTAGACAGCATCGTCACCTACCGCCAGGCAGGTGTGATAGTGGATTAAGTGATCTAACATATTATGTAAAACGACAAACTAAAAAAAAACTTTTCAAAATTCTCGTATGACGCACTTATAATTTATACGAATTCTAACTTTTGCTTTTGTACTAAATATAACTTTTTGATAATTAATCTAAAATCTATATTAATATTATAAAGTGTTTGTTTGAACGCGCTAATCTCAGGAACTACGGTTCGAATTGAAAAATTCTTTTTGTGTTGGATAGTACATTTATCGAGGAAGGCTATAGGCTACTTTTCATTTTGATATTCCCACGGGATCGGGAGTTACTCGGGTGAAACCGCGGAGCGCTGCTAGTAATAGATAAAGAGATCAAGTAAATTTATCTAAAAAGTCGGCATTTTGACAATATTCATACTAAAACTTTGTCTTGGTTATTTCCTAACAAAAATACAGGACCTTTTTTTTAGAAGATAAATATTTGGGATAGAAATATTATTATTTTTTCTCAAATTCGTTCCATTTCGACTGTTAGAATTTAGGTCGAATCCAAGGCTTACTCATGCGAATATTGCTATCTAGTAAGCGGACCATCTACACCCGTCTTCTCGCATAAAATACCTAAATTATATAAAAAAACCCAGCAATAATAACAGCGATATACGTCTATGAAACGTTTGCAAATCTCACATTTGTCCTACATCAACATAATGTTACGTAAGTTGACATAGTGCCCACATTACGGTCATCTCGGCTGCGTCTGCGCACAATAGCTTCGCGGATCCGTTCCGCAGATATAGGGATTGTACTAAAAATCGATATCGATAAATCTTAATTTGACCAGATATACTTATTTTTTACTGTGACTTCTAAAGGCCCCATATTATGGTCAACTCTGCGAGTACTTAGACCAAACCAACCTGTGACTTCATTTACTTAATAAGTTTCACCCATGTAAGTCCCGATCCCGTGGAAAAATCGGATAAAAACACTACATGTTAATCAGGGTCTCTAGCTATCTACATACCGAGTTTCATTGCAATCGGTTCAGTAGTTTTTGCGTGAAGTAGTAACAAACATACAAACACACAAACTTGCACATTTAATAATTTTAGTTGAATCTTCTTCAGACAATAAACCCGAAAATTTTACAAATTCAAAGTTACTTTATTCAGTATGAATCATTAGCATGAAATCACATTGAATAGTCTTAAAATACAGGACGTGTATTTGCGGAACGCGCCCGCCAATGAAAAGAAACTCATGGGGTTAACAAAAAATGCATTGTTTCTAGTAACTGTTTTTGCTAACAGTAGCTTCCCGAAACAGATCCGCAGATATAAGGATTGACTTTGTACTATTTGTCGATATCGATGAATTCTACATTTTTCCTGCACCAACATTATATTACGTAACTTGACTTTACTTAATACTTACTTACCTATAGGCACAGTGTTATCCGAAGACCCCTCATTATGGTCATGTCAGCTGCGTTTGCGCACACTATAGCTTTGGAAAATCGTTCCGCAAATATATCTAATAATAGGGATTGACTTTGTAACATGTTTATATTGTCACAATTACTTACAATTACAAGTTTATAAATAAAATTAAAATAATAACAACATTACATTAAAATTTAACAATAACATCATCATATCAGCCACAGGACGTCCACTGCTGAACATAGGCCTCCCCCAAAGACTTCCAGAGCGATCGGAAATAAAAATAACATACATACATATATAATAAATATACCGTAAATTTATTTTGTTACTATTTATCGATATCGATAAACACATTTTCCCTGCACCAACAAAGATTACGTAACTTGACTATACTGTGACTTGACATAGTGTTGCACAAAGACTCCACATTATGACAACCTCTGGTGCAATAGGAGAACTACCGTCTGGGACGCTGAAGGGTGCGGGATCGATTCCCGCCGTCAAACAAATATTTATGTATACGTAGGTATACATAGCATAGCGAGAATGGAGTTTCCGGAAACTCCAGGCTCGTAAAAAAACATGTTAACTAATCCCCTTTTGAAGTGATAATGTCTTATAAATCGATGAACAGCTACACTCACAAAAAAGTGTGACGTCATGTCACGTTACCGTTAAAGTTACGTATTGAAGTATGCAAAATGGTAATGTCAACGATACAAAAGAGTTCTTATGACCGACTTTACAGACAACCATTTTTAACCGACTTCAAAAAAGGGAGGAGGTTCTCAATTCGGTTGTATGTACTTTTTATGGATGTTCTTATGTCTACAGATTTATTTAATAAACATAGTAAGTTTCCATATATTTTATTTGAAGACTAACCCCCTTATTCCAAAACGAAGTTAAAGGATAATTCGAGAAGTGAATTTAAACCTTAGATTTAGACACAGATTTACTCGTGAGCTATAGTTTAAAGATCTAAACACTATGCTTCTGTTGATCGATGCCGCTTTTGGAATAAGGGGGAAGGACTTTCATAATATTAGTTGATTTTGTGATCGTAATAAAAATTCGATTCTCGCGTGGAATCTTTCTATTAACTTAAAAACCAACGTTATTTTTTTGTATTAGTAACATTCGAGAAAAATCTATATATATAAAAGAAAGTCGTGTTAGTTACACCACTTATAACTCAAGAACGGCAGAACAGATTTGGGTGAAAATTGGTAGGGAGGTAGCTTAGAGCCAGGAGACGGACATAGGATACTTTTTATCCCAATATGCCCACGGGATCGGGACTTACGCGGGTGAAACCGCGGGGCGCAGCTAGTCTATATATATAACAGAAAGTCGTGTTAGTTACACCATTTATAACTCGGGAACGGCTAAACCGATTTGGCTGAAAATTGATAGGAAAGTAGCTTACAACCAGGAGACGGACATAGGATACTTTTTTTTCCCACGGGATCGGGACTTACGCAGGTGAAACCGCGGGGCACAGCTAGTATGCTAATAAATAACTAACTTATTGAATTGCTACAATATAAAAATCTGAAAATAGATAACAGGTTTCAAATTTCTTAGTAAAGTTGAAAAAGATTCGCAATAAATACACAGGAAAAAAAGGTTGCTTGGAGCAGGACATAATCCTCTCTATAGGCGCTAAAGAATGATTTGTGAGTTTAAATTTAATAAAAAACTTTAAATTAGAACCAGACTCAAATACCTATACATAAATCCTATCCTATCCTACTAGTACTATAAATGTGAAAGTTTGTGGGTGTGTATGTATGTTTGTTACTCCTTCACGCAAGAACTACTGGACCGATTGTCATTAAACTCGGTATCTAGATAGCTGGAAACCTGGATTAACATTTATAACTACATAATTATAAGTACTTACAATAAAACAAAATGAAAATTACAATCACCAAATGTATACTAATATTATAAAGCTGAAGAGTTTGTTTGTTTGTTTGTTTGTTTGAATGCGCTAATCTCAGACTACTGGTTCGAATTGTAAAATTATTTTTGTGTTTGATAGTCCATTTATCGAGGAAGGCTATAGGCTACTTTTTATCCCGATATTCCCACGGGATCGGGAGTTACGCGGGTGAAACCGCGGAGCGCTGCTAGTTAAAATATATGAAGGAAAACTAAAATAAAATTACAAATAGAAGACATCTTCAAGCGCGTGTCCCCGAGGCATCGTTATTCACAACCTACCATAGAAGCTGAATCAGTTATTTTCCATCGAAAGGTTGCCTGGAAGAAATCGCTTTCAGCGATAAGGCCGCTCATTTATGCAACTTATACTATCTAGCTATTTACTTTGTGTATATCTTGTTCTGTTTCTTCCTGTGTTGTTCAAATAAAGTAATCTATCTATCTATCATCGTTCCCAGAAGGCTGGCAACATTTACCCTCTGGACATTGTGTATTAAATTGAAATAAATATAATCAAACTACATAATTATTAAGTGGTTTTTTCTTGTTTTAATTTAAATTTGTACATAATTTATTCACCTCCCATGGGTAATACATAATAATTATGTAATTGTTCTCTTTTTGCTTCAAAATACATATAAAACTAATAAGAATGGATCATAATTATATGGCAAAATATTATAGGTACCCAAATCTATAAATATAAAATTCAAAGTTCTGTCTGACTGAATTATATATCAACGCACAGTTCAAACCAACAGTCGGATTGGGCTAATATTGTTAACATACCTACAGGTTAATCAGATAAGATTTTAAAAAATTTAAACCCTACGTAAAGTCGCGGACAAAAGCTTGTATCCTTTTGAAATGTTAATGAATTCACTGTTTTAGATTTTTTGTGAGACTATTTTTAAGAGACATTAATATTCTGTGAACTTAAAAGTTATCGGATAACTTATATAAATAGATCGAATGTTATAGTAATAAAACTATTTTTAACGAAACATTAAGGTTTATTTTTGTTTCGTCGAATAAACGTCTTTAAAATCGATCAGAAGAGTCACTCGCACAAACTAAATGACTGAAGTGAAGTCAGAAATATGACGTCTTTATTCGTAACGGACATATGAAAAGAAGATGTATAGCTTAAGTACTTTACAAACGTAGTCGACTGTTTCCTCCCTGAATACTGACACTAGAGCAAAATATTTTTGTTGCATAAAACTTATAACTGCCATGACCATGCCCCTATGCTTTGTTTTTTTTTTTAAATCTTAATTTCTATGATAATTAAAATATGAAAAAAATTAAAACATAGGGGCATAGTCATGGCAGTTATAGGTTTTATGGCACATAAATATTTGTGCTAGTGTCATTATCCAGGGTGGAAACAATCGACTGCGTTTGTATGGAGAGAGCGCCGGTACCCTTTCATTTTTGACTTCCTTTAGAGCAATGGTGGCCAACCTTTTCGACATCCGGGCGAAATTCGGAAATAGAATTTTACACCAGGCCGCACTACCAAGTTTGTAGCTAACAAACGCACAACCAGTAAAAAAAATACTATTTTATCTTTTACCTTTGCAAGCATGATCACTAAAACAACTAGAACCCCATGAGTTTCTTGTGCCTTCTTCTCATTGGTGGGTTTCTTAGTAGAAATTAAAAAAAAAAACAACAAAACATCTTCCCTTATCAATTTGAATTGTCGCACTAAACAGTCGATGAACTCCCAGCTCATCTTTGAAGACTCTTTCCAAGATTGTTGGCTTAAACTACAATTTTCAACATATTTTTTAGTTAGAGTTGCTACTTGTAAATTTGAAACGTATGAATTAATACGCAATTAATTAAGTACATGATTGCTATCCGTCATTAAACGACCCTTGTACTTTGGTAAAGTAACAATCGCTAATTGATAACGAACAGCATACACAATATTTAGTTTTTTAAGTATATAATGAATACTTTTTATTTGTTTACCTAATTATCTACTAATTGACGACTACTACTGAAGACCCAGTTGGCACAATAGTCACCATGCCGGACCACCAAACACAGGGTTACGGGTTCGATTCCCGCCTCAGACAAGTATTTATGCTTAGATATTTGTCTGTAGTCTGGTTGTTTCTATGTATTATAAGGAAAGTATATAAGTAGTATATCCGTTGTCTAGCACCCATAACACAAGTCTAGTATTTAGCTTGGGGCTAGATGGCGATGTGGGAAATGTCCTGCAATATTTATTTATTTAATATACTATAATTTGTGATTATCCTTTGATTCGTCCCAAATACCTATGATCCGAATGAGACAACAAAGAAAAATAATATTATGTCATTGAACTCGTCCCATTTAACCATCAAAACTGTATTATGCGTAGATCAATAAGATGGATTAAGTTAGCTTATATTTAATTCTACTAAATACCTGGTGTTAGAGATTGTAAAAAATCAGGGAATAAAGGTTTTAGGTGAAACTGCAGACACAAGACGTTTTTGTTCTAACATAAAACAATAATATTATAAATACAAATAAAATCCCGCCCCTTATCGTACCCGGCGTAAAGGTTCCTATAATGCTAGAAGCATTGCCACGCTGAATGGCGATGGCTAACCTCTGCGCCAGAAACGAGCCAGAGCAGGAGTCATCCCTAAGACGTTTTTAAAATTATTGGCGTGTTTAGGGAGCTATTTCATTCACTTCTCTGAATATTCCAAATACCTTTTTTTAGGGGTCCGTACCTAAAGGGCAAAAAAACGGGACCCTATTACTAAGATTTCGCTGTCCGTCCTTCTGTCCAGCCGTCTGATTTTTTTTTAATTTTGTCAATTTAATACATAAACAGTTACATAAAAAAAAACAATGGATGACTGGTTTAGCTACTTTTTACTCCAAACATTTTTGTTTTGACAATTGACAAATAAGATTCGATGTGAATAAACCTATAAATATATGAACGTGTTTTAACTCCTTCACTTACTATATAGCTTACCGAAGTCATTGTTGGATTTTCAAAGAGTCAGTGGCCCTGGAGTACTATGACATTTGCGAGGCATTGTTCAACTTCCAAACTAAGTAGGTTGCCTTTTGATATTTTTCTTAAATAACAAAGGTCGATGACTAGTATGAATAAATATTTCATCCTGGATATCTTAAAAAAGAATAGGATATACATTTATTAGAAGAGTACTGACAAGAAAAATGAAAATAAAACAGTCAAAATGAGAAAACAATAATAAAGAATAAATTACCACCGTTACAATGTTATTATCTTCGTATTGAGCAATAAGACACTAAATATACACTTATCTTTAGGATCATAAGCTTTCTATTTTTGTTTTGTTTATGTTCTTTGTAGTATTCTCCAAATTAAGTGATCATCCATTTACGCTACCTACTCTACTACTAACTTTGCCCGTCCTTCATCCGCGTAACGTTTGAATTTTCCAAAAAAAATCCTACCGGATTACCCTACCTTATAACCGCTATCTATATGCCCAGTTTGAGCTGTGCGATGATAAATCATTCAGGCAGGACTTTGAATTTTATATTTATAGATACGACGCACATGACCTACGATGGATTGCAGAAATGTGGAGGAACTTTTATTATACATCCGAAGGTGATCGAATGATCGCAGATTGGAAACGGCTATAGTTAATATGATTTTTAAACGGTTTTATTTAGCTTGCCATGTTTGGGTCATTTATCGAAATTACACTCTCTTCCTCGTTTTCTTTTGCTTTGAAATCGAACGATCAGCGAGCCATACCTATCTGGGCTATAGAAAAGTCAATACCTCATTCTTAATCAAATAAACGGGTACATAAGATATCTATTATTCTATTTGCGATGTCCATTCAAATGTTATCAACAGTTCAAGCCTCGATAAATCAGAGCTATTGACGTCACCATTCGATAGTTAGACACATGTATTTTGTATTCGATCTTATTCCCATGTCGATTTATTTGGAAATTGTAAGTTATTGGCCTACGTGATGGGAACCTTCTCACAAACTAATAATATTTTTTTGCTACGTATGACGATGGCATGCCAAAACTCTGAAGTTTGTTAGTTGTGTTTTCCTTGATTGATATGTTATTTTTTTGTACCACTATGTTGCCTTAGAAGGAAGGTACCTCTAGACTTTAAGTTGGGTTTGAACTCTAATGTGCTTAATTACGCATGCCCTTAAAGTACAGGAAAAACACATTGTGAGGAAACTCACCTCGATTCTAAGACAGAACATTCGCATATTTGGAATAGACGCAGTTTGTAGTTTTGCTGCCCGACTTCATATTTTGTAATCAAACCATATCGAACCCACAACCTTCGGTATCACAAACGAGCATGCGCCTGCTGCATGTTCAGTTGGTTGTCATCGTTAATTTTATAATCGACTCCCGGGATAAAAAGGTGTAACCCCTGATTCGTCCCAAATAATCTCGGTCCAAATTGAACAAGTTTGAAAGAAATATTTTTTTTTTGTAATTGCAAATATATTAAACATGTGTTAAATACAAAATACCTTGTGTTCAGGAACTAACTGCATAGCAACTTACAGTATAGTTGTTGCAGAATAATTGCTTACATATTTAAGCAGAGGTCGCATCATGTTTGGATATGTGCCAAGAGTTTACCTACTTTACTACCGGTTTTGCACTGTGTGGTGGAAAATAATAATTGTAAAAGAAGGAAATCATTTACTTAAATGTTCTGCTGAGGAACGAACGAGAGAACGCAGCCTAAATTGCTAGGACACTGGATTTACCTATTCTATGAATTAGGGATGTCGAAAACATCCTTTAATCCCCTTGTAATCCCTTAATACGTTATTATTGGACCCGGCGAATATCAGGATAAAATGTATGTTAAATCCTATGTTACCTACAACGATGAAATGAATCTTCATACCAAGTTTTATTGAAATCGGTTCACCAGTTTCACCTAGTAGCACATCTAGTAGCCAAGCCACTCATAGCACACAACCTATTCATTTCGTACAAAAATAAAATATATTCTCCTTATATATTAAATTAATATAAATTATTAATAAAATATTGCATGTAAAATTACGAATACTTATTAGTTTTTTAATGACATCTAAAAGTTGCAAAATCTCGTGATTTTATTGCATAATAATCTCGTTTACCTATCTAAATATTAATGTTTACAAATGTACATAAATGAATGTAGATTTAAAATTATGCTTTGCTATGCAATTAACCTATTTGGAATCTGTTCCAATTTAAGCGGAATGTGTTTTTTTTATCAGTGTGAAGTGAAAAATAGCTGTCAAATTAAATCTACCTATTTATGTGTCTCATCCAGAAAAAATACTTAATTTTTAATAAGGTCAAAGGGAAAATACATAGAATGAATCAAGTTTGCACATCGATTCCGTAAAATAGTCGTAGCGTAGCGCAGTTTAGCATTAACAACAAGTAGACAAAATAAATATAATACAAATAAATACAATTTTTAAAAAACAATTACATCCAAGGTACAGGATAACCTAGTTTAAAGATCACAGATTGAAGTAACTGGGGGATCACGGAGCATTCCACTCTTTAGCTAAACATGAGGGCCTAAACCAAAACCTCCATTTTTTTAAATCGGTACAAAAAAATGAAGATCAAATCTTTTGTCCAACCTTGGATTTCCTCATCAACTTGCACAGTGATTCAAGCCAGTCACTCTGCGGACGCGAATGAAGACACACGTGCCCGCCCCATTACTTAAATATAACAACTTTCATTAAAAAGAGTGTTTATTTATTATTATTAGTGACAGTGTAGTGAAGTGTTATTTTTTTGTTAATCGGTGAGTTGTCTAATTAATTAGTGTATTTTTATTGAAACCTTGAGTTTAAAAGTAAAAGCTTTATCGGCCTTAGTGGCCTTTCTCTTGAAAACACGAGGGTAGATTGGAAAGTTCGAGGCCTAATATACATGCAATTGAGTCACTAGATCCACCAATTCAATAGTTTACATCGTGCAGAATTTAATTTATTTGACACATCAAATGTTATTCTGGTATAATTGAAGACTCGGCTGGTGGTGACAATCGACGGTCATTGAAGCAATAGTCGTTTTCAAAGCTTTGCTTATCACGTCAAAATTCAACTAAATCATTTTTATTTTACAGTTTTGTACTAAGGAAGTAGAATCTTCTAAAGCTGATAACGTGTCTTTGTGGATCTGCTTCGGGGATACCTACCCCTTCTTTCAATAGTTTTTTTTAACTGTACAATTCCCATACAATTTAAAAAAATCCTTATGACGTTTTGTCAATTTACGTACGTATCAATTTATCTTTAGTTAGATATAGCAGAACTTTTGTGCGTCACAAATGAATTAGACGATCTTATCAGGGTTGTTTATCATCTAAATTCCAATTACGTCTATATGAGGCCGCGAACTTTCCAATCTACCCTAGTAGCACGAGTTTATGTTTATTATGATATGATAGGTGTCATGTTTATGAAACTTGTGTGGAATTATTTTAACCGTTTTAGAAAAAAGGCTATTTGTATCAGATGATATGTCAAGAATCAGTTTAAGTACTTTTATGCTAATATTATTTAGGCAAAATTTGGATGGATTTAGGGAAATTAGAAAGTTACATCATCGAGAAGTATCTTTAGGTATATTCTATTTTCATCATGTTATTTTTGATAGCAAAATTCACGATATTTATAAATCAAATCGTTAGGTATCATGTGTGTTGTTTAGGAAAATTATTTCAATGCTATCCAGTTGAATTTTAAATTGGAAGACCTACTTATTTTTAATGATATTAAAAATAAATTGATTGGTAGGTATCTATGTAAACTAAACTAGATATATTGCATACATTAACATTATCTCATAGCTAGAAATTAGTGGAAGTTCTAGAATAATAACTTAGCCTATTTTTTATAATATAATTCTTGGAACTAATTTAATTATCATATAGATTATTATAGATCTTATATATTTACCTACGTAATAGGTAGCCATGCATGATGCATTTTGTTATTTTAATAACGAATTCTAAACGACTTGCTTTTTATTTATTTATTTTATTTAAATAGGACGAGTTCAAGGATAGAAATATTATTATTGTATGATCCTTTAAAGTCGTTACATTCGGGCCGAATCCAATGGTTACTTAATATTATAAATCCGAAGTATTTTTACCTCCTGTTGAAAGATACGCAACAAAAATGTTTAATGTGATTTATAGTTAAATATTTTTCCATAGCGCGAGACATACTTTGAATACTCCGCTCTGGATTCAAAATAGCACCCTCACTGTAAACATGTAACTTTGCTCCCATAAGGTACAATCTACTATTTCCACTATGCTATGCTGTATTGATTTACAATATTATTTTGGCTACAATACCTTAAATAAAAAGTAAATTATTCGTAAAAGGCATAAAAATATCCGTTAAAAGTTGGTAAATACGATGTCCTTAACTTCAATGCAATAATAACATTTGTTTTTGCAAAAGACTAAGTTTTATAGTCGTTTACTAATTGCCTCGATTTTTAATCCGAAACTCGTGGGTTCGATTGAATCCCGGCCGTCTGTGCACCAATAGACTTTCCTTATGAAATAACTATGTGTACTATTGAATATTGCTCTTGGGGAAGGAAAACATATGATTGTTTGTTCTTGACGGCCAAACTGCTTGACTGAGTTTATTTTTTTTTGAGTTTATATTTATAAAATTGTACAGTATCACCATATTCCAATAGTATTTATGTAGTGCAAACCGCGAAGCGCAGTGTCTAAAAAAATTGGCACATTTTCTTTAAATCGATAACACCGTCACGTTAGGTATGTGCCAAAGTACCCCTATATCTGTTATCTATCCACCGTTATCGTGCTAATTACTACCTCTTATCTTGTTGCTGAGATTAATTTGAATGTAATAATTATAAATACACGGATTTCTTGCTGTTCCGTGTACGAAGATTAGAACAATGCTTGATTAGATAAAAAAATGCCCTT
Source organism: Idaea straminata (assembly GCA_951213275.1). NCBI lineage: Eukaryota > Metazoa > Arthropoda > Insecta > Lepidoptera > Geometridae > Idaea > Idaea straminata. The sequence continues at coordinate 9,386,655 of OX577870.1, forward strand.
CGGACTACTTCTTTTTTAAACCGTTCTGCTAGATAATCGTTTTTTTTTCCTGGAACCCCACGATACAAACATTGTTTAGTGTGGGGGCCACACTTTACACAGCTTTAGGTTAATAAATATTTTTCATTTTTTTTTCAATAGGACAAGTTGCGAATGGGACGGGTTTGCGAATATAATGAAATGTAAAAATTGCAACACATTACACACAGCGCCTCTTTGTGCTGTGTTAAATGAAATCCAATATTTAGTACCAAAAGAGCTAATTTTACCTCACTGTTATTTTTATTATGTTAACGTTACAAGTTGGAAACATTGATAAACTAATAAAACAAAATAAATGATCTGATGAAATAAATGACTGGGAACCTTGGGGACGGGTCTCTCCGGTCCTAACCCTATATTTATTATAGAAGTTCCAGCTTGAGTTTGATCTATCTAAAAATCTGTAAAAGAAATAACGATGAAGCTTTCCACAATATTTTGTCACTTTTAAATCTTGAATCCATCATCGATCAAACGTTCAATATTTAATAGATAATCATTAACTACATATTGCAATAGGTGCCTACTTACGTACCTATTACAAAAAGTCTAGACTAGAATTTTCAAGGCCAATATTAACTACTTTTTGATTTTTTTTTATCGACATCAAAATAAATTGCTGTAATTTTTTTATTAAGTTGAGCTGTCAATTTTTTAAATCGTTAACCTTTTTTTTAATAGTTTTAAATTGATAGGAACGAATAAGGATTAAAAGTAAATTAATTAATAAAAAAACCTGTTTGGAGACCTTACAATCTGATTAGTTTTTTAATATGAAATATTAAATTAAATTAAATCGTAAATATTTGCTTCCGTAATTTAGGGTCGTTAGGTTACATACAAACTTCTTGTTTAATTTATTATTTTAAGACATATTAAATTCGTTAAATTTGAATTGTCAATTTTCAAGTTATTAAGGCATAATACTTGGAATAATTTATACCTATAGCGATTGAGACGGCAGTCCTCAATTTTTTAATAAAACTCATTCCACGTGGGCCGTAGGTATGTGGGACGAATCTAAGGTTCACTAGATTGGAACGCTGTCTTTAATATTAGATGTAATTAGAATTTGGGAGATGTACCCTTATTTATATTACCACTAACATTATTAATGCGAAAGGAACTCTGTTACGGTTAATGAATTTCAGTGAGAGAGATAAATAAGTAGATGGGACCATGGAATTTTTCACACATATCTGACGCTTAGCACAAAATCAAAGACTCTAAATATACATTTTTTATCACAGTTGCTCATAAAGTGGATCTTATTCAACGGCTTTTAGGCTCACAATCCATCATATTATGCACGCGTGCGTTTTATATTTGTTAACTAGTGCTGTAAAGTTATCCTGAAAAGGTAGGTACCAAAGAGTTTATAACTAGCAAAAATGGTTGTCTCTAAAGTCGGTTTACGAACGAAAATTTTACGTGATAATCACTTAGAAAACGATTAAAAATTGAGTTGTTTATTTTTTGTTTTTTCTTTTATTAAATATATTGTTTTTCCGCACCATTGTATTTTGTTCTTAACCCCCGACGCAAAAACAAATAGAAAAATCTCTAAAAAATAATGTATGTCACACGAGGATGTATAGGTTGAAAGTCTTTAGCCTGGCCTTTCCGGAGCATAACACAAAAAAATATTGCCTTAAAAAAATGTAAACATTGAGTTAACACAAATATTTTGTTAATTATTATTTTGTTTTCTTTTCAAGTCTTTTCTTTTATTCGCAACTGTGATAAAAAACGTCGTACGATATACGTGTGGAATTGATATTTGCATCTTGGCTTCATTAACACGCTCGCTGCCGCTCGCGCGTCATAAACCGCCTCTATGCAAAGATCAATTTACCACACTTATATCGTAATGTACTATTGCTGAAAAAAATTCTACTCACTAGTACAAAGTAACTTAAGCACGTTCGTTTTCTGCGCAAAAGTGTCACGATGCGTAGAAAATAATAAAAAAAAACAACAAGTTGTATTTAAAAAAATGGTAGTCTGTAAAGTCGGTTTACGGTCATAAGAAAACGATGAAAATATAAGTTTATTTTGTCCTTTATTTTTTTTTCCATTAAATAAGTCTTCGATTCGCCACTCATCACCATAACACAAGCCCAGATGAGCGATATTATAATTAAACAATATAAAACAAATACGAGACGCGTAACGTTTACTATGACACCGTCATGGTACCGGAACATGACTGTGTTTGTTACCCGGAACATACACTTTTTTGTAAATGCTGGTGTTCCATCAATTTATTAGAGGTTATTATCATGTCCTCATATCATCTATATTAAAATATTTCAATCTCTCCAGAACAGCACAGTACTGAAGTTATCTAAACAAACACGTCATAGGTACATAATAATATACGAATTTTGACACATTATAATCCATGTGTTAATTTGTAATAAAATATTCGAATCTTATTGTGATTAATTGATTCCTGCTTTTTTTTTGATAACGTTACATTTTTGCGTTTTAATTAGCATATCGTATAAATGTTTGACGTCAAATGCATTTTTTTATTAACTTAAGTTTTTTATCCTTACCTATATTACCTTAAGCAGTCTGTAAATTTTGATGCGCCTCGATCGGCTCTTTAGAAGAAAATCTAGCAGAAATTCAAGCTTCAACCAGGTACCAAAATCATACTTATCTTTTTAGAATGAAATGAAGTGAAATGTATTTTTTGAGACATTGAAAGTCTTATTAATTAGACATCTCTAAAGCCGCACAGTTTTTCGTAATGAGGTAAGAAACATATGGAAATCGCCTTATTCGTATATTTTGACAGAATATGTCACGAGCGATTCGCTATTTTAATTGTCACAAGTTTTTGTACTGTCAACAAACGATAATAATATAGGCGCAACGCTATCCAAAGCTTCCAATTTATAGATCCAAAATTTTTAAACCTTGTTTGCTCTTTCTTTTGATAATTAAGTTCTTTCCGTAAAGAGTTTCTAAGGTCTTTAGGTTTTTTTCTGAGATTTGGACATTTTGGGTTATGGACATTCTCGAATATGGACAATTTGCACCATCTGAAGATTTTCAAATTTGGACATATGAACCTAAACGTAATTAACATCTCTTGACCTTTACCGGCAAATTAAATCCTCTTTTTGATAGTTTAGAAGAAAAAAATTCTAATTTCATAAGGCTTTTGCATTTTCTTCAAGTACTACTTAAAAGTACAGTTACATACAAACAAAAATAACTTTTTTTTTTTTTTTTTTCCTTTATTATCAATGTAAAAAGAAACTTAAATAACATTTATTATATGTAGCATAATAAACCACAGAGGTTTGTAGTAATGCTACATTATCGATATAAAAGTCAATTATAAAATAAAAATACCCACCGACATACAATGATTACCCACAAGTACTGTAGGTACACAAAAAAGGTATAGGTGGGTAGGTAACGTAACAATTGTGTGAGGCGTTGGGTAGATACAGTTAACATTATAATAATAGGTCATCGATATTATAGTAGTTACGTAAATTGTTTAGGTAATGCAATTTGAGCTTGGATTTAATGTTTTTGGGGGTAAGGCTATCGCGTACATCCAGTGGTAGTTTGTTGATTAGACGTGGTACTAGATAAGAACCGGTACTCTTGCCGTAATTATTGTTCGCGCGAGGAATGTTCAATATGGACAGTTGACGCTGAGCGACCGCCCGAGTGCATACAGGGTGACTGGTTTCTGTCTTGATATTCGGTTCGAAAAACAAATCTTTCAACAACATATATTTAAATTGCGTGTAAACTGGAAGTACCCTGCAGTGTTTGAAAAGCCCACTGTCATCATTATGGAACTGAGTGCGAATTTTATGTGAAACTATATTTTTTAAAATTCTAACTTGTAAATTGTAAATCTTGTTAAGGTAGGTACCATACGTACGGCCATAGCTACATAACCCGTATTGTATATAAGACTCAGCTAATGAATTGTATAACATTAATTTAACATTATAGGGTATTCTGTTTTTAAGTATAGTAATATTAGCCAAAAATTGTCTTAGTTTGGTGCAGACGTGTTCTATATGGGTAGACCAGTTTAAGTTGCTATCAATTAGTAAGCCAAGGTATTTTTGGTTATTGACCACGTCTATAGTAGGGCAACTACATGAAGTGGAGATGTGTGAGTGTAGACAGCTATGATCGTGGGCTACAACATTTTTCGTCAAGGAGCTCTTCATATAAGGTGATTTTATATGCAACAGCTTAGTCTTAGCGGAATTTACTACTAGGCCGGCATCGTGACACCATCTCAAGAGAGAATTGAAGTCAGCTTGTATCCTTTCACAGGCTATCCCTGGATCCCTGTCAGCAGCAACGAGGCAAGTGTCGTCTGCAAACTGGTAGCACGTACAGTTAACGACGTGTTCATTCATGTCATTTACGTAGGATAGAAAATGCAATGGACCGATTACCGATCCTTGAGCTGTGCCTTCACAAGATAATATCGGTTCACTATACGTGTCGCCGATTTTTACCCTAAACTGCCTGTTCTGAAGATAATTACTGCACCACTGGAGAATGGGGCCGCGAACGCCACAGTTATCCAACTTTGAAACCAGAAGTTTATGGTCAAGAGTATCAAACGCTCGTGAGAAGTCTATAAATAGGACAAAGACTTGCTTCCTTTGGTTAAGGCACTCATTGACTTCATCAGTAAATCTACGCAAAAGGTCAGACGTACCCTTCCCCATTTGAAAGCCAAATTGATTGTGGTATAGGATATCGTGTTGTTTATAAAATGAATGGATTTGTTCGCAAACATACTTTTCAACTATTTTGTCTATACTTGATAGAAGAGTTATAGGGCGATAATTCGTGTAATCATCCCGTTTACCTTTTTTGTGTATTGGTCTAACGCAGCCTGCTTTTAATTCATCCGGGTATGAGCCACTTTTAACACTACAGTTAATGAGGTCGGCAATAGCGATAGACACATCATTTATCACACTTTTGATATCAGACACTCTGATATTATCTGACCCTGGTGCTTTTCTGGAATTAAGGTTTTTGATGATTTTATTGATTTTATCACCAGTGGCTTTTTGGAAGTAGATACTGCGGTCAACCGTTTTACTGACTTTGTTCGTGTTCAATAGCTTTATACTACAGTTAGGGATGATATCCTTCACTGCCTTATCGAACCCATTTGCAAAATTGTCGGCTAAACACTTGGTAGTATGACCCTGTCCTTCAAACGCTCTTAAAACCGCTGCGTCGATTGACAGTGTCACTCGGCCCAGCATCCCATTAATTATTTGGTACACTTTCCTTGTGTCCTTAAAGTTGTTATTTATTTCTTTGATATAATAGTTGTTTCTTTTAATCTCTAGTACTTTGTGTAGTTTATTACGAGTTTTGTTATAATCTAATCTTATTTTAGGGTCAAAAGGATGCTGCCTCCACAATTTAAACAATTTATTCCGTTTTTCGCTTAGCCGAGTGACATTGTCGTCGATCCAGGGTAGTTTAAAGCGGTTAGTACTACCATGTTTAGTGATAGGAAACTGTTTAACTGTAGTTGCCGCCTTGTTTGCATCGTGAAATGACGACCGGATAAAGTTAAAAATGTCCGTGGAGGAGGTCATATCACCGCTTTGAAACCATTTCACCTTCTTCAATTCGCTATAAAGAGTCTGGTAGTCAACGACCTGTTTCAATACACCCTGTATGCAGTCAGTCGTCCGCACCGCATCGTCGATGCAAGCGAGAACAATGGCTCGGTGATCGGCCAGTACGACGTCAAGCACTGCCGTGCACGGATGTAATGTAGGGAGTCGTATGAAATAGTGATCAATGCAAGTTCTAGTTATTTTATTGAGTTTTTTTTCGATTCTCGTGTAGTCAGATATGCCACACAATAATCCGCGCTCGCACAGTGCCTCTAAAAATGCATATTTATAAGATGTAGTGCCTTTTAGGTCGATGTTTGTGTCACCAGCAAGAAGCAAATTTTGCTTTGAGTTAAAGTTAGATATGTATTTACCCATCTCCTCAACAAAGAAAGATTTATTGCTACGGGGCGGTCTATATACTGCACACACAACTACGTCCCGCCCCGAGTTCAATTTCAATGTTCCAGTAACATTTTCAAAGGTCCTAGTCTTGTGTTGTTCTAATGTAAATTTAAAATGTGATCTAATGTAAACAATAATTCCACCACCTCGTCTAGTAGAACGCAGTTGTGGGTACATATTATAGCCGGGTAAGTTATATAATTGAACAATGTTAGGCGATATACCGGCTTCCGTTATAACTATAACGTCTAGTGGAGCTACACAATTGTGAATGATTTGTTGTAATTTGGGAAAGTTTTTAATCACCGATCGAATATTAATATGTAAACAAGAGAAACCTAGATGGCATTTATTAGGTAATTTATGAAAAAAGTCGTTTATGGAAGAACAATTATATATCTTGGTAATATTATCGTCCATTAAATTTAGAAAATATGAATAAAAAAAAAAAAAAAAATAGATTAAGTTAAGCAAATCGGGAGGTAGGTGATAGGTACTTATTTTAGTTCGTTATGATTATTAGGTATACGATTAATATCGTGGATCGATCGAATATAGAATATTTTGCTATCGCTCGTTTTTCTAACACATACCTTCTCATCCCTGATCCATATGAACTGATATGATTTACCTAACTGAGACTTGGTAGTATACAAAAGTGTTTTTAAGTATTTGGTTAGCGCTGCTCTTAGGTATACTGGATTTTCAGCTTGATCTTGGTGGGAGTTTGGCATTATGGCTCCAACGGTGAGACGTTTTTCTTTGCTGGCTGTTATCCACTGGTTCCGGGTAGAAGCCGACTTCATCTCGAGAATAATTGCACCCGGTTTATCCTTGGACCCAGGTAGTCGTGATGAAGATTGCATGTCGTTGATATTTACTTTCAGTTTAGAAGCAATTACCTCTAGGACTTTAGGAACGTCGGTAGGGGGTACGTTAGGTAGGCCAGCTACCTCCAAGGAAGACGATAAGCTTCGTTGTTCAAAGGAATTCATACCCTGCTCTATTACGTTAACTCTTAGCTCAAGATTCTTATTCCTATTTAATAGATCTTGATTTTTCTTCTCAAGGTCCTTAATTACGTTATCCTGTTTTTTAATGGACTGCTCCATAGAAGTAATCTGGTCACCGAGGAAGTCCATCGAGGTTTGAAGGCTACTGATCTCTTCTCTGAAAGTCTTCTTCAGCTCACGAGAAATGTCCCGTACAAGCTTTATAGTGTCGATAGCCTGAACGTGACTTCCGGCGTCAGACTCATCATCACCTTCATCATCATCGGGGATGAGGTACGACGACCTGCGGGAAGCGTTCTGCAGACAATCTTCACAACTCCACTCGATGCCGGGGGAATTACGAAGGGTGTTTATTTGCTTGTTTGATAGTTTTACGCAAGCTGGATCGGCATGAACGGATTTATCACATCTGCTACATATTAACGCTGGTTTAGTTTTCGTAATATTTTTATTACATTTACTACACTTTTTTAAAACCATTGTAGTGGGTAGAAATAAATTTATGGTTAACAATCGACCGCGACCTATCTTTACGACGTAAAAAAGTGATTTTTGAACTAAAAAAGTAAGTAATCTCGAAATAAAAGTGCTTCATCGTTTATGATGACTGGCACACTTAACTTTCACTGCAAGTAGGCTTACGGTAAATATGTCTTCATTTTTACACGAGTACAAGTACTTGCCTACTTATGTTGTGTTTATGCATTTTTTTTATTAACCTTCTTTTTTGACCTTTAATTCAGTACATAAAGGAGTTTTGAGTTCGATGCTTGCTACTGAAGTTAATAATATAATAAACTTATTAGCAGGCATATTTTTTTACAAATGATAAGTCAGCGTTTGAACTCTATCACACCTGCCCGATGGTAGGTGACCAATTGACGATGCTGTCTAAGACATAGCAAGGTATCCTAGAACATACCTGCTCAACTGCGACTTAAATACAAAGCAATATTACTGAACCGATTTTGATAATACTTGTTATGAGGATATATTTAATCCATGGGACTATTTTTTTTTTTGGATTTTACTTGCAATCAGTTGCATTAAAGCACCGCGGACTATTTTTATAGGATCAGTCCAGGTTTAAAAATATTAATATCTCAAGCTCGTCCCAACGTGATCTGTAGGTTTGTAGGACGAATCCAAGGTGAGCTCAATTAGTCAATGCAACTGTGGTAGTCTTGTATGTAACCAAGGTATTGGTCAGTGACCCTGGCATGACGTAATACATCAAAAACAAGTTCTCTTTTAACTAATAACATTGAACTTTCAGTTTTTTACATAAACCGATAGGTAATTATAAAATATTATAAATTAATTACAGGTCATTTTGTTTAAACACCGATTTAATGACGTGTGTAAAAATAATGAATTTTAAAAGGATGTGGACACTGGCAGCGTCCCGCGGTTTCACCTGCTTAAGTCTCGATTCTGTCGGCTTATCTGATGACAAATGGTCTTTTAATTTAAAAATGATAAGAGAAACTGATACCCTACTCAACAGAGTCCGTCAACTTTCATTTTTTCTTTTTCACAATGGTTGTCTTCATGTTATTTGATTACTCTGTCACGTCTATAATGAATCATCAAAATCGGCCCACGAGACGTCTTTAAAGCGCCACAAAGGAACTGACATACATTCTCGTAGACTGACTGACCTTACTTACCGTCTGGTAAAATAAAAAGCCTGTTTTACTCCGAAGGCTTTGATGCATCCTCATATTATATAACCTTTGCAAAATTAATTAGTTTTATATTTTTAGGGGCCCATCCAACCAGAGATTTCCTCATACAAACAAAGTTTAATCGTTCCGAAATCGGAACCGATTTTAACGAAACTTGAATTATGAAGATACATTGAATCTTTTTATCCCCATATTCCCATGGGAACGTGACAAACGCGGGTGAAACCGCAGACCGCTGCCAGTCTATAAATTGGAGCTATGCGAGTAAAACCGTAGTATTCAACTACATATAGACACAGTGCAATAAACTTGGGCAAGTCGTGAACTGTAAGGCGTGAAATCTTTGCAGGTACTTAACAGATATGTGCAAATTACATTCAAATGTGATTTGGCAACTGTTAGTACTCGTATATGAATGCAAGCAACATACCGACAAACATCTTTACATTATGTACTTACCTACTTACCTAACAGATGTTTACTAATATCTTAAGATTAGCTGTGCCCTGCAGTTTCACCAGCTGTCTGTTGTTTTTAAATAAATAAATGACGATACGGTCTAAGATGTAGCACGCTTTCATAGAAGATACTTAAACGCTCGTGACTCAAAGAACCCCTAAATTAACGAGGGCCTTCGAAGTTAGGAATACGGCAGCGGAACAAAAACATTTCCGATCCGTCCTCCTTATGATTGGAATAAAATAAAAATTTACCTTTCACATTAAGCTCATATGTTTGCTTTTCTTTCACAATACATACATTTTAGACACTTTGTATAATAGAAACGGTGTTTCATCAAAAACTTAATCAATTAAGATTTTTGATGTGGGATAGTATTATGTTTCTGGTTGATCAATTTAAACAAATAAATAAATATTGCAGAACATTCCACACATCGCCATCTAGCCCCAAGCTAAGTAATTAGACTTGTGTTATGGGTGCTAGACAACGGATATATACTTAATTTTCTTTTTGTAAATATAATAATATACTTATAATACAAAGAAACAACCAGACTATAGACAAATATCTGAGCATAAATACTTGCCTGAGGCGGAAATCGAACCCGCAACCCTGTGTTTGGCAGTCCGGCATGGAAACGATTGTGCCAACTGGGTCGCCTGGGTCAGCTGGGTCTGTAGTTGATACAAATATAAGTTTCACAGCGAGAATTGAACCTTCTCCGTCGCAGGCGCATGTCGTGTAATGATTGATATATTGAATGGATGATAAATTACACTTGTCTGAAGCATGTTTTATACATATTGCAATACAAATCAGCACGTCGTCGCCGGTCGGGGCGGCGCGGGCGCAGCGCGGCGGCGGCAGCGCAGTCGGCGGTATGTAGGTTAAACACGAGTCGGTAGAGAGTTTGCGCAAGAGTGCATTTACATGCGAAATTACTACACAAGGTCAAAGTTCTAGTTATCATTTATAGGTATAGTTGAAATAATGACTAGGTAGGATAGTACCTATAAAAACGTTTAGCAATTTAACGCATTAATCGTATCGTTTTTTATATGTGTGGTTAGTGCGCACGCACATAATATACGACTTTTTCTTCTGGACAGTAATTTCAATAACATTTTGATTATTAAATGGGACGAATCGGAGGATAAAAAAATATGGGACGAATCCAAGGTTCACTCTATATGAGCTGAGCACTTATTTAGATTAGATTTCCAGAAATTGCCACGGTTTGGGTGATTCTATGGTGCCCCCCTTAGACAAAATTACTTTTCATCTATCGATAGTTTTTTTTCTTATAAAAATTGACATTAAGAGGAAAGGGTACCGGGGGCTCTCTCTATACAAACGTAATCGACTGTTTTCTCCCTGGATAATGACACCAGAGCAAATATTATTGTTCCATAAAACTTATAACTGCCATGACCTATGTTTTATTTTTTATTTTTGTTAAATCTTAATTTGTATGATAATTAGAAAATGAAAAGATAAAACAAAACATAGGGGCATAGTCATGGCAGTTATAGGTTTTATGGCACAAAAATATTTGTGGTAGTGTCATTATCCAGGGAGGAAATAGTCGACTACGCTTGTATGGAGAGAGTGCCGGCACCCTTTCACCATATGCCAACGAAAAGTCTTGCGTTAGAGAAAATAAGTTATCTTTATCTTGTGTGAATTTCATACAAAAAAATCGATTGGCGAAATCGCTAATAGAAAGTGATCTTGTCCAAGTGGGCTTGTGTACCTATCATAATATGAATCATAACTATGATCATAACTTCCTTTTTAAGACGATTTGTTATGATCTCATGCGGATAATTTCAAATAATATTTATTTCTAGCATTTCTATCATGTTTTAACCGACTTCAAAACTGGAGGAAGTATTGAATTCGTCGCATATATTTTTACGTGATGATGTCAAAAAGAAACCGATGAAAATTTGAATAATTTGTTCATTATTTTTTCTTCATTTTTTTTTTTTCATTTTTTATATATATTTTTTCCTTTTTATAATTCTTCTATTCGTTATTCGTCACCATAACACAAGACCAGATGAGCGATATTATTATTAAAGATAAAATAAGAAAATAGGTACATAAAACAATAACAAAATAAAAAAATCAAAAAATCAAAACTAAACGTATTCGAACAAACCCCCAGCGTTCCCGGTGCAAAGCTGGACAATATACAAGCAGAGTTAAAGAATTTAGTTTCCTATTGTATATTATAGTTTTATATTGCTGCGTGCTGTATGACGTCACCGGAACTTGACAATGACATCACACAATATTACCATGACACTTTTTTGTTAATGCAGGTGTTTCATCAATTTATTTGACGTTATCACGTCAAAAAACTATGTAAATAATTGATAAATAAGACGGATATGACGGGCCAATGGCTGCATGCGAACGATGCATGCTCGTTGTAAAACTGGAAATCAAAATAATATAAATATCGCTTCTCGAAATTTCGATTGTATAATTTCAAGAATCAAGCGGTCATATAATTATTTTTGGGGTCTTATAAATATACGAGTTTTCGATTTTTATTTTTGATTACCTACGTCTGATATTTTTAGCTTATTTCTTATCTTTTTTGGCGTTCCGTACCCAAATGCTAAAAATGGGATCCTATTACTAAGAATTCACTGTCTCTCCACCCGTCAATCCTTCCGTCCGTCCATCCCTCCGTCTTCCGTCCGTCAGTTTGTCCGTCCGTCAGTTTGTCAGTCCGTCAGTCCGTCAGTCCGTCTGTGTGTCTGGCTGTATCTCATGAACCGTGATAAGTATCTAGAGAGTTGAAACTTTCTCAGAAAAAATATTTAAGTGGAGCTCCCATACAACATGTCACAGAATCCTACGTGCACGAGTCCGACTCGCACTTGGCCGGTTTTTTTTTCTACTAGCGTACGGCAAGGATTTGAACCCACGACCTTCGAATACTTTTATTACTTAAATACCTATTTAGACTTCAAAATGATTGTTATTATTGTCTACAAAAACTGTTCAGAACAAAATTATTCATAACAATTATCATTAACAAGAGAATTAGCATTTAACCTCTAAATACTGTTTTTAGGGTTCTGTACCATAGGGTAAAAACTGGACCCTTTTACTGTCTCTCTGTCACTATTTTTTGTTATACCGATATTCCCACGGGATCGAGAGTTACGCGGGTGAACCTAAGCATACTTTACTACCTAGAATACTAGAATATATGATACTAAATTATTTACAATCGATACATTGATTGCACAATAAACATAGATCTATCGCTTGGCCAACACGAGACTGCGACCTGACCAAGGGCAACTAGAATTAGATTAAATCTTCCATCTACTTATAACCTGTTTCAAATATTTAATCACTTAATCACTTGTTAAGATCCTAATTTAATTATTAAGACATGCCAAATCGATCATGCAAATACAGGTCTTAGAACTGTAGCTACAAGAAAACGTTCTTAGAAGACATTGTTTAAAAAAATCAACATCTGCATTTAATTTTTTGCCCATAAATAAGTGCAATGGCATCATAGTTACCAAATATTATACAGAGACGCGGTAATAACCATAAATTGTAATCAAAACCATATTTTTATGTCAAACCCAACAAATTTTTGAACGATGAAGAAAAAATTATTTATTCTTTCCTGTTCCCACTAGTAAGGTTGGCACAACATGTCTCCCTCCACTCCACTCTATACCCTGTTAAGTCTGCGTTGACTCCCGTTTCCTCAATATCTTCTTTACGCAATTCCTTCACCTCTTTTTTTGGCCTCTCGGTTTACGGCCTCTTCCAAGTCCTGCACTCTTCTGGTGACATGAGTATTCTCTTTCCGCATGAGGTGATCGTACCACGCCAGTTTACTACGTTTCAATAGTGAGTAATGAAGATGAAAAATAACATGATGAGAAAACAGGCAGGAAATTGCATAAACCATTTAACTCCCAGTGATTGTACCCGTGACATCTGCCTAATCTCTACCTCTGGAGAAAAGACTATTGCTGTGCAGTATGACAAATTAATTGGTTAACTTTACATTCTTTATTTATCAAAAATTGAAATATTGGTGCCTGTGCGCTTGACCATTTGCGGCTATTATCAAAGGAAGCCAGAAGATCGAATATAATCGATAAGTATACGGTACAACTTTTTGAATTATTTTTTTACACAATAATAAATTAATTAACACTATTAATTAATCTAATAAAAGTTTTATAAGCTCCATAAATCCTGTCTTGTCTTCAAATGTCTTTTATTTTTATTTCCACATTATTTTTAATTAAAGTTGCTTGACGTTATCGTTTTCCTCAAGTAATTAAGATTTATTTAAAAAAAAAATGTTGTTTGTTAAACATTTGATAGTTTATATAAAAACTTGAATCACGTGCATCATTCGTGGCGACTCACTCAATTATAAGAATCATTACAACAGACTTTTCAAGCTTGTATGTCTAGAATCCATTTTACTGACCTAAACAATTGAATTACCTGATATAATGTAAAAATAACACTGCACATTAAGTTAGATCTACACAATAAATTTATGATATAAAAAAAGTTAAAAACATGATAAAAATAATTACAATTTCACACTTTCAAATGAAACAAGGTACAAACAAAATAACACTGTCCTCCATGGCGTCCCCCCGAACTAAAATCGCAAGTAAGCTGGCTTATATTAGATCTACAGCTCATATAACTGTTACATCTTGAAACTAAACGCTAAAATTACTCATAAGATACAAATCATCTAATAAACTTATATAACATACACATGCAACTTTTATTGCAAAGTAATTAATGTGTTTTGTAATGTTACGTTATGTATCAACAACCAACAACAAATAATATATAAATGTAACTACATCTCTCAATAAGCTATAAATCTTAGCTGGCATCGCTTGATATGCGAATGGAAGTAGTTTGTTGAACTAAATAGATAAAGCAGGAGACATCTCATTATTTTACTTGTTTAAAGTACATACCAAGTTTTACTTGTTTGTACTCTCTTACAGCACGATTAATTGTAATCAATTTAAAAAATGTTTCACCTGTTATAATAATTACTGTTTACAGTTTTATGAATGTCTTCCAGAAATAACTTATTCACAAAAACAAGTAACAAAAAAAGTCTAGGTATAAAATGAGATAAAAATTGCAGTAAATACCTAAATCTGATATGTACATAGCATACCTACCTCAAGATAACAAGTTGCAAAACATTAACATAATAATATGATAATACAACTAATTAGGCTGAGTCTTACGATTTCACCCGCGTAAATATCGATAAAAATGGAATATTTAGAGTTTCGATTATTTTCAAAACATATTCAACCAGTCGTTCTAGTAAACATACAAAAACTTTCACATTTACAATTCCAAAGTAAGCTACGATAATATCAAATGAACCAAACTTTTTGTTGGTTTAACAAAGGCCTTCCATTGTATTAATCACGTCGCTGCGTACCTATTTTATTAGGTTGTACTATAGTGTACCATGTTTACCGAGACTGATACTATAGTGCCAAGTGGTGTGACTCATTTCAGGGTCAAGGCACGCGCGCGCACACCCGATACACATTATAAACAGTTAAAACACGTGCCTTGGTGTTGCACAGGGCTACATTTTGGGGCCTACACTTTTTATCAAATACGATTTTGAATATATTTTCAATAATGGATCCCGGCAGAATTTGAACCTTCGTCCTTCGTTATACCTTTGTTAATTATTAAATAACCAAGTAACATACAAATCTCCTTTATGTATGAACGTTCGATGAGATATGTAGTTAAAATTAATTTCGTCACGTTTGCTCCTTTATAAATGACAGATGCGACCGATGTGGAATATATTTCAACTATCGAAGGTTTGATAAATATTTATGAATTGTCGAGTTTAAAAAAATACCTGTTTTATGTGGTTTCAAATCAAGGTTATTACAATTTTCTTTATTCTTTTGTTATGTGTAATGTAATGAGAAATAATCATCGTATTACTGTATTCGTCATGGTTCGTTTTTTTGTTCAATTAGCTCCATGTGACTGGGGCATTAGAGCTTTACCACAGAATAGATAATAGTCCTAGCGTAATTAAGTTCTTTATATCTTATTTCACCGTCGTAACTTCCGATCCCGTGGGAATATCGGGATAAAAGTAACCTATGTTATTTCCAATGAATCAATGAATCTTCATACCAAGTTCCATCAAAATCGGTCCAGTAGTTTCGGAGCCTATTCGTTACAAACATAAAAACACTAAAAAAAAAAAAAACAATTTGTAAGTAATTCTTCCCTAGAGTCCTTCTTTAGAATATAATTGTTGTTGTTTTGACTTTTCTTTCTTTTTTTCTTCCTCTCTTCTCCTGTTCTAAGTAGCTCGTAATATGAATTGTCTAGGTTTTTTGACATTTTCTTTTATATTTAACTCATCAGATTAATTAATTATCTCATCTTATTTTTTTCTCATATAATAGCCCAAGTGGTAATATAATACGATGTAATTGTTCATTACGTTTAGTTTGCCCATTACTGTGTCACGTGTCATTTGTATTTAATTACTGATTGTTCACTAGCTTTGACCCCCGACTCCGTCTGTATTTACTTAGACCTTTTATACATTAAAATCTCTTGACACTTCATCTTTTTTACTGGCAATTATTTAGCGTTGCCTTAGTATGACTTTTATAATATTTACTCAAAAAAAAACTAGTTCCAGATGCCTTGATAAAAGACAGTAGAATGTTTAAATTAAGGAAGGTAAAAAACAAATGGTTGTCTGTAAAGTCCATGGTAAAGGCGGTTTACAGACGATAATTTTACGTGATAATGTCAGAGAAAACATACATACATTATACATTTTTTTACTTTTTTTACTTTATATATTTTTTTCCTTCATTCGTCTTCTATTCGTCACTCGTCACCATAACACAAGCCCAGATGAACGATATTATTATTAAATACTCTCATATTACCATGACTCATGATGTCACCACACACCGGGAACGGGATAAATCATATTACCGTAACATGACACTTTTATTTGAATGCAGGTGTTCCAACAATTTATTAGACGTAATGACGTCAAAAACATTAAAGATGTAGGTAAATGCCGAGTAAAAATTGACGAAAAATTAATGGCTTCGAACAAAAAATATTATTTATTAAGCGGGTAGACTTTCCCACTGTAGGGCAAAGGCCTCTCTACCTTTCATCTATTTATCGCGATCTGTACTTATTGCACTCCACTTATTCCAATGGGAGTCAAAATCCGCCATCGTCGGCTTGGTCTGCTATTTTTACATCTGACATGCGGCAAACATATTCAGCTCAGCATTTCAGCTTTCTGGGAAGATTATGTTTTTACATGTTCTTGAATGAATAAATAAATGAAACATAATAAAACTTAATTTATCGTAGTTGAAGTTTGTTCTACAGATCCAACCGTACAATTAATATAATAAGAGAATCATGAACTCGTTATACCTTGACCCGGTTTGACTCACGCCAGAACTTTACTTGCAAAAATTATGTACATTTATATTTTTTGTTATTTTAATGTTTAAATACTAGCTGCGCTCCGCCGTTTCACCCGCCTTAGTCTGTGAAACACAAAATACATCAACTGGCAGATTTATATATATGAGGTCGATTCATACGATTTCAATATGGCGCCATTTGTCTGGCGGTTGATGAAATGTACGGTCGGCTGCATAATTGCAGACCCACCGTAGAGCTCCAAAACGGCTGTTATAAGAATGTTTTCAACATTAGCAAGATTCTATGCACCTGCTTTAGGTGAAGTTTAAAGTCTTCTAACTCATCAATTAATCAAACATTCCAATGATAGTAATTTTCGAACTCTACTAAGGGCTGCAATTATGCAGCCGACTGTACAAACTTGAGTAGCCCTTTTAAGCTTTTTAGAGGTGGAATATCCAAAAATCCTTCCTTAGTGCTCGCTTACGCCTTAAAAGGAACCCCCATCCCCCCATCGGTCTCCTTTATTATCTCTTCCTGTTACTGTGTTTCGTTTCAAGAAACCCTCGACAACCCGCGATATGGAACTTTGTTCCAAAAATATCTAAATGTTCCAGCAGTTTCTAAGCGAATCCGTTACCAACTAACATCTTTATAGCCATTAGAGTCTTTATTTGCATAGTTTCATGGCTGAACCAAAAGTCAATGTTACTGATATTGTATAATAGGCTTATTTATCTTAAGGTTGCGGGTTCGATTCAAATAAACATATATTTATGTACAGATAAATGAAATAAATAAATATTGCAGGACATTCCACACATCGCCATCTAGCCCCAAGCCCAGTAATTAGACTTGTGTTATGGGTGCTAGACAACGGATATACTTTTCTTTTGTAAATATATACTTCTAACACATAGAAATAACTAGACCACAGACAAATATCTAAGCATAAATACTTATCTAAGGCGGGAATCGAACCCGCAACCCTGTGTTTAGCATTCCGGCATGGTGACCATTGTACCAACTGGGCCGTCAAAAATATCGTCAGATATTTATAAAATAAACTTAAAATATTTATTCTAGTAATCTATCCGTTGTCTGTCTACCATAACACAAGTTTGTTGAGCTTGGAGCTAGATGGCGCTGTGTGCTACGTCCTACAATATTTATTACTAGCTGCGCTCCGCGGTTTCACCCGCGTAAGTTCCGATCCCGTGGGAATATCAAAATGAAAAGTAGCCTTCGTCCACAAATGGACTATCCTGAGATTAGCGCGTTCAAACAAACAAACTCTTCAGCTTTGTAATATTAGTATAGATTGATTTATATGTATCCTTCCTAATATTGTAAAACCGAAAGTTTGTTTGTTTCCTCTTCACAGCCAAACAACTGGACAGTTTTCGATGAAAATCGGCATAGTGATAGATTAGAGGATGGAGAAAGACATACGATACATTTGATTCCTAGATCGGGATCGGGACTTACGCGGGTGAAACCGCGGCGCAACTAGTTCTTTATAACACTTGTCTTTTGATTTATTAGCGTATTGTGTCATACACAATACAAGTTAATATTTACTTAAATATATGGATAATTTATTTCTATGCAATGACACAGTTTTTCTATGAATTGCTAAAATAGTAGATAAGTAGATTCAAGGTTATTGTAGATTTAATTTGTTTTTGATCTTTGTTTAAATACCTATATTTATTATCATTAAATGGTTTTTGCAATTGACTGATCAAAATATAATACGTTTCCCTCACGTCAAAATCTATATTTTTTTTAATTTTCTCGTCTCTTTGTTCCAGGAAAATGGCTAATCGGACAACGTAAGAATCAAGATCTCATAATAACCAGCCAAGATGCCGGCTATCCTAACGAAGATCAGAGAGCAGGCGTCGAGGGTCCAGCCCTCGGTCGCCCTGGGCGTGGGCGTCGGTGTCGCCCTGGCGGCCTGTGCCGTCTACGGTACTAGGGAGAAGAAACACATCCCGCCGTGCAACAATAATAATAATTATAAGGTAAGTTCGGGAACCCTTTTTAGAGTAAATAAAATGTAATCAGTTAAGGGCAGGTACTAATAAAGCTACTAAAATCGACCTTTGTTTTAAGCAACTCTAAGTTATCAAATTCTCTTTTTTTGTTATTTGGATATAAATGGATATTGTAGTTTAATAACCATATTTTTGTTTATTGTGGTTGAAGACAATATGATATGAACAACTTCGTTCGATAAAAAAAAATGTTAGAAAACAGAGAATTATTAGATCGTTTATCGGGTTTTATTCAAAAATAGTAAACGTTTGTTTCTAAAAATGAATCAAATGATCTCTAGGAACTATATTTGTGGATAATAATGCTAAAATGTTTTGCATATCGATAAAATATAACAGTTAGCACGCAGCACGCTACGTTTTTGAGAGCGGGGGCTGAGGTAATGTGAATACCTACACATGGTACTGGAAGAGCGCCTTAAGTAACAGTAATGAATTTCACAAATAATAATAAAAAATAAATAATAACACACATACATTGAATTGAATAGGCTCCGAAACTACTAGACCGATTTTGATGAAACTTGGTATGACTATACAATATTGATTAATTATAGGCTATCCATCGGGATCGGTGGTTACGCGGATGAATCTGCGGAGTATTTATAATTTTACGTAATGTCTGAAAGATGCCTCCTGAAAAAGCGTTCACACACTGGACCGATGTCCGGTCCCCAAGTGCTCGAGCCAAATTGGCCGGAGGTAGTAGAGCACCGCAATAGGTATTAAGATGGTTTCATCGCATATGATCAAAAGCGCGAAAGGCCAATATACACATTTTTGCCGTATCGCGTATTTAATTTCGTCAAAGATAGGCCCTTTGCACATCAGTGGGACAGTTCAGGCTTAAAGAAAATTTCACCTAGCGCGAATATTTTCGTACATAACTGATGTTCTCCCATCATTCTAGGTGTCAAAGAATGGGAACCTCCATTCGGTGGACAATGCAGACTCCCGTGAAACTTGCGGCGGTCGCTGCGGAGCGGAGCAATGTGCACTGTGCCGTGGTGATGCTGATACTGATAATAAACAGAATATTGTAAGTTTTAAATATGTTTCCTTATTTATATTTATTACTTATCATAAAAAGTCTGTCGGCCTGTCTATATGAACACAGAACTTAGTGCATGTATGACCTGTACTAAGATATCTTTATTTTGGGAAGTTTATTACGTCCGTCGATTCAGTTTTAGAACCAATTTATGAACATTCTAATAAATGTTATTCTATTCTAAAAATATTTCTGTATCTAATACAAACCTAAAACTGATTCGAAATTATTTGAAACAAGTATGCATATTAAGAAACGCTGGTGCCAATCCCAAACCTAGCAAACTACCGAAATTCAAGTTTATTTTCTTTTCGTTTCGAACGCAGAGGTTAGCCATCGCCATTCAGCGTGGCAATGCTTCTAGCATTATGGGAAAACTTTGCGCGGGGAACGATAAGGGGCGGGTTGTTTGACTACACCGGCTAGTCAAATAACCCGCCCCTTAACATCATTATTACCCATAAATCGTAGAGCGAAAGTTTATTAAATTGATGATTTCTGTTTAGAAATTTTTCATTTTCAATTTCTACAGCAAAAACTGTATAATCTTAAATCTATTTCCAGTCTGACGCCGACGAAACCCAACCAGAAACACCAGAAGAACACGTCCCAGGTTTAAACCTGGAGTTCCTCCGGCAGCTGGTGGGCCTCGCAAAGATCATGGTCCCAGGAGTACGGTCGCATGAAGTGGCTCTCCTGACTGTACACACACTGTGCCTGTTTACGAGGACTTTCTTGTCCATTTACGTGGCTTCGTTAGAAGGATCTATTGGTAAGTGTTTAAGCTGATGGTTGAAGGGTGATGTGAGGGTATCCTTTGCCCGTGAAAGCAGCCCTTAGGATTTAGCTCTTGATGTCCTACATTTCACTCTTGGGTGACGTTAAAGGAGCTGACAATCAAGCGGCGGTTAGCCTTGCCGGCGGCCTCTAACACCACCCTCCAGGACAACGTGATAGCGCCAAGTGACTTGTCGCGTTCCATCATACTGTCCTAGCATGCCGTTCTCTTTCTAAGCGAGCATGCTACATCCTCGACCTCATTGTCGCTTCCCATCAGGTGAGATGAGGTCAAATACCAGCCTATTTTGTGCCTTCCACAGCTTTTCATAAACCACACATCTGGCAAAATTCATGGAACAGCTGGGTTGGTTTTCCTCTTACAATTTAAACTTTATGTAAAAAGGACTAACTGAAGAGGTCTGGTGTTGTGAAAATAGCCTGCACACAATACAAGTGGACTACTGCTTGTCTAGACCACTTATCCCCTGCTAGCTGGCGATGTGTTACAAATACTTTGCATAGTTTAACTCCATATATTTCTCTATTACAGTCCGCCACATAGTCCAGAAAGACATGCGTCGTTTCTCATCGCTCCTCCTCCAGTGGTTCTCAATAGCAATCCCAGCTACCTTCATCAATTCCATGATCAGATACCTCGAAAGTCGTCTGGCTTTGGCATTCAGAACTCGACTGGTGAACCATGCTTATGAACTGTATTTCAAGAAACAGACGTATTATAGGGTGTCCAATTTGGATGCGAGGATTGAGAATGCTGATCATAGGTGAGTTAACAAAATTTGGGGTATCCTGGTGTAAAAAAAGTGGTATATTGGTGTAAAATGGGATATCGTGGTGTAAAAACGGATATCTTGGTGTAAAAAAATCAACCCTTTCCTGGCAGTCGGGTGAAAAAGGGTATCCTTGCGAAAAAATAATAAATAAAAGGGGTCACTGTAAAATACATTTTTGTATAAAAATGGACATCTTAATGTAACAAATACGAATATCTTGATTTCGAAAAGGTTATCTTTGTGTAAAAAGGGTACCGATCTTGGCATAAAAGGTTAGATTCTTACAAAAAGGGTAACATCGTATAAAGAGGTGATTGTATTCCCCCCCAGGTTAACAGAAGACGTATCGACGTTCACATCAAGCGTTGCTCACCTGTACAGTTCGTTGACGAAGCCTTGCTTCGACCTGCTCCTCATTGTGCTCACCTTGGCCAGCTACTCCAGCAAGATGAAGGGAAATATATTTATTGGTGAGTTTTTTGCACCGTGACATTGAAGTTTTGTACGATCACATCAGGCCGTGTTTTTACCATAACATAACATTTATTATTTAAGGGGGGGGGGACTTAGGGATTGGAACCGGACAAAGCTATACTACAAACCTACCAGGCCCATCTACTAGGCTGAGTCGTATTCCTTTTTGTAACCACACTATGATGTATTTTTTCTCAAACATGCATGGACATTGTTTTCGAAAAAATAACACGCGAAGTATCGAATTTACCGACAAAGAAAGTTAAACCCATTGCAGGAGCGTTAGCACGCCGTTTCATACAACATTGCTGGAGCGCTTTAATGTTCCAAATTCAAAAAAACCGCTCCGCAATGGATTTGATTTTCCTTGTCCGCAAACTCGACACCTCACGTGTTCCTTCCTCGAAAATAATGACAATATTTTATTTCCCTGCATTATTTCGGGAAAAGCACTATATATATGCCTCGGCGGAAATGGCAATTGCCTGTCGCGTATTATTGAAGTCCTCGCTTACGACTCGACCTTCAATCTCATATTCGATCTGCAATTACCTATTTCCCGGCCTTTGCAATAATGTACTATTATTTCCATTAAACGTTTCCTTTGGTTACAAATTAACTTATTCTTTCTATAAAAATATATTTTCGTTTTTGAGCTCTTAAATATCTAAAAAAATATAGAATTTTCTCATTCCAACAAAAGTCCAGTATCGTAGTAAACGTGCGATTTCTAAGATGATGTAAATTCAATTCTAATAATATTTTTCTGTCTTTTAGGCCCTGGCTTCGCGACCCTTGTGATAGGCATGACGGGCCAGGTGCTCCGGCTCCTGTCCCCGCGGTTCGGAGCCCTGGCAGGCGAGGAGGCCCGCATGAAGGCCAACTTGAGGCACGTCCACGCCAGGCTCATCGCTCATGCTGAGGAGGTCGCCTTCTATGGCGGACATAAGGTAAACATTCGGTACTTTATGCGGTTTTATTTTGTACCCCAAAGGTACAAAAGAATAATAGCAAGACAATACTTGGGTATATACACAAATAGACAAAAGAAAATTTGAATCTTTTTCATCGTTATATCGTTATTTATTATGTGGACTTTGTTTATATGTTCACATATTCGTGTCTTCTTCGATTTTAAATAGGTACATTATATTTTCCCCATTTTAGGGTACCGTACCCAAAGAGTAATAAAAACGGGATCCTTTTATTAAGACTCCACTGTCCGCCTATCTGTCTGTCCCCAGGCTGTATCTCGTGAACCGTGATAGCTAGAGAGTTTTCAAATTCTAACAGATGATGTATTTCTGTTGCCGCTATAAAAACACATACTCAAAACAGAAGAAAGAAAAAGTGGGGCCTATTTTTTATTCCTACCGTCCCGTATCTCAAAAGGAAAAAAAAAGAACCCTTGTAGGATCACTTTCTTGTCCGTTTGTCTGTCTCTCCGTGTGTCAGCACCGATTTTCTCAGGAATAGGTGGACCTAGCAAAGTGAAATTCATACCAGATACTGAGGTCTATAGTTCCTATTATTTTGTCCTGTCCTTATATTCAATAACTATTTTTATTTATTTATTTCTTATATTGTATTATCGTTGTCCTAAGGTGGAACTAGGTCAGCTCCAATCGGCGTACAAGCAGCTAGTAGGTCAGATGACGTCAGTGTTCAACAAGAAGCTGTGGTACGTGATGTTGGAGCAGTTCTGCATGAAGTACGTGTGGTCCGGTACGGGGATGGTCATGTTGGCTCTACCTATACTTACTGCTGCTAGAACTGATGGTAAGAAAGATCACATTGTATATGTCGCAGCCAAATAGCTTAAGACGAAGTGGTAAGACCAGAAGCGAGTTTTGGCGGGAACGAGTTAACAACATGTCGTGCTGCAGTTTTATTTTCATGAAACTTAGTTGTAACCCGAGTTGAATTGTGTAATTCTGTTGGAATGTTATTCAATTTAGTTCTGTGAAAGTGCACAAGTGTAGTGAAGTAAAAATCAGTGTCAAACATGAAGTTTTCTCGTTGCCTCCAAATCTCCTATTAAGGTTATGGTAAACTTGCCACCGCTTTACTATAGCCCCTGACTTGACGGACTATGACGACTTTGAACGTTTTGAAACACTTTAGGCCCGATTTATGAAAAATCGGGTCATAATTTGATGCAAAATATAACTTGACACTGGCTAAATGCACAAGCTGTGCGAAGCCATAATTAATAGAAAAAAAAGACCAGAAGCGTAAAATATCGCTACAGAGGTGTCTTAGAAACAGTTTTTTGCTATTAACCGCCTAAAATCCATGGAATGAAATTCCTACTGTCATAAAGGTGAAGATATGCTTTGTATTGTCATACACTTCGAAACCTGATTAGAGAGATTTGCCTCGATAGAAAAATATCGTGAAAATCGTAAAACATCGTCAATTTTTTTTTTAATTTTACGGCGATTGTAAAGAAAAAACCAATTTATATTTTCATAAACCTTACATCAAATCCCATAAGGTAGTATAGATGGTTTTGCACTAAAATAGATGTTAGTGTTTTAATTACATAAAACATAGTTAAAACGGCAATTTTAACTATGTCGGCGCGGGGGAAAGCGATAGGGGTATTCAGGTCCTACTTCACCTTAATTGACCTTTCAATCAACAACCTAGCTTCTTTACTAAACAGCGTCGTTCAACTAGCGGCCTCTATGATATTCAGTCTTTTTGCGCGTACGCTTAGTCGACCGTGTTTTCAAGAAAGAACTTGTCAATACGTATGGAGACAACCAAGCTGCGGGTTTCATCACGATTTTTTCCTTCACCTTCAGAGCAGTGTCAATAAGCGGACATAACTCTTTCCTAAGAAAAATCTACTGACCATCGGAATTAATGTCGAGGAATCTACCACTAGGCCAACACCGCTCTCTAACATTTCCATATGTGATTGTTTCCAGGTCAAGTAAGTGACAGTATAAGCGCCCGGACGGAATATATGACCACATCAAGGAATCTTCTAAACTCCGCCGCGGACGCGATTGAGAGGCTCATGTCCAGTTATAAGGTAAAATTATACCTATAATTGGCTTTCCGTTTTTTATATATAAGTCTACTTTTTGTTAAAACTGTTGGTTCTCCTAATATATAAATAAATAAAATTATACATACAAATATATATTTATTTATGAAGCAAGTTGAAATTTATTTTTTGTGGGCTCTGAAACTGATAGACCGAATTTGATAACACTTGGTATGAGAAAAGTATCTTAAGCAGGCCATTCTGTTGCGCCGTGTGTGATCTGTTGTAACTAATGTGTTGTTTTTTTCTAAGAAAATAATCTTCTAATGTAAAATTATGTATTTATATAGGAAATAGTGACACTGGCCGGTTACGCGACGCGCGTCTCGGACATGTTGAAGGTGTTCCATGAAGTAGCTGAAGGGAAGTGCGTACGCGCAGCCGTCAGGGAAAACGCACCCACGCCTAAAGGTAAATATACAACTATATTAGCAAACTATTGAGGGACCACTTTGTGCACATAAACAAGCTACTTTTGTTCTATGACTTTTGGAAACTTGTAATTGCGTACCTCAAGAGGTAATAAAACGAACCCTATGAGATAACTTTCTTGTTTTGATAATCTTCAGGTTATGTAGATTCGAAAATCAGCTGATTTTTTTAAATAAAGGTCATTCATACTTAGAACAGTAGATAAAATCATAAAAATAAGTATAATCTTAATGTTAATGACCTCTCCGTGGTTCTGAATAGCTGATTTTCAGGTAAACATAATCTCGAAATTTTCAAAAAATGTTTGAATTTCCAATAGTTGTCTGTTTATATGCACGGAAGTGGCCAATAACCCTGTACAATAAATAATAAATAAATATTATAGGATATTTAACTCAGCGCCATCTAGCCCCAACCTAAGCGACTGGGCTAGTGTTATGGTGGCCAAACTATAAAACTTATATACTTTTCTTTTGTAAACACACACATCCCACCCACGACCCAGTTGGCACAATGGTCACCATGCCGGACTGCCAAACACAGGGTTGCGGGTTTGATTCCCGCCTCAGACATGTATTTATGCTTAGATATTTGTCTGTAGTCTGGTTGTTTCTATATAAGTATATATTTACAAAAGAAAAGTACATAAGTAGTATATCCGTTGTCTAACACCCATAACACAAGTGTAGTTATTTAGCTTGGGGCTAGAAGGCGATGTGTGGAATATCGTGCATTATATATTTTACATCAATTTTATTTGAATTCGTTTCGAAACTGATGTACCGATTTTGATGATACTTAATATAAAGATACTTTGAACCCTTGAGAGTAACATAGGCCGATTTTTAATCTCCATATTCCCACAGCAACAAGACATAGATTTGTAAAGTAATTTTACCATTAATTTCCAGGCACAATAACATATACAAACGATCTATCGATCCACCTCCGAGACGTGCCGATAGTGACGCCATCTTGTGACGTAGTCGCCCAAGGTGTCACCTTGAGTATATCACCGGGGACACATTTACTTATCGTCGGACCTAATGGATGTGGCAAGTCTAGGTAAGTCATATCCCGATCCCGCGGAAACTTGTACTTGTATACAGGCTGTTTTCCGCCATTGGACCCTTTTTAATTGGGTCCTTTTTGCGTGAGGATAGAGTAGGCTTGCCCAGCACCTACTACACTCTCAGCTTAGTCGACCATGTCCAGAGGAGAGAACTTGTCAATACTTCTGGAGCCAACTAAGCCGCGGGTTTCATCACGATGTTTTCCTTCACCGTAAGAGCAATGTCAATAAGCGCACATAATTTTTTCTTAAGAAAAATGCTTTGGTGCACGGCCTGCCGGGATTCGAACCCATGACCTTCAGAATGAAAGTCGAGGTATCTTCCACTAAGCCAACACCGCTCTACATCCCGCGGAAATTTCAGGATCAAAACTACCCTATGACCTTCTTGGTCCCCTAAACTACTACTATCCAAATCGGTTCAGTCGTTTGTCCGTCATGAGGGAACAAATAAACAAATTTTCGCATTTATAGTTAGGATTGATTCCTCGACAATCTATACTAATATTATAAAGCTAAAGAGTTTGTTTGTTTGAACGCTCTAATCTCAGGAGCTACTGTTTAGATGTGAAAAGTTTTTTTTTTATTTTATTTAAATCTTAATTCTAACATACATTTCTCATGAAATTCACAAATTAAAAAAAAAAAATTGTCTTGGATAGTCCATTTATCGAGGAAGGCTATATGCTACTTTTTATGCGGATATTCCCACGGGATCAGGAGTTACGGGGGTGAAACCGCGGAGCGCTGTAATATTATAAAGTTGAAGAGTTTGTTTGTTTGAACGGTTCGGAAACTACTGGTTCGAATAGAAAAATTGATTTTGTGCTACTGGTTCGATGGGAAAAGTTTTTTTTGTGTTGGATAGTCCATTGATCGAGGAAGGCTTTAGGCTACTTATCATTTAGATATTCCCACGGGATCGGGAGTTACGCAGGTGAAACCGTGGAGCGCTGCTAGTTATAATATACGTATTCTTTGTTCCAGTTTATTCCGTATAATATCCGGTCTATGGCCAGTGTTCGGGGGGGAGCTGTCGGTGCCGCGTCCCTGCGCGTGCGCACACTGCGCCGACGACAGTCTACTCGACACCGGGGACTGCACCTCTAGGCCTATCATGTTCTATATACCACAACGGTAAGTCCACGGGGTTATAATGCTCCTTTCTATTAGAGCCTTAACTCACTGGGACGCCATGGCGACGTCGCTGGCTTCGTATGAAAGTTAACAACTCCCCTGGCGACGCCAGTTTGGAAGCGTAGCCACAAACGACGGCGCGCTTTGTAGAGACTGGATACTCTGGTATCCTAGCGACGTAGCCACAGTAGCCAGTCACAATGTATACGTGTAAGCTGCATCTCGTTTTTTACCCGACTGCGCAATGCAAGGGAGTGGTAATGTTTATGACACACAGTAGCCAATCGCTACAATATTTAGCGACCAAGCTTAGCCAGAAGTAGCTATGGATATGTAGCCGGTGACGTCGCTTTGGAGTCCCGGTGAGGCATAAAAAGATGCCATAATTTAATTCCATGATGAATTTAGATGTCAGACATTCATTATAATAGGATAACTCTTAAAATGTATTTAGCTAATATGTTGAAGCACAATCTCAAGCAAGTCGCCCTAAATCTATACTAATATTATAAAGTGTTTGTTTGTTTGAACGCGCTAATCTCAGAAACTACTAGTTCGAATTAAAAAAATATTTTTGTGTTGGATTGTTCATTTATCAAGGAAGGCAATAGGCTTCTTTTCATTTTAATATTCCCACGGAATAGGGACTTACGCGGGTGAAACCGTGGAGCGTAGCTAGTGTGTAAATACGTATTGTTCTGTCCGTAGACCGTACATGTCGATGGGTACGCTAATAGACCAGGTGACGTACCCATCGCGCGTGTCCGCGACGGACAGCGCGGCGGCGGCGCGGTGCGCGCGCATCCTGCGCGTCGTGCGCCTTGACGCGTGCGCGGCACGCCACGGCGGCCTGCGCGCGCAGCGGGACTGGCGCGCCACGCTCTCCGGCGGGGAGAAGCAGCGCATGGCCATGGCGAGGATGTTCTATCACAGGTACTATATAATAAATATTGCAGGATATTCCACACATCGCCATCTTGCCCCAAGCTAAATAACTACGCTTGTGTTATGGGTGCTCGATAACTGATATACTACTTATATACTTTTCTATTGTAAATATATACTTATAATACATTAAAACAACCAGATCACAGACAAATATCTCTCACACTTTTTTTTTTCTATCCTTAATCATAAACGCGGGAACCTATAATTGGCTTTTCGTTTTTTATATATAAGTTTACTTTTGGTTAAAGCTGTTGGTTCTCCTAATAAATAAATAAAAAAAAAAAAAAAAAAAAATAAAAAAAAAAATCCCTGTGTTTAGCAGTCCGGTATGGTGACCATTGTGCCAACTGGGTCGTCAATATATACACTCAACGCATACTACATAGTTGCTTAAATTTTTTCCATACTTGGCTTTCTGCTTCTACCATTTTATGTTTATGTTTTACGCAATAGCTGTTGGTTCTCCTAAAAATAAATAAATATAGTCACAGGTTTTTTTTAATAATAGCAATATATTTTCCATAGCTGCAACATTTTTTACCATAGTTGCAACTGTTTTGTCAATCATTGCAGATTGTTTCATTGTAACCTTTTACAAAGTGCCAACATCATTACAATATTTGCTAAATATTCGCCATTGCAACATGTTTTTCCATAGTAGCAATATATTTTCCATAGTTGCTAATATATATTGTGTATATATTTCCAGACCAGTGTACGCTCTATTAGACGAGTGTACAAGTGCCGTCTCCATGGAAACTGAGGTAGTGATGTACGAGGAAGCCGTCAAGGAAGGAATCACGTTATTGTCTATAACACATAGACCTAGTGTGTGGTATGTATTTTACTTTTAGGCTATCGTCTATCTTCTCTATACATATAAAATTATTTGTCCTGACTGACTGACGGATCAACGCACAACCTAAACCGCTGATCGTAGAGACCTGAAACTTGGAGGGTGTGTTCTTTGTATAACGTAGGCATCCGATAAGAAAGGATTTTCCGAAATTCTAACCCACAGGGGGTGAAAAGGGGGGTAAAGTTTGTATGGGACAACGTGATTCCTTAGCTCACTCCTATTAAAACCATTTTCGACTTATACGCGGACGAAGTTGCGGACAAAAGCTAGCCCTACTTCCTACTAATATTATAAATGTGAAAATGTGTATGTCTGCATGTTTCTTACTCCTTCACGCAAAAAGTACTGAAATGATTGCGATTAAACTCGGTATGTAGATAGCTGGAGATTTAGATTAAGAAACATATATGCTACTTTTTATCCCGATATTCCTACAGGATCGGGATTTACATGGGTGAAACGACATGCGCAGCTATTAAATAAATAAATAACTTCATTCAGTAATTCAGATAACAATAGTATTTTATTATGATTTTTGTAACATTAAAATTGTGTTTTATTTTTCTCACAGGAAGTACCACACTCACGTTTTAGAATTCGACGGGGCAGGAAACTGGTCTTACCGCCCGCTAGAAAAAGAAGTTCCCGCCATTTCCAATGCACTTCCGCCCCCAACGAATACCAATACTGTAAATTCCAATACAAATGCTGTAAATACCAATACAAATACTGTAAATACCAATACAAACGTTGTAAATTCAAGTCCAAAAGAATCGAAAGATGCTATAGAAAACTAAATAAATTACTTTTAGGTGATTACTAACTGCCGTCGCACTGAATAACGATGCTTAGCTGGTCATTAGTTACAATCTTGTTTTTGAGACATTGAAAATAATAAGGAAGTAGCGCAGAAAATTATTATGTAGGTGAAACCGCGGAGCGCAGATAGTAAATAATATATAGTATGTAACTAATCATCGTCTAAGCAGCGTATCTAAGTGCATCGGTAAATGTGATGAAGATTAAAATGGTATTATTAAATAAATAGACGAATTTAGTTTATTATGACATATTATTATGGTTAAGTTTTTTATACTTATTATTATTTTTATATGAGCCTGTTTTATTGTGATTTTTTTTTTAAATATTTGACGGAATTTATTTATACAGTGTGTTTAAAAAACCCTGTTACATATTTGTCATACATAAGTACATCCCTTACCCAAAAATAAACAAACTATAATAAAAAATTGAAGTTCTACAAAATTACCCTAATTTTATTTATGGGACAGCAACAACATTACGTAAATATTAGAAACAAAAAATATTTACGCCATGAATAGAAAAGCTCTTCCTTTTTACGTGAAATAGAGAGTCAAATATAAGTTTTAACAAGTACATCGCTAATTTCTATTTACTATTCATTGAAACCTACGATTAGCTATATTCTTAGGTTACAAACATGTAAGTAAAAGTAAAAATAATTAACTTTTTCAGGAATTTCCAAAATGTGACAACTCTATGAGTTACCAAAGGGCCTTGTTGATAAAAATGTAGTCACATCTTATAAAACCTATTTTTTTATTGTTTGATGACAGTAAATTTCCCGTACCTGCTTTAAATTAAAATAGCATTTTTATTTTGAATGCATTTTTTTTCTTCTATATTCTTCATGCACCTAAGAGGTGTTACAGGGTTTTCTTCACACATTGTATATGATGAAATTTTCAACATACAAGGTTAATTTGTAAGTTTATATTTTACAGTGAATTTTATTCATAATGTATGAAATTATTAAGTGTTTGATGTTTTAAGTTTAGCTCAAGCAAGAGCTTAAAAAAATAGGATATTTTTATTGACGTATGAAAGTGACGTAGTTAGATATAACTTGAAATTAGTCTAAAGCTACTAAACTGTAAAATACTTGGTTAAAAAAAACAATTATTGATTATTACCAGTTGTAAAAATTAAATTTTTCGTTATACTTAATCGGAAACAGTAGTTTTGGACTCATATTTTCCTTAGGGAAATTTCCACACAAAAGAGCAAAAGTACCACTTTCGGCCCGCTCCAGGACGCAAGTAATGTATATTGGTAATGAAAAATTTAATAGGATTTTATATTTCAAAATGGCCACTAATTAACGGAACTGTTGTATAAATTAAAACTGTCTCGTTTGTATTATTTCCCACATATCGTGTACAGTTTTTACCTACAATTCGTAATATGGCCCATGATTTTAAAATTATTAATATTTTTTATTTCGATTAAGTATGACGATAAATACTAAGTAAATGTTACTCGGGTGAAAATACGTTTTTCCCCTCGTATGGAGTACAAGCTTTTGCCTGCAGGCCGTAAATATTATGTTTTCGACCCTTGTTCCACAATGTAATATTTTAATTCTAATTTATGAGATTATCAAATATGGCTGTTGTATGTTTCTTATATTTTTTATACATTAATTTTAAGATTTCAAAGTGAACAATGTAATCTGAAAATATCGTTTGTATAGTGTAAATAAGAAATTCTAACGGGAATTAGAACAAAATAAATGGGATTTTATATATATATATTTTTATTTTACTACCTAAATCTAAAAGAAAGGTAGGTAGGTACCAACTTAAAGTTTCTGATGTTTCTAGATGAAACCTGAAAAAAATTGTAGAAACATAGAAGTGAGATAATATTTAGATTCGCCATTAGGGTTCCATACCCAAAGGGTAAAAACGGGATCTTAATATACTTAAGTACATTCTATATAGATAGTACAGAGTTACTTAACTGATTTTTTTTTAATTCTATAATGTTGCATGCTGACAATGGGCAACTTGTCGATGCTATCCCTCTACAGGATGTCCGGTAATGAATGGATAAAAGGGAACCTACGGATAGAGGCCACTGTGCCGGTTCAGTTTTCTTTTTTATGCTCTATGAAAGTCTCTCGGTTTCCGACATATCCGCCATTTTTTTTTAAAATATTTATGATGTGTAAAATGCAAATTTTAATAGAAATTAATTTTGTATTAAATGCTGGCAATACAATATATTATACCATTTCAGAATCTCAATGAAATAGGCAATTTGTTTTTAAATCTAGCACTAGGGTGACCACACATTTTTTACACCGGGATAGGTTAAAGTTCAGGTTAAACAAAATAATGAAGTTTGAGTTAAAACTTAGTTTAAAAAAAACTTTCGATGTGTCATAAAAATATTATTTGCATTCGATAGCACATTTATCCTGGAATACTATCCAACAGATTGGAATAATTCCGTCATTTGTAGTTTTGGCACCAAAAAGCATGGAGAAGGGAGCGAAATTAAAAAAAAAAATTGCAGATATCTCGGAAACCGAGAGACTTTCATGTTTCTGAACCGGCACAGTGTCTCCTATCCATAGGTTCTTTATCCATTCATTACCGGACACCCTGTATATAAAATTCTCGTGTCGCGGTGTTAGTTACCTGTGTCCACCTATACGGCTGAACCGATTTGTATGAAATTTTTTGTGTATATTCGGTAGGTCTGAAAATCGAACATTTTTTTTAGGAAATGTCTTAACAACGTTTGCCGGTACATTTATTATAAGAACAGCTTTGTAAACAGGTTTTTTATGCAATAAATGTTTTGTATTTGTATAGGTAGGTACTAAACCACGTACTAAGAATACAAAGGTCGTGCAAAACCCCGCACGTTTACATCATACAGTAATTCGATAAACTATCACAATTAAATTATTAACACTAACAAGCGTCTTAATTAAAATAATTTATTATTCTCAGAAAAATGTTAATAATGTTGCATCATTTGCGGGTTCGATTCCTGCCTCAAACATATATATTAATTATTTTTATGTGAGAAAGGTGATACCTCAGGGGTAGCCCCAAAATAATTTAGTGAGGATAAGATAAGCGTCTTCGGAGTGATGCACAGAATTGCACGTCGAGCGTGCAACTATTGCCCAGAAAATCTAGGTCCCAGTAGTTTTAAAGTCGGTGAAGAGCTCAATTTTGAAAAACTAACTCTTTTTGCAGGTATTTTTTTACTCTTTCCTTAAGGAAATTTTTATTCCTATGTCAATGGGTAGTCCTAAGTTTAAGCTTATACTAGTTATACTAGTTGCGCCCCGCGATATTACCCGTGTAAGTCACTAAGAAAAAAAAGGAAATAAATAATAGATGTTCACGAATATACACAAAAAATTTCATACAAATCGGTTCAGCCGTTTTGGTGGACCTAAGTAACTAACACCGCGACCCAAGAATTTTATATATATATATATTCTATGATTTTAGTTAATTAAAAAAAACGGAAGTCTCAATCAGTAGTAGGTATAAATCTAACAACACCCGGGATCAAAGTTCTTCAACAAAAATGTAATGATTAACTTACACTCCTGTCTTGTGTGACTTGTTATCTACATTCTGAGGTAAAAAGGTTCATATGTTTATTTATAAATAAAATACACTTTTTAGATAGTTTGGGTAATTGGCCGAGAAAGTTTTATCAACATTCTTTCGTATTCAAAGATAAATTTAATTAAATGGTTACTGAAGATTTTTTATCATGCTGTTAAATAGTGTTTCCTTGGCTTCCTCAGTCTAATTGGTTTGTCCAATTGGATTTTTTTTCCTTTTTTTCAACTTACTTAAAATCTAAAAAGAAAACAACAGGCGATTATAATTTTATTTTTAAAAAAATTTATGGCTTGACCTGAAAGTACTGGAACGATTTTAATGAAACTTGGTATAAAGATACATTGCATACTTGGGAGTAACTTAACCTACATGTTATCCCCACATATTGTCAGGAAACTCCGGATAAATAAACAAGATAACTGAAGTTGTGACTGTTTATCGGAGGATAATATTATATAGCCTTACGGAGTACCTACTATAGTATTTCTGAATAGAATAAATTCTTTTCGTTACTACCGTAAAAATGCGTTTATACTGAAGGAACTCTGCACGATATACCTACAGCTAATAATGAGGCAGGGTTAACGGCACACGGCTCCTTATACAACCTAAATAGGATTCCTTGAAATGGTTTTACTGATTTCTATTAATTCATTGTTTTTCTCTTTAATCATAGTTTTTCTCTTTAATCATTGTTTTTCTCTTTAATGTCGTGTAATGTTATTCTTTCTTTCTATTTATTTCCAGCGACGTAGCTACGCTCATCTATTTCTGCCACATTATCCGACGCCAGGATGAGACTTGGAGAAACTGACCATCAGTGCTAACGTAGAGGGCAAGAAGTCATGTGGTAGATCCCATAAGATCTGGTCAGACCAGCTGAACCAGAAACAGCTCGTCCGGGTTTGAGAAGTAGTTTGAATGGAAACAAGTGGAGAAGCTTGGTGAAGAAGAATATAGGATCCACTTGAAACAGAGAGAAGTATGTATGAATAGTACTAGGTATATATTTATCTCGCTAATTAAAATTGTTATTTACTTAAAGCTAAAGTGTTAATTTGTTTATTAGAAAGTGAAAAACATTGTTATCGTTGGGTTCAACAGCTTTTTACTAGAAGAAGGTCACAAATAGGTAATTAAAGTTCAAAGTTTACTTTACAAAGAGAAAAAAATTGACATACTTTAAATTTCAGTGTAAAAAGAAAATCCTGTAATCTTAGGTAGCCTACATTTTTTTCTTAGTCTATGCCTACATGTAGGTATTATTAAACCCCAGAAACAACAAAAAAAAAATCGGAACAATTAAGTATTTTTTTTGGTTTGGCCTAGCACGATTTGCGTAAAAATATTTGCAATATTTTGCAATGTAGGAAAAAATTAAAGGATTCTTCCCATTCGCCATTTAATTGACTAAAGTTTTTGTGCTGTCAATGGCTGTCAAAAACCGAAATTTTTTCAAGTTTGCTCTTAGTTTTTGTAGATAGCTTAGGTCCATGGTATTATGCACATTTTTTTCCGCGTCTAACAGCCTTCTATCAAGTCAATAGTCCAAGATTAATTATTTCTAAAAGTTCATGTACGTTTAATACAAAAGTAGGTAACATTACTACGCAGAAAAAATGTGTCAGGCGTTAACCGCGTGCACGGAATGACCGGTCGAGCGATACGGACGTTCACTTTCAATTATTATTTTACAATAAACTAGCTTTTGCCCGCGACTTCGTCCGCGTAAAAGTCGAAAATGGACCAAGGAATCACGTTGTCTCATACAAACTTTCCCCCCTTTTTCACCCCCCTAGGGGTGAAATTTCTAAAAAACCCTTTCTTAACCAGTGCCTACGTCATACAAAGAACACACCCTCCAAGTTTCAGGTCTCTTCGATCAGTGGTTTAGGCTGTGCGTTAATCCATCAATCAGTCAGTCATTCAGGACAAAGCATTTTATATGTATAAAGATAAAAAACCAGTTACCTACTTACATTAAAAAATATAATAATTTGATATAAATTATACATGAAGTGCTGCAAAGACAATATATAGGTATCTATCGGCGATGGATTATTACTGCCTTTTGCCATGGAGACCTTGGGCCCGTAAGGACGCAATGTTTTTATAAAACTTTTTCATATATATTAGTATTAGGTTCAGGTGACTAAAAGGCTGGCTGCTACACTAGTTTTTGCCAACTTTGGCACCCTTATTTTTGCTTTATTTGGTAAATTGTATTTAATACTCTTATCCATACGTAGATTTAAAACCCCTGATTGTGAAAATATACCTAATTAATTCGAAGTAAAAATAGATTTTTGTAGGTTACCTACCTAGTTTAAATACAATTATATTTTATTATTTTCAGTGCGTGAATTTCTAAATATCTGACTAGCTAAATTCTTACGATGCATGCGCGTTGCTAATGTCTATTCGGACCGCATCACTGACTGGCTGAAGCAAATAAGACAAGAGATTGATTTCGATTCTAAGGAGACTTCGATGTTTGGAGACAGCCTCTAAATCAGTAGAGTTGACCACGCTGCGCGCGCGCTGCATGTACAGTCGGCTGCATAATTGCAGCCCTCGGTAGAGTTCAAAAATTACTATTATTGGAATGTTTTCACTCTAATATTTTTTGTTTGATTAATTAACAAGTTAGAAGACTTTAAACTTTAACTAAAGCAGGTGTCTAGAATCTTGCTCGTGTTGAAAACTCCTGTTGATTCTTATATCAGCCGTTTTGGTGCTCTACGGTGGGTCTGCAATTATGCAGCCGACCGTACATACCAAACTTGACTGTGAGGTAGGTTTGCATTTTGCCTACCTTGCTTTGCATCATCGCAAAATTATAGCTTGATAACTGCAAGTTTTAACATTAATTATTAAGGTAGGTAAGTAAGCAATTAAGTACTTGACAATGTTTTTAATAATTCGACACACGCCAATCGTGATTTAATTAAATGAAAATGAGATCATTCGGTTATCTATTATTTTAATTGACATTAAGTATTTGGAATTTTTCGGCAAACAAACAAGTTGCCGCGTGTTAAAATAATTAACTAAGAAAACTTGAGTTAATTGATTTTATGCAACTCGACGCTATAAATAAGTTTCCTATAAGGATTGTATTTAAAAATACTTTTGTACATTTGTAGCCTCCTTAAAAACTTGCCTTTCTCTGCGGTTTTACCAGCGCAGCTCTTCAATCAAACCGTGGGAAATTAAAACAATAAAATGTATAACGTAGAGTTACAGTTTCTGAGTTTCAGGCAGTTTTAATTTTGATAGTATTTTAGACAGCCATTGACAGCACAAAAGCATGGGTCAATAAAATGGCGAATCGGTCATGCATGACAGATCTCGTCACAATATGAGAACGTCTCCTATACTTTTTCCCCTCATTGAAAACTAGATTTATCATTAAATATTCAGTACTATAGAGCACATGAGTACAGCAGTATTCAACAAAGAAAGACAATTTGAACTAAAACAAGAGACAATTGAAACGGAAACAAAAGACGGTCTGAAATAAAACAAAAGACGGTCTGAACTAAAACAAAAGGCGATCGAAGCAGGAACAAAAGACGATCGAAACTGAAACAAAAGAAGATCTGTACTAAAACAAAAGATAATCGAAACAGAAACAAAAAAATATCACTACATCATCACAAAACGGCGAGATGTGAATAAAAAATATCAGTCAACATAATTAAATAGTATGAGTGAGTTGAAGTTTTCGATAACGAAGGTACTCAATTAGAAAAACTTCGTGTAAACCACGTGCCTCGGATCGAGATATTACAGATTATTGTTTTAAAATATCGTGAGAATGTTTATTTAATTAAAATATACTGAGATAAGCGAGGGTTCTGTAGATAACGTACCGGAAAACGAAAATGCGGGACGGCCATGTAGCTTAACTAGATGAATAGTCGGAGAGTCAATCAATCTGGAAGTCTTTGGAAAAGGTGTATATGCAGCAGTGGAATTTCTGGGCCTGATAATGATGATAGGTTCTAGCTACTCTATTTGATAAATTCAATAAATATGTGAGGAACTACAGCTGAATAGCATTGTTCAAAGTTGCCAGCGCTGTTTAGATCATCTATAGTATAAGATTAGATGCAAAGGTTAATATTATTGTAGTTAGTTAAGATAAGATTTAGGGTATTTAATATATCTATATATATAAAAGAAAGTCGTGTTAGTTACACCACTTATAACTCAAGAACGGCAGAACAGATTTGGGTGAAAATTGGTAGGGAGGTAGCTTAGAGCCAGGAGACGGACATAAGATACTTTTTATCCCAATATGCCCACGGGATCGGGACTTACGCGGGCGAAACCGCGGGGCGCAGCTTTTAAGTATTTAAAGATCGCGCTAAGCTTAAGGGAACTCTTTGGTTTAAACGAGTCGTTTTCTGATTCACCTAACACCGGGTTTTCCTTCTCCTGTCCCTTTATTTATTTATGGTCAAAATCATAATTCTTAATTCATTCGCATGAAATCACTTTGGAACGTCTTTTGAAGCTAAGCTTCACACAATCGTCGGCACAAATAAGTCAATGGGCAAAACAGGTCCAATGCTATAGATCTACTAATATCATACAATAACTTATACCAACCATAGTGATTTGTTATGTTATAATAAACATACCTAAGTCGTTAAATACGGTTAGATTAGGTAAGCGGAATAATCAAAATGATGCAATCTTCGTTAACTATGACAAACGGAAATAAGGAAATAGGTTTCTCAATCCTGTAGGTATGTTTTAGAAATTATGTTAAGCTTTAAAAAAGGTAAATAGTAACTTTATAAATTATTACTAAGCTGCTCATATACAAAAAATCAAAACGAAATTACGGCCGAAAAAGCCGGCCCACTGCCAAGCGGACTTATCCGTGTTCCGATACGTAGACCTTCGCAACCACAAAAGGAAGACGAGTCGGAAGAGTTGAACTATAATGACCTTTAGAAGACCCGTTTATTTGGGAGGTCTTTGAGTCACGGGCGTATAGGTATCTTTTTGGGGCGCATGCTACATCTTAGACCGCATGATGCCCCCTCTACACTTCGACAGATGCATCAGCGGACGTCGGCTGATGCGTCTGCTGATAGATCCCGACGATCCGTCTACACGTCTGTGGGGTCAATTAATTTGTGCCGATTCTCGACAGATGCAACTCGCATCCATTCAATAAGAATGGATCTTGAAGAGGTTACAGCTGCTGCTGTTTATTTAGTACTATTAATTACTACTGGAGTGTACACCACAGCGAAATTATCAAAATGAAATGGAAAAGAAGAATGAAGAACGCATCCACTCTCACTCGCAACTGCTCTTGCACTGATGCATCGGCAGACGTGTGGACGGAGGCCGTGCACTCGCGCCGAAACCCTTTGTTGCGTGCCACAAAAACAGACAACAAACGGATTGGTTACAGGCTCATCTGCCGACGTTAAATATCTACCACAGATAAGTAAATATAATGCATCAGATGCCATCTGCTGATGAATCTGTCGACGTGTAGAGGGGGCATGAGATAGTGGTCAAACGCTGACCTTATTTTAAAGAAAAAGGACAGAATTTTTTAGAGTTGTAGTACGCGGTTTTGCTTTAATCTAGGGGTTCTCAGAAAAATTGATTGAGAACCACTGTTCTAAACCATCATGTAGTTGGTGATAACTGACAAAAAAGAGATGTGTTTGATATTCCTTCACACAAAAACTACTGAACCAATTGCAATGAAACTTAGTATATAGATGTTAGAAATCCTGGAATAACATATAAGTTTTTTTCATTCCAATATTCCCACAGGATTGGGACTTACGCGGGTAGAAACATAGGGCGCTGCGGGTATAGCACAATATATATAATAGTCACAATAAGGTAATACCTAATTATAGTTCGCTAAGCTAACAAACAAACGTACATATCTAGGAGCCCTCTCAAAGGTCGACAGGTAAACAAACTCTTATTGAAACGCCCTTTCTTAGTAAACAGAAACATACAGAAGCAGTTATTTAAAGTTATACTTCTTACGGACGGACGGACAGACAGACTGACTGACGTATGACTTCTAGAAGTATAACTTCTCACGCGTGCATAAGTACGCACCCACCCATATCTATACTTATGTTTGTTTGTTTGAACGCGCTAATCTCAGAAACTACAGGTTCGAATTGAAAAATTATTTTTGTGTTGGATAGTCAATTTATCGAGGAAGGCTATAGGCTACTTTTTATTTTGATATTCCCACGGAATCGGAAATAAGCGGGTGAAACCGCAAGGCGCAGCTAGTTTTTTATAATTATACTTGAGAGTAAAATTAAATTTGTATCCTTGTTGCTTCGAGGGATCCATTAGCAAAACTGTAATCTATATCTCTACTATATAAAAATAAGTCGGGTTTTCCTTTCTGACGCTATAACTCAAGAACGCACGAACCGATTTCCACGGTTTTGCATTCGTTGGAAAGGTCTCGGGCTCCGTGAGGTTTATAGCAAAGAAGAAAGTTCTGGAAAATCTGGTGGCGAAACGGAGTTCGCCGGGTTTGCTAGTTCCATAAAGTATACTACCTACTTATAAAATTTTGAGTTAATATCGAACCGTCACAAACTCAGGTTGTCAAAGGTAGCAACTTATAACTGCCATGACTATGTTTTCTTTTTATATTGTTTTTTAAATTTTAATCTTATGATAATTAGAAAATGAAAAAACCAAAACATAGTGGCATAGGCATGGCAGTTATAGGTTTTACGGCACAAAAATATTTGTGCTAGTGTCATTATCCAGGGAGGAAACAGTCGACTACGTTTGTATGGAGAGAGCGCCGGTACCCTTTCACCTTAAAACAATGGACAGGTCAGGCTAAAATGTATTGTACAGATAGAGCTGTTAAAATAACTTGGGCATAAGCTAAGAAAGGATTTTGGAATCTATACTTATATTATAAAGCTGAAGAGTTTGTTTGTTTGTTTGTTTGAACGCGCTAATCTCAGGAACTACTGGTTCGAATTGAAAAAATATTTTTGTGTTGGATAGTCCATTTATCGAGGAAGGCTATAGGTTACTTTTTATCCTGATATTCCCAGGGGATCGGTAGTTACGCGGGTGAAACTGCGATATGATGGATCGGTTTTCTTTTTTATGTTATAGTTTCAAAATGGCGGATAGCAGAAAAGTATATTGGTATCGAGATAAAAACTTATTATGGAGACATTGAGATCAGATATGTAGAAGTTCTGACCTAAGAGCATA
This sequence comes from Idaea straminata, assembly GCA_951213275.1. Lineage (NCBI taxonomy): Eukaryota > Metazoa > Arthropoda > Insecta > Lepidoptera > Geometridae > Idaea > Idaea straminata. The sequence goes on from OX577870.1 coordinate 9,427,744, forward strand.
AAATCTTTCGAAATATACAAAAAAACTGGTGTAAGTATATAGATTGAACTCTACGCGAACGAAGTCGTGGATAAAAGCTATCTATCATAATATTTAATAGAGGAACGATTTGATTGTTTGTTTGCATTGAATAGGCTCCGAAACTACTGAACCGATTCCGATGAAACTAGGTATAAGATATACATTGATTCATTGGGAGTGTCATATGTTACTTTATATCTCGATATTCCAACGGGATCGAGAGTTATGTGGGTGCAACCGCGAGGTGATGCTAGTCGTTTATAAAAAAAAACAGTTATAGGTCATAAAACAAATACCTACATCTATATTGTATGCTACTTAATTCATAAAAAATATCTTAATTTTATCGTTTCTTGAGTTGAATGACATAGTGTCAATAGCCACAAAGTGGGTTGCAAATGGTCATGCTTACCTACGTAGCAACAAAATTTAGGCTTTTTATTAATGTGATAGCCTATCACTATTGAAATGAAGTAGGTACTGATTAAATTAATTGTCGCAGTATAAAGTTCATTAACGAAAAATGTGATGAGAATTGGAGCTCTTACCGTTCGCGGTTCATTTATCTAACGAGAAATTATTAAATATATGTCTTATCAGTATCACGCTTAAAACTGACTTTCACGTGATTCCATTTTAATTTTTAAATAAGGTCCCTTGCGGGTAATAAGGGCTACCTACAACCTTAATTAAAAATTATATATTTTGTAAAAAAATACTGAAAAATTCAAATACAAAATTAAAAAACAGCCATTGGAAATATATTTACTATTTTGTCAATCTGAAAAACAATTCATTTGTTTATTTATTTTCTTGTTATTTTGTCAAGGGTTTTAAAAAACTTTTTAGTGGCGCTTGGTACCCGCAGGTTTCCTGGCCCGGTTTTACCCGCGAATATAAAATAAAAAAATATTACAGGACATTCCACACATCGCCGTCTAGCACATGTCTAGCACCATGTTAAGTAACTAGACTTGTGTTATGGGTGCTAGACAACGGATATACTACATAAATATACTTTTCTTTTGAAAATATATACTTATAATACATAGAAACAACCAGACCACTGACAAATATCTAAGCATAAATATTTGTCTAAGGCGGGAATCGAACCCGCAACCCTGTGTTTGGGAGTCCGGCATGGTGACCATTGTGCCAACTGGGTCGTCAATATCCCGATTCTGTAGATATATCTCGCAACGAATTAAGAACCGCCTCCTTATTTTGAAGTTGGTTAAAAGTTAGTTAATTTGGACTTTCTAAAATAGAACTTGAAATTATCTTTGGTTAAGGGCTGGTTCAAGTTTCTTACGGCCAACATGTCATTGTAAAATTAGATAAAAATTAGAAGGATTTCAAAGATTTGAAAAATTTACGGAAGTTTTTGCGTTTATTAAATCTACATCTATGCTAATATTATAAAGAGGAAAGATTTCATTGTTTGTTTGCATTGAATAGACTCCGAAACTACTGGACAAATGCAGTTGATGAAACTTGGTATGAGGATACATTTGGGAGTGTTATTAAGCTGCTTTTTATCCCGATTTAACAAAGGATCGGGAGTTACGCGGGTGATACCGCGAAGCGCTGCTAGATATAGAATAAGTAAGATTTTGGGATGATCAAATTCCGTCTAGATTTTTGATGGAAACTCCGACATGTCCTTTTTCAAATCGTAAAACACAAAAATATGTTTGTCATGATACATTTTTTTGTATTTATTTCGTCTCTTTCTTGAGCAGCATCATCTAAGTTCCTCTACCCTAACACAAGCCAATTTGCTTACCTGGAGGCAAAATGTTTGTGTGTATTACAATATTCATATTTAAAGAATTTAACGGCTAATTAACTCAACGTATCACACAAAGTCGTCAGGAATGTCCCTTAAACTCGCCCCACATACCTACTGTCCAAATGGGACGAATTTGTAATATCAAAAAAAACCATCCTTGAACTCTATATTTTTTGTACCTAGTTAAAAAGTCAAGATAGATAGATATATAAACACTTAATTGTACCATAGAAAAAATATATAAAATACAAACTAAAAACAGAAAACTTAAAATATAGGGAAATATCCTATAGTGACACAAAAGGCCAAGTACAGTTATCAAGAAAAAGCTTTTAATATTATATTTATACACTAATATGACAAAAAAGGCACACATTAGTACATCAATCTCATTTAATATAGCTTCAATGAATGGTACAATATTTACCTACTATACCACCATGGTCGGCAGATGCGTGTTACAATGCACAATGGGCGTACAAAGTCCAAGCCAGGTCGGGTGATCGTGATTCTCATGCCGGGACCGCGTGATCATCGGCTCAGAGTATCACCCAGCTCCCTTGCCATTGTAGGCTTGGAGAATTGTGGGGCTGATGGTCTCTGTCAGACTGCATTGAAATGAGCGAGATGCGAGATGATGTACAAAATATGTACAAATCGCTATTTAAGAAAAATAGTTTTTATTTTAAAATCGTAATGAGGAAAAAAATACCTTTGTTTGTAACGAATAGGCTCAGAAACTACTGAACTGATTTTGATGAAACTTGGCATGGAGATACGTTGAATTCTTGGAAGTAAAATAAGCTACTTTATAACCTGAAGTTCCAACGGGATCGGGAATGACGCGGGTGAAACCGTGGAACGCTTCTAGTATTTTATAATTTCCTACCACGTTCCGTGGTTGTGTGGTACAAAGTTCGAAATGTTACTATTATTTATAGACCGGATCTGAAGGCCTTATAAATTAAAATACTAAAAATAAAATTCACCTAATTATTGATTACATAATACTTTGAAATTATAATAAAGTCCATGGAGGTTTGAATCTATCATTATGAACCAGTTAGTCAAAAATAAGTAGAATTTTGATGAATAAGTAGACTTTGAAAATTGGTCAGAAGAGTAGGGTCACTCGTTAATACCAAGTGATGGATGTGAAGTCATAAATACGTCATAATTTTGTAACGGAATTATTAGCATAGACCACAGCATAAACGACGACAAATGAGTTGAAAATGAGGTTTTCACTGATTGTACTGACTGCAGTGGTAACCTCTTTCAAGTCCTTCAAAGTGCACCAGCAGAGTAATAATAAAAATAAAGTAGTTTTTTTTTTGTAGGTAATATCAGTATAATTTATGGTGTTCATTCGATTAACAATTTTGTTGCTTATTTTATTAGATGGAAAAAAACGCTATCTCCAAAAACAACGGTGAAAGAAACGGTAGAGCGTTATGCAAAAATATTAGTTATCGCAAAACTGTTTTAAGATTAATGCAGATTGAAAACTAAACGATTGGTCGATAGCTCGCTGACACCGTCACATTTTAAACCAAAGATTTTTTTTAGTTAATAAACTCTTCGTTGTTTGTTTCTTTTTAATGTTTCTTGTGCGTTGTACAAATAAAGTGTTTCTATCTATATATTTAATTTATTAATCAAAGAAAATACAAGTAAATAACCATTTAACTGTTCCATTATCAAGAATTTCCATCCTAAGTTTGCCTAGTAGGGATTCAACTATAAGGTCGCCTATTGTTATCTATATTTATCAAGTATCGGCAGATTTGAATCAATAGTCTGCGTTGTAAACGTAACGGCACTAGACCATCGACTCCGTCGTGACACGCGTTTACAACAGATGATAGGTAAAACATAACGAATACCTACTCTAGTACGTACCGAGGGCGTATCGTATGCGGAGAGATTTGAGATCAATCACGCGGGTGTAGAGACCAGCAGGACACCCTTAACGAATAAATAAAGTGGTTGCCCGGCGCCGGCGCAGTCGCGAGCCCGCTCCCAAACCGCACGCATGCGTCTAGACCTTCTCTATTATTTCAATTGCCTGAGACGAAGGAATCAAATATGATTGTGCACGGAATAGTGTTTTTTCTAGTCACTAGTTTTATAAGTTATGGGGGTACTGTCGGCGAGTGTGGGGCTTGCGCGAACGCAGAGTTGACGGTGACGGAGCTGACGGAGGCGAGGATAGAGTTCGTCAAGCAACAGATCCTCAAGAAGTTGCGGTTAAGTAAGAAGCCAGCGGTGGCTTTACCAGTGAATAGTCTACCGATGCCCGTGGCGCAGGGGCAGACCTTGAGTGAAGGGACGGACAAGCCAGCTGAGTTTGACGATTATTATGGAAGGACGGAACAGAAAATTATATTTCCTACCGAAGGTGAGTTGAATTTTTTTATATTTTAAATGAAATGTTAATCTTTAAGATTTTGAACAAAGTAAATCATTTGGGGACCCATTAGGACTTTAATTTATTATTTATCATAATTGTAGGTTATTTAATTGTTGTAAATATTCTTTTCTTTAATTTTCTTGTACATAAATATATTAACATACTAAGTTTTAAATTTTTAATAAACATTTTCCAAATAAAGGCTTTTTTGTAGGTAATTCTGATATGTAAAGGTCTTAAAAAATTAAATATCACATAGGAAATAATATGATATAGATGATTTATTCTTCGCCAGTAACTTAGGAAAGTCTCCTGTAAGATAACTTACTTTAGTTTCTATTATTGGACTTAACTGAACTCAAACATAATATGAAATTATTCCTAAATTATCATTAATTCTAAAAAATAAAATGTTTTTCTTGATGACTGTACCTGTTTTTTAAACTCGATACAATATAAATAATGAGACGAGTACAAAAAGTTAAAACAGGACGACCTAATAATAGCGTGTTGAAAATAAGTGCATTTATTGATATGTCAAACTCGTCCCAACATGGACCGTTGATATGTAGGACTAGTTTTAAGGTTAACTCGAAAATATTAAAGTAAGAATCATAGTTAAAAAATATTTGTTCAGTTGAAATCTTTCGCATGAGATTATATTTAATCATCATAAAAACTAAGTTAGGTTGTGTGCCTTCAAGACACAAGCAGTTCCTAAGGTTCTTATTAATTTTGTTAGGATCATGCCCACAATAGTCAAGATTACAAATATTTTGAAAGTATATTGGAAATGGAGCAATTAAATTAATGTCCATGGATTCTTCGTAGTAAATTAAGACGACGTATCATAATCTCCGCCGCTGCCCAATTTTACTATAAACTAGCTGCGCCCCCCGGTTTCACCCGCGTAAGTTCCGATCTCGTGGGAATATCAAAATAAAAAGTAGCCTATAGCGTTCCTCGATAAATGGACTATCCAACACAGAAATATTTTTTCAAAGCGAACCAGTAGTTCCTGAGATTAGCGCGTTCAAACAAACAAACTTTTCACCTTTATAATATTAGGCCTACTAATATTATAAATTTGTGTGTGTGTGTGTGTGTATGTTTGTTACTCCTTCACGAAAAAACTACTGAACCGATTGCGATGAAACTTGGTATGTAGAAAGCTGGAGACCTAGGTTAACACATAGGCTACTTATTATCCCGATATTCCCGGGGGATCAGGACTAACGCGGGTGAAACCGCGGGGCGCGGCTAGTATAGATATAAATATCAAAGTCATGAAATTTGGAGAGTGTATCCTTTGTAAAGTGTATGTATCCACTAAGAAACCATTTTTCGAATTTCCACCTCGAAAGAGGATGAAATAGCGAGCGAAGCCGCAGGTCATAGAGGTATCATAATATGGTCGAAGCCGCAGGTAGAAACAATTTGGAAAAATCTAGGTCATCATCAACCGAGCGATGTTCCCGGTTGCATCGCTCTCGGGAGCCCGGGGTCCGCTTCGATTCGCTGGAAAAATCTAGGTATAAAACTGTAAATTAATTGGTAATTTAAAGTGAATTCTACTAACAATTAACATTGTCAGTTATAGGTATTTGTAAACATTGCTCCCGGATCCATGGATATGATAATATGATTTTATTGTCACAATGTACTTCTTATACTGTATATATAAAAATCTTGTGTCACGATGTATGTTGCCAATAAACTCCAAAACTACTGAACCGATTTCAATCAAATTTCACATGTACCCGTATTATGGTCTAACTTACCGGATAGGATAGTTATCATCTCAATTATTCGCTTATGTCGTAAATGTAAACGAATAAAATGTATCAATTAATGGTTTCTTAAACAAGTGATTATTTACTGTTTAGTTATGAAGTCATAGATGACGGTGTACGTTGATTCATCAATAAAATTCATCAATATTTTTTGACATCTAGGTTGAAAATACACCCAATAGATGGCGCTGTGTTCGGGACTTACGCGGGTGAAATCGCGGGGCGCAGCTAGTTTTTATAATAATAAGGGCAAATGAAACAACTTACGGTAAACGAAAACATCGTGAAGAAAGACTGATATTCTCCATTATGGATTATCCTATCTTAGATGGTACGCAGTTATTGCTTTCTGCCAACAAAAGTATTGCCTATTTCCTTCTTGAATAATGCCTCTAGCTAGAGGAATCTTTTTAGGGTTCCGTAGTACTAACAAGGGAACCCTTATAGTTTCGTCATGTCCGTTCGTCCGCGGCTTTGCTCAGATACATAGTACAAACTAGAAAGCTGTAATTTGGACTAGCAGCGCTCCGCGGTTTCACACGCGTAACTCCCGATCCCGTGGGGATATCGAAACATAAAATAGCCTATAGCCATCTTTGACAAATGGACTATCTAATACAAAAAGATTTTTTCAATTCGGACCTGTAGGTTCCTGGGATTAGCTCGTTCAAACCAATAAAGTCTTCAGTTTTGTAATACTAGTATAGATATGAATCACGTCGACAAAATGGTAAAAAAAAACAAAAAAAATCTATTTTATTAGGATCCCCAACACGTAAATTGTAAAATATTCCGTAAACATTTGTGAGGCTAATCATAAAAACGATATGAGAAACAGGTAAAAATAAATAAATGTTGCAGGACATAACATTATCCAGCCCCAAGCTGACTAACTAGGCTTATGTTATGGTAACCAGACAACGGATACAATACTTTAATTCTTCTTTTGTAAAAAGAAATACTGAAACAAATACTGTACATAAATATTTGTTTGAGGCAGGAGTCGAACCCGCAACCATCTGCGTCGCAGGTGAATGTTCGATGTCAAAAACGAAGAAAGAAAATTAAGATTTTAAGTCAAAAGTGTGCCCGACAAGCGATAGAGGTCATCCTCGTTTAATTGTATTTCGTCGTTTTTTACTTTTGATAATCTTATATATAAAAATCAATGTTCGTAGAGGTCTAGGGAAGGTTTAAAAGGCGAGAAAAAAATCGAATAATTTCCGGGAAAACCCTATCAATTCCTACGGGATCGGGACTTACGCGGGTGAAACCGCGGGGCACAGCTAGTCTATATATATAAAAATGAATTGCTGTTCGTTAGTCTCACTAAAACTCGAGAACGGCTGAGCGGATTTATCTTATCTTAGTCTTGAAATGTTCGTGGAGGTCTAGGGAAGGTTTAAAAGGCGAGAAAAAAATCGAATAATTTCCGGGAAAACCCTATCAATTCCTACGGGATCGGGACTTACGCGGGTGAAACCGCGGGGCGCAGCTAGTATGTTTATACAAATCTATTTCACCTGAAACAAACAAACACATTCTACCTACATTCATGAGATCAAAAGTTAGGTAATGGGAGAAATCTCAGGTAGGTAGGTACAGGTAGCTAACCTACCTATAATCAGCAGTTTTTTTTTAAACTAGGTTAATTTGGCATCGGACTTTGTACTTGAATTATTTAAAATTATTACGAATGTGTTCAGATCTGATTATTATGCTTTTTTTAATGAACATGGACTTTGTGGAGTTTGGACCTGTATGAAATTCTCTAATGTTCATAAAGATACAATATTTTACACTAAAATAGAGTAACATATGACCTTTATGGATTTACAAATATTTACGTAAAAATATACATACAACCGAATTGAGAACCTCCTCCTTTTTTTGAAGTCGGTTAAAAATAAAATGGACAACCGCAACAGCAATTTTTCACAGACAAATAACGAAGTTACTTAAAAGAACTTGTATATGGGCTGTTTTCCGCTTGGAGCCTTTTTGCGTGAGGATGGAGTTAACTTACCCAGCACCATTACTATCCCTCAGCTTAGTCGACCGTGTACAGAGGATAGAACTTGTCAATACGTCTGGAGCCAACTAAGCCGTCTGTTTTCGTCAATCAACTTTTGTTATAAGATTTTTGGAAATTTTGTGGTTGTGTTTACTCGGTCAGCTGTTACTTACACGGAAAGGTCATTAGCCTTAAGTTTTCTTATTTTTATTTCTAGATTAAGCAGAATTCTTAATTTAAGAATATTGATTTTAAATTAAGAACACTTGCTTAGCATTTTAATATTTTTTACTAAAACCAAGAAATTATTCTCTAGCGTCAAAAAATCTTTTTTTCTAAAAACAGAGGCCATTTTTAGTGACAAAAAAACTAGTAGGTAAAATGCAAAATAATGAGATAAAATTTAATGTAGGTCAAATGACATAAGAATAGGAATCTAACTGTTTACAAATTTTGGTACGTTCTTATGATAAGTGAAAGATTATTATATAACCACATACGCAACTAAAGGAACTTAGGTATTTATCTACTTGTTGGTTCCGTAGAATGTGGAATGATTAATTTCTTCAATCAATAAATCTTCTGGGACTAAAATATGGATATTTAAATCATTAATCTTCTCGTCACCAATACCACAGAGCCTCAAGACGAAGGTTTTCAACCAATGTGTGTTACCAGTGATGACATACGGGTCCGAGACGTGGTCGCTGACTATAGGCTTCGTTCATAAGCTCAGAATCGCTCAGCGGGCTATGGAGAGAGCTATGCTCGGAGTTTCTCTACGTGATAGAATCCGAAATACGGAAATCCGTAGAAGAACCAAAGTCACCGAAATAGCTCTCAGGATTAGTAAGCTGAAGTGGCAATGGGCAGGTCGTACAGCTCGCAGAACTGACAACCGCTAGGGAGTAAAGGTTTTCGAGTGGCGGACGCGATGCAACGCGAAACGGAGTATTGGGAGACCATCTGCCCGGTGGACCAACGACATTGTAGTGGTGGGGGTAAACGGTGAATGGAGGCTGCTCGGATGGGCCGCAGTTTGCGGCGTCGTTTGGGGGAGGCCTATGTCCAGCAGTGGACGTGTATGGGCTGATATATTATATTTTTTTTTTCCTTTTGTAATTATCATAGAAAGTAAGAGTTAAAAAACAAAATATATATAAAAAATAAGACATAGGGGCATGATCATGGCAGTTATAAGTTTTATGCAACAAAAATATTTGCTATGTCATTATCCAGGGAGGAAACAGTCGACTACGGTTGTATGGAGAGAGCGTCGGTACCCTTTCTTCTTAAAGTGACTTCTTCTCCTTATAGAATAATTTCTTGGTTTTAGTAAATGTTCTTGAAAATATAAACCAATATCCTTAAATTAAGAATTTAGCTATAATTTTAAGATTTTTTACCAAGAAATTATGCTCTAGCGTCTATAAATACTGCGTATCATTTAAAGAATTTATACTAAAAACTAAGAAATTATTCTGCAACGTCTATAGGGAAAGGATTATTCCTTGCTCTAAAGAAACCTTTTTTTTCCGTGAGATAAATGTTTTTCCTGTTTCGTAAAAAGCGGACATGATTTTATCTGTCAATTAAACTAAATTTGGGGGACTGTGGACCGTGGGTTACGATTAGACGCAAAGGTCAAGACAATCAGTCAGCATGATGGCCTACAGCACGTTAAACGAGGCACACGGATGCTGCGTGATCTTTACTAATTAACGCTAGATTTTGGCGCCACCTTGCATAACTCGAACTAGTCTGAGGCTCTGAGATTTCTGATCCCTGTGTTAATCCAATTATCCGCTGTCTACATATTGAGTTCCATCGCAAATGGCTTAGTACAGAGAAAAAAAAGTTATTTTTGAAGCAAGATATAATTCTTGCCCTACAGACACTAGACAATAATTTCTTGGTTCTAGTAAAAACCTTTGATCGATAAGCAGTATTGAGGAAGCTCACAGCGTAGCGAAGCTCGCTGATCGTTTACGGTCGTGACGCTTGGCGCGGTCATGACTTTGATGGGTGACCAATTAGTAGTGCAGCAAAATGTATTTTTGTAAGCCCCTTCGTGCTTCGGAAGGCACGTTAAACCGTCGATCTCAGTTGCGGGTTCGATTCCCGCCTCAAATAAATATTTACGTACAATATTCATTTCCGGTCTATTTCAATATGTAAATATAATAAGTATGCAGGAAGAAAAATTTATGAGTATTCTGGGATATAATACTGCAATATTTATTTATTTAAGTCTTATTAACTTACTTGTAATCTATCAAACTGAGTTTTCTACCTAATTGATAATTGATTTACTTTGTGCGTTTCAAGTTTTACAAGAATTGACGAATTTCGGGTCATTTTTCTACAAAATATTTACCTTTTTAGTTGAACTCTTCGACACTTCGATAAATTAACTCGCAAATACTTTATTGTTGTAGGTATATTGTGAACAAACAAACAAAACGCACCTTTTTATATAGATTAACTTATCATACACAAAACAATAATGTGTTTTTTTTAATGTTTATGATTTAAATGAGGAAATATATAGTTAATTGGTACAAAGATACCTCCTAATTAACGAAGTTTAAGGGGGCGCGTGTCAAGTGTTATATTTTGACCTCGAGATTGGAATTTAATGGAATAATTCGAGATTGTATAAAACAAAAATGTTTGAGAAATAAATAACTTAAAACTATGGTTGCCTAGAAGAGATCGCCCTTAAGCGATAAGGCAGCCCTTCCGTCACTGTAGGTGCTTTCTCTATATTTAAATTTACGTCATTTAGGTTAGAGCGGTCCGAAATGAAAATACCTATGCGTTTTTAACAGAAAAGATATTGAAAGACTCCCTACGTTTTGTAGCTTATTCTTGTTTAGCTAAAGGTTGCCTGGAAAAGGTAATAAGGCCGCCCATTGTGCCATAATATTTAGTTAATATAAAAAAAATAGCAGTCATTATTATTGATGTTCGAATCTATACTAACACTAGCGACCCGCCCGGCTTCGCACGGGTATATTATGCATGTATATACATATCCTTCCTCTTGAATCACTCTATCTATTTAAAATTTAAAAAAACCGCATCAAAATCCGTTGCGTAGTTTCAAAGTTTTAAGCATACAAAGGGACATAGGGACAGAGAAAGCGACTTTGTTTTATACTATGTAGTGATTATAAAGCTGAAGAGTTTGTTTGTTTGTTTGAACGCGCTAATCTCAGGAACTACTGGTTCGAATTTATAAATTCTTTTTGTGTTAGATAGTCCATTTATCGAGGAAGGCTATAGGCTACTTTTTATCTCGATATTCCCACGGGATCGGGACTTACGAGGATGAATTCGCGTAGTCCTGCTATACATTAATATAAAGCTGAAGAGTTTGTTTGCTTGTTTGTTTGAACGCGCTAATCTCAGGAACTACTGGGTCAAATTGAAAGTTTATTTTTGTGTTTATCGAGGAAGGCTATAGGCTACTTTTCATTTTGATATTCCCACGGGATCAGGAGTTACGAGGCTAAAACCGAGGAGCGCAGCTAGTTAAGGCTATAAAATGGTACAATAAAGAATTTATCTATCTATCTACCCTTTTAAGGTTTCGTAATAACGGTAAAAATGGACCCTATTACTAAGAATTCAATGTCTGTCTGTTCGTCCGTCTGTCTATCTGTAACCAGTTTGGTACGATAACCAATTGATTTAGACAGTTAATCAATTTGGGAAACAATTACGAGAAATATCGCAAAAACACGAACTTTGTATCAATAAATATCATCGTTCCGGTGTTCAAGGATGTATAATAAAGATCCATCGTGTAGGCGCGGGCGCAGCGGCGCGGGCGCGGTGTCGGGTAGCTCTGACCCTACGTTAATTGGACCAAGGAATGACCTGATGATAAACTAAGACATGTGTACTATCTACCTTTCTTATCATTTTACACACTATATTATGTTATTACGACTGTTTCACTGTTTACAATATATATCTATATAATTCATAGGTAGGTAGGTAGTAAATTATAAATAAATAAATAATAGTTTATAAGTTAAATTTAATCTTATTTTCAACAGTCTTTTCCTTTTTTTGTTTGTACCATATTTCTAATACCTAATTTAAAATCATCAAAAATACACACTAGAAATTATCACACAATAATAATTTATTAAACAAAAAAAATTCGGTGGACTTCAAACTAGTAAAAAAAATATGAAATTGTGTTAAGAGTCCGTCAAGGTATTGAATTTTAATTATTTATTATTACCAAGAACTTTAAAAGAAAAAATAATCACAACAATTTAACAATAATAAAAACCAAAATAATTAAATAACCTTACATTTAATAAAAATTAAAAGTCGAAATGAAAGAGTCTTTAAGAAGGATGCCCAAAAGGCTGGCTGCAATACCTCGATGGCGATGCTTATCCGCTGTCCATGGTAGGGCCAGGCCTTTGGTCACCCGAAGCTAAAACTAATAAGAAACTATATTTAAACTTTTATTTAACTAGCTGCGCACCGCGGTTTTACCCGCGTAAGTCCCGTGGGAATATCGGGACAAAAAGTAGCCTATGTGTAAATCCAGGTCTCCAGCTATCTACATACCGAGTTTCACCGCAATCGGTCCAGTAGTTTTAGCGTGAAGGAGTAACAAACATACACACACACAAACTTTCACATCTATAATATTAGTAGGATAATTAAATATTTATTCCTTTTTGTTTTGTTCCAGGTGAATGTTTAACATCGGGACGATATCCGTTCAAATGCCTGCAGTTCGAGCTACCGCCAGATGTGCAGCCTGAAGAAGTGAACGTGGTAGAGCTCTGGTTCTATAAGGTGATACTTATTCTATCATTATTGCTTTAATATATATCACGATCAAGTAGATGCTCTATGAAACTCTACGCGTGATAAGCTGTTCACATTTCTTGTTAAGGTTTCTGGGAGTACTTTTTTTAAGAAAAATGCTAGTAAATAAAATTTCACAGCGACGAGACTTGAACTTCCTGAACCTTTGAAACTTCTGTTCATCATACAAGCAGCCAAAAAATGTGCATTCGACTTGTTTATTTTCCTGAATTGCATTTATCTATGGCTGCAAGCAATCCAACAAGTCTCATGATACATTTTGTAAATTGTCGTCTGGTCACCGCAGCTTATTGACAGCATTTATGCTTGATATTCCCACTTATAACCAAGAAATTATTCGTTCTAGGAGCGAGATCCAATGGACGAATATAACCAAACCTTCGTAATATCAGAGGCAGCACACTGGGATAGCCAGCAGCAGTTCAAGAAGACGAAGCCTATAGCCATCAAGGAGACGGATATAGGCGAGGGTTGGGTGCGGGTGGAGCTGGCGTGGGCGGTGAGGGTCTGGTTGGAGGGTCGGGAGCGACTGCACACGCTGCATGTAGCCTGCAGGACTTGCCAGGTTCGTACAGCCAGATCATATGCCTAGCCTATGTGTTATTTCAGAGATTTTTGTCTCAATACTAAAAGCTGAAAACTTGGCAATAATTTGTGCATGGTTGTGCAACAAATATACCGACAGCTTTTGTCGCAAACTTTCGTATATAGCTCAAAGTCAAAAACATGTTTATATTCTTGGAATGATTCGCATAGAATCACATTGAATCGTCTTAGAAACTAAGTTAGGATGTGTAATCACCTTCGGAACCCACCCGCCATGCAAAGATGACACAAGAAGCTCATAATTTTTTGATCTTACTCACAAAGATCAAGATAAAAACATAGAAAACTCCTTCTTATATAGGACACTAGCGACCCGCCCCGGCTTCGCACGGCTATATTATGCGAAACTTCCACCCCCCATTTGCCCCCCATTTAGGGGTTGAATTTCGCAAAATCCCGTCTTAGTGAGCACCTACGTCATAAAAGGAACCCCCATGCAAAATTTGAGACTCCTAGCACTTATAGTTTCTGAGACTTGTGTGATTTGATTTGATTAGTGATGAGTGAGTCAGTGATTTTCCCTTTTATATATATATAGATTAAGCAATATGCCTTCAACATCGCCAAACTAACCCAAAACGACTTCTATTCCAGCTTCGCAAGTCTCCACTCTCCTTCCACGAGAAACATCGTCCCTTCCTAGTGTTGTACACAAAGTACGCAGGCAAGCGACGCCGGGGGCGTGCAGTAGACTGCGGGCCGACGACGAGCGAGTGCTGCAGGGAACCATTGTTCGTGAGCTTCAAGGAGCTGGGGTGGGATGATTGGATCATCAGACCGGAAGGGTACCATGCTTACTTCTGCAAGGGTAGCTGTGCTCCGATATCCGCTGTCACCACTGCTAATAGTTATCATCATAATATTATACGAGTGAGTATTGTAGTACTTACACTTCAAAGTTTTACAATAAATGAAGCACATACATATTATTATCCACTGCCTACCTGGTTTAGTCTCCTAGGTCATAAACACTTACTGCCCTATTCATCTTATATTAATATACGATTATGGGTGATATGGGGAATTTTTTGCTAATTAGTATTTATTCAATTCTATATTGAAAATTCAATATTGAGAATATAGGTCACAATTGGGTACTTTAATTTATCAGAAACGGCTGGAATGGCTATTAGCAATACCAAACTTTGACTTACAAATAATAACTTTTAATTATATATTTATTCATATGTCGATGTTTAAAATTATCAAATTAGACTTGAATTAAAAAAAAAAGATGTGACTTAACTACCATTTTTTTGTTTCACCACCGAATATTTTTCTGGTTTAATTCTTTCAAATAAAAATTAACCAAATCTTTCTCATTTGTTCCACAGAAATATTTCTACTCCGTAGCAGACCGGCATATAGAATTCAAACCGTGCTGTGCCCCGACCACGTTTAGTTCTCTCCAACTGTTATACCTCGACTCAACTAACACGGTCACGCAGAAGACATTACCGAACATGGTGGTTGAGAGCTGTGGATGTATGTAGGGTATAATATAAATGAGATGTTTGATTATTATTGGCATGAATTTTGAGCCAAAATTTCAAATTTGTGCCAAGAAGTATACCTAGGAAATTTTTGTAAGAGTTTTGCGTGTAAATGAAGGAGAGGAAAAATAGCTAATGATCAATTCTTCAAATTATAGAAAACTGTACTTACTTATCGAATAAAAATAATGTAATGATCATGGTTTGGGCATATTGATCGAAGAGTAGGAAAACATGATCGAACATCGAAAAAAAATTCGAAGTTTAGAAAAAATTGTGTTTAGAAAGTACTTAGATAATTATTGAGTTGTGTGTGTCTTGTTGTGAAGGCATTTAATATCAAATGCATTTATGTTAATTCTACTTATTTTCTTAATAATATTTTAATGTACATGAATAATGAGGATCAAAACTTTTGTACTTAATTATTTGTCATTTTTTATACTTATTTAATTTAATAATAAGTAATTTGTCTTTCAAAAGATCCTTCGTATGAAATGTATGTTGATAATATTTACGGTAATGTAAATCTATGTATGATAAATTATCAAATTTAGTTTTAAGTTGTGATATTAAAATAATCTAAGTTATTAAGTTCCTAAACTTATTTTAGTTGAAAAGTTACTTTGAGTTTTTAGTTTATTTGTACAATCATATAATTGTGTGCATTAATTTTTCAAATTTATAATGAATAACTCATAGGAACTGTTTGTATACATAAATAAATTAATATTTTTTATAAAACACACAAATGATCATACTGCATTTATAAGACACTGTTATATTCATAATAACCAAGGCTGCACCAATCATTCCTAAGTAAAGTTTATTTAAGACTGCACGAACGTTATTTTGGCCAGAACTAGAACATAAAAGCTGAATTTTTGCATAAAAAAAAATACATAATAAGAAATTAAAATTTGAACACCTTGCAGAATCTTTGTAAAGGCTATCATTTTTTTTAACAATTTGGCCAAATTGGCTTTTTTATTTACATTTTTTGTCACATTTCACTTACAGAGAGATAAACCATTGATTAACTAAATATTCCTTTAGGAATGTTTCTGAGTACAGCCTCTTAAATATGTATCCCCAGTGCTTCATACATATTTTTTTAAATATAATTTTATACAACAGTGTCCGAGTATTATAGAATATAAGCAAAGTTGTAAGTAAGTTAGAATTACTGAGTAAAATAAATCAAATAGTATAATTTGATATTCTTTTATTTCCAAAACAATATACAGAAATATGCCACATCAAAATAAAATAAAAATCATGAAAATGGACGAATGATCAAACTATATCAAAAAGGCCCATCAATTGATCGACTTTCTGATCGAAACAAAATAATAACTAACGACACAAAACTATTATTTATTAACGAAAAAAGCAACAGATCATAATATAAAATACATTATTAAACTAGGAGTTCACCGGTCGGTATAAAATTACTACTTACAACTAAATCATTCAACAATGCCAGGGTTTTTCATAAAATAAATACTTTTTAATAATATTAATGACATTTTGATCATGATCACGAGCTAGGAAGCAATGGGATAAATGATCATTTGCGAAGTTATTTATAACTAAATAATCACTTTGACTTTGATCATGATATGATCATGAATTGGGCAACAATAGGAATAATGATAATTTTACTGTGGAGTTATCAACAGTTGAGTTAGTTCCTATTTGGTTAAAAAATACTTGTAATTAATAATGACAATTAAATAAATAAAATAAAATATTTAAAAAACAAAGTCGAGTTCGTTAATAACCATTTATAACTCGAGAACTCCTGGACTGATTGCGATGAATCTTAGTATATAGGCTACTTTGTATCCCAATATTCCTTCAGGATTGGAACTTACGCGGATTATAAAAATGATCAAAATATCATTACTAATTAGTTTAGACAAAACGATGCTTCCGTCGCGTCCATGTTTACAAATAGTATTTTAACTAATATTCATTATTTTCATGGAATACATATTTGTTACTAGAATAAAAAAATAGATGGGAACATTAGAGCTCATTCACACGAAGACTATTCGTGTTTTTACCCTATCGTCATTTCTCACGTTTCTTGATTTTTTTGACGGTGAATGGTGATAATGGCCGTGTTCACACGAATCACGAATAGTGCAAAATGACAGATACGACTTAATTATTAACGTCTTTTAAAATACATTTGTCAAAAATCACGTATCGTCAATAACGGACCCCGTGTGAATGAAATCGTTAATAGTTTTTTACTTTCAATTCCTTTTTTTATTAACAACAGGGTTACGGCGTTTTGTGACGTTTTCCAAAGACGTCACCGCGTTGCGACGTTTTGGCGAAAAAACTTGCAACAGTTTTATTGAGCTGATTCGTCTCGAGATATCCTATATGGAAGCCACCTAACTTTGGTGAGGTCATATTGTAAATGACAATTTCATTATTGGTAGCAGATATCTGCCCTCCAAAATGGACAGAACACATTTATTTTTTCTTATTTTTTTTTCATAAATAGGACGGAAAATAATTTAAAAGATATGTTCGAGTTTAAGAATTAACTTAATTAGAAGAATTTTTGGTACAAATCTCACAGTTTTTTGAATTTTTCAGAGTGTGCCAAGACGCCAAACAGTATGGCACAAAATATAATACCTACCTACGTTTTAGGGTTCCCTACCTGAAGAGGAACATACTGAACCATTATTTTAATTAACTAAAGTCACTACGTAATAAATTATGACATCATGACTTGTAACACAGGGTTATTGGTAATTCATTGACAACTTGTCAATCAAAACCTTAGCACGACAAATTCCAAACAGAAAAATGCCCAAAGGCAGTGTCGAATAATAAAATTGACCCACTTTAATAATGACCAACCATATAAATGACAAATGATAAATAGTTGATTATTTTAGTAGTTCGTGGAAGTCCAGAAAACAATGGCTGTACATTTACTATTATTCGTAAAGAGTAATTGGTACGTATTATTTGTTTCGACTTTTTCTAAAATTCTTACTAGGAATTGACATTCATATTCTATAAGGCTTTTTGGAAACGTTAAAGCAAATTACTGTATCGAAAACTACTGATAAGAAATTCTAGGCATCAACCATTTTAAAAATACGAATTTCTAAAAGACGTAGATCAAAAGTTGTTCGCTTAAACCTGATAAATGATATATTTAAGAGATCGTCAACAATTTACCAATAACCCTATAAATAAATAACCTAACTTATTCTAAAAACAACACATTTTGGAATGATTTGTGTAATCACAAGCCTTAGTTGTAGAGTTTAATTCAATGTGCAGATTTTTATTTATTAGAAAACTAACTAGTATAACATATAAAAGAAAAAATTAATTACTAGTAATTTTTACTATAAAATAGGCAAGTCAGTGCATTTATAACTATGCGACGCAAGAAGAATAAGAAAATTGAAATTACTAGTAATTTACACTATTTAGTAATTTCTACAAAAGTATTTTTTACTGGAAAACAAAAATTATTAGCTATTAGTAATGGTAAATCGGCAACTAGTAAATAATACGATCTGGTTAGAAAATATCTTACTAGACAAATCTATAGTTTAGTGAGAACGCTTCTACTTTCAAACCGAAGGTCTAGTCGAAGAAAGGCTAGTATTTTACTACCGAGACCCCGTCCGAGAGGATCTGTCCCAGTCTGATTTGTAATAATTGGCTAACTTTACTAAAGTAGAAATTACTAAAATATTAGTAAATTGTATAAATTAGGAAATACGCCAAAAAATAAATATCTGCACATGAAAACGTCTATATTTAAAAAATAAGGCACTAAGAGCATTATTTCTACGTAACTACCAGTAGAAATTAATTTGAGGCCGGTTTATATTATTAGTATATTTTACAAGTCTCAAGTTAACTTCTGAAGGTAATCATTAAATTGTCTATAGAATGTTAAGCAAACATTATTTAAATATTTACAATCACAGCACTAATAATTAACTAATAATTATATTAAAATACTAATCTCTTTACGGAAGCACCTAGTAACTGTAGCAAAATCATTTTAGGAAGCCCAAAGTTTATGTTTAACACAACCAATCAGTGTTGATACGTTTATGGTATGAAATATTGGTCGTTGATTGGTTGTTGAAAGGAGTAGGTGTAAATTTTAACCAATCAGTATTCAGTTTTACTGCAAGGTGAATACTGGACGTTCTGACTGGATGCTTTTGAACTTTTTCATTAGAAAAAGTCGTATTGGAGAGTCAGTTACGTTCAAAAGATTTATATTGGTTTTCCTACACCGTGATAACGAGTTGATACATTGAAATTGAAGAGGATCTGCTAGTCTAAAATAGGTACTGTTGAAGACCAATCGTATCCAAAACGCAATACATATTAGATTTTTATTTTGTGTGTGATCGACTACAAAAAAGAGGAAGTTCTCAATTAGTTGTTTATATTTTTTTTCATTACTCATATTCCGAAAGTAGGTCTAAAGATGCCTGAAGAGCGTGTTGAAAGAAAAAACTTTTTTATTTATTTATAAGAATTTGTCATATAAAACGCGATAGTTGTGCCGCGATTCCGATTCGTTTTTATTGAAAATGGTGTCAAATGGCAGTATTGACAGACGCTTTTTTGGATTAGCGTTCAATTTCCATTTTACAATATTTTCCATAGGAGCTTTCAAGATGGCGGCTCGTCACGACCATCTCGATTTATAATATGATAAACAATGGTTGTAGCGATTTGTAATTTTATGAAAATCACGATGGCCGAAACGCGATTAGGTTTTCATATAAAATCACACACAAAATACGTAAAATCCAATTTCGTTTTACGATTCGGATGTTATTCGTCAAAATTGACCATGTTAAACCTGCAGATATCCTCATATCTGAGCTTAAAATAAATATCTACTCGTGGAACTTCCAAAAGTGGTTTCGCTACAGATATACGAGAGAAATATTACGTCTATCAAAAACACCATCAAATATATTTTCTTTTGTGACAATAAAGAAAAATATGTCTTTTCTGATGACAAGACTTTGATTATGCTAATCGATATGTAATATTGTATGTGAATACAAAACATAGACTCATCACGGATATTTCGCGAAGTCATTTTCACAATGAGCCATTCCGCGAATAGGTCCAAAAACGACTAGAAATCATTTTACGAAAAGAGCATTTATCTACCAAGCCTTGACTAAGGCTTGATAAAGGTCTATCCAGTACATAAGTCTATGGTTTAATGATCACAAAACAAGACGCTTCATATTTAGAAATATGGAGTCAAAATAAATAACTATACTAATAAAATTGTAATAAATGTCGTCAGAAAAATGTTTGTATATTATGTTTTTGAAAAACATTTTAAAAAATTACGTTTTCCGTTCCCTTTTATGGGAGTGAATCAATGGTACATTATTAACGATATGCACACGTTTACAGAATCAACTTTTTAATTATTATTCGACTATCTAACTTATTTTTGATAAATAACTATTTGATATGTCATATATTTTTAATTACGTATCGAATGGGCTGCCCATTATTTGACAAAGAACCCGTCACATGCTAAACGGACTGCCCATCATTGGACAAACCAATTACATACAACATGGGCTGCTCATCATTGAACAAATTAGTCTTACCAATCTTAAACGGGCTGCCCATCATTGAACAAACCAATCATATACCAAATTGGAATCCCATCATTAGACAAACCAATCACATGACAAACGGGCTGCCCAACCAACCAAACCAATCACATACAACCTCGGCTGCTCATCATTGGACAAACTACTCTTACCTTATTTTTTTCCACAATAATTTAACTAAATCCTCATCACTTTTCTTTGTCAGTAGTAGTAAGTTTAGCGGTTTCGGAGTCGCTCGGGGGAGCGGGTTCGGAGCTCGCCACTTTGATGAGCGGTGGGGCGGGCGTGGAAGGCGGTGAGGGGCGGTTTGTGACGGTCAGTGCACCAGAGTTGACGTCTTCTATCGCTTTACGAAGCTATGGAGAAGAAAATTTATAATAAGTACAATACTTTCTATATTTACTGAAGAGGCTGCCCATCATTAAACAAACCAATCTTATACCAAACAGGCAGCCTATCATTAGACAAACTAATCTTAAGATAAAAAGGCTGCCTTTCATTGAACAAACCACTTATTAGCCCACGGGAAAGATGGGGTGACGACATCGAAGAAGTGGCAGGTAAGACGTAGATAAGAGATGTTATAGACTGAAAAAATTGGCAACAAATGGATGCCTACACCTACATCTGGTTATCCAATCCCATCAATTAATTTTTTGTAGTTTTTCCTATATATTTATACTATACTTCTTAAAATCACCTAACTTGTTTTCTAAGATTAAAATTATATCTTTAAAATAAAATCCGTAAAAGAAGAAATATTAAGTCATAGGAATATATAGACCAATTCCTGAAGGATTCCCTCATAAAGGATTATTTATTGATATTATAACAAATAGAAGTCTAGACTGTGTTACCTCTTTAAGTGATACAACTCCAATAAGCCTCCCTATAGCCGTGACGTACGCACGTCTCACGCCCAGCGTAGAGAACAACGAGTGAACCTGGAACACACACATATTTTCATACCCTTATAATTTTCATGGTAAGTATAGTTTTTCCCGCTGAAAAACGGGCTTTTATTGGTCTTTTGACTTCTCCCCCCCCCCTCCCGCTGAAAGACACGTTTTATTGGTCTTTGAACTTTCCTCAGCTAAGGACACGTTTGACTGGCCTTTATACTTTCCCCAGCTGAAGGGCACGTTTGATTGGATAAACTTTCCTCAGCTAAAGGGCACGTTTGATTGGCCTCCCAAATTGTTTCCAGCTGAAGGACACGTTTGATTGGTCTTTAAACTTGTTACCCGATGAAGGACACGTTTGATTGTTCTTTCAAATTCCGCTGAAGGACAAATTTGATTGATGAAAAATACTTATTTTTTATGTTAGGATACATTGATTAATTAAGAGTTACATAGACTACTTTTTATCCTGATATTCCCACGGAATCGACACTTTCGCAGATAGATTACATATATATATAACATGTTTATATAAATACCTTGAGTAATGAAGTCCGTTCCACGAGCTGGAAGGGCGCTGGGTCGATGTGGCAGATGTACAGGTTCTCATCTTCGTAATCGTACTCTTCAGGGTTCTGTAATATGCCAATGATTTATATTAAGCTGTTTCCTTTGCCCACCGGTTCGTATCTTTTGCTAACCAGCTCCATGATTCACAAACCGTCGGAAGGCCATCGAAACGAAATTAAATTTTTTGGTGCTCTTTCACTCCCGCGACTTTTGTGTTGCCATCCTTGTCTTTTCAATTTTGAGACTTAAGAATGTTATTATAATTATGATAAGTTGTAAATTGTTCCACAATAAATTGATAGTGTAATGCATGCATGTGAGAAAAATAGAAATTTTATTTATTACTAGCTTTTGCCCGCGACTTCGTTCGCGTAGGTTTTGAATTTTCCGAAATCCGTTCTTATCGGATGCCTATGTCATACAAAAAACACACCCACCAAGTTTCAGGTGTCTACGATCAGCGGTTTAGGCTGTGCGTTGATCCGTCAGTCAGTTAGGACAAATAATTTTATATGTATAGATTTATTTCGGTAGCCTTCCGATTGTTTGTGAATCAGCCTGCTGTTCGTTTCGTTTGCCTACAGTTTTTAACGTGAAATGTCTTTCAATTAGTAAAGAGAGTCACTTTCTACAACCATATGTAAATAAATATGTTGTTACGATCGCTTATTACTTTCAAAGTTTCTATGTTTAGTTTGAATCATTCGCATGAAATCACATTGAATCATGTTAAGAAAAAATTAGGGCTCTTACTCTATACAAACGTAGTCGACTGTTTATTCGCTAGATAATGACACTAGAGCAACATTTTTGTAGTATAAAACCTATAAATGCCATGCACCAGTCTTGTTTTTTTTTAATATTTTGATTATCATAGGGAGTAAGAGTCTTAAAAAAATAATACATAGGGGTATGGTCATGGCAGTTATGGGTTTTATGCTATTAAAATATTACCTCTAGTGTCATTATCCAGGGAGGAAACAGTCGACTACGTTTGTATGGAGAGAGAGCCCGGTGCTTTTTCCTGTTAAGAACTAAGTTAGGGTTTGTGTCTTCGGAACACACCCTCAAATGAGAAGAAGACACAAGAAACTCTTTATTTTTTGTGATCATTAAGGTCTAGATTACGAATTTTTGGAACGAAGTTTCTTATCGCGCGTTGCGAAAGGGGGCTAGACGGAAAAAATTAAGACCAAAAGTCCCTTGACACCTCTCAAGTTTTTTTTAAATATAGCAGCTTTATTTTACTACCATTATTTAGATGATCGAAGCACATTATAGTCATTATATATACAAGACGTTTCAGGTACTCCACTGCGGCTTCGTCTCTAATACACCCACCCTACCGTACGATTGTTAGTATGGTTATATCCTTACCAGTTCCCGTTTCCTGGCTACGGCCAACATCTTATCGAAGTCCACCTCCTTGGCCATCTCGAGCGCCTCCCACGCCTTCTGGTCTTCGGGGGACATGTCACACACGCGCTCGCGGGGCTACAAATATAATAAAATTAATTATTAGTGCCCACAGTTGGGGAATACCGGACTGCCAAACATAGGCTTGCGGGTTCGATTCCCGCCTCAGACATGTATTTATGCTTAGATATTTGTCTGTGGTCTAATTGTTTCTATGTATTATAAGTATATATTTACAAAAGAAAAGTATATAAGTAGTATATCCGTTGTCTAGCACCCATAATACAAGTGTAGTTGCTTAGCTTGGGGCTAGATGGCGATGTGTGGAATGTCCTGCAATATTTATTTATTTATTTTATTTATTAAAATAGCCCGCGGAGGATACGTCGAGGTATTTTTTTGGGTTCGGGTTCGATTCCCGCCTCAAACAAATAGATATTTGTTTCTGGTCTAGCTGGGGGGACGGAATATGTACCATGTAGTCACAAAATAAACGTATACAGGGTTATTGGTAATTATACAAGCAAGCCGTTGAGGGCTACTTCTGTGCACCTAAACAAACAACTTTTGTTCTACGACTTTTGGAAATTAATTATAAAAAAATGCATACAAAAATAATAAACTAAATCAATTCAAATAATACTCAACTCAACATAGGCCACGGAATCAATCATAGTACGTATAGTAAAGAACGAGCGGGATAGAAAATGGCCAGACAGTACTAGAAACACTTAAGTATTTGTCATAGGATATCTATAAGTTTCTGACAAAAGTCGTAGAACAAAAGTTGTTTGTTAAGGTGCACAGAACTACCCCTCAACGGCTTGCTAGCATAATTACCAATAACCCTGTATAACTTTCTTAGGTTGGGGTTAGATGGCGCTGAGTGAAAAGTCCTATATTTAGTCCCCTAACAGTAAATTAAATCAGTCAGTCTGGTTATATTTCCTGTTAAAAATGTCTAATTAGTATTTTACTCAGTATAGTTACAAAACTACATACCAGTTGAACTTTCTTATTAATACTAGGGCTCCTTGGCAGGCCCGATGTGGGGCTGAGCTGGTCCGGTAGACCGCCTTCAACGTCCTGGAGCAGGGTGGATCGCTTGAAGATAGCTTCGAACGCTGCTCGGATCCTGTAGGATACGAAGGAAATGTTAGGAGAATCTTGAATGGGGACTTTAATGAGAGAAATCAAAAATAAATAATCATATATGAATACTTAGCAGAGTTCTATCACGGTTTCCATTAAATATTTCGGTATTCTTATCTATCTATCTATACATATAAAATGCTTTGTCCTGAATGACTGACTGACGGATCAACGCACAGCTTAAACCGCTGATCGTAGAAACCTGAAACTTGGAGGGTGTGTTCTTTGTATGACGAAGGCATCCGGTAAGAAAGGATTTTCCGAAATTCTACTCCTAAGGGGGTAAAAAAGGGGGGGCAAAGTTTGTATAGGACAACGTGATTCTTTAGTGCATTTTCGACTTCTACGCGGACGAAATCGCGGGCATAAGCTAGTCTATACATGTAAAATTCTTTGTCCTGAATGACTGACTGACGGATCAACGCACAGCCTAAACCACTGGTCGTAGAGACATGAAACTTGGAGGGTGTGTTCTTTGTATGACGTAAGCAACCGATAAGAAAGGATTTGCGAAAATTCAACATTTAAGAGGAAATGAAAAAAAAAGGCACAGTCTATATAGGACAACGTGTTTCCTTCGCCCATTTTCTACTTCAACGCGGACGAAGTCGCTGGCAAAAGCTAGTTTATATATAATATCGTTACCTAGTCTCTGCCCCGGTGACAGTCGTGTAGACACTGGGCGTGGGCGTGGAGGGGGAGTACGGCCCACTACTGGGCGATGACAGCCCACGGCTTAAAGTGAACGAGTTCGTCTTCTTTAATATCGATTTCGGACGGAACAACTGGCCTGGTGCTGTGGACAAATTATTTATAATTAACACTTGATTCATTCATAATTATCACTGAGTTCATTCATAATTATCACTGAGTTCATTCATAATTATCACTGAGTTCATTCATAATTATCACTGAACTCATTCATTTAAATTTCGATTATTTAACTTACTTTTTTAAGCTAAACTCAAATGGTTTCTACGGTTTCTAAAACTTATGTATAAAATGAATTTAAAAACTATTGAAAACCGACTTCAAAAACGTAAAAAAGCTGAACTAACATTATCTGAAGCTAAACTGCCAGACAAAAGTTTGAGTACAAAAAAAACTAAATCAAAATCGGTTCATTCGTTTAGTAGCTACGATGCCACAGACAGATACACACACACACACACAGACACGCCAAACTTACAACACTAAAAACTCAATTTGTAATTATTGTTTTATCGACCTTTGTGAGCATGATCACAAAAAAATGCAATTCCATCTCAGCATTTTTGATTAAAAAAACACATTTGTAACAATCAATAATGTTCACCAACGAAGACGACCGGTGCCGATAGTAACTAGTAATTTAGTAGGCTGTGTACCAAGGTCGTTTTAGCATAATGTATTGCTATCTTAATTGTATTACTAGCTGTGGCCCGCGGTCTTACCCGTGTAGATTACGAGTAGTTAAATAAACAAATATTGCAGGACATTCTACAAATCGCCATCTAGCCCCAAGCTAAGTTGTGTTATGGGTGCTAGACAACTCATATACTACTTATACACTTTTCTTTCACAGACAAATTGACGTTTTCTTTTCTCTGGACACGGTCGACTAAGCTGAGAAGATAGTATAGCCTCACGCAAAAAGGACACAACCAAAGAGGTCTAGTAACGGAATACCAGCCCACATTGACAACCCAGTTGGCACAATGGTCACCATGCCAGACTGCCAAACACAGGGTTGCGGGTCCGATTCCCGCCTCAGACAAGTATTTAGTGATGTCATTACATCACACAATATTACCCATAAATTTACTAGACGTTATCACGTTAAAAAAAATCAGTATAGTTTTTGCGGGATATCAAACATACTAACACACGATGTTTCAAAATAGTATAGGTTACCACCTATACTATTTTGAAACATCGTGTTTATTAATGACTAAATAATCTTATAGGTATAACAAAATATACCTATTTTGTTTCTTAACATAAGATTATTTAGTCATTAATAAACATGTTCGTTAAGTTGTATGTCACGATCGTCATCCACTACTGATAAGCGGTGGACATGGGAACCCTTTGCTGTAAATTCTATAGTGTGTATAGGCCAAACAGCGAATGATGGCCCCCGGGGAAAGTGGAAGGGGTATGCGAAGAACTCAATTTTTAGGTCTGTATGGCGGGGGCACAGGGGTGTCTCCCTACAGGGTCAGTTGCTCATATCATCGCGCTCTGTCCCGCTCCCGCACATCTTTAGTCATCTTAATAACTTATGTCTAAATTAAAAAAATTGATAATATACTGCATTAAAATTCAATATCATTTTAGTTCCGGTGCAATACATAGCTTAATTTTCTAATTTAAAGGAATGTTATTCGGGTTGGGCAAAATATTAAACGAGGGCTGTAATGATTCTGTCCGCGATAGTACATACACAAACCATCCCCACCAATTTCTGCCAGGGGCCATCATTCGCTGGTCTACCTATACTTGTTAGGAACTTCAATTAACTGTATAAATAGTTGGTTTCAAAAGTTTTTTTTTTCAGAATTTTGACTTTGACATTATCAGTATATTCACAAAAAACATGCAAATTATCTAGGTACTCATTAAAACCTCGAGCCCCGCACGTTCAATTGGTTTAATTAAAGTTACCTCGTACATTTACTGATAAGTGCTAAACATGGGAAGTCTTCGTGATAAATTCCATAGAAATTCACCTATAATAAGACAGGTGCGTATTTGTTGAACTATGTAGTCTGGGTGAAATAGAAGAAGGCTATGGTAGCCCCTGCCCGTCGTAAAAAGCGACCAAAAGGGGATCAACCCCCTTAGACAAGACTGCTTTCTGTTAGCGATATCGCCAATCGATAGATTTAATTGTATGAAATTGACATAAAATATTGTACAAAATAAGCATAAGATGGAACTTATCCACCATCTTTTTTCTCTAACACAAGACTTTTCTTTGGCTTGTGTCAATTTCGTCTAAAAATATAAAAATAAATGTCTGTCGATTGGCGATATCGCTAATAGAAAGCAATCTTGTCTAAGGGGGTTGGTCCGTTGAGCGATCAGAGGATTGGCTGCGGTGTGGCCCCGTGCCACCCTTATTGAAACGGGGGGATTTTTTTTCTCGGGATGAACGCGGTGCATGGAAGCTCCGGAGAGTTCGAATGAGACCCCGGGCCTCCAAGCTGCAATTAAGGCGCTCTTCCAGTACCGTGTGTAGGTATTCACATTACCTTAGCCCCCGCTCTCAAAAACGTAGCGTGTTGCGTGTTAACTGTTATATTTGATCGAGATGCAAAACATTTTAGCATTTTATTCACAAATATAGTTCCTAGAGGTCAAAACCTATCATTTGATTCATTTTTAGAAACAAACGTTTACTATTTTTGAATAAAACCCGATAAACGATCTAATAATTCTCTGTTTTCTAACTTTTTTTTATGGAATGAAGTTGTTCATATCATGTTTTCAACCACAATAAACAAAAATATGGTTATTAAACTACAATATCCATTTATATCCAAATAACAAAAAAAGAGTATTTGATTACTTAGAGTTGCTTAAAAGAAAGGTCGATTTTGGTAGCTTTATTAGCACCTGCCCTTAATGTTACTTGTTACTTCAACAACAATAAAGCACATTTTTATTCAACAATACCCTATGTACTTAAGAAGATTTTTTAAAGGCATTTGTAATAGTCCACCTACGTTATGTTTCTAATCGTCCCCAAAGAAAAGACTATTTAAGAAAATACAGAGATTTTGTCTTAATAATTACAAGTTTTTTTAATGTTTTTGTTTCCAGCTATGGACAGTTTCAGGCGTACTGCTCACGACCACAGTTCAGGGCATGGACCAGGGATACATGTCCGTGCTGCTGGTTGGCTTGAGGAAACCTGACTCTCCGGTTAAACTGGATATACATTTAGCCTCTTGGTTAGGTAAGCAAATCGTATGACATTCTCAACATTTTGTGCTTTAAAGGAGATAATTGATTGATATTTTACTTAATTTACAGCATCAGGCATGGCAATGACCCTCGTTGTCGGCTCACTTCTGGCTTCTATCATAATGCATCTTTTTGGACGAAAGAAAGCCTTCTTACTTGGTCTTCTACCTGATATAACAGCCTGGTGCCTTATCTACTTCGGCACCAACTTCCCAACGCTCATGTTAGCAAGACTGTTAAGTGGCATCTCTGCAAATATCAGCGTCATTGTAGGAACAGTCGTCATCGGAGAATACACGAACCCAGACAATCGTGGAATGTTCTTAAACCTCAAAACAGCTTGCATTTGTCTCGGCAGCACTATCATTCATGGTTTAGGGTTCTATTATCATTGGAAGACGCTGGCATTAATAGCCTTGGTGCCAAACTTA
Source organism: Idaea straminata (assembly GCA_951213275.1). NCBI lineage: Eukaryota > Metazoa > Arthropoda > Insecta > Lepidoptera > Geometridae > Idaea > Idaea straminata. The sequence continues at coordinate 9,456,821 of OX577870.1, forward strand.
GTAGCCCTGATCATGGTGGCCACGTGGAGAGAGAGCCCTTCATGGCTAGCCTCGAAGAAGAGGTTTGAAGAGTGCGAAGAAGCCTTCGTATGGCTGAGAGGCGATTCCGGACCAGCGAGGAAAGAACTGATCAAGTTGATGCGTTCGCAAAACGTGAAAGTGCAACATGGAAGTTACACAGAACGATTGACGACCTTTTTTAAGAAATTCACACGTAAAGATTTCTTAAAACCGGTCTTTATATTGCTGTTGAGCTTTATTTTATTAGAAGTTAGTGGAAGACATATTTTGCCGGCATATTCCTCGGATATTATCGGAGGGATCACGGGGAAGAAAGCAGGAAGTTTTAGCTACACTTTGATCGTGGATATAATAGTTACTTTAAGTGCTGGTTTATCTTCAATTCTGATAAAGTTTCTTAGAACACGAACCCTCTTCTTCAGCAGTGGGATTTCTTCATTATTCGTTCTTGGGAATGCGTGTCTGTTTCTCTTCTTGGCTGGTCAAGGAGTGGTGCCGAATGAGAGGCCATGGATTCCTGTGGCTATGTTCATAGTGCATTTCATTTTGATCAATTTGGGCTGCACGCCGATACCTCTAGCCCTCATGGGGGAGATCGTACCTCTAGAGCACAGGTCTAGTGGAATATTTGTGGCCTCTATATTTGGATGTTTATCCATGGTTGCACTTATAAAAGTATTCCCTTATTTGCTGCTCCATTTGCAAATTTACGGTGCGTTTTCAGTATTATGGGTGATACTGGCAATATTAGTTGTCATATTATACTTTTTGCTGCCGGAAACGAAAGGCAGAACTTTGCTGGAGATAGAAGAATGTATGAAGAACCAGACGGATGGAGTAGATGATGGAAATGATGAGGAATCTTTGGAGACAATGATATTAAGTGGTAAATCTAATCGTATTTCAAACTGAGTATTGTATAGGAATAGGTAAGTTTAGATCGTTTTATTCATGTTTGATTAATTGGAATACCAATTTATTTTGGGATTGGTTGTAGTCAATTGCCTTAAGGATTTTAAACTAATTTGATTGTGAATAAAGTATCTGCCTATAAATACGTAACAAATGTAATCTATCAGTTTGTCGAGAATCTTGAATGCAGTGGTTTTTGACATGTTTCTATTTTTTGGGAAAAATTACCATAATATTGGGTTTGGGACTTTTTTTAAATTTCAACACCATTATTTAAGAGGCCGTGCCAACAATAGTAATACCACATCTTGAAAATCACTAAAATCATCATTACATCAAGGTAATTTATCCCAACTTTAGCAAAAATAATTATATTTCAGTAAAATTCTGAGGGTACCTAGTCACTAAAGTCAGTAAACTAGAAAACCTCCTCCTTTTTGAAGTCGGCTAATAATGTAAAATAACAAAACTATTTTAGAAATATACTATACATTACATTGTACTACCCTACTACCAAAATCTATTTAATTTATTTACTTATAAACAATATACCTACTTAATTAATTAAGTTTGACAGACTCACAAATTGACCAACACATTCTTGGTATAGTGAAGGATTTTTCTAACACTGTTTGAAAATAAAATTAGTATGAGGCAGTGCAAATTGATCCTTAGCCTAACTTATATTATAAATCCGAAACTTTGATTATTAATTTGTTTGTCAAATTGGACCGATTTGGATGAAAATAGGTATAGTGGCTGTTTTGGGGATGAAGGGATGGAGACATAAGATACTTTTGATCCCGAAATTCCCGCGGGATCGGAACTCACGCGGGTGCAACCGCTAGGCGCAGTTAGTCTATAATACATATTTATTTTTGTAACAAAGCTCTGAAACTACTAGACCAATTTTAATGAAACTTAGCATGAGGATATATTTAATCCTTGGAACAAGATCGGGACATACACGGAGAAAACCACCAGCCGCTGGAAGTCTCTACCTCCCTACTAATATCATTAATGCGGGAGTAACTGTCTGTCAGTTATTTCGATAGGACCTTATAAGTCTTTATCCAGATCCGGGACTTACGTTAGAAACGCATCTAGCAATTAATATATTATTAAAATATGTGATTTACTTACATGGTAATAGTCCACCTTGATCGTTGGAAGTGAGTGAAGTTCCTCTAACCATACCACCCGGTGGATGTAGCATGTCGGCCGGAGTCACCTATAGATTAAAATATATGTTAAAAAAACATAATTTACCCTTAAATAATTCATAATTGTCACTTATTTAATTTATAATTATCATTTGATCGATTCATAATTGTCATTTTTTAATTTGTAAGGATCATTTAATAAATTCATGATTATCATTGGATAAAATTAATAAATGTTAATTATTTAATTTATTACATTTGGTCCTAATTGTCATTTAAATTCAGACAATTATCATTTGATCAATTCTTAATTACTACTTGCTTGATTTATAATTGTCACTTAATTCATTCATAATTGTCTTTTGTTTAATGCATAATTACCATTTGATCAATCTATAAGTAGCACTTGATAATTCATGATTATTATTTGATCAAATCTTAATAGTCATCTATTTAATTTATTATTATCATTTGATCAATTACTAAATGTCATTTATTTAATTTTTTACTATCATTTGGTCAATTCATAATTATCACTTGTGCGATTAATAATTGTCTTTTGTTTAATTTATAAATTATCACTTCATAAATTCAAAATTATTAATTGATTGATTCATAATTGTTACTTAATAAGTAATAACTGATGATTATTTAATTTATAATTATAATGTCATCAATACATAATTGTCATTTAATAAATTAATAATTTTTACTTGATCAATTAATATCTAATCCATGTTATAGTAAGTATGTATACCTCGAACCGGCTAGGCCTGCGCGCGCGCTCAGTCCGCCTGCGTTCAGCCTCCCTGTGCCAAGCGGCCGCGACCTGCAGCCGCCGAGACCTTCCCACTTGCTTCTCTATAATCTTCACCAGCTCCCATCGATGTATGGAACCGAGCAGGACCATTGACGCCGGACTGTCCACTAGTGGGAAGCTCTTTATTGTCTGGAACGTGAAATATAAAGTTACTCAAACTATAAACATGGGGTTTTTGAATCGTTCGAATATTATCTTAGTAAACATAATATAAGTTTGGGTGTATGTTTGTTACTCTTTCGCGTAAAAAATACTAAATCGATTGCGATGAAAATTTTGTAATTAATTAAAATTGATTAACACAAAGGAGGGTGAAATAAATATTGCAGGACAATGCGTCATTTGCCATTGTTCTAAAATATTTATTTATTTTATGTAGCTTCCGGCTCAGCAATTAGGTTTGTGTTATGGCCATAGACAACGGATAGAATACTTAGGTATATGCTTTGTACGTGAATTTATAAATATCTTTATCCTAAAAATCAGTACCTTATTATCTTTAAGCATGTCCTTCAACTGTTGGAAGGTCATCCTATTCCAGATGTATTTCACGTCTCGTACCATGAAGTCTTCCACGCAGATATCGTACATGCCTAGGTAAAGGAAATACTATTTCAGTTCGATGTATTTTTAAAGCTATAGTGGGTGTCGTTATCATGGTTTTCATAGAGATAATGGGTGTCGTTTTAAGGGTTTTCATGGCCAGGGTGGGTAAGAGATCCGGCATTTTCTTGGATGCGTTAGCAGCCAGTACTGCCATCATTATAGGGAGAATGGCTGGAGCAGCGTGGCTATCATTATAGGGAGAAGGTGGGTTATCTGGAAGACATTACTCACGGCTGGCTGAAGACAAGAGATCAGGCAAGTACGGCAGTTTCTTGATAAGGATGATACTGTCAAAGCAAGATGGTTGGAGCAGCGCGGCTACGGCGTTAGCAGCCAGAACTGCTATCATTATAGGGAGAAGGTGGGTTATCTGGAAAACATTACAGGAAATCACATACACATTTTTAGTAGCCCTTTGACAATACCCATACAAAGGCTAAATTTGTTGAGGCCAACAGTCTGTTTTTAAAAACTAAAATCAAAATTTTAAACAAATACTGTCAATGGCAAAATGACAGGTAAAAGGTCTAAAAAAATATTAAGGTTATATTGCATACTATGGCTTTTCTCGCAATTTTATGTAAAAGTTAATATGAACCGTCCAAAACGACTATCTTTGTCTTGAGTTTAGTGCCTTCGCTACTTGGGTAGGTGTCCACTGTCCATGTGGCAAAAGATAACGATCAAAACACTCGACAACACGGAGAAAAGTGGAAGAACGCATTCGAGTTCAAACGAGAAGCACGAATAGAGACACCATTTCGTAAAGGTTAAAAACCTACCATTCAATTTTGCTTCATGTCATAACTTTGTTAAAAAAATATTACATATATTTAAAATAATTAAATTTGATATTCACTTTATTTCAGAAACAGTATTTTTTTAGAAATAGAGGTTATAGTTGTTTTTTTACCTAATTTTTACTCTTCCATAAAAAAAAACTACCAAAACGTGATGTTTTTTTTTACATTTTTGATATAAGTTTTGAAAACCGACTATAGTGTTTTTGTTCAGATGTAATACATTTCCAGCAAAGATGCCCATAATATGTATGTTATTAAATTTTAATGTTTAAGTATTATAGGTTTCTTAAAGAATATTTTCTACGCAAGTTATGATAAAAATAATGTTCACCTGTCCAGTCATTTCGCTAATAATAACAATAGTAGAGACGGTGTGTGTGACTGCGCCGGTGAACGCGGCCGCGCCGACTACGGCGTAACCACCTGGAACAATTGGTACTTAACTGTTATATTATGTGGACAATCATATAAGCCTCTTATGAGTTGATACACTAAACGGGTTTAAACAATGGACTACCACAACCATTTCCCCACTTCACTGTTGTGCAGCGGCATAGTTCACGAAAAATGAGATTTTCAATAAAAAAACTTTTTATTTCTACTAACCTGGCAAGATCTTCTGTATATGTCCCCCGTAGGCCACGCCCAGGGGACAGAAGTAGTGTACAACCTCCCCGGTGAACCTGCCCAGGGCGGCGCCCATCTTGAACATGGGCACGAAGATACCCGCCGGCACGGGCAACGTGCACGATACTAAGCTTAGGAAATACTGCAAAAAAAAGAAACCATTCAGTGTGATGATGGTTTATTTCGCTGTCAATCTGCCAGTCAGTCAAATAAGTACTTCTTATGTCAGTTTGTGTGACTTATGAAACTGACAAACTGACGTATGTGCGTTTGTCAGTAAGACATACTTTTTATGTCAGTTTGTCAGCCCGTCCGTCAGTCACAGACAATTATTATGTTATAATGTCGATTTTGTCCGACTATCCTTCAATCAGATACTTATGTGTGTTTGACAATAAGACAGACACTTTTAACAGTCAGATACTTATGACAGTCAGTCATATAATTATGTCATCAGTGTGTGAGATACTTATGTCAGTCAGTCAAATAATTATGTCGTCAGTGTGTCAGATACTTATGTCAGTCAGTGAAATAATTATGTCATCAGTGTGTCAGATTCTTATGTCAGTCAGTCAAATAATTGTCGTCAGTGTGTCAGATACTTATGTCAGTCATTCAAATAATTATGTTGTCAGTGTGTCAGATACCTATGTCAGTCAGTCAAATAATTGTCGTCAGTGTGTCAGATACTTATGTCAGTCATTCAAATAATTATGTTGTCAGTGTGTCAGATACTTATGTCAGTCAGTCAAATAATTATGTCGCCAGTGTGTCAGATACTTATGTCAGTAAGTCAAATAATTATGTCGTCAGTGTGTCAGATACCTATGTCAGTCAGTCAAATAATTGTCGTCAGTGTGTCAGATATTTATGTCAGTCAGTCAAATAATTATGTCGTCAGTGTGTCGGATTCTTATGTCAGTTTGTAAGTAAGATACTAACAGTAGAGAAGAAGTATATGACGAGACATCCGTAGTGGTTGACCTCAGGTGTCTGCCAGTGGGACACCATGGCAGCTTGTTCCGCTGTCAGCTTGTCTGCCCACGTGAAGTTGGCCATCATTGATAATACCTGGACAATATAAATGTATTTGATTAGCTGCACCTAACAATTGCACGAGTGTAAGTCTCGATTCCATGGGAATATCAGGAGGTAAAATACAGGGTTATTGGCAATTATACTAGCAAGCCGTTGAGGGCTACTTATGTGCACCTTAACAAACAACTTTTGTTTGAATAATTACCAATACCTTAACAAACAACTTTTGTTTGAATAATTACCAATAACCCTGTATAACCTAAGTTTTGGAATAGAACTTAGCATTTTGTACAGTCAGTTTTTCCGTGAAGAGAGAACAAACGCGTTGTGTTTCCATTTCTTTGCTCCTGGTAAAATTTGAAGCCATGCTAAAAAACTAAAAGATATGGCGAAAAATTCAGAAAAGAGTTGCATGTTGCAACATTATTTTTTAGATTTTTGATTTATTCGCGTTTGTACATCATACAAGCCAATAACAATGTTAAAAACCTGGCAGCATACTGAAGTGGAATGGTTCTGATCTTATTTAGTTAAACTTATGCCGAAAGAAGAATTAATTAGACATACCTGTCCCTGGTTCCCAATATCGGCGGCCATGTACTTCCCTATCCCGGGGGGGAAAGTGATCGACATCACGGCGAGGGTTACGAACCCGGGGTATATGAACCGGCTGGAACATACGGACGGACAACACTTATAGACAACCACACGATGCAACACAATCAGAAAAGTAGATACACAAACAAACATAAGAACACTGATACACTGTACAAAACTGTACATACAGTATACGAACAAAATGTATAAAAATTAACAGAAAATTAAGAGAAATAATAATAATTATTAAGAGGAAAGGTACCCGGCTCTCTCTCCATACAAACGTAGTCGACTGTTTCGTGGATAATGACACTAGCACAAATGTATTTCATTACTCATAGTCCGAAAGTAGGTCTAAAGGTGCCTGAAGAGCGTGTAGAAAGAAAAACTTTCAGCCCTAGGGAAAATCGCTGTCACTGACAGCTGTCATGTCAAATTATGGCTTCGCGCGGCTTGTGCAATGTGCTTGTAGCCAGTATCAGTATCATTACGCATTAGGAACTTCAAAAACCTAATCTCCTTGCTTTAGGTAACACCAAAGAATAACGATTATGGCTTCACACGGTTTCCATTGCCAAAGGTAGTATGGAGTATGGAGTCTCTCATTCACTCTCGGTATTATGAAGAATTTTATGTATTATTTGTAATGAAAAGCACAGTGTTTACCTCGGGTAAAAGACTCATTAAGTCCCTCGAACTATTAGCGCCCTCGCTACGCTCGGGCGCCAAACTCCGTCTCGGGACTCAATGAGTGACTTTCACACCTAGGGTAACAATGTACTATTGTTGCATGAAACCTATAACTGCCACGATGCCAATGCAACCAACCTTGGTTCTAAGCTGCATTGTAATTGAATTTTAAAACAAAATACCTGTTATTGTGACTTAACTATAATAGACGGGTATATTGCCTCGAGGACTTTTTTGTAGACAATAATAAGGCCTACAAACTTGTAATACATTATTTTGTTTTATCATCAATAGTTTTCACAGCGCACGTTAAAAACTGTTGTGGGGTTTCTAACTACTGTCGCTGATGTACCGCTTAAGCCAATTTTAAAATAACCTTATAACTAACTAAGTATACAATAATCTAAAATTAAAAGTAAAAAAAAACTGAAACTAAAATCCGACAATGTAATTTTTTTTCCCAGTCTGTAGACTTTTTCTTTTTTAATATTTCCTTCTTTTTTTTAACTTAATTATTATTATATTATTTTTTCTACCTTGGGTTACAATATTGCAATTATCTATGTTATTTTCAAATAATTTACCTTTCTATTGGTGAAAGAATTTTTGAAATCGGTTCAGTGGTTTCGGAGATTACCCCCAACATACATACATACAAACAAACTTGTTACCAACGTTACCTCTTTATAATATTAGTATAGATAGACTAGCAGCGCTCCACGGTTTCACCTGCGTAACTACCGATCCCGTATAATTATTGGGATAAAAAGTAAGTAAGTATGCCGAATGAATCAATGTATCCTCATATCAATTTTCATTAAAATCGGTCCAGTAGTTTCGGAGCATACTCGTCACAAACAAACAGAAAAAATATAAAATCTTGTATAATACTAGCTTTTGCCCGCGACTTCGTCCGCGTAAATGTCTAAAATGGACCAAGAAATCACGTTGTCCCATACAAACTTTGCCCCCCTTAGGGGTAGAATTTCGGAAAATCCTTTCATATCCGATGCTTACGTCACACAAAGAACACACCCTCCAAGTTTCAGGTCTCTACGATCAGCGGTTTAGGCTGTGCGTTGATCCGTCAGTCAGTCAGTCAGTAGTTCAGGACAAAGCATTTTATATGTATAGATTAATGTGTAGAATACTTCCTACCGCTAGATGTCGCTACTTACTTCTTTTGTAAGAAATTGCTGAGGACCTTGGTGTTCCTCATAAACAACACGTATTGTCTATGAAGGTACACCCATAGGGCGGCTAGGAGACCAGCTACGATACTAGGGAAAAAAAAAGAAAAAATATATAAATACAAAATTGGTAGTTAGTTACTACTAAAGAAATGGCAATACAAAAATCATGGTAAATATCACGTTTTAAATAACTTTAATACGTATTTTTTAAAACGTTTCGGACACTTTACAGCATCCATGGTCACAGGTGCATTTTGTACAATCGGCGCTCAAAAGTGCAACGCCCCCGTAACGTTTACAATCCTGCGCAGCACTATTTGAACATTATAACAACGTAACCTGTGGATCGAACCCACGTCGGTTGGTGTAGCGGGTGACGGCTTATACCACTCACACAACTAAATACATAGCTGGTTGGTACATAGCTTGGTTATTATTGAGGATCTTGTCTTTCGGTTCCAGAGTATACCCCAATGTAACTATTTAACTTGGAAGTGTTTTGGTAATTGCTGCTGGTGGTCGTTTTTCTCAGACTCCGGTCAAACCCGAGACATTATCACCTTTTCTATTTGCTAACCCATAGTTGGTCTCCTGCGATACAAGCTTTTTGCTTAGTGCAGGGGCCGCTGACACAAACTTGTACAATATAAGATACGACTATTGTAGTGAATCCATTTTTATTCTTTTAATTTTCTTATTAAAATTTGATAACTTACTATATGTTGCATAGCATGTTGTGTACTTATTGTATAAGACCATGTAATTACTTTTGGCAAATAAACATTTATTATTATTATTATAGCTAACATGTTGAAAATAATAATCACACTGAGTACTTTTAATTGAAGTATTTATGTTTGTGTGTAACGTCTATTGGAAGAAGGTCGTAAGGCCACTTGTTTCATAGTATAATTGTAACGCACCGATAGTGTACTTATGACGCATATTATACATCGGGTATATCCAAGCTTACCCAAGTAGTGTAAATATGGCGAACTCCTGAGGATCGAACGGGTATTCCTGGGACAGGGTCGTGGGGAACAGGGGCTTCACTGTGGGCTGGGCACCACCCCATACTGCTAGCAGCCGGAACATCTGGGGAAAAATCACTTATTTAAAAAAAAGCCGGCTAAGCGCTAGTCGGATTTGTGCACGATTCCCATTCAACATGGTACGGGTTCGTACCATGTCCCATTTAATTTTGTTTTTGTTATTTGTTGTAGCGGCAACAAAAATATATCTGTGAATACCAGGTGTATTCCAACGATGGGAATTTCATCATGTTTAAGTTTCTATACACCAAGCCACATAGAGAACGGACATTTTTGTTTTATATGCACCATGTCACATAGAGACCGGCCAGTGTCGCCTTAGTGTGCTCAGTGCTTAAAACTGTTGCCAGATCTACAGCGAATATTCGTGTTGCGTTTAATAGTCTTCGTTCATCGACCATGTGCCTGGCCACATATACCACGAGGTAATGGAATAACTTTGCGAAATGTATTCGTCTTTACCCAAAATAATTAATTTTCAGGACAGATATGTCCTCAGATCTGGGCACGCCCTAAAAATACAGCATGGAAAACAGATGTCAACTTACAATAGCACCGCAGCAGGCTGCAAAGAAACCACGCCAGTAATTCCTGACTGCGAAATACGTCGTCGTTACTTCTATTGAGAATAACACGCCTGAAACAAAACCAATAACTGTTACTAGATACCGTTGGCATTTGGGCAGAGATTATAGCATAATAAGGGCAGAAGATACTGCATAGTATGGGGTATAATCCAGCGATGAGAGCTTTGACCGTTTGACGAAGCAGACTGCTGTTTGACCTCGATCTACATTTGAAGGAAGCTGTGGGAAGATTCTTATGGGATGAACATCCAGGGGAATGAGAAATCGGAATTCTAATTTGCTCCATGAATAGTCTATGAAGAATCTCTCCTCGGTTTCACTCCAACATAGTTGTCACTCTAAGGTTGCCGGGTATCCGTAAGATATGTGTGTAAAGCTGCTGCAAATATTTTCAGTAAGTTTTGTACAGAAAATCAGCGGCTTCTTGCTCTAGCAACGTGCTGAGGACGAACCAAGGTCCTGGGCACTATACAATTTTTTCTTGTTTTTTTGTTTCTGTGTGTACAGTCCAGAAAATAGAATTTTACTTCATGTTACCTCCAACAGGTGCAGCGAAGCAGGAAGCGACACCGACTGCGCAGGCGGCGGCCAACATCTCACTGGTTCTAGACTCGTTCGCGTAGATCCCTTGGAATGACGTCACTAGCTTGGATAGCAGAGCTGCTACCATCGAGGCTATGTGGACTGATGGACCCTGAAATAATGATTAATTAGACATTATTTAACCACTGCTGCAAAAAGGCAATTCAAAGTATAACTGCTACATGTGCTACGAGTGCTTATTCTGAGTTGTACTTCAAAGTTTGACGAGCACAAATTCCAATAAAAAATAGAATATTTGTTAGTCTAGGGATCCAGCTATCACAATTCATAATTTCAATCAAATTGATTACTGACCTCTTTTCCTAAAGGTAGGCCGGATCCAAGAGTAGCAGTGATACCTATCAACTTGGCGACCAAGGCTCTGAAAGTAAGGTATTCCTTCAAATGAACTCCTCGGAGTATGGTCTTCATTTCAGGGATGCCTGAACCTGAAATCCGAAGAGTAAGACATTTTAAGAACGGGTGTATCCCACTATTTCCATTTCCAATCTTTCTCTGTTCCCACGAGGGAACAGCCACGGGAACACAGGAAAACTAGCAGTTTTTTGTCGCTACACCGCCAGAAATAGAAATAGTAGAAGAATCTGTCCCATTCATTGATGGAAATAGTGGGATACACCCTTAAAAACAGATTTTATATTTGAACTCAAGGTATCACAAGGTAGGTAAGGTAACTTTGACAGTTAAGGTTTATGGCTCGAATTCCGATCTCAGTCTGCATGGGTTTTCTGTAAGTTGGTGCACCGAAATAAAGTTCTCCACTAACCTATACTTTGAGAAGCGACGATATGCACGAAGCCAGCCGAGAAGAGGATCAGGCAAATAGGCAAGGACACCCACGCTACGTACTGGCTGAAGGTAGAATAGGCAAGGTCTTTGTACATCCACATTCGAGCTGGAAATACAAATGTAAGACTTTGATATCGCTAAATTAGTACTTCTTATATCGAATTCTTTTTATCGGGGAAGAAAGAGCTTTAAAGAGTAAATTGGGAATTTTAAATGTTTTGTTTTGCTGCTTTACCTGTTCATCCTCAGATTGCTTGTAAGAAATAAAGTAAAAATTATTAAATTATTAGAAATCTCCGACAAAAAGTTATGAGCGTAAATAAGTCAAAGACGCTCTTTAGCAAATTAATAGTTGTGGATCTGTGTCTCATTAGTATGAAGTCTTCGCGTCTCCAATTCATGGTGGAATTCCCAGACGCCATTGGCACTAAGCGTTTTTGCATAGTCATTCCCTATTCGTACAGCAAGGGAATGGAATTAGTAACCTGTGTCTGTCTTTCCTGACGTTAACAATTTTTGGGGGTCTTCAAGTCGCGAGTGAACAGGTACCTTCTAGGAAAGCATGTCGTCACCCGCCTGACGGTAGGTGTAATAGTGGTCCTACGCTAAATTATAATTTGTAAAGCAATAACAGCTATATTTTACTCACCATTATTACAAACAGCGATACCCTTGTCCATAGCGAAGTTGAGACAGGCCATGATGATCCCGAGCAGACAGAGGAAGATCCAGTCCTCGCCGATACGTGCGAAGGTGTGCCGCCAAACGTACCCTAACCGCACACTTTATATCATTGTTCATTTATATTATAACAGTGTAATATGTGTTAATATTATGGCAATACCATCGATCGTCGCAGCCTTTACCACTCTGAATGTGCAACTGACCGGGTAGTCTAAGTGCGTAGGTAGTACAGAATAAGCACGACAACCAGAATTAGCGTTAGGGAATTTCTACTAGATACTTAGAGACTTTATGTCACTAGACACACACACACACACAACAGTGGTTACAAATAGTGTTTTCTTAATGGAGAATCGTGTTTGCAAAGCAAAATTGTATATTTCAAAATTTTTGCAAAGAAATTAATTAGCTAGCTAGAACTAGCTCACTGCTGGAGCTAGTTCAAAGAAATTTGCAAGATCCATAAGTTTTGTCATTAGTTATGGCTGAATAATTTATATTATTTCTTAGCGTATTCCGTCCCACTAACTTAAAGGTCAAGGGTTCTTTCTAGTGTCAGGTCCAAGACTGGCTGATTAAGAATCATAATAATTCTACTGGAGCTATTGCTACTTACCCAAGACCTTAAAGAACTTCCCCCTCGGTCGTGACTTCCCGCTAGCCTCCAACTCCTTCTGCTTAAGCTTGTCATCTTTCCGTCTCTTCTTGCGAAGTCTTCTGAGTCTTCTTGCTTCTTCTCTGGCTGCTTCACTAAGGTCGCGTTGGTAGCGACCATACATCTGGAGAAGAAAATAAACTTTAGATAAGCGCTGAAGTGTTAAAAGACAAGCTTGTTTCAGATCTAAAGGAAAAGGAAATTTCTAGTAGTACTTTTAGGTTTCTTGGTTCAACTGGAGCAGATATTAGATAGAACGATTTATTGTAAACACAAAAAGAAATAAAAAATCAACCTAAAACATAGAGTGGCACCATTGGGCGGATTAATTGCTGAAAGTGGTATTTCCCAGGCAACCTTAGGATGTAGTACATACCTATGCAATTATATTTTGAAAACAGATTTCCCAATTAAAGTTTTTTTTTTTTGCGAGAATTTTGGCTGGGCCATAGTAAATATTACAATAAGGACCGTAAACCTAAATATTTGAAATTAATTTCGACTTGATATATCTACCCGCCTTGATAAATTGACAGAAGGGACGGAAATCCGGGGGATCCCATAAAGGGTCCTGATTTTTCCTCTTGAGGTACAAAACTGTAAAATACCTGGTGAAGAATAAAGTATAGAAACTGCCGAAGAAGTTTATAAGACAAAACAACTAATTAAAAGACAACGCAATTCCAAAAGCAATGAGACAATGAACGGTCGAAATTCCAAAAAAATATTACGCATAAACTTTTTAAATATCCGCCATAGATATAGCAATCAATATTTTTCCATTCCTGAATCACGGTTACTCACCGCCCAATCATACTTGATTGACATTTCTAGATTTGACCCAGTTCCCTATCAATGTACTCGTGTTATATCTAGAAACGGTAGCCAAAAACACGGTATTTACACCACTAATACATGTTTACAATATAATTATTGATCATATGATAAAGTATTGATAAGGATGAATCAATTGAATGTTGTTATGTAGACAGTTGAACAAAAGACGTGGAAATATTTAGATCTTGATAGTAGATTGGACCAAGGAATCACATTTTCCCATACAAACTCTGTCCCCCTTTTTCATTCCCTAAGGGGTAGAATTTCGGGAAATCGTATGCCGTCAGTCAGTCAGTCATTCAAGACAAAGCATTTTATATGTATTGAAGATTGACTGCGAGCCTTGTCATAAAATAAAATTAAAATAAAACGTGTCGCGGGAAGAAGTTCCTTTCGACAGACAGACGGACCTATGGCATTGTGTAGAGTTTATATACATTAATATACACAACAAATGCCATGGAACAGGTAATCGCAGTGTTAGGTTTTCCTTTTACATAAATATATAGCTTTTGCAAGCGACTTCGTCCGCGTAGAAGTCGAAAATATACCAAGTAATCACGTTGTCCCATACAAACTTTGCCCCCCTTTTTCACCCCTAAGGGGTAGAATTTCGGAAAATCATTTCATAGCGGATGTCTACGTCATACATAGAACACACCCTCCAAGTTTCAGGTCTTTACGATCAGCGGTTTAGGCTGTGCGTTGATCCATCAGTCAGTCAGGACAAAGGGTTTTATATGTATTGAAGATTGACTGCGAGCCTTGTCATAAAATAAAATTAAAATAAAACGTGTCGCGGGAAGAAGTTCCTTTCGACATACAGACGGACCTATGGCATTGTATAAAGAACATTATAAGCAACAAATGCCATGTAACAGGTAATCGCAGTGTTAGGTTTTCCTTTTACATAAATATATAGCTTTTGCCCGCGACTTCGTCTGCGTAGAAGTCGAAAATAGACCAAGTTATCACGTTGCCAACCATACATACTTTGCCCCCCTTTTTTTAAATTAAAAATGTCTAGCACCCATAACACAAACGTAGTTACTTAGCTTGGGGCTAGAGGGCGATGTGTGGAATGTCCTGCAATATTTATTTTTATTTTTTAATAAATAATATATGAATTTTAAAGCGATTTATTTTCCTCTGAGCGCACGTGAGACAACTAATGGTTATTAATATTATGCAATTTCCATATTCAATATAATATAGACCATTGTATTCAAACAATTGTCCAGTTTATGGTACACCATTAATGTTTAGTAGCTACGAAAATATATGACGTCAGTCCACTTCCAGTACATTTAGGTAAGTCCAATTTTAATCGTCTTAAAAAGGAGAGTAGGAAACATATCCTAACTCCTAATTTGTTAAAATCGGAAAGTTTGTTTATCTATTTTTTTATTGGTTACTTGTATATTTTGATTAAACTTAGTTAAAAAAACTTTGCTTGTGTCGTAACAATAGTATATTTTTCCTGCAATACCATAAAAAACCGATTTCCAGTCTTGGCGCCAAAAAGCATAGAGAATGGAGTTAAATTTTTAAAATTTTGAAAATTGCACAATCTTTGAAACCGATAGACGTTCTTTTCATAGACCATCAATTTTATTTTCCTGAATCGGCCCTGTGTCCTCTACCGTAGGTACCCGTTTATACATTAACGTGAAAGGGTACCGGCGCTCTCTCCATACAAACGTAGTCGACTGTTTCCTCCCTGGATAATAACACTACCACAAATATTTTTGTGCCATAAACTGCCATGACTATGCCTCTATGTCTTGGTTTTTTTTTTCATTTTCTAATTATCATAGAAATTAAGATTTTAAAAACAAAACATAGGGGCATAGTCATGGCAGTTATAGGTTTTATGGCACAAAAATATTTGTGGTAGTGTCATTATCCAGGGAGGAAACAGTCGACTACGTTTGTATGGAGAGAGCGCCGGTACCATTTCCTCTCAATTACGGGACACCCTGTACAAAGACATTCAACAATACTCCCGTTCGATTGATCAATTTGGACCATCAGAATATTGATTAAGGAGATCAAAACGCCAATGACTTTCATTAATAAAGGTATATTCGGAATTTGATGATATGCTGATATTGTGGTATTTATAGATTGGTGCTGTTCTGTTATTGTAGTACATCAACAGCGGTCAAGGAGGTTTGTATCAGACCGGAGGACCTGCGTTTTAAATTTCGCCTAAAGGAAGAACCTGATAAACTAAGTTGTTACTTTCATTTTATAAAAATTGAGCGGTGTTGGCCTAGTGGTAGATACCTCGACTTTCATTCCGAAGGTAGGTTCAAATCCCGCCTGCACCAATAATTTTCTAAGGATAGTATACGTGCTGTATTATGTATAGGAATATAATTGACATTGCTCTTACGATGAAGGAAAACATCGTGATGAAACCTGCAGATTAGTTGACTCCAGACGTAGTGACAAGTTCTCTCCTCTGGACCCAGTCGACTAAGCTGAGAGGGTAGTACAAGACTGGGCAAGCCTACTCCATCCTCACGCAAAAACGACCCAAATAAAGAGGTCTAAATGCGAATATTTTTTTTTACAAAATAATTGAAATCTTTCTGAAACACGCAATAAAAGAATGACTAATTCGATATCATCATAGCATAGCCCTTAAAATCTATCAACACGTCTAAAAATATCCTGCGCCCACGCATTCTATGCAGCACGCATTGAGCATCTAATTGTGACACTAATTGTAATCGGTTCAACCAAGTCCAAGGCTGGTCTATCTCACCAGGCCCAGGTTCACTGCAGAAAATTTCAGATCAAACTTGATTCTATTAATATAAAATCCCAAGGATTCTATAAATATAAAATCCTTGGGATTTGTTGACGTGATTGTTTTATCAACGCACAGGTTCAGCCGCTGGTCCTGGAGACATGAAATTTGGAGGGTGCATTCTTTATGAAGTGTGCCTACACTTCACTAAGGGTTTTTCGAAATTCCACACCTAGTTTAGCTAGTCTATACATTTAAAATGCTTTGTCCTGAACGACTGACTGACTGACTGACGGATCAACGCACAGCCTAAACCGCTGATCGTAGAGACCTAAAACTTGGAGGGTGTGTTCTTTGTATGACGTAGGCATCCGATAAGGATTTTCCGAAATTCTAAGTAAATAAAATAAAATTCTAAGTAAAAAATTTAAAGTAGACCCCCCCTTACACCCGTAAGGGGGTGAAAAGGGGGGGGGGGCAAAGTTTGTACGGGACAACGTGATTCCTTAGTCCAATCTACTTTAAATTTTGCATAAACATTCTTTAACAGAATTGATCGAAGACGTGTTTCGTATTTTATTGAAATTCATCCCCTAACGGGGTCAAAAAGGAGTAGACAGATATTTTGATTTGCTTCGAAGTTGATATGACCACTCCTTAGTGATTTAAATTAAATTTTATTTTAACACATGTTTGAATATATAAAAAATCCTATTAGAACCATTTTCGACTTCTACGCGGACGAAGTCGCGGGTAAGAGCTAGTTTACAATAAGATACTGTAGAGTTTTTATAATAGGATAGTTCGGTATGAGTATTAAGGAGTTAAGGGGGTCTATACGCCAACGACCTTGCTACACACTACACAGCCTACTAAATAGCTACTACCGGCACCGGTCGCCTTCCTTGGTGAAAATTGTTGATTGTTATGAATGTATTTTGTTTTTCTCAAAAGTGAGTGAGATAAAATAATAAATGTTGGTGAGATTTTTACCGACATTTTGGTGTGACTTTGAGCCAAAAGTTCCCTATAGTTTTGAAGCTTTCCTAAAAATTAAGAATTAAAACTAGTACACCTTTGAAATGAAAATAAATTTTCGTTTCAAATTAACCCAAAATATCAAAAGCAAAGATGAGATGAGAAAAAACAAAACACATTCGGTTCAATCAACAATGTTAGTTGTAAGCGACGGGTATTTCTGGCGCGTTGCGTTTGGCTGCAAAAATAGCCTTAAATATGCCTTCAAATGTGAACTTTGTCCGCCGCAGACAAGTCCGCAGCATGCGAGGGTTATATGATATTCAGTACAATCGATTATATGGCTATGAAATGTCTTTATTTATAGCTCTGTCAATTATTTGATGGGTTGTGGCAGTACTTTTAATTCTCGCCCTCGATACTGGATATAAATGAACAAGCTAGCTGTTAAGAACATATGGATGGACTGGACAAAGTTTGTTTCAATTAATCAATTTAAGTCTCTAGAGGAGTAAGTCTTTAGAGGAGTAAGTCCTTTTCGGAATAGGTCATTTTCGAAACAAGTCCTTTCTGGACTGTGTGTCCATTTTCGTAATAGGGCATTATTGTACTAATCGGGTATAAGAGAGATGAATGTGAATGAGATGACGAAATAAAAGTGAATGGAAGAAGAAGACATACAGCCATACTAATTGGGATAAGGGCAGGCAGAAAAAGAAGATGTGAACAAGATAGCGATTTCAGGAATTTACCGCAATTCAATTGTCTTTACCAAGATATAATAGTTGAAGAGTTACTATTGCTGGGTTCTTGCGCTTCGAAATAAGAAGAAAAAGAAAAAACCGTGTGGCTTTCGGGGACTATTAGCTATTAAAGCTATTGCATCGTAAGAGCTTCGTACAGGCGTACCATATACATACACGTTAAGCGAACGCTCGGACGAGCTACATGGTAGGCGGAGTGGGAGGTGTTAGGGTTTATATTCGTTCCGGAATTTCTTGATTCGGTCGCCGCGCTCAAATCTGCTTTAAAAGCTATGCAATAGCTTAAATACAGTATCTAAGGTTTCTATCTATAGCAAAGTAAAAACGGTTTGTTTGTTTGTAAACCTAATCTCAGCAGCTACCGAATCTATTTGCATAAAGTTTTCACGAACAAACAGAGGAGATTAACGTAAGGTCAGCAGGACTGATCAAATATTATTCCAACGCAAGCGCAACATATCACATGATCAATACTTAAACATTGTGATATTAGCCTTAACTCTAGATTAAGGAATCTCTAATATTAGGATTAAGCACAAGGTGCACGATGGACGATAAAAAGCAAATACCTATATATTAAGTGTAGGTAAGTAACGGAACAGTCTTTGTTCAGCAGTGCACGTCCTATGTGGCAGGCCTATGTTCAGCAGTGCACGTCCTGTGGCGGATCTATACTAATATAATAAAGGTGAAGAGTTTGTTTGGTAGAACGCGCTAATTTCAGGAACTACTGGTTCGAATTGAAAAATTATTTTTGTGTTGGATAGTCCATTTATCGAGAAAGGCTATCTTAAAGTCAGTTTAAGTGGCTTTGGCAAGCGCTCTTTATAGATACAAGAAATTCAAGAGGATATATTTTTATTTTAGAAATTCGCAGCATGTGTGCTGTGCGTGCAGGCTCGTTTTTTCACCGCTTGTTCTTTATGGACCTGTTCCAATAATAATACTATTATTTCAACTTTGTACCAATTAGAAAACTCAATAGTTGAAATAAATGAATTTTTGTTCCACTATGTTCATCCATCTACTTTAACGCTTTCACAATTTTGTACTTTTTGTTCACAAATACCCTGGTGGTATAGGTACGCTTTTCAAATATTACGATGTTTTAAACCAGGCAGAAATCATTTAGACATTTCATATTGGTAAGAAATAACATGACCCATATTTTGGATTGAGGATAATGTACCTTCAACATTCGATTGAAGGTGAACAGGTTCGAATCCCGTATCGATATTTTACGGCAGGTAATATTTTGAGTTTTGACAGTAATTTATTGGTGTAATTTAAGCTTTAAATTTTAAGAGATAAGTTATGATTGCAGTTGTATAACACCCACAGAATTAAATAATATATATTTCTGGGTGGTAAAGTTATCTTATATCGGGGCCTGACATAGCCAGCAACACTTCGACCCATTGGGATCTTTTGTGTTTACCCCTACCTTAATGTTTCTTACTCTTTAAAGAAATGTTCGATTAACGCAAAAATCAGGTCCTTTCAGATTACAGCTTTATTGTTGTGGACAGTCATTTCTGGTCCTGAACAATGCTATTTTGTAGCCTCCCCGGCCTAAGGTGCAGTTCGGGTGCTTTGGTCTGATTGAGAAGCGAAGCGAAGAGAAATAATGTATATTGCCGAGTTATTAAGTTATCATTTAGATGTTTATGCTTATATTATGCAGGCAATCACTAAGGTAAGAGATAAGAACAATAAAATTCAAATAAAGTTCCTAATAATTTACCTATCCAATCACATGCGTGGGTATAACCTATGTTTTCACATTATTTACATAATAACATCAATTAATTTTACAAAAGCAAGAATATTTAGGTACCTATACACTAAAACACGATCAAAAATAGCGACTTACCCTAGCCTTTTCTCCCTGCTTCGCTACAGTAATTACCCTTAGGCCTTGACTCGAATACTATCCGCGATCAAATGTTTCCTATATACTACAAATGCTACAGTTCGCACTATCGCCATTAATAAGGTAAATACTAAGGAAAACCAACTAAAAACCACATAGATTATAAATTGAGATATATTTTAATATTATTACGCAATTGCGATTTATATGCCGAATGCTGTTGGCGAGCCGGTTTGCGCATACGCAAGTGACGTAGTCACATTCTTCCACAGTCTTACATTGCAGTTGGTGTCTTTGAACCCGAGTGTGGTAATGTCGGTGCTCGCCATGACCAGGATTTTGGAAATTAGGTCAAATTGTTGGTATATTATACTGCGAACAAGTTTGTCCTACGCACAAAAGGGATGTGTACGCCGGCGCCGTCCTGGTGGTTGATTCTGGTTGCAGTGGTTAGCTTAAGATAGAGGCCTTAGGAGGACCTGGAAACTAACAATAAGTGAGCTTTACTACTATAGGAAAATATGTCACTATCTATCTGTAAATCTATACTTGTATTATAAAGCTGATGAGTTTGTTTGTTTGTTTGAACGCGCTAATCTCAGGAACTACTGGTTCGAATTAAAAAAATCTTTTTGTGTTGGATAGTCCATTTATCGAGGAAGGCTATAGGCTACTTTTTATCCTGATATTCCCACGGGATCGGGAATTACGCGGTGAAACTGCGGAGCGCTGCTAGTATTGTATAGAAAGAGACTTATTAATAAATCTCTGAAACTACAAGAGCAACCAGTCTGAAACTACGAATGAGGGTTCCTTTTAGGACAAAGGGAGAAATAAGATTTTTTTGAAAATTCGACTTCTAAAGGAGTAAAAGGCTGTTATTTAAAGTTCGTAGTAACCATTGTGAATTCTGTGTTTGCAGGACTTTTAAAAATATACTAAAAGATAGCTAGTATTGTTCTATTTATTTTATTTTTAGTACAATTCGTAGCAACCGCAGTTTTGCCTCCCCCCCTTCCACTGTTCCCTGTCTAGTACCAGCTGGGTCTAGTCCCAGCGAATCTAACTCAGCCTGCTATCTCCTTCTGGGCCTGCCGAAGGTCGCTTACTGTTCGAAACCAAGTTTTTGCCCATCAATAAAAAACAATATGTCGTTCTTGTACTTGTATACAGGCTGTTTTCCGCCATTGGACCCTTTTTAATTGGGTCCTTTTTGCGTGAGGATGGAGTAGGCTTGCCCAGCACCTACTACCCTCTCAGCTTAGTCGACCATGTCCAGAGGAGAGAACTTGTCAATACTTCTGGAGCCAACTAAGCCGCGGGTTTCATCACGATGTTTTCCTTCACCGTAAGAGCAATGTCAATTAGCGCACATAAATTTTTCTTAGGAAAAATACATTGGTGCACGGCCGGCCGGGATTCGAACTCACGACCTTCAGAATGAAGGTCGAGGTATCTACCACTAAGCCAACACCGCTCTATGTATGTCGTTCTTAATAAAATTCGTGTGATTTTTATTTTATGTGATAAAAAGGTGGTAAATAAATAAAAAAGAAACATCGTCTGTAAAACTATGACGCGGGTATTAAAGTAGGACGTCATTGGATTTGAGCCGGTTTTTGAAAAACATAAACAACAACTACGACAAGTTACCCTAACCACAGACGATAAAAAACTAGATTCATTGAAATAATTATCTTTTTATTTTAATTAAAAAAGCTTGAAGAACTACTTATTAGAAAAAAACGTTACATATGATGAGGAAAGTCAAATGCGTCACCACTTCATTATAATAGATTAGGTAGACCGATAAAACTATAAATTTAAATATTTGCTGTAACTTATAAAATACTAGCGACCCGCATAACACATATGCATGTATTTTACATATAAACCTACCTCTGGAATCACTCTATCTATAAAACAAACCGCATCAAAATCCGTTGCGTAGTTTTAAAGATCTAAGCATACATAGGAACAGACAGCGGAAAGTGACTTTGTTTTATACTATGTACGGATAAAACTATTAGCCGTGCCCGCGTAAGTCTCGATCGCGCGGGAATTACGATGCAAAAAGTAACCTATATCCTTCGTCATATCCTAAACTACCACTTCGCAGATTTTCATTCAAATCGGTCCAGTCATTTGACTGTGAAGGAATAAACAAACATTATATATTTTTAGTTAGGAGTTACGATTAGGATAGAAGAAATCTTTCAAACCGCCGATGTACATGCTACGTAGAAGATCAAATATTGCTAGACTTGAAGTCAATCAGTTTAACGATTCTTCCATGCAGGGTAAGGATTCAAACCCTAAGTAATCATACATATAAAATGCTTTGTCCTGAACTACTGACTGACTGACGGATCAACGCACAGCCTAAACCGCTGATCGTAGATACCTGAAACTTGGAGGGCGTGTTTTTTGTGTGATAGATAGTAAGCATCGGATAAGAAAGGATTTTCCGAAATTCTACCCCTAAGGGGGTGAAAAAGGGGGGCAAAGTTTGTATGGGATACATGATGCCTTGGTCCATTTTCGACATTTACGCGGACGAAGTCGCGGGCAAAAGCTGGTTTAATATAATTATTTATTTAATTATTGTTAAGATTAAAACTCGAAGTAATCTAAACAATAATTATACATCATCCAAGCCTATATCCGATCCTTAGCAAATCGTGTGTAAGTAACATCACCGTACATTAAACAAATAAGTCACGAGTTCCACATTATCCTTTTATGTAGAACTGTATGTAAAACGTTATGCAAATGAAACGTAACAATATAATTGAAATAGCTTATGGATTGTCACGTGATGTTAAATATATGTTTTTATTTGCGTCATACTTTCTTTCTAGTTGTGAATATGTAAATACGTAACTGATTCGAAACTTTTGATATTCGGGAAACTATAATCAGTTAGTGAGTTATTCGTCTAACTTTAAAACGATTAAGAACTATGCTGCACCTCTCATCCATCGAGGCCTAATAGCTGTATTTTGGCTGATCTAATGTCAGCTAATAACAACGCCAAAGACCTGGCAGCACACTGGAGTGGGCAAATCTGACCATATCTAATCATTTCCCCTAGTTTCCCCTTTAATTTGGTCTATCGATACGAAGTAGATGCTCTTATTTTTAACTTTTCAAAAACATTTAGAATGTAGAAAAAAAGTAGATGAACCGCATTTTAATTCGTTTGGAGTTATAATGTCATAAGAACAGACAAACAGACAGACAAATAAAAACATTAAATCTCTTTCTTTAATTTTTTGGCGGTAAAAATTCAATGATTAAAACTGCAGAAGATAAACCTATAATCATTACAATTAAACACATGGTAATTATAAATGCTGGTTTAACTATCTATGGGCAAGAATAATACATTAAAACAACAAATTATTTTGTTACATTACCTTTTTTTGTTAATTTCTTGTTCAGCAATGTGATAGTTGGTATATCCTTAGGAAATTAAAATAAATAATTTTGTAAAAACATATATAACAAATACTAGCAGCGCTCCGCGGTTTCACCCGCGTAACTCCCGATCCCGTGGGAATATCGGGATAAAAAGTAGCCTCTAGCCTTCCTCGATAAATGGACTATTCAACACAAAAATAATTTTACAATTCGAACCAGTAGTTCCTGAGATTGGCGCGTTCAAACAAACAAACTCTTCAGCTTTATAATATTAGTATAAATAAGCAAGGCTTTTGACTGGGTTCGTGTATATATGTACCTAAGAAAAAATATACTTTTGGGGCAAAAAAAAACTATCGGTAGAAGAAAAATAGCAATAAAAAACTAACTACCATAAATTGAGCGGAAGTTATTTAACAAAGCAGTTTTGTTTGTGGTTTTTGTTAGGTTTGCCTAAGGGCTCCTATTTGGGGCCCGCGTTGAACTTATACGATGAATTATTTACGGAATATTCTTCTCTTCAGTTTAACGTGTAGAGGTAACAAACATTTTCACATATTCACGGATTAGTGCGTGTATTAAAGTGATTAATAAAAATTAAGATGTGGTTAAAATGATTGGATAACCATAATACGTTGAAACCGCAAAACTTATTATCCTCCATAGACAACACTGTAAGACTATGACTATACATTACATAACCGAATGATCAATTAATTGTGAGGAAAATCATTATAATATCTACCATCGTAATAATTGACTACAACTGATAAGTTACAAGTATGGAAGTATTATTAAGTACCAAATTAAATTATTTTAAAGTCAAGATCAGTTGAAATATAATAAAATCACACGGTGATGTCAGAAATTCATCATCTTATAATACTAACACAATATGTAAATATGACCCACATTAAAGTTGGCGAGTAAATAGAGAAAGTTCTATCTGTTCAAGATGACTTATACAGAGCCAGCAGCTCTAGCTATACGGAAAAATGAATTACTTGACTTAAGTGATGTTGATAAATGGCAGTAAGCCAGCATCTATACCACCCTCTGGATTTAGGCCACAAAACGTATCTTGAGGATTTTAACCAGTGAATTTCATGATGTAATATTATAACAATATTCATGATTGACAATGCTGCAGTTGCGGTGGTTAACTATTGGGCAAGAAAAATTTGACAGATTGAGAGTAACTTTTTCACTGACTCGAAAAGGACAAGAAGGTGTCTAGAAGATCAAATATTCGTTCGACTTTAAGTTGTAAGTACTCCAAGTCCTCACTCCTGTTCAAGTGTTCACAACATCAACGACGACAATCAAGCTGAAATTTCACACGTTATCCTTAATTCTACGGACGTATCTCGTAAGACAGTAGTAACATAACACTTCACATTTGATATGCCGCATTTAAACAATTGGAAGCTCCATCCGTGGGAGTGGAGGAAATACTGTCTGATGAGGTAAATTGTTGACACAATTACTGATCATATATGATATAAAGTTGCGAGGTTTATTATGCCCTCTAGCAGGCTCGCTTTAAACACGAGGTCTTAGAGTGAGGAAAACCAATCCGGAGTAAGCATCCCTAGCATCACTGCCTGCGAGGCAGAATGTTGCGGACTCAATTCCCGCCTCAAAACGAATATTTATTTACAGGTATTCGTTTTTAGTCTGGTTGTTTCTATTAAATAAACATTTACAAAAGAAAAGTATAAGTATTCTATCCGTAATCTGGCTACTATAACACAAGCTTAGTTGCTTAGCTTGGGGTTAGATGGCGCTGTGCAAAAAATATTAACTCCTTTTTTTGGGAGGAACCCTTTGACCTGCAGTGGGATTAATGGGCTAATTTTTAATCATGGCTTTTACTTCTATTTACGAGTTCATCTCGAGAGAATAAAGTAGGATCTAATTATAAAGATGATTGTAAACCCGGAAATTCGTCCCGCAGTTCCTCAGACATTCCGCCAGTAAGTGTTAATCTGCAACAGGAACTACCGGATAATTCCGTGCGTGTGACAATTTGTCAATCTGTCTGGCAAATTGCACAATGATGATCGTTTACCTGCAATGACATTAACCTGATCGCGTGCATCTCGTGACTATGTCCATCCATGCTCTTCCTTCATGCGAGGTTACAGAATTGAGGGGGTTTGTGATGTATCAGTCTCAGGGTCAAATTAGCAAGCTATTGTGCTGCTTTGGTTGAGGGAAAAGCCTCCACAGCCAGCAAAAATACAGAAGTAAGTGACACAGAAGTTAAGCTATTCTCAACATCGAAGCTCGTCATCTCTTCTGCATAGGTTGCCAGAAATAGTCATTATGGCCGGAATCGGTCAAGGAATCATCATCATTAGGCAAAGGAATATTTTACTTTATTAAGCTGTGAGTCCTTGTTTAGTTACAGCACAAGTAAAAATTCCGAAAAATAAAAACGTTAAATAGGTAAATTTTGGTACTTACAGGTTTTCGCGAAAATCAAAATTTTTATATACCTAATAGGGACTATATACCTCAGTATCTGGTATAAATTTCAACTTGCTTCCTGAAAAAATCGATGGTCTTATAAGGGTTCCTTTTTAAGTACGGAATTCTAAAACCCAAGTATCACACCATAAAGGGCAAGGATAAGGTCATCAAATAACACAAGTCCGCGTAAACCACGCGCACAAACCGAAATTGCTCCATTTCCTGAACGGAGGAAACAAAGTGACTCACACGCATCATCTTTAAAGTGTAAGTTATGAAGGAAGTATCATTCCTGCTTCAACTTTGAACGTTGATTCAACCTTTAGGTATGAGAGTACTAGCTCCACCCCGCAGTTTCACTGGCATCACTCTCGATCTAATGAGCCAATTCACACAATGGCAAATTATTTCCCAAATTAATCAAGCCATTTGACCGTTACAAGGGAACGCACAGACAAACTTTTGCATTAATTATATTTGTTGGAATCAAGGTTAGATGATTTAAGATGTTTTAGTAATACCACGATTAATGCCTTTGGCCTTCAAAATTTCATGCTTCATTACTCAGCCTGAGCATTGATTAACGAAAAATACCCTTCTATTTCTGAATACAGTAGCTTCTATTGTAAAAAATAATTTATGTAGGTATAATAAATCGTTATCAAGATAATACGACAATAATATACAACCCTAATAAAAATACTGTTTGGTAACACTTATCATAATAAAAAATTACACAACGATTTCGCGAAGGAGACGGTTTGTAAAACCTGGGAGGTCTTCGAGTTATGATTAAACAGGAGCGGTGTAGGCCAAGTGGTTGATATCTCGACTTTCATTCCAAAGGCCGGCCAGCCGGCCGTGCACCGGTAGCGAAAAATATAGGTGTGCAAATTGACATTGCTCTTACGGTGAAGAAAAACATTGGTTCAAGACGTATTGACGAGTTCTTTCCCCTGGACACGGTCCACTAAGGTGAGAGGGTAGAATAGGCGCTGAGCTATTCCATGTCATTTTGAATACCTACCTCTACCTGCTAATGTTGCTAGAGCTGAAGATGTAAAGGCCAGAAGTATATATTTTACACAAAGAAAAATGGTTTCTAGAAGCAAGAAATAATTCTCTCCCTATAGAGAATAATTCATTGTTTTTTTTTTTAATTAAACGTCTTTTTAAACCTTTTTTTCTGTGTATACAAGCGGGCTACATCATTGACTACCAAGTGACATCCCGGTCACAAACGCTGGCCTTTAACAAAACAATATTTACCAAGTCAATAACATCGAATTGAAAAATATTATTGTTGAACAAGTTTATCGAAACATTAAATAAAACAGAGCCAATGAGTCTACCATAAAGTAGAGCATGAATTAATCAAATTAAACAGACGATAACGAGTTTGCTAAGCATTTAGTCCATGTTTAATTGTAATGATTGCTTAGCTGGGTTAATCTTGAGTTAATATGATTTGGGCAAAGTACACAGAGACGAGGCTACTGTTAAGTTTGATAATCCCACTTCTGATGTTGATACAGTTTTCTAAGCTAACCAAAAAAATATTCTTCTACTTTTTTGTCCTAACATTTGGGCAAAGTACACAGAGACGAGGCTGCTGTTGAACTTGATAATCCCACCTGTGATGTTTATGCAGTTTTGTAAGCTAATCGATTTTTACTTTTCTGTATTTTCACCAAAATTATAAATGCCAAAGTAACTCTGTCTGCTACGTCATCACGCTTAAGCCGCTAAACCAATTTTGTATGAATTTTGGTATAGGAATTTTGGAGGACATAGGCTGCTTTTCCAGACTTATGCGGGTGAAGCCACGGGTCGCATCTAATCGGAGAGACTATATAAGCATTAATAACTGGATCATCTGCTTTTTTCAGTGCTATTGCTACCCGTGCGAAGCCGGGAAGGGTAGCTAGTTCGCTAGTAATCTAAATTACACTAACAATATGAAGAAAAAAAAAGGTTTATTGTTTGTAACAAATAGGTCCGAAACTACTGAACCGATTTTGATTAAACTTGGTATGAGGATCCATTGATTTATTGGTATTAGGCTACTTTTTATCGTCATGGGAACGAAACTTGCGCGGTCGAAACCGCAGACCGCTGCTAGTTAGTTTTAAAATCGTACTTCTTAATCACCACATTAATAGTACAATAAAATATCGATTATCAACTTTTCCCACGATAACGCGTGTCACATGACGGCGTTACGGATGGTTCGTAAACAAACGTATATTTCATGCAAATAACCAATTTGTTTATCTATACCTACCTACTTAGGTTTACTGATAATAATGTATTTGAACTTTGTAGGGTTTACAGTTGAAATCTATAACGTTACTTGCTTGCTCCAGTCGGTTGCGGATAGCTTTTTTTCACCGATTTCAAAAAAAAGGGGAGGCAATTCGCAATTCGTCGCGTATATTTTATTATTATCTGTCATTGTGTTTAGTATTCTTCAATATTTATTTGTACCTCTATATGAAGACTGTGGTCCGAATTGAATTAACAGCGCTTACATTGCGATCAAATCCCGCTACAGAGCTATATCTGCGAATGGGCGCGCGCGTCCATTTCGGACCCAAGTGACAGAAATGATATCCTTTACCGATGGTGTACGAGCCAATACCTACAGAATTATTGCTTGTACAGCATTTACTTATTTTATTCAGGAGTAAGTAAGATAAGTTATTTATTTTGCGCCATAGACAAAAAAAATCGGATCGGGCATCAGGAACGTAGCCGCAGTGGAGTTCGTGAAACGTTTCCTCTTAGCTAATCAAACCTCTTTGTTAGAAAGGCAAGGAGACTAGATTTCACACCAATTTCGGAACGAAAGCCGAGATATCTACCACTAGGCCAAGACCGCAAAACAATGAAGATAAATCATCAAAGTACAGACAAATTTCTAGAGTAACTGTTTTTATTAAAGTCACATGATGTTTTAGCTTAATCTGATGATAACGATGATTAATTAGTATCTATTTATAATTTAGATGACATTGTCAAGGCTCATCAACCGAAATTTGCATTAATTCTAACCCTGAAATAGATACGAGTATGTTTAACGGAAAATGCTATTTTCGGAGGATTCTAACTTTCTTCTTAATATTTCCTATCTAAAGTAAGTAACTCTATTACGTTTTCACGCTTAAAGCGCTGAATCAATTTTGATGAATTTTGGTATAGATAGATGTTCCTTTGGAAAATGACATATTATGCTACTTTTGAACCCGGACTTACGCGAGTGAAATTGCTGAGCCAATATTGGTGAATTTTGATATAGAGATAAATGGGACCTCAAAGAAGGACTTTGGCCACATCCCTGGACTTACGCAAATGAAATCTCTAAACCAATTTTGATGATTTTTGATGTAGGTGGATAGGTGAGGCCTTGAAAAAGGACTTTAGCTACAATAGCGGACTTATATAAGTGAAATCGCTGAACCAATCATAATGAATTTTGGTAAAGAGATATATGGGACCTTAAAGAAAGATATATGCCAAATTCCAGGAGGTAAGTCAGTGAAATCGTTTAACCACCATTAGATGGGACCTTGAAGAAAGACTATGGAAACTTTCCCAAACTTGTTTTTTTTCTTCTTTGGTAACTAGTTACGAACCCTCGGTTTCGTATGCGGCCGAAGGGAAACTTACGCGGGTGACAATGCGGGGCGTATATCTGGTTCACATTCTTTAACAATCATTTCCCTAACCAAATTACTTGGCAAGCGGAAACGTTCGAGCAATACAGTATTCCGAACACTTCTAGTTAAGTAACTGCTAATTAGTTCTAAGTAAATGTACGTTAATGATGCATTAATAGGGAATCATGTGAAAATATCATCCAATCAGCAAGTGCTAAATGATGATAATTACAGTTGGTAGGTAGCTGTTCAATGTTTCATGATGATCAGTTACTTGGGAGATTTGATTTTTGAATGATGATTTCGATGTTGTAATTTTGGTGCTTATGCCTGGCCAGGTAGTCTTCCGTATAGAATGGGGCTATCCCATCTCCTCTCTTAGTAGACTACTGAGGAATTTTTGAACCTTGTGCTGATCAGCTTTAGGTCTTCCTTGCAGTAGCTGCAGTAAACCATCTGCAACTACAGCAGTAGTCTAGAAGAGTTGAAGTCAAGCAGGCGTTGCCGAATTTGCTGTATGAGTTGGAAAACTAAACTTACTGCTGTGAAAGGCCACAGAACTATCAGTTTATATTATGAGAGTAGTACAGTGACCACATCAATTTCTACCGCCAAGCATAGGGCATTTTCTCTGTGTATGCGAGAGATGCTTAGGCTCGTGGTCAGCGAATTCTTGCAATTGAGGCTCATGTGTTCGAGTAGTAAGGGTATTTATGAATCCGATTGAAGTATGCTACTCTTCGATAATGTTGTAAATTACGCAAACATATTCATTTTCTTTACAAAAGAAACAGAACTTTCTATTGAACATAAATTCCATCAAAGAGAGCCAAGGTTTTCCTCTCACCTTACTGATCTCCTACGCAAGGATCACATGATATCATATCCTAAATACCTTCGAAAAAACCTTGACAAAAGGACAATAAAGTTATAATTTTCCTTATGAAAAAAAAACCGGTTTTCAGAATACATACGTCAATACACAAAAGTACTCAAAACAGTTATAACGTCCATTGTGGGGTTAATTTCAAATAAGGTTTACTTTACTTATAGTCAACGCCCGCTATACCTCGCCCTCAGACCTCGCCATACTGGATTCGTATTCAGTCTGAAGTATCGCCCAATGTCGTTCAAATTTTCATCGATTCTGTGCTGTTTTCATACGAACTATGTACGTTGGGCAGGTGCAATGCACCGAAACAGGGGTAAGCTTTTAAATCCTTTCGCAATGCGAGATTTCAAAATGAAATTTTGCATTTATGTTCATAAATTCAGGTTGCTTTTATTATCATGGCAGGCATAAGTAATTACGGGTATAAGTTTTTTATTGATATTTTGGAAAGCGGTTTTTTTGGGTTAATGTTTTTCAAGATGCATAAAAAAGTGTAGGTGTAGGTGGTTTCGAGAGGACAACGAGATTTATAAACATACTAGCTGCGTCTCGCGGTTTAACCCGCGTAAGTCCCGATCCCGCGGGAATTTTGGGATCAAAATGTCCTTCTCCAAACCTTAAACTACAACCAAATTGCGAAGTGCGAGCTTTTAACGGGAGATTTATTTCCCAGATCATCTTCCGACACACTGAGATGGACTCAGCTTCTTGCTCTAGATTGTACGTTTATAGCTGACAACCCATTGCATGCTTCATCAGCGGTCTGCGGAAAACAGACGACATTACTCGGAAATGAGGTGGTCGTAACTTTTTAATCGCTAATACCCTATAGAACCAGGAGGTGTGCAGCTTCAAGGAATAGTTTCTCGGATCCGGGAGGATGCATTGCGATTCTCATCGCTCTACTTGGGGGTAAACCTACAAGCAGCGTCGATAACCGCAAGAATAAATGGAAGAGTAAGCAGCGACATGAAGGTCTTATCAGACCCTGAAAGACCTAATAATCTATTTGCTTGTACAAAATACAATACAAACTACCAGCGACTTAGTCCGCGTTTGTGTTGAATTGTCTAAAAATCTTTTCTTAGCGGTTCTTTATTATTTATTTACTTAAGATAGGTCAGCGTTTGACCACTATCACACCTGCCTGACGGTAAGCGATTATGCGGCCTAAGATGTAGCACGCACCCTTAGAAGATACCTTTTCACTCGTGACTTGAAGACCAAGAATTGTACACCTCAGGAAAGACAGACGCAGGCAACCGACTCCATTCCCTTGCAGTACGAATAAGGAATGACGATGCAAAACGCTTAGTGAAACGCTAAAAACTATCAAACGTGTAGTAGGTTAGGTCAGCAGGCCATTTGATTATATTAAGCAAGATTAGTTTAACGATATGACGTCTTTACTGCAAGCTATAGACGTCACAAGGACGAAGTCCGTCACATTTGATTAGAAATTAACTTTCGAAATGAAAGTTTTAATTTTAGCGTTTGTTTCAGTTTCCAAAAGCGTTTTACTTAATATTTCCAAAAATATTATTGCTTTAAAATTTGAAATTTTGAATTTTAAAACTTTACATGTTAAAAGCTTAGAAGTTAGCGAAAGCTTATTTATTACTTCCTTAGAAAGTTTTTGACGCCTCAAAAATTAAGAAATGTAAAAAAAGGTAAGCTTTTTACTTTTTAGTTTTTGATAATTTAAAAATATGTATATACCTATCCAGGCGAACTCCGTTTCGCCACAAGATTTTCCTGAATTTTCTTTTCTATAAACCTCACGGAGCCCGAGACCTTTCCAACGAATGCAAAACCGTGGAAATCGGTTCGTGCGTTCTGGAGTTATAGCGTCAGGGAGGAAAACCCGACTTATTTTTATATAGTAGATGTATTTATAATATAAATATAATATAAATTATATTTTCAAGATTTTAATAGCAGATTCCTTCTAATTTCTTCTAATAGCCGATCTACTTGGATAAATTATCTAGACTTTTCGAATAAAAAACTTTATTATAAATATTTTTACTTTTTAGCTTTTTAAAATCGTTTTCAGTATTCGACTTAAACACATTGCATATCTGTTAGCATTTTCAGTCATATAACGTTTAGATAGTAGCTACCTACTCATTAACAATAGTAAAACAAATGACTATTCATAAATACGTACCTACTTGATACCTAAAGCATAACACGAAACTATTAGAATTTTTGTGCATAGCAATAAATTCCTGAATGCTACCGTACTGTCCAAAAATAAAAATCTTTATAATTATCAAAACGCAAATTATTCTGGCGACCGGACTATCTCTTACTCAACTTACCAGAGTACCAAGGTAGCTGTGACCGATTTCGTCTTCCGAAGTATCCCCGGAGACCAAAGTCTGTGTGTTCCTCCATTTTACCATGATGTTACAACACTATCACAACACAAACCTCATGTATCACTCAAAAAATATGCAGTTTAGTGATGTGCTTTAACTGATCACTGGAAAATATCGATAGCCTACATCGACTTTGTAAGTCTAGTGATGCACACTTTCTCTACAAATTATTGATAAAAACTGTGAAAATTATGACCCGTAAAAAGTACGATTTTTTTATTATTCAGTCGATAAACAGTAATTGTATGGACGATTTATGGCACGTTCTAAATGATAAGCTAAATGTAATTTAATTGGGTATTCCCTCCTCAAACGACGAAAATCTTTAACCTAAAAGGATAGACGAGATTTTAAGTATGAATCAGAAATAAATAAATGTACATTTAAGTTGACAACGAAAACTAAATTGATTTAATTACATGATTAACCAACTATCAAATTGTCAAACTGTTTAAATAATATCAACTTTGTGATTACTGAAACGGAATTATTTTTTT